>LR990652.1:14246333-15548333 GCA_905147715.2 Xestia xanthographa
ATTTTGCATTCACGGGAAGTCAAAGTCGAACAAACTCGTAGCACAATGACTTGCTCACGAGCCAGCTCGCCCGCATCCAGTAATGAAGCGCAAGCGCCCCTATAAGAACCAATTATCACAAGATTGGGGAACGCCCATTATCCTTCGAGTTGGTAAATCTACCGCTCAGCAAGAGTATCAAGTGCAGCGTTGTTGTGAGCTCGAAGCTGACGTATTTTAAAGGCATGTCAGTTGAGCAAGTGAACGTGTCGAGAGGGGCACCTCGTATCGGCCGCTAGCGTCGTATTTCTCATGCGGTGTTGCAACGGCGGCGGCGTGTAGCAAGACAGTGCCTGTATCGAGCACAGAGAGCGGCTGTCACGTTTCCTCCAGCCGCGCGTATGGCACGCGTGAGCTGCGCGTGTGTGGGTGACGTCAACGCGCCACTTTCTCCATACTTTCGTCGTTGCTGGTGCGCTAAAAAACGGCGCTCGCCTAGACTACGACTATAAATACATACGAAGCGACGTCGCACGCTCTGTCGCGCGAAACGATACGGAATTATTGTTCTCTGCGTGCGACAGGCGTGCGTGAGGTGTCCGCTGTCGACTCTCCCCGGTGCGCCGAGCACAGCTATAACTGTTCAGTTAGCTGTAGCTTGCACTTTTGCAGCTGACACTTCTTATTTACTCAAATATTCGAGTTCTCTGTTGCTAGGCATCCCGGTTTGTTGACGAATGATCGCATTAGCCCGGCGCGACTGCGAGCGGTCGCTAATGTGTCGTACAAACAAACTCCGCCAACTGTACGCTCACGCCCGTGCTAAAGGTTGACGTTACAGTTCTCCGGTCCACTAATTTTAAAGTACTTTAAATCAGTCCCAACAATTTGCGCTTTAATTCGCGCTGAAATATCGAACAAGTAAAATCCATTCGGTGCCATCGCACGCCTGTCTAATTAAGCTCTGTCATAGACTCTTCGAAGGCTCTATTACAAGCCGCCTCCAAACTTAGAGCGGACTATAACGCATTTGGTATTCAATCAGTAATTCTTGCTGGCGGAGAGTGGGTTTTATGCGGGGGTAGTAAGGTCGATAACGCGAGGGTGGAGTGAAATTCAGCTCGCTCAGTGTGACAATTACGGCGATGCGGCCCGCCCCGCGCCGCCGCAATCGATAGGCCTACGGGGGGAGCCGGGGTGAGGTGTGGGGCGGCGGCGGCGGCGGTCATTACTTATGCAAAACAGCATCGGCAGTGCGAGCGGCGTGCTGCGGCCTGCGGCGGCCGAGCCGGCCCGCACGCACCGCCGCCGCCGCCACCATCGCCGCCGGCGACCCTGCTGCTGCCTGTCGCTGTTGACCTTACTCTGACATCGATTTATCGACCCACCACACCAAATGAAACTGACGCAGTCCAATACTCTGTCAATGTTTCATTTACCTGATGACGCCGAATAAAGTCCTTTGTTAGATCGCATCGGGCAAAGTTTGGTCCCCTCATCTGAGTTCGCGATGAGCTAACGGACCCGGGAACCGTGCCCTGGGAGCCGGGACTCGTTACTGAATTGGGAGTCGTTCTTTGTGCTCTCCCTCGACGCGGGAGCCGGAGGGTCGCCCCTGACTTTTGTTTTGCGCTGTATCCAACTGTTTGGATGTATTTAAAGTACGACATCAAAGCTGCAGTCTTAATTAAATCCTGAAAAAAGGATACCAATGTCCGACTATAGATAGAATAACTTTTGTAATAAACGCGAAATAAAGTTAGGAATGGTTATAAGTATACGGGTATCTTTTCATAGGCTCATAGGTTCATAGGCTCTGTAATACCTCATGTTAACAGAGCAACGCAGCCATACATAAATTAAAACAATCCATGTAAGAAAACGTTTGAATCGTAAAATTAATCCTAAGCGTCGATGTCGTCGAACTAGGCTAAGCTTGTGAAAAAGCTTTGCTCAGCGCACGAGCTTTTGCGATAAAGTTTTCGCGCGAAAACTCATTCCCGCGCTTTATAACCTGTGAGTTTCCAAGGATTGGAGGGGGAGGGCTTTATATAAGGCTCCCTCGCGCCCCTCGCCCTCCCGTACATAATGTAATTGGCAACAGCGCCGATCTTCGGGCGAGCATTGTGGGCGCTCGCTCGAGCGATGGCACACGACGGCGAAGAGACGCGCGACGTGCTGCCAACTACGAGCGGAAAACTTCTCAAAAAAGAAGTCGACACTCTTCGAGTTCGCAACACGTTGATGATGTTTTTTGTATCATGTATTATAATGGTACTGAACTTGCTAAATAAATAGACTTGATCTAAAGGAAACATTTGAAAGTTCTTCAGATAATAACCAAATTGCTGTTGTCCGCCAAAAGCTTGTTTTGTTATTCAATTTAATTGATTGTTTACGCTATTCCGAACTGATATCAATAAAGATAACAAGTAATGCGAACTTGCAATGTTTTGTTATGACGAACTTAGAACTAAGCTACTAAAACAGAGATAAATATTGACTAACAAAGCTAGTTAATGGCTTCCTGAAGCTTATGAGATATAGTTTTATGAAATCAAAGCTATCCAATGTCAATACAATAATGTTTAAAGCATAAGAATATAAGACTGTGTGTGCGCGTTCGCCGTGCTGGCGGTATCGGCTCTTATCACACTACAGCCACGTTATCAGCCTCAAGGTGACGAGCCGATGTGAGCCGATTGCACGACTAAAGATACGGCTGACAATTATTATGTGTTCAGACCGATCCAGAGTTTCACAATTATATGATAACGAGATCGATTGCGGCGACTATCACAGGAAAATGAACAAAGAAAAGAGCTCAATGTTAATTACAGGCAAAAGGTGTGAGAAATGCAAATGTCCAAAACGAACATAATATCGCGGTTCAGTTAATATCGATGCATGTATGATCTAGCGCAAGTTCAATAACACGGATATTACACAGTTACAGCACTCGGTAATGAGTCACGAATCACTGTAATCAAAGTTAATCAAACGCACTATAAACTTTACCTGTTGTTTACATCAGTACTACAGCAACCCGCGCTAACACAAGAGATCATCTACTTGTACTTTTTACCCGAAGTGAGAAAGTAAGTTGTCGCTAAGTCGTCACATGTTGAGCGGGAACTCGTGCAGCAATTATGTATAATATCGGCAAGGCCACGTGCTCCGTTGACGTTAACAAAGTTTCCCGATGCGGAGAAAACTTTGTGACATGTGAGTGGTAGATACTTACAATATGTTCTGTGCCCCCCCCCCCCCCCGCCGCACGTCCCGCGCCCTGCCCCGCCGACGCCGGCACCGCCGCCGCCGTGACTCAGCGGCGCCCTCGCGCGACGTCGCCCCGTCTGCCCCCATGGAAAATTTATACCCACCCTCTTCCCAAGATCATTACGACACGACTCCACTAAATTCAACCTTCCCCTATAGAAATAAAGAACATTTTCGCCCGCTCCGATGGAGCAAGACAAAGGAGCTCCAGCAATTTCGACGAAAACAAACCTTAACTCCTGTGGGATATAGTTTGTAATTTATGTGACGAAGTGGCTCACGTGCTTGGAAAACGCAGCAGTGACGTCACGAGCTCGGCGGTGACTATGAGGGCGGTGCAACATATTCTGTGTTTATTTTTTCTACTTTGCGCTAAGCCAGTCCAACAGAATAGAGTCCTCTGGAAAATCAATAGCACCGTACAGTTATAAATAAGATACGATTCTGAACTTTTGGAAGCAACGAAACCCATGACAAAACACATAACAAAAAGAATAGCTAGCGGCAGCCTGTCGCAGTGACAGCGTCGTTGTGCGCTCTCCCTTAATTCCCTGCTGGTGCGAGGTGGCGCGTCTAGAGAGCGTGTGCTCTCTCATCTCCTTAATTCGTCCTTCGCCGCAGCCCCCTTAATTCTCCCTTCTAGTATTGCTGCGAGGGAGGGCACTCGCTCTCTTGTTAACCCGAGTTCGCCCCCCTTATTTATGCCCGGCGCGTGGGGGCGGCGGGCGGTGGGTGGCGGCGGGGGGCGAAGGGGGTCCTATCGACGTCCGTACGCCGTGTCTATGTGCTGGTGAATTAAGAGCGAGTCGGCTTTCATTTTGCTAAAGCTTCCACGCTCGTGTGCTCGCCTTTCAGGCGCTACTTGCTGGTGTGCACAGGGTAGCTCATGCAGAACTCGACTCTAATGCGGGGGGATAAGATCCCAAGCCGCTCGCCTCGCCTCACTCGCCTTCAGCGTTTTATAACTTCAGAGGGCGAGGAAGGCAGCAGAGTTTTTGTGAGTGGAAGGACTTTTTTGAGTAACGTTTTTTATGTTTTACTCGGTTAGGGTTCGCTAAGATAACGACATCTCACACAGGGTGGAGAGCGTTCTCATAGAAGATACATGTTCCACAGCATTGCTATTTAATAACAAATAGAATGTGACTCTCATGAAACATGATTGGGATACATGTATCTAAGTATAAAACCGACACGAAAGATGACAGCAGACTTAAGTTTTAAGAAGATAGGTATTTAGTAGTGTCGAAACTATTTAGTAAAGTTAGCGAGAGGACGGGGACGCGGTGGGTGGCTAAGTCTACGCACAACGTCTTCAGAGAAAGTGAAATTTAGCACAAGTTCGGAGAAATACAACTGTGTTCGGCACCCCCTCGCCCTCCCGACTTGAGGGGGTGGCAGTCGGCAAGCGCGGCTTATAACAATTAAGTTTATTCGCTCGCAGGTTTTTCTATTCGACTCAACAAAAAACACTCGAAGTTAAGAGTTAAAGAAAATAATTTCACTTAGTTTGTTCGGAGGTGTTGCCGCGGCCGGCCTGCCTATCTGCCCACATCCTCTAGGACTTCTCATCGCACTCCTCTTTATGGCGAATATTTCGATTGTACACAGTTCTATCAAGTTTCGTGAGTTTCTCTTGCGTAATTAAGCAAGTTTGCGATCGAGGATGAAAGTGATCGTGTTGAGGACTCGGTTTCATTAAAATATGCGCTGTAATATGTCCGAAATTTAGTTACATCGGTGAGGATTATTGTCATGTCCTTTTAAAAGAATCTAGCCTGCAGCTATAAACTGCCCGTTGTTACCATGGCCATTATCGAGCGTTCAGCATAAAATAGGTTTACCACTAATTAAAGCTCGCAGTGGTCACAATTTCCAGCACAAAAAATATTCGAAATAAACAAAAAGGCTGCGTAACGAATGTCAAATTTCCCGTAATTTTCATGTACTGATGAAAAATCAGTGCCTTTGTATTGATTATTTTAAATTAGCTTTATTTTGGGAGGTGCAGGGGTTGTCATCATGTGTGATGCATGCACGTCGGGTTAAAAATGGCGAGAGCAACTGCCTCTGTGACGGTTGAACGACCTTTGCTAAGGTGTCGGTTTCGGGCAGGTTATTTAGTGCGGGGGCGGGGGTGGCAGGTGGCGCGCGGGGGGCAACCCCGGGTCGCCAGGCAACGGCAACTGGGTCACTCCGGGCCTGCCCCGGCCGCCCACCAATTATGTACACGCTCGTTACCGGACACGCGTTTTTCAATCACATCCATATTTAATTGGGCATCACGAAGCTGGAAAATGTGTTTGAACCGCCATGTTTTACGAGAACTTTATTTGAATTGCGTTACATTATAATGGTGCTGATTCTACCAATGATTACAAAACGTTTTGTATGTATTTAATGTTCGGCCTACGGTGCTACGGTTTTATTTGTTGAGTGCTACGCTTCGTAGACAGCCTACGTGTCTTTGCTACGATTAGCCCTTTTTGTAGTTCATTGACATGTTTAGTCGCTGATTGACATAGTGTATTGTATGCAACGTGAGATTTGGCAGACGGGTCATAGAGAGCATAGCGTGTGTGATAGCTAGGTGGCAGTTAGTCGAGCGTAGTGTCGGGCTGGCGTCCGCGACGCGACTCGTCTTCCGGGCTCCTTACAAGACAAGCCTGTGCCCTAACTTGTTGCATGGATGCACCGCGGAGGGTGCGGGGGTGGAGGGAGGTGCGCGGGCGCGGGTGCCGGGGGGCTCGCGGAGGGCCGCGGGGGCGTCTTCATAGTGAATGGGCGCGAGATGTCGTGGCCGGCCGCCACGTGCGCGTATGGAGATGTCTCCATTGATAGCCGTGACCTCGCCCTTATCGCCGCCTGTCGATGACGCTCGCATACATCTCTCTCAGTGTACATCGTCCTTAGCACCTCAAGAAACGTATGTCTATTAGGTATTTCCTCGGTTAAGTCTATAGTTCTACACAAAGCAGCCAATACGTAGTAGTATCCAAAGGACCTCCACTTCAGCTAATTTCGTAAAGATTCATTTTCAGTACTGTTCGAGGCTACAGCTTTGGTGAGAAATGTAAAGTGGTTTTGCTGTGTGGAAAAAGTTATGTACTTTTTCCACACAGCAAAACCACTTTCGATCGACAGCAAAAATAGTCAGTTACAATAGTCAATGGTCTTTCATCCTATGTACAGATGTCGAAACTGAAAAAATGCAATCATAGGCAAACAATGTAAGACCTGAGTTAAACACACTCAGTGCACGATTCCTACTTGAGAACCGATGTTCCGAACAGCGTGCACCACTGCACAGTGTACAGTGGTGTACAGTGGTACAAGTCCACTTACAACAACTCTGTTCAGTAAATTGGCATAACGGGGTCGAGTCAACTCGTAGACAATTAGCATTGAGCACGGCCTGGCGGGCGGCGGGCGGCAAGCGGGCGCATAGCAAGTGCAGCCTTGACATTGAACGTTGCCTTAATGTCGTCGCATCGATTGTCGGAATGCGAACAAAACCATCTCCGGCCGGCAAATAATAGTATTGTCGAACCGATGAATGAGCATATTAGCGAGCGGCGCGGGCGCGGGCGGCCGACGACGCCGAGCCGCCGAGTCATTACGCGCCCCCATTAATCACTGCAACAATCGGCCGATATCTCGCTATTTACAAACGCGGGAGCACGTGTTCACCGCTCGTACTACGTAGAGTGTATTGACCCATTTAGATAGCTCGACCTTCGCGCGGCCATTGTGAGCGAAAAACATAAAAATAAGTTTTATTGCGGCGTCGTTATGCGTATCGCTGCGGCGCGGCCCGCCGCCACCGTCACGCTCGCACCGCCCAACAGCTGATCGCGACGTGACATTTTTATTTTATTCGCTCTCTTCCGGGGATTCTCCGAGATACGTGCCAGTGACGTCATTATCTGCCCGCGTACGCCGCCACCTGATTTATTATCTCGTCGGAATGCGCTATCAACTCCACCCCTGTGGATCGTGATTTATACCGGAGTGCCGTACCAAGTGCACCAACTCTAACAATGTCAGTGTTAAGTGTAAGACTGCCCTGAACCGGTCCCGTGTGTCAAGTGTGGCACATTATCACATAGCACGTAATTACACACGTCAGATGCACTTTTTTATTCGCTCATTGATAATGGCGGCGCTGTAATCCCATCTATGAGAATTGATTCCAAGCAAATGGTTTCGAGGGAGTGTCTGTGTTTGTTAATAGCAGTGCGAATTTAGATCCAATGCCCTTAGTGAGCCGGAGCTGAAAACCGAGAGAAAGAGGAGGAGATGATTGGAGGAGAACTTTGCTCTTATAAATTGCGTAAAGTTGGTTTGCTTCGGAAGTTGGCTCACGTAGAGCATGTAAGGCTGGTCGCAAAAGGCACCCGAGGAGCAGAGTGCGAAACTACCGACATTCCAATCGCTAAGCGGCGCCGGCGCTGCGTTCGTGGAAGCGTGCGTCATCTCGCGCTCTACCGACAAAAACTACAAATTTTCCCTTTCATTGCATCGGGTGGTCGCAGCTCCGTGGACCACGCTCATCATAATAAACGCATAACGCGTCGGCTCGCAACGCGCTCACTCGCTCTCTGTAAACAATGCGTTTCGGGAATTCCCTCTCTTTTTATGCGGGATCACATTCCTGAGGGATTCCTTTTGTTTGCTTTTCAACTGTTCATTTTTTTTCCCGTCACCTTGATATTATTTGACTCTATTGACACTTGTATAACGGTACGCATAGATTATGAGCTTTTTGTGAGCCCATTCAACTGATCTATCATCTTACAAAGCGCCTTTATTGTGTTGCGATGCCAGTTAGCTGTTCATGCATTTTTCTTTCAAAAGGTTGGTTTGAACAAGTGAGACTTTTGATTTTGTTAATTTGCATTTTATGCGGTTTTAAATTGGTGATAGGCAATAAAGCCAGTTCTTATTTCTTCTCACCAAATTGTGCCAGTGTGAATTTCAACTACTTAGATAGATAGAAGACTGACTGATGGACTGTAGGTAGAGTCAATGGCTCCAGAGTGTTCAGTGCTAGTAGTCATCTTCACACAAAAATTAAACTAAATTGGCGTACACGATTTTTTATCAATAAATCGTAATTCAAACTTGACATGAAAGTCGCCATTTGTTACGGTTAGGTGTTGGCAAAAAAATTGGATTACACAACACAACTACTGTTAAAATCAATCTTGTACATGCAGTAGCCAGAGGCGTGAAATAAAAAGCTCGACAGAAGCACTGCGGCGAGTCAGCGAAGCTGCGCGGCCCACGAAGGCACGAAACAGGATGTGGGACTGGTTCGCGCACGCACACAGGCCTGCGTGTGCGCACGCCCGCACACATGCGCGCGCGGCCTCGCCGCTCGCCGCTCTCCGCTCACGGAAATGTGCGTGCCAGCCAGGGCTGTGCGCCCATACCGACTACATATTTTATTTTTATCATTCCTCTTCCACTCATGCTGCCGTAGAAATTTGCAAGTTTATCGGCTCGTAAAAATACAGTATTTCTCTTGGATTATTGTCTTTTGAGATTTCTGGTGTGGGGATAAAAAGCTGGAGTGGTGTGCTTCACATGGTAATTGTTCCGTTTAAGGTGTTTTGCGTCGTTTGATAACATGTCTGGTGTCGCACAGCCCTGGTGCCTCCGACAGGCGAGGCTACCTTCGTGCCGGCCGCGTACCGACCGTGCACATGCCACGCCACGATAGCCTCCGACTTTTTTGACAATTCATTGTCTCTGAGCAGGTTGTTTGACAATGCTTTGCTGTTCTACTTCTGAAAAACATATAGAGATTTCATTCAAACTCCCATTTCTTTTCAAAAAAACACATTCCAAAGACCTTGAAAAGAGAATTTTGTGAGAAAAAACATAATTTCCTTCCGTGAATGGCGAGCGCCCCAAGCCCAAAACTCGCGCCCCACAAAACGCAAACATTAGAACAAAGTGAACTGTTTACGATCTGTAATCTCGATAGCACGGAACAGGTCCACAACAAACCGCCCTTCCGAGATGAATGAAATTACCACCGCCGCGGTCACGTGCTCTATTGTACTGAAAAGGAGCGTTAATGGCTTAATCGGTCATTGAATCGGCTCGATACTGCATAGCGCAGCCTTCGCATCGTTGTTTCATGAATGGACGAAAAAAAAAATGAAATAAAAATCTACTACGATGTTATGACCGTGGCGTCGTAAACAATCGTTATTTATACAGGCATCGATGTATTCCACACACAAACACGAAAGCTGCGTTAAACACGTGGGTGGGGAAATGTCACCGAGACTCGCCGCTGAAACTAAACAACAACGCTGAAATTCAACAACATTTTTTTTGTTTTGATATCTACGTTAGCTATCTACTTTTCCATTTGATAAAAATATCTGATACCTACGCTACCTAACATAGTCGGTGCCTTAACTTTTTTTGGCAAATGATAAACTTAAAGGAAAATGTGTAATCAAAAGACATTCCATCGCTTATAATTCCTATAGCATCTGACGCATAACGGCGCATCGTATTTTCTCATGTGGGTAGAGCGACCCCATAACGTGGCACAGTACACCCCATGCTATCTACCCCGCTTTATAGTTGGCTATATAATACAACATTGTCGAGGCGCGCGGCCGGGCGTAGGTAGCTGTAGCGCTAGATACCGCGCGCCGCTACGACGTTGATGCGTGCGCCTGTGTGCTGCACGTGCACACAGACGCGCGCCCCCGCCTCCCGCGCGCCCCGCACCCGCCGCCCGCGCGCCTCCGCGCCCCCCGGCGACCCGCGCGCCGCTCGACATGGCTGTGAGGCAATGCCGTTGCCGTGCCGCCGTCTATTTGGTCTCCACAATGCCATAGAAAGTCTCCGTTCGACTCGCCTCGCCGACCGAACTTTTCCTACCTCCTCGAGCGAGAGGCGCTATAACAACGTCGCCGCTCCGACGGCTCGTCGACTATGACTTCTCAGCGCATACAGTACAATTCTTTATGGTTGTTATTTTGAATAAGCACTAACTCCTCGCCTCGGCGCTATAGCGAGCGGTACGGTTATAAAATGCCGCATATCCGAGACTAGCGATAAAATAAACGTCTGACGTTTCCAAGTTTCGAGCGGAGAGAACGAGCGACGCGCTGCGCATCAGAAAAAGAACTTTACGACAAGATTAGAAAGAGCGAGCGGAGCGGCAACGTCGCGCAGCCGCGTTCCAGAGGCACGGAGTGGCAACGCCGAGCGCCAACGTCATTTACTAAATTTATTTTCATGAGCGCCAGCGCTGGCGACGACACTTCTACATACATATAGCGCTCGCGGGCGCCGCGTGATACAACCTCACGCTAGATATTATCTAGCTATTTCTGCATATTGAAAACTCGTCGCGCTCGCTTATAATTTTCCTATAATGAACAGTAGGTGTACAACTGTAGAGGCGTACAGTAATCGCGCTGTACAAGTGTACAGTGTACAGTGAGGCGGCACGTTTTCCGCGGAGCGATAAAGGGGTGACGCAAAGTGATTATTTGCAGCGTTGCGATGAGTGGCCGCTGACTCAACGCAACGGCAGGCGACCGTCGACCGTCGCAACACTGACAGCGCTCGCAACCTAACCTACTAACCGATCATGCGTTGTTAGCTTTTATTATGAATTCGTTCAGCACTCTACAGTCTACAATTACAGCTGGCAACCTTTTGCTATTAAAATATCGGTATTAAGTAGATCTATTATTCGCAATTAATAAAAACAATTAGTAATGATACTTGAGCGACTCATTATAATTTAAATAGCATAGATTCGTGCATGGTGGGTTATAATATAGGTAGCCTAGTAATTTTCGTTTAATGTTATAATTTCTGTATAATAATAGGCGGTATAAAGGTTGGTGTATCTAGGCAGGTTCTGCGAAACGCGTGTGCCTCCTAATTGTAGTGGCAGGTGCGGAGGCATCTGCCGCCTGCTGGACTCGCCACTTACTAGTTTATTTTTTCAACGACGTGTGTATCGCCACGCACGGTGTTCGCCGGCTCGATGCATTGCAAAATTTCGCGATGACCACTAACGAAAGTGGCAATGTACAAGAAGTTAATTCGATAAATATGCGTTACTGCGGTAAAAGTCAACGCCTGCACGTCCGTCACTTAGTACCGACTGCAGCTGCTAACATGATAGCTTGTTATTCAAGTTTAAAATGAAGATAAGGATACAATTATAAAACACTAGGTGCAGACTACTGCTGATGATAATCTGTTAGATCCGAGGAGTTGAAATCATCAGTGATTTTTATTGTGCGTTCTGTAGGGGCGAAAGAATGCGTTCGGAGCTCCGGTAGAGGGGTCCGATGATCCCGGCGGGTGCATGGGTCCCTACCTGAGCCGCTAGGGGCTGCTCCCCGGCACATTGTCGCTAAAAAAACTGAGAAGGGTCGGCGCACAATAGAGCTGAGACCACCCTACTACCAGGTACTATTGTACTGTACGCCGTCTGTTACTCTAGCGGGTCTGCGCGCTGATGGGAACATTCCATGCGCTTATATTCGATTTGTGGAAAACATTGTAGTTTGTTGTTGAAAGTTTACTAGTCATTAGGCTTAGTTTAGTTCTGCCTTTTTTTGCTAGTAAGTAGATTGAGATTACTAGGAATTTGTTTGGAGTCTTAAAGTTTTTAAAATCTTTTCAATACTCTACAACTACAATTCTCTGTAGTTTTTCTTTCTGTACAATACAAGTAGTGAAACGTCAATTTTGAAACCAAAATAGTATCAGATCGTTTACTTGAAGACAAGAACTTTTCGTTCCTAATGAAAGGTATTTAAATAAAGAAGTTAACCTTTATTACTTTATTTGGATTTATAGCAAGTTATTACCCTAAGTTATTACCATTATTAGTTTTATAACGCTTTCCATTAGTTTTCCGTAGAGTGCATAAAGCGTCTCAGCTTACGGTACTTGTGGTAGTGAGAGAGCGGCGCCGCGCGGCTCCGCCTGTCTGCTGCGCCCACGCGCCATTGTGTAGCGAGTCTCACCACCTCGCGCTTCACATCCGCGTCTACACCTACCGCGCAGTCGGCACACTCGCCACGTTCATCCATGCATTACATTCTGACTAGATTCCGACTTCTATTCTTCCATCTTATCACCAGTCGACATAAGAACTTAAAACAAAGTCGTTTTCATAAAAATTAAGATGAATTACAAAGTGTCACTGTCCCGTCAGTGTCATTGCGAACAATTCGAATGTTTTCAGTGCAATGTTTATTCTGGTATCTGTTTTAACTTATTCGATTTTAAATTAATTGGAACTCAATACGTCATCAGAAAATTCACAGTGCGAGCACATGCGAGTGTCGTCATTTGGAATGTAGTGAGTAACCATGTTGTTTGTGTATTTGCAGGGCTCGGGCGGCGGGTGCGGCGCCAAGCGACGCGCCGGCTCCCCGTGTGAAGGCGGCGGCAAAGTCGCGCGCTGGGAAGACTCGATCGCGCGGCTCGAGGCCGTGGCCGCCGGGGCGGGCGGCGGAGACTGCTGGCGCTCCGAGGAGGAGGAGCGGCGCGCGTGCCGCCGGCGCTGGTGCGGCGGCTGGTGCGGAGCGCACGACACCATCCGCGCCGAGAACGGCAAGTCCTACTTGGAGCTGGGCGGAGCGGCTGCGCGCGCCTGCTGCGACGGCCGGGCGGCCGGCCGCTGCGCCTCTCGCCGCTGCTACCGCGAGAGGCGGTTCAAGATGATGAACCTATGCGCGCTGAAACTAGCGCGCCTCCGCCAGACGGCGGACCCGTCGTTGCGGCGCTCGGTGCTCGTGTGCAACACCCTGCGCGGCATCGAGCGCGAGATGGAGCGCGAGAGCGCCGAAGAAGCGCCCTTCGAGCCGGCGTGCGTGGCCGGCGGCGTGGCGCGCTGCGAGCTGCTGAGCGCGCGCGACCCGGCCGCCGGGCGCGCCACCCCCTTCCCCGCGCCGCCACCGCCCGACCGCGACTCCGGCT
Organism: Xestia xanthographa; assembly: GCA_905147715.2. Taxonomy (NCBI): domain Eukaryota; kingdom Metazoa; phylum Arthropoda; class Insecta; order Lepidoptera; family Noctuidae; genus Xestia; species Xestia xanthographa. The sequence continues at coordinate 14,259,576 of LR990652.1, forward strand.
ATGGCGACGAGGAACAGCGCACCATCGACTGGGGCTCTGTACTGAGCCTGTCGTCGAGGTCGGCGCTGGACCCCCCCGAGGACGCGTGGCCCGACGACTGGGGCTGGAGCGAGGACAGCTTCGTGCGGCTGCTGGTGCCGACGAGTTAGTGCACGGCGCGCGGGCAGGACGCGCCCGCGCCCCTCTGAGCGCCTGTGATAGCGCGCGGTGAGGCGGGCCGCGCGGCCGGCTCGCGCGTGCGGCCGCGCGGACCTCTAGTCGGACGCGGCGCGCCGCGCGGCGTCTCGCGCGCCGACGCGACGCGACGCAAACACGCAGTCAGTAGTTAGTATTATGTAATTGCAAAAGGGAAGGTGCTAGCTTCGGACGTGACGCAGGACTTATATGCGAGCCGAGTTATTTTTGATAGTTTTATTTTCTTTAAGTGAATTCCAAACCGAATGAAGAAGTGACTTAGCTAATGACGTTATTATCGTTTAAAAACTCAGGTGTTTGAAATTTTGTTGAAATTATTATGTAATTAATTAGGTAAAATGACTATATTTATTTCGTTGACCAGAAGAAGAAAGTGACAATTTGAAATTATTTCTGTCTTGATATTTTCATTGAATAATGTTTCTAAACAACGAGTATGACTTATTTCTATTATGGGTTATGTTGACTCGCCAGAGATCTCTCGGGTGGAGCGAGCTCTCAGTGTCTCGAGAGCGAGACTGTCCTGGATTCAGTTTAGTAATAGCGAGTCGTAATGCTCGGAGCGGCTCCACCGCAAGAGATGTCTACGTTTGTCGTATTAATAGTAATGTGTGGACATGTGCCGTGTTGGTAACGCATCGATGCTGCGTTGTGCTCGTGCAGTGCGATGGTAACGCGAACAATGATGAACAAACTGTAATAGCTAGTACCTTAGTACTTAACGTAACCGATGAACTTTCATGAGTTCCACATCCACCACACAGTCGTGTGGCTTCACGTAACTGGATGTCAATTAAACGAGCCTTACCAGCTGTGACTATGAAAGTTTCATGATTACAGGAATCGTGCATTTGAATAATTGGAATTTGTAATACATGACTGAACCGTGGCTGTAGGTACTTAAAATCACTCATATTTCGGAATTGAGATTTCTGTCCATTGATTCGGATGCCTTCTAACGATCAGTTTTCGCTCTATTATAGCCGTTAAGATCTTTTATTTAGACATAATCAAATTAACTGTAAAACGTCTCATCGAATAGTTTATTTACTCTACTAACAGTGAACTGCAGTTCCTAATACGTAATTAAAACTAATTAGATCAATCTTTAATTTATTCAAAACACTACCTTCTAGTTTTGTACTAAAGTATTCCATTGTTAGGAGGCATCCGAACGCATCAGATTAGGTTGTCGATTGAAACAGTACGTTCGTTGATGGACTCTGTATGCATTGAGATTTGAAAAGTGTAAAAATCCAGTTGAATATTTGTATAAATAGTCTGAAAGTTGAACAACCCGTCGTTTCTAAACAGAGACAGGTAACGAACATTGTCTTCGAAACCGAATGCCTGGACGGAGTACTTGGCTTGATGATACGTTCTCTCATTAGTAACATCGGGTTGTGTGACGCTGTGCCCTCGTGGCGGCGCCGGCGCAGGAGGTGGTCGCGCTCTGTGGGCCGTGTAGTAGCTGACTGTACCCCTTGTAACTGTTACCTGTGTCCTCCTGTATCATGATAACTCCGAACTTAAACAATTGGTGTATTCTGTAAGTGTGTACTCTCTGGCCGACCGCCCTCCGCAGCCGGCGCCGGCGCACCCACCGCGCGATCCACGGAATTGTGACTGCATGGACCAAACATACCTAGCACGACTTTAATAGAGCAAAGTACAAATTTCAATAATAAGATGCATTAGTGCTCCGGCGCATGTTTGTCCACCGTTGTCAATTACTCAAATATTTGAAATGTGATTCGGTAGCTAATGAGAGAAAACTCTATGTTCTTAAATTTAGTGTACATATTATATACGGAGATGGGCATTATGGCGTGTGATCGCGCCCGTTGTAAATATATTATGTAAAGTAATAATTTTATTGATATCGATGTCGATTGTCGGGTAGCTCGTCACCGCCGGGTCCCTGGGCTCGTGGGCCCCTGGGCCCATGGGCCCGTGCTCGGCGCCCCGTGCCGCCGCCCTGTTGTATATTACGACCTCTATTCTGTCCAATACACTCAACAAGTACAGATTTACAAGTTACATAATTATGCATTATTAATATAATAAGATGTCACAAAATTTTATCGCCAGTACAGACCAATAATATACATGAACAACGTTTAGTTATAATTTTGGGTTCTAAACTCATAAGTGATGCACTGAGTAACTGAATGATCAGCTCAATCTATTTTATTTTATGGGTTATTTCGCGTTAGATATTTTGTTGATGATGTCCGTATGGTTGGTTGTGATGGTTTACTTAAGTAAGTTAGCGATTCTCCGGCAAATTGCCCTGTTTCACTTGTACCTATTACATTTTACTCTATATTTGTACTAACATTTTTGACACTGTTTTGTATTCCTGAACCACGAGTGTATGACTTAATATTTTGAAAGTACTTAAACCTAATTAGTGTAAACTTTCAGTCAACTTCCTTAAATATTTCAATTAGTGTTATATTTGTTTATGCTGGTGCGTCAGGAATACGAAGCATTAAATGCTTGCAATATAATGTAGGTACAGAAACTTCTTTATCCTGTCATTTACATAAAATAGCCGACTAATTCTTCCACGTCGGGTTGTCAGTGAACGAATAATTATGATTGTATGTACTATTTGATTGTAAAATTTTGTGGTGGGCCCTACCTTAAATTGTATTTAATACTCCTTAACTGTTATCGTTTGTGTTGTGAGCACGGCTCGCCGCCCGGTGCGGTGGCGAGCGCGTCGCGCAGCCGCGCGTGCGATGGACGCACGTCCGAGCGACCCGCGGCCGCGCGACCGGTCACGCACTGTGTTGTGACCTCCAGCAATAATATGATGACAGGTAGACTCCTTGTCGCATCCGTCTTTACTCTGTTGCGGGCGTCTCAAAGAGACATTGGCAACGTTTTCATACGTAACTTACGACTACATTGTATAAGTATTTTCCTTAGTGTTTTTCATTGCCATTGGTTACCAAAAATGACAGGATTTTTATTGAAACTATTGTGAATATATTTTAGAAAGAATACTCTCGTTAGAAAATTGAGAAAACCATTTTGAAGGGGCTCATATTACACATCGAATTGTTAAATCGTTCCTCATGTTGGGAGTGTCTCAAAGTCGTTTCTCGATTTGTCTAATGTAAGATATATAATTGTAATATATTATTGTTTAAGCCGTTGTATCGAAAATAACAAGAACAGGAATAATTTTGTGAAACAATGGCACAAAGAATGAACATAAATATTATATATATTATAGAAACAGAAATGTGGCTATAAAAGCAATTTTTATAATAAATATTTACTGTTGAAGAACCTCAGACTTTTATTCCTCTTTATTTTCTCCCAACTATTCAACCCGAATACACAAAGACACAACACTACACATTATAATAACTGGCAATAATACAGATAATGCAGTTTCTCTAGTTCCATTATTTTGAGATTCTTTCAAAATAGAACTAGTGATTTTAAAAAACAACCGTAGTTCCATCATGGAACTGTTAATCTTACTAGTGGAACTAGTGATTAAAAAAAATCAACACTAGTTCCATTATTTTCAGATTTTTTCGAAATGGAACTAGTGATTATAAAAAAAACAAGACTAGTACCGTTCCATCATGGAACTTCAGAAACAGGGAATAACTACAGCCCTATGTTGACGGTGAATTTGTACTGTACCACTGTACTTTAGTACAACGGCCACAACAAAAAGTGGCGCGGTGTACGAAGCTCTAGTAAGGCCTACGCCGAGAAAACACAGCGTCTACAAAGCGCTACACTGGGTCTACGCCGAGAAAACGCAACGTCTACGAAGTGCTACCCTGGGTCTACGCAGGCCTACGCCGAGAAAACGCAATGTCTACGAAGCGCTACACGGGGTCTACGCAGGTCTACACCGAGAAAACGCAACTTCTACGAAGCGCTATACGGGGTCTACGCAGGCCTACGCCGAGAAAACGCAGCGTCTACGAAGCGCTACGCGGGGTCTACGCAGGCCTACGCCGAGAGAACGCAGCGTCTACGAAGCGCTACGCGGGGTCTACGCAGGTTTACAACAAAAATACAAACTAAGTTCTGAAAGTTACCTGCAAAATGAGGTCCTAATAATATCGATGGATTACCAAACTATAAGAAATAAATCAGGATTTAAAAAAAAGTTGCATCGTTTAGTTTTTACAAAGAAGCGCTGCTAATGAAATCGGAAAGTAAAATAGTATGAAAATAGTTCTACTTACGGTCTGTCTCGATACAATGTTCCCCGAATCTGAACTCACCTCATTCTTATAACCGTGAGAATGTAGAACAGCTGTTGTTCTTCAAATATTTAAAGCTACCAAAACGGTTCTAACCTCGAAAGGAGATATAGGGCATTTCAGTTCAAAATTACTATGGTAAGAGAAGTTTTATTTTGCCTGAAATTTTCACCACCTACCTACCTACCTAGTGATAATGCTTGCTTCTTCTCTCTATGAAAATAAACTGATATGGTAAGCAGAAAAAGGCTGAAGCTTAGGGCGGCAAATTTGGCCCAAAAAAAAATTTGGTACACAAAAAAAGTAAGCTGCGGTCACGAGGCTGCGGCGAAAAAACCTTTCCTTGGTTAGCCTTCCACATCAGCTGATGTTGATGAAAGATGATGATATTCTATTCCCCTGATTTAATTTCTTAATGAATACTGACACTTATGTTGGTATTTTTTTTTGCATTTTTTTAGAGAAGGTTAACATATTTTTTTATACCGATCTAGCATATTTTGAAGTAGTTGAGTTGGCTACATAACACTGGTCTTAGCTACCTATCTTCTTTAGTCCACCACACCTTATAAGTAGTACAGTAACAACAAAGCTTTGCTTTCCTTAGCTTAAAAATATACCCAAAAAGTATTAAAAATCATCTAGAAACTAGATTATTCCCTAAAAAAAGGAATTCGAATTGTGTATCTAATTTTAGAAGTCAATAGGAGCGGCAAAAATTTTATAGCTTTGGGGCGGCAAATGTGTAAATCCAGCACTGATGGTAAGGCTGTAACGATACTGTTAACCTGCGTCATCCCACTGCCTCCAAAGGTCTCCCCCATGACTTCCAGTTGTTTCTTTCCGGGGTCAATGTGGTAAACGACCAGTGGTCGCTCGTCCCGCCATCTTCTACGAGGTCTGCTGCCTTCTGGCTGTGTCAAGGTGCCAGAAAGTGGCTATTTTGGCCCACAAACAGTACAAATATATTTACGACTAGCGGACGTTACGCGGTTTCACCCGCGTAGTTCACGGTCCCGTGGGAGTACGGGAATAAAATATAGCCAATGTTACTCAGGGTGAATGTAGCTTTCTAACGGTGAAAGAATTTTTGAAATCGGCGCAGTGGTTTTTGAGTTGAGTTGACATGAAAGAATTGTATTTTTGTATGTTTGTAATGAATAGATTACAAACATACAAAAATACAATTCTTTCATGTTTATAAAATTAGTGTAGAAAATCTTCATTAGTAACAGCGTATTTCGGTATCCCAAAACACGTCTTATGGACACGTATTATGCACAAAAAAAATGGTTTTCTGTCTAGCAGTTGAGAAATAGGACTTGAATATATTCTGTACCAACATAACTGGAAAAATGGAACAACGATATGCTTCATTTGTTGAAAAATACATAGGTAAACAAATGAGAAATATATGTTTAAATTCACTATGCAAGCAATATTAAATTGAAAACTAAAAATCACAGCTAATCCCAATAAAATGTGACGAAAGTATTTTGATTAAAATATTTTATGCTGTTACAGTATCGATGCAGTTAACGAGTTTTTCCAGGAATAAATACTGAAACAATTTGAAAAATAATCAGCTATTATAGCTATGTAACTACATACAAAGAATCGCAAGTCATCATAATCAGGCTTAATCCTCTTCATTAAATCGGGAAAATGTTTTTCGAGAAAACATTTTCCGTTGCAATTTTCAGCGACAAGTAGAAAATAATCGATTATCAACAGTACCTACCTGCTAGCGGCTGAAAACGAGTAGCGACACGGCATTAACCTGACGTGTTAAAATGAAGTAAGTTTTTTTTTATATAGGTACTGAGCCTGAAATCGCCAATTCACACTGAGCTACCGTGGTGATTGGCTCGTTTCTTCTTCGAAGAGTACTATGTTTACTTCTTTGAAATGCTTAAGGGCTGCATTAATCATTCTACGATCGTGGAATTCCAGTCTTTTGGTCAAATCAAGTTGTAGATTGGCACAGTCAGGATGGGGCCTATAGATACCCAATACTAGGTGGTTGAGGTCGTACTGTGGATGACGATTCTTTTGCCTGGCTCAGAAAAAGGTGGTAGCCTATAGGCTACCTAGGCTACCTGGTGGTGTGATGCAACTGCCAAGTTATAGGTCTCAAGTTTGAACCCAAGACACGCCTCGCTAATTTCTCGGATTCATAAGCGTATTGCATAACTTATCACTTGCTTTGGTGAAGGAAAACATCGTGAGGAAACCAGCATGCCTGAGAGATATTTCTCGACAGCATGTATAATCGTGGGTTCGAACCCAGACAGGCGCAGGTAATTTATTTCATCACCACTACTCTCAAAACGGTGAAGGAAAACATCGTGAGGAAACCGGCATGTCCTAGAACCAAAAATTCGAAGACATTGTGACATCTACCAATCCGCACTGGGCCCGTGTGGTGGATTATAGCCCATTCCCTCTCATTGAGAGGAGGAAGTGTCCTAGCAGTCAGTATAGGCTGATGATGATGATGTAAAGCCAAGTCAGAGGTCCATGGGCGGCACACGATATAGAGAGAAAAGGTAAGTTCGGAATAAGATGATGGTCCAGGAAAACATCACAGTGTTCCGTTAGGGACAAGATGTCCTTCGGATCTTAGGTAATTTCTAATAGTGGTCCACGGACGACAGCTATGTTTGTTGTACTACTTGAGACAGCTAATTTTTACGCTAACTCTCTCTTATTAGATTGACTGTAAGTTTGGAGTATGTCTAGCGAAATTACAGGGGAATCTAGTCAACAGTCAACTTTCGTGTCGTCTAATATACAATCATGGGTTGCTATCACTTCTTAAATACCTCGAAGTGTACGAAACTTTTCATAAAAAATAAACTTACATCGTTTCGAGTAGTAGTGTAAGGAAAATCTACCTCTAGCAGCAGAAATACGAATAACAATCTTTTCTGCTAACTGATATGTATCTGCGTTAGTGAATTTTAGTAGATCAGATAGAACGATAAAAGAAACATTAATATTTTGAGCTTGCGATTTTAAATTGAAAATTAGCAGGTATATTTTTGTGACATACCAAAATAGACTAAATCATCATCATCTGCCTAGCCTTTTCCCAACTATGTTGGAGTCGTTTTCCAGTCTAACCGGATGCAACTGAATACCAGTATTTTACATGGAGCGACTGCCTATCTGACCTCCACAAACCAGTTAGTACTGGGTAATACGTTAAGATAAGACTACCACTGCTACTACTACTACTTACCCTTGGTTATTGGTAAGACTGGTTGTCAGACTTTTTGGCCCACTGACTACCTAACGACTGTCAAAGATCTACAAATGACAGCCGGAACCAACAGCTTAACGTGCTTTCCGAGGCACGGAGGAAACTCATACCGAGTTTCCTCGTAAGGGTAGTCACCCATCCATAGACCAACCTAGGCAAGCACGGCTTAACTTAAAGATCGACCCGAGCGGCTGTTATTATTTAGCCACGAGCTCCTTTACTACTCCGCTACCAAAATAGACTAAATAATAAGAATTTGTAAAATGTATCTTATAGACATAAACTCACTCCTTTTTGTCATCCTTCATTGTCACTAGTACCATTAACAGTTCCATGATGGAACTAGTGTTGTTTTTATAATCACTATTTCCATTTTTAGGGTTCCGTAGTCAACTAGGAACCCTTAAAGTTTCGCCATGTCTGTCCGTCCGTCTGTCCGTCCTCGCTTAATCTCTGTGACCGTTAGCACTAGAAAGCTGAAATTTGGTACCAATATGTATATCAATCACGCCGACAAAGTGGTAAAATAAAAATTGGAAAAAAATGTTTTATTAGGGTAGCCCCCCTATATGTAAAGTGGGAAGTGATTTTTTTTTTTAATTTCAACACTAACGTGTGATATATTGTTGGAAAGGTATTTAAAAATGAATAGGGGTTTTCTAAAATAATTTTTTGTAAATGTCAATAATTTCGGAAATAATCGCTCCAAAAGTAAAAAACAATGTGTCCCCCCCCTCTAACTTTTGAACCATAAGTTTAGAAAATATGAAAAAAATCTGAAAAGTAGAACTTTATAAGGACTTTCTAGTAAAATCATTTTGAACTTGATGGAAACAACAGTTTTTGTTCAAAAAAGACAAAAAGTTGTACAAAATAATTTCTGGACTAAGTTTGTAGTGTATTCGTATATGCAAGCATTTTTACATAATGGATACCCACCTTTAAACTCATAAGTGGGAACACTTATTGTGACGGACGGGAAACTACGGAACCCTACACTGAGCGTGGCCCGACACGCTCTTGGCCGGTTTTTAAAGAATCTGAAGATAATGGAACTAGTGTTGATTTTTTTAATCACTAGTTCTACTAGTAACATTAACAGTTCCATGATGGAACTACTGTAGATTTTTGTAATCACTAGTTCCATTTTGATAAAATCTGAAAATAATGGAACTAGTGTGGGGGTAGGCAGACGCCACAGAACGTCGTCTGCTACCCTTACATAATCTTTCCACCTCGTCCATTTTCTACCACCACCAGGTCATACACGCACGTGGGTTGCGAGTACTACGCAACTGACCTTTTTGAAGAACCTCATCACCTACGTACGGGTTTTATAAACGCTATCAATTGGATTCAACACTCCAATGGCGCCTCTTTCAAATTCCCGAAAAGGGTTTTAGTTTCAACTCTAGCTATAGCTATAGAGGAACACTACTGGCAATCTAATATTCAGTCAAATGTAGCCTTTACTTTTCAGATTTGGTTTATCGCCCGTCGATGAATAGAGATATCTTAGGTATGGGTAGACCAGACCCATCAAGACCAAATTGTTTTAAGACATTCGATTTTAATACAAAAACAAAACTCAAGAAATTCAGTATATTATATAAAATTTTATATTAAAAAACTTAATTATACATGCATAGCACTGCGCAAGACTGAACACTTATCCCCATGTTGAACCAACTAGCGCCATCTATTGGCAACATTTGTAAGTAGAATATATATTGTAGGACATTCAACTGTTTTTTCTTGTTTCTTGTATCACTTCTTTGGTTCTGTGTCTATGGACACCGCTTGCACGCCGTGAAGAGTTCGCTTGTGCTTCCACATATCTCCTGATCGTCTGCGAACAATAAAGGAATTAGGTCATAAATTTATGTATAGTTTTAATAAAAAACAGCCCATTCTGTATCTCGCATGTATTCACAGACACATCATACATGCAAAAAGAGAAAGACCCGAAACAATAATTAGGTAACTGTAAGCCATACAAATATTAGTTCCATGCGTGGATTGAACCCACGACCCGTAGCACAGAAAATGAAGCGCTCGGCTGCCGCGCTACGGTGGATATAGTCATTCACCGCGCTTAGTTTGTGTGCATTAAAGAGTAAGCAGAAAAGGGTTCCCGTATTTTTTTTCAGCATAATACCTACTATTTATTGAGTACTCTTACATAATGATAATTAGAACTAGAATCGTTTTTTTTTTATTATCTAAGAATTTAGTTTAAATGCATCGCAGGAGTATGGACATGAATGTGACTGAATGTCTGTATATTAGAAGTTAGATTTTTAATGCTATATTCTACTAACTAGAGGCTTTCGGCCAGCTGCAACAGTAGCAACAATTAGAGACAATCCTTTAAAACGCGTGTAAAATAATTAACTTCGCACGCGAATTGTAAAAGTTACTCAACACAAAGTTACACAAATATTGGTAGTTTTAGTTATGAAGACGTAGTTATAACATTAATTTTAAGTTGACAGATATCTAAAGTACCTAAGTAAAAGGCATCCCAAACTCTCACAAACTAAACCTAGAAAGGCTTTAGAAGACCTTTTGACAATTATACAGGGTTATTGTGTCTGGACCCACCATAGCAAATTCGCATGTAGAGGAGGTCATTTGCTAATTATTGTACCCTACTTCAGAGTTCTTAGTCAATATATTTCTTAGTTTTTTTTTTTTTAAATCCCTCTATCTTCATTTTAACCCTAGTTTGAGGGAAGTTCCGAGGTATTTTAATCACGAATGTTTATTATTATATAAACTATTAAAATAATGAAAAAAAGTTTGGAATAATCTCAATGCAGTTTAAAAATTGATATACATATCTCAAAAATATAAAACTTAGCCGAAGCAAAGTAGGGTTCAATAATTAGTAAATGACCCCCTCTATTTGCGAATTTGCTATGGCGGGATCAGACACAATCACCCTGTATAGTGGTCGGCTTCCAGTCTAAGTGGATGCAGCTGAATATCATTATTTTACAAAGAGTGATTGTGTCTGTCTGACCTTCGCCCACCAAGCAACTAGAAACAATAATTAAGCTAGTACTTTGTGGTGTTCCAAAGAGCCAACAATACAGCAAACCCATAAGACTAGCAGACTGTCCAGAAACCCTAACATCGTGAAGAGTATAGTAAGTTATAAGGGCCAGCCAAGCTTTTAGGCTTGTATAAAAGTACAGTCTTGCGGACTGCCTCATTAATCCATTGGTTACAAGCGCGATCGCTGAACATAAGGTCCTGTGTTCGATTCCCGGGTCGGGCAAACGTGACACGTTACAGACGTGATGTTATGTTATGAAATTACTGCCACTATAAGGGTGTAAAGACTCTTAATTTACTCCTCCATTTAATTACTCTTCTTTGTTCTGATGTAATTGCGATCATTTTTATTTTGTTCCAGACCATACCTGGGAACCTTCAAGTTACGGAGATATTGGAGGTCAAAGTTCCAATCATTTTATTATCTTCTAGACCATACCTGGGAACCTTCTAGTTACGTAGATATTGGAGGTCAAAGTTCCAATCATTTTATTATCTTCTAGACCATACCTGGGAACCTTCTAGTTACGTAGATATTGGAGGTCAAAGTTCCAACCATTTTATTATCTTCTAGACCATACCTGGGAACCTTCTAGTTACGTAGATATTGGAGGTCAAAGTTCCAACCATTTTATTATCTTCTAGACCATACCTGGGAACCTTCTAGTTACGTAGATATTGGAGGTCAAAGTTCCAACCATTTTATTATCTTCTAGACCATACCTGGGAACCTTCTAGTTACGTAGATATTGGAGGTCAAAGTTCCAATCATTTTATTATCTTCTAGACCATACCTGGGAACCTTCTAGTTACGTAGATATTGGAGGTCAAAGTTCCAACCATTTTATTATCTTCTAGACCATACCTGGGAACCTTCTAGTTACGTAGATATTGGAGGTCAAAGTTCCAACCATTTTATTATCTTCTAGACCATACCTGGGAACCTTCTAGTTACGTAGATATTGGAGGTCAAAGTTCCAATCATTTTATTATCTTCTAGACCATACCTGGGAACCTTCTAGTTACGTAGATATTGGAGGTCAAAGTTCCAACCATTTTATTATCTTCTAGACCATACCTGGGAACCTTCTAGTTACGTAGATATTGGAGGTCAAAGTTCCAACCATTTTATTATCTTCTAGACCATACCTGGGAACCTTCTAGTTACGTAGATATTGGAGGTCAAAGTTCCAACCATTTTATTATCTTCTAGACCATACCTGGGAACCTTCTAGTTACGTAGATATTGGAGGTCAAAGTTCCAACCATTTTATTATCTTCTAGACCATACCTGGGAACCTTCTAGTTACGTAGATATTGGAGGTCAAAGTTCCAACCATTTTATTATCTTCTAGACCGTACCTGGGAACCTTCTAGTTACGTAGATATTGGAGGTCAAAGTTCCAACTTTTTGACAAGATTTTTTTTAATACAACATTTATTTTTAATGTATGATTTTTTCTTTAAACACCTTAACGAACCCCGTACTATTCAATCCATCCATCAACACAATTAAAGTGTGTTACATTGCGTCCTACCGAAAAGTTTGATTATTCACCCCAAAAAAAGTAATTTCCAAGCGAAATTTTTTGCATAGGGTAGTTTAGTACTTAGTTTGATGTACAGCAGAATGCTTAGACGGCTTTGTGAAGAGTCTGTTTACACCCTGTATAGTACAAAGTCAACTTGCAATACCTATATAGTCTGGTAAATGAGTGCTCAAAAGGGGGGTGGGCTTAAAAGGGGGTGGTTGGAAAAGTCGAAAGCAGAAAATCTGACTTATGAACTTCGTTTGGACTAGTTAGAAGATAAACATATTAAAAGTCCTGACCCCTCCGTGGTGAGCCCGAGGGGGGGGGGGCAAAGAAGGTCCCGTTTTTTGGTTTTTTGCTTATATCTCGAAAACGATGCGTCGTATAAAATTTTGTTGTACTACATAATAAAACCTCATAAAATTCTCTACAACTTTGTTTGTCACACTTTTTATCTATCTCCAATATTAAAAAAAAAAAGCAAAAAAAAGTAAAAAAAAAAGTTTGCCAAGTTGTAGAGAATTTTATCAGATTTCATTGTGTAGTACAACAAGTATTCGTGCGACACACCGTTTTCGAGATATAAACCAAAAACAACGAACGGGACCTTCTTTGCCCCCCCCCCCTCGGGCTCACCTCGGAGGGGTCAGGACTTTTAATATGTTTATCTTCTAACTAGTCCAAACAAAGTTCATAAGTCACATTTTCTGCTTTCAACTTTTCCAACCACAATCATTCATTTACCAGACTAATAGTACAGTAGAGTTTCATGTTTATTTTTTCCTGACCCTACACCGTGTTCAAATCGCTTGCAAAAGCTCGGAAGGTATAAGGATAAAGGTCCATAACTAAGTTTATATAAGACCAAGTGCAGGTAGAAAAGCTACAATAATGCAACTGAGTTGGGTCGGTTGGGAGATAAGCATTGAGGTAGGACCCTTTGCGCATTCTTTGCTTACCCTGCAATAGCTTTATAGCGTGAAGCAAAGAAATACGGGTAGTTGTAATGTTAATGATGTCACTGTGTGTTTTGGTTTACGAGTGAGAATTTTATTAGGTTTACGAATGAAATTCGGTATGATGCCTGGGAACCTATTTTTCACGCGTATCTTGTATGTATTTATGTATTTTTCGTTTTCACTTACACTAAGTGATTTTATTAGTTAGAATTCCTATATAATTATATTAAAATGGTGGAATTGAATTGAATTCGACGACCCGAATGGCGAAACGGTAGTGAGGCTGTCTTACGTTCTTGGGGTCCCGGGTTCGAATCCCGGTAGAAGCAAATGTTTGTGTGATGAGCATGGACATCTTTTTCCGAGTCATGGATGTTTATTAGTATAACTAGCTGTAGGGCCGACACCTCCACCAGTTCTTTCCATCCGTTCGTGAACGGCTGGCCAGGACATGGCTGGAGGTTGATCACTGTGTTGCTCAATTTCTCACCGGTCATGGTAACTTTAAGAGTAAATTATTTTCCTTCAAGCTTGTTGACTCGCCTCTTTGTCAATGTTCCACATCTGACTGCGAATATGAACAATCAGCACATCATATATTATGGGAGTGCAGTCTTTGGCAGAATGAACGCAATATTATGTTGGATAGTGTACAGGTTACATCCGGAGTTATTTACTACACAGACCTTGTAGAAACTAGAACAAATTTCCGTGCGTTCAAGCGTTTTTGCCATACCTATTATTGGAATCAAATATAACTGCTCACAACTTAGGACCCATTAATGTTAATACTTTATCCGTGGTGCTAGGCAACTGGGCCTATCCCAGTTGTGAACGTCCCTTTGTGCCTATTGGCCTTGTTTCTTTGTGTCTCCTGCTGATATGGAGGGAAGTGGAAATTACAGATTTTCCTACTCCTCCGCTATACTTTTCTGATTAATTTCGTTGCGGGATCCAAGACAGTTAAATTCATTCTCTGGGACTTCGTCGAGCTTCATTGTCTCGGCGCTTTTCTGGTGGTCGCCACTGTTGATTCTGGCTTTCAGGAGTTACAGTGGTTGGGAACAGTGTGGCGGGCTTGTCCCTTTAAAAAAAAAACTAGCTGTTGCCCGCGGCTTCGCCCGCGTGCAGTTCGGTAATTGTCCCACTGAATCAAACTAAAGGGATAAATAGTGCCCTACATGTTAATCCAGGTTATAAACTATCTATGTGCCAAATTTCGTAATCATCACAACCACCATCACTATCACAACCACCATCATTATCACAATCATTATCACAATCACCATCACTATCACAACCACCATCATTAACACAATCATTATCAAAATCACCATCACTATCACAGTCACCATCACCATCACCATCACAATTACCATCACAGTCACCATCACAATCACCATCACAATCACGATCACCATTATCACAATCATTATCATCGTAATCACAACCATTATCATCGTAATCACAATCATCATCAGCACAATCTCCATCCTCGTCATCACAATCATTATCATCGTAATCACAATCATCTTCATCATTATCACAATCACCATCATTGTCACATTCACAATCACCATCACCATCGCTATCACCATCACAATCACCGTCACTATCACAATCACTATCACCATCACCATAAAAATCACTATCACAATAACCATCATCGTTATCATAACCATTATCATCGTAATCACAATCATCATAAGCACAATCTCCACCCTCGTCATCACAATCATTATCATCGGAATCACAATCATCTTCATCATTATCACAATCACCATCATTGTCACAATCACAATCACCATCAGCATCGCTATCACCATCACAATCACCGTCACTATCACAATCACCATCACCATCACAATCACCATAAAAATCACTATCACAATAACCATCATCGTTATCATAATCATTATCATCGTAATCACAATCATTATCATCTTAATCACAATCATCATCATCATAATCTCCATCCTCGTTATCACAACCATCGCTATCACCATCACAATCACCGTCACTATCACAATCACCATCACTGTCAAAATCACCATCACAATCACTATCACAATCACCATCATCGTTATCAAACTCATTATCATCGTAATCACAATCATTATTATCGTAATCAAAATCATCATCATAATCAATCATCATCATTATCACAATCATCATCATCGTAATCACAATCATTATCATCGTAATCACAATCATCATCATCACAATCATCATCATCGTTATCGCAATCATCACAATAAATCAACAATAACCCTGTATAGAAGTCGAATCCGCAATCTTCTAGATCTCAAAAGAAATGCCATTTTTGTAATCAGCGCCCCTGATAATCTCGGTATCGAAACCCATGTTGATTTTTAGACATTTCAACCCCATCGCACCCCAACAGGGAATGATGGTATTTCAGGTCCGCCACATTAAATCTTAAAAATTGTTTTTGTAATACACCCGACCTAATTCACCATACAAACAATGTTGAATTTCAGGCTTTGTTACCCCATTTCCCCCTTTAGGGGTTGAATTCTGAAAAAACCTGAATCACAAATGTTAACTCATTTATCGATAGGAGTACTCCTGTTAAGTTTCGAATAAAGTAGTCTAACTAATCATATTTCCCCATGTAATCTTTGGACCCCCGTTTCAACCCCTTAAGGGGGAATTTTGAAAAATCCTTTCTTAATGCACCCCTAAACCTCATAAAGAACCAATGTGCCAAATTTGGAATCTCTAGACTCAGCGGTTTGGGCTCTGCATTGATTTTTATACTTTGCCACCCCATTTCCCCCCCCTCTTAGGGGTTGAATTCTGAGAAAACCTGAAACCCATTTCTACTCATTTATCAATAGGAGCACTCCTGTGAAGTTTCGAATAAAATAGTCTAACTAATCCTTTTTCCCCACACAAATTTTGGAGCCCCGTTTAACACCCTTAGGGGGTGAATTTTGAAAAATCCTTTCTTAGTGCACCCCTAGACCACATAAGGAACCTACTTGCCAAATTTGGAATCTGTAGACCCAGCGGTTTGGGCTGTGCGTTGATAGATGAGTCAGTCAGTCAGTCAGTTTCTTCTTTTATATATTTAGATAAGTATATATTTACAAACAAAAAGTATCTATGTAGTATATCAACTATCTGGTGTCCACGACACAAGCCTCGTTGCTTAGTGTGGCACTAGATGGCGCTGTGTGTAACGTCCAGCGATATTATATTTATTAACTAGCTGACCCGCGCAACTTCGTCTGCGTCACATAATAAGAGAAAGAGAGAGAGGGTTAGGTTAGAGATTCTGAGACCACCTTAAAAGATAGACATCATTATGTTATCGCAGACTGATTATTAACTTTTTAAGAAGAACAATTCCGTCATTTATGATTATTGCGTAAACGGTTAAAGATTCCCAAAAGGAATCTCCAGTTTTTTTGCAATATTTTTCTTTTATGCTGTTGTTTTATAACGTACTAGCTGTTGCCCGCGGCTTCGCCCGCGTGAAGTTCGGTAACTGTCCCACTGGATCATACTAAAGGGATAAAAGTGTCCTCCATGTTAATCCAGGTTATAAACTATCTATGTGCCACATTTCATAATCATCACAATTATTATTATCACAATCACCATCACTATCACAACCGCCACCATTATCACAATCACCATCACTATCACTATCACAATCACAATCACAATCACTATCACAATCCCCATCGCCATTACTATCACAGTCACCATCATTATCACCAAGTATCATCATTAACACAACCACCATAATTACCAAAATCATTATCACAATCACCATAACAATCACAATCACCATCAATATCACAATCACAATCACTATCACAATCCCCATCACTATCGCTATCAAAATCACTATCACAATCACCATCACCATCACAATCACCATCAAAATAACTATCACAATCACCATTATCGTTATCACAATAATTATCATCGTAATCACAGTCATTATCACACTCACGATCACCATCACTATCTCAATCACCATCACAATCACCATCACAATCACCATAAAATCACCATCACCATCACAATGACCATCACAATCACCATCACAATCACCATCACCATCACCATCACAATCACCATCACAATCACCATCACAATCACCATCATCATCACAATCACCATCACAATCACCATCACAATCACCATCACAATCACCATTACAATCACCTTCACAATCACCATCACAATCACAATCACCATCATAATCACAATCACCATCACAATCACCATCACAATCAACATGACAATCACCATCACAATCACCATCACAATCACCATCATAATTACCATCACTATCACCATCACAATCACCATCGCTATCACCATCACAATCACCACCACTCTCAGAATAACTATCACAATCATCATCACCATCACAATCACCATCAAAATCAGTATCACAAACACCATCATCGTTATCACAATCATTATCATCGTAATCACAATCGCTATCATCATTATCACAATAACTATCATCGTAATCACAACCATTATCATCATATCATAATCATCATCATCATAATCTCCATCCTCGTCATCACAATCATTATAATCGTAATCACAATCTTTATCATCGTAATCACAATCACTATCATCTTAATCACAATCATCATGATCACAATCACCATCACTATCTCATTCACAATCATTATCACAATCACCATCATTATCACAATTACCAACACTATCACAATCAAAATCACAATCACCATCACCATCATAATCACTACCCTCGTTATCACAATCATTATCATAGTAATCACAATAATCTACATCATTATTACAATCACCATCACTGTCACAATCACAATCACCATCACCATCACAATCACCATCACCATCACAATCACCATCAAAATCACTATCGCAATCACCATCATCGTCATCACAATCACCATCATCGTTATCACAATCATTATTATCGTAATCACAATCATTATCATCTTAATCACAATCATCATCATCACAATCTCCGTGCTCGTTATCACAACCATCGCTATCACCATAACAATCACCGACACTATCACAATCACCGTCACTGTCACAATCACCATTACAATCACAATCACCATCATCGTTATCACACTTATTATGATTGTAATCACAATCATTATCATCGTTATCACAATCATCATCATCGTAATCACAATCATTATCATCGTAATCAAAATCATCATCATCACAAACATCGTCATCATTATCACAATCATCATCATCGTAATCGCAATTATTATCATTATGGATCTCAAAATAAATGCCATTTTCGTAATCAGCATCCCTGATAATCTCGGTATCGACACCCATATTGATTTTTAGACATTTCAACCCCATCGCACCCCAACAGGGAATGGTAGTATTTCAGGTCTGCCACATTAAATCTTAAAATCGTTGTTTTTGTAATACACCCGACCCAATTCACCATAAAAACAACACCTATGTTGAATTTCAGGCCTTGTTACCCTATTTCCCCCTTTAGGGGTTGAATTCTGAAAAAAAACTGAAACACAAACGTTAACTCATTTATCGATAGGAGTACTCCTGTTAAGTTTCGAATAAAGTAGTCTAACTAATCTTATTTCCCCACGTAATCTTTGGACTCCCGTTCCAACCCCTAAGGGGGTGAATTTTGAAAAATCCTTTCTTAATGCACCCCTAAACCTCATAAAGAACCTTTGTGCTAAATTTGGAATCTCTAGACTCAGCGGTTTGGGCTGTGCATTGATTTTTATACTTTGCCACCCCATTTCCCCCTCTTAGGGGTTGAATTCTGAAAAAACCTGAAACCCGTTTCTACTCATTTATCAATAGGAGCACTCTTGTGAAGGTTCGAATAAAATAGTCTAACTAATCTTGTTTTAACCATACAAACTTTGAATTCCCGTTTAACCCCCTTAGGGGTTGAATTTTGAAAAATCCTTTCTTAATGCACCCCTAGACCACATAAGGAACCTACTTGCCAAATTTGGAATCTCTAGACTCAGCGGTTTGGGCTGTGCATTGATTTTTATACTTTGCCACCCCATTTCCCCCTCTTAGGGGTTGAATTCTGAAAAAACCTGAAACCCGTTTCTACTCATTTATCAATAGGAGCTTTCCTGTGAAGTTTCGAATAAAATAGTCTAACTAATCTTGTTTACCCATACAAACTTTGGATTCCCGTTTAATCCCCTTAGGGGGTTGAATTTTGAAAAATCCTTTCTTAGTGCACCTCTAGGCCACATAAGAAACCTACTTGCCAAATTTGGAATCTCTAGACTCAGCGGTTTGGGCTGTGCATTGATTTTTATACTTTGCCACCCCATTTCCCCCTCTTAGGGGTTGAATTCTGAAAAAACCTGAAACCCGTTTCTACTTATTTATCAATAGGAGCACTCCTGTGAAGTTTCGAATAAAATAGTCTAACTAATCTTGTTTCCCCATACAAACTTTGGAGCCCCGTTTAACCCCTTTAGGGGATGAATTTTGAAAAATCCTTTCTTAGTGCACCCCTAGACCACTTAAGGAACCTACTTGCAAAATTTGGAATCTGTAGACCCAGCGGTTTGGGCTGTGCGTTGATAGATGAGTCAGTCAGTCAGTCATATATTTAGACTAGCTGTTGCCCGCGGCTTCGCCCGCGTGAAGTTCGGTAACTGTCCCACGGGATCATACTAAAGGGATAATAGTGTCCTCCATGTTAATCCAGGTTATAAACTATCTATGTGCCACATTTCATAATCATCACAATTATTATTATCACAATCACCGTCACTATCACAACCGCCATCATTATCACAATCACCATCACTATCACAATTACAATCACCATCACAATCCCCATCACCATCACTATCACAGTCACCATCATTATCACCAATTATCATCATTAACACAACCACCATAATTACCACAATCATTATCACAATCACCATCACAATCACCATAACAATCACAAAAACCATCACTATCACCATCACAATCACCATCACAATCACCATCACAATCACCATCACAATCACCATCACAATCACAATCACCATCACAATCACCATCACAATCACCATCACAATCACCATCACAATCACCATCACAATCACCATCACCATCACAATCACCATCACAATCACCATCACAATCACCATCACAATCACAATCACCATCACAATCACCATTACAATCACCATCACAATCACCATCACCATCACAATCACCATCACAATTACCATCACAATCACCATCACAATCACCATCGCTATCACCATCACAATCACCACCACTCTCAGAATAACTATCACAATCATCGTCACCATCACAATCACCATCAAAATCAGTATCACAATCACCATCATCGTTATCACAATCACTATCAGCGTAATCACAACCATTATCATCGTATTCACAATCATTATCATCACAATCTCCATCCTCGTCATCACAATCATTATAATCGTAATCACAATCATTATCATCGTAATCACAATCCCTATCATCTTAATCACAATCATCATGATCACAATCGCCATCACTATCTCAACCACAATCAAAATCACAATCACCATTACCATCACAATCACCATCACCATCACTATCTCAATCACCATCACAATCACCATCACAATCACCATAACAATCACAATCACTATCACAATCACAATCACCATCACAATCCCCATCACTATCGCTATCACAATCACTATCACAATCACCATCACCACCACAATCACCATCAAAATAACTATCACAATCACCATCATCGTTATCACAATAATTATCATTGTAATCACAGTCATTATGACACTCACCATCACTATCTCAATCACCATCACAATCACCATCACAATCACCATCACAATCACCATCACAATCACCATCACAATCACCATTACAATCACAATCACCATCACAATCACCATCACAATCACCAACACAATCACCATCACAATCACCATCACAATCACCATCACAATCACCATAACAATCACAATCACTATCACAATCACAATCCCCATCACTATCGCTATCAAAATCACTATCACAATCACCATCACCATCACAATCACCATCTAAATAACTATCACAATCACCATCATCGTTATCACAATAATTATCATAGTAATCACAGTCATTATCACACTCACCATCACAATTACCATCACAATTACCGTCACCATCGCTATCGCCATCACAATCACCACCACTCTCAGAATAACTATCACAATCATCATCACCATCACAATCACCATCACAATCACCATCAAAATCAGTATCACAATCACCATCATCGTTATCACAATCACTATTCTTATTCTTATTCTTTATTGCACACAAAAAAAATCAAAAATATACATAAAATTGCAATTATATAGCTTATGTACAAAGGCGAGCTTAACCCAGAATTGGGTTTACTACCATCGTAATCACAACCATTATCATCGTATTCACAATCATTATCATCACAATCTCCATCCTCGTCATCACAATCATTATCATCGTAATCACAATCACTATCATCTTAATCACAATCATCATGATCACAATCGCCATCACTATCTCAACCACAATCAAAATCACACTCACCATTACCATCACAATCACCATCACCATCACAATCACCATCACCATCACAATCACCATCACCATCACAATCACTACCCTCGTTATCACAATCATTATCATAGTAATCACAATAATCTACATCATTATTACAATCACCATCACTGTCACAATCACAATCGCTATCACCATCACAATCACTGCCACTTTCACAATCACCATCACAATTACCATCAAAATCACTATCACAATCACCATCATCGTTATCACAATCATTATCATCGTAATCACAATCATTATCATCTTAATCACAATCATCATCATCATCACAATCTCCGTCCTCGTTATCACAACCATCGCTATCACCATCACAATCACCGACACCATCACAATCACCATCACCATCACAATCACCATCACAATTACCATCACAATCACCATCACAATCACCATCGCTATCACCATCACAATCACCACCACTCTCAGAATAACTATCACAATCATCATCACCATCACAATCACCATCATCGTAATCACAATCATTATCATCGTAATCAAAATCATCATCATCACAATCATCGTCATCATTATCACAATCATCACAATCATCGTCATCATTATCACAATCATCATCATCGTAATCACAATCATTATCATCTGGATCTCAAAATAAATGCCATTTTCGTAATCAGCACCCCTGATAATCTCGGTATCGACACCAATATTGATTTTTAGACATTTCAACCCCATCGCACCCTCAGGGAATGGTAGTATTTCAGGTCTGCCACATTTAATCTTAAAATCGTTGTTTTTGTAATACACCCGACCCAATTCACCATAAAAACAATACTTATCCTGAATTTCAGGCTTTGTTACCCCATTTCCCCCTTTAGGGGTTGAATTCTGAAAAAAAACTGAAACACAAACGTTAACTCATTTATCGATAGGAGTACTCCTGTTAAGTTTCGAATAAAGTAGTCTAACTAATCTTATTTCCCCACGTAATCTTTGGACTCCCGTTCCAACCCCTAAGGGGGTTAATTTTGAAAATTCCTTTCTTAATGCACCCCTAAACCTCATAAAGAACCTTTGTGCCAAATTTGGAATCTCTAGACTCAGCGGTTTGGGCTGTGCATTGATTTTTATACTTTGCCACCCCATTTCCCCCTCTTAGGGGTTGAATTCTGAAAAAACCTGAAACCCGTTTCTACTCATTTATCAATAGGAGCACTCCTGTGAAGTTTCGAATAAAATAGTCTAACTAATCTTGTTTTACCCATACAAACTTTGGATCCCCGTTTAACCCCCTTAGGGGTTGAATTTTGAAAAATCCTTTCTTAGTGCACCCCTAGACTACATAAGGAACCTACTTGCCAAATTTGGAATCTCTAGACTCAGCGGTTTGGGCTGTGCATTGATTTTTATACTTTGCCACCCCATTTCCCCCTTTTAGGGGTTGAATTCTGAAAAAACCTGAAACCCGTTTCGACTCATTTATCAATAGGAACACTCCTGTGAAGTTTCGAATAAAATAGTCTAACTAATCTTGTTTCCCCATACAAACTTTGGAGCCCCGTTTAACCCCTTTAGGGGATGAATTTTGAAAAATCCTTTCTTAGTGCACCCCTAGACCACATAAGGAACCTACTTGCCAAATTTGGAATCTGTAGACCCAGCGGTTTGGGCTGTGCGTTGATAGATGAGTCAGTCAGTCAGTCAGTCAGTCAGTCAGTCAGTCAGTCAGTCAGTCAATCAGTCAGTCAGTTTCTTCTTTTATATATTTAGATTGGATAATATACATATTCCCGGCACTGAGCCGACCGTTGAAAAAAAAAAGAGCTATCTAAATATATAAAAGAAGAAACTGACTGACTGACTGACTGACTGACTGACTGATTGACTGACTGACTGACTGACTGACTGACTGACTGACTCATCTATCAACGCACAGCCCAAACCGCTGGGTCTACAGATTCCAAATTTGGCAAGTAGGTTCCTTAGATGGTCTAAAGGTGCACTAAGAAAGGATTTATCAAAATTCACCCCCTAAGGGGGTTAAACGGGCCTCCAAAGTTTGTATGGGGAAACAAGATTAGTTAGACTATTTTATTCGAAACTTCACAGGAGTGCTCCTATTGATAAATGAGTAGAATTGGGTTTCAGGGTTTTTCAGAATTCAACCCCTAAGAGGGGGAAATGGGGTGGCAAAGTATAAAAATCAATACACAGCCCAAACCGCTGAGTCTAGAGATTCCAAATTTGACAAGTAGGTTCCTTATGTGGTCTAGGGTTGCACTAAGAAAGGATTTTTCAAAATTCAACCCCTAAAGGGGTTAAACGGGGCTCCAAAGTTTGTATGGGTAAAACAAGATTAGTTAGACTATTTTATTCGAAATTTCACAGGAGTGCTACTATTGATAAATGAGTAGAAACGGGTTTCAGGTCTTTTCAGAATTCAACCCCTAAGAGGGGGAAATGGGGTGGCAAAGTATAAAAATCAATGCACAGCCCAAACCGCTGAGTCTAGAGATTCCAAATTTGGCACAAAGGTTCTTTATGAGGTTTAGGGGTGCATTAAGAAAGGATTTTTCAAAATTAACCCCCTTAGGGGTTGGAACGGGAGTCCAAAAATTACATGGGGAAATAAGATTAGTTAGACTACTTTATTCGAAACTTAAACATTTGTGTTTCAGGTTTTTTCAGAATTCAACCCCTAAAGGGGGAAATGGGGTAACAAAGCCTGAAATTCAACATAGGTATTGTTTTTATGGTAAACTGGGTCGGGTGTATTACAAAAACAACGATTTTAAGATTTAGTGTGGCGGACCTGCAATACAATCATTCCCTGTTGGGGTGCGATGGGGTTGAAATGTCTAAAAATCAATATGGGTGTCAATACCGAGATTGTCAGGGGCGCTGATTACGAAAATGGCATTTATTTTGAGATCCAGAAGATGGCGGATTCGACACAGGGTTATTGTTGATTTATTGTGATGATTGTGATAACGATGACGATGATTGTGATAATGATGCTGATGATTATGATGATTGTGATAACGATAAAGATTGTGATAATGATGATTGTGATTAAGATGATAATGATTGTGATTACGATGATAATGATTGTAGTAACGATGATTGTGATTTTGATGGTGATTGTGATGGTGATAGCGATGGTGATGGTGATGGTGATGTGATTATGACAGTGACGGTGATAATGATGAAAATGATTGTGATTACGATGATAATGATTGTGATAACGAGGATAGTGATTGTGAGAGTGATTGTGATGGTGATGGTGATTGTGATTGTGTTAGTGATGGTCATTGTGATAGTGACGGTGATTGTGATAGTGATGGTGATTGTGATTGTGACTGCAACGGTGATAATGATGAAGATGATTGTGATTACGATGATAATGATTGTGATAACGAGGATAGTGATTGATTGTGATGGTGATTGTGATTGTTTTAACTTGATTTTGTGATAGTGACGGTGATTGTGATCATGATGATTGTGATTGAGATGATAATGATTGTTATTACGATGATAATGATTGTAATTACGACGATAATTATTGTGAAAACGATGATGTGATTGTGATAGTGATTTTAATGGTGATTGTGATAGTGACGGTGATTGTGATGGTGATAGTGATGGTGATGGTGATTGTGATTGTGACAGAGATGGTGATTGTGATAATGACGAAGATGATTGTGATTACGATGATAATGATAGTGATAACGAGGATAGCGATTGTGAATGTGATGGTGGGTGTGATTGTGTTAATGATGGTAATTGTGATTGTGATTGTGATTGTGATAGTGATTGTGATAGTGATTGTGATAGTGATTGTGATAGTGATTGTGATAATGATTGTGATAGTGATTGTGATAGTGATAGTGATTGTGATAGTGATAGTGATAGTGATAGTGATTGTGATTGTGATTGTGATCGTGATTGTGATCGTGATTGTGATAGTGATTGTGATAGTGATTGTGATAGTGATTGTGATAGTGAGAGTGATAGTGATTGTGATTGTGATCGTGATTGTGATCGTGATTGTGATTGTGATTGTGATTGTGATTGTGATTGTGATTGTGATTGTGATAGTGATTGTGATAGTGATTGTGATAGTGATTGTGATAGTGATTGTGATTGTGATTGTGATAGTGATAGTGATTGTGATAGTGATTGCGATAGTGATTGTGATAGTGATTGTGATTGTGATTGTGATCGTGATTGTGATTGTGATAGTGATAGTGATTGTGATAGTGATAGTGATAGTGATTGTGATTGTGATTGTGATCGTGATTGTGATCGTGATTGTGATAGTGATTGTGATAGTGATTGTGATAGTGATTGTGATAGTGAGAGTGATAGTGATTGTGATTGTGATCGTGATTGTGATTGTGATTGTGATCGTGATCGTGATCGTGATTGTGATTGTGATTGTGATTGTGATTGTGATTGTGATTGTGATTGTGATTGTGATTGTGATTGTGATTGTGATTGTGATTGTGATTGTGATTGTGATAGTGATTGTGATAGTGATTGTGATAGTGATAGTGATTGTGATAGTGATAGTGATAGTGATAGTGATTGTGATTGTGATAGTGATTGTGATAGTGATTGTGATAGTGATTGTTATTGTGATAGTGATTGTGATAGTGATTGTGATAGTGATTGTGATAGTGATTGTGATAGCGATTGTGATAGCGATTGTGATAGCGATTGTGATAGCGATTGTGATAGCGATTGTGATAGCGATTGTGATAGCGATTGTGATAGCGATTGTGATAGCGATTGTGATAGCGATTGTGATAGCGATTGTGATTGTGATAGTGATTTTTTTTTAATTATACTGTAATTAATGTAACTAATATAAATTGAATGAATTAATTGAATGTATTTAAATTCAACGAAAACTTTGTAAATTTTAATTTTGTTACTATGATAATAATATATTTCAATTTAAATTATTATTATTGATTATACAAGTGCTGTGCACACCTATAAGTGACGAATTCACCGCAAAGCCGTTGAAATAGAAACTAATCTATGTAAATGATTTAGTGAATAAGTCGTTGGTGTGTCAATAAATAAATAAATAAATAAATAGTGATAGTGATTGTGATTGTGATTGTGATTGTGATTGTGATTGTGATTGTGATTGTGATTGCGATAGTGATAGTGATAGTGATGGTGGTTGTGATAGTGATGGTGATTTTGATGATAATAATAAATTGTGATTATTATGAAATTTGGCACATACATAGTTTATAACCTGGATTAACATGTAGGATACTATTTATCCCTTTATTATGATTCAGTGGGACAATTACCGAACTTAACGCGGGCGAAGCCGCGGGCAACAGCTAGTAGTATTATAAGGGAAAAACAGATAGTACACCCACAATTCGTTAGTTATATTTAAGTCTCATATAATTCTAAAGAGTCAATTGATCAACCGGGCACAAATCCCGACTACTCCGTTGCAGCTAATGAGAAATTTTTGATGGAAAAACCCAATAACAAAATGCCCGACCCGGGAATCGAACCCAGGACCTCAACCTTAGGCTCAGCTGTCGTATAGTTCGGTTCAAACGTAATGGCGGCTCGGAAGTTAGCTGCAAGTGACGGTCTGCGCGTTATACAGGCAAAACGATGCGTCATCTGCGCCCCGTTGATACCTCAAATTGTTGTCTGCGCAGCTTTACGTTCCGAATCGCCATAAAATTTAAAGCGTTATTCCTGCGCAGACCGTCACTCGCAGTTAACTTCCGAGCCGCCATTAAGTTTGAACCGAACTATAATTGCGGTCATTAGACCATAGAGGCAGTCCAGTACTGTGTTACTTCACGAAAAAGGTACCCAATTCTTACCTGAAAGCAGTTCCACAAATGTCACACTCATGGGGTTTCTCTCCGGTGTGAATGAGGGTGTGCACGGTGCGTGCGTACGGTCTTCTGAAGGCGGCACCGCAAATATCGCAGCGGTATGGTCTGAAAGTAGACGTGAGGATGTGGTATCTCTGGGGTTGCGGGACTGTTCGGAAGAGATACCGTAGCCCCGGAACACAAAGGGCGATGAAGGAACATGGATGGGTTTTAGTCAGTACAAGTCTGACACTCCCTCCTGCTCCGCCCAGAGCGGGAGGAGTCATTTGATGAATTCACATCCGAAAAAAAAAAGGATTATGGTATCTCTGGCATAAGAAATTAGGACTGTCTGAGAGGTGATTGCACCGTCGCTAAAATTTATGTAACAGCCGGTTTTTTTTAAATTACCGATGAATACTGTGTATGTACCTATTGTGTGTGTGTGTGTTCCCTCTCATAGAGGTGGCCTGTGTCCCAGCAGTGGGAACATTACCTATAGGCTGATGATGATGATGATGACTGTTTATTATGTGTGGGTTCAGAGAATGGTGTTCTGAATACGTGGTAACCATTTGTGTACGTTCCATCTCGTAAAAATTAAGGTATAATGCTTAACTGTATTATGTTTAAGTCTGATCATCATCACCATCATTTATGCTATCTAGTATCTATCTCCCTAGCCTTTTCCCAACTATGTTGGGGTCGGCTTCCAGTCTAACCGGATGTATAGTTGCTGCCAGTTAAGATCGCAATAGCGGTCATTGACCCACCTACATTTATTAAAGTTCTTAACTTTGAAATCCAAAAATAAGCCTGTTCAAGTCTTGAATCGTCATCTATCGTGATCTTTAACATTTTTTCTAATAAAAACCATACACGGTTCATTTGTTTTGGTTCGTACGAAGAGATATTAGGGAAAGGGCAATGACTGCTATTGCGATCTTAACTGGCAACCACTATAGTTCATCTTCACACACACCGATTCAACATTATAATTTTGTCTCTCAAAGGTAAACCACATCAGTAGTTTAAACAAATGAGCTATACCTACAGTTTTTGTTTAATTAAAATAAATATATATAAATTTTCCTGTAAACCAAATGAACTATCACTGTAAATGATAAAATGAAAAGCACCAATGATTTTGTTTACCAAAATAGCGAAATTTTCTGTTGAATAGAAAATTTCGCGTATTCAATAGAAGATCGCTATTTTGGTTTTATACTGGCTGATTACTCCCAGCATTTGCAAAACAGGATGAGTTCGGAGAATTCATCCCGGGCAAAATAACAATTCGCTGTAGATATCAATTATAGGTACTTACGTCGGTATTATTGAAAACAAAAATAATTATTGGTGCTACAGGTACTGGAAATAGTTATTGGATGAAAATTATAATAAATCATGAATAGTCTGATTTATCATTGAAAATAAATAAACTGGATTGAGTAGGTACCTACATGTAATGAAAAATGGGTTATTGTACATTCGCCACAAAATTAATTCGCCACATTTTTGTAAACTCCATACATTGAATGTGTATTCTTTACATGCATAAAAAATATGTTTAACAATGTGTAAAAACCCAAAGTGCGTTTTTTTTTTCTTGTTTCGTACGTACTACCTTAAGAGTATTCATTTTTCGAATATTATGACATCGCTAGCGCCATCTCTCATCAACTTAGTTAGTTCTCTAACTATGTATTATAGCACTCAGAAAGTCAGGAGTGTTAGCAGAAGATGAAGATGTGTAAGGTACTTAGATATTTTTTTTAAAACTTGCAAATACCCAGAGAATGGTAGAACATAAAAGCTTTAAGCTGCATAAGTTGCTTTTTCAGTTTGCTTGTGTTGTCCCACTACTGGGCGAAGGCCTCCCCTCATTCCTTCTTCTTCTCTCGATGGTGTGCTTGAATCTTTGAATTTGAATGAATTTGAATCTTGAAATTGATGATTAAATCTTATGTGAAGACATAATCAATTACCTAATTAAAAATCAGGCCATCCCCATGAACTTAATCGTAAGACAAAATTTACATGAATTTATTGTGTGCAAATTTGAATTTCAGATTTTATTGAAGTACAATTTGAATAAATGTGTGCGAGTCAAATAAATCCAATGAGCACCTAATTAAAAATACCTCAAACTAATGTGTTGAGTGACAGCTACAGCCACATATAATCAAAAGTGAATAAAACTATGTCCGAATGCAAAACAAAAGGATTGTATGATAACCTTTGGTCTGTGTGAATGCGTGCGTGCTCGCGCAAGCGTGCTGCCGCAGTGAACGTCTTAGGGCACGCCGTGCACGCGAAGGGTTTTTCGCCAGTGTGGGTCCTACGATGGTCGTCACGCTCCACCTGCCGCCGACACCATTCCACATACATTATTATACGGAAAAAATACTGGGAACTATCTGCCTCCATGCTATAGTAAATAGCGCGTGCAATGAGCGTTTTTGCGATTACATACTGAGTACCTATCTGTGTAGTTTTACTTACACTTGGCATTGTTTGTTATTAAAGTTATGTAATCAATTCGTAAGAATCGCTGGTAGGTATTTTTTTACCTTTTGTAAACATTTGTGAATAACTCATTCATTAACAGAGAGATCTGTTTCTTCTAAATCTTAAATTTAAGATATTTTTGACTTATTTTACCTTACCTTTTATAATTATTCAAGTCCATAACTAGCAGGTTCCTTCTAAATCTACTTAACTGCTCAAATAGGTTCACTACACGTCTGTACCTATACCTGTACCTATTTGAGCAGTTCAAGCACACCAAGCTACCCGAAAATGGCAAATTATCCCAACCAACGTTGAACCTAACGCTTTTGCGATAAAGTTAAAAATTCATTAAAGAAATTTGAGAGATTGTTGTTGCTTGATGTGCTGGCGTCCGTACAAACTCAGCTCCACGCTGGCACAGATAAACGCTGGCTTTAACTTATAAGTAAGCGCATGATGTAAGATTTAGTTGCTACAATGTTGACTCTTTCCTTTTCAACTCAAAGTTGGAAATCATGAAGCTTTTTACAATTCATATTAAAAACTTCTAAGATCCATTGCAAAACTCGGCCTCAATTCTTGTCGCGCTGACGGTTGGTCGCGCACAATCGGTCGTGTACGAGTTATCATTGTGTTCTATACCGGATGACTTTTTTATCACTTTCCAAAAAATATGGGTCTAGGTAATCGGAGTAGACGCTTATGGCATACCTAGTTTTTTTTTTCTTTTTTCCACAGCTTAGAAAAAAATTGATCTATAAGTATCATCAAAAAATGCTACAAATTTCAAGTAAACTTTTCATATTAGAACAAAGAAAGAGAAATTTAATAAAATAATAATTAAAAATATCGAATTTCAATCATACGCAATACCTAGGTACGCGTATGATTTGAATTTCGAATTTTTTGAATTTGAAAAGTGATTAAAAAGCCATCTTGTATAGCACCATGTTGCGATGCTGACGTCAGCGGTGACCGACAGCCGTATTTTGTTCTCGCTGACGTCACGACCGACCGTCAGCGTGACAAGAATTCGGGCCTAACTCTTAACATAAGAACCATTGGTCAATCAGGTAAGTGTACCTACCTTGACTTTGAAGGCCTTAGGGCACAGGTCGCAGGGGTAGGGACGTTCACCCGTATGCATTCTCATATGGATGGCCAGGTGACCAGACTGGTTAAAGCGGCGTCCACACACGCGACATGGGTAGCCCTGGAACACGAGAACACGAGTTAAGAGCGGCCAACCCGCCATACCTTTCGCGAGAATATTGACAAACGTCTGTGCGTGATTATGCCGTTGTTACACATATATCTTTAATTTTTTTGAACTTATAGGTATCTTGTGCACTATGTCTGGGCTTCTATCAAAGCAAAAAATAAAAAATTGTAGAAACAAATTCACCATAAGCCTCCAAAAATTGCTGTTTTGCACAAATTTTACCTCATCATTGGCCGTTCATAACGTACTCATAGATAGTAAAAGTAAAGAAAATATCCTGATAGAAGCCTTGCAAATGCAGTGGAGATTCGAAATGACAAATATTTATTTCACAAACTTCTAAGACTTATTAACAAACACGTATTTCCTGGAACAAGTTTTATAAATTTTCAAACACTATTTTTCGTTCAATGGTATCGCGTTGGCGGTATGAGGTGCGCAGGAGACGAGTTACTCGTCTCCTGCGCACCTCATACCGCCAAGTACGGGGTCTGGGCCAGGAAAGACAGGGGAGTTGAAAGAATATCACCGCTGTCGCTCTGGATGAAACAACAAGCTTTTCGACCATGCTCGATCGCGTTGACGGTAGACGGGCCGGGAAGGGCCCTCTTAACTACTGATGATTTGTAGGAATTAAAGTCTGTGTCGGTTATCGTGATAAGGACATGTGATGCGGAGGAATGAGGAAAATGTAGCGAGGAAAATGCTGGGGACGAATGTAGATGGCTATATGAGTAGAGGGAGAGCAAAGAAATGATAGGTGGACTGTGTGAAGGATGATATGGGTAGAAAAGAGGTGTCTACTGAGATGTCAAGCAATAGAGAAGTACCTATAGAAAAAGAAGATGCTGCGCCGACCCCAAATGAATAGGCTAATTTCCACCATCAATAAATTGCAAATCTATTTAGTCCGTCAGTTAGAGCATTGGAAAATAATGGACACGTATGTTTTGTTTTTGTGAATCAATGAATATTGAGAAAGATAAAACGCATCAAAATTCGGGAATGGCAATTTTTTGTGCGTTTTGACGTCACCATGCAGCCCGCATGGTGACGTCAAAACGCACTAAAAATTATACCACGGCGTGACTTATTGAGAATTTTAAAAGCGTCGTATCTTCGTCAATTTTGGTTTATGTAACGAAAGAAAAAAAATACGGGACAAATATTGATTGATAATCTAACTGACGGACTAATTAGATTTTTTAGTAAACAAGCCTATTGGTATAAGAGCAAGAGAATGATGATTTGGCCGGCTTGATGGTATAGTTAGTCACCTTTTGTAAAATTGTGTAATAGGTATAGTCTCAATATTGTTTATACTTATGGGAAAGGGCGAGATATGCCCCAACACAAGTATTACTAATTACTTACTTAAACAGTTACATAGATTATAAATGAGACATCCCCAATGTCTCATTTATAATCTACGTAACTGTTTTGGGATGAATAAACGTTTTTTCATTTTCATTTTCAGTTAGTGCCAGTTAAGATGAGAATAGCGGTCATTGCCCTTTCCTTAATATCTCTTCACGAACCAAAACAAATAAACCATGTATCGTTTTTTATTACAAAAAATGTTGAAGATCACGATAGATGACGATTCAAGACTTGAACAGGGTCAATGACCGCTATTCTCATCTTAACTGGCACCATAGAAGCAGCTAGATGTTGATGACAGTACCCGGGCGAGCTCAGAGCTCCGCTTCACAATACCACATATTTACAAAAACTTATAGGACTCTCAGTATGACAACCAGCTAATTATCATCTGACTAGCTTTTTCCCAACTATGTTGGTGTTGACTTCCAGTCTAAGTAGATGCAGCTGATTTCCAGTAATTTACATGGAGCGACTGCCTATCTGACCTCCACAGCCCAGTTAGTACTGGGTTATACGGTACCCTTTGGTAAGACTGATTGTCAGTCTACCTGTAACTACTGTCAAAGATCTACAAACGACAGCCGGGACTAGAGGCTTAACGTGCTTTCCGAGGCACGGAGGAAATTCGGTATGTAATGGGTGGTCACCCACCCAAGGGCCAACCTTGGTATGGACGGCTTAACCTAAAGATCGACCCGAGCGGCTGTTATTATTTAGCCACGACCCAACAGAAACACAGTTTTAAAGAACCAACTTATATAATACTAGCTACTACCGCTGCTACTAGCTGCTTCTGCTTGCTACTTTATACTTGTATATTTAGTACTATTAATACTACTACTATTAATACTATTATTAATTACAAATTACTACTATTAATATTATTTAAGAGCAGCGGTGACCCAGAGGTGGCGGCCCCGACTTAGTAAGTCGTGGGTTCGAACCCAGACAGGCGCATTACTTTGTGTAACTTATTTCATCACTTTCAAATCGGTGAAGGAAAACATCGTGAAGAAACCGGCATGTCCTAGAACCAAAAAATTCGAACACATGTGACATCTACCAATCCGCACTGGGCCCGCGTGGTGGATTATAGCCCATTCCTTCTCATAGAGAGGAGGCCTGTGTCCCAGCAGTGGGAACATTAATAGGCTGATTATGATGATGATGATGATGATGATATTTAGTCTAACTGAAGGGTCAAGGCCCTAGCTAGTCCTAAAAAAATAACAAACACGCCTGTTTGTTGTTTGTTTTCTGAATCAAAAGAAACGAGAATCCGTTTTCATATTCTGGGAATTGCATAGAATAGACTTGGTATTATATTCATCGATAGTCGTAGAAAAGAAACTCCTACGCTATGTTCAGGGGACCCCTTCTTAGAAAGTCCAAGGGCGTGACGATAATGTTATGTCCCCTAACGGAATAGACAAGGAGACAGTACGATATAACTTGATCTTACTTATGAAATTCAAAAATGCGCTGTACTTACTTTTCTACACACTCTACATATTATGTTTACTATATAGCCATGAATTTTGCATAAGCACAAATTCTTAGCTTGTTTACCTGTATGAAAAGTTTCCAAATAAACGTACAAAGAGACTAGATAAGGGCACAAAACATCATTTAATCACATTATTGACACATTTCACTCATTTGACTTGTGCGTGGGCTTTCGGATTAAATGCTATTGATCTATTCTTGGTACAAGATTCCTTAACCTTTGTTAGCTATGGGTACTAAAAGTTACAACTTTTGTGAATAACCGGCTACAAGAAAGTTCTTTAAGGCGACTACAGGAGCTAAATTAGCAACTCTATTTGTGGTATTTCAAACTTCAGAATGAAGTTCTAATCAGCTTGCACTACAAAATGGTTGTTACGTCAGTCACTGCGGGCCGAATAGTGCGAAATAAGTGTTTTTTTGCGATTTAAAAAACATCTATTGATTGGACTAAAAAAATAAAACACTATCATGCTAATGTTGCTTGTAGAATTATTCGCCATAAAATCAGAATGATCGCATGTATTTTAGTATGGTTTTTACTCGTAAAAATATTTTTTTAGAGATAAGTTCGTGATTTTTTTTTATCGAGTAAAATTAGTTGTATTATGTTTTCAAAACACTATCATACTAGCATATATCCTGAAAAATATCATATATTTTTCTGGTTTTGTTTATTGCAGTGAATCATATTATGCTTTTTTTTACATTATAAAACAAGACCTTACAAGACCGGACAGTATTATATTATCTGTGACCGGACTCATTTTAAAATCGGTAGAGCTTATAAACGGCAGTAGGCTAAGAACAAAAAAAATACACAGTAGAATTATTTCATAACATAACTTCACGCCTGTTACCCACGAAGGGTTGAGCAGAGGTGTACCTAATAGTACACCCACATTTTGCCTTTCGTTTATAATCCCAAGTAGTAGGGGGCGAGCCTATTGCCATCAACCGGGCACATCGGCTACTGGGAAATTAATGATGCAAAAATCCAATAACACTTTGCCCAACCCGGGAATCGAACCCAGGACCTCATGCTCAGCAGTGGCACTTGCGAACTCGTCCAACGAGGCAGCCAATATAATTACTTCAGTCATATAACTATAGTTGGTGCCAGTTAAGATGAGAATAGCGGTCATTGACCCACCTACATTTATTAAACTTCTTAACTTTGAAAACTAAAAATAAGCCTGTTCAAGTCTGGGATCGTCATCTATCGTGATCTTCAACATTTTTGTAATGAAAAACGATACATAGTTTATTTGTTACACAACTACAGTACTTTCACAGTTTCTATGTCTTGTGACTGGGACTGTAGCTACGTTTAATTTTCATCTTTGTTTCGACAATTCAAAAGTTACTGTAACTGGCCTACTTGAAATAAATGCTTTGATTTTGATTGATTTATATGTGTGACCATAATTATTATTTTTTGTTCGTATCTTATAATAGCGTTTACTTACATTAGGCTTATCATAATAATTATATTAACCCATACTAACTTATTTCACTATTATGTTTTATATTGTTAAGAAATCCATTGTCCAAATAGTATTTATTGGAAACATGCCGCCTGTGATACAGGTTTAACCTAGTACAGGCATCGAACTCTGTTATACCAACATTATTTTTAAGATTTAACTTGTATTTTTCGTACGAATTCTAAATTTGAATAAATATATATTATATTATTATTATTATATTTTAGTTTTGTTTTGGTTCGTACGAAGAGATATTAGGAAAAGAGCAATGACCGCTATTCTCATCTTAACTGGCACCAACTATAGAACTGAGCAAAAGCTATGGTATGGTCAGCAAAAAGGCAAACATAAAAAAAAAAAAACATCCGGGGCAGTCTTTGGGGACTACCGATAGGTAACTTGTGAATTGTATCGTCAAGCTATTAGATTATTATTTTTGGTTCGTAAAAAAGTATTTTTCTTTTATTTGTCACTTAAACCTTCCCTGGACTACGACGACAAACATTTCAAAATCATAATCAGCTAAATCGGCCCAACCGTTCTCGAGTTTTGGCGAGCACAAACGAACGATGACGCGAGTTCCATGATTTTTGTTCACCCAAAAGTGGTCAACGCGCCTAAAGAAGTTTTTACTTCAAAACAATCTTATGTTATTCCCACTGCTGGGGTACACTATAGCCTGGGATCCTCCCTGATGTTATTCCCACTGCTGGGGTACACTAGCCTGGGATCCTCCCTGATGTTATTCCCACTGCTGGGGTACACTAGCCTGGGATCCTCCCTGATGTTATTCCCACTGCTGGGGTACACTAGCCTGGGATCCTCCCTGATGAGTGCGCTGCCTATAATCGACCACGTGTGCTCTACGCGAGTGAAAGCAAATGGGGCAAAAAGCGCAGTTAATTTAAGTAATTTTCAGTAAAAAACATTCACAATAACTACAGAAAGTAATGTCATCAACAACAATGTAAGTGTGCAGTATAATAAAGCCAACTGGTATGTTGTGTAACGTACAGGCTTAGTAACTTTGTGCATTTTCTTGTGCGTGTGCAGTGCGCACATGCTGCCCAGCACTTTGTCGCATTCCTCGCATACGTAGGCCATCAGCGGAGCGCCCGGGGGTCTGTCCTCGCCCCGTTTGTGGCGGTACAGTTCCCTGGGAAACAAGAATATACTTATTTAGAGAGGGACCATACGCGGAATTGGCTTGAACCGAGAATTTAGGGATTTATGTCTAGTTCGACGCGGTGTTAAGTCGCGTTGAACCGAAACGGGCGAAATGATATCTTTGCATTGATGATTGCATGGAAATAAGGCTGTTTCTTATCGGTTCAAGCTGATTCCGTCACCATAAATGTGTTCATTTAGTATCTTGAAAATAAGAGTAACTAGGTATTATAGTGGGTATTTAGTTGATTGGTCTAATAGCGAAGTCTATGTGTACAATTTCAAACTTTTTACAAGTTTGAGAGGTGCCTGTAATTATGTAAATGTGATAGAGGTAAAATAATAAAGAAAAAATCATCCTAAAATTGTTTGTTTCATCCTTCAAAATATTTCACTGTTTTATAGAGAGCTTCAATAAAATGAGCGCTGTGTTATAGATATGCGCCTACTAGCGCCATCTGCCGAACGAAAGCCAAATTAAAGGGCGTTCTTTGTTCTAAATTCGAGGAGCAGCTGGACTATCAAGTTAAAAGTGGTTTCCTAGATAAAATTCCGTCCTGATGTCCCAAATATACAAAGTCAGATTAACTCATTGAAGTCCGTTTTCACTAAAACTAAGGAAGACCTAAATTAATTGTGCACTGTTTGAATTTGAACTCTGCTAAGCCGAGCGTTGAAAATCTAATAGAGTGGTTCCCTATCGAAGCTAATGTGAGCTTCGATAAGGAAGTACCTACCGGGCTGTAGCGAAGAGTTGGTTGCAGGAACCACAGTTCCACATTTTGCTGTTACCACTGTTCGTGTACGTCCGCCGGCTATTTCTGGAGGGCGGAGGCCTGTGGCACTCCAATAAATGGACCTTCAACTCCTCAGTGGATGCGTACTGCTTCCCACAGATGTCGCAAGCGTAACAGACTTCGGGCCCTCGATGTATATTCGTATCTGAGATGCAGTTGTCCTAAAATTAAACAATGTTTTTGAAATTTTGATCATGCTCCTGAATTTGTACAACTACCTTCAAGGACATCCAGAGGGTAACCGGTAAGAAATGCCTTAAGGCCGTGTCCTAACCAATGATGTTTTTTTTTCTAGCACATGGTCACATCGCAAAGGATAGCCCTTGGATTGCCTTGGTGATTCCAGTATTCTGAATAAATGAGTGACTGAGTAAAAGACGATTGCGTATTTGCAAATCCTATAGCTTTGTTTAGGACACGTGGTTAGACTAACTTTCATCATCATATCAGCCCAGAATCACCCACTGCTGGGTATAGGCCTCCCCTTTTTTCTGCCACAGTTTCCGGTTCTGTGCGTACCTTATCCAGGTGTTTGCCGCGACTTTGACGATGTCGTCGACCCAACGAGCTTTAGAGTGGCTCTGGTTTCTATGGCCTAACTTTGGCCACCATTCGGTCAAAGCCTTGCTTCATCAGCCATCTTCACGTCTAGCCAGACGTCCTGCCCAGGTCCATTTGAGGCGCACCGCCCAGTCCCCGACGTCTTGGACTTTCGTCCGACGGCGGATTTCGGTGTTACGCACTCGATCTAGACTAACGTTAGTTAGGGAATTATTAAGTGTAGCATACATTCTGATCCTCATAATAATTATTCTGGTCCTCAATGAAGCAGGTGAGCCGGTGTTTGTCAAGGGCGTCACCATCCGCAAAGAGTCCGCTACAGAACTCGCAGACATACATGGTGTAGAGTTTGCGAGTTGTGACGCTGCCCTTGCCATCGGAGGCGATGCAACACAGTTGTTCTGGAAAAATCGAGAAGTAAGTAAAGCAACTCATGCCGTAACGATAATTATTTCATTCTGTAGTTCCTGAAGAGTAGGAAGAACGTCTTCATTCTGCCAGTGGTGTAAGGGGGTGAACAATTTGCCACTAATCAAGATTTCGGTATGTTGCAGAGAAATTACCTACTTCTGGAAAACGCCCAAATTCAAGAACATTATTCGACCTGGAAACGAATCCAAGACTCAATGGCATACTCAGCTGTAGGGTTGCGAGCTTGCGACATTTAGACCAATCTTACAGTTGAAAAAAATGTAGAAAGTGAGGTCTCAAGTCATCATCTCCCCATCCACTTTTCGACAAAAACCTCGATGTTTGCGAATCCTAAATCTGACATAGCAATAAAGACAAGTAGGAGCACAATGACCTTCTATTTTTAGAAACGTACGTAAATCCCATATATTAAAATAAAACAAAACGTAATATATAATCCGTGTTGACTTTACCCGTGGGCTCAACTTCCAGGGCGGTCGATAGCACACGTTCGCACATTCGGCATACGAGCCACTCAGTCTCGAAGTTTTCATTACTGTGAGCTGGTTCTGAAAAGAAGGGTTTCTTTAATTAACTCTAGAACACTCCCCTCAATTTTATAGATATTTATACTACCTTGGGAACCCAGTACCCAACATTGAGCTATTACTACTACGTATAGAGAAGACAGCGCGAACAAAACTGGGCGCAGTGCGGGGCGCGCGGGGGGTGGGCAACCCCGTATATATAATGCTGTGGCGAGCAAGCGACTGAGTGAACTGCAGCCGGCCGACTGCAGTTGAACGGAGCACTGATTTTGTTCGCGCTGTCTTCTCTATACGTAGTTGTAATAGCTCAATGGTACCCAATATACATTATACACAGTGATATTAAAACTGCTGTGTTATTATTATTATAATAAATCTTACAAAAACGAACATCGATGATAAGTCTAAGTTATTTAAATAACTAAGTAATTAATTTGAGGGTACCTATAAGTACAGCACAAACCTGGTACATTTCTCGTTTCGACTTTATCATTAACAGGTGCAGGCAGTAACGTGCTTTGAGGCTGGTCTATAGAATTGTCGGAAGTGTGGAGTGAAATAGTGTGGTCAAGAAGATCTGCTTCGGTCGTAAATATCTCATGACAGATCACGCAAGAATGCAGAGCTAGCAAGTCCGGCCCGGAGCTGTCGCTAGTCTGGAAATAGTGAAACACAGACTATATTACTTATTGAAATAAGTTTTAATTTTTTTACTGGAATTCGAGTCAAACTTATTTGTTATGTAAATAAGTAGAGTATCTACTAATTATTATCGACGTATGAAACAAACTACGTAATTTAATAAATAAAGAAAAGTTTTCTACAAATGAGTTGTTTGACAAAACCTTTGGTATTCCTGAAGTGTCCTGAAGAGGCAATAAGAATTGATTGACAGTATTCTCATCAAGCAAAGTTGGCTCGTAGTTAAATAAATTATCAGATTGTATAATGTACAGTTCTGTGTTTTGTTCAATGTTTGGATTTTCTTGGAAGAAAGAGGCATTTTCAACATTGAAAAATCTGCCGGAATCGTTTGAATGAAAAGATATTTGACTTTCCACAGTGTTTACTAGTGCAGTAACATCTGGTGGATTTTTATTAACATTAGTTATGGTTTCATTCGACTCTGTAGGATCGTTAGTGAAAAGTAAGTCGTCCGGATCGTAAGTGTCTGATAATTCTTTATATGGGTAATCGGGTGGATCAAACATCATGTTTTAGGCTGAAACAATTACAGGTAGTTGTAGGATTATTACAATTTTGATATTCAGAAAGTCTTCAACTTTTTCAGTAATCTACAAGTCAGAAACCTGAACCTCTTCCCATAGGATCACTCATTGATGGTATAATATAATATTGGATTAGTACTATCAAGGACACTCCCGCCTGACTACCACTAAGCTTATTTTGCTTGCACTCGCAACATAAAAACGCTCTCTAGCCCCGCCCCGTTGGCTTTGTATAGAAATAATGAATGAAAAGATTCCTTATCGGCCGAGCGCACTGACGACGCACGCCAAACGAGAGTTATTGTTACTTTGCGCGCCAAAGTTGACGCTTTCCTAATAGGCCCAAACTTTAAGGGGGCGTGGCTCGGCGCCTCCGCATGATTTAAGCGAAAAAAATTTAAAATGGTCAGGTGGAAAAGACCCCGATAGTACCTACGCAAACTTTTTGTACTTTTTGGAATCTTTATTGTCTTATGGCTGCTTTACGCCGAGGCAACACTGTGCGGCATTGCGGCATGCCACAAGGCCGTAAGCTACAATAATTTAAAATGTTGCACATTGTGGCAACAATCGTGCGGCTTGGCAATACCTTGCGTCATGCTGCTAAAGTTACTTCATCAGCCCTAATCTACGGTGTCTTGTCCAATCAATCTTGATCAATCAAGTTGGTAAACCAAAACACTTCAATAAATTTTACAGCATTATGCTACGCATATATGTAGCATGCAGCAATGCCACACAGTGTTGCCCCGGCGTAAAACAGCCGAAATATTTTTAGGTAAGGCAACTCTGTGAACAAAATGTCAGTTTTTGACAATAATATCCCCCGGCTGTCATGTGTCATGTCATGATGGCATGTCATTTCGGCTCAGTTGCTTTGCTATTGCACTTCCTTCAGTTCAGTTTGTTTACAGACGCGTAGTGCACACATTAGCTCCCGAATAACTTGTTAAAGATAAAACGGTGATCAAGATGAAAGCAGACGCCGCGCCGCCTTCTGATAAACCTAAAATACCGCTGCCGACCCTTTCTCAAATCAATGCTGACAGAATTACTCAGGTATGTTAGGTTATCCATTTCATAACATTGGACAATACTATATGAAAAACTCCTAATAAATGCTTAATATCTGTGTTAAAACTCTGTCTATATTA
This sequence comes from Xestia xanthographa, assembly GCA_905147715.2. Taxonomy (NCBI): domain Eukaryota; kingdom Metazoa; phylum Arthropoda; class Insecta; order Lepidoptera; family Noctuidae; genus Xestia; species Xestia xanthographa. The sequence goes on from LR990652.1 coordinate 14,301,257, forward strand.
CCACGAATAGATAATATGACAGACATAGTTTAAAAAAGCTAGCTCATAAATAGGAATTAGAATGATTTGATAGAAGGAACATGAACAGAAGAAAATACCTAGTACTCAGAAGAACTCTTACTAGACCCCGCATGACTATCCACATTTGTGGTTTGGCCCAGTGTCTATTGTTATAATAACCTCTTATTAAAAATCGGCACGTTTTAACCAACAAACAAACACACATCCCAAAAAGTTTGTGATCACCAACCTAAGCTGATATAATTTTTTAAATTGAACTTTATCAAGAAAAAATCTTTGTTGTGTATTTTCTCTAAATATAAATAAAGAAATTAATTAATTAATTTGAAATAAAGAATCTAAAAAGAAGAAGAAATCATAATTATCTAACAAAAAAGATTTAAATTTTTCAGTGTTAGCAAACTTTTTTTGATGTGTGTACTTTGTTGTTGTAGCGGTTATCTTTTTTCTTAATATTTTTTAATTCAACTACTCCTAAAGAAACCTTTTTTTGTTATTCACAAACGTAAACCGATTGTGCATCATTAAAATAACTTTTTTTGTTATTGGTGAAGTATTTTATCAGTACATTAGTTATGTAGTCATTACTCGTAAATTGTTTAATTATGCCAAGGCATAAATACCTTTAGGTTGAGTATCTCTGATGATCATGATAGATCTAGGTAGCTCAAACTGTTGAAATAGATGTTGTTCTTTAAAAGTAATGATAATAATATCACCTTGACCGAGTTTTGGTCAAGACTGTCAATCACAATGGTGATTACCATTTCTTGAGCATCATCCACTGCCCAACCTCACCCACTACTGGGTATAAAACTCTTTGCTTGTGCCAATCTCCTGTTCTTGTGCCAGCCTCAAGAACGTGGAGCTTGGCACAAGTGAACTTTTTATGCAGGAGATATTATATTGCACAGACACAGTTTTACTAACTATCATAATCCGATGGTATGGCAATCCAACACAACCAGGGAGGGCTCACCACCATCTTTCTGCATCATAGCTACTACAGAGATATTTCTATTCCTATCTAACAGAAAACACCCAATAACACACAACAAAATCTGTGACTTAACAAATCCACATGATTAATCTCACAAACAGTACACGTTTTCGTGCAACTGCCATGCATGACATTTGAAATTAGAATTTCAAGTAAGTGTTACCATATTGCTGAGGAAATTAGTTGCAATAATTAAGGAGATAACAACACACCTAGTCATATTTTTAGTACCTAATGTTTTACATTCTGTAGTGCTCTTGCTACTCTTTATGTGAAAATTTTAATGCAGTGTCCAATATGAGAGTATCATTATTGGCAAATGGGACATATAACGTGGGTGTACTATTAGGTACACCTCTGCCTAACCCTTCGAGGATTACAGGCGTGATGTTATGTTATGTGGGTGTACAAAGTAAGTAACTTTATGGAAAGGTGTTCTATAAAATTGTACATAAACAGTAGAATGTAAGGTATAAAATAATATAAATGTACCTAAAATAAACCCAATTTCTATGCAAATAGCAGATACACCTTGTATTTGGTATTTTGATAAAAATACATGCAGTTTTGTGAAATTTAGAGTCAGTACAACTCTTGACCAGTACCATTAGTCCTTCTGGGCTAGTGCAACATGAAATTCATTTGAAATTGTGTAATAACATCTAGGCAGTCATGTTTCTACATAATTTTAATTTCCAAAGAGCCTACTGGTATTACATTATGAATAAAGCTCATTAAAGCAAATCTATGCAACTATCCACATGGAATTGTTTAACAAATCAACATGGTTGCATTGTCCACAGCTTGCTAATCAGTACTGGTCACCACAGACTAAGGAGAGCCACTTACCTTATGATGCTTCTATTGTGGAGTCAATCTACCAAGCAGAAATACTTGGATCCCAGTAAGTAACTTTAAAGTCTTGAAATTCCACTACAACTTTATGTTAAACAACCACTACTTGCTTCTAAGCCTAACTGATTTAAACAAATGAACTATTTAGGGGTCAACAGCCTCATAGAGTGGGTGCAATGACCTATTTTTTTTTTGCAAAACACCAGTTATTTTTTGAAAATTGTGCAGTGTTTCCATATTTTATTATTGGATGTGAAATAGGTTTTAAAAAAAAACGTTAATTTAATATTTTTAATTGCTAAATATAAATTAAGTTAAATTTATTTATTAATATAGTTTTATGTTTTAATAAGTTTTACAGTGATTTGGAATAACTATGGTCAGTGCAAGTAGTTTCTACCAAAATACTTAGTAGAACTTGTTACAGAAAGTAAAGGTTTGAGAGAAAACTTGTAGTTAACTTTTTTTTTCAAAATAAGAATTTCTGCTTAGGGGTAGGCAGAAATCTTCATGGAAAAATAAATAAATTCTTTATTTCACCAAAAGCCATTATAGTACGAGGACCAAAAACTATAAGAGCATAATTATAAGGCTTATAACTAGGACACAATAATTTTAATTCCCTGACTCCTAAACTAGGTGTATGTGCCTGTGTCTTTGGAGTCAGTAAAATAGCATGTCCTTAATGTGTTAATTTTATGAGAGCCTTGAGAAGCTTTGTAAACTCAGTTCTGGATAATTATGAGCCAAAAATCTTTTTTCTTTAACATGTGGTTTGCTATACTTGGCGGAGGTTTTCTTATATTCTGTTACTGATCTTATTAAAATGATTCCCTCATCATTTCCAGTTTCTCAGTACGTCGGATCATGATGCTCGAGTTCTCGCAGTACCTGGAGAACTACCTATGGCCACACTACACGGCGGGCGAGGCGTCGCAGGCGCACATGATGTCCATCATAGTCATGATCAACGAGAAGTTCCGCGAACGAGTGCCCGCTTGGCAGGTCAGTTTTTGGGAAAACATAAAATGTTTACTATCATTATATTATGTCTGACAATCAGTCTTACCAAGGGGGGGTATCCTATTACCCAGTACTAACTGGTTTGTGGAGGTCAGATGGGCAGTAGCACCATGTAAAATTAATGATTAAACGAACTTACCTGTATGTGAAGTTCTATCATAATTATACGAAGTGCATCGTCCGAAGAGATTAGTAAGTAATATATGTAGTAACACGTTAGTGTACACCACTCTCCACTGAATGTTTAGAGATTTTTATTTATTATTTTTTTTTTTTTTCTTTGCTGGCCACCCCGGTTTCCCGCTCTTTCATGGAGTTTGGAGTTCTTGAAGCCACCAATGTCTTTCTCTTGACATTTCTGCAGCCGTATGGGAGGTATTCCGGGTTGGGCGGGTGTTACTAATCTCTTCGGACGATGCACTTCGTATAATTATGATAGAACTTCACATACAGGTAAGTTCGTTTAATCATTAATTATACTCGTGCATCGTCCTCGAGATTAGTAAGTAATATATGTAGACCTTGAGAGATCCTGAGGAAATGTCAATAGCATAAAACACTAGTCATGTAAATCAGAAGTTTTATTTGAACTAATTTGACATAATCAAGTCTTATAACTGAAAAAACTAAAAATAAGGAACATTCGTACATCTTAATCTTATTAATGTATTGTCACAACATTTTGTTAATCAATATCACAATTGAAATAACCAGTCTTACAATTTAATAATCAGTCTCACAATTAAATAATTAGTCTTACAATCAATAATCAACAGCTTAATTTATAAATCAGTCAGCACAGCCGTAGCAAGTGCGGTATCACTGGGATTTATTATCACTTTGTTATAAAAATTTCCAAAAACGTTTGAGCTTCCACTCCAATTTGCGGTATTGCGAATTAAATCAACAGACACGCCACCTTGATGAGCTTTTGAAGTGGCTGCGTGCCTTGTGCTATGTGCCGTGAACAAGGATGTGTCAATTCCGCTGTCTCTGAGGACAGATTTTACCCACCGGCTTAGGGATTGCGTCGTAACAGGACTAAATGGTTTTTTGAAACTTATGAATAGATTTTCATGTTTTCCACGTACTGTCTTTGTTTTGTTTATGTATGCTATGAGAGTTTTACAGGGGCATATCTCTGGCTTTATATCGTAAAACGGTAGCATTAAAATTGGTTGTTTCGATCCCGGCCTAGAAGTCTTAATGTGGTCCGGTATTTTAATTATGATTTTATTTTTAAATATTTCAATATTACTAATTATAATTTTGCTTAATGTTTGCATGCGGTGTGCCGTCGTTAGAGCGAGAAGACAGACGCATTTTTTAGTTAACATTTCTAAGGTCAAATTTTCATTTGGGGAGTGTTGGCTTAGCCACTGTAGTACTAGGGAAGTGTCCCATGTAGTGTTGTATTTGGGTCGTGGCGGCCGAAGCCGATACACGCCCTTGAAGAACTTTACGATGCGATCATCTTTAGACATGTTCGGTCTTAGTATTAGAGACAGAGCAGACCTAACCAAAGTGCCGTATTGGCTGCCTTTGTTGTATATTTCTGTGAGGAAATATAGTACGTTAGGAACTGATGCATCGTAAAATTGTATATTGTTAATAAGACAAAAATCAAACCACTTCCTAAGTGCTGAGTCGTATTGCCGAAGTGAATTGTCGGACAACGATGCCATCATGATGTTAATTGTTGATGGCGGTATGCAGCGTCGCAGTAGCGCTGTCCGCACAACACTCCGGCAACCAGGGTAACGTTCTCTAGTATGTTCTGTTTGCTGGAATGTGAAATAATGACGTTTTCATTAGGTTGGAATTCAATGGTTTCTGACACGAGGAGGCGTTGAAATATGGGAAACCATGGCTGTGTCGGCCACTTAGGAACAACCATAATTCCTGATGCTTTGTCAGATATAATTTTCCTTAGGGTTTTTAATATGATTGCGAAAGGAGGGAATGCATAAAATTTTAGGCTGGTCCACCTGACTGTAAATGCGTTGACTGCAAAAGCGTCAGGGTCGCGATGCCAGGACACGTAACGAACACACTTATTATTAATCCTACTTGCAAATAGATCAACTTCTGGGCAACCAAATTTTTTACATAAAATTTTAAAAGCGGTGTCTGCAAGTTCCCACTCTATATCTGGATGTACTCTGCGAGACTCTGCATCTGCAATGACATTTTCCCCAGATTTAATGTAGGATGCATAGATAAAAATGTTGCGATATTCACACCACTGCCATATCATTTTAGAAATTTTTGAAAGGTGTGGGTATTGAATACCACCCATGCGGTTTATGTAAGCAATGGCTGTGGAATTATCAATGCGAAGGAGAATTTGGCATTTGTGGAGTTCTTTCGCGAATATTTTGAGACCAATGTAAGCTGCTAGAAGCTCTAATTCATTGATGTGGGATTCCCTCTCCTCTTGCGACCATACTCCACTAGCTTTCTCGGTACCGCACGCAGCTCCCCACCCCGTAGTTGAGGCGTCAGTGTATATCTCTGTGCAGTATTCGTCGATTCTTATTGGTCGCACAGAAGTATCAATTTCTTTTATCCACCATTTAAAAGAAGGTTGCAAAGATTTTTGTATATCCATGTATCTATTGTAATCTTCATGGCCTATAAGATTTAAAAATTTACACCTTTCTAAGTCTTTAGTGTAAAGTGCACCATATTCAATTGCTGGACATGCGGATACAAGTAGCCCTATCAGGTGAGCAAATTTTCTAATTTTACATCTTTTGCAATTCATCATTTTTATGAGTTTAGCTTTTATGTTTTTCCTTTTTTCATCAGGTAATGTTACTTGAAATTTTTTCGAATTTATTATATAGCCAAGAAATTTGCATGACATGGAGGGAGTAAGGTTACTTTTTTCCATATTTATGACAAAACCTAAAGATGTTAATAATTTTTTAGTAATATTTATATTTTCTAAGCATTCTGACTTAGTTTGTCCTAAAAGGAAAATGTCATCGAGATAGATTGTGGAAAGGTATCCGCATGTCCTAAGAAGTTTTATTATTGGTTTCATAATTTTGGTAAAGATATATGGAGCTTTGTTTAATCCGAATGGTAGAACATTAAACTCATATAATTTCCTGTTAAATTCAAACCTAAGATATTTGCGAGACACAGGGTTAATGTTAATTAAGTGGTATGCATCTTTTAGGTCAAGGTTGGCCATGAAGCAATCCCTAGACACTAGTTTAACTGCTGTTCTAAAATCCTCTATCTTAAAATGATCTGTGTCTATGAATTTGTTTAATGGTTTCAGATTCAAAATAAATCTCATTTTACCATTTGGTTTTGGACGCAAAAATACATTTGATACAAATTGGCCATCACATGGATCACACTCAGATATGGCCCCTATTTTTAATAAGTCTCTGATGGCTTTATTAAAATGTGTGAGCTCTGTTTGCGTATGTGGTATAATTTTAGGCTTACACATTTGTATCACCGGTTTATTAAAGTGTAGTTTGTAACCGTCAACCCATGACAGTATAGGTTTGTCTTCAGTGATCATAGACCACTGAGTGTAAAAAGAAGATAACTGTCCAGCATACATTACCAGGCTTAGCGTCGGCGGGTGGGCTTCAACTGATGCCGCGATGCTTTCGATGAGTTGCCTTGCATCATGTTGCGATTGTATCGCGCTGTATGGCCCGGCACCGGCGGGGGAGCTGCCCCGCGACCACGCTGGGCTCCTTGGTGTGTCCCTTGCTGTTTGCGAGCTGGGGCCGGGCTCCTCCAGTTTAAATTGTTGGCTGGGGGAAAAGTTTTGGGGTTCTGCTGTGTCCTATTTTTTAACTCTGTGCCTGACTTGGATACAGCTTTAGCTGATCTAATTGTTTCAGCCAGGTTTTCACCAAATAAGTATTTGTCGATCTTTGTGTCTGTCAAATGATCTTTCAGATCTTTTTTAATTGAAAAAATTGCAAAATTTCGCCTGGTGACTGATTCTGCATATTGGATGTTACACAAAATTTTCGATATGTCCATTAATTGCTTGATACGATCGTGATCTTTATTTTTGCTGTCAATTTCCATTGTGAGGACTCTTGCCAATCCAGCTATTGCTGCCGCCAGTTGATTCTGTCGGGCTTCAATACCCTTGTCCCGTTTTAGTACTGTCTCTGTGACTGCAGCCTTAATCTCTGCATTGAGCATTGGTGCCCCAATTAGTGTGCTGTTGTCCGGTATCAGATATCTTTCTATTAGATCTTTTCTTGTTTCCGTCGTAAGGCCCACAGTAGCCATGTGTTGTAACCTAGTTGCTAACTGTTTATGAATTGGTGGTCCATATTTTATTACTAAAGAGGGATCCGCTCCAAGGATGTCCAGCAATTCTGGGTCTAGACTCTCAGAAGGGCCTTCATCATTTGTTGAAACAAGTTCTGCTGTCCCTTTTTCCAATGTCACTGGCAGCGGGTTGTCAGGCTGCTGCGTAGCAACCTCTGTATGTTCAGTGATTGTCTGCGCTTCTGGACTATCCAAAATGTCTCTGACTGAAAACGGGTTGTCAGGATGCTGCGTGGCAGCCCCTATATGATCAGTGATTGTCTGTGCTTCTGGACTGTCCAAAATGTCTCCGACTGAAAACAAATAGTCTCTGTGATTACCCAAGAAACTTGCCAGCGAACCAGTCCCAAAAACTGTTCTGATTGGCTATGGGTTATTTTGGGTCAGTCCTCAGGACTGCCGTTTCGAAGCAACCTGGCGATACGGCCCCAGAAGCCGCTCTGATAGGTGTTCGATATTAATTTTTAAATATATATTTTTTTTTTTTTTTTGCTGCACAGACTGATCTAATTGGCAAGGGATGTATTTATTTTTGTGCTCCTACGATTACCTGACGATGCGACCCCAAAAGCCGCTCTGATAGGTATTTTGTAGGCACTTTCGTAAACTTTGAAAATGTCAAACAACCATAAAGGGCGTTCTAGTTCAGCATGGTGCTATTGTATAAATAATAACCTAGCTGTATTGATATTGCCTTTAGCCTAACAACATATTTAAAGCTGAAGTATCCAGGTGATACTTAAAATTCCAATAAAAATAAAGTTGTGACGCCATGACGCCATTTTTTCCTTGTGAGAAAGATAGGTACCTACTCACCGACTGAATTTACCGGCTCATTATTCCATAATTTCTACAATTAAGCATGTAGGCTAGCTGTGCAAATTATTATATCGTAAATTCTTTATGATTAACTAAGTAAAAAGGTATACCTTGTTCAATGTCCGAATCTGAATCCGTAGTACTTCTCGAAAGTCGGCGTCGTCTCCGTTTTAATTTCTTCTGAAGCTTCTTTATTTTCCGATGAATATCTTCAATACTCCTTTTAGGCATCTTTTCCACAGTAATTCACAGTGAATAATGTAATTTAAACCTTTATTTTTAAATAAAACTTGGAAAAATGTTTCGAGTGGTGGCGCACTGATAACGTGAATGAAAGAGCGGGAAACCGGGGTGGCCAGCAAAGAAAAAAAAAAAAAATAATAAATAAAAATCTCTAAACATTCAGTGGAGAGTGGTGTACACTAACGTGTTACTACATATATTACTTACTAATCTCGAGGACGATGCACGAGTATAATACTGGTATTCAGCTGTATCCAGTTTGAGTGGAAGGCTAGGCGGATGATACCTTTCATTTGAAATTACAAAACTTTTGTGGTCTTTGTGTTTCTGTCTTTTGAATTTAGATATGCCACACCCTGCGTGCGTACTATGTACTAGTAAAACAACACCATATAGTATTGTAAACGTATATTGATGTAATTGATATAAGTAATTAAAATTATACAGGTAATGGTCAGTTTGGCGACATTTTCTTTTCTGAACTAAATTTATCGCACTGCAGAGAGCCTAAAATGGCCACTTTAGCAAAATCATAAATATCAGGATCATAATTATATGTCTCACCTTAAAATTGTCGAAATGGTCACAGGCGCAGTTAATATTATGAATTGTCACTTTCTGACCATTTTACGGATTGTGACGTCATTCATATTATTATTCTGCTAAAGCGTTCATTTCAGGCCCCCTGTTTGTTGCATGACCTAGCTTAGGTAATAAACAAAATATAACACTGCAGGTTAGAAGTATATGGTTCTCGATACCATTACAATATACTGTCAACATTCGCTTCATACCTTTTGGCATAAATCAAAATTAAATTTGATCTCCCATCAAGTTTGGACACTTGATCGCAGTTCGATAAAACAAACCTTTTATCTCTCCAGGCATTCCTGAACAAACCGGAACACTTCCCAGCGTTCTTCGAGCAAGTTCTTCGCGCAAGCATAGACGACGATCGCTCGGGAAGCAACATGCGAGAACAAACGGCTCTGTTGCTGTTCCTGAACCATTGCTTCGGCAGTATGGAGGTGCAGTTGTGCAGGGACCAGGTCAAGCGGCTCGTGTCGCTTAGTATGTGGATCAGCTTGCAGGAAGGTATGTAGATGAGAATAATTAATAAATATCGCCGGACATTTAACACACAAAAAAAAAGTCTATCGGTACTTATTAATTATTCTTAAAAAAACTTTTTTTTTTTCATATAATTATTTCTATTTTTTTTTTCTTATCTATTCTATTCTTTATTTTTGCCACACTAAGCAATAGTGTTCTTCTCGTGTTAAAAACTTTGTCTTATCAAGTCCTGCCAATCGTGCAGAATGACAGCTTCACACTGTGTTTAGGATTGATGAAACGCTTGTAAAAATAAGAATATATTGATACAAGGCGTGACAAAACCACCATCTTATTTTTTCAATACAATTTTAAAGCTGACATGGTCACTAAATATTATCATTAACACTGAAAACGTTTATCAATGATCATGGTGCGTGCACCGAAATATCGGAAACTCAAAACAAATAGTATCTACCAATATCCCGTTTTCAATATTAATGATAGTTTCACAAATGTTCACCATCAACGCCCCCCTTTGATATTCAAGCACGATAAGATTAGTAGTACGCACTATCTGCCTCACGTGTTGAGTTCCGTAAGGAAGGTATGTTAGCTATGTCAGAGTCCAGGCAGTCTTTTACAAAAACTGCCCGATAGTGATAAAGCGCCAGGCGCCTGCGAAATTCAAATTTTCTTACGTTTTTTTTAGGCAGAAAATTTGAATTTCGTGCTTCACCTTCAAACTGTTGTTGATTTATTATTTAAACTGCACAGTCACTGACATTAGAAGTGAAATAACAAACCCCTTCAACTTGTTGTTTCGTCATCAGGTCGTAGAAACCAAGAATTCAAAAACGTTCCAAAATGGCGGAAGTATTGGCGGGCTATTCAGAAGAAAGATAAACCCGAGCTGTTAGAGAAACTTAGCTGGGAGCGACTGTACCTGCAGAGGCTGATGATCAAGTTCATGGGCATTCTGGAGAGTATACCGGAGAAGGGAGATGTTGATTCTCATGCTGTGAGGTAAGCATCAGAGGATACAAAAGAAAATTTGACTTGACCATTCATAGAGTGATCAAGTGTTAATTTAATCACTGTTTAGGGGACGCAGACGACAGACTATCCGTGACGCACTTTTTAGTCTGTGAAATAGAACGTAAGCAATTATATGTGGTAACGCATACGACGCGCAAAAAGTCCGGCGGCCAAAAATTGCTGGCAGATCGCGCCGCACAAAAAGTGCGCGAAAAAATAGAACGTTTGCTCCAACACGTGCTAACGCAGACGGCGCACACTTTTAGTATGCAATCTGCACTATGAAGATGTGTGTCGTGTGCGTTGAGTCTGTGTAAAATTTGCGACGGACTTTTTGTATGCCATACCCCTTCACACGATATTTGATATTATAAAATCTAAACTAGACTAATATTATAAATGCGGAACTTTCGGAAGTCACGGCTGTGGATGAAATTTGGCATAGAAATAGTTAAAGTCTGGAATAGAACAAATAGATACTTTTTTCACACACTTGCACAACAAAATTTCCACGTGATCGAAGACGCGGACAACAGCTAATGCTTAAGGCGACTACAGGAGCTAAATTAGCAACTCTATTTGTGGTGGTTCAAACTTCGTTCAAAATCCTGTTAGAATATAGTTCTAATCAGCTTGCACTGCAAAGTGGTTGGTACGTTAGTCACTGCGGGCCGAATAGTGCGAAATTAGTGTTTGTTTTGCGATTTACAAAAAATCTATTGATTGGACTAAAAAACTAATACACTATGATGCTAATATGTTGCTTGTAGAATTATTTTCCAAAAAATCTGAATGATCGCATGTATTTTAGTATGATTTTACTCGTTAAAATATTTTTTTAGACATAAGTATGTGATTTTTTTTATCGAGTAAAATTTGTTGTATTATGTTTTCAAAACACTACCGCACTAGCATATATCCTGAATAATATCATATATTTTTCTGGTTTTGTTTATTGCAGTGAATCATATATGCATTTTTTGCATTATAAAACCCGCGTTTAGCTCCTGTAGTCCCCTTAATAAATTATTATATTCTCTCCTCACAATAAATCTAACGCCCTGGTTTTTTGTACCATTTCAATACCATATTGGTATACTATACTAGAATTCATTCTATTCAATAGTCCGCTTGAGTCCTTTATTCCCGTCTGCCACCACCGGTCCGCCACCACTGGTGGCAGTTGCAACTATTTGTCGCATCTACCACCACTGGTGATGGTTGCGTTGGTGGAGTCGCATTTGCCCCGAATTCTGCCACCACTGGTGGCAGATGACACTTAAATGAATGGAATCCTCCACCAGTGGTGGCAGGCACGACGATCAAGTAGCCGTCTGACACCACCAAGTATTAAAAAAAAAATGAAAAATCGGTTATTCGATTCGCGATTATTGGTAAGAAAATACAAATGAAAAAAAAAATGTCAAAGTAAAAGTGTAACAAAAATGAAACTTTTCAGATACTGTGAGCGGTTCTTGGAGCTAATGATAGACTTGGAGGCTCTGCTGCCCACGCGGCGGTTCTTTAACACCGTGATGGACGACTGTCACTTGGTCGTGCGCAGCCAGATGGCAGCACTCACATGGAGGCCCGAGGGACAGCTGTTTTCACAGGTAAGTGGTAGATTAAGTACGGCGTCGCTGATCCTTAAGGTGACAATAGTCGCGGGCTTGAACTTATTGGTGGGCGTGGCCAAAAAGCATGCTGTCTCACCTACTGGCATCGTGCCCGACAGAGTGAGTTCAGTGCGATAATTCATAGTAAAAAGCGCGCGTAAAAAATACGAAAAGGCTTTATGAAAAACGTTTAAAAATCGTTTTGTGAAAAAACCACAGCATAAACCAATTACAAATAAAATTTATTGAATTCTTCGATAGTCGTGCTTTGTCGGTACCAAAATTGTTTTGGAAATTCGACACTTCTTTTATGACAAATTTACGCCCATAGTTGCGTTAAAATTGGCAATAAAAACGAATCTTTGGAAGCTCGTATCTTTTTAATGGCTTTTTATTTTACTATTCTGTTTCCGCACAGACAAAATTAATAATGAGACAAAACGATATCATGTTTAACTTTGGATGTACAGTCACAAACAGTGGAGTAATACCCTCCCGAAATTTCTTTGGAAAAAATGTCGACTAGTGTCACCTTAAGGACTCCGCTAAATTTGCAAATGGCTTTTCCCCTGAACTTTGACAAATCTACAGGTATATTATTATTTGTCCACCTGGCTATGTGGAATCATGCCACCCGGAACAAGTTTTCAGCACCCCTTACACTCAACCCCCGTGTAACAATGAGTCACAACAACGTTTTTTTGTTATCAGCATGTCTAAAAAATAGGTAACTTGAGTAAAATGAATCTGTTTTTAATTTTTCTTATCATAAAAAATGGCAGCTATTAAACGTTAAAGTATAATCCGAATTAGCGACCGCGCTGGCGTGTGACGTCACAGCGCGGTCAGCGAATAATTAGACCGCACAGAATAGAGGTATGGGAGAAGAAAGGGCCGGCCCAGCAGTGGGACACATAGAAGGCCAACAAAAAAAAATAAACACTTAAAATAATAAGTGCAAACCATCTCACAAAACATATTTTATACACGTAAACACTCCGCATCACCCGCAATCGGGCATGACACAAAGTTAAAAAACCGGTGAAACTTTACAACGCTGAATGCTCTAACGGAAATCCTGGCCCAATATCGATGAGACAAAAACTATTATTATTTGCACGAGTATGTGCATTAAGGCCGTCTACGCCAAGCAAAGTAGGTATTTAACGCTACCACCCTTTACGCGAAACGAGTCGTGCACACGCGTCGCCGACTTGAACCCAAAGCTGAGCGAAGTGTCACAGTATAGGTAAGCGTGTCGTGTAGGCAGTAGGTCAACTTATTTTATTAAATTGTCAGCTTGATTTATTATAATAGGTAGTAATTGCGAAAAGCTAACATTTAAATGTAATAAATTAATTTGAATAGATATTGTTAATGCAAATTGCTGCAAGTCGTAATTTATTCAATTATTTGTGTACCAGACGGGTGGACTCGTGTTTGGAAATTCAAAAACTATAACGGAACCAAATCTGAGCCACTAACCGCCCTGTACCGAAAGTTCCGGGTGTAAACGTTAGCTTCGTGGAACGGAGAGGTGGGTTTGGAAAATACTGCACTATTATTGTAGATGGAGAAGAAAGGAAACACTATTTGACTATGGTAAGACACTACAAGCAGACAATACTGGAAAAACTGAGCTGAAACTATAATCGGAAAGAACTGTTAACTATTCCGATATCGAAACGAAACTGACTGCTTGAATATCGTAAACAAAACTGACTGTTCCAATGTCGAAAACAAAACTTACTATGCGGTGCCTGCGCTGTGCTTTCATACTATTAGCAGACACACAAAAAATATTCGCGAATCCTCTAGCGGTGTGTTGTGTAGTATTTGTTCGCTAGACAATCTTTTAATTCATACAAAAAGCATGAACAAAAAACATTAACAAAAAAATACAAAGGAAACTATAAACAAAAGGATAATAAATAACTCGAACGGAAGAAGGAAGTAGGTACTTTACGCTCTCGGCGTACGGTCGAAATTAAATTAACATTTCTCGATGTTTTTTATAAGTAGTTTGCGTACGCGCACCTGTGACGAGACTATTCTCGAGGGAATTTGTACCTACTTACTTTTAAAACTAATAATAACAGAAAGTACTCGACAAAGAATCACAAACACGGCAATAGCGTACTTTCTCGAACGTTCTTTCTATAGACTATATCGATGGCAGCAAAGTAGAAACGGACATCTACATTTTTTTCGAAAATCCTTTTTTTACAAAAATGAGCTTATATTAATCCTATCTACAAGTATGTATTCTTATTTTTTTTAAATTCAAAATAATAAAGAAAATTTGACACGTAAATGAAGACATCTACACTGGATTTTTAAAAAACATCGCAGTAGAAACGGACATTTGAATTTGTCCGCCTTTACTTCGGAGCTTTGACAGATGAATGAAACGTCAACAAAGACATCAGCCAGTTATAGAAGTTCTAGAAAGGGGTCAAATGAAGTATCCAGTTGTCTTTACAACTACATAGAGAGAAAAAGCCAAGAGGGAGTGAAGGATATACGCTTATGGTCGGATAATTGCGGAGGCCAAAACCGTAACCGTATCGTTTTTGCGATGTATTTACTTGTGGCCAAAAAATTTGGTGTTCGCATTTGTCATAGATTCTTAGAAAAGGGCCATACGCAGCAAGAGGGTGATAGCGTACATGCGTTAATCGAACGATCCTCTAAAAATTAAATTATTTTCTCGCCGCAGGAGTGGTATACATGTGTACGCTGGTGTAAAACAAACGATCAACCCTATGAAGTTGTGGAGATAAACCAAAATGATATCTTGGATTTTAAGTCTACTCTTAGTCTTCACAAATGGGTAAAAAATGAGAAGGGGGAAAAAGTAAAATGGAATCAAGTGCGTGAAATAGTGGTGGAACACGATCAACCTGACAAAATATTTTATAAATACGATTTGAATGAGAGTTTGCCTATGTGTATTGACAGTTCCAAGAGGACAAGCAGAAGAGTTTTGCAAGTCAATAATAATACACAACAACTTGGAAAAGTTTATGGTGAAATTTTACCCATTACTACAGCAAAATACAAGGACTTAATGTCTTTGTGTCAACAAAATTTAATCCCACCAAGATACCATGATTTTTATAAAAACATTAAGCATAGAAGAATCAGAAGCTGTTGATGGCGCTGAATTCGATGAATAAGTTAGTTTTTCGTACCTAATCGTTAACATTTTGATCTCGTTTTTCCTACTATAAGTAAAAATAAATAGTGTTAATATTGCTAAGTTTAAAATATTGTTCTTTTTTATTTTATTTCAGTTTGATATTTACCTATTTGCCAATGATACCTTTGATAATAAATAAATCATAGTATTATATTGCTTTTTTACTTATAAAAATATATTTTACGTGATTTTGTAACTAAATAAATGAGTTCAACCGATAGTAATAGATGAAGTTTAGTTGTAGTTAACTCATTTATTGATAATGTATAAAATGTTAAATGCAAAGTAAATACAGACCTCTACAAAATTTGGTCAATGAAAGTATAATACTGTTTGTATGTTGCTTAGAAGATGTTCTTTAAATATCCTTAAATGTATTACAGGAGATTATTATCTTACTTTATTATATATTTTAAATGAAATGGGCACTTTTTTATTACAACGTATAAACGGTTATCTGGCAGATGTCTTCTTCTACGTCAAAGTTTTTTCAGAGTAAAAAAAGACATCTACATTATTTCAGTAAAACAACGATATAGCGATAAAACCTATTACACAATTCATAAAGAAGGTTATTTTAAAGGATCATAGAAAATTTCAGGTTAATCGGTCCATAACTTTCAAAATAACCACTCTTTTAAACTAAATCTGCTCTCCTGTAAAGTTGCGATTTTGTAGATGTCCGTTTCTACTTTGCTGCCATCGATATAAAAACACTGTTTGAGACACTTGTCGCGAACAATTTGACTAGGTTTCTTACATTGTTTTTATATCACGAAGAGACACATGCTTTATTTGTTGTATGTGTCACCGTAAAATTGTAAATACCGTTAGATTATAATCTATCTCGTGAGATTGTAAACTTGTTCGTTGAGGAATTCCCTCGACTGTCTATGGTCTCCATCATCAGACCAATGGCACTTACAACCCATATGGGTGCAAAGTTCTCATCAATAGAAATGAATTAAATCCAAACACAAGGTAGCTACTGTAAAACGTTGAGGAGTTCCTTTGACTGTCTTTCGTCTTTATCATCAGACCCCTAAAGATGACCACAACCCATTTAGGTGTAAAGTTCTCATCAATACAAATTAATCAAGCCCAAACACCAGGTAATTATTGTGAATCGTTGAGGAGTGCCCTCGACTGTCTTCGGGTTCCATCATCAGATCGAGTCCAGACTTTCCTTAAGTAGTAGTGCTCTAAAATACTCAATGAACAAAAAAACAAACGCACTAGTCGCACTACGATGTTCAAAGGTTCCCCTCGATTTTTCTGAGATGCCATCATCAGATCCCAGTTTCATGGTCATGGTACTACTTTTGGAATATCTTCTTTCCAACAAAAAAAGAATTATCTAAATCGGTTCATAAACGACGAAGTTATCCTACGGTCAAATTGTGAAACCTCCTCCTTTTTTTAAGTCGGTTAAAAAAGACTGTACTGTTATAATTACACTACGTTCTTTAAATAAATCGTTCGATAAATCGACGGGACGGCCGTGCGCCAGCAAAAGGGACATAGGTCCTACCTCGTCAAGGCCTGGCGGGCGACTGAATCCACGTGCGCAAGCCGTTTTCTTATATAATAATTTATTATTAAAAGGATTAAATTGTTTTGAAAAAATTAACCACAAATAATCGTTCTATATGTTATTAACTTTGCTTAGATATTTTTTTTGGAAGTAAAACTTTCATATTCTCCAAGTAAAATAAGAAAAACATAAAAAAATATTCGAATTAGGCTCCTGTTCGGATTTTTTTTTCATCGAGTGAAGTTTTTGATATCATGTTTTGAACCACAAATTATCTTAGTAAATATAGTCAACTATAATATCTATTTTTTTTGGCTTTAAAAAATCACTATTTCTTTGTTTACTATTGAATCAAAGTTATGTAAAATTGGGAAAATTGGGACTACCTGCCCTTAAAGGCTACTGCCTTTAATGCACATACTCGTGCAAAAGTTACTACTTTTATAGCATTATTTTGATGTGTTGGTGTGACTCATCCTTATTTTCTAAGTGTAATTTGGTAACTAGAATTGCGTTTTTGGATTAGGATACGGTACATATCACGCGTTGCTATGCCAGTTAGCATAATTGATGCGATCCTTTGATCGCGAGAGATGATTTAACTTTTTTCTGTTGTAAAAATAAAATTGTTATACGGGAGAGCCCGTATAACAATTTTATTTTCAATTTATTTTGAATGACTTGTCGGCAGACTTGTACAGAGTGGTAAGTTCTGAATCGGGACCATACGGGTTAGTAAAAACATTTTATCATCCTTCATGTCGAGACCCTTACTTGTCTCAGGAATGCACGTTAAGCAGTTAATCCCTGCTATCATTTGCAAATCTTGGTTATACGTTTTTGCTAGTCAGTAGCCTAAAATTCTGATGAATCAGTCTCAACAAGAGTTTTCGTATTACCAGTGACTTGGTTACGGAGTCAATAAGGCAATCGCTCCATGTACCATGAGCTCGGACGAAATCTACTCATTTTTAAAACAAAATCCCGTGCACACGATCTCCACATCTGTTTACCACCCATTAACGAATCATCGACACAGAAGAAGAAGAAGAACTATTATTGGTCTTATTTTGATTATTATTATTTTCTTTCGACCCTTTTTTTCATTAACAAAAACAAGGAATCAGGTGCTGCTATGTCATTAGTCATTAGTCATTTTTATTCATGAACAACAAATTGTATCTGAAATTACATGGTATAAAAGAAAATTAAATTACATAAACAAAAACAAAACACACACGCCAAAATATTACAACAATGCATAAATTAAACAACAATGAAATAAAACATAATTACATAATATAGAAATTTCGTTACAGATCTTCAACAGCATAAAGACACTTATTCAGTAGGAAACTTTTAAGTTGTTTTTTAAAGGAGCTTGAGTAGATAGCGCTTTTTATATATAGAGGCAACTTATTAAATAATATAACCGATTGATATCTGGGACTGTGCCTAACAATATTTAAATTAGGCTGTACCTTATACCGTATAATATCTTGTCTCCGTGTGCCTTCTCTAATCTGTCGTTCTTCTACTGTCTCATACTCATGCATATATTTGGCCATGTTACTTAGTAGTACAAAAACATAGATGCTCGGCACTGTAAGTATATTCAGATTAATAAAATGTTCACGGCAACTTTCTCTTTGTGGGATACGGACTATTGTTCGAATTGCGCGTTTTTGTAACACAAAAGCTCTTTTGATATTATAGTCATAACTGTTTCCCCAAAACATTATGCTATATCTAATCTTTGATTCTACCAACGCGAAATATACCATTTTCAATTGATCAATGCAAATTTCAGTTCTAAGTGATCTTAAAGCATAACATGCGGAACATACAGATGCATTTATAGCATTTAATTCTGCTTTCCAATTTAGCTGTTCGTCTATATGTATACCCAAGAATGTAACTTCCTTGACGAGAGCAATTTTATCTTCGTTTAAAATAACCTCCAAATCGTCCTTATTACGAGCTGTCGTTCTAAATAGTACAATGTTGGTCTTTGCAGTATTGATTAACAATTTGTTCATAGTGAACCACACGTGAAATGCTTGTAATGCTGCATTTATTGTCTCTGCTAATTTATCTAAGTCATTTGCTGCTACTATGGCATTTGTGTCATCTGCAAAAATTACTATATCAATGTCAGGTAAAATTGTATTCATGTAATTGATTAAGTCATTAATAAATAAGATAAATAAAACAGGTCCCAATATAGATCCTTGCGGGACGCCCGTGGCCATCATGACAGTTGCTGATTTGTAAACTTTTTTGGAGCCATCATGTATTTTGTCAATTTCTACGAACATTTTTCTGTTTTTGAGGTACGAAGAGAATAATTTCAAGGTCTTGCCTCTTATACCGTAATGCGTCATTTTTGTAAGAAGTAGTTCGTGGTCTATAGTGTCAAACGCGGAACTTAAGTCCAGAAAAATTCCAGCTACTCTCATTTTATTATTTATTTTTCCGATAACATCATCAAGTAAGGTATATATGGCGTCAGATGTGCCAACCCCTTTTTGATAACCGAACTGTCTTTGGTTTAACACTCTATTTACACGCAAATGAGTTAATAGTCGTCTTTTGATGATCTTTTCAAAAATCTTTGACAGTACTGGTAGCAAGGAAACAGGCCTGTAATTTTTAGGATCAGTTCTACTACCTTTTTTGTAGATAGGTATTACTTTGGCTACTTTAAGCTGGTCTGGGAAGATAGATTCCTCAATACATTTATTATAAAATTCACACAGAGGCTCAGCTAATATGGAAATATGTTCCTTGATTACTGATATCGGGATCTCATCATAACCACAAGAATACTTGTTCTCCATAGTTTTGACTATGGTTAAGACCTCATTTGGTGTGACAGAAGCAATTGTCATTTCATCCTTATATCCGATAGTAAACTTTTGTAAGAATGCTACATTTTGGTCTCTTTCTACAACCCTAGAGATACATTTATAGTTGAACTGTTTAGCTAAAATTTCAGATATTTCCTCTGGATCCACTACAATTTGATCGTTGACTTTGAGACGAATTTCCGGTTTTGTCGTTTTCTCCTTATTTGTACATTTTCTAACTACTTTCCACACCTCTTTACTTAGATTTTTGGAACTGTTTATTTGCTCCATTATTGCATGTTTTTTAGCCTTCACCACAACCTGTCTATACAGTCGAACATACTTATTTTTATAACTTAAGACACTTGAATCAAGGTTGTTTCCATTACGTGTACATAAGAACCGTTTCATTTTACTTGATGTTCGAATACCTTTAGTGATCCATTTTAATTGACAACTTTTTTGGAGGCTATGCTATCTATCTACTTATGCTACGAGCTTAAAATAAATAAGCGCTTCAATAGCGGCCGAATGCTGCAAGCAAAAAGAGTCGTATTGGCGGTGAGATTTCGTCCAAGCCTGCATCTGGTTCACTGGAAATATAGATAGGTGGAAATCTGATTGATTTAATTAAATAACTACATTTCGATATTTTTCATTCCGAGTACTTAAGTCATTCGTCGATTTGCCTGTCCAAAGAGAATAAAAAAGAAAACATTTTTGTTCTTAGCTGCGTTTAATAAAATAAATCATAAATGCGTTTCGTCATTTCAGAAAGTCAAAGTTAAATAATATTAAACTTAGAATGACAGTAATTCTTATAATTATTTTGTTAGTGCAAGAGAGCGTTGTAAACAATACATATTTATATAAAATTCACTAACCACTTAAAGCTGCTAGTACGGAAAAAGGACGGACATAATTCTGTTTTGATCAAATAGATAGCTTACATCGCCATTTATAGTACACTCATTGTTTTTGACGATGGCAATCTGTAGTTTCTCTCATCATCTCATGTTATAATTATATCTGGTGTTATTGTTTAGTATATTTTGTTATACATTAATTTAGCCATTTTTGATCAAATAGATAGCTTACATCGCCATTTATACTACACTCACTGTTTTTGTCGATGACAATCTGTAGTTTCTTTCATCATCTCATGTTACAGTTATATCAGGTGTTATTGTTAGTATATTTTGTTATACATTAATTTAGTAATTTTTGTTAATTTATAAAATAATTTTAAGTATCTATTCTGAGCAATCAATTCCTAACGACGAGAGATCAACCCAAATATTGGTTAGAAACCATTATTACACAACATCATATTAACACTTTTAACCACCATGCTTTTGTACATCACTCTATATGCCAATAAAGCTTTGAGTATTTCACTGTTCAAATGTACACGGTAAAATACTGATCATTACAATATTTTTTATACAATTAATAAGACACTTGGTTCCAATTACATAATTAATGCATACATCACAGTAAGGCAAACTACTAACATTCAGAAAGTGGCATTATCTATTAGGCGAAAAAACTTATCTTCTAGGTAGGTGTGACTTATCCATAATTTGAGGCACATTTACAAGGCACACGCATTTGTACACAAGACATGTATATCTGTGATACTCGAGTATAATATTTCACAATAAATGTTATCATTACAACTATTTATATCTATAGTGTCATATAGCTTCATTCATCACATTAAAAATACGTCACATTCATTCCACCATGCCTCTATTTGTGTGAAAGCTAGTGTATATTGGCTCTATAACAATTATTCACTAACATGAGATTCTACTTGATATTCGTTGATATGTCAGTAGTTCCCGCCATTCATGTGAGTCATCTCGTCGCCCCACTCCCCCGTAGGCACGGGCTCTGCATAACAACAACTCTTGCGCAACAAAAACGTTACATGCGACTGTCGTACGATGCACACATAGAATATTAAAATGGCCTGGAGAAGATTCACAAATATGTGTGCGTACAGTAGTTCATCTATGTTGAGCCATGACAACAGAAGAAACAGCCACGCTGTTGTCATTATCAGGAATAGTTGGAGGAATAAATTAAAGCTGAAAAAAACAAAATAGGTATTGTTGTAACATAGTGAGCAAGGTCTGATATAACAATCGTAATAGTTGTAGTACATACCATCCTTTAAGTTTATGGTGTATCCTGCCATAGATATTAATCCTCTTTATGATTTTCAATGTTGTGACATAGAAGAACACATTGAAAATTATGGTGAACGCAACTGGGGTGAAGAATATGGCAATACCAAGCAATCCTGAAATGTACAGTAAAAAATCTTGCTTAATTCAACAGCTACTAACTGGTTATAATAATAATAAAATAATAATCATTTTTTCATTCATTTCATCTTTGATTTTTGTCGTTTTTTTTTAAATTTTTTTTTGTTATGTGTACTGGGCTGGCTTCACCGGGTTTACAAACCTATGAATCTTGTATTTATTTTTAAATACTTTAATCAACTTCTTAAAAGAGGTTCATAATTACCAAATGTGTAGGATTTTCCTTAACCAGAAAAACAACTATATTTATTTCTTTTGAACTTATTGTGTGTAGGAATGATATGAAGGAAAAAGGTGTAAATGATAGCGTGGCGGTTGACAGGGAAGAATGGAAGAAAAAAACGTGTTGCGCCGACCCCAAGCAACACACTTAATGTCATTGGCATTTTCAATCAGTCAAGCTCACAAGCTTTTGTTGACAATACATTCACAGACGTCATTTCAAAATTTCGGTGTAAAAAAGCTAATAAATATTGCTGACTTATCTTACCGATAGTCTCCTGTTCAACGTCGTCAACGATGATTGACGAAGAGAACTGGATCCTAGTCTTCCTGTTGGGGTTAGTGCCGGTATCGAGTAGGAAATGCGCGCATATTGCCATGCCGGCCATGATCAGGACGCTGAACCATACTACGCTGGAGTAGTAGCAGTACTTGCGCACGTCCGTCACGCGTAGAAACACGTTGCGCGATCTGAAAATAGAATTTATTCATGATAATCATTATAGCTTTGTTAACTTACCAACCCGCACTGGGCTCGTGTGGTGGATCATTGCCTCTCTAAAGGGCCGCCTCCACGAGCGAGAGAATCGCGGCGATTCAACGTATTTCTTACGAAAATATTGCCGGATTCTCTCGCTCGTGGAGACGGCCCAAAAGAGTGTATAGAAAAACCTGGCAAGGACGATAATATCGCCGCGATTCTCTCGCTCGTGGAGGCGGCCCCTTAGGCCCAGCGCACACCGTTGGAGGCGCAGCGGAGCGCATTTGAAGACAACAATTTAATATAAACCGAAATACCTTGATATACGGTCGCGCGCATGCTCTTGTATGTAGTAGCTTGAGGGCGCTCCGAGTACCGCGTGCGAATTTATTCTTATATTGACCGTATATCAAGTTAGTTAAGGTCGACAGAGATGTGCGAGGTAGCTGGGCAGTGCGAAGATGTGTATAGCGACGGTGTGAAACGGTGCGCAGATGAGCGGTGCGAGGATGTGTAGCGGGCTCGTTTTTCGCTCGCGTCCGTCATCCCTCTCACACATCCTTCCCTTGTTTTGTCAAAAACCTCGCTCCGTTTCCACTAGAGCTTTGCTGAGTGAGGCTAGGCAAATGAAGTGATTCTATTGGTTCTTAGGAAATATATCCCTCGCTACGCATCCTCGCACATTTTTGGTGGAAATGCCACCTTAGAGAAGGCCAGTCTCCTAGTTGTGGGAACAATATAGGCTGTTTATGCTATGTGCAACGTTTTTAACCAACTTGAAAAAAGGAGGAAGTAATGACAACAAGTTGCTTTCGACAACTTTTCATTTAATTTTGCTTCTTAATATTTTCGGGCATCCATGCAGTTTAATGAAAATTCTTACGCGTCTGCCTAAGTTTTAGCTATTTTAGATTAGATACTTCTACAGA
The DNA here is from genome assembly GCA_905147715.2 of Xestia xanthographa. NCBI lineage: Eukaryota > Metazoa > Arthropoda > Insecta > Lepidoptera > Noctuidae > Xestia > Xestia xanthographa. The sequence continues at coordinate 14,324,795 of LR990652.1, forward strand.
AAAGTGCAGGCCTTATGTTTACATTTAAATTTGCTTTTGGAATATTTTCCTTTCTACAACTACCGTCTAGTATATAGTAATAAAAATCGCGTACTTGTAAAATACATACTTGAACGTCTTCCATATATAAAAACCGAAACTGTTTAGCCAGAAGAAAGCAGCCAGTAAACTGATGTACAAGATAATATCTGCAAAAAGAACATAAAAGTTAACCCAAAATGCAATAACTAGTATACAATAATTAGGGGCCATCCATAAATTACGTCACACGTTGAGGGGGAGGGAGGGGGTCTACGAAGTGTGACATTGTGTGACAAGGGGGTGGGAGGGGTTCTAAATTTCGTGAAGTCACATTTCAAAATCATTAGAAGTGAGCCCCCCGTGTGTGATGTCACATATCTTTAATAAAAATTATGAATCGTTTTTAGTTTTGTTAGATTTTTGGAATGTTTGATTTGATGCTATTTTTATTAAATCGTAATAAAACTAGTTTCGGAACTGCTTTTTTTAATTCAATAATTTGTAGATGTAAAATTGCATGGATGGCCCCCTATAGATAGCAAAGTCAGGGAAATTAATTATCAAGCAAATTGACTTCCTACGCCAATTTGCAGTGTTTTAATCATTTTATACAACTGAAATTCAAATTACAGTGCTTTGATTATATGGGTGATATGAATTGTTAGTCAATTTGCTTAACAATTATTTCTCTGGCTTTACATATCATGCATTTATTGGGTTATCTACTTACCAGTAACCATAAAGCTGACGTGGTTACTGAACTCTGTGAATATTCTCACCAAGTCCGCAGCCTGGCTCACAATCAGACATATGTTTATAGTCGTGATGATGTTGCCAGCCAGGTCTCTGAGGGTAGGCAACACGAAGTATATCACGGCCACCAGTAAGAACAAGATCATTGCAATAGCATGAAATACAGGGTTAATTATCTTTTTCATGAGAAAATCTGTGTCTTTCCAATTTATCTTGACCTCTGGTACACATACTAGTGCATATGCGCCGGTTATGTTTGCTGGTTTTTTTGTTTGCGTGTCTTTTTGTGTTACTAATATCTGAAAGGAAACGTTTTATTATAAGAATGAGAGAAATTAACACACTATGAAGATTACTTTTACTTTGAAAATAATCAGTTGGTATTTCCAGGATTGGGTTATAAACACATTTTTTTTACACATTAGATTATCTAAGTGTGAAATAAATATAAATTTTGTCTTTATAATTATAACTATATTCTACAAGCATAAACTCACGTTTTTTTCAAGCAGAAACTATTAACCATATTATTTTTATTTACATATGGCTCTAGAGTACCTGGGTTATATACCTCGAGTGAAACAATTTAATCTGGGATTTTTCATAAAAAAACTAAAAATCAAAATCACTCAAAAACTACTGGATTTCGGTAGAACATTTGGTGGCTTAATTTGTTGCATTTTATCCCTACTATGAGTTATGACGTCGTGCAAGGACGTCGAGTTACCAGTAACCCTGTATAAATATTGTATTTCAATGAACAATTGTAACAAACCTTCATGCTGTTATTTACATAAAAGAATGCATGAAATGAAGTTCCATTCAAACACATTTTTTTATGCATATCATTAACTTGAGTCACATAGTGACTCAGATAGGAGCAAGCTCAAACAAAATGGAATGTGAGTTTTTTTTGTCATTCACTGATAATGAACAGTTGAAAGTTCATTTAAACTAGGTCAACATGTCAGGATAACATGCTAGATTTAAAATGAACTCAAATTCTATTTGTGAAAACTTTGTATCATCCTATTAAAGGAGACCTACGATAAAATAATCATTACTTTAATGATTATTTTATCGTAGGTCTAGTTTTAAATCTATAATAATAGAAGAATGAAACCTAATATTGATGCAATTGTATAGTTTTGCAGGAAAGACAATAAAGTTAACGATATATTGAGAAGATAAATTGACAATTTGGTGTGTTGAATGTTTACCCAACTACCGCGAAGCCAAAACGAAGGGTTATGATTTTAGCATCTATGTCTTACATACATAATGACTTTACGTATGTTCCTCCAATAGCCTAAACTATTCATCCGATTTTGATGAATAAGGTGTCAATCGATTCGTTATTATGGCCTGGGTAGCATAGGCTACATATTAACCAACTTCAACAATAGGAGTCGATTTTACCTTGTAAACCACGAGTTTAATTACAGCGTGTTTTTTCAGTAGTGGGGTTTTTAGTGGTAGTATTACACTAATAGTACACAAATTCTTGTTGACTTATTAATTTTTCCTTAATCTCATTGAGACTTTGGCCTAATTGATAATGTTGTTGTAAACTAGTGTAGTGTGTATTAGTGTTATATTCCATGTAATGCATCCCACCTTATCCATGCAGTATTTGGCCTGATTATGTATGTATGATGAAGGTTCCTTCTCTTCCGGTATTGATATGCTGTCATGTAAGCTGAACGTGCTTATCACTGGCTCATCTCTCACATCTGAACTGGGTTGGTGATTGATAATATGGCGTAAGCGACCATCGGTTAATAAATTAAGCCTGTAAAGTAAATTTTGGTGGTTGTAACTTATCTTCTGCAGGTTTATTATTCTGCTTGCTGAGGCAAATTAGTTCATTGGGTCGAGAACAGGGGTGTGTAGACATCTCTTGATATTAACATTAGCACATTGGTTCAGATTGATGCAGTTTTAAATTTTTGATTTTATAGTCATTTCAGAATGCATCTAATGAGTAAACGTTGTGTTATGGGATTACTTACGTGTCTTCAGATTTTCCTAAATCAAATATAGCTCTCTGTTGTGTGGTGGCACAGTCTGGCACACCATACACATAGTTAAAGTATTTTACTTTGGCGTCGTTGCCATCCTCAGTCTTAAATTGTGGTGTCCATAAACCTGTAAGTTTTAAGCATAGGTAGTATTTTATCTTCAGAGTAGTTTTAATGCAGTAGTTATGTTACAAAACACTGTGTTTTGTATAGTCAAACATGAACGGTCAGTTTTTGTTGTTAGAACCAAATTAATGGTCACTCAAGTTTCCTGTCCTAAAGATTAGGTTGGAAATGTATGTAGCTAGGTTGTAACAGTCAGTAGTACATGTTATGAATATTATTTACTTGTACTCACTCTGGTTGTAGTTATCGGCTAGTCTACATATCCCGTCCACAACAATCTCGTTATGTTCGCAGCATTTATTTATCTTAACTCCGTTGAGTTTGTCCGATATCTCATTGAGATCCGTCTCCCCGACTTCCGCGTGCAGTTCATGCGTCGCACACAATAATGACAATGTTAACAGTACCACATACATGTTGTTATTGAATCTTTATTATTTTCATTCTACGGTACTTGTCGCTTAGAACGACACTTTGAGGCACTAACTCTTACTTATAATTATGATCGTTATCACAAAACTAAAACTATGTAAATTGATGTCAAAAGACGCTAGTATCGTTATACGTCATTGTCGTTTTGTATCTAAAACATTTTGATTCTTTGGATTTAATTCGGAGCGAATGAAGTCGGTTCGTTTTCGTTTGCGTTTCCGCTCGCTCACTACACTCGCGAAGTTTGACGTTTATTAAAAGTTGACTTGACTTTTTCGGTACCTACGCTAAGTTATTGAACGGCTTTGGCATCTGGTCTTTTGAGCCACACTCATTACTACGATCTTTTTTTTTTGGTTACTGTTTTGTTGTATTTATTTATGAATTCTGTCCTGTATCTATATTTTCATAAAATTGTACGTCCAGCTTTATGAATTAAAGCTTGCAGTGAACGTGTGTGGTAGTAATAATTGATTAAGTAGTCGAACTTGTAACTTCGAAAAAAACATGGAAGAGTAACTTCAAACAAAATCTTTTTGATAGACGGCTCCACGTTTGTTTTCTTTGAACAGCTAGTTTGTTCTCTATTAACATCACGAAGTTATGATTGGGTAGGTTGTCAATGCTCGTCTTTAGTTGGCTAAGCACGCTGGAAATGAACATGTGACATTAATTTGACGGGCTGCAAGAATTGTCAAAGTGGACGACGTATGTAAAAAGTAGCAATGAAAGATTTGAATATTTTTGTTATGTATTTTTATTTATTTTGCGTATGATGTAGATGCTTAGCAACAAAAAGTTCACATTTACACATACCGGTAAAGTAGGGGAATACAAAAAAAGTGAAAAGTGTTTTTTTGAGATGAATGTACATATTTTATTTATTAATGTCGCTTTATTTGAGTGTTTGTTTATTTTATAAAAGAAAACATTTGGGGTTGTTAAAATTTATTTAAAGAGAAATAATATAAATGGTCGTATCTGAAAAATGCTGAAGTGCTAAATTTACTCACTGCCATTAGCACGTTCGTTACGCACTTCTTCTAAAACATTTCGGGTCTCAACAGCCGTTAGACGACGATTTCTTAAAGTTTGCGCCCTTACAAAACGTCGTCTATGGCACTGTTTGCACGATTTCTGCTTGCCCTCGCCTGTGCACGTAAGATCCTGTCTGTCTGTATCGTTGCACATTACTGGTGGATCACGGACACACCCAACGTTCGACTGACTGTACCCATGAGTTTAAAAAAAGCAACTTTCTTGTGTTCCTCTAATTTAGCCGGCGTGTGTAATTACAAAACATGGCTCATACCATACGACTATTACATACCTACTCACTCTGCACACCTAGTACTTGTACCTACTGTGAGCTACGCCCTCCGTAGAGATTAACTAGAAAGTCTTATTGTCTTTTGTTTAACTCTTCGGTACGCGCAATTACAGACACAATTAAAATAACAATGCACCGTGCCCGATCGGGCACGGCTGCGGCCTTACAGGTTAAAATGTATAACAGTAACGGCTAACATAACTTGCTTTACCAAAATGTCAAAAATGTTGAAAATTTTATTTAAAAAGAGCCCGGATTGTTTATATTCAATACTTTATGTTTAACTAAGGTTCTAGAGTGGTGGTCCAGTGGTTTTCCCGTCTTTCCAATCGAACTGCTTTCGTCAATTGTTCTTTCTGACTCGGATCTTGTGGAAATCTGTCAAGGGAGCAGAGTGTTTTCTTAATGTAGCAAAAAGAAAACACAAACATATTTTATTTCAAACTGTAAACATTCAACATTAATTTACTTAGTCCATCGGGCTTAAAACCATCCCCATAGAAAAAAGTTGATCCATGTTTTTAATTAATGTAAAAATAATGTAGTAGTAAGGGGCTACTTACATGAGATCGATGCACCATTTCACTGCGCAAGAAGGCATAATTTACATTTTTAAACTGAACAAAAATACGTAAAACGACATGTGCCGTCACAGCCGAACTAAACTGTTCTAGGCACCATTGACAAGCCCCGCCTACCGAGGCACCATCTGCGTTGGGTCATTATCGGGCGCTAGGAATGCTTCTATGTTTTTTATCGTTCACCGAGCATACAGCAGTGTCGTCGAGCAATAGGGTAGATGACACACCAATACACACACAAACAAAGAGACACAGGCAAAGATAATCTAAGATGGCGCCACCATAGCTGGTCTCAATCTGACCAATGAAGTTAGGCTATTTTGAAATATAAAATGACATTACCACATTTTCAACCAATGACGATGTTGGGAACCAGCTATGCTAGCGCCAGTATTTCCACAGTGTCGATTTTGTATGGCATTAGCCAACTGTGACGTCACTGTTTGGTCAACTCAATGACTCGACTATTTATTGATTTCAAAGCAACTAAAAATCTAATTTGGCAATTTAATTGAAAATAAATCGGGTTTTCAGCAGGGACCGATATCGATAAATAAAAAATACCGATATTTTCAAGAAGATATCATTATTGCAACTGATATTTTATGTTAATATCGATATCCATAACGAAATTATTAAATACTGCTATTAAATTATCCATAACTATATCGTTATTCTATATCGATACCCGTCGCGAGAGGGAGACGATGACGCGACCTTAGCTGTTGCTCGCACTCGCACAGCCGCAACGCCGAGCGGCAACATTGTAACGGATAGACCAGACCCTGTGTAACTTATTTATATACGTACCTACCTATTTTCTTGGTTTTACTAGGACGATACTGATATCATTTTCGACTTATTATTACGCACTAACCATAGTGGTGATGGTAGTGGTGGTTTAGCTGCCTACTTCTTACCTTCCTACTTCTTAGTTATTTAGGTACCTAATTGGTAGTAAGTGTGATTTTTTAGATTTAGTAGAAATAGTTTGGTAAGTATAAAAATCACTTACTTACCTAACTAGGTACCTACCTACTCAGAAATAAGTTTGAACGATCACTATTTATTAGGTAATTACCTACTACGGATATTTATAAATGTAGTTATTTATCCCATTTGATGACAATAGTACCTATAGGGCGCTGTCCTATTGAGATCGCTCGTACGATGGTATGGTGCGATTCGATTGCATTCTTCGATGACATCGTGTGTCCTATTTTGAAGCGATGCGATCATGCGTACTCGACATGTCTCTTATCATCAGAGATGCACAGTTTTTGGTGTCTGACAATATTCCTAAGGGTCCCTACAAGAAATTAAGTCATTTTGAACATTTTTGATCACTCCTTGTGAGAAAGGCAAGAAGAATTTGAACCTGCTTTATTTTTATTATAAGAGTCAGGTTCTTATTCTTGTCGACTGCGGGAACAATTGTTTTAAATAATGTATATATTAATGGCAATCACCCATATTCAAAACCCCTTTTCCGCAAAAGTAACGAGCGAGTGATGTTTGTGGTTCTCTGAACAAAGAACTACAAAATATTCTGAATATTAAAAAATATGAATAACATCAATATATGGTCTACTCGTAACATACGGGAAAACATTATTGATTTCTATACGAAATATAGCAGAAAAAAATGTTGAAAAAACTTAATTTATGGAAAACGTCGGGACAAAAGGGTATTTTTTTCTATACCTTAGAAACACTTTAAAGAAAATTTAAAAATTACTCATAAATCTCAAGGTAGCCCTTTATTAGAATCTGAATTTTTATTTATAAATAAACAATAACTTCATTTCGTAAATTAAATGCAAAGTGAACTATATAATCGACCGCGCAAACCCGATCCCGTCAGTAACGAAAGGGCTCTCCCAGCGTGAGCTGAGCACGTATCACTTTGCTTCGCAAGCGCTCCCGAGTTATTACGTGAATATATTTCCGAGATATACGCAGACTACCACATTTCGATCCAGTATTTATATTAAAATTATTAAACTTTTTGATTGTACATATATATATAAGATTTTTTTTTGACGTTGGTTGTTTATTATGATTGGTAATATATTTTTAGTTTTTTACGGATTCGTATAGAGGAGGCTCGGGAAAGTAAAAACCAGTTTTCAATAGTTGACCCACTTGTCCCCCTTCTCCCCCCTTTAGGCGGATCTCGGAAGTTGAGAGACTTGAAACATTTTTTTTTTCAGATTCATATAAAGGGGCAACGCGTTAGTCAAAATCATTTTTCAAAACTCCCCACTCTCCCCCCCTTCACCCCTCCCCCCACCGTATCTCGGAAACTAGGACACGTAGCGGCTTTTTGATTTTTACTATAAATTATTAATGAGGAGCGTTTAAATTTGTAAACGGAGGGTATCCTCCCCTCCCCAACCTCCCCTAAAAATAAAAGGGCTATAACTTCGTAACGGTCAGAGATAGCCATTGGGTGCTTGAACAAATATTATAGTAGGCGTCGAAACCTGTCTGGTGGTAGGTAGGTTCTGAGTGGAGCGAACCTGCGAGACCGAGTGGAGCGAAGGGGGCGGAGGTGGCGAGTGAAGCGAGCCGGCGACCTCCGCAGCGTAACGAAAGTTGAGTGGGTGAAGCGTAACTCAGGGCGACGACAAGCAAACTTTAGGGTAGTGTTTTTTTTAATGGGTCTGAGTTTTTAAATAAGTTTTTTTTTATAGGTGATATTTTTTTAAATTGGTTTTTAAAATGTTTTAGGGGTTCTTAAGGGTTTTCATACTGATATATGGGTAGTTGTAACGGATTTTCCAATTATCTTAAGGATTCCTATGGATTCTCAAAATTTTATGATGGTAAGGAAGAACACGACAAAAAGCGAGCTGCACGCAACTCGCGCACCCACGCAAATACTAGTATTAATATAATGTAGAAGTAAGTAAGTTTTGGGGTCGCTGATTATGAAAATGACATCAAAATGAAAATCCAAGATGACGTCGACGAAAATTTTCGGTTTTTTCTTCATGGGTGTTGTTTTCGTGATTTTTGGGGTCGCTGATAATGAAAATGAGATCAAAATGAAATCCAAGATGGGGCCGATGAAAATTTTCGGTTTTTTCTTGATGGGTGTCATTTTCGTTGTTTTTGGGATAGCTGATAACGAAAATGAGTTCAAAATGAAAATCCAAGATGGCGCCGAGGAAATTTTTTTGATTTTCCGTCATGGGTGTCGTTTTCATGGTTTTTGGGGTTGCTGGTTACGAAAATGAGATCAAAATGAAAATCCAAGAAGGCGCCAGAATTTTTTTTCGGTTTTTCCGTCATGGGTGTCGTTTTCATGGTTTTCGGGGTTGCTGATTACGAAAATGAGGTCAAAATGAAAATCCAAGATGTCGCCGAGAGAAAATTTTGTTTTTCCGTCATGGGTGTCGATTTCATGGTTTTTGGGGTTGTTGGTTACGAAAATGAGGTCAAAATGAAAATCCAAGACGTTGCCGAGAAAAAAATTGTTTTTCCATCATGGATGTCGTTTTCATGGCTTTAGGGGTTCCTGGATACGATAATGAGATCAAAATGAAAATCCAAGATGGTGCCGAAGGAAAATTTTAAATTTTACGTCATGGGTGTACTTTTCATGGTTTTTAGGGTTGCTGATTACGAAAATGAGGTCAAAATAAAAATCCAAGTAGGCGCCCAAAAAAATTTTCGGTTTTTCTGTCATGGGTGTCGTTTTCATGATTTTGGGGGTTGCTGGTTACAAAAATGAGGTCGAATGCAAATCCAACATGGCCCCGTGAAAAAAGTTCGGTTTTTCCAACGTAGGTGTCATTTTCATGGATTTTGAGGTCGCTGATTATTTTAATTTTAATGCTTCCTCGGCGCCATCTTGGATTTGCATTTCGACTTCAGTTTCGTAACCAGCAACCCCAAAATCCATGAAAACGACACCCATGACGGAGAATCAAAAATTATCCTGGGCGCCATCTTGGATTTTCATATTGATCTCATTTTCATTATCAGCGATCCCGAAAACCATATAAATGACACCCATGATAGAAAAAACAGAAGTTTTCCTCGGCGCCATCTTGGATTTTCATTTTGATCTCATTTCGTTATCAGCGTCTCCTTAACCATGAAAATGACATCCATGACAGAAAAACCAAAAGAAAAAACCACCTTCAAGTATAAATATAGTGCAACATAAAAGAGTAGAAATTAAATAACTAAAATTTTTCATTTTCTGGCAACATCTAAAATGAGTAATTGAGCTGTCAATTCTTCTCGAACGGTTTCGTTTTTCATTAGAATTTTGGTTTTTGTGTGTTATTTCTGAGTGTAGACAGGAAAACAGCGACATATCATGAATAAGGTAATTCGTGGAGGTGCCCGTGAAATAATGTTTAAGTTTTCATGTGGTGTTTGACCGAATTACAAGCTGGGAAGCTGCTATCCTACTTCGAAGATGTTTGCCATCGTACAGCAGATTTTACTGGTAAGTAACTATTGAAAGTTGCAGTAAACGTTAATTACAAACGATTATTACATTCAGGGAGCAACATTTTCGATCTAAATAGTATTTACAAATTATTTTTCTACCATTTTTGAGGTTATGCTAAGATAAACAAATACCATTGTAGTTATAGCGCGACTTAACAACGTTGATAGTTTGGCAAAAGCATTTAATGAAATTTAATTGCGTATTATCAAATACGTTTTTTGCCATACCATATTTGTTGAAGCAACCGACTAGTGGAAAGAAACAATTTTAAAATATTTTCACGTTATGAACATATGCGCGGGACTTTTTTCGTCGGACTGACTGCAGTTATATTATGAAGATAAAAGCACTAGTTTAAAGTTGTATTACAAGTTTATGTTAATACCATGCTTTGTTTGTTTTAGGTGTTTCTGTAAGCACAGTGCGCAGAATTGTGCAAAACGGCGGGTAATTCTCGACACCAGCTAAACACAGAAAGGGTCGTCCCTCGAAGTCCTTGATATTTGAGTGAACTTGTAGTTTTATTACTATTACGTACCAAATCTATGATCTATGCGGAACTTATTGAAAGCAATGAATTAATAAACATATTTATTTAAAATAATTATTTATTCCTAGCTAATAAACCAATAATACTAATCAAGTATCAAAATCAGTAAGATCGTACTAACTGGGTTGCCACCTGACCGATTGTGGCGCCCTCATTTACTTTCTACTCTTTTATGTTGCACTGTAACAGGGGTATGTTATGTTTACTCTACAGAGTGAACCTCAGTGGCCATTAAGTCGCGCTAAAGTCCAGTCGCACAAGTTTCCAGGCGCGCAAAAGTCCGTTCGCGCATAAGTCCAATCGCGCAAATACCATGCGCGCATTTGTCTTTTCGCGTAAATGGGTTCGCGCAAGTGTCCTTCGCGCAAATGTTTTTCGCGCAAAAGTCCCAGATCCAGAAAAATTAAGTTTGTCCTTTAAAAAGTTTGTACGGAACCCTCAGTGCGCGAGTCCAACTCGCACTTTTATTTATCATTTTGTAAAATGTTTATATGTATCTAAATTCTTCTAATACAAAATTAAACCATTTTTATTTTGATTGTGATAAATATACAGTAGACACACATTCCAGACTTTTATTTCTAAACCGTACTGACTTTATAATTATGTATCATAAAATAATATCGTCTACAGGATCAAAATGGTTTAGGCGATTACTACGTTCGATCTGCACCCGTGTGTCACTAACATAGGATCGCAACAAATGTGCCTAAACTCTAGCGACTGAATTTTTGGAAGGGGCTCTTAAAGTGTAAAGGAAGGAAGGTGCCACATCATTTTATTGGTAACTAGCTGACCCACGCAACTTCGTCTGCGTCACATAAGCTACCTACTACCTACCTACTACCTACCTACTACCTACCTACTACCTACCTACTACCTACCTACTACCTACCTACTACCTACCTACTACCTACCTACTACCTACCTACTACCTACCTACTACCTACCTACTACCTACCTACTACCTACCTACTACCTACCTACTACCTACCTACTACCTACCTACTACCTACCTACTACCTACCTACTACCTACCTACTACCTACCTACTACCTACCTACTACCTACCTACTACCTACCTACTACCTACCTACTACCTACCTACTACCTACCTACTACCTACCTACTACCTACCTACTACCTACCTACTACCTACCTACTACCTACCTACTACCTACCTACTACCTACCTACTACCTACCTACTACCTACCTACTACCTACCTACTACCTACCTACTACCTACCTACTACCTACCTACTACCTACCTACTACCTACCTACTACCTACCTACTACCTACCTACTACCTACCTACTACCTACCTACTACCTACCTACTACCTACCTACTACCTACCTACTACCTACCTACTACCTACCTACTACCTACCTACTACCTACCTACTACCTACCTACTACCTACCTACTACCTACCTACTACCTACCTACTACCTACCTACTACCTACCTACTACCTACCTACTACCTACCTACTACCTACCTACTACCTACCTACTACCTACCTACTACCTACCTACTACCTACCTACTACCTACCTACTACCTACCTACTACCTACCTACTACCTACCTACTACCTACCTACTACCTACCTACTACCTACCTACTACCTACCTACTACCTACCTACTACCTACCTACTACCTACCTACTACCTACCTACTACCTACCTACTACCTACCTACTACCTACCTACTACCTACCTACTACCTACCTACTACCTACCTACTACCTACCTACTACCTACCTACTACCTACCTACTACCTACCTACTACCTACCTACTACCTACCTACTACCTACCTACTACCTACCTACTACCTACCTACTACCTACCTACTACCTACCTACTACCTACCTACTACCTACCTACTACCTACCTACTACCTACCTACTACCTACCTACTACCTACCTACTACCTACCTACTACCTACCTACTACCTACCTACTACCTACCTACTACCTACCTACTACCTACCTACTACCTACCTACTACCTACCTACTACCTACCTACTACCTACCTACTACCTACCTACTACCTACCTACTACCTACCTACTACCTACCTACTACCTACCTACTACCTACCTACTACCTACCTACTACCTACCTACTACCTACCTACTACCTACCTACTACCTACCTACTACCTACCTACTACCTACCTACTACCTACCTACTACCTACCTACTACCTACCTACTACCTACCTACTACCTACCTACTACCTACCTACTACCTACCTACTACCTACCTACTACCTACCTACTACCTACCTACTACCTACCTACTACCTACCTACTACCTACCTACTACCTACCTACTACCTACCTACTACCTACCTACTACCTACCTACTACCTACCTACTACCTACCTACTACCTACCTACTACCTACCTACTACCTACCTACTACCTACTTACTACCTACCTACTACCTACCTACTACCTACCTACTACCTACCTACTACCTACCTACTACCTACCTACTACCTACCTACTACCTACCTACTACCTACCTACTACCTACCTACTACCTACCTACTACCTACCTACTACCTACCTACTACCTACCTACTACCTACCCACTACCTACCCACTACCTACCTACTACCTACCTACTACCTACCTACTACCTACCTACTACCTACCTACTACCTACCTACTACCTACCTACTACCTACCTACTACCTACCTACTACCTACCTACTACCTACCTACTACCTACCTACTACCTACCTACTACCTACCTACTACCTACCTACTACCTACCTACTACCTACCTACTACCTACCTACCTTTTTTTTTCTTTTTCTCGCCGTAAAAACCATCCTTGAACTCCAACGAACATTTAAAAAAAAAAATTGGTCACATTGGTCCAGGCGTTGTTGAGTTATGCGCTTACCAACACATTTTGTGATTCATTTTTATATTATAAGATATATCGTTATTTTAGGATCAGTACCGGTACCGATAAAGACACACATAAATACATATATTGATGAACTGAAATAAAATATCGGTACCAGTATCGATAAAGAGGTACCAAAATATCAGTTCCTATATCGATATTTCGATATCGATACAGGAATCATATCGGTATTACAGTCCCTGGTTTTCAGGCCCAAAAATAATGTGTTTTTTTAGAGATAGGTGTCTTGGAATTGTTGTTATATGGTGTCATCTGCCCCATTCACAGGTGAAAGCGTTAGGGTAGCCCGTGAAATTCAAATTTTCTTACGTTTTTTGCAATGTGCAGGCCAGTGCTAGGTTTTATGTTGATTAAAATATTGTTCGCGACTGTAAGACGTATGTAGTTACCGAATTATTATTATTATATTATATCTAGCCTGTATTGTCCCACTTCTGGGCAAAGGCCTCCCTAAGGCATTTATACAGGGGGGATAGTGGGGATTTATCCCCCCCCCCCGAAATATGACTGAATATAAACGGGATCATAACCACTGCGAAGTACGTAAATATGGTACAGTGATTACAGCGATTTTTTACACAGTGCCATGGGCACCGGCAGCAGGGTGCAAGGGGGTACACTTGCGGAAAAAAACGGAAAAGAAAATATGTACATAGAAAAACCAAACCATCCGAGCCAGAAAGAAAAAATTATCGACTCCAATTTTGCTTTGAGTGTAAAAACAAAATTAACATAATTTATCACAAATTAAATGAGCGTGCTCAGAGACATTTATGTCCTTTGCGTTCATAAGCTTTTTTTTTAAATAGGCAGAATTAGGCGTATTTCTATACTAATATTATAAAGAGGAAACCTTTGTATTTTTGTATGTTTGTATTGAATAGGCTCAAAAACTACTGGACCGATTTCAACATTTCTTTTACCATTACTTAGAGCAGTGGTTCTTAACCGGTGGTCCCTGGAAACATCCCAAGTGGTCCGCGGAGCCATCCTAATAAATAAGATAGGTGAGTCGACACAACGCGACCTTCGCGCTCTCATAAAAATCTGAACTGTAAGGTGAATAATTTATCGTAAAAAAATATCTTTTGGGCTTTAAATTATTTTATGCGTGTTTTATATACCTATAGATAGATAGAACGACCCTTTATTTATTTACCCTTTGTACTGTATCCAAACCAACGGGGTGGTCCATTGCAAGACTGAAATTTTATGAAATGGTCCCCTATGACTAAAAGGTTAAGAACCACTGACTTAGAGGGATTCTTCCGAATCCGTATAGGCTATATTTTATCCCCGTACTCCCACGGGAACGGGAACTACGCGGGTGAAACCGCGGGACGTCCGCGTTTGTTTTTGCTTTTTCTTGGGTATCGTGCAAAAACCATCATCACTTTCCATGTTTTTCTTTATTTTAACAGCAGAAAATAAACACAGTACACTTAAAAATCGGGCGGCATTCATCAACAAATCATCAACAAATTATTGACAGTTTGACAGTTAACGTTTTGTTGCCGCGAATGCGTTTTGTTTGAAGTTCCCCGTGCAGCGCTGTGGCTACGTTCCAAACTTCCAGAAAAGCGCGACAGTTGAATTATGGATAAAAATATAGTATTTTTCGTACTATATTATTTTTGTATAATATATAGTACAATTGACTGAAATATAGTACGATACTATATATTATAGTACGCGTGACAACCCTAGTTCTTATAGTTGTTTCAATGTATGTCGCCCCCCGAACCAAAAGTTTGGATACGTGCTTGGCTTCCCTCTATTCCTTCCAACGGTCACGATTCTGTGATAATTCTTTACAGAATTCTAATCATCAAAATCATCAATACAACCACCCAAGTTCTTATAGGTCGAGGAATGACTTTGACCTTGAAAAAGTCGTTTCTCGAACTCGGAATTTCGCGGGCTACCCTGGAGCATCCACCTTAAGGTGAAAGCTCCACGGTAGCCCGCGAAATTCAAATTTTCTTACGTTTTTTGCAATTTGCAAGCTAAGTTCATGTAACCTGATTGAATGACTATTTCATGAAAAAGTCATTCAATCAGTTTATATGAACTTGAGGGTTGTATTGATGATTTTAATTATTTTAATTCTGTAACTACATACGTGTTACAGCCGCGAATCATATTTTAAAGGTATTATTTGATTATTACAAATAGGCTGGTTTTTCGGTGCTGGATGAAATTATAGTTTTATCTCTTTCTTTATGTTATGTGGTAACTTGTGTAACTTATAGGTACTTAATAGTTCATGGACTAAGATAAAATAAGTAGGTACGACAAAAATAATTACAATATATTTATTAGTAAGTATTAAATACCAACATGCATTCTTGAAAAAAAAAACATTTATAATTACTTATAGGAACTTATTATTATTTAAATCTTACTTTAAAGTATTTACATCGAGTAAATTCTAGTAAAATATTAAAGAAAAAGAAATATTATGTATTAAGTTTCCTCCCTAAAATAACTACTTACACTTTATTTATGGCACATAAATGGTGATATTTAATTAAAGTTAATTTAATTACAAGTAAATTAATAATTACAATCATTCTGAATCGGTTTACTTTGAGGCAGATTACATTGGCACGTGAATGACCTAGCTAGGAGCATCTTAGATTAGGTACGTAGCGATAACTAAAACAGTTTGAAAAACATGTTTTTATCTAGGTTAAACGGATATTCATCTTAAACACTCAAATAATTAATTAATAAAATTATAATGACATCAATTGATTACTTTTAAAAACTTATAGAGATATTTTCAAAATACTAATGTTTTACTTTTCTTGCGCCGCCGTTCGTACATTATTACACTTATCTCTAGCGCTTTTGTATAACTACAATTACAATAATGTATTGTTCTATTATTATCGTAATGACACCTACCTATTAAAAAATCAACAAGCTTTGTATCGAAAATAAATATTATCTCAATACAAATTACATTGGGTATAGAATAGATAGGTAGGTATTTGATCAGATTTTCCTGTTGACTAGTTGACAATTTAAACTTATGTGACATGGAAATTAGATCAAAACGATGAATGATGAGTGTCCATCTTAATTTAGCCTGACCTCCACGGTGTCGTCTCCCAGTATCTCCTGGTCATCCGAGTCGTCGTGCGGACTGAGTTTCTCCGCTAGAGGGCGGCTCACGAATAGACAAACGTTCTCGCTAGCCATACCTCGCATTGCGCGCCTTCTTAGAAGCACGAGCAATAAGAAAATTACGACTCCTTGTAGGCAGTTGAACGTGTCCATGATTTTCCTGTAACATACAATAAGTTGGTTGGAATGAGACTCGTTACTTTTTCTTTCTTTTATTCGTGGCTAGATTAATCATATTCGGGAAAAATTGCGATACACGAAAGTAGATAAGTACAAAAGCTTGTCTGCGCGTGGCGCTAAAAAATCGGAGCAGTCTTTGGGGACTGCCGATAGAAGTGAAAACAAAAAGTACACAGGCCCCGCCCCAGTCGTAGCACTGGTAATGCCCCGCGCATGCCTATGTGGTGCTACGCCGTAGCGGATGCTACGAGTGCTACGAACGGCTACGAAGCGTGACCGCACGTTACGTTACGTGACGATGAGTTCAATGTTTTTCCTTCACCCAACGCGCCTAAAGAAGTTTTCACTTCAAAAATATATATATTAATGTGAGGTTTAGAGTAAGAAAATGAGACAGCTTACCAAATGATGTGTGCTGAACCATGAGCGAAACTAGCGATCTCAAATATCCAGGATATTCCCATGACGAGGAACAGCTTCAAAGATAGAAGGAACCTGAAAGTTAACATAAGTTCATAGTTAAATTAAATTTATATCATTACTTTAGTTCTATAGGTAGTTCTAGCTTCATTTACCGGGATAAAACTCGTTTATGTTTTAATCCAGGCTATAAAATACCTGAGGGACCATAATATTTCACCCAAATCTTATCAGCTTAAACACACAAATATCTAATATTAGTAACTGTGGTGTTCACTTGAAACACTATAATTAAGCTTTAGAATAAAACCACCAAATTATCAGTAAGTAGATGAACTCTAAGGATACGTGTGCTCGCTGCCCGGGATAAGTGTGGACTACTCCATCCACGGATCCTTATAACTCACGCTACGTTTATTAGTATATCATAGTAACAAGTAGGATATGCAACTTACTTGTGTTTTAAGACGTTTAATGTATTGACTTCATATTTCCTAGTTTGCCTCCATAAGTTGAACGATGTCATAGCGAATAGAGCTACATTGGCGGCAATGAGCACAGCGACAGGGCCATAGAAGAAAATCCAAGTTTCGGTACGACCTTAAACAAACAGAAAATCCTTACATGATAAAACATTCCAAATACTCTTTGACTATAGAATGATATTACGTATATTTGATATTTTCCATATAGATGGAACATAGCTTTTTCGCGCGGCTTAGCACCATTTGCGGAGGGGACTAATTCTATATTGATATATAGAATTAGTCCCCTCCGCAAATGGTGCTAAGCCGCGCGCCGGAACATAGCTTTTTCGCGTAGATTAGTATGATTTGAGGTGGGAAATTCCACGGCGACACTACCTAGATATAAATGTACAGCGCCAGCACAAATCAAGCTACTACAATCTGTCTTTCTAAAACAGTGGTTCTTAACCGGTGGTCCGCGGACCACTGGTGGTCCCTGGAAACATCCCAAGTGGTCCGCGGAGCCATCCTAACAAATAAGATAGGTGAGTCGACACAACGCGACCTTCGCGCTCTCATAAAAATCTGAACTGTAAGGTGAATAATTTATCGTAAAAAAAATATCTTTTGGGCTTTAAATTATTTTATGCGTGTTTTATATACCTATAGATAGATAGAACGACCCTTTATTTATTTACCCTTTGTACTGTATCCAAACCAATAAACCAACGGGGTGGGCCATTGCAAGACTGAAATTTTATGAAATGGTCCCCTATGACTAAAAGGTTAAGAACCACTGTTCTAAAAGCATTAGGTTAAAGGTTGATTGGAAACTTTTGGCAGTTTCGGGTAGACTGCTGTGCTTCTGTATTGAGATCGAAATCTACTTGTGTACCTTTCACCACCGAAATCCGTTCAGCCGTTAAGGCTTTAAAATGTAACAGACGGATAACTCCGTCTGTTACATTTTCAGTCAGTTTTCAGTTTCGCGCTGAAAATATAAGTACGCAATATTCACCATTGAACCAGCAGCTGTTATTTCCGAAACCTGGCTTCCAGTGTTCTCCTTCAGCGAAGTTGGCAATAAGGGTGACGGTTAGGAATAAGAGAGTACAACCCCAGGCGTAGCAACTGTATATGAAATACTGTTTCCTTTCGGTCTTCTTTAAATAACTTGAATCTCTGAAAGAAAGACAAATTATTTTAGACTAGCTGACCCACGCAACTTCGTCTGCGTCACATAAAAGAGAAACAGCTCACAAAAGGAATACATTTTTCCCCGTTTTTGCAATATTTTTCATTTATGCTCCGCTCCTTTTGGTCGCAGCGTGATGTTATATAGCCTATAGCCTTCCTCGATAAATGGACTACCCAACACTGAAAGAATCATTCAAATCGGACCAGTAGTTCCAGAGATTAGCGCGTTCAAACAAACAAACAAACAAACAAACAAACAAACTCTTCAGCTTTATAATATTAGTATAGTATAGATAGAAACAATAAAGAGGCAAAGGTATTATCAATCACTCAGATCCATTTGCTTTCGTCCCCAGCGACACTCTAAGCCGAGGCTCGTACCCCACAGGCCACTAAGGGCACCCCCTAGCACACTGTCGCTAAGTCTTATGCCCCTGGCTGGAGGAAGAGAGAGCACCAGAGAGAAAGAGATACCTTGGCCCCGGAACAGGGCGATGAAGGAACATGGATGGGTTTTAGTCAGTAAAAGTCTGACACTCCCTCCTGCCTCGCCCAAAGCGGGAGGAGTCATTTGATGATTTCCCATACGAAAAAAAAAAGTGTCCATAGAATAGTCCAGTTAAGCAGAAGCCAGCCCCATAGGTAGACATGCGAGATGCCAAAAAAAAAAAATGTGATAAGTGTTCGAACTTACAGCACTGTCCTATAAACGTTGATGCTAATAACATTCATCCAGAAGAATGTTGCCATCATCCAGGTGTAGACGAGAAAACCTGAAAGCAACACCAAACATTTATTAAGAAACTGCAAGTCTACAGTAGTGCCTGTATACTTAATAGGGAAGGAATAATAGACTTGGCTTTGAAGGGAAATACACATGGAGAAGTAGAAACGACCAATCAAGCTATGCAAACCAGTATGAGAGGATCTCTCTTTGCACGTGAAATTTATACAAAGGGAGGTAATGGTAAATGTATAGCTTGATATGTCGCCGTGTTTACCATCATCACTCTCCCAGATTTATTTGGGGTCGACGCAGCTTGTCTTCTTCTTCCACACTTCTCGTTATTTCAGCAGTCACCTCCTTTCTATCCATATCATCTTTCACACAGTGCATCCACCGTTTCTTTGCTCTCCCTCTACTCTTTTAGCCATCTACATTCATTCTCAATATTCTCCTCGCTTCATTTGCCTCATTCCTCCGCAACACATGTCCATACCACGATAACCGATATTCCTACACAACTTTTCAGTCGCTGGCGCCACTTTCAGACTTCCACTTATGTAGTTATTTTATCCAATCGCGTTACACCACACATTCCCCTTAGCAGTCTCATCTCAGCCACATGTCTCAGTCCCTTAGCAGTGTCATCTCAGTCACATCTCAATCACATGCATTTCGTACGATCTAACAGTGAAGGAAAAATGTTTCTTTACCTGTGACGGTACAAAATTCTCCTCTGAAGCCGGGGCTCAGTTGGAGTATTCCCAAAGACAGGAATCCTAGGGCCATGCTTACGCACATGCACATGTAACATAACCCCTGCAGATCTCTGAAAATAATCAATCAAAAATTTAATCATGTCATTATAGAATTAGTTTAGTTTTGACGTAGGAGAGTTTATGTTTCACGATATTAAAATGGGCGTATCATAGTGATATAAAGTTGAAACTAGAAAATTTCACAAGCAACTGTTGTCAGTTTTATCTATACTAATCTATACTAATACTATAAAGAGGTAACATTTGTTAGTTTGTATGTAGGGGGTAATCTCCGGAAGTAATGAACCGATTTCAAAAATTCTTTCACCATTAGAAAGCTACATTCACCCTGAGTAACATCGGCTATATTTTATCTCCGTACTCCCACGGGAACGGGAACTACGCGGGTGAAACCGCGTGACGTCCGCTAGTATTTTATAGAGGTAAAATGTATGAGGTATGTTATGTTGGGGGTAATCTTCGGAAATACTGATCCGATTCCGAAAATTATTTCACTAACGGGAAGTTACTTTATGCCCGAGTGCTATAGGCTGTATTTAAAATATTGCCGTGGGTTAATTTCCGTACATAACGGGAGAGAAGTTAAAAAAAAGCTATTTTTAAATAATAACTGAGCTGCAGGGCTATTACGTATCTCCATTGACAGTTGGAAATGATGATAACTGGACTCAGTGTCCATCAATTCACTGTCAAAAGATTAGTTTCGTATTATGTATGACCACTCGCGATCAAATATGACGTCATTGGTGCTCAACGTGGCTGATGGTCACCGTAACTCATTTTGACGGACGCTTTCGTATCGATATTTATGATTTCGATTATGTAAGCATAGTGTACAACAAATTGATGACAACTGAGTTTGAAGTGGCTTTCGTGAAAGACGTTACACCGTACCCGGGCTGTTAGTCACCGTAAAGTGATATCCACTCAGTGTGATACGTAATACCGATATTATGACTTTCTCGGTTGTCATCAAAGTTCGGTGTACAACCGAAGCTTGATAGTCACTGGAGATCAGAAAGAAAGAAAGAAAGAAAAAGTATTTATTAGCCCGCACAGGACAAAACACAAATACAAAATGGTTAAATTAACAGTACTTACAAATATACACACAAATACACGTAATAGTCCTACTAGTACGCGTGTATTATAATGTTTGAAAACATTATAATACACGCGTACAGATTAAAATCTAAAAGTATCGTACATAATATTTCATTCTTACCTCAGTTGTGGCAAGTAAGTGTACACTGCTATAGTCCCAACAAGGAAGAACACGGAGATGAGTGTTAGGATTCCACTGGTTTCTATATCGCTCGTCTTGGAGATCTCTTCGAAACACACTACGGCCACTGGGACAGTGCCCAGGGAGTGGTCACTGTTGTTTTTATACATGGTGCTAGTGCAATACCTGAGAAACAATTAAGTAACACTATTAATTAACAGATAGTTATAAAATACGTAGATTTAAGATACTATGGAGACGGAAAGGTTATCAGAAGAAATTTCATAGAAGAACCGTACTCGGCTCATGTCTCAGTTGTGCCTGAGTGATATAATAGGCGAGACGATAAAAAAAATCTAATTAGTCCGTCAGATAGATTTCCAAAAAATATTAGACACATATTTTTTATTTTGTTACGTAAACCAAAATTGACGAAGATATGACGCTTTTAAAATTCTCAATACGTCACGCCTTGGTATAATTTTTAGCTAGTTCTGACGTCACAAGCCCCCACTCCCGTGTTTTGGTGCGTTTTATCTTTGTCAATATTCATTGATTTACAAAAACAAAAAAATATGTGTCCATTATTTTCCAATACTCTAACTGACGGACTAAATAGATTTGCAATTTTTTGATACTGTCGTTATGCCTATTGTCAGGTTTGATGTGTTAAGGCCAGCACACACCGGCGACGGCAGGGTAGAGCGTAAAGGGGCCTACGGGCGGCAAACTTTGGGCTGAGTCGTCGGCCGACCAGCCAGGCCCAGAGGTGGCGCGCCTTCATGGAGAACGTGCGTTCGCTGAATAGAGCGCACTTAGTGATGGGGCCCGCCGTGAATAGGTCCCCGACACATGGTAGTAGTACCTACAGTGGGTTTTTAGTCGATTAGAGTCCGACATAACCTTCCGCTCGCCCAAGACGGAACCCGATATCATCATTATCTGCCTAGGCTTTTACCAAACTATGTTGGGGTCGGCTTCCAGTCTAACCGGATGCAGCTGAGTACCAGTATTTTACATGAAGCAACTCCCTATGCCTATCTGAACTCCACAAATCAGTAACTGGGTAATACGATACCCCCTTGGTAGGACTGGAACACGATATCGTTGAGACTTGAGAATTTTACAACTACAAAAAAAGGGTAGAGTACTCTTCTTCTGCCTAGCCTTTTCCCAACTTAGTTGGGGTCGGCTTCCAGTTCTACCGGATGCAGCTGAATACCAGTATTTTATATGGAGCGACTGCCTATCTGACCTCCACAACCCAGTTAGTACCGGGTAATACGATACCCCTTGGTAAGACTGGTTGTCAGACTTTATGGACTTCTGACTACCTAACGACTGTCAAAGATCTACAAATGACAGCCGGGACCAACGGCTTAACGTGCTTTCCGAGGCACGGAGGAAACTCAATATGTAATGGGTGGTCACCCATCCACAGACCAACCTAGGCAAGCACGGCTTAACCTAACGATCGATCCGAGCGGCTGTTATTATTTAGCCACGAGCTCCTCTCCAAAAAAAGGGTAGAGTACAACCTATAAAGATAAAGAATAAATTGCTTGCCGTCCGCGGTGTGCACTGGCCATTACACTTTACCGACACTAACCACTTGATTATTGCGAGAAATGTTGGATCGAACGTGTTATATTTTGTTGTAAAGCGTTACTAACTGTGGCTGAAGCTTTCAGTCTGTATTTATATTTATTATTGCGGTCTGTAGGTATACTTGTGCCTTTTAAGTAGGTATAATACATTAATTTAATTATACTAATATAGTAATGGATATATTTTTGTTATATGTATAGGCACCTAAATGTTTGTTTGTTTTATATTTGTGGTTAAATTAAATGATAATGATGATGAATCACGGAATACTGCGTTAATAACTAAACCTAATTTCTTTATATTATGTACCGATTTAATAGATATCAAAGAGGAAAAAGCCGGCCAAGAGCGTGTCGGGCCACGCTCAGTGTAGGGTTCCGTAGTTTCCCGTCCGTCACAATAAGTGTTTTCCACTTAGGAGTTTAAAGGTGGGTATCCATTATGTAAAAATGCTTGCATATACGAATATACTACAAACTTAGTCCAGAAATTATTTTGTACAACTTTTTGTCTTTTTTGTTCAAAAACTGTTGTTTCCATAAAGTTCAAAATTATTTTCCTAGAAAGTCCTTATAAAGTTCTACTTTTCAGATTTTTTTCATATTTTCTAAACTAATGGTTCAAAAGTTAGAGGGGGGGGACACATTGTTTTTACTTTTGGAGCGATTATTTCCGAAATTATTGACATTATCAAAAAATGATTTTAGAAAACCCCTATTCATTTTTAAATACCTTTCCAACAATATATCACACATTAGGGTTGAAATTAAAAAAAAAAACACTTCCCACTTTACATATAGGGGGGCTACCCTAATAAAACATTTCTTTCCAAATTTTATTTTACTACTTTGTCGGCGTGATTGATATACATATTGGTACCAAATTTCAGCTTTCTAGTGCTAACGGTCACAGAGATTAAGCGAGGACGGACGGACAGACATGGCGAAACTATAAGGGTTCCTAGTTGACTACGGAACCCTAAAAACCAGTCTCATAATAATACTACCTACTTTTATTGCCTTAATACTTTCGGATGTGTCACGCAACGCAAGCCATAATAATGAACGGTGCATATTTATGCACTAATGGGCTTCAATCACCGTTCATTATTTTGGCTATCGTGAAAATGGCTATGGTGATTTGTGTAGGTCCAATACTTACTGATCAGGGTCTGTAACAAAGACGAATTGAGGCGAATCCTGTGTGGACACTTTGGTGCCGTCCAGGATGATATCCCTGAGTACCATGCGTCCGTGCGTGCAGTTCAGGACTGTCATCTTCTCTGTGCCACAGAAACCTTTGGGCATTAAAATCTCGTGGTTTGGGCAGCATGGTGTCGTTGACAATGCAACACCGCAAACAGCAAATACTATCAGTAAAATGTTCTGAAAATAAAACAAAAACATCACATCATTTCTGTAATTCCCGAAGGCTTACTTAGGCCCAGCACAGAGCTGGAAGCGCAGCGCAGCGCATTTTAAGACAACAATTTAATATAAACCTTAACTACCTTGATATACGGTCAATATAAGAATGAATTCGCACGCGGTACTCGGAGCGCCCTCAAGCTACTACAAGAGCATGCGCGCGACCGTATATCAAGGTAGTTAAATGCGCTGCGCTGCGCCTCCAGCGGACACACCGCTGGGCCTGGTCCTTAGGCAGAGGCGATAATTCTCAGAAGATCCATTGGCCAGATCCATGATGGATCTAGTGAGAATTCTCAAATTTCGTATAATAGAGGACGAGCCTGTTGCCATCAACAGGGTATAAATGCTGGCTACGGAAGAAAAATCCTTATGGAAGACCTAATAAGACTGTCCGACCTGGGAATCGTACCCAAGACCTTATGCTGACCAATAGCACTTGGCCCCTACCCCAATAGCGTTATACGAGCGTTGGCGTTTCTCCAACGTCTGCACTTGCCACTGCAAGAAACTCGCGCCGTCAACGTCGCGTCTGCGCAGTGTTTTCGCATGATATTTTATGACGTTAGACGGTTAGAAGAAAATGTGCCAGTGGGAAACCGGCCTTAGACCGATGAAACAGTCAAAGAAACAATATTGGTGCCGATTCCCTTGTTCACAAACTAAACTAAATTTAAGTTGAATGCATCTTTTTCTTTCTATTTCATTAGGAAAAGGACAGAAGATAATATTAGTTTAATCCTGTCAAATTAGTCAGCACCTGACGTAATTTGATGTAATTTTAGTAGTCAACTTTTTAATCGCGTCTAAAACTTGTATGGCGCTGATTAATTTGACAGAACATAACTAAAATTTATCTTCTGTCCTTTTCTTAATGAAATAGAAAGAAAAAGATGCACTGAACTTAAATTTGGTTGGTTGGTTTAGTTTGTAAACAAGGGAATCGGCACCATTAACTCGTTAAAGTCATGTATTTTATATTCATATTATCAGTCACTTCTTTATCGTTGAACTTTGAACTTATGAAACATTAAAACAAATTATTTATGGCTACGAATTTGTTAAGCTTTGTTTGTAGCTTAGAAATTAGGTTATTAAATTAAACTTTGTGTTGGGATGTGTGGTGTTACACAAATGGAAAAAAAAAGAAATGTAGGTACATGTTCATAGCACGGAATTACTACAGAACCGGAACCGGTTCTGCAATCTGCATTCCCCCTAACCCAGGTTATGGTCTATGGTCATTGACACTTGTCGACGGCGTATCAAACAAACTTAATTATATTATTAATGAAGATGTCAAAGTAAAACGAACCTATTTCTGTTCGAGTTTATCTTATGAATTAGTCAATTACTCGTACAATCATAAAAACATAAAGGGTGTAAAACACCTCTTAACGAAGCCGAAAGGCACTTGTTCTCCCCGTCATTGCGATCATTTTTTTGCTCTACACCATACCTGGGAACCTTCTAGTTACGGAGATATTGGGGGTCAAAGTTACAACTTTTTGACAAGTATTTTTTTTAAATACAAGTTTTTAATGTAAGATTTTTACTTTAAACATTTCACGGCTACCGTACTATTCAATGCATCCACAATTTTTTGAGTGCGTTAATACCACAAAACATGATTTTTCACCCCAAAAAAAAAAGTCGTTTCCCAGCAATAATTTTTGCGTAAAGTTACTTAGTTTGATGTACAGAATGCTTGGTTGACGGCTTCGTGATGAGGTCTTTTACACCCTGTATAATATAATGTAAGTACGGCAATAATTTCTAACGTAGGTAATAATTATGTCTGCGCAAGCGTCGACTATCTAGCTGTAACTACGCTAGGGTCATAGATAGAGTAATGTTAGCCGATGCATTCTGAATAACAACACGATATGATATGATAACGCCTCGTGGTATATGTGACACCGGGCAGAGGCCGAGTGAATCGTTGTTTACATAGTTCGGCACAACCTTTGTGTTGGGACAGTTTGTTGACCTCATAATTGTGTATGTTATTGGAGTAATCTTTATTGCATTTATGTACCAAATTATTACCTTTATGTAATGTAATCTAGGCCCTTGACTTCGCTCGTGACCGTACCTGAGAACCTTCTTGTTATGGAAATATTGAAGGTCAAAGTTCCAAATTTATCACAATTATTTAATTTACTTTTTTAAGGTTATAACTTTAGATTAATAATCATTTTATTATCAGGCTACTAAGGCCCATAGATAAAATACACAAAATAACATTTATAACAATAAACTAATACATAATAACCTCATACAACACACAAACACACACACACAATGACCTCCGTGACCCGTTTACAATTCAAGCATCCATCAGCATGTGAAAAAAAAAACCCCCAAAACATTATGTTTTGAGGGCCTTTTTTTTCAGATGGGAAATCATCAAAACTCCTCCCGCTCTGGCCGGAGCAGGAGGGAGTATCAGACTTTTACTGTTGTATTGTTTTATCTCTTTCGAATAGTCCCGCAACCCCGATGTTTTGAGGGGTGTTTAGTCTCAACGGACCGCTGTCAATTCATTTTGGTCCGTTCAGACGTAGACAAAAAATGTTTACGTCCGAACGGACCGGTGTCAAAAAAAAACAAATGAATAAACAATAATAAGTTTAAAGGGACAGTCGCATACAATGCTGTTGTTGTCATTGCTCACGTATATTGAAGCCTAAGGTCTGACTTGGCTAGTTTTCAAACCAATAAAAAAAAACATTCTTTATGAGCGTAAACTACTTATGGGATGAAAGTTTGTATGAAATTTCTTCATTTTTGAAGTTAGAATTGTAAAAAATTGTAGATGAGCTCATGCATGGTTAGAAATAAAAGTAGGTATACTGTATCACGTTTTTGAAACTTCAAAAATTACGGAGGGTACTCCCTTATATCTCCTAAAAAATTTTGTCCGAAAATCATTATCCATAAAACGTTTGCTATAAACTTCAGTTACCATAATGTTCAAAATCCCGAAATTTTGTTTTACATAATTATCTTTATTTCTAAAACTGTTCTGTCATAATATCGAATACTATAATAATTGAATCTTCTAATTGTATATTCCATAAAGTCAATTATCCTAAGTATTGTATTATATAATGTGTATTATTCCTAATGTCCATATAAGTGTAATAAAATTTTTGGTCCTAAAACATTAGGTTTTAGTGACAGAAACGAATCGCTGTAAATCCGACCCCACGCAGTCTTGTCTGCCCTACCCCTAGAGTGTAATTTAAAATCGCGTAGGCGCGGAGGGGCGAGGCGGCCCGCGAGTTGAGGAGCAGGTGGTTGTAACACTCGCCGCCGCTGCTGAGGCTGGCCGGCAAAGCCGGCCAGCAAGCCGAAGCTGCGGTGGTGAGCGTTAAACACATCTGCGACGATAACCTCGCGTGGGACCGCCGGAGCTCCGCAGCGCCGGAGCCGTGACAGAAACCATGCCTGCTGCATGTTGCTTGCTCGCTTGCATGCTACATGCTTGCTTGCATACTGTATGCGTGCTTGCATGGTTGCTGCAAGCTTGTTGCATGCTTGCTGCATGCTGCTTGCTCGCTTGCATGGTTGCTTGCATACTGTATGCGTGCTTGCACGGTTGCTGCAAGCTTGTTGCATGCTCGCTGCATGCTTGCTGAATGCTTGCTGCATGCTTGCTGCCTGCTTGCTGCATGTTTGCATACTTATTACAGGGAAAAATAAAATCCACATAATTATGTTCACACTCAACTGTTTTATAATGATTGACGGTTTGATTGATTGATTTTCTGCCTTTTAGTGACTCATATGAAATGTATGCCAAAACAAAAGAAGATTCTAACTATGAACTTTCTATGATGGTTCTACTTTTTAATTCTTACAAATTTCATAAGAGCAATATTGTATAAGAATGTGTTGTGTTGAGTTGAGTTCATAGCATAGCAAAAGCTAAGTAATACTTACTTTACTGTAGGTACCCGTAATTACAAACACAATTAAAATAACAATGTTCTGTTCCCTTTTGGGAACGTCTGGGAACATACCGGTTTGTTTTAAAAATATTATTAAGATCTAAACATTTTTTTTTTAAATTTAGGATTTATAACTATTATTGAAAACGATTTTAAGTGTTTTGTATATTATTGATTGTAATATTTATGACAAACGGGTTTAGAGCATATTGTATTTAGGGATTTCAATTTTATGGCATGTGATATTATGTGCTATTAAGTTCGGGTAAGTTATCATTCGGACAAATGATGATTAGGACAAAAAAAAGTTATGGCACTTTAAATTATGAATAAAAAAGTTAGGTAATACAATAGAGAACCATTACGGAGTTTCATACAATCTTTCATCCCCTATTTTACCCCGATATAGAATAGTACATTTTGATACAAGTGGAGGAAGTTTGTTATTATATTCGAGGCAGAGAGCCGAGAACTGCAATAACAAATGTCCACGTGTATCAAACGACGTTTTTCAATACACTTTTGAAGAAATAAAATATAAAAACTAAAAATATTTTCGTTAGGAATTATTAGGAAACTATGATTTAAATGTTCTTTTTTTTTCGCTCTTTGCTTTCGCCAGGTTGAAAGAGAAGCAAAGGTATAAAGCCGCTAAACAGCCTATATGAAAAATAGAAAATTCAAATATGTTTGAGTTTGGAACACAAATAAATGTTAATAGATCCACCCCAAAAAGTACTAGGCTGGCATGAGTTCAAGGTGGTAATTATTTTAAGAATCGGTCATGTACCCCAAAAAGTAAAAAGCTTAGGTACCCGAAAAAGTACTAGGCTGGCATGAGTTCAAGGCACTGCAGACCCACCGTACCCCTGGCCGTACCCCTGGTGGTACGGTGGGTGTTTTAAAGTTAAACGATACCACCAGGTAATAGTGTTGTAAAGTTGTAACACTAGTTAAAACCACTTCTGACCCTCTAGTAGCAAGACTTTTCGAGATATAAGCAAATTTAGAACCTGCTACGACTCCATGACGCGTGCTCGAAAACTTCGTAAGTAACACTCTTTGACTTCTGTCCCCAAAGTGCCGGGCCTCCACCAGCCTCCTTCTGGCCTACAGCCCGGTGCCCATGCCGATAAAGGATTAAAAAATACAACACTATTACCTGGTGCTATCGTTTAACTTTAAAAAACCCACCGTAGTATCAGGGGTA
Organism: Xestia xanthographa; assembly: GCA_905147715.2. Lineage (NCBI taxonomy): Eukaryota > Metazoa > Arthropoda > Insecta > Lepidoptera > Noctuidae > Xestia > Xestia xanthographa. Next base: position 14,354,352 of record LR990652.1, read on the forward strand.
CGGCCAGGGGTACGGTGGGTATCTGGGTATATGGGTGTTCAAGGTGGTATTTATTTTAAGAATCGGTCTACTAGTAATGAATACAATTATATCATTTAATAAAACCATCTTGGATTCATACTTGCCTAGTACTTTTCGTGACGTGTACGACACTGCCCATAATTGATTGTTTTTCTAAAGAAGATAATACAAATCTGGAATAATACATACATAAATTATAATAAAAGACAGTTTAAATCATAACCCTTGCTTTTGGCTTCACCGTAGTCGGGCAATAAATTAACATTTCATTTTATTTTTTACTTTTGCACCCGAATGTACTTGATGAAGTCTATTCATTTGTTTTTTTTGACACCGGTCCTTTCGGACGTAGACATTTTTTGTCTACGTCTGAACGGACCGCGGTCCATTCGATTTGGTCCGTTCAGACTAAACACCCGTTTTGAGTACTTACCTTACATTGAGTTTCACCGTAAAACGTGAAAACACCCCAAAATGAAAAGTCGTTTCCCAGCAAATTTTTTGCCTTGGGTTACTTAGATTACATAATGCTTGGTTGCCGGCTTCGTGAAGCGTGCGTTTACAGCTCGTATGTAGATAGACGGGACATACTAGTCACTTATTTTATGTGATGCTAGCTGACGTCCCGCGGTTTCACCCGCGTAGTTCCCGTTCCCGTGGGAGTACGGGATTAAAATATAGCCTATAGCACTCACGAATAATGTAGCTTTCTACCAGCGAAACAATTTTTAAAATTGGTTCATTACTTCTGGAGATTACCCCCTACATACAAACTTACAAACAAATGTTTTTCTCTCTCTTTATAATATTAGTATAGACCGTATAGATAATGCTTGGTTGCCGGCTTCGTGAAGCGTGCGTTTACAGCTTGAATGTAGATAGACGGGACATACTAGTCACTTATTTTATGTGATATAGGTACTTAATTCGGGCAAGCCTTTTCTCATAATCCAAGTAAAATTCCAGACTCCAAGATTTTCATACAGAAAAATCTAAAAACATTTGGCCCGACAGGATCATATCCAAGACCTTAGTACTCACCATGAACTTGCAATAAATCGGTGACTTATTGATGACGATCATAAAAGTGGGTCAATCAACAATCAGATGGGTAATGATATGTAAGGAGGGTAATTCAGTTAACATTGCGGCTAAGGTCACAGTCGCGCCTACAGACTACATTATACCTACTAAGTAAGTATGGTGCAAACAATCAAATGGACAAAAAGACCGCTAGCGACATCTGTGTATCAAAAATTAAGAACTAAAATCCTGCATCGCGATATCAGTTTTCATGCCACTCCGCCAGCTAGCGAGCGAGCGAGCGAGTCGGACTCTTTTCATACTTTGGTTCACAGTCATACCGCGAACTACCGATAGAGCCGAAATGAAGTATGAGAATAGACTCGCGCGCTCGCTCCTCGTTAGCTGGCGGTTACAACATCCCGAAATCAACTGTAGGGCAGTTATAGACTATAGTCCACTAGATACAACTCCCGTCTGGTCGGAAGATGATCTCTTTTCAACGGCTTCCTCATACCGCTAAAAGTATTTGGATACAGGCCTACATACTTCCATCATAACCCTAAATATGGAATACGAGCGATACGATAATTAAGTACCACCGCTTGTATCGCTCGTAAGTTAGAGAAAATCCTTCCTAGTTATACAATACACATACTAGGCGCCCGAAGCGCGTAAAAAGGGCGCGTAAAGGCGCGCGTAGGCGCCTAAAAGTTTTTGGGTTTGGCATTATGGTATAAACTGAGGATATAAATAATAAATTGTGTGGATGTTTCAAGTTTCGTTTTATCAACCAACCAGTAAAATTGATTGCCGCTGCATAATTTATCAGTTGGTATTTCCGTCAAAAAACGTTGAGCCATGTGCGCATTATTCGATTATTTTACAAAATAATTAGGAATAGATATAATAGTAGGTTTGTAGTATGTATATATTATATACCATTTATGTATGTAAGTACCATGTATATATTATTGAACGAAATTATAAATTCATACATTTATTACATTACTTAATGATTCATCTCGGTTTACGCATTTAGGAAAACCCTACTTCCAATTCTTCGAATTGACTTATGTAGGTAATGAAAATATTGTATTTAACTCGCAACCCTGGATATTGCAAATGCAAAATACTATACGAAATCACAAATGAATATGTACTTATATGAAATCATATAAGTACATAAATATGTCATAATATTGGATGTAATGTGTACAAAGCGAACAACAAATAGACATTGTCTATTAATACACATAGATTGCCATTGTTTTAATTTAAATAAACGGTTTTTTCTGCAGGAACCGCATACAATCAACAAACACTGCATGAATACAATAGCATTATTTTAAATAGGTACTATCGGGGTCTTTTCCGCCTGACCATTTTAATTTTTTTTCGCGTAGGGCTGATGCTCCAGGGTAGCCCGCGAAATTCTAATTTTCTTACGTTTTTTTGCAATTTGTAGGACAATGCTAGGTTGTATGTTGATTAAAATATTGTTCGCGATGGAAAAATTGAATTTCGCGGGCTGGTTGAAGCATTCACCTTAAATCATGCGGAGGCGCCGAACCACGCCCGCTTAAAGTTTGGGCCTATTAGGAAAGCGTCAACTTTGGCGCGCAAAATAACAATAACTCTCGTTTGGCGTGCGTCGTCAATGCGCTCGGCCGATTCGGTATCTTTTCATTCATTTTTTCTACACAAAGTCAACGGGGCGGGGCTAGAGAGCGTTTTTATGTTGCGAGTACAAGCAAAAATGAGCGTAGTGGTGGTCAGGCGGGAGTGTCCTCGATAGTACATCTATTTTGGATTACGTTGCTTTTAGAATTGACATGAGTGTTTTTTTTTAATGATAAACATACTTAATTACTTATAATTAGTTATGTGATCGAATTGTTGCCAACAATCGATCTCAAGGTATATTTGTTATATCTATTTATAACCAAACTACGTATGTGTATTCTATTCAAATTGCCAAACCTATAATAATAGGTATTTCCTAAATTAAACTTGTTCTTTTTCAACAGCTTATTATTTAAATTGATTAGCAATTTAAATTGATTACCTTTTCTACGATATTTATAAATATAAATCCATTTAATCATAGACAGACACATTTGCATAACATTTAATTAACCAGTAAGTGATTAACAAAACAATATTTATCAATGAAGTCGGCCGGGTGATTACTGATGACAGGTTAAAAGGCCGTTAACCATTTAAGTAAGTAAATAATTCATATTGAAAAACACTGTTCCGAGAAGGTTTTATTATTTGTTTGCATATCATGGGGAAACACTTTTTACATTTTGCGTGATTCTTTAAAATCATTATCAGCGTATTCATCATCAAATCATAAACGTATAACATAAAGGTAACAATAATATTCCTATAAACATTAATGATAAAATAAATTTAAAAAAATAATTACGATGGGATTCTAGTTATTTACTAGTAAAACTAATTTTATGATTTAATTAGAATGTTTGTTTATCAAAAGCTAGGTAAGTACTTACTCATTTGAATAATTTGTGGTGAATAATGAAACCTACACTGTGGTAATTTTCATAATTATCATCGTGGGAATGTTGAGATGTTAGATGAAATCGGAAATGAGAATATTAGAGGAAATTCGCGTTGTTTCCTTGCGCGAATCGTCTATCTTGGTATGCCCATGTGATGACGGTCGAGGAATCGTATGTGACAACAAGAGTTATTGTTATAAGAAGAGGAAGACCAAAGAGAACATGTATGGATTGCGTGAGGATAAGAAGGAAAGAACCTCCTCCTTTTTTGAAGTTGGTTAAAAAGACACTGTCCTCGTCCCCAAGTAACAAATGGGAGTAGGGCAGTGATGAGTGTATGAAACGATAAGGCGGTTTTGAACCCACTATCCACTAACCAACACAGTACCTACATATAGCGATTGAGCTTATGGGAGTTAGTTAACGACTACTTTTGATAATTATATTTAGTGTTTCGTACTGTAGTTGAATGAACAAACGCTAACTAAGACTTCTGATTGAATGAGTGTGAGTTGTTTGTTATCTATCAATGCATGTTTACAGTTTTATAAACCTGGCTCATAGGACCTTTAAGAGCTGATATGATGATCCTAGTTCATACCTAATAGATAACACTTTTATTTACATCATTTAGTTTAATCTGCACATATACAGGGTGTAAACAACCTCATCACGAAGCATTCTGTAAGTACTATGAGGGTCTTTTCCGCCTGACCATTTTAATATTATAAAATTATAATTATATAAATTTTTTTTTTCGCTTAAATTATGCGAAGGTCGGAGCCACGCTCCCTTAAAGTTTGGGCCTATTAGGAAATCGTCAACTTTGGCGCGCAAAATAACAATAACTCTCGTTTGGCGTGCGTCGTCAGTGCGCTCGGCCGATTCGGTATCTTTTCATTCATTTTTTCTACACAAAGTCAACGGGGTGGGGCTAGAGAGCGTTTTTATGTTGCGAGTGCAAGCAAAAATGAGCTCAGGCGGGAGTGTCCTCGATAGTACAATAAGTAACTTTACGTAAAAAATATTGCTGGGAATCGACTTTTTTTTTAGGGTGAAAATTCATGTTTTGTGGTAGAAGACAATTTAACGCACTCAAAACATTGTGCTGATGGGTGGATTGAATAGTACGGGGGTCATAAAGGTGTTTAAAGCAAAAATCTTACATTGAAAAAAAAAACTTGTCAAAAAGTTGGAACTTCGACCCATTGAGCTATTACTACTACGTATAGAGAAGACAGAGCGAACAAAATTTTTGCAACAAGCGCGGCAGTGCGGGGCGCGCGGGGGGCGGCTAATGAGTCATAGATGCGATGTTACCGTTAAGAGGCGACACTTTGTTTATATTCTGCCTATTTCATTGGGCCTATGCCTATTTCATTTATTTTAGGTATAAACTGACTTTACGCTGCGGAACAAATAATATATTCTGGCATATATACCTACCTATACTAACTGGTTCAGTCAGGGTTATGGGAAGTCTCATTCTTAAACAAATTGTATTGTATTCCTAAATAAATAATAATTTTATTTCAGGCCTTTACTTGTACAAACAATTAATCAATTAAAACCAAACAATCTGAAAAAACAATTAGGTACGTAGCTAATTGATTTTCTTCTTTCATGAATTTACCTTCCTTCAATTAATAACCACAGTCTATTATTTTCTAAATGTGTAAGATTATTATTTTCCACTATAAAAATATACGTCAGGTAAATACTATCTACACGACCTGTTACACAGCCAATGTCACTCCTTAAATTTTTAGTCTATGACAAATGACGCAAAATGGCGTCCGCTAAATATTTTGCTCGAATTACATTTTAAAAATGATTATCTAGTTACTTACTGATGGAAAGTTATTCCTTTGCACTTTGCCGTGTTGCTTGAATTATTAGTGCAATATCGTAACACACACGTAACCATATTTGTTAAATTTTCACGTTTAATTGCTTAAATGACAAACAAGACTTAAAGCGCTCAAGAGCGAGCAAGCGACTGAGTGGGTTGTAGCCAGCTGGCTGACTTTGAATGGAGCACAGATTTTGTTCGCGCTGTCTTCTCTATACGTAGTAGTAATAGCTCAATGCTTCGACCCCAATATCTCCGTAACTAGGAGGTTCCCAGGTATGGTCTAGCTAGAACAATACAATGATCGCAATGACGACGGGGTGAACAAGTGCCTTTCGGCTTCGTTAAAAGGTTTTTTACACCCTTTATAGGTACGAGTACATGTATAACAGCTCGTCTGTGTTCCTCGCAAGGTACAGACGAACATTAATATTAGTACTTACATTCAATACTATTTACTGGTGCACATATCATTTTAAAACAAACCGACAGACTCAGAAGTACCGTTTTCTAAAAAAACCGGCCAAGTGCGAGTCGGACTCGCGCACGGAGGGTTCCGTACCATTATCTATACAACATTAGACAAAAAGGCAAAAAAACACGTTTGTTGTATGGGAGCCCCCTTTAAATATTAATTTTATTCTGTTTTTAGTATTTGTTGTTATAGCGGCAACAGAAATACATCATCTGTGAAAATTTCAACTGTCTAGCTGTCACGGTTCATGAGATACAGCCTGGTGACAGACAGACGGACAGACAGCGAAGTCTTAGTAATAGGGTTTTGTTTTTACCCCTTGGGTACGGATCCCTAAAAATGGAAGTTTTAGATCTAACCTCCTTTAATAGAAGTCGTTTAAAACTTCAAATATTGCTTAATCCACTGTTTTAGCAAGGCCAGCACAGCAGCTACTACAATCTGTCAAATTTCTTTAATAAATTTTCCACTTTATCGTTAAACCTTTTAGGTTCAAGGTTGCTTGGGAAAATTTGACAGTTTTGGTTAGCTTAATCAATGTACTGGCGTCTGTACATCTACATTTACCCACTTGAGCTCTAACATACAATAACTTGAAAATTATGCTTCTTAAATTCAATAAAAATTAAATAAAATCTACACTAATATTATAAAGAGGAAAGGTTTGTATTTTTGTGTGTGTGTATGTTTGTAATGAATAAACTCAAAAACTACTGCGCTGGTTTAAAAAATTCTTTCACCATTAGAAAGCTACATTCACCCTGAGTAACAAAGGCTATATTATTTTTATCCCCGTACTCCCACGGGAACGGGAACGTCCGCTAGTCTATCTATACTAATATTATAAAGAGGTAACATTTGTTTGTAAATTTGTAAGTTTGTATGTAGGGGGTAATCTCCGTAAGTAATGAACCAATTTTAAAAATTGTTTCACTGGTAGAAAGCTACATTATTCGTGAGTGCTATAGGCTATATTTTATCCCCGTACTCCCACGGGAACGGGAACTACGCGGGTGAAACCGCGGGACGTCAGCTAGTAAGTAATGTAATGATGATAGTAATGTGCGAACTACAGACATAAAAGACTAATTGACACGACATGAGGTCGCGTGTTATCGGCGCTGCAAAACAGACGCTTCGATACAAGCGTCAACTACAGATAACATGAAGAGTAGGTACCTACTCCTACCTAAATATTGATGATGCTTTGACAGTCAAACCGACCAAAAGTGGAATAAAATTGTATTTTTTTCTAAAGGAGTATGGTCCTTATTATGATTAGGGGCCATCCATAAATTACGTCACATGAATTAAATGATTTTTTTACCTCTCCCCCCCGTCCTTGTCACAGCTGGTCACATTTGTGAGACTAGACGTCACAATCATATTTAGCAATTTTACATCTACAACTTATTGAATTAATAAATAATAGTTTAAAAAAACTAAAAAACACGCTTTATATAGAAAACCAAACTAAAGAATAGAAAATAAATTTTAATAAATTTGAATTAAGATTAGTGTAAAAAACTATAACAAATTAATGAATAATAGTGTTAATAAGAAAAAAATGTTTTATTTAAAAAAAGCGTTGGGTGCTTTTTAAGATATTATGGAAATGATAATCCTTCTTCTCTTATCTGTCGATTTGATTTGATTGATTGAGCACCACACCCACCCGGACAAGCCGGATACACCAGGGGGCACTTTTTTGTAAGGAAAGACATGCTCTGGGATGGGAAAGGAAGCCCGACCAACCGCAGCCAGTCGGGCACAATCAGCCGACTATGCAGCCTGGAGCCAATATAGGAATAGTGGTAAAGACAGGTACAATTTATAGGGATGAGCATTGGTGTTTTGACCTTCGTTTGAAATTTATTTTCTATTTTTTAGTTTGGTTTTCGATTTAAAGCGTGTTTTTTAGTTTTTTTTTTTAACTATTATTTATTTTTACTTTTTAGTTTTTATTGCATTGTCATCAGTCTTTGACAGGTGTGCAAAATTTGAATGAAATCTGGCCGTCTAAAGTGGGTCAAAATCGCGCCCTAAGAAGAAAGTCGGTTACAAACATACAAGTGAAGCTAATAAATAAAGCGTGTAAAAAAGAAGTTCAGAAATTAATTTCATTTCATTTATTGTCAGGCAACTATGGCCCATAGATATACAAGAAAAATGCTAAATGCTGGAAAAGTTCAACATCATCAAAATCTTTCCGCAATAAGCCAGGAGCTTGCTTTTAGGACATATCCTCAGCATTGAGGGATCGAGGAATAAGAGAACTCAATACTGATGACAATGATATCCAGTGAAGTTATAACATTCAATCAATGTCTCCATCCCATTGAACTGCGGTCAATGGTTGAAGCTATAAATTAAATATAATAATGAACGATAATACCCATTATCAAATGGGTATTAACGTTCAAAAAGAGGAAGCGGGCGGCGCTTTCTATCAGTTGATATTTTTGTGCAATATTAAGGAAATTAATTGTTAAGCAACTTGACTAAAGTTGGTGCCAGTTAAGATGAGAATAACGGTCATAGACCCACCTACATTGATTAAACTTCTTAACTTTGAAAACCAAAAATATGCCTGTTTAAGTCTGGAATCGTCATCTACTTATCGTGATCTTCAACATTTTTTGTAATGAAAAACGATACATGGTTTATTTGTTTTGGTTCGTACGAAGAGATATTAGGGAAAGGGCAATGACCGCTATTCTCATCTTATCTGGCACCAACTATACAAACTTATAGTCAGTTTAACCTTCATATGTTAGCGAAGTAGACACAGTTAAACAATGGCGTCAGATCTTCGATCAATAATTTTTTCGATATAATATAAAATATTCGATAATAACTTACCGATAAAAATTTATTCGTTCCAAAACCTTGGTGTTACGGTGTTTATTTACACAGTTTTTGAACACGCACTGCGGCATTTTGACGTCTTAATGTTGGCTATGATTGGACCATACTAATTTGAAATAAGACCACAAAAGTATTTGTGGTCTTATTTTTCGGGCCGTTTTTGAAGCGCTCATCGGGAATCTAGTACTATTATTGATCGAAGCGTCAGATAGATTCGGTCGGGCTTCACAGATGAAAATTGAAAGGACAAATCAAAATTATAATTCTTTGACAGTTGTATGAAATGGCTTTCAGACGGCAAGTTGTCGTAAGGTCAATTAGCTTAACAACTCATTTCCCTGACAGTACTTGTTGTCGTTAACATTAATTGTGACGTTATCATTTCCTTAACATTTTAGTGAACTAGTATTAGTTCACTACATACATTCTAATGCGTCAACTAATTCTAACAATGAAATAAGTAGGTACCTACTTATGTATCACTTAGATAAATACGTTAGAATTTTATTCGGCAACTGTCGTCAACTAAGTACATAGTTTTATTTTCAGTTTTGATAATAGTTGTAAAATATTTTCATTGGTTCTTTAAAAATGCACGATCCCCTAGATTTCAGGATTCCGAACAAATTAAATATTATAAACTGTTAATATTAGTGTCTATCTGAGTACTCGAAGGCCAGCAGCACTACAATATGTCAAATTTCTTTAATAGATTTTCAACTGTTTCAACTGTTTCATTAGGTTCAAAGTCTATTGGGAACATTTGTCAGTTTCTAGTATTTTTTTATAAATTAGGTACTTAATTTATAAAAAAAATACTACAAACATAAATACTAGAAACTGACAAATTTAATTTTTTTCATAGGTAGAGGTAGATCCCCATCTCGATAATGTCGCTATAACGCCTATTTGCACTTATAATTAAAACGACTTTAGGTACTTGTAAATGATTATTGGACCTATAAAATAAACTGATATAAATTTACTATCTCTAAACCATACATAACAAACCGCGTTATGATTTAATTGATAATAATTCTTACATATTAGGTCCAGACCTGAGTAAAAGACTAAGTTAGACGTCTATAAAAGTATAATGGACAGAAATTAAAGTGGTCAAAAATGTACTGGAAATGATAATTACTTCGAACATCTTATCCTTCTTACTAACATTATAAATTCGAAAGTTTGTGAGGATGTATGGATGTTTGTTACTCTTTCACGCGAAAACTACTGAACGAATTTGGATGAAATTTGGCACACAGATAGTTTATAGCCTGGATTAACACATAGGATACTTTTTATCCCGATAGTACGATCGATGGGACAATTACCGAACTCCATAAGCATAAATCTGTTCTGTTGTCAGATAACAATAAACCGTAGTGTGCACTGTGCAAGTTGCAAATAAAAATTTACTGTCACGGGCCAGTTAAAACAAGGAATCCATGGTTTCTGTTTTCCTAGTAAATAGGTACACTGCCTGTACATTCCGTTGTACATAGTATGGCGTGACCAAACACTGATTCAACGTTCTTTTGAAAAATTGTGAGTTTCTGTTTAATGATGACAAACAAATAGGTAGTAAACGTTATTTATGTTGTGACGTAGATATTCATATTATACGCTATTGATATTCAAATATTTTAGTTTACTCAGAAACAATAATTTTAATTTGTTTAATGATCCTTCTGACTGCCTCATTGGTTCAGTGGTTGCAATCACAACTGCTTACCATCAGGTCCTGGGTTCGATTCCCGGGTCGGGCAAATTGTTTTTGGGTTTTTCCATCAGGAATTTCTCAGTACCAGCCACGGAGTCTAGATTTGTGCCCGGTTGATGGCAATAGGCTCGCCCCCTATTACATAGGACTTAAACATAACTAGCGAAATGTGGGTGTACTATTAGGTACTCCTCTGACTATCCTTTCGCGTATTAAAGGCGTGATGTTATGCATGTTATGTTAATTACCTTTTAATGCTCGTGAAATAATGGTTTACTAATTATTTTTTTAAGATTTACCGTCTAATTAGTTAGGCTAATTTTGCCTGATGTTATTCAAATAGTTTTGTTAAAGCAATAACAGTCGTTTGTTTGTATGTTTGCGCCTCGCCTGTATGTCGTACTGGCGGTGTGTGAACGCCCTGTCTTTCTATATCTCATTGTACCTACTAACAAAAATATTATTTAACTAGCTGACCCGCGCAACTGCGTCTGCGTCACATGAGAGAGATAGGGTTAGAGATAGTGTGAGTCAACCTTAAAAGATAGACATAAAAGATAGATAGACACCCTCCAAGTTCATAAAGGTGTAGGAACTAAAAAAACAGAAAAAAGGAATTTCTACACCTTTATGAACTTGGATGGTTGTAAGTATTGATTATTTTGATGATTATAATTCTGTAACTACATATAAGTACGTCTTACAGCCGCGAATAATATTGTAATCAACATACGACCTAGTATTGGCCTGCAAATTACAAAAAACGTAAGAAAATTTGAATTTCGCGGGCTACCCTGGAGCATCAGCCTTACCCGTTTATGCAGCGCTCGCAACGGAAGCTCTCAAAAGAAATACATTTTCCCTGTTTTTGCAACATTTATCATTGATGCTCCGCTCCTATTAGTTGTAGCGTGTGTAGATAACGTATAGCCTTCCTCGATGGACTATCCAACACTAAAATACTTTTTTTTTCTTGTAATTAGCGCCACCAACTAAACAAACAAACTGTTGGGCTTTATAATATTAGTACAGATTCAAGTGGGTAACAATTTAATTTCTTCAATATATTTTGTTTAGACCTCGTAGAAGATGGCGGGACGAGCTGGATAAAACCAACGATCAGTGGTCCACTTTAGCCCTGGATAGAGAAAACTGGAAGTCATGGGGAGAGGCCTTTGCCCAGCAGTGGGATGACGCAGGCTAACAGTATCAGTATATTTTGTTAGTATGTTTGCGCCTGTATGTCATAGTGGCGGAGTGTGAACGCCCTGTCTTTCCATAATAATCTCATTGTACCTACTAACAAAAATATTATAAATATGATAAAAGGTACTCAGACATCGTTCGGTTCGCACAGGGCAAGTTATTTTTGCTTCAAGTCAAACACGCTTATATTTAGTTTAAGTGCATCGCCTTGAAGATTCCTTTAACTTGTTATTGTGATTAAAAGAACGTTCACTTTGGATATTTATTTACTTGTATAAGTATATGAAAATATATAGGGAGATCAGTTATATGGGCATTTTTTTTTCTTCTTTCTTTATCTCCACACAATATTTAATACAATATGTAAGACAATATCTTCATCACTATCACTACATATTATAAAATAAAGTCGTCCACCGCGTCTGTCCCTATGTATGCTTAAATCTTGAAAACTACGCAACGGATTTTGATGCGGGTTTTTTTAATAGATAGAGTGATTCAAGAGGAAGGTTTTAGTATATAATTTGCGACCAGGCGAAGCCGCGGGCATCAGCTAGTGTCTAATAAAGTTAAAGTAAATAAATACCCGCGCAATTCTAATAAAAAAATGCACATAAATTGTGGTTCCTAAAACATCTAACCGGATTGGTATTATCTTATTAGATAGGTCAAGCCTGAATATCTTTGAAATTTATAATTTGACTGTCTTTATAATTTGTAAAATGATTGTTAATTTTGCAGATTTAAAATTTTAATGTAGGTAGGCAGTGTTTGTACCGGTTCTAAAGTTTAAAGTCGATGGATTTCAATATTCATTAATTTTTATAATAGATCATTAATGTTAATGGATATTGTAAAACTTCTTCAACGTAACTATGTTTTTATTATTCCAACGGTGGCAAACTGTTTTTAAATGTTTCAGTATTTTAAGATTAACTATTTTCCGCAACATTAACTCTTACTACCAGGCCAGGCTTCAATACCACTTATTTTAATTATTTTACACTCCGAAAATATAATAATTTCACCGTACTTACAGAAAAAAAACAAATCAAAATACCCCCAAATTAGTCACGCGAAGAGAAAAACAATATCTTTCGCTGAATTAATAAAAACAAGTTGTTTTTCGCGATTATTCAAACACGTCACACCGACTCACCTTCATATTTACTCTTTCCTTACAAATAATATTTTTTAATCACTAACACAACATACACTGTATTGTCCACCGCGTGCGATTGTCGAATGAATGCTGTAGCTGTTAATTACTGTCAGTCGCATCATAGTGCCTGACAATCGCAATCGATTCTCGATTTGAAATAGCCCTGTTTCATATCGATATGAGTTGCGAATGACGCGCTTGTCCCTACCCTAGCGGGGTAACTATTCATTGAACGATGATATTTGGTTTCATATAACATAGAAACATAAGTTCGGTTCTATTACTGTTAAAACAAAATTAAATAAAACGTATACGGTACGATGCACCCTGCATCGTACTGTATACTAGTTACTTAGCAAATCATGGTTTCTTAAAAAAAATTACAGTAGAAATTTAGGAATTGTGCTATTATTTTTAACCAACTTTATGAATTTGTTACTTAAATAAAATTCTGCTGCAATTTTAAAGAAAAAAGTAATGGTCAGTGGGTCGTGTTAGGAGCTGTCCTCATCATCTGATCTGAAAAGATTTGTAATCTACAACAGATAAATATACTTTAGTAAGGAACATTAGATATTTTCGGGAAATTGTAGGTACCGTTTCTCTCTGTCGAAAATCGTGACTTGATTCTTGTACTTAAATAGTGAATGATCTCCATTTAGTTGCTCAATGTGTATCTTGATGAAGTGATAGATCGCCACCTTCTCTGCTTTTCGAAATCTCATTGCACCTACTTAAAAAATATTATAAATATGATTAAATTTACTCAGATATGATCGTTCAGGAACTTCTAAATTTTTTGACACATATCTTTTGCGGATTTTCTTAGTCTTCAGAATCAGGACCTAAGAGTTTATGTCATCTACACTAATATTATAAAGAGGAAATATTTGTATTTTTGGTATTTTTGTGTGTATGTTTGTAATGAATAAACTCAAAAACTACTGCGCCGATTTCAAAAATTCTTTCACCATTAGAAAGCTACATTCACCTTGAGTAGCATATAGGCTATATTTTATCCCCGTACTCCCAAGGGAACAGGAACTACGCGGGTGAAACCGCGTGGCGTCCGCTAGTGTTTGCTTGTTCCTTCGCTCGTATTATGGTCGGAAACTATCGCACCGGAATGTTTTAAATTAGCCTGACACTGGCATAATGTAGCTTCCAATTAGTTAAGGAATTTTCGAAATCGGATAAGTAGTTTTGGAGATTACCTCCTACATACAAACTTTAACCCTTTACAATATTTTTTAGTATAGATAGATAAATAAAATACTCTTTAAATAAAATACTCTTTATAGGTCCAGTCAGGCATTTGATCGTAACTTACAAGTTACAACTCTATAAAATACACGTGTAGTAAGATTTTATCTTTATTGGAATAAGGACTGCAGCAGAAGTATATAAACTGTTATACTTTGTAATTTTATTAAGCTAATTAATTCTATTTATAATTGCGATCAGCAGCGTTATTATTAGTTGCCTGTTGTATAGCTGTGTCGACTTGATATGATGTGGTCCACATAGATAAGCAGAGTGGCAGCTTTATGGTTTAGCATATTCAACAGATAAATTTATTTCATAAAATTATTTCAATACCTTTGCTCGCAAAATGGTGATCCACCAACACGCCTTGGGAGTTGGGACCGTGTGGTGTTTATGTAGGTACCTACATTTTACGGAGATATTGGGGGTTAAAGTTCAAATTTTTTGACAAGTTTTTTTTTTAATAAGTACAAGTTTTTAATGTAAGATTTTTAAACACTTCCACGACCCTTGTACTTTTCAATCCATCCATCTGCACAATGTTTTGAGTGCGTTACATTGAGTTCTACCACAAAACTAGATTTTTCACCCCAAAAAAAAAGACGTTTCCCAGCAATAATTTTTGCGTAAAGTTACTTAGTTTGATGTACAGAATGCTTGGTTGACGGCTTCGTGATGAGGTATTTTACACCCTGTATAATGGCCCACCCCCTCTCACGAGACGTCAGAAGATGCCTGTGTGTAGCCCAGCCAAGCCGTGGGAAAATCAAAGGTTGATAATGTTACGCTATTCAATTCAATTCCTATCATATAATAGCAGTACTACATTAAATAAAAAATATTAGAAAAATAAATAAAACAAAACACAACACACACACCCTCACTACTTATCATAATTATAATTAAAAATTACTTAAATTAAATTGACAGTCAACAAATTAAAATTAGAAATAATCATAAATGTAAAAATAATAACTCATAGGTATATAAAAAAATATATTTAATAATTATTATTTATTCAAGATTCTCTAACGTAAAATAGATAAAAAAAATATATTAAAAAATTTAAAAAAACCCGACTGCCTAAAAATGAAAAGAAAAAAACAAGTTCAGGAAACAGGACAATCATATTGACTGCAACAGTCGGGACCCATATTGGATGTAATGATTTTAGTCTAGATTATTTAATGGGTCCCGACTGTTGCAGTCAATATGATTGTCCTGTTTCCTGAACTTGTTTTTTTCTTTTCATTTTTACGCAGTCGGGTTTTTTAATTTTTTTAATTTTTTTTTTATTTTACACTTTTTAGTTACTTAGATATACCATTTTAAAATCCTCATGATGAGCCCTTTATTGAGCCGTTCAGGCTGCACAGCGTGCCAAACATTTGAATTTGGCGCCAGAAATCCGCCATTTTTTTATTTTGATATAGGTACCCATTGTCACTCTCACAGTAAATACGAATCTAATGACACCTCTCAAACTAAAATCCATCGAGCCGTTCAGGCCACAGAGCGTGCCAAACAATTATACATATATACATACATACATACATACATACTCTCGAAAAACATAACCCTCTTTCTGGTGCAGTCGGGTAAAAAGAGGGACAGATAATGAACATTATTAAATGTGTTATGATTATTTCATTTTCTTGCTATTGTCACAACATTAAGCATACAACAGTGGTTAATGTAGTGACAGTCGAACCTCTCAGCCAACATCCTCAAGATGGTGTTGGAGCTAGCGCGGACCCACCAAGGATGTGCACCGTTTCCGCATCGTCGCATAGAAGCAGTCAACGCGTGACTCAGCGAACATCCCCGACGCACTGCAGTTCCGAGGCAACCCCAATAACATCATGTAGGCATTGTTGAATTGAACTCGTAGGGCGCTGTACTGTTTTTGAGTATAGTTAGCCCACAGGGCGCTCGAATAAAAACAGGTGCACTCTGAAAAGAGTGTTTTTAGCTTCCTTCGAGCATCGTGCAAACCTGCGAGCTATCATGTTCGCTCTAACAGACAACGCCCTACGTTCCCGCTGTAATGGTAATGTAGACCAGGTATGGAAGATGTCATCCACTCTGCCTATCCGCGCCCGAAGACCTGGGCGCAGGAAGAGGGCTGACAATGCTCTCTTCCGCCCCCCCATAAAATGGCCTGCTGGCGATGGACTTGGGGAAGTCCGTCGTCTAAGCAAATAGGGCCAAGTTGGCGTCGCGTGGTTTCCGCGCGCTTCCCACGTGGAATGACAGGGTAAGGACCAGCTCACTCCTCCCCTTTTTTTGAGACAAAGTTTGTTGCTAGCAAACCATCACTGCTGGGGTGATTGTGAAGAACACAATTGTATCCCCGCACCCCAGCCAAAAGTGACGCGGAGGAACACCGTGTGGTTTTAGTCAGTAGGAGTCTGACAGACCCCTCCGCCAGCCCCACGGCGGAGGCCATCCATTGAGGATTCCCACACGAAAAAACAATGGTTATATCGGTATAACAGCTAGATATTGAAAATGCAGTTACACATATTTGTCAGAACCAGGACTCGGAAGTGATAATTATTTTATCATTGTTTTTTTTTATTATCTTGTTAATTATAGTCAGTGACAGTTTGTACTTATTTGATGCGCTGGCGACTTACAACATCATCTCATTTGTAAATTAATTTCTTTCCCTTATTAACTTTAAATATTATTATTAAATTAAGTCTGCTTATATCCCTGTATTTTGATAGGATCAAGTAATTTGTTACAAATTGGCGCCGCACGATTTTATTTATTTGATGATGATGATAAATAAATAAAATAAATATCGCTGGACATTACACACACCGCCATCTAGTGCCACACTAAGTTGATATATATGTAGCATATCAACTGTCTGGTGTCCACGATACACGAACTTTTTTTTCGTCGTAAATACATACTTATTATAAAATATAAACATCCATGACTCGAAAACAAACGTCCATGCTCATCACACAAAAATTTGCCCCTACTGGGATTCGAATCCGGGACCCTAAGAACGTAAGGCAGCCTCACTACCGCTGCGCCGGTCGTCAAATGATTGATGATGATGAATAAGTTTATTGCCCCTTAAACTCCTATCAAAAGTTAGGAGCAATATGTTTATTTGAGTCAACGTTCATGTTTTAGTAGGCGTACCTATCATACTAACGTAACATAATATTACGCTTGGAATTCCCAAATGGGTGAGCAGGTATCTATTAGTACACCCATAATGTATAAGTCCCGTGTAATAGCGGGCGAGCCTATTGTCATCAACCGGTCACAGATCAACATTCCAGTAATGCTACTGAGAAATTTCTGATGTACTTACAAACGCAATAACATCCTGGTGCCTGCCGACCTGGGTATCGAACTCGGGACGTCATGCTCAGCAGTCGGACTTACGACCACGATACCAACTCCTGGGAGTCCTCTTCTCGTAAACCTCTGACGGTTAGCATAATCGGAATACAATGAAGTAAAATACTCTCTCTATATAATAATGTAGGTACACCATACAAATTACAACATCAGCCTATAATGTTTCCACTGCTGAGATACCCACCACGAGCATGCGCAAAATTCATGTTTCAAGGAGAATCGGGACTATAATAATTATTTCAATACACTTTCTCGAAAACTGGTCCTTAACGCACTACGATTAGGTACAACATGCAATGTATTTCACACACGTGCGATTTTTTCCACTTTCCTGCACGTGTGCGGGAATGAAAATTGCCACAGATAACTATACCTATACTTAGTCCAAATTGGTTCAATGTCTATAGTCTGAGGTGAATGTTTTTTTTTTTTTTTTGTCACAGTACTACGCGTCTTTACGGCATAAATATTTTTTGAATTTTAAAATTGTATTTTTAAATAGAATATCATAGATAAACATGATTAATTAAAACTAATAGTTACTTTTATACACAAATTAACATTTATTTGTGTTCTGAATTCAAAAATATAAAATAAATCTATTTTTTTATATTAGGCTGTTTAACGGCTTCATACCATTGCCTCTCTTTCAACCTGGCGAGACCAAAGCGCGAAAAAAAAAGAAAATTTTAATCATAGTTTCATAGTTCGTGACAAAAATATTATTCGTTATTTTATTTTATTTCTTCAAAAGTGTATTGAAAAACGTCGTTTGATACACGTGGACATTTGTTATTGCAATTCTCGGCTCAAAAACACCCTCGCCTACGGCTCGTGTGTTATAATTCCGCCTCGATTGCAATAACAAACTTTCTCCACTTGTATCAAAATGTACTATTCTAATACGATTATACGTAGGTAGGTACTCTGTAGTAAGACAGACAAATAGGCCAAAAGTTTGGTAGTAAATAAGTATTTACCATCTTGGTAAATACTTATTTACGACCAAACTTTTGGCCACGTCTACGTTTTGAGCTAAATTCGATTTAAGTACCCACTAAATCGAAATACAGGTAACTAAAAGCGTGCTAAAAGCGTGTAAGTTATTAGCATTGCTGCTGTGGAAAATGATATGCTTAGACTTGACAATGACATTTTCTTTTTGATGAGATGGTTGACAAAATACTCTATCTCTATTTATGTTATTCGTACTCGCTTTAAACAAAAACAAATTCTAATGCATTTCCTATTTCCTTTCCAAACCATACCTCAAGCTCTCCGACTCCAAACACAGCCACCATTTTTATTTCTATTCGTTAGACTCGATATTATTTGAAAGTATATTATTTACATATTACGCCATCTACCGGGGAGTAGCGATCACAACGCCACGGGCGGCGGCGGCGCAAGGTACACTTTTGTTGCACTGGCACGACATCTGCTAGCGAGCAGTTCAACTTGTGTTTAAAAATGGATTAATCATTTATACGGTAGATGACGCTAGGAGTACATGTGATTCCTTATTAATTAATTCTAGTTTATGTTAATAATTATAGAACTTGCATTGAGCTTTGCTTTTATAATATGAGCAAGTTGGTTGACACAGTATTGACTAGGTGTAGCAAAACTTAATTAGATTTATTAATTCTTAGTCATTAATCATTTATGCGGTAGATGGCGCTAGGCGTTAGTCATTCCACAGTTTTGGTAGATAAATACCCTTACAATATCCTTACATTGGATTATGTTAAATTGCATGCATATAAAAATTGCATGTAGCGGAGATGAGAATATTGAGGTGGTTTCGTGGTGTGACAAGAGCGTTGAAAGTAGGTAAGGAAAAAGTAAGAAATTATTATATTAGAGAATGTTTGAATGTTGCGCCAGTTATAGAAAATTTGAAAGGTAATCGATCGTCTTGGTATGGACATGTGATGACCGATGAGGAGGGACGAATCGTATGCAACTAAAAGAGTGATGAATATAAGTGTGGATGGAGAGGAAGACCAAGGAAACGATGGATGATATGAAAGAAAAATGTGTAAAGGATTGCGTGACGGTTGACAGTTGAGAATGGACTTGCGCACGTAGGGTTACAATATAAAGGGACCATTATGTGTACAACACTAGACAAAACGGCAAAAAAATCACGTTAGCTATATGGGAGCCCTTAAATATTTATATAATTTAATTTATTTTAATTATTTATTTTTAAAGTGAATATACAACTAAATATTCTGTGAATATTTCAAACGTCTACCTGTTGGTGTTACCGTTATTAATATCGAGCAAAAAAACGGCAAAAAAACTACGTTTGTTTTATGGGAGCCCCACTTAAATATTTATTTTATTCTGTTTTTTTGTTGTTATAGCAGCAACTGAAATGCATCTGTGACAATTTCAACTGTTTAGCTACCACGTTTCATGAGAAACAGCCTGATGACAGACAGACGGACAACAGTGGTGTCTTAGTAATAGGGTCCTGTTTTTACTCTTTGGGTACGAAACCCTAAAAACGTGTTGCGCCGACCCCAAGCAACATGGGGCGAAGGCAAAATGATGATGACATGGGATTTTGTTAAATATGTACAGACGCCAGGACATTAATCTTTATAAGATTTTCAACTTAATCGTTATAGCATTAGGTTCATGGTTCATTTGGAAAATTTAAATTGACAGTTTCACAATGTTTTGAGTGCGTTACATTGAGTTTTACCGTAACGCAAATTTTGCGAAAGGTTGCACCTTTTATAATAAACTCACAAGAACAGTCAATTCTTCTTATTATTTTCAATCTGGGTATAGTTCATAACAATAACACCGTTAGTTTTTATAAAAATGTATATTTTTCACTGTTTTTTCTTTTTGTTTTAATAGTTCCACTACATTGGTACGAATATTCACGATTTTACAAGATTAGACATTTACACAATTAATTAACAAGAAAAAAACCTACCCTAGAATTAGGTACGTAGGATATACCTTATATTTTACATTTGTATATTTTTTTTCATTATTTCTTTTATTCAGAAATAGATAAAACTAACTATTAATTGATTAAATAAAAAATAACTATTAATTATACAATTATCTATTAATTTATCATTTTTTTATTAAACATTATTAATTAATAATTATAAAATAAACTAAAACTATTAACAAACTAAAGAAGGCCATCAAAAAACTCCCTAGAATTACCTTATGTTTTACATTATAATTAAATCTTGTTACTCCGTTTTTATTATTAAAATATATAAAATACATTTTTTAATAAAATATTTTTTTTTCTACTAATATCTAAAAAATCTCAGAAGCAGCCACAGATTGTGGATTTGTATCCGATTTAAACCTGTACCTATCCAAGGTACAAAAAACCTTAATAATATAATGTAGGTCTAGGTACTTATTAATTAGACAATCTAATTGTAAGTATGTACAAAGTATTTACAAAAAAGCCACGATGAAATATATGTATATAAATAAACTATCAATATTTAAATTGTTGTGACAGACAAGCACAAAAACCAGGGGTCTGTACAATTACCACTTAGCAGAATCACAATAGGAAAATAATAGGAATCACATTAAAATTCTTAAAATGGTCACAGACGCGGTTCATATTAAGAATTATCACTTGATCATTTTACGAATTGTAACGTAAATTATATTATTATCCTAATATGATTCTGCTAAAGTGGCCGTCAAGTCATAGAATCTTCGAGAAAAGAGATCTTCAAAACTCCTTGAAACTAGTTTTCTTTGCTTCTCCACCTATTGCATCCGTCTGAATAAAGGAATTGAAAACTTTCCTTGACCGTAAAAAATGGATACCTAGCTTACTATTAATTAATAATACATGGTAAATTACATTACTTACTTACCTATTCGAATCATTTGGGAACAGATCAGACTGAGGTTAAAGTAGGTTAGACTAGATCAATAATGGCAAGCGCCATCTTGCCTTTCTTCTTACTTATCTATATCGCCAATAAAATAAAAAATAAAACAATATAAAATGCATATTTCTCATAGTTGTTTGTTCCTCCTCTACTAAAGAGCCATCCACCATCAACAATATGATTAACATAACATTCATTTATTAATTTCAGGCAATTTTAGCCTATAGATACACAACCTTACAGGCTAACATAATAATTATGTTATATTACGTGTATAACATGTACGTTAAATTATAACGTCAGCCTGCTAGGTATCATACCAATAAAAATATTTTTAAGAAAATTTGTCATCCATATTTCTTTATTTTCGTATGGATATACAATTTAATACGAAAATAAAGAAATAATAATATAATAAAGATGCCTTACTATTAATAATACAGTTGTGTGATAGTGATTTACACACCATCATAAATCGTCTGTGGGAGTTTAATTATCAATCATTTATTAATATTGCTTTAATGACTCAAACTCGAAGCATCATACAAACTAGTTACAGGCACTTTTGGATTGTCAAGGAGTCGGTCATAGTACAAAAGATAGAACCTAGTATAAGCTGCCCATTCCAAGGCCTAATTAATGGGTTCCTTTGGGGAAGAACGGGCAGAAAACTCCATGGACACTTATCCAAACAAACCGAACGTTTGTATTGCAACGATGTTAAGCCACGTCTAACGTACTTGTTTTATTCGAGAAAGCTCAATATAAAGAATGTTGTTGATAGTCTTCAGTAAATAATATAATACTGTTAGCCTGCGTCATCCCACTGCTGGGCAAAGGCCTCTCCCCATGACTTCCAGTAGTAATCTAATAAATGATCCTTATAAACCGTTATGTCCATCAAGTTCTGGTTTCGCGAATAGGCTGCCTTTCCGCCAGAGATTGCTATGCTTTGGAAAATGGTTTAGCGGAGCTTAGCTAAGCTTTTGATGTCAAACGGCGGCGCGTCGCCAACAATAAAGTTGTCAACCCGACTTGATCAATCCCGGACATTACCAACCTGTTGAAGCAGCATAAGATCTACATATTCGCCATGGTTTACAGCAAGCCAGCTGGTCTCGGGGCACAGCGCTGGGTTACAATCTCGTGACTTTGAGTTCGATCCCAGTATAAGGATTTTCTTTTTGTGAATCGAGTCATTTTCTTTTTATTTTCTTTTATTTTATGTGTTGGTTTTTTTATATTGACTTTTTTTAAGCATTTTTTTGTCAAAATAATTTCAATGTTTCACATCTGCCAGGCGTCCCGTGACTGCTTACTTTTTTTTATATAGGAGCTCGTTTCAGGGATGCAATCCAAGGATGCAAGCTGGGGATGCTCAAGTTTTGTGCTGTACCTACCTACTGAGCTGAGTAGAGAACGTTCTAAGTAGTAAGCTCTGGTGGTAATAAGACACTTGTCTTCGTACATCTCTGGTGAAAAGGCAGCTCTTATTCAAGGTTTTATAAAACTGTCCTATCGTTCATTGGCACATCAGTGTGTTGAACGACGTTTTCCTCGTCGTCTTCTGTCGCTAGATGCCTCTCGATGAAGCCTGCTATGCAGTTCAGCCAGCCATGCTTGTACATCATCTTTATTACACGTTTGCGAAACACCACCAGTAATAAGAATATTAAGATCCCTTGCAGTGTATTGAATACATCCAGAATGGTCCTGTAAATAATTAAGAGCAGTGTTAGATTTTTGTTGTAGTTTGATGATAAAATGAGGAATTTTGCAACCGAAACTAACCTTGAAAAATTAACAAATTGCTAATTTTTTTTTTTTTTTTGAGTTTTTAACTTTTGAGACAGCATTATTCTCGGTCGACGGTAAAACGGCGCATTTTAATGTTATAGTTTCGCTATCAAACGCTAGATGGCGCTACTAACGTTAACCGTTACCAACAGGTTATAAAATCTATACAAATATTTTAATGAGCAAAAATTTGTAGATTTGTATGGTTATATGTAGGGGTAATATTCCGAACTACTGACCCGATTAAAAAAAATCTTAAACTAACGGGAAGCTACATTAACCCCGAGGGCTACATTTAAAACGATCCCGTGGGTTAATTACCATACATAACTGGAGCGAAGCCGTGAGCAAAAACTAGTGTTTATTACAATGATCATCATTCATTATAAAAATAAAGTGAATGTGCCTTGTTATCATAAATTTGAACAGCTGCAACTTGAAATAATTTTGGTATACCCACGTCACAAAATACATGTACAAACACCTGTGTTTGACCGAGGGGATACATAATACCTACCTAAACTACCCAATCTACCCACTGCAAAACACTGATTTGTTTTTGACATAATAGTGAAGTCACAGTGGAGCTAAATAATACAATGTAGGTACTTATTAAAAGTACATTGTATGATTTTAGTAACATTATATTTTAGGTGGTCACTGAAATATATGCTTATCTACCCACAGAGCACATTTGATACTATCGCTATGTAATTAATTACTTAGGAATGTTGCAAGTACGTCACAGTAACAATATTACTGTGCTGTTATCAGTGTCCGCCCCCACCTCTATATTTATAGAAACTGTTTAATTTCCGTTAAACCATGACTAACATGAGTCTTTGCTTCATGAAAAATGTAGCACATGAAATGAACAAAATGCGAGCAGTGAACGATATTCAAATTCATTATCTTACAAGTTTTCACTAATTACCAAAATGGAAAATTCATGTCGTTATTTTCGACAAAAAAATGAGGTTAGACGTGAAATAATGTAATACAAAGTTACTTACCAAATAATATGTTTCTCTACTAAAGACCCGATCATTTCGAAAACCCATGGTAGACCCATCAAGATGATAAGTCGCACAGTCATCACAAACCTGAAAACAATAAATAAATAATTAAAATCATAATTCTGTACTATAGTCTGCGCCAGATAAGTAGGAAATAAAGGTCATTAACCCGCATACATTTATTCAAATACATAATTCCGTTAGAGACGTAAACTTGTCCCGAAACGACCTTTATCGTGATCTTTGACTTAAAAAACGATTCATAATGTGTTGTCGGGGTACCTACGCAGAGAAATTAAGGAAAGAGCAATGACCTTTAATTCCTACTTATCTTACTTATCTGGCGCAGACTATAGAAATGTAAATTATAACTGTAAATAAAATCATAATGAATATTTACTTGAACTTTAGAGCTCTTATATGACTGGATGGAAAAGATAGACGCCATATCAGCAAAGACGTGTAGATGAATATGCAAATGTTGGCAGCAAGGAGTAAGGAGATGATGCTGTACATGTAGTACCACTGTTGATGTTTATCTGAAATTTAATCATTGTTAACTGGTGGTTTTATATTGGTGAGAACCACTGGTGCACTCGCATGTGAAAAAGGCGCCCGCTGGGTTAAGAGCCTATACTACCTCAAATTAGCAACTCTATTTGTGGTGGTTCAAACTTCGTTTGAATTACTGTTAGGATAAAGCTCTAATCAGCTTGCACTACAAAGCGGTTGTTACGTCAGTCACTGCGGCCGAATAGTGCGAAATGAGTAGTTTTTTGCGATTTACAAAATATCTATTGATTGGACTAAAAAAAAAAAATAACATAAGACCTGTTTTATAGTTACTTCAGTTAGTATAAAAAGTTTCATGATCTAATTTAAAGTATTTTATGATTGCCAGCGGTTTATTGTTGAGTTTAGAGGTAACTTTGGGATTTTTTTCTATCGAGAAAATTTTATGGAATCGTGTTTTCACCAAACATAGGACTTAGCATTAATCCTAAACTTTACCATATATTTATTTCAAAATTAATGCTGCAGTATTTTAGGCGTAACGGAGGATCATGCTAAGCCATTTGAGGTAGTATAGGCCCTTAAATAACCGGTCCTATAACCGACAACACAGGGGCGCGGGCGGCGACATGCGACACTCCGGTTGCTTCTCGAATAGTGGCTCCATCATACCTTATCCCGAAGTTGGCGTTGTCACGTTTTAAAAGATTTTTATAATTGAGGGAAATGTGGTAATTTGGGACAAAACATGCATTTTTAAACTTATTACTTTTTCAATTTCTTGAATATTTTATGCGTCTTATTTTATTTGTTAATTTAATTGATAGTTTTGGTTTTCATTTGGTTGGTTTCTTGATGACTCTTTCGGATCGGATAGGGTTTTTTTATCATATTGTAAAACCATACCAACACATACATCAAATAAAACTTACTAAAAAACCAGCAGTGGTTTAGTCCGATCCCGGGTCTCTGATGGTGACCCGGGTAAAAGTTTACTATCGCCATGCATATGGTGAGGACAGTCGGGCATCCCCACGCGTATATCATATACCACTTGAATTCTCTCCAGCCATAGTCTAAAGTAGCAGGTCGCCTGTAAAGCAATAATAATATGTTCAGTTGTGCAGTCAGATCTCAAAACAGCTTATTTATTCGTTTAAGTAAATACAGGTTAAAAGTATGCTTAAGAAATTTGTCAGGTAAATGTAGAACAAATCGAAATGATCCATTCAATAATTTTGGCCGTATGCTTAAATCACAAGTGTCATTCTGTCACAGTCGTAAGAGATGAAAAATTGAAGTAGCAATTCAGTTTACTAAACAATGAATGCTGTAGATGACAAAAAAAAATTAGTCCGTCAGATAGATTTCCAAAAAATATTGGACACATAATTTTTCTTTTTTCACGTAAACAAAATTAAAGACGAGAAAAATGACGACGCACTGATACAGTGCGTCGAAAACTCGTGTGACGTCACATTGAGAACAATTGTTACCGGAGAGCAGCGGTGGCCCAGTGGTGGCGGCCCCGACTTACGAACAGTAAGTCGTGGGTTCGAACCCAGAAAGGCGCATTACTTTGTGTAATTTATTTCATCACCACTGCTCTCAAAACGGTGAAGGAAAACATCGTGAGGAAACCGGCATGGCCTAGAACTAAACATTCGAAGACATGTGACATCTACCAATCCGCACTTGGCCCGCGTGGTGTATTATAGCTATAGCCCATTCCCTCTCATTGAGAGGAGGCCTGTGTCCCAGCAGTGGGAACATTAATAGGCTGATGATGATGATGTTACTGGAAAGTGACGTCACAAGACGTCATCTTCGTTATTTTTTATTATGTTGATTAATGTTAAACCAACTCAGAGGCCCATGGGCGGCTTAAAAACTCTGACACCGGGTTAGGCACTAACCACACGATAAAGAAAGAAGATTAATTTGATTTAAAAAATCTTTTCGATAATCTAACTGACGGACTAAACAGAATCATATATTTTTTTAGTCAGTAATCATCCCTACGGTACACTGTTTGAAAAAATGCATCTTACCTTGTGTTTAAAAGGACCTGAATGGCTATTGCGTTTGACCAGAAGAAAGCAGCTATCAAAAAGTAATAAGCTAGGAATCCTGAAAACCAATAAAAATAAGAGTCATCTTAAGTTGTTGTAGATTCATTCGCAAGTTGAAACAGCCGTAGGGTATGGTCAGGTGCAAACTTGGATGATAATTTTGATTATTTGTCATTATCATCACAGATTAAACAAGTAGCGGGCAAGTTTACACTTATTAATCTTTAATTGGGTTTACTCACTAACTTTTGATACTGCAGGCTTCTCACTTGCATTTAAAATTATGTACATCTTTAATATTGACAATATTTTAGTGCTTACCTCTTGCGGCACACCACCCCATGTCATAGTATGTCATAAGTTTCATTATGATAAGTACTAAAAGACCAATACCAAGACTGATACAGAAGTTTATAATACTCTTCCCTTGGACATCTCTGAAAAAATAAATTTACGTCTATGATTTTTATCAAATCGTATTGAACGAAATAAAAACATTTTAATATTAGGTAAACTTCATCTCAATCAAATCTACGCACTGATAAAATAATTGCGCACTCAGATGCAGATGCACTCGGATACAGTTGTAGTTATTGACTCTATAACCACCAAAGCAACTGTAGCAGTTTTTACACTAAATAGGTTTGCAGTTGGCCGCAACTCTAGAAGGGATGATGCGGCCTAGGGTGGAGCACGATTATATACGTATAGTAAAAACCGATTCACTCGAACTTGAAAGAGATCCAGATTTTAATGACCGGGAAACAGAGAAGCTGGCAGTGAATCCACGTGGCAGTGGCTCGCACCATACAGTATCTTCAAGGGAACTGTTTATCTCATTCAGCTATAAGACCAATGGGGAAGGCTGGTCAAAGCTGATTGTAGATGGCGTGTCCATAGCTTGGACCCAGTCTGACCAATGAGGCCAAACTATTTTGAAATATAAAATGACATTGACAGATTTTCAACCAATGACTATGTTTGGTTCATGCGATGCTAGCGCCATTAGTTCCACAAGTTGCCCGCCCCATTCATATGGTGTCCATACTAAAGAGAACTATAGTCTATTCTGTGGTGCGCTATCAAGATCTTTGAATAAGTTTTAAGAGATTATAGTACTGACCTAAGTTCCGGTAGCAAACCGTAAATAAGGACTGTAGCCGTAAGAAATATAACTGATACTATCATTGTGTAGCCCAGTATCTTATCATCTATGATTTCTTCTTCTTCGTAAGCGCATACTACGGCCACCGGCCTGGTGTGAGTCAAATTCACATCTCTTACTATCGTATAGTTTCCCAAACAGTACCTGTAAGAGAAAATAATTTAAATTAGATAATCTTAAGATATCTTCTCTCGATGGGTGCATCTTCTTGCCAATTCATGAGAATGAACCATCCAAGTCGTCTCAACATCACTTTCTCGATCTGTTGTGACCCCGTCTCACTGCCTCGGGCTCCAGTGGAAGGATTGGGGCAGATCAGCCTAGGAGTGGTATAGTTTAGGCGAACAAAGAAATAAAATAAAAATCTCAAAGGTTGTCCGCAGAATTAAATACACGTAACCCTATTTCTTTGATCTGAGGACGTAACGTCCAAAACATGCGTAGAATAATCTGGTAACGTGTGTTCCGTTCTGGCCCGGCCACGATGCCAAACAGGGTCATGGTTATGGCAGGAGACTGTACGGATATGTACCTTTTGGTACTTTATAGAGAAATAAGAGTACCACATTATTTCATGACTTATACACCATTTTCAGTGGCCGGGCTACACCGTATCCGTCCTAGCACGGCCACGCTTAGATCGGTTGAAATCCACAACTTTAATAGATAATTCGTGTCTGAGATCAGTGTACGTGTGATGTACTACAAAATAGACCAACTTATATTTAGAAAAAACCTTTCAAATCTATTTAATAGTCACTTCAAATTTTCAGGTAAAATCAGTCTCAAACTTGAAAGTTATTTTGACAAACTTACACACAACAACATACTATGTTTTTGTGAGTCGTGTTCAATTCTAACAAATCAAAAAATATACTCAAATGGTGGGACGAAGTTTATAGTGGTCGGATTTTAATCATGATGAAAATTATCGTGTGTAAAACCGACATGACCTGGTACCAAAAATTCGAAGCAATTTGGCATATACCAACTCCCTCTGCTACTGGAGACGGATTCTGGCGCATTCGGTCTCACTGAAAGGGGCCTGTGTCCCAGCAGTAGGGGATTATTCTAAGTATGTTTACAGGAAGAAAATTATACTTTTTTAATTTTTTTACTTACTTTAATTACTAGTTTTGTAATGGATACTGATACCGAATTTTTGGCCAAACTATTCGACCTCATTACAACGAACTTCAAAAAAATAAAATTTTCTGAATGTTTACTTAAACTGGCTGCGGATTACTGTACTTGTATTTTGACCGTCCACAGTTCTAAAAACATATTATGTTATGATTAACAAATTAAAAAAAACACGGTTGACGCAGTGGCTGAGCGATCGACTGAGTGTCGCGGGTTCGATTCCCGCACGGAACAAATATTTGTATGGCCTTCAGGTAGTTGTCCTGGGACTGGCTGTTTTTGTATGTGAGTTTAAATGTTTGTAAACACACCCACGATACAGGAAAAATTCCTTGTGCGGGTAAGCTTTAAGGTTTTTTTTAAGTTTGCTTATTTTCCGGTTTTTGATATCATAAATATAAAAAAGTGTAAATTATTTATGATTAATTAATTTAATTTCAGATTTTTTTATTAAAAACTCTAACTTACCTTTAAAACAAGCAGTATATGTCCAGCATTAAAAGGGTTGCATTTTTTACTTTGTTTACTTTTTTTTTTTACATATTTTCATGTATTCGATATTCTCCCAACTAGGGATATAATGTTCGTCTGAATACGCGGAATATCGAATATTCTTTGCTACTCAAAATTTTCATATTTAATATATTTTATCGATATTCATCACGTCTGCAGTTTTGATCTGATTCATTTCATTTAGCCCTATACAGCATGTGCCCGTACAGTCACGAGCACCAATATATAAACACTTAACAACTTTCAGAAGTGTTTTTCTCGTACTGTTCTGATTAAAATTTCATGGTGTTACGAACATAGTATTCTGAAACTTATATTTTTATGAAAAAGATCCTATATTCAAGTTATAATCGTTATTTCTCGCGAAAATTGCTTTTAAATTTAGGAAAGTGTATACACATTGGTGTTCGTGACTGTACCTGTGCAAAATTCAAAAGCGATTTTCTCGTGAAATACTGGATTATTTTTTGAGATAAAATTCATTTCGTAATAGTATGACTTCCAAAATACTATGATCGTGAAAACGTTAGTCAATACAGTAGGAGGAAATAACCTTTGAATTTTAAAATGCATTTCATAACTCGTGAGTTTTGACTGTATATTATGTAAAAATCTTACACTTACGTGCCAGTCTCGAATGTTTCGTCAAAATCATCACCTAGATGTAATTTTAGCTCGTCAGCTTCGTTAACATAATAACTCTTTAAAAATCTCAGCGTCAGCTTACACGATAAAGACATCGGTGTTGTGACATTTGCTTTGGGTTCCCAACAAACATCTTTTTTCATGAGAAGGGCTTTTCCATCAGGGCAGCACTTAGTACTGGCTGATACATAGCCACCGAGTGTTAATGAAACAATAACAAATATAATGGGACCCATTCTAGAATCATTAGTTGGTACACGAAAACTATTTTGCATTCGTAGATACTTTTGCACTTCCTTATCATTAACACACTGAAATCCTTTTGGGGTAATAATAAATGCGGCTTCTTTTCAGTTTTCGATTGTGTTTCGGTACGATCCGTGTGGTAAAGCCGGCGCGGCGCTCCGCCTTTCCTCACTATACCGTTCTACGGCTTGTTCTGTTCACAACTGGCTGACGGTGAATGAATTGAGTGATGCGATCTGAGTAACGGTCACGTACCGATGACGTCGCAGTCTATACCAGTTTTAGATATATTTATAAGTAACTTAGATTATTTCATAATATTATCTGATAACACCCAATTTTGGAATTTCCTAAAACAACAGATCAAAATTTCCCCCCGAACGAAGTCGCGTGCAACAGATAGTCATAAGTTAACTAGGTCCGACACTGCTGGCCTTCCTGTAAAATTGGGTACGTCTGCAGCGTCAGTCTGATAGGTAATTAATTAATTTCCGGGACCGTACTACTACTATGTCCCGATCATTTGTATATGGCTATAATCAACTCTTATTTGTTCATTTGTTTCCGCTGCTAATTTCTTCCTAACAGACGTTACAGTCCCCGTAATATTTTTTAGGATCATCTAGACAACTAGCTTCTGCCAGCGGCTGCGCCCGCGTGAAGTTTGATAATTGTCCCATGGCACCGGGATAAAAAGTATCCTATGTTTTAATCTAGCTTATAAACTATCTGTGTGCGAAATTTCATCCAAATCCGTTCAGTAGTTTTCGCGTGAAAGAGTAACAAACATCCATACATCCTCACAAACTTTCGCATTTATAATAATTATTAAAGTAAGTAGGATTTGTAATAATGTGGATTTTTCAATAAAAAATCAAATAATTTATTTAATAGATCATAAAATCCAATTTATTAGTATTTTTGTTTATTTCTTCGTCTATGTCGATGATGTGCTAATTTTTTCTTGTTACAATGTAAAATTGATACTTGTAGTTTTTGTTGGTTTCCACGTGGAATCTCCGCAGCTTTTTGAATGCGATCTATCCATCGATTCCTGATATAAGGATTAATGGGTATTCTAAAAAATAAGATGTTATGTTGATAACCATATTTTACTCATTCAATAATTATGTTTGTTATGGGCTGATTATTATTCATCAGTTAAGTAGATAACTTTTATCCTAGGAATAAAAATGGAGGTTAAATTACCGATTTAATACTATTAATCAGTGCCAGTTATTAATAATTAATAATATATGTAAAAATGAATTGCTGTTCGTTAGTCTCGCTAAAACTCGAGAACGGCTGGACCGATTTGGCTAATTTTGGTCTTGAATTGTTTGTGGAAGTCCAGGGATGGTTTAAACGGTGAGAAATAGGTAGGTAGGCAGCTAGGTGGTAAGTAGGTAGGTGGTAGGTAGGTAGTAAGTAGGAAGGGAGTAGGTAGGTAGGTAGGTAAGTAGTAGGTAGGTAGGTAGCTCATGTGACGCAGACGAAGTTGCGCAGGTCAGCTAGTAATTACTAAAACGTGAACATGAAGTCGGTACCTATCAAGTAAATTATTTACCTAGCTAATATAACAACAATTTTTACTTGGCATCGACTTTAAAATCATATAAAGAAAGACTTAATGCGAATTGATAAACTCCACCTTTTGTAGCACTTCAATACCCGCAATTACAGACACAATTAAAATAACAATGCACCGTGCCTCTGGAGGCACGGCCGGGAGCATACGGGTTAAATCGAAAAACGAAGTAAAAAAAAGCAAAAAAAAAAAAGTAAAGCAATTAAATAATAAATGACGTTAAGTTGGGAGAATGAAAAAATGAAACTGGCAGCACTAAAAATATGGCGTAATTTTATGTTCATAAAAACAAATAACTAATATATAGTTTTTTGGTTACATATCGATGATAGGTGATGTGCATGGTATTTTTTACCCTTCTTGTATAATTCCGGCACAGTTTAATAGCACATACCGTCATTTTATCGCTGTTATTTGTTTATTACTTAGCGCGCGTAATATTTACGTAGTGACGCCAAAGCGGCACGATCGGTACAAATCGGTGGGTAAGAACTTATATGCCAACCGTTGGCTGATATTTTTTGACACGTTTACGCGCATTTGACGCTGCATCTAGACATTAATAATGACGCGGCGGCCAGAAGCACTTAAGTCAATTTTAGCTCAAAATTATAAAAAGTCACAGCATCCATGTTTTTGTATTATCCGTTGACTGGAATAAGCACGTAAGTCACCGTCACTCCATTCAGTCGTAACAATCGACTGTACCATAAAACTTAAGTCGTATCAACAAATCAAGCGGCGACACAAACCACTTAAGTTGACTTAAGTTTTTTTTTTTTTTTTCGGCATTTCAACTCTTATACCGACTGACTTAAGTAACTTGGTAACAGTGATCCGTTTTTGGTGTCGATAAATTATTTTCAAGTACTACCCTCACTTTACTCGCTTTTTTGAAGTGCTTGATAAAAAAATTACGAACGTTGTGGGTCACGTAAAATTAAATACGTATTCCCTCATTAGTGTTTTGGTGTGACGGTCGTAGTGGTGTTGTGCATTTACAGTATTTATAATGGATTCAAGAGCCAGAAAGTTAGTAAATCTCGCCTTAAATAATGAGAATAAAGGTAAGTTTTGAATATTTTCCTTTCATTTTTATGCAATATGCAAAACAAATGTATAGTTTTTGTTGACACAATTACAACCCGTAACAACAAAAAAAATACAATTCACTTTTTTTACAGGCGATGAAGACCCATTCACTAATCCGCAACCAAGTACATCTGGAACTCAAAAACAAATTACTCCTGATGAAGCTGCTATTGACTATTCTAGTGACGATTCTGTTGCTGATCCTACCTACTCTCCAGATAGTCCTAGTTTGCTTACACCACATGAAGATGAGATGGAAACTACTGTTTATGATGCTTTAGTAGATGTACAGATAGCGCCACAAAATGAAATACCTGAAAGTATAATTTCACAAATTAAACTTAAGTTTCAAAAAACCAAAAGTGGACACATGTCACACATGCGACCTGTTTAAAATGAAATTAAATATTGCTACAGACGAGATCACAAAATTAGCCCTTGAAAAAGAACGTAACTCTCATCTGCTAGCCGCTGATATGGCGTATAAAGAGAAGCAGTGTGATAAAAATATCGCAATTACAAATATCAGAATCAAATGCCTGACTTTTGACCTACAGCAATGCTTGCCAACTCCAGCATTACAATCATCTGTAGCCTTTTATAAAAGACAACTTTGGACCTTCAACCTTACAATTCATGACAACGCAACTGGAATGTCAACGCACCACATGTGGCATGAGGGTATTTCGGGTCGCGGTGCTAATCAAATTGCCTCTTGTTTATTTTCTTATTTACGAGAACTACCGGAAGAAATCTCAGAAGTGATTTTATACTCTGATACTTGTGGAGGACAAAACAAGAACACACACGTAGCTGCAATGTTCACGTACTTGTTGACTGTAAAACCTTCAATGAAGTTAATACATCACAAGTTTATGATACCTGGGCATACACATATGGAAGTTGACTTAGACCACGCAATTATTGAAAAAAAAAAGAAAAAAACGGACATACAAATTTATCACCCCCACGACTGGATGCAGTTAGTAAGATCGAGTAGCAAAAAATTTACCGTGAGAGAAATGCGACAAAATGATTTCTTTGATTTCGCTAGCTTATTGAAAGGTCCTTTAGTAGCCCGAAAAAAAGACGATGATGGAAATATTTTCAAGTGGCATGATGTGAAGTGGCTGAGTTATGACTCTGAGTACGGCGTCATAAAATACAAAACCACTCTTTCTAGAGACGAATCATTTAAAAGTATTAATTTCAAACGGAACACGCGACGAGTTATGGAATTTAATTTGATGCAGATTACTGACAAGCCAGTACCAATAAGTGTCGACAAAAAACGTGATATAATATCACTTTTGTCTTTAATACCGGAATGTTTCCATAATTTTTACCAGAATTTAGTAACCACTGACGATACCAAGGATGTTGATCCAGATATACAAGATTCAGAAGAGAGTGACTGTTAGTTTTCGACTTTAATGCATGCATTATATTATAAAATTTTAATTAATAATGTTATTTATTCATAAGTTTGTATTAAAATCAAAAAAATAAAATAAATAAACCAAGTAATTATAGTGTGTTAATAAACACCTAAGTCACAATTTCTTGACGTTCAAAGAAACTTAAGTCAGATATTTCAGTAAATAATAAATAAAGCCTAAATAGCCATATTCTGTTATGTAACTAGTTCATAATTGTGTAATAATAAAAACTATAACCGTAGTACATTTTTTTCATACCAATCGAATAAAACAGTCTTCTGTATAATTTTTGCATGCAAAAAAAATGACATAAGTGCTTATAGCTTCCGAGTCTATAATCAAAGGGTTTACGTTTACGTAACAAAAGAAAAATTCTGGTCAAATATTTTTCGATAATCTAACTGATGGACTAATTAGATTTGTTTTGTCATCTACCCTATTGTGAACATAGTTACAGCAGCGTATCCGCAGTGGTGACCTACTGCGATGGTACGGAACCCTTCATGCGCGAGTCCGACTCTCACTTGGCCGGTTTTTTAACTAAACGGGGCCAAAATCGATCGTAAAATAGGCTCACTAGGGTAACCACGTTTAAAAAAAACACATCAGGTACACCACTTCACCAGTGGCGTGGAAACGTTTGATTATTATGAAAAACACAACTTTTTCATCTATTTGAACAGCTATATCTCATAAATGGTGACTTTTAGGAAAAAGTATAAAATCAGTATTTATAGAAAATTGCACGATCTACAATTTTGTCGAACATATTTTTATGATAAAATTTACCGTTCGGCAGAAAAATGCAAAAAACCCATTTACGCAACCTTTGACCTTGATTTTTTTTTTGCAAAGGTCGGATCGATGGGGAATTTTGATATTTCATTCGTAATAGTGTTCCCAACATTCGTACCAATTTTTAGGTCTATGCGAATTATTGTAACCTTGCATGTCTAATTTGACTGGGCTATAAGCTACATTTTTGATGCCCTGTAATTATTTTCTACTTTTGAGACATGTATTATATTTTATCTACACCCATGCTATAAATCCTCTATAAAAGTATCTAAAACAGTTAGCTTATGGCCAACATTAAAACAGCCAGTGTCATAATAACCATTATAACACCCAAACGGGTGTTTTAAAAAAAGAACATTGTCTAGCACGTGCGATTCACCACCACAGCGCCGTAATTTAAAAAAAAACTTATAGGCTAATTCGAATTCACGTCGAATCCCGCCATTTTTTTCGATATTAGTATTGCAAGTACTTTGTTATTTACAAAAATGAGTGATACAAGCTTTGTGCATTTTAATAATAATAATTGAACAATCCAAAATATAAATAATTATATTATTACCTATACATGGTTTGTTTGTATTAAATACTCAGCAATTTAACTTTCCATGAATTTACATAGACTTCTTACAACACTAGAACACCCTATGGTTTCAGAACCTTTTATGGAGGATTCATATCATGGATGTAGATAAAGTCTTGTATGCAACTGTCCATAATTAGGTATTAAAACACTCATGTGATAATAGTATCACATGAGTGTTTTAAACCCACATTCGTGTTTTAATACCTTTCATTATACAACAGTTGCATAAATAACTAATAGACACATACATATTTTTTGTAATATTTTTTAGTTTTAATCGTAAAATTGATTTTAATTTTGAATTTCCGGTGGAAGGGGTGTTGAAGTTCGCAGGGAAAATCCATAAATGTTGTCTATGATATGTATACAGTTCTTCTCGGTAGGTATATAAATGATGTTGCTTTTTTCAGCTCCTGAATATGTTGAAGTTTTATGCAAGATTTGAAATCAGCGATGAAACTGGGGATCCGATGACTGATCGAGATATGACTTTACAGCACTATTCTAGGATTACTTCGTTGCAGGTAAGGCACACCTAGTACCTATAAAGGGTGTAAAACACCTCTTAACGAAGCCGAAAGGCACTTGTTCTCCTCGTCATTGCGATCATTTTTTTGTTCTACACCATACCTGGGAACCTTCTAGTTACGGAGATATTGGGGGTCAAAGTTACAACTTTTTGACAAGTTTTTTTTTTAAATACAAGTTTTTAATGTAAGATTTTTACTTTATACACCTCCACGACCCCCGCACTATTCAATCCATACATCAGCACACGTTTTGAGTGCGTTTCATTCAGTTCTACCACAAAACATGATTTTTCACCCCAAAAAAAAAAGTCGTTTGCCAGCAATAATTTTTGCGTAAAGTTACTTAGTTTGATGTACAGAATGCTTGGTTGACGGCTTCATGATGACGTCTTTTACACCCTTATGTATGTAAACAAAATTATTTATTATCTCATCCTGTAATTATTAACCTGTACTATTTTTTTTTTTAGAAAGCAGCGTTTTCCAAATTCCCCGATCTACGTTTATTCGCTCTTGCAAATGTAGCCAGTGTGGACACCAGAGAATCCTTGCAGAAACATTTCGGTAACTTAAGGTTGGTATAATTTATTATCAGGAAACTAAAGGTTGTTATAATTTATACAAATCGAGCAAACCTGTATCCTATATTTCAAGCTGGAACCAATCATAAACGTTCACAGAATTACATTGTAATCGGTTGGTTGGTTTCGGAGATTAGCATGTACGAAAATAGTGACACGAGATTTTTATAAAATAAGTTAGACAGGGTCAAAATTTCACGAAAAAATATGGATAGTCTCCTAAAACCAGTTTCGTGTAGCTGCAACGGTTAAGGTAGTTCCCGTTACTGCGCCGTTGAAAGTTTCCATCCTGTATAGCAACAATGTGTACAGATAAGATTGAAGAAATTCCGTACTTTACAGGAAGTATTAATTAAGTGATTCATTTCTTGGGTAATTAAGAGTCGGATTCGGCCAAACTGATGCTATTAAAAAAACTTGTTTAACTATTTCTCATCACTTTATGACTACACAATGACCCGTATTACTGAAAAGATCACATTAACATACATTTTCTAAGTAGGTACGTCATTCTTATCCGCACCGTATGAGTGGAAATGTGGTAGTCTGGGAAATGTCACCAAAGTTTGTGGGTGACGCGTCATGAACGTGTTGAAAAGTCCTTAAAAAAAAAGTTCTTTCGTTTATATGCCGTCCAGAAATATTTCTCAAGCATGCTGGTTCCCTAACGATGTTTTCCGGGAGCAAGTGATAATTATATTTATTATCATTTTAATTAAAAAATAATATAAAAGTTATTTAAGTATAATAAAATTCTTAAAAAATACATGTATACGCAACGCATGGTGTAAATGTGCATCCTGAATGACGGTGCGAAAGAGTTTCTGAATACTACTAGACTAGCGCTCGCACCCGGACAAGTTTTCAAGCTGGTTGAGTGTACGTTTCGTGCGCCGCGGATTCCGCTTGCACATACATATTAGCGTCCTCCGCACACGGTAAAGTTCGAAATGCGGGAAACAGCACTCCTTGTGTTGTATCCCTCGCTCCGAAACGTCCATGTAGATGCGCTGAAGCGCGGGGCTGACACTTGACAGCTGACACGCTCGACACGACAGTCCGATCTAGCATGTCGACGCGAGTGCATGTTTCACAGTTCTGGGCGCGCATCACCAGTTCATACGTTTGTTCCGTGAACATCCATGTCTGTGGAAGATTAAAAGTAAGGACTACAGCAAAAGGAATATGAGAAACAACGCATATGACGAACTTGTTGATTTTTGCAACACATTATGAAATGTTCAAATCTTCGTCTGTATTCTTTACCCACATTCGTCTTTTTTTCGGTTGGTGAAACTAACTACAAATTATTCGGCGAATGCGATGACCAAACGAGCATCCATTTTTCTTACTACTGAGGAAAAAACTTTTAAAATTTATAACGTCTCACGAGCCAGTCCAAACTCTTGAAATAAAATTTACATGCACAGTTCGGATTGTTTGCCTAAATATTATGTAAGATTGGCGGCAATCCAAACCAAGTTTTAATCGTTTTTAGCACGACAGTTTGATCCGCGTTCTCAGATGCGCAGCCCGAACCTTACGTGTTCAGGGCGCTATTGTCACTCAAGAGGCACACTAGTGCTGCGAGTCCGACCCTTGAAAGAAGGGCCAACGAAGATGACTAATCCAATATATTTTTATATTTTAGTGAAAATGCTCTGCGCGCGATAGCTACATACTTAAATCTGGTACCACCAGAAGGTAACGAAAACGACGCCCCCTGGCATCGAGTAGACAAAGCGTTTCTCAAAGAATTACTGGTAAGATGGATCAATTTAGTCATTTTAATCCAAATCGTTTTGTGTAAATTGCATGTGTCAGCCAAGAACCGATTTCAAAAGAGAAGTCCATCAGACCTTTGAGATTTCCAATGATACTCACTTTCTTTTTCTTGTTCACCAGATTTCTCGTCATGAACGTCGCATTTCGCAGCTAGAGGAACTGAACTCTATGCCCCTTTACCCCACGGAGGAGGTCATATGGGACGAGAACGTGGTTCCAACAGAAATCTATAGCGGAGAGAATTGCCTAGCATTACCTAAACTGAACCTGCAGTTTCTTACATTACACGATTATTTGCTGAGAAATTTTAACCTATTTCGTTTGGAAAGCACATGTGAGTGAATTGAGTTTTTTTTAAACATTTGTATTTCCCGGAAGGGTTTAGCGGAGGTATACCATAGTTCACTCAAATTTGATCTGTTTTGTAAGACCCATAAGACCCATCTAATAGGCGGCGAGTCGATTCCCATAAACTTGTCATAAATCTAAGCCCCGTGAAGTACCTCTTCATTGTAGTAATATACAAAATCGCACATAGGTAGGTAAGTAGGTAAGAGAGAATACACGACACTTATTGTCTTCCCATCCCGGACAATCGAGGGTCTCCCACTCTGACCGCAGTATCACTAGTAGTCGAATGTCCTAGCTTACTCGAGTTTTGCTTGCATTTTAGTGTAGCGTTGGCCAGTGCTAAGAAAACATGAAATACCTAGCTAAAAAAAAACGTGAAATAGTTAAAAAAAACTTGCGTACAACATATTTCTCTTTTTAACATAAATATTCATGTACCAATTTTGTTGTTACAGATGAAATTCGTCAAGATATCGAAGATGCCGTTTATCGATTAGCACCATGGTACGTATTTTTTAGATAGGCAGCGTAATGTAGGCTTTCAGGTATCGTCCATACAACGAGAGAGAATGCCATCCTCCTGACTGACATGCATGTATGTAAGTAAATTGAAACACAAAAGCTGAAATGATTTTTTTCTTTAAAGAAATTGTTTTTTCACAGGCGTTCAGAAGACGAGAGCGTTTATTTCGGGGGTTGGGCCCGCATGGCTCATCCTATATCCAGCTTCGCGGTTGTGGAGGTCGCCAAACCCAATATCGGGGAGAAAGCACCGTCGTGCGTGCGCGCCGATGTCACGGTCACGCTCAGCGTCAGGAACGAGATCAAACATGAATGGGAGAGCTTGAGGAAGCACGACGTTTGCTTTCTGATCACAGTAAGACCAACGCAGGGCATAGGTAATTTTAAACAATTTCTGCGTAAATATTTTTCCTTTCTTCTCAGTCTTAGCTTACAAAATTTTCTCATTTGCCAGGTACAAAATATGATTATCGGAAGAGCATGGTGGAGCAGGCAGGCATAGTGTATGTTAGAGGGTGCGAGGTGGAAGGTATGCTGGATGCTTCTGGCAGGGTGATTGAGGAGGGACCGGAACCGAGACCAGAGCTCGACGGAGATGCCAGAACTTTCCGCCTTCTCCTCGACCCCAATCAATACAGACTTGATCTGGACCACGCCAGCAAAGGGCACGAGGTGTGTTCTTACTTCTTCTATACTAATATTATAAACAGGAAATATTTGATTTTTTGTTTGTTTGTTTGTTACCTCAGCCATTAGTCGCCTTATACGACAACCGTGAGTGTAATGGGTTGGTTCTATTCTACTCTGCCGGATACAACACTGCTACAACGGCCACGGCTCGGCAGAACACCTTGCGCCTCCGTAGACCAGAGAATGGGCAGCAGCGTTTTCTGTTAGTCTTTCATCACTGCGATCTCCAATCCGTCTGCCAAGCGTGGAGATTACGGCAAATTCCTCCCATCATGGGAGAGGCTTATGTCCAGCAGTGGACGTTATGAGCTGTTGTTGTTTGTAAATTTAACTCAAGAACTACTTAACCGTTTTTTTTAATTCTTCACCATTAGAAATATACATCTTTACCGAGTAACATAGGCTATAAAATATATTGATATCATGCAAATTAGCCGAGCTATCACAATTTTCGCGGACGAAGTAGTGGGCAAAGTGCTAGTAGTTTCATATAAATACATAATTATTTTTAAATATTTGAAGATAGAATAGAATAGAATAGAATATACTTTATTGTACACCAAAATCTTAAAAATACTGCTAAAGATTACACAAGAACAACAAGACAACACATTATTCACAAGATTATTTTGCTGCTGAAGATTTATATTCTGCTTACTGCCTCGTTATTCTAGTGGTTGGGCAAAAGTGTTATTGAGTTTTTCCATCAGAAATTTCTCAGTTGCCGCTATGGAGTCTCAATTCATGCCCGGTAGAGAGCAATATGCTATTACATGGGACTTAGAACATAATTGGCGAAATTTGGAAATACTATTCGGTACCGGTCTCTGTATTACCCTAAAGTCCTAAACTGATTACAGGAATGATGTAATATTTTTTGCAACATGTTCTCCTACCGGTGAACTGGCTACCAACGTCATTATTTAGGTTTCTTGAAATAGAAGCTAAATGTTTTGAAAGCATTCATAGGATCCGGTATTTGCTAAAAGTCACGTACGCCTTGAAGAATTAGCAATAAATACACTGAACTACTTCAGGTCTCTCATTCGTCTCTATTTGAATTGTTTACATACATTCTAAGAATGGTACATTAATATTACATCCATAGGCACAACATTTCGTACGTAACTAAGCGATTTTTCACACCGTAAATTAAAGTCGTGTGCCATCAAATAGTTATTGGTCAATGTGACCTCTGTGACCGGCTTTTTTACCCTTTTTGTCGAA
Organism: Xestia xanthographa; assembly: GCA_905147715.2. Classification (NCBI taxonomy): domain Eukaryota; kingdom Metazoa; phylum Arthropoda; class Insecta; order Lepidoptera; family Noctuidae; genus Xestia; species Xestia xanthographa. The sequence goes on from LR990652.1 coordinate 14,396,061, forward strand.
CCACTCATGGTTCGTAATGAGTCATAACTAGGAAGTTCGAAACTCCCTTCTAATATGGTTAAAGTTTAATATGGGGAAACTTTAAACGTAATACCTATTGAAATGACCGAAACTGGTATAAGTATGACTAATGCTATTCGTCATACTTTTTTCTACTCATTCGAGAGCAGCGGCGGCCCAGTGGTGGCGGCCCCGACTTACGAACAGTAAGTCGTGGGTTCGAACCCAGACAGGCGCATTTGTGTAATTTATTTCATCACCACTGCTCTCAAAAACGGTAAAGAGGATGTTTTCCATCGTGAGGAAACCGGCATGTCCTAGAACCAAAAATTCAAAAACATGTGACATCTACCAATCTGCACTGGGCCCGCGTGGTGGATTATAGCCCATTCCCTCTCATTGAGTGGAGGCCTGTGTCCCAGCAGTGGGATTATTATAGGCTGATGATGAGTGTTATTCGTAAAACAGTGTCGATCAGAGTTTGACCCTTGATTTTTGACCAACTGCCATTTGTTTACTTGCTTCAAAAACTTGCTTCAAACCAACATCATTTTTTGTCACTCTCTTTAACATTATGACAACTAAAAAGGCGCTCTCGCCAGGAGCATTTTCCTGTAATGGAAGATTTCAGATTTGAGAATTATATCAATCAAAATCATTTATTTGCGTAAATAAGGTACAGGAGGATCTTAAAGATAAAGTATATTTCTCTTATTCTGCCATTAATTTCGGCGTGCAAATTTTACATAATATAGTTAATAACAAATGAAATATTTATTAATTTGAACCATGCATGCAGTTTTTAAATTGTAATTGATTCAATTGTAATTGTATTAAATTAAAATTTTAAAATTAAAATTAAATTAATTAGTATTTATATATATAATTCAGAATTTACAATTTATAATCTAGGAACTCAAGTACACTATAAAAGCATTTATCTATTAAGATTTTTGTAAGAATACGCTTAAATTTAAAAAATGGGAGTGTTGTTATGGTGCTTGGAAGTTTGTTATACAATTTTATACACATAATATAACTGTTGTTAGATGTGAGTGTGAGATTCGTCTTGGGTTTATATAATTTGTTGGTATTATGAGATCGAGGGGCATAGTAGCTTGTCGCTTGCTGAAAAAGATTCTTATGCCTAAAAACAAATATACAAGATTCCAAGATATAAATGCACGGTAGAGTAAGTATCTTATATTTTCTAAAGAATGGGCGACAAGAATCTATTTGTTTCAACCCAAATATAGCCCTTATACACTTTTTTTGCATTACAAATGCATGATCAATTTCCACACAGCGACCCCAAAGAATGATACCATATCGCAAAATGGAAGATATATAGCCGTGATATGCGGTAATTGCAGCGTTTCTAGATATCTCGCAGCTAATACGCCTCAGAGGGTAGACAAATCTATTAATTTTACCGCAAACGTCATTGACATGGCTTTTCCAAGAGCAAAATTTATCTAAGGATATTCCAAGAAATTTAACTGTGTCAGTTTTTGTCAGGGCGTTCCCTTTGTACATTATATTTAGGTTCAACGGTTTCGTTCGGTAAGTATGAAATTGCATAAATTTTGTTTTACTTATGTTGACCTTTAAGTTGTTAGCTTCTAGCCACTCTTTGGACGTTTGGAGAGCCGTGTTTATTTCCTGCTCATAGGTGTTTTTATCGGTGCCTTTTAATATAATAGTGGTATCGTCCGCAAATAGTACACATTTATGATTCAAGATATTTACCAAATCATTTATGTAGAGCAAGAACAGTGGCGGACCTAAGATACTGCCTTGAGGCACGCCGTAACTATTTAACAAAAACGAAGACTGACATGACTCTCGCATTTTGGATTGATCATTATAACTTGATACTTCCACTGCCTGTACTCGATCAGTCAGATATGACTTCAGCCAGTCGTATGCTTTTCCTCTTACTCCGTATCTAGAAACTTTTTCTAATAACCGTTCATGACTGACATGATCGAACGCTTTACTCATGTCCATAAAAAGTACTGAAACAGGAATTTTATTATCGATAGACTCCGTAATTGATTTAATTAATTGAAAGGCTGCTAAAGATGTGCTTCTATTCTTGCGAAAGCCATTTTGTTCATCCTTTATAATTTGGTGTTTTTCAATAAAGTTTGATAATTTATTATGAAACACTTTCTCAAAAATTTTCGAAAATATAGGTATCAGTGCAACGGGTCTGTAATTGTCCATTTGTGTTTTATCTCCTTTTTTATACAATGGTTTCACTACTGATCTTTTTAATATATCCGGAAATATTCCCTGTTCTAGTGAGAGGTTAATAACATATAAAAGAGGCTCCAGAATCATATTTACTGATAATTTTACAATGTCAGTGCGAATTTCATCATAGCCACTTGCTTTCGAATCATTTAGAGACATCACAATTTTTTTTAAATCACTGGCGTCCAATGGGTAGAGAAACATAGAATTGCCGATTGATTCAATGGTTTCCATATGATTTAAGCTAGAACCATGTGTATTGTCTGGACTATTTCTAGTAACCGAGTTAATAAAAAAAATATTAAAATGATTCGCAATAGAGTCAGGACTTATATAATCATTGTTATTAACTGTAATTTTTGAGATACATGTGTTTGTTAAATCAGTGTCAGTATGTCGTTTTATCAGATTCCACGCTGCTTTACACTTGTTTTGAGCTTTATTCATGTACTTTGTATTATTATATTTCCGTGACGTCAATATGCATGTTTTCAATATATTACAATAGTTTTTGTACGTCTTTTTGTGAGGTTCATTATTTTTATGTTTTAATTTATAATGTAATTTACTTTTAGTTTTACAACTTACTTTTATTCCTTTAGTAAGACAATTTAGTTTATTTAGTGCTTTATTAGTAACTTTTACGCGAACAGTAGGAAAACATAACTTATAAAATAATACGAATGTGTCGAAAAAATTACCGAATGCTTTGTTCGTTGAGGTTTCCTCAAATACATCACTAAAAGACAAGCACGAAATTGATTTTAAAAACTTAGTCTTATTTTCATCACTAAAATCTCGTTTGAGTTCATACCACCACTTCAGAACTGGCTGCTTCCTCTTTGTAACAGGCCAGGTATAGGACTGGGCTGAGTGATCCGATAATCCCAGATCGTGCACTACTGCATCACCTTTCTCGATAGTGGTTGCGATGTGATCAATACAAGTTTTTGTCTTTTCCGTTACTCGAGTAGGCGTTAATATAACATGTTTTATGTTGTACGTATTTAACAAGTCATTATAATCTCTACTTTCCTTAGATTGTTTTAAAATATCTATATTTGTGTCTCCACACACAATAATTTTCTTTCTTGTATTACGACAAAGCATTCTTAAAAGGGTGTCTAGTTTATTAAGAAAAATCTTTAAATTCGACGAAGGTGTTCTATAAAGACATATTATTATTATACCATATTTAATTAGTTCCAAACCACAGCATTCGAATACACATGTCTCACTTACATTTTGTGTTTCCTGTATAATTTTAAATTCTATATCGTTTCTTAAAAGAATAGTGACGCCCCCTCTTTTGGACGTTTTCCTCGAATAATATGCTGCCGTCGTGAAGCCTTTAAGGCGAAAGTTTTTTTCAGTTCCTTCTAGCAAAAACGTTTCGGTAAGACACATCACATCTACGCTAATATCATTATTTCCTAAGTCTAATAAGGCAAACGAAATTAGGTCACGCTTGTTTAATACCCCGGCTATATTTTGATGTATAAGTGTTAAGATAGACTCATGATTATTCACGAAAAAAATCATCACTCCCTGAGCCGCCGTGTCAATATTGTTAGTCTGTACACCCACATCACTCAAACTATCAGTTTGTACACCTACGTCCCTTGTACATTGTTGCCCTATCTTAGTAGTTAATTTCTCAGTATAATATTGATAGTTATTATAAGGTGTAGTTTGTATCCTAGTCAAAATTTAGGAGCTTGTCACAAAAGACATAAATAATCAATTTAAATTTTAAATTGTTTTTTGACAGTGTTTCAGAAGAACACGAAAGTAATAGAAGAATCACCCATTGCGCGATATGTCTCTGTGTGCGCTTATTTGTGTGTGTGATTGCGTGGTTATAGGGCCAGTTACAGACGGGCTGCGTTTTAATACGGGTGGTTTACACTTACCGATACCGACACCACCTTGTATATCAGTGAGTGAGGAGAACCAAGAATTACAGTGCGCAACCTGTAACGATACAATTTGTAACATTCACTTGTTTCTGTACAAAATCAAATACCGGATTGTTACATTACAGGCGTATCCTCCCCTAACCAGGAACGTCTTGTAGCGTCAACTTTTAGACTGTTACATAAAGCCGGGTCCGCTACGCCGCCGCCGTGTTATCGTGTTTTCTAGCACAAACATTTGCTAACATAAAAGGGGCATAAAATGTTAGCCGCGATGTACGAATAACATGTTTTGTTAGTAAATGGGCTCAGCAGACCCAACTTTACAGGCAAATGTTCCGGCGAGGGAGCGCGTTAAGGCTGTTCATAAGTTGTCAATAATTTAGGGACTGCCGATAGAAGTGAAAACAAAAAGTACACAGGCCCCGCCCCAGTTGTAGCACTGGTTATGCCCCGCGCTGCGGCCATGCCTATGTGGTGCTACGCCGTAGCGGATGCTACGAAGCGTGACCGCACGTTACGTTACGTGACGATGAGTTCAATGTTTTTCCTTCACCCAAAAAGTGCTCAACGCGCCTAAAGAAGTTTTCACTTAAAAAAAACATGGTACATTACAATTTATGATTGAATACAGGATGTATACGAAACGTTCAACATTGTGATGAGACGCAAACCGAAAGAGAACAACTTCAAGGCCGTGCTGGAGACGATCCGGGAGCTGATGAATACAGAATGCGTTGTTCCTGAGTGGCTCCACGATATCGTGCTTGGATACGGGGACCCTGGCCAGGCACACTACACGAGGTATTTTTTTTTCTTAGCGTGCAATGTCCCACTTATGGACAAAAGCCCCCGCCGGTCTGCTTTTAGTTTCGTTCGAACTTATCCAGTTAAATAAAAAATACAGGTTTTTATATTAGGTACTTAGGTTCTTTTCTTTACTTTCTAGAATACTCTAGATCAAACATAAACTTTGATAAATATTTCAATTGTTGTAGAATGCCAAATGAAATCCCTACACTGGACTTCAACGACACTTTCTTGGACATGGAACACCTACGGAACAGCTTCCCTGGGTATGAAATCAAGGTGCAGACTGATGACCCAAGAAAACTTGTCAGACCTTTCAAGTAAGTTGCTAGTATGTAATAGTTCTAAAGTCTGAATCAATAAAAAAAACGATGACGTCATGCTGTGAGCCATAATCGGTTTTAATGAAGCAATTTGGTCTCTCATGATTAAGCAAGTTTGAACTCCTTTTATGATTCGGTTTTAGGGTTCCGTAAGTAATGATAATATTGTTGTTTTTGCCAAAAAGTTCTATTTTATTCGCCGCCGTTACGCCGGGAACCGACCTAATAGTACGCCCCAGAAAATACGTCTAGTATGAGTGCGTAACGACAGTAGTATGACGAGGTGCTGGTGTGATCGTGCTACATTGCCGGTTGCACCGTCGGAAGAGCTACTTTATAACTTATTAGAACTTTATTTTCCGATAAAATTCGAAGTAGCAACAAAATATGGTTGAAAGCTGGAATAGTAATTTTATCTTTCTGTTGACTAACTTCAACAGAAAGGCGCTCCTGTTGACTAGGTTCAATTATCTATGTCCTAGTGAAATTGTATTTCCGCACTTAGTTATTTCAAGTGACTTTTTCCAATATACCTAATTTATCCTTAAAATAAAGCAGTGTAGGCAGTGTATGTTTAGTTCTTGATTATTCTTAATCGCATACGAAGTTTGCGGTTAGTTTTTGTTGTAATTGCTAAAATATCCAAGTATGAAATCGTTTTCCTACCTATTAATATTCGTTCCGTTAACAAATTCTTTTGTAACGACTGGTGGGTTCCCTCAGAGCAAATTGCAAAAACTACCATCAAGATGTGTAGAGGTGCTCTAATCGTCTGACAGAGGTGACCGCTTGATGATGATGAAGATGGCGACATTGCCCTATCATCGTTTTCATTGAATTACATAATAGGTGCAAAAAAGACCCTTAACGAAGCCGAATGGTATTTTTTCTCCCCGTCATTGCAATCATTTTTTGCTTTGGCAGGAACATAGGTACAACTTTACTTTAGATACGTCCATAACTCCTTTTATATTCACTGCATCCATCAGCACAATGTTTTGAGTGAGGTACATTTAGTCCGTTAGCACAAACCGTGATGTTTCACCCCAAAAAAAAAATCCGTTTCCAAGTAAGCATTTTACGTAGAGTTCTTAGTTTGATGTAAAGTATGCTTGATTGCAGGCTTTGTGAAAGGTCTTTTTACACCTTTTAGAAACCAGTCGTATCGCAGTGGACTCTCTAGACGACTTGACGCTACGGTTTTTACACCTTTTAGAAACCAGCCGTATCGCAGTGGACTCTCTAGACGACTTGGCGCTACGGTTTTTACACCTTTTAGAAACCAGTCGTATCGCAGTGGACTCTCTAGACGACTTGGCGCTACGGTTTTTACACCTTTTAGAAACCAGTCGTATCGCAGTGGACTCTCTAGACGACTTGGCGCTACGGTTTTTACACCTTTTAGAAACCAGTCGTATCGCAGTGGACTCTCTAGACGACTTGGCGCTACGGTTTTTCTGTGGTAGTTGTCTTCGGAAGAGCACCTTTATGGTGGAATGTTCAGTCACATTCATCTTTTCGAAAATCATTGCAAATGTCTAGTAGCCCCGCAGTTTCAAATTAGTGACATTTATGTTAGAAATCATGCTGTCATGCCCAGACGCCAGCACATGAAGCTACTACAATCTGTCAAATTTCTTTAATAGATATTCAACTTTATCGCTAAAGCATTAGGTTCAAGGTTGATTGGGAATATTTGACAGTTTCAGGTAGCTTGATGATCTGGCGTCTGTACTTGACGCATGCTGTCATGATGCATGCCTAGTCTGGACAAAGACATAGTTATCAAATAATTGTTGTGATGAATAATAATACATATTGCAAACGACGCCATTGGTTATTTTAAGTTATCGTATTGTTCTGGTGACTGTTTATTTATAATTGACAAATTCATCAACACTTTGCTTTATTGAAACTAACTACGATATAATTATTTTTACTGGGAAACCACAAATGTAGATGTCCTTAATTCCATTTGTCCAAGTTACTTTGAACTTTTGGAACCGTTCAAATCATTAACTAACTACTGTGATCATCAGTTTGAAAATGACTAATCGATAAAAATATCACGTAGATTACATAAATTGACTTATAATATATTTATCAAAGGCATTCTATCTGATTTAGCTTCTTTCTATTAGCAAGCCTTATTTCCATTAGATCTAATTTAAATTAGCTCCCAGCGAATAAGTATAACCATATTTTAATGTCCATCCAAGACTTTCGTCAAACCTATAAACTAATTTTGTAATACCAGGGTAACATTCGAGAATGTTATTCGGAAGCAAGAGCTTGGTGAGGAAGCCATGGAAGAAGACGAACCACGTAAAGTGATACTCGTCGAGCCCCACGTTCAGCCCAAGAGAGGGCCTTACTTATCCAACGAACCTAAAAAGTAAGTATTGCATCCCTATCATTGACATAATAGATTATAATGTTAAAATGGTTCTTGAAATAAACTCTAGTGTTAACCACTCAACGTGAAAACAGCCACAATAGCCCGTTCTCTTTTTTGTTATCAAATAGGAGTTACATTGCCATAAGGATTGAAATATAAGTAAGGTGATAAGTTGTTCGTAAGAATGCGAACTGAACGAGTGCACATTGCGTTCTTATCAGTAACCACCAACCGATTTTTAGAACTCACCAGTATATTCAAATATTTTTTGTAATAAATTGTAATGGGTCACAGACGAGTGCTCTGTTTCAATTTTGGCTCGTCTCAAGCTTTCAACTGAGTCAACGACTAGTCGTATAATACACACTTCAAATGTAACACTTATGTACAAGTACAAGTTGTCGGCCTTAACTTTTTAACAGCATTTCTTATACAAACTTTTTTAACAAATGATTCATAAAAGTAATGCAAAAGGCAAAAAAACCCTCTTGTCTGTGGTAATTTGGTACGGGTGTACCACAGGGTTCAAGTTAAGGTCCGCTTTTACTTAATAGCTACTATACCATTAAGAATGTATTTTGATACTTATTGTGTAGTTCCCAGGGAATGTGTTCCTTTTGAATTTATTCAAATAAACCGAGAGGAACTAAATGTGTTTATGTTAGTAAAATTAACATTCTATTGAAGTAACTCACAGCGGAAACATATCAATTGGACAATTTGTTCGTGTGTTTTGATGTTTTGTTATGTAAACTATTCAATATTATTTTACGAGTTTCCATAACAAAATAATATCATGCTTGTAACCCCGTACGAGACTAAGAATAGATCAATAGAACCAACCTCAACGTAAAAACAGCCCATAAATACGCCACATGGCCATTGGTTTTTAAACGTATAGATACCGCATTCAAAGGCGAACTTACTGAGTGTAAAAAGAAGATCGTGTATGTTTGCAGGCTAATCTCCGAAACGGTTGGACCGATTTTACTGGCAGATAACTAAGTATGTGAAAAAAGTGTAAATACAAAAGTTGTAGATCTTTTTACTACCTACAACTTTGCCATTTAACTTCTTCCATAGAACTTATAGTTTTGCCGGAAATCGAGATTAACCGTATTTTACCCTTAATCCCCTCTCCTACTTCCCGACCTCAGATCCCCCGTAAATTATTTTTCCTTTAATTTTTGTTATATTCTCTTTATTTTCCAATGGGTTTCATCCTACTATGATTTTATGCGTTTTTTTTACCATTTTCGAATGTATCTGCACTGGTCCACAGGCCATACCTACCGATACCGTGGAGGTCCTTGTTACTGAACCCTTATGAATGAAGCTCTGTATTCCAAGCAGTTGGTAATATTACCCAGAATACGATACGCTTGTTGAAAGAACTCATTGAATTTATACAAATAATATAGTAGGTACGGTAGAACCCACTGTATTATCGTGAACGTCGTTCTGATAAGCTTTTTTTTTCTCGTTCAGGAACACGATACCGTTCACCCCGACGCAAGTGGAGGCCATCCGGTCTGGGATGCAACCTGGATTGACTTTGGTAGTAGGACCACCTGGCACAGGTTAGTTGAGACAATTGTGTCGATTCTGTTGTGCACAAACTAAACTTAATTTAGGCTATTGCTATCTTTTTCTCGCTAATAAAACGAGAAAAAGACGGACGTAATTTAGAGCTGTCAAATTTAATTGGAACCAATATTTCCATACAAATGAAGGGTGCACGTAAAACATGTCGACTAAAAACACGGTGAAGCGGTGGGCATAAACTAGTTTGACATCTCTAACTTAGTTCATAGCTATAGCCGTCCTTTTCTCGCACTGCCTTCTAATAGAAGATAGCAATAGCCTAAATTAAGTTTAGTTTGTTGTAGTTTGACCAATTTTTTGGTGTGAAAAATCACATTTTAATCATTCAACACATTTTTTTTTTCATTTCATTGTAACGCATTCAACACATTGTGCTAATGGATGTATTGAGTAGTAAACGGGTCATGGAGATATTTAAAATAAAGTTATAACATTAAAAACATAATTGTGAAAAAGTTGTAACTTTGACTCCCAATATCTCCGTAACTAGAAGGTTTCCCAGGTGTAGTCTAGCTCTAGAACAAAGAAAAGATCGCAGTGACGAGGAGAACAAGTGTCTTTCGGTTTCGTTAAAAAGTCTATTTGCACCCTTTATACACGCATACGACTGGCGTTATCGCTTGCTTCTGTCACAACAGGCGTTACATACTGGAAGTTTCCTTTCTTATCGCAAGCAATGAAAGGACATTGCACTCCAGTCCAGACATTATTATCCTTAGTCATTAAGTAGAGGTACCTTCCTCTTACCCGTGTTTTGAACCCAACCTCACTGAGACAAACGAATCATCGTTTTGTTCCGGTCTGGTTGATTTTAAGTGGTTTCGATTAAGCAGAAAAAAAACAAGTCAGAGAAATTTATACCTAACCATTCATTAAATGTAAGTACCTACTCGTATTGCTAAAGTCTTGAAGGAGTAGGTACTTAAAAAAATGCAAATGTTTTTTTCCGTTTTATCAACTTTTTAATGCCGACTTCTGCAACTGTTTCCACATTAATATTATTAAAATTCTCTTTCATTAATGTTCTGTAGGTACATATTAAAATTATTAGTTATGTTCATTTTATCTGGTTTTCGCATTTTTAAGTCTGTATTACATTTTGGCTGGCAGCATCGGACTAAGCTGATGATTTGCTGTCCATTAAACATGTCAATTTTCTATCTCCATAAGTTTTCATCAGATCTTCTCTAAATAAACAAATAAGTAACTAGATATTTAGATACAGCGTACATAATAGCTGATAACAAGATATAGAAACTTATTTTACTCATAGCCTGAAGTGAGCCACGAAGGAGATAGCACCAAGAAATGGAGAGGTTCCGTCAGAACTGGAAGGAGGACGCGCGATTTCGCGAGAAGTGGAGAAATTGTGGGAGGTCTTTGTCCAGGAGTAGGATAAAAATGGCTAGAAAAAAAAACCGTGAAGAGACCCAGAACGAAACAATTAATACAATATTTTCATGACAGGTAAAACTGACGTGGCTGTTCAGATCATTTCAAATCTGTATCACAACTTCCCGTGGCAGCGCAACCTGGTGGTTACTCATAGTAACCAAGCGCTCAATCAGCTGTTCGAGAAGGTCGCAGAGTTGGATGTGGACGAGCGGCATCTGCTCCGTCTTGGTCATGGTGAGGAGGCCCTACAGACTGACAAGGACTTCTCAAGGTTTGTTAACTAACTCAAAATGACGCAGCCTATCCCTCAGCCAATCAGTGGCGTAACTATACCGTTCGAGGCCCGTGGCAAATTCATCGGATGGGCCCCCCAATCTATATTAGAAGCTGAACCAACAATAATAGCATTTTTTTTTTAATACCTACTTACCACCCACCCCTACTTACCCGCTTTTCCTTGTAAGAGTTTAATAATAAATCACTACGTGAAGTAGGTACATTTGTATACACCTTATATAATTATAAAGTTTGTATGATACAAACTTTATAATTATAATTTAGTACTTGATATTCTAATAGGAGGAGCTCGTGGCTAAATAATAACAGCCGCTCGGGTCGATCATTAGGTTAAGCTGTGCTTGCCTAGGTTGGTCTGTGGATGGGTGACCACCCTACATACCGAGTTTACTCCGTGCCTCGGAAAGCACGTTAAGCTGTTGGTCCCGGCTGTCATTTGTCCATCTTTGACAGTCGTTACAGGTAGTCGGTGACCCAGAAAGTCTGACAACCAGTCTTACCAAAGTGGTATCGTATTACCGAGTATGAACTGGGTTGTGGAAGTCAGATAGGCAGTCGCTCCATGTAAAATACTGGTAATCAGCTGCATCCGGTTAGACTGGAAGCCGACCCCAACATAGTTGGGAAAAGGCTAGGCAGATGATGATGACTTGATATTCTAATAATTCACTTTAAATTAAAGGTACCTAAGTTAAAATACTTGAACTGAAATCACAATTATTGTAGTTTATGTACACAATTTTAATTATTAAAATTCCTTTCTTCGTACTCTTTGTTCAGGAAAAGTGTTAACGACATCATCAAAGTTCAATTTTCAGGCCATAGAATTTTCGATGGTTAGAATAGCCAATAGAATTTCATAAATAAGTTTTTATCAATTTCAGTTTTGAAAATTATATCTCGGCACTAGCCGTAGTCACAGGAATGGTGAAAAATAACAGAAATGCAGTGCACACTTCAGAAAAGCTTGTTTATTAATAAGTCAGCAAATTCTCATAAAAAAGATGACGTTTCTATTTCGTGTCTAAAAGAAAATCGAAATCTGAGAATTTCCTTGGATAACGAGATTGATATATCTTTTTTATATAGATGGACAAATGCTAAAACCTTTTCCAATAAATCAGTATCATTCAAATTTTGCAAAGTAGCAGGTTGCAAGACACTGAAATTGGAAACATTTTCATTCATCACAAGGAAACGCGATCTCAGCTGATTAATGATGACGTCTAATACATGATAGAATACGTTCACTTTAAACAAGCTGTCAGGATCTTGAAGACGTCCATCCTCACAAATTTCATCAAAATGACGTTACACTTTTTTCTGACGAGTTTTAGGAAATTCAGGGTCTAAAGACTATACTTCACTGCAATACTATTTGCTTCCGTTTTTAAATCTTCAAATTAATGTCGATACTTTTCAAGTTCAGAAGAACTTGAAAAGTATCGACATGAATTTGCGTTTGCTAGTCTGTCTAGAAAGACAGACTAGCAAACGCCTTGAAGCATTTGAAAGATCAATGCAATGGCTTTATAGGTTGAAGTGCTTTATAAGCCGCGTCTATGGTTTGTAAGACTTTGCAATGGAAAACCAGCAACATAATAAAATTGTAGTTTTCTACCTTCTTCTTCAGCAAGATAGCTTCATTTTTCTCATCTGCTTTGGAATTAAAAAAATGGTTTTTGTAAGCGCTTTTTGAACATCAACAAACCGAACTTTTAAAGCAAACATGGCATCAAAGCGTCCTGTCCATCAAGTTGGATTCATTGTTTTGTATTTCATGTTACTGAATTTGATGGTACCCCGTCTCTCCTTCTTTGTTGTCAGATATAAAACTAGATAAGATATTCCATCGTCTAATACTATGGCTAAAAAAAATATAAATTTGTTGCACAGTTTCGAATAATGTTTTTTATTTCTATGACCTCTTTTACTGCATCATTTACCACCAAATTTAAATTATAATCAGCACAATGGACCATCAGCTCGAACGAAATCTTTCCATATTTTTAACAAAATCCCGTGGACACGATGACCACATCTGTTTACCACCCGTATTGTTTTGTATTTTTTTCTTTCGACCCTTTTTTTCATTAACAAAGACAAGGGATCAGATGCTGGAATGCTATTGGTTAATGAGCGTACATAAGCGCTTCAATAGCGGCCGGATGCTGCAAACAAAAAGAGCCGTATCGGTGGCAAGATTTCGTTCGTTGTCATAGGACATACACCGCATTGGGCTCTCTATATCTCTTATGAGTTTTTGAACTCCGCCATAAGTGCCTTTCATGGTATTAGCTCCATTGTCAACCTCTTCTATTTTCACAATTAACTAATTAAATAAATATATCCTCACTTGCAACAAACAACCAATTCTTACAACAATAAACTGCCATAAACTGCCTGATCAGTGCTTTCTCTTTCTTGGTCCTTTTTAGGGTTCCGTAGTCAACTAGAAACCCTTATAGTTTCGCCATGTCTGTCTGTCCGTCCGTCCGTCCGTCTGTCCGTCCGTCTGTCCGTCCTCACTTAATCTCGGTGACCGTTAGCACTAGAAAGCTGAAATTTGGTACCAATATGTATATCAATCACGCCGACAAAGTGGTAAAATAAAAATTGGAAAAAAATGTTTTATTAGGGAAACACAAAAAAAAAACACTTCCCACTTTAGGGGCTATATGTAAAGTGGGAAGTGTTTTTTTTTTATTTTAACCCTAACGTGTGATATATAGTTGGAAAGGTATTTAAAAATGAATAGGTGTTTCCTAAAATCATTTTTTGATAATGTCAATAATTTCGGAAATAATCGCTCCAAAAGTAAAAAACAATGTGTGTCCCCACTCTAACTTTTTAACCATAAGTTTAGAATATATGAAAAAAATCTGAAAAGTAGAACTTTATAAGGACTTTCTAGGAAAATCATTTTGAACTTGATGGAAACAACAGTTTTTGTACAAAAAAGACAAAAAGTTGTACAAAATAATTTCTGGACTAAGTTTGTAGTATATTCGTATATGCAAGCATTTTTACATAATGGATACCCACCTTTAAACTCATAAGTGGGAACACTTATTGTGACGGACGGGAAACTACGGAACCCTACACTGAGCGTGGCCCGACACGCTCTTGGCCGGTTTTTTTTTTGTTTTATTCCTGTTAGTCAAAAAAAAGGGTGTTCAGACATCTGTGATCAATAACAGAGCCAGAGAATTTTTATAAAACAAAGCATGTACAACGAAAAAATGGCACACACTTTTTTTCAAGGTCAGCAGTCAGAACACTCTTTGTGCGGACCAATAGAAGTAAGGGCGGTAAACAGATGTGGACATCGTGTGCACGGGATTTCGTTTTTAAAATTAGTAGATTTGCCTTGAGCTCATGTAAACTTTTGTAACATGTTAACTTTTTTTTACTAAATGTGTAATAATAAATGTTGGGAGTTGGGATTCTCTTCTGACCGGGGGCCCCTTCCGGCTGGGGGCCCGTGGCATTTTGCCGACTTGCCACCCTGTAGTTACGCCACTGCAGCCAATAGAACATGACAGTCTTGACGTCAAAAATCTCATACAGGAACATTGAGCTATTACTACTACGTATAGAAAAGAGAGCGCGAACAAAATATGTGCACAGTGCGGGACGCGCGGGGGCGGCTAACCCCGTATACATATATATGTTCTGTAGCGAGCAAGCGACTGAGTGAACTGCAGCTGGCCGACTGCAGTTGAACGGAGCACAGAATTAGTTCGCGCTGTCTTCTCTATACGTAGTAGTAATAGCTCAGTGTACAGGTAAATATGTTTAAAATCAAGAATATTCAGTTGAAGCTAATTGTTTTACTAGTTATGTTAATTTAATTAGATCAATGCGCCTTGGACTAGGAGTTCTTAGTGCTTGTTCACGTTAAGGTGACACATCACACGGGCTCGAACTCATTGGTGGGCGTGGCCAAAAAGCACGCTGTCTCACCTGGCATCGTGCCCGACAGAGATAGTATCAGTGATGAGCAGTTAGACACTAGTCTTCACGCGCGTCTAGTTCGTACGCACACACTCAGCGTTCCGAACCGTTCCGAACAAAAACGAAGTTATATAATACTTTCGTCTGACCTTTTATTTAAATGCGCTAAAAAGAATAAAATAAACTTTTTCTTTAAAACTTTTACTATCAATTTATAACGTCATCGTCACTACACAACTCGCGAGATTAGTGGCAACAATAATATTGTTTAACTATATTGTTTGTTATTGTTGGCCTGGGGTCACGATGTCCTGGACGCTTTCCGCCAGGTCTGCTAATCCCTCGAGAGAAATAAATGGCTGTGAAGCCAGCAGAGTCTGGACGTTGGTCGGCAGACGACTGCTTTATATTGTCATCGTGGTACTGTGGATTTCCTTGGCCTGATAAAGTTTAGGATTTCCTTTTCAGGGCGTATCACGTCGGAGTCACCAATTTAGTGGTTGTTGTACACTAACTAAATTAAATTAAAAATGTTCATAATTCTATATAAATTTAGTCAACACAAGGCAGAGAAGTGACAGATCAGAAGAAAAGTAAAAATTATATCGTGAAGGTTTTATGTATATAAAGTTTCTAAATAAGTAGGTCGCTACACCATATTATAGGGTGTGCGTTTCGATGGCGCGACCACGGCGTTTTTTTTTTTAAATATTTATGCCATGATTTAGTAAAAATACGTATGTACGTGGTTCAAATTTCCCAAAACCTTAAATTTGTCAAAGTTATGGTTAAAAAGTTATAAAGGTTTGAACGTGGCCACGCCATCGAAACGCGGAGAACCGCGCGGCCACGGAAATCTTAAAAACTAAGTGTTGCAGAGACCTGAAATTTAGGTAAATAACAGATTGAATTTGTAAAAAAAATATAAAAAATCCTAGGTTTACATTTCAGGAGCATACGTACGGTATCGCTTATCACCTTCAAAATGTGAAATTTAAAATTGAAATTAATTAATTTAATTAATTAATGAATTTAAATTTAAATTATTTTTTTTACAAAATCTTGCCATAGTTTAAAAAAAAAAGAATGCCGTGGTCGGGCCATCGAAACGCACACATTATAGGAGTGCAATAAAAATGCACAGGCCCTTCAACTTCAGCGAAAAACAAATGACACGTCACTGACGTCATGCATGAAATGAAAAGGACAGAAATATAGGTCTTGTTCTTCTATCAAACGAAGGACATGTCAATATCGCGTGTCCCCCTCCCGCACCGCACCGGGGGAAACATTATTCAGTGAGATGCACGAAAATTCATAGTAAAAGGCGCGCGTAAAAAAATATGAAAAGGCTTTTGGGAAATCGAATTTTATGAAAAAACCACTGCATAAATCATTATCAAATAAAATTTATTGAATTCTTCGATAATTGTGCTGTGTCAGTACTGACTTTGTTTTGGAAATTTGACACTTCTTTTATTACTAATTTACGCCCAAAGTTACGTTAAAATTGGCAATAAAAATGAATCTTTGGTAGCTCGTAACTTTTGAATGGCTTTTTATTTTACTATTCTGTTTCCGCACAGACACAATTAACAATGAGACAAAACGATATCATGTTTAACTTTAGATGTACCTTGTAACAGTGGAGTAATAGCCCCCCGAAATTTGGGGTCGGGGGGCTTTCGGGACCAGGACCGCGGTCCCGGATTCCCTTTGTATGGAAAATATGTTGCGCAGTTCAACCTTAAGGCCCGGTTTCCACCAAAGCGGAGACGAGCGCAGCGGAGAGAAGAAGTGCAAACTTCAACCAATCACAGGATAGACGAGAGACCTGCAACTACATGTGATTGGTGGGTTTCTGCACCTCTGCTCTCTTTTATTAATTTTAGGGAAGAATTTTCGGCACGTTTGCGCAATTGTGACGTATTGCCAGAACAATACGTCACAAACGCGCCCGCGTGTGGTACGTGAACAAGCACTTTTGAACTCCCAATAAGTACATTCACCAAGGCTCTTTACGGCCATTCGTGCTATGACGTTACTACTTCAAGACGTCAACGCAAGACTGATAAAGTATAAGCGCTTATGCAAATATGTACATGTTCTGCAAAATACAGTTAGAGCGGTTGACGTGATTGGTGACAAAGTCATTGCGTTATACGGACTTATGGTATTTGCTTGAAATTCACTGCCATGTTGATTTACGACTTTTGTCGTTGCATAACGGTGACCTAGCTTTATGTCAGCTATATCTACATAACGACATTCAAAAATTCGTCATTTTGGGTTTTTTTTTTCGGACTAATGTTCGAAACGCCTGGACCGATCTCGGCGGGACTTGTACGGGCAGAAAAAAACCCTTGAAATTGTTAACAAAATCTCAAGATCAATCAAAATCAAAGCGGGATCGCGGGCCACAGCTAGTACATACAATCGTAAATATCTCCGTTGTCAATGGGAGTGGTACCACGGTTCATAAATCATAATGCAGCTATTGTATTTTGAAATAAGTATATATTAGGTACTGTGACAATTTATACTGTATTCCATACCAGTATGGAATTCAGTATACACAAGGAGAATGTATTTGCGATATTTACGCCAACGGCGGTAATTAATTTAAAAGTTGTTTATCAACAGGTCAAATTTTTAATGAACCGATAACCCTGGGTTTTCACTAAAGTAAAAACGTATATATACAGTATCAATACAGTACCTACCTATTTTTTAATTAGATGTACAGTCACCAGCACTAATATACTAAAATTTAAATGCGGTTTTCTGTTGAAATAACAATTTCAGATTTGAGATAAGTAAGACCTATTAAATTTTCTAATAGCTTTCAAAATACTATTTTCGTAACAACTTTAAAGATTTTATATATTTTTTTGAGCCATTATGGCATACAAAATGAGGTGTTCAACAAGGTAGCATATTAGTGCCTTAACTGTTGAATTTTCTTTTCGATACCCTTAGGAACTACTTCAACAAATGTTAAAAATGTTTTCAACTGATTGCATGCAGATTATAACAATAGCATACAGTTGGAAAACAGTCAATGAATTGAATTGCGTTGTCCTTGTTGATGTTCCTTCTGTGGATTTTGGTTCTGTTTTTTTTCTACATAAAATGTTTATTTACGGGCTCTGTTATGCAAATAATTTTAGTTTTCTTACCTGACGTACAATATCGACTCTGTGGGACTGAGTGGAATAAAAAACATACGAACCCATAAAATGCATAGCCTCTGGACCGTAACCGGTGTGTTAACCCAAGACCAGACGTTAAAAAATAAAAACCGGCCAAGTGCGAGTCGGACTCGCGCACGAAGGGTTCCGTACCAATTCTTATAAAAAAATCACGTTTGTTGTATGGGAGCCCCCCTTAAATATTAATTTTATTCTGTTTTTAGTATTTGTTGTTATAGCGGCAACAGAAATACATCATCTGTGAAAATTTCAACTGTCTAGCTGTCACGGTTTATGAGATACAGCCTGGTGACAGACAGACGGACAGACGGACAGACAGTGAAGTCTTAGTAATAGGGTTCCGTTTTTACCCTTTGGGTACGGAACCCTAAAAAAGTGCATCAGTAACGGACGTTGAATTCTCGAGTCCCTTTCTCACAAGAGAAAAAAAACTAAAATACTTGAGACTGGACCCCATTGCATATGTTACAGTCAAACTGGTAATCGGTCAAAACCACTTTTGACTGGCGTCAGTCAAAACCCTTATTATGAAGTTAAAATGCGTTTTCTGCATTAAAAATACTTATGTTGTTTTAGAACACCTCTGTTGTAATTACCTAGTCCTAGAATTAGTCATGATGGGTAAAAAAACCCAAAAAACCTAATAAGTTTCTAAGTAAATGTTAGTTATTGTTAAAATAGTTTTAACCTGTCAAAAGTAGTGTTGACCGATTAACAGTTTTGACTGTGACAAATACATACTTGCCATACCAAAAAAATACTGACGGCTGTGACTGTAGATATATATTGTCAAGTATTGTAAGCACTTATATGTATAAGTAACCGGTGTGTTAACCCAAGACCAGACGTTAAAAAATAAAAAAGTGCATCAGTAACGGACGTTGAATTCTCGAGTCCCTTTTCCCACAAGAAAAAAAAACTAAAATACTTGAGACTGGACCCCATTGTATATGTTACAGTCAAACTGTTAATCGTTCAAAACCGCTTTTGACTGGCGTCAGGCAAAACTCTTATTATGAAGTTAAAATGCGTTTTCTGCATTAAAAATATGTTGTTTTACAACGCCTCTGTTGTAATTACCTAGTTCCAGAATTACAGTCATGATGGGTAAAAAACCCTAACAACCGATTAAGTTTCTAAGTAAATGTTAGTTATTGTTAAAATAGTTTTAACCTGTCAAAAGTAGTTTTGACCGATTAACAGTTTTGACTGTGACAAATACATACTTACTTGCCAAACCAAAAAGATACTGACGGCTGTGACTGTAGATATATATTGTCAAGTATTGTAAGCACTTATACATCAGTCAATGATGTAGAAGTAACATTGAAGGTCAATGTGGTATATTGACATCATGACATGCGAATATCGATTTGATAAGCGCTGAAACTGAATTTCGATACCTAATCGAAATTCTACGTCGGGAATTAAATTATTGCTGTGGAAATAAAATGCTAAAGTAATTTTACTACCTACTGTAATTCACCAGCCAGCGCGTGTTGGTTTATTTTGCCTTCGATTTTTTTGGTTCTAGGACATGCTGGTTAAAAAGGAAAGCATGAATTAAATTAAACATGAATATCATAAAAAGGGGGCGAGCCGGAAATAATTTAGAATATAACCTTTATAACAGATACCTATACGGACGTAAAAATGAGTTGCTTTTAAGCTTGACCAAAAATAAAAAAAATAATATAACTATTTCTCAACATTGAGTACCTAGTACAAATCAAACACAAGCTAGGTAATAGATAAAATAGAAATAAATACAAAGTTCAATATTAAATCTTAATTAAAGCAGTAGCTTGATCTTACTAATTGTTCTGGAAATAGATCTGAAGTAGTCGTTAAGATTATAAATGAAGTGCTACTCATTTATGCATCCATTTTAAGAGCCGCTCACTTTGATGTGCTATTAAAATGGACACACACACACATATTTACAAGTATGCGGTTTCTTAAGTATGAGTAGAACTTATGCTTATGCAGTTTGTCTTAATTCACTTAGTGATATCTTTGTTAAAGTTCAAGATTACTTATTGAAGGATAAGCGAAATGCCGCTTATTATAATAAGGGTCGGAAAGTCATTTCTTTTGATGTGGGTGATATAGTGTGGAGAAGAAGTTTTGTTCAATCTCAAGCACCTGCTTATTTTTCGGCTAAGCTTGCACCTAAGTTCTTAAAATGTAGAATAATTGAAAAGTTTCTGATAACGTTTATGTTTTGAAAGATTTAAATAAGGGTTCGGTAGGGCGTTATCATTACAATTGGCCTGTTACTATAAAAAAATAATAACTGCGGCTCGATTGACTGGATACAAGTTGCGTCTTCGTATTATTCCTTTTTTGGCGGAAACAGCGGTGGCTTCGCCATATGTCAACCACGTTTCTAGAACAAGGGCGACAAGCGTTGAAGTACTTAAAAACTCATTACGTTGTTCTCCGAAACAGTCCTTACGTTCTTTTTTGTGTAAAATAATGCCAATAAGGCCTGGTTCACATGCGACGTATGTAGGTATGTAAGATTGTTGTAATATACATTGTGTATATCAGAACAATTGATATATATACACACATCAAAAGTATCTAGGGATCAACATATATTTTTGCAATAACTTTTCTCCTGATTGATATTAATTAAAATTTTCTTTAAGGATTCATCAAATAAAGTGTTTTCGTTTGTCACAGTAACGATAAACCAAGTCACCTTTGCATTAATAAAGAAATTTGCCATTTTCCTAATAAAGGGATTTTTGACATTTGAACCACTAACATTAAAGTTCGAAAAAATGACTGAAAACACAGTTTTCTTTAAAATTTTATTGGGTAACTTAAACAATTAATAATCCGTGTTTCTACCGCGAACACTAACAACACAAGAACATCGGTTTGGCATACTCAAAATGAGTTCATCCAAATCACGCTGTGGAATGGCCGCCCATGTTCGTTGCAACAACAAAAAAAGGTCTTCTTGCGACTGGATACCCTCCATATTCGGCAGAGCTCTTCTCTGTAGCATATCCCATGCATGCTCAATCGGGTTCAAGTCTGGCGACTGAGCAGGCCAGGGCAGGACATTGATGTTAGCTGCGGCGAGAGTCTGTCTTACAACTCTTGCGGTGTGCGGTCGTGCATTATCATGCATTAACTGAAATAAGGGACCGATTTGCACTTGTAGAGGAACGATGACGTCTGATACAATCGTCTCAGCATAAATTTGAGCGTTGAGGTTGCCTCTGATCCAAATCAACTCAGTTCTTCCGCCGATCCAAATACCCGCCCATACCATGATGGTTCCACCACTATAAGGATGGACTTCCTGGCAGGATTTTAATCGCTGTTGGCGTCCAGGGGTTCTCCAGTGTCGTATACGTCTTGTATCCGGTCTCATACCAAAACGAGACTCATCAGAAAAGCACACGAAACGCCATTGTTCTTCTGCCCAATTTCTGTGTTCAAGAGCCCATTGATATCGAATCCTACGATTGTGCATTGCTATAGGTGGTACCCGTAGCGGTCTTCGGGAATGAAGGTTCACTTCATGCAAGCGGTTTCTGACTGTTTGGTCGCTAATTAAGTTCCCTGAAGAGTGATGAAGCCTCACGGCTAACATCATGGCGGTTATTGTTGGAGCTCTTCGAGTTAAGATTTGAATGTATCGGTCTTGTCTCCGTGTGGTGCAGCGATACCGTCCTCCATGGCGCTCAGCCACGGTACCAGTGCTTCGGTAACGTGTCCAAAGTCGACTGATAACACTCTGACTTGTATTCAGAGCTAAAGCTACAGTACGTTGCCGGGAACCAGCTTCTATCATTCCCACGGCTCTGAGCATTTCTTCCCTGCTTAAATGACGTCGCCGCTCCATAATAACGTTGGTTTTAATCAGTAGTAGGGAAACAGTAGCACTAATAATGTCTTCAATGCGTTGTATGTTTTTATAGGGAAAATATTGACAGCTTATTTTCATCTTTTACTCGAATTTGATTGAGAGTTCCTGATTCAAATTATGAAATGCACCAAAAAGGATCCATATAAATTTATAAAATCATAAATTTATTACAAAGCCACATCTCAATCTCAAGAAATCCGCATAAAAATGCTTGATCCCTAGACACTTTTGATGTGTGTATATATATTTACTAAAGGTGCGTTAATGCGGGAAAGCGGTCGTAATCATGCAAAAATGAGATACTTGAAGATAATCGAGCTTCAAAAATACGTCTCATATTTTCCATCCCCGGTACCTTACCCAACATCTGTAGGGCTATTACGTATCTTTTTGATCTCCAGTGACTATCAAGCTTCGGTTGTACACCGAACTTTAATGACAACCGAGAATTTCAAAATATTGGTATTACGTATTACACAGAGTGGATATCACTCTACGGTGACTAACAGCCCGGGTACGGTGTAACGTCCTTCACGAAAGTCACTTTAAACTCAGTTGTCATCAATTTGATGTCCACTATGCTTACATAATCGCAATATTAGAAGTATCGATATGAAAGCGTCTGTCAAAATGAGTTACGGTGACTATCAGCCACGATGGACACCGATGACGTCAAATTTGATCGCGAATGGTCATACATAATACGAAACTAACCTTTTGACAGTTATTTGATGGACATTGAGCCCAGTTACTATCATTTCGAGCTGACACTGTGTTCACTTTATTTATTTGTTTTTTTTTCCATCGAACAGATATGGTCGCGTGAACTACGTGCTAGCAAAGCGTTTGGAACTGCTAGAGCGTGTGGGGCGGCTGCAGAGTACCCTGGAGGCCGGAGAGGATGCTGGGGCTACATGCGAGCTGGCGCACCATTTCCACGTCTACCACGTGCGACCGCGGTGGGAGACCTTCCTCTCGAAGTGCGCGCAAGATCAGGTAACATGCCTTTTAAACTGCTGGGAAAGACCTTCTCTCTGGAGAAGACCATGGCCATATTTTCAAGAAGTTTTCCTTCATAGTTATAAAAGTTAGGATGGTGTCGATTCTGTTGTGCACAGACTAATATTAATTTGGGCTATTGCTATCTTTTTCTTTCTAATAAAACGAGAAAGAGACAGACGTAATTTTGAGCTGTCACATTTAGTTGGAACTAATATTTCTATACAAGTGAAGGGTGCACGTAAAAACATGTCGACTAAAGACATGGTGAAGCGCAAGGCATAAACTAGTTTGATACCTCTAACTTAGTTCATAGCTATAGCCGTCCTTTTCTCGCACTGCCTTTTAGTAAAAGATGGCAATAGCCTAAATTACGTTTAGTTTGTGTACAACAGAATCGACACCAATGTTTGTTGAAATATTTATTATAGGCTAAAACTATAACTTTGATAGGTTATTTCTCATAAACATGACGCTTTAGAATATTTTGTTATCAACAATACATGTTTGTATTAATGCCAGCTATTGCTTAGTACAATTTTTATGCTAGTAGCTGCTATTCATAAACGATGGAAGGCAGGCCAAAATATTCATTAAAATAAAAATAAAGCTCACGTTTATGTGTATTATGATGACACATCTTATTACTTATTATTCTATTCTTCTTCATCCCTTGGTCACCCAATGCTGAGTGTAGAAACAAGTTTCTTCCAAATCTCTCCACTTCTGGTGGTTTATTCTATTATTGCCACCGAAACATGCGTTTTGCGACAAGTTTAATGAAATACCGCATCGACGCAAAATTCATACTGTGCATTCCTTTCCAACTCTCCTGGTATTTGGCCTTAATTGGGCAATCAGTCAGGAGTACTATTAAACTTAATCGACTTGAACTCATTTTAAAAACTGAGATTCGGGTCCATTATGCCGTTCCACCGGTTTTGAATTTAACGATATTTTTCACGATAGATCTTGGTTTAAAGTCGTAAAATGTTTATATTTTTGGTTTAGAAGTTATTTATCTTAATGACCTATATAAGTTCAAACACCCACGCGAAATTGGCGGATCCTTAATACTTTTGAGTAAGTATTTATGTCTTTTGAGGTACGATTACTATTTAAAGTTTACATTTGCAGACAAAGTCTATGGAAATTATTAGCAAAGAGTTTCCCTTCCACGAGTTCTTCGACGATGCGCCGAAGCCACTGTTCCCTGGGAAATCTTATGAAGAGGATATGGAGGTTGCGCAGAGTTGCTACAGGTAATTTTATTTTCTGATGCTACATATAATTGCAAAACGGCTCTGACTTGGATTACAGTTTGGCCGCTAAGAGAATGCGTTCCTGACGTCTGTCACTTGGTACATAAATTTACCGAGAAATTATAACATTTATTGTTACTTGATTTAATAATATCGTTTTCAATAATATTATTTGTTAATAGGGTAAAAAGGCAAAAAGGGTATTAATAGGTAAGTTAAATAAGCTATAAGTTATATAACATCACCAATAATACTAATACTCGCTACCTGTCAGGAACGCATTCTCTCAGCGGCCAAACTGTAGGCCATCTTCGAAATCCAAGTTGCGTCGCAGCACTCTCTATCTGGTAAAACTAATAAGGTTGACAATTCTTTGATTGATTCTCAAAATAATTTGGCTTCGATTTCGGGGGATTCCCCATAAACTATTTCAAACACCTCGTGATCTAATTTCTACATGATTTATGCTGTTGGCAAGCCAACGAAGGGAATTCCAACTCATAGACACGTGGCCCACCATATGTTACGTTGTATGTAATTAGCGGCAGATGTTGCAGGGATCCTCTTACATACATAAATATGTCAGAATAAATCTGAAAACATAATTTATGTTAATGAAAATGATTAAAATTAATTAGCATGATATTATTTTTAGAAAAATGACTGGTGAAATGTTAGTCGAATCTTGTTTTTGGTTTGATTGATATGCGGCGTAGTATTAGTTTTATGTATATACTGTCAGAAATACAAAGCCTTGACCGAAATTGGAACAAAATATGATGTCAAGTATGATTATAGCGACGTTCTATTTCGGTCACCCAGTTCACACTCACACGCCCATTATTGCTTGATATTAAGCTTTTTTTTTAATTTGACCTTATTTATCTAAGTAACTGACGTTAATGACCTTCCATAAGTTAAAATGTTGGTCAAAGTCAAGGTCGAGTTGCAATTTTATCGTCACAAGTCGTTGACATCGTTTCGATAGTTATCTCTTACTCGTTTACATAATAATTACCTACTAGCGGACGTCACGCGGTTTTACCCGCGTAGTTCCCGTTCCCGTGGGGGGAGTACGGGGATAAAATATATAGTCTATGTTACTCAGGGTGAATGTAGCTTTCTAATGGTTAAAGATTTTTTTGAAATCGGCGCAGTAGTTATTGAGTTTATTCATTGCAAACATACACACAAATCTTTCCTCTAAGTATATAATATTAGTGTAAGTAGATATATAAACATCTATATAAATTAAAAAAATTGGAGTGTCTGTTTGTAATTTCAAAATACATAATAGCTTTTTTCTGAATGCATATTAAAGTATATTATACAAGTACCGTATAATATACTTTAATATGCATTCAGAAAAAAGCTATTATGTATTTTGAAATTACAAACAGACACTCCATTTTTTTTAATTTATATAGATGTTTATATATCTACTTACACTAATATTATATACTTAGAGGAAAGATTTGTGTGTAAATAATAATTATAACATACATACATACAGCTAGTACATAATTCAATGATGTTTTAGTATGAATATGATAATAATGTATTTCGTCATCTCCCAAGAATTTAAATGCATTATGTACCTGTGTAGTGGTCGTAGTGGCGTAATATATTTTACTACTGTGAACAATTGTTTACGTTATACTCATGTAACGGTCGTAGTGGCTTAATATATTTTATCTACACCCATGCTATAAATCCTCTATAAAAGTATCTGAAACAGTTAGCTTATGGCCAACATTAAAACAGCCAGTATCATAATAACCATTATAACACCCAAACGGGTGTTATAATGTTGTACTGAATTTCATTATGCAACTCGTTTTGAAAAAAAGAACCGTGTCTAGCACGTGCGATTCACTACCACAGCGACGTAATTAAAAAAAAAACTTATAGGTTAATTCGAATTCACGTCGTATCCCGCCATCTTTGTTCGATATTTGGATATTAGTATTACACTAAGTACTTTGTTGTTTACAAAAATGAGTGATACAAGCTTTGTGCATTTTAATAATTGTACAATCCAAAATGTTAATAATTATATTATTACCTATACATGGTTTGTTTGTATTAAATACTCAGCAATTAAACTTTCCATGAATTTACATAGACTTCTTACAACACTGCTACACCCTATGGTTTCAGAACCTTTTATGGAGGATTCATATCATGGATGTAGATAAAGTCTTGTATGCAACTGTACATAATTAGGTATTAAAACACTCATGTGATACTATTATCACACTCGGCTTCGCCTCGTGTGATAAACCCACATTCGTGTTTTAATACCCCTCATTATACAACAGTTGCATAAATAACTATTACTACTGTGCACAATTGTTTATTATACTTATGTAGTGGTCGTAGTGACCTAATATATTTTACTACTGTGCACAATTGTTTACGTTATACTTATTTAGTGGTCGTAGTGGCTTAATATATTTTACTACTGCGCACAATTTGTTTACGTTATACTTATGTAGTGGTCGTAGTGGCTTAATATATTTAACTACTGTGCACAATTGTTTACGTTATAATATTTCACTACTGTGCACAATTGTTTACGTTATACTTATGTAGTGGTCGTAGTGGCTTAATATATTTTACTACTCACAATTGTTTACGTTATACTTATGTAGTGGTCGTAGTGGCTTAATATATTTAACTACTGTGCACAATTGTTTACGTTATAATATTTTACTACTGTGCACAATTGTTTACTTTATACTTATGTAGTGGTCGTAGTGGCTTAATATATTTTACTACTCACAATTGTTTACGTTATACTTATGTAGTGGTCGTAGTGGCTTCATATATTTTACTACTGTGCGCAATTGTTTACGTTATACTTATGTAGCGGTCGTAGTGGCTTAATAAATGTTACTACTGTGCACGATTGTTTACGTTATACTTGGAATGGAAACGACCTTGATGACACGCTTTGTTCACAGGTACATCGACCACATATTCGAGGAACTTGAAGAATTCCGTGCTTTCGAACTTCTGCGGTCAGGGTTGGATAGATCTAAATACTTATTGGTGAAGGAGGCGAAAATCATTGCCATGACCTGTACCCACGCAGCGCTCAAGAGATCTGAACTTGTACAAATGGGTAAGATTTATTTATGTGCGGCACGAGGGAAATAAGAAGTAGCTCGTGGCTAAATAATCACGCAACAATCGTTAAGCAACGCTTACCTAGGTTGGCCCGTGGATGGGTGACCATCTATATACCGAGTTATCTCTGTGCCTCGGAAAGCACGCTAAGCCGTTGGTCCTGGTTGTCATTTCTAGATTTTTGACAGACGTTACAGGTATAGTGGCCCAAAGCCAGACAACTAGTCTTACCAAGGGGTATCGTATTACACAGAACCAACTGGGTTGTGGAGGTCAGATAGACAGTCGATCCATGTAAAATACTGATATTCAGCTGCATCCGGTTCGACTGAAAGCTGACCCCAACATGTTGGGAAAAGGCTAGGCAAATGACGAGCGAAATAAAAAATCATGCGGTGCTAAAAAGACGTGTAGTCCTTGGAGAGACTGTTCACTTTTAAATCAAAAGATTCACCAGCTATTTGATCTAACAGATTGTCAATATGTCTTGCAAACCCACGCCACCGATATACATCCGTAATTCGCTGTCAGTAACGTTTGATCTTGAGGCCTTTGATACTCCGCAGAACGCACCTCGCGGTGTATTCAAGGTCGTCACATTTTAAGCGGTTGTATTGTACTTGAGTATTTTCTGTGGTAGAGTGGGGAAGCTTGCATGTAGCTCTTGATGCATGATTATTATTATGAAATACTCTTCGAATTCTTGGAATCTTGATATATCTTAATAGATAGATACGAGAATTCTTATTGATAGGTACTGGCAGGACAATGAAGCACACTATCAATTCAATCAGTTCAGTCACGATTCAGAAAACCGCCTGGAGAATAAAATTCATGTAACGTTTTTCTGAGTAACGGGTATAACCAATCTTTGAAACACTCATTAGTAGACCACTTAGTTCAAAAGATGATTTTATGTTATGAAATGATGAATCATTGACATCTTGATTATTATACTTCATCATCTTCCTGCCCTTATCCCATGTTAATTGTGGTCGGCGCAACACGTTTTTTTCTTCCATTCTCCCCTGTCAACCGTCACACAATCATTTACACCTTTTTCATTCATATCATTCCTCACACAATCCATCCATCGTTTCGTTGGTCTTCCTCTCCCCCTCCATCCATCAACATTTATATTCATCACTCTTTTAGTCACATGCGATTCTTCCCTCCTCATCACATGCCCATACCAAGACAGTCGATTCCCTTTCAACTTTTCTGTAACTGGCGCAACTTTCAAACTTCCTCTAATATACTCATTCCTTATTTTATCCATTCTTGTCACACCACACATCCACCTCAACATTCTCATCTCCGCTACATGCAATCTTTTTTCATCCATCTTCTTCACAGCCTTTATTATACTTAGTACTCATTATACGTGTTACTTCGTAATTTTGGGAAAATGAGTAATACTTGTCTGAATTTCCTTATTTTTTTGCAAATTTTGAGCCTGACTTGAAGTTTTCTCTTTAGTTATATACCTGCGACGAGTCACGTATGTACCTATACGTAAAATAAATGTAAATATGCAAAGAGTGTCAAAGATACACTATGAATATGATGTAATAATCTCAAAGTTGTTGCCTTCAAGTGTCAAGCGTCAAGAGTTTAGTAGCGAAAAAGATTGTTAAATATAAAAATACTAGTCATACGACGACCTTCGACCGCTTGAAATTATCATAAAAATACTTATTTTCCCCTTTTTTTGTCCTCGATAAATGGGCTATCCGACACTTAAAGAATTTTTCATTTTTTATCAGTAGTTCCTGAGATCAGCGAGTTCAACCAAACGAACTCTTCAGACTTATAATATTAGTGTAGATGAGATTAAAAAAACATAAATGCGAAAACGGTTATATGTATAAAAAAACTAGTTCTAATCAGGTTGGTCTAATCTGGCCTCCGAAACGTGAAATCGTAGGTGAAGGTCACGAAAACACGGGGAATCACCGCAAATCAACAGCGGTGTTACCAGCT
Source organism: Xestia xanthographa (assembly GCA_905147715.2). Taxonomy (NCBI): domain Eukaryota; kingdom Metazoa; phylum Arthropoda; class Insecta; order Lepidoptera; family Noctuidae; genus Xestia; species Xestia xanthographa. The sequence continues at coordinate 14,425,498 of LR990652.1, forward strand.
ACTAGATGATTTTCAAAGAAAGGGGATTATTAATCGGTTAAGAGCCTATACTACCTCAGATTAGCAACTCTATTTGTGGTGGTTCAAACTTCGTTTGTAATACTGTTAGAATAACGGTCTAATCAGCTTGCACTACAAAGCGGTTGTTACGTCAGTCACTGCGGCCGAATAGTGCGAAATGAGTGGTTTTTATTCTTTATAAAATCAAATTTTAGTCTTTTGGTAAAAATAAAAAACATAAGACCTGCTTTATAGTTCAGTTAATATGCAAAGTTTCATGATCTAATTTGAAGTACTTTTTGAATACCAGCGGTTTATTGTTCGATTTGGAGGTAACTTTGGGATTTTTTTCTATCGAGAAAATTTTATGAAATCGTGTTTTCGCCAAACATAAGACCTAACATTAATCCTCAACTTTACCATATATTTATTTCAAAATTAATGCTGCAGTATTTTAGGCGTAACGGAGGATCATGCTAAGCCATTTGAGGTAATATAGGCCCGAGAAAATATACCTACCTACTAAAAAAGTTGTGTAGGTACTCATTAAAATCAGCTGAATAGGCTTGTGTCCTGAAAAAATCTAATAAGTCCGTCAGTTAGATTATTAAAAAAATATTTGACCCGTATTTTTTCTTTTTTTACGTAAACCAAAATTGTCGAAGATACGACGCTTTTAAAATTCTCAATACGTCACGCCGTGCTTTTTTAGTGCATTGTGACGTCACGGACTCTCGAGTTTTGATGCGTTTTATTTTTGTCAATATTCATTGATTCACAAAAACAAAAAATACGTGTCCATTATTTTCCAATACTCTAACTGACGGACTAAATAGATTTGCAATTTATTGATGGTGGAAACTAGCCTATTGTGAGTCGAAAATATGGGAAGAAATGGTTCAACATTTTATTTCGGACTTTAGCTATTTCGCTATTGCCTATTGAGAGAAAAATTACGCACCCTTATTGGGTTCGAAGACTCATCGGAACCAAACAACTAGGTACTAAAAACGTGGAACTTCATTTTAGGCTTCAAGTACGACAACATACTGATGGAGGAGTCTGCTCAAATCCTGGAGATTGAGACCTTCATTCCACTACTCCTGCAAAACCCACAAGATGGCCGGTCGCGCCTGAAGCGATGGATCATGATCGGTGACCACCACCAGTTGCCGCCCGTCGTCAAGAACATGGCCTTCCAGAAGTACTGCAACATGGAACAGAGTCTGTTCACCAGGATGGTTCGGCTTGGAGTTCCATACGTTGAACTGGATGCTCAAGGACGAGCCAGACCAAGGTCAGTATTTTTTCTTTTCTTTAATGTTTAAGGATTTTAACTGTGACCGCAAGCGCTACTGCAGACTGGAGGGCATGAAGTCTTGGTTTCGATTCCCAAGTCAGGCAAAGTGTGATATAGGTTTTTTCAGTAATAATATCTCAATACGGAGTCCGGTTGGCGGCGTTATTTGTTTTTTTGTAGAACAACCCCTTAGAGTTCAAATGTATTTCGCAGACGATTGTTTATCTTCTATGGCCCATCTTACTACGCTTATCCTTCTATCACGCAGCCCGCTTAGCATGAATGCCGCGGGCCGTAGACATGAATAGCCTGGGCAATGAATGATTGTGGTTGGAAAAGTTGAAAGCAGAAAATGTGACTTATGAACTTTGTTTGGACTAGTTAGAAGATAAACATATTAAAAGTCCTGACCCCTCCGAGGTGAGCCCGAGGGGGGGGGGGGCAAAGAAGGTCCCTTTTTTTGCTTATATCTCGAAAACGATGCGTCGTATAAAATTTTGTTGTACTACATAATAAAACCTCATATAATTCTCTTCAACTTTGCTTTTCTAATTGTTTATCTATCTCTTATCGTTGAATTGGTATGAGCTCCGAACAACGAACAATTTTTAAAAATTTGTCCAATTCTCTGTCCCGTTCGTTGTTTTTGGTTTGCATCTCGAAAACGGTGTGTCGCACGAATACTTGTTGTACTACACAATGAAATCTGATAAAATTCTCTACAACATTGCAATTTTTTTTTTTTTTTTTTTTTAATATTGGAGATAGATAAAAAGTGTGACAAACAAAGTTGTACTTAGAGAATTTTATGAGGTTTTATTATGTAGTACAACAAAATTTTATACGACGCATCGTTTTCGAGATATAAGCAAAAAACCAAAAAACGGGACCTTCTTTGCCCCCCCCCCCCCCCTCGGGCTCACCTCGGAGGGGTCAGGACTTTTAATATGTTTATCTTCTAACTAGTCCAAACGAAGTTCATAAGTCAGATTTTCTGCTTTCGACTTTTCCAACCACATACCCCTTTTGAGCACTCATTTACCAGACTAGAAAGAGAATCGACAAATCTTTTGTTCATCTGTCATTTTGTCGATTCAATGACAGATGAACAAAAGATTTGTCGTTCATGCTAAGCGGGCTGAAATAAAGCAACGGATCAGCGTTTTCTTTTATGACGTCTTTTGTTTTCAAAAAATTCAAATTCACCGTTGTTGTGTTGGAATTTTGTAGATAGTATCTTTTGCGCAATAAGGAAAAGAATACATACATTTTAATCAATATACAATTCATATACCACGTGTTCGTTACTTTGAATATGTACATTGCAAGCGTTAAAGCTATAAGAACAACAGTTTTGTGTTTTTTCAGCGTTCATAGACTATTTATACACTCACCTACGTGGGTAGTTACAGAAAATAAGATATCTATGCTGTGCTACATAATTTTGGTCGTCCGCTTGCGCTACGCAGTAGTCGGACTTAGGTTTTCAAATCCGCACGCGGATCCTCCGCGACTCGCGGACGCCTGACTCTGTTTCGACTTTCGGAGGGTGTTGATAGAATTGATTTGCATGCTGTGCTGGTCCGCTTCTTTGACCCAGACAATTTATTGTCGCGGCAGGACGCACAGGCTGATTGCTGTGCCTCCATGTCGCACCGTGGAGCTTGCTAAATCAGCAGTGCCTCGTACTCTAGCTGCACTTAATAATCTTTCGAATTCTAATCCAGTTAACGATTTGTTTGCGGATGAATAGAAGGAGATTTTATTGGCATGTCAGTAATGTGAGAAGGATTCATGAAAGTATCATAAAGGAACCTTTTTGTGTTTTACTATTATTGTGTCCTTCATTAAGGGCCTATACTCCCTCAAATGGCTTAGCATGATCCTCCGTTACGCCTAAAATACTGCAGCATTAATTTTAAAATAAATTAAAGTTAAGGATTAATGCTAAGTACTATGTGTAACGAAAACACGATTCCATAAACTTTTCTCGTTAGGCAAAAAATCCAAAGTTACCTCCAAATCGAACAATAAACCGCTGGTATTCAAAAAGTCCTTCAAATTAGATCATGAAACTTTGTATACTAACTGAACTAACTATAAAGCAGGTCTTATGTGTTTTATTTTTTTAGTCCAATCAATAGATTTTTTGTAAATCGCAAAAAACCACTCATTTCGCACTATTCCGCAGTGAATGACGTCACAACCGCTTTGTAGTGAAAGCTGATTAGAACTTAATTCTAACAGTATTTCAAAGGAAGTTTGTACCACCACAAGTAGAGTTGCTAATTTTAGGGTTAGAAAGGCCTTAATGAAATTGGTTCTCAACTGTTTTAATCATCTTTGATTATCTTGTGGTTAGCGCCTAACCTGGTGCTAGAGTTTTCATGCCACCCATGGTGTTCAGACTTGGCTTTACATGCCGTCGAGAAATATCTCTCAGGCATGCTGGTTTCCTCACGATGTTTTCCTTCACCGTTACCGTACCGTACGCGCACCGTAACCGTTTTAATAAACGGATGGCTTATAAAGACCCACGCCTGCGCTTTTATTACTCCAGAAAAAAAGCCAGCTTATGGAGACCAAATGGTTCAGAGCAAGTATCGGATCAAAACATTATTATTCTATGGGAACCTCGCTCGTTTATCAACGTTAAATCTATTGGCGTATACTTCGCGTTGATGTCATAGTCCTCTATGATGTAAGAACATCATAAAGCCGTGTTCATGTAGGCTGATACGTGAAAAAATATGTTTGCACAGCCTCTTTGCTTTCTAGATAAGTGTTATCTTTAGATAAGGAAAAAAATATGTTTGTTTTCTGCAGAAAAACGATATCTTTCCGGTCACATTTTCAAGATTATTTTATTATTTTTTTTAGGGTTCCGTACCTCAAAAGGTAAAAAAGAAACCCTTATAAGATCACTCTCTTGTCAGTCTGTCTGTCCGTGTATTCGAAAACCTATAGGGTAATTCCCGTTGACCTAGAATCACGAAATTTGGCAAAAAGCAAGGTCTTACAGCACATGTACTTAAAGAAAAAAATCTGAAAACCGTAAATATGTAGTTTAATAACAAAAAAAAGCGATTTTACTATTACAGACTTATTATTTTTGGTTGGTGCAATAACAGTTTCTGGGGATCGCACAGTAAAGTTTGTCCTATAAAAAGTTTGTACGGAACCCTCGGTGCGCGAGTCCGACTCGCACTTGGCCGGTTTTTATTTTTTCTACTATCACATCTTCGTGCGTTATTATTTCATAGAATTTTTGTCTCCTCTTTTTTGACGAATTCTAATAAAGTCGATTTTGCTTCTTCGCACACACACGCCTTTTATATAATCAGTTATTTCCGAATAATATAATATAAATCTGTTAATCCGTATTATTCGCCGAGACACCCAAAAAATAAAACGTTTATTCTAGTAGTTTCCACGTTAAAGACTTAGCTTAACATCAGGCGCATTAATCGAACAAATGTGACCTTCGCAAATACATGTCATTTTATTGTTTGTCTGTTAATTGTATATTGTTTTTATTACATAACTAGCAACCCGCTTCGGCTTCGCGCGCGTGCAATTTTGTACAGAAAAAGGCGAGGTGCGGTTTACTAGCAATAAAAAAAAATAAAAAATTCTTCCATACATAAATCTTGTACGACCACAACAAAAAAATCAACCAAATCGGTCGAGCGGTCCTCAAGAGATGCTCCGCCATACATGTGGCAATCGATTTTTATTTTATAGATAGATGACTCAGAGATTCTTGTTGCTAAGGCTGCCAACAGACGGACTGCATCGTAGCAACCGCGCGCAGTCGATATTCAACTGCATGCAGTTGAACGTTCGACTTTGTTCAGTCATCATAATCAACTTCACGCGGTCGGCTAAAGTCACATAGTGTCGACGCTCGTTGTCTATCGCTAACCGCACACAGTTGCAATTGCACACGACTGCTGCCGACCGCGTGAAGTTGATATCATGTCTGAACGAAGTCGAACATACAACTGCATGCACTTGAATACGCTATTTTTCCAAAAAGTATTTATTTATTCATGAATATCTATGTTGTCCCCTTCAAAGTAATCCCCATCAGATATTATACACTTGTGCCTTTTCCAATCCTCGAAGCACTTAAAAAAAAAAACATTTTTTGTGATCTTCATCTTCTCCTTCGATGCCGTCTCTCCTCAATCGTGGCGTAACATTGTCCTTTCATGGGACTCAGGACATACTAGTTATATTGGGGATTCCCATTACAACCTGGGCCGCAGATTTTAACATTGTAAGCAAGTATCTCAATTTGTATGGAAAACACGCCTAGGGCAACACACTGCAACAACGCGTCGGGTACGAGATCGCGTCCCGTGCGCAGATTCTGCCAACCGCGAGGGGCGCGGGGCGTGCCTCACAGGGTATAACACACTGAGCTCCGCAGTACCGCACGAGTTTTTATGCTAAAAGGACGTTTTCACGATGGATCTCGACGTGGATAGATTTAGGCGCGGGGCCATCGTTTACTGCCGCCCAGCGCTAGGAAGCGGTTCAAACCGCTAGGTGACGCAGATCTGCGCCTCCGTCGCCGCGCACGTGATCTGTCGCTCCGCGAACCGCGGCGGAACACTTGGCCAGTGGGAGAATCGCCTAAGGTAGACCGTTAAGAGAGTGAGCATATTGGCCCATGTAACAAATAGAGGAACCCAAGTCGCCATTAACCAGGTACAAAGCTAGATTTCGGGCTGCTACGTTATTGAGTATTGCCCGGTCTGTTATCCTGTGATCTTCCTTACCTACATGATCCTCCGTTAGCAATTTACTTTCCAAACAAGTCACTAATAATTTTGTTTTGGAAAAACCTCTTTGAGAGCTACACATAAAGGGATTGGAAGATTTTTGTATGAAGGGTGACGTGCCTAACTATCGCCATAATTTTGATTCTTCAAATGTAGTTCATCATCTGAAATCAACTTAATTTACACTATTAAGAAGTTGATATTTGTTAGTGAAAGAAGCATTGGAAACAAAGATAATGAGTCTGTATACGTCCACAGTATCTGCAACCTGTACCGCTGGCGGTACCTGGCTTTGGGTGACCTGGGCCACGTGACCCGTCTGCCGGAGTACCGCGCCGCCAACGCAGGCCTGCGTTACGACTTTCAGCTCATTAACGTGGACGACTTCAACGGCGCAGGGGAGACCGAACCCAGTCCGTACTTCTATCAGGTAATACCTCATTCACTTTAAGAAAGAAAATACCTTTACTAGGGACATCACATACCACAAGTGCACGCAATCCAAAACAAAATAAATAAAAGACAAAAAAAAATTAAATCTAAACCAAAAAGATAACATTGTGCGCCTCACGGCTGTGCCAAATAGGCCCGGATCAGCAAAATGCCGGACATCTAGGGACCGAAGCTGGTTTACCAACTGCAACAATAGCATACCTCCGTCTGCTTCGGATGTGGAGTGGCGGACACCAGCCCGTTATACAAAACAAGCATCTTCTCTCCGTCGTTCCGAGGGTTAATTCTGAGGACCACAACCACGTATACCGCGCGTCTCTAAGCTATGTGGTTTTCGGCAGTGGGAACTGCTCGCTACAAGCTGCGCTGGTGCAAACGAGGGACAATTGTCCACGAACAATTTGCTACAAGTACAACCAAAAAATCCCGACAACCAATGAAAATTAACGGTAATTTCTATCCGACAGACAAAAGTCTATCGTCTGTGCAGGCCCTAATCTGTTTCCTCAGCCGGGCTCCTCCAGCGTGTGGGCTGTAACCCAACTCATGGGCCCCGTGTGGATTAGGAGCTGATGTGACATGTTGTTGTGTCCTCGTGGTGGATAATGTCACATTGCCTCTCACATAAAGGAGCCCTCCTTCTATATATGTTCCGGCCCCGCAGTGCGGACATTACGGGCTGTCTATGAATATCTTGTTACCGGTTACTTACGGTCACTCCAAAATGTTCTATACTCTCCGGAAAGTTGTCAGGTTTCTATTCATTCATTATTATCCCTCACAGGATCTATTCATCATATCCTGACTCTCCGCTATCCATCAACAGTTTTGTCACTTGCGTTCCGATTCTCTTTCACAATTCCTTAGCAGTACACTCGCCTACCTTAGTGGAGTGACCGTTCGTCGGACTACCAAGTCATAGATCTCAAGCTCGAACCCAAGAAACGCACCTCTGATTATTTGGATTCATGTGCGTATTGCATAATTATCACTTGCTTCGTAGAAGGAAAACATCGTGAGTATGCCTGAGGGATATTTCAAACGATAAAGAAAGAAGTACTAGTTCTGTGGGAGGTACGTCTGACACTCCTTTGGTTGTTCTATATGCCCAATGAGACGAAACGTCACGCTAGATAATCAGCCCAGCTAGTTATTTTTTGCTACGGCATGAGTCCATTGTTCATGCAGATATAGATAGAGAATTGAGTGTCCAATGCCATGTTGGTGAAGCGAACCAAACACATGTGTGGTACAATATTTTTTTCCCTTTTGTGATCGAAAAAATCAAATCTTTGCATATGTGGTGTGCTCTGTTGTACGAACATTATGTTTGCCAGATGTGTACTTGTTGCTACCCACGTCACGTCTCAAGCTGTTCTAGATCTTGACTGAGTTTACGTCGAGACAACACCAAAGCTTTGTTAGTAGATCGTTAACCTTTGAAATAATTATTTCTTCCGTCGTGCTTTCACTTAGGCAATCAATGCCCTACATATCGCTGACCATCGAGATATAAACGAAACTTTGTTTATTTCTTCATCCTTTACTTTTTTAAGGGTTCCATACCTCAAAAGGAAAAAACGGAACCCTTATAAGATCACTTTCTTGTCCGTCTGTCTGTCTGTCAGTCTGTCTGTCCGTCTGTCACCACAAATTTCCTCAGGAACGGGTGGACCTTGCAAGTTGGAATTTATACCATATACTGAGGTCTATAGTCCCTATTAGGTGTATAAAAATCAATCCTGAGTCAACATGGTAAAAAGATATGGGCAAATTTAGATTTTCGCGAAAACTAGAAATACCTACCAATATTAACCTTAACTTTCAACTTTTTTATTTTTCGGACTTTTCCCTTTACCTACTTATACGGTAAGATCTTGCTTTTAACCAAAATTAACAATTCTAGGTCAACCGGAAGTACCATATAGGTTTTGGGTCGACATCCTTTAAGGTAGTTCCCGTTGACCTAGAATCACGAAATTTGGCAAAAAACAAGGTCTTACAGCACATGCAAAGGGTAAAGTCTGAAAACCGTAAAATGTAGTTTAATAACAAAAAGAGCGAGTTTACTATTAGAAACTTATTATTGGCGGTTGGAGCAATATCCGTTTCTAGGGATCGAACAGCAAAGTTAAGTTTGTCCTTTAAAAAGTTTGTACGGAACCCTCGGTGCGCGAGTCCGACTCGCTCTTGGCCAGTTTTTTAATTAGGTAGAGGCTATTCACTACGTTTGTTTATATTTTAAATTTATATAGATTCCCAATATCTGACCCACTAAGTGGGCTATTGTAAAATCTGATCAACTTATACGTAGTTATTAACCACTAAGTGATTTAGTCTTAATTTACCTTTCAACGCGTGGGCACACACTATATTATAAATTACTTTTGGAAACTATTGTAATTACAAGCTAGTCTATTCGGAATTCCAATTTTAAAAGCAAGTAAATCGACTGTTGAATGACGATGTCCGTTTTTTGAGGAAATGTTTATTCTAACGGGATTCATGTTTGGTTTTTCTACCAAATTTTTCAGTGAATAATGTTCGTCTATGTAATTGTTTGCTTTTAACATTCCGAATTTCCGACTACACAATCGGCTTAAATAAACAGTATTGTTTATAAAAGCATGCTCTCCTGTGTGGCTTTGAGATCTACTAACGTAGATTGTTAAAAATGCATATCGTTTCTACTATTTTCGGCTTAAACGATCTAAGGGTCAATTCACATCGAAACGCGAAGCGACGCTGCGCGCACATTTTAATAGAGCGACTCAAAATATAACTTTATTTACTACACGAAAAGATACACATTTCATTACGATGCGTCTCGCGGCGCAGCGCGAAATCACTTCCTGTACCGTTGCGTCGCGTCTCGGTGTGAACTGACTGACGCTTAATCTTAAGTAAAATGGGTCCTTGGAAAAATCAAGCTGCCTTACGTCTTATAACGAAATTGTTATTAAAATATTATTTCCCGATTTAAATCGGATTTTGTTAACAATTTCAAGGGTTCTATTTTTGCAGGGAACCCTAATCCTTTTTCTAATATAAAATCCCAAGTTACCCCCTATTAAATCAGATATTTGCCAGTGAAAGTCCCGTCAAAATCGGTCTAACCGTTTCGGAGATTAGCCGGAACAAACCGACAGACAGACAAAAATTAAAAAATAATATGTATTTTTGTTATTTGGTTGTGGAGGTCAGATAGGCAGTCGCTCCATGTAAAATGCAGATACGCAGCTGCACCCGGTTAGACTGGAAGTCGACCCCAACATAGTTGGGAAAGGCAGATGATGATGTTATTTGTACCGTTATACCGTACTAGCGGACGTCACGCGGTTCTACGCGCGTAGTTCCCGTTCCCGTGGGAGTACGGGGATAAAATATAGCCTATGTTAATCAGGGTGAATGTAGCTTTCTAAAGGTGGAGAAGATTTTTTGAAATCGGCGCAGTAGTTTTTGAGTTTATTCATTACAAACATACACACAAAAACCACAAAAAAACACTTTTTTGCAAAAAATAAAACCGACTTCAAAAAACACAAAAAAGTGAAAAATAACTTTAGCTTCAGAAGTCGGTGACAAAACCACTAAATCAATCAAACAAAGGTCACCGACTTCTGAAGCTAAAGTTATTTTTCACTTTTCTGTGTTTTTTGAAGTCGGTTTTATTTTTTGCAAAAAAGTTTTTTTTGTGGTTTTGTTTTAGTGTTTTTCTTTTAGTGTATTTTTTTGTCCTTTTCTTTTTGTGTTTTTTTTGTTTGTTGTTTTTTTTGAAGTCGGTTTTATTTTTGGCAAAAAAGTTTTATTTTATTTTTCCATTTTTAGTTGTAATATCCTATACTTACAAATATTTGCTATGCATTCATTGTACATGGTTAACAATACATGTCATGGTAATAGGCTTATCCCCAATAAATGAAACATAACATGCCATAACTGTCGAAATCTGGGTGTACTGTACACATCTATGTACCCCTCAGAGCAAACAGGTGTAATGTTACGTCATGATGTTGTTTAAACAATGAACATCCAACCGATTGGAGCTATCACAACAGATTTGCCGTCTATTTTTGAAGAGTTCCATTGTATATCTCCGAAGATCAGCATCAGATCTTCACCAAATTAAAATGGGACCACCTCAGGAGTATACTCTTTCAAGTGAAAAAAGAATTTTGAAAAACGGTATACAGGCGTGATGTTACGTCATGATATTGTATAAACAATGAACATCCAACCGATTGGAGCTATCACAACAGATTTGCCGTCTCTTTTTGAAGAGTTCCATTGTATATCTCCGAAGGTCAGCATCAGATCTTCACCAAATTAAAATGGGACCACCTCAGGAGTGTACTCTATCAAATGAAAAAAGAATTTTGAAAATCGGTCCACAAATGGGAGAGAAATCAGGTAACATACAAAAAAAAAAACATACACACGAACATATAACCTCCGCCTTTTTTGAAGTCGGTTAAAAATACAAATCTTTCCTCTTTATAATATTAGTGTAGATATACTTTCATACGCATTCAGTAAAATGCTGTCATTTTGGAATTACAAACGGTTCCCTATCCATTTGCATAAAATTTTAAGACCTTTTATAACTTGGCATAGTTTTGTTACTCCTAATTATATTTTCGCATAACATTATTTACGCATAACAGCTTACGCATATTTTTTTTAAGCATAATTTCTCTAATCATAATAATGATTAAGCATAACATTTTTAGGCCTAATTTATTTACGCATAATGATATTAAAACATATTTTTTATAGGCATAACAAAGAAGCATAATTATTAACTTTTTTTCTCACCGGCTTCTGAAGCTAAAGTTATTTTTCACTTTTTTGTGGTTTTGTTTTAGTGTTTTTTTTTTGTTTTTCTTTTAGTGTATTTTTTTGTCCTTTTCTTTTTGTTTTTTTTGTTTGTTGTTTTTTTTGAAGTCGGTTTTATGAAGAGTTCCATTCTATATCTCCGAAAATCAGCATCAGATGGTCACTAAATTGAAATGGGGCCACAACGGGAAGCACCAGCTTTCAAATAAAAAAAAGGATTATCAAAATCGGGTCACCCAGTCGAAAGTTCTGAGGTAACAAACACAAAAAAGAAAAAAAAAATACAGTCGAATTGAGAACCTCCTCTTTTTGGAAGTCGGTTGAAAAGAAGGGATCCTATTACGAACAGACAATTAAATTTTATTTGGTTTGTATAAATGACTCGCCTGTGTTATGTCTGGCAAGCTCACCTATAAGGTAACACGATCTTCAAAAGGCCTCACAAAAATCTCCAGGTAAACAGCTGCTAAAATGCCTTTCGTCTGACTAACCTGTATTCGGAATACGGGTTTTGTTTGTCTTATTACTTAAGGCCCTTCTAACCCTAAAATTAGCAACTCTATTTGTGGTGGTTCAAACTTCGTTTGAAGTACTGTTAGAATAAAGTTCTAATCAGCTAGCACTACAAAGCGGTTGTTACGTCAGTCACTGCGGCCGAATAGTGCGAAATGAGTGGTTTTTATTCTTTTTAAAATAAAATTTTCGTCTTTTGGTAAAAATAAAAAACCGGCCAAGAGCGTGTCGGGCCACGCTCAGTGTAGAGTTCCGTAGTTTCCCGTCTGTCACAATAAGTGTTCCCACTTATGAGTTTAAAGGTGGGTATCCATTATGTAAAAATGCTTGCATATACGAATATACTACAAACTTAGTCCAGAAATTATTTTGTACAACTTTTTGTCTTTTTTGTACAAAAACTGTTGTTTCCATCAAGTTCAAAATGATTTTCCTAGAAAGTCCTTATAAAGTTCTACTTTTCAGATTTTTTTAATATTTTCTAAACTTATGGTTCAAAAGTTAGGGACACATTGTTTTTTACTTTTGGAGCGATTATTTCCGAAATTATTGACATTTTTAAAAAATAATTTTAGGAAACCCCTATTAATTTTTAAATACCTTTCCAACAATATATCACACGTTGGGTTGAAATTAAAAAAAAGAAACACTTCTCACTTTACATATAGGGCACTTTATATATACCCTAATAAAACATTTTTTCAATTTTTATTTTACTACTTTGTCGGCGTGATTGATATACATATTGGTACCAAATTTCAGCTTTCTAGTGCTAACGGTCACAGAGATTAAGCGAGGACGGACAGACGGACGGACAGAAATGGCGAAACTATAAGGGTTCCTAGTTGACTACGAAACCCTAAAAACATAAGACCTGCTTTATAGTTAGTTCAGTTAGTATGCAAAGTTTCATGATCTAATTTGAAGTACTTTTTGAATACCAGCGCAACGGTTTGTTGTTCGATTTGGAGGTAACTTTGGATTTTTTTTTATCAAGAAAAGTTTATGTAATCGTTTTTAGTTACACATAGTACTTAGCATTAATCCTCAAAACAGTTGCGCGCGGGCGCTTATTATCGTTAGACGCGCTGTTCGCTCGACGCCAAACCGGTTTGAATCACCCGACTACGGCTCGAGTGTTATCGTTTGTATTTATTAAACTCATTACGATGTTATTTAAGAATGGCTAGCGGTAGCGATGAGTTAGATTCTTTTAACGATCGTGATAATGTGAGCAGAATGACAAGGGAAAACAGTGAGTTGACAAGTAGTATGGAAGAATTAAATCAAGTTGGAGATAATCAGGAGGTAGACATGTTGTGTGTGTCTCAACAACATTCGACAACAGAGATATCAAAAAGTAAGAGGAACCGAGAAATAAGCCAAGACGAGGATTGGACAACAGTTAACGGAAGAGGTAAAAAATATGCTAGAAGGAGTGAGATACATGATACAATTAGAATAGCAGAAGACAGAATAGAAGTAAGCGTTTCATCGACAAGTGTACTTCCGAAACAATTTAAATTGGCTAAAATTTTAAAATCTGAGAACATAGGTGATATCACACGAATAAAATACGTCAACCCTCACAAAGTGCTGATTGTATTTAGTAATGAAGATAGTTGTGATCGATTGATTAACTCCCAATATTTTAAGAATGAGGGTTATAAATGTCAAAGAACTTTGGAAACAATTCAGTCTTACGGGGTGGTGAAATATATTGACCTGGATTTATCTGAAGAAGAAATAGTGGAAGGTTTGGAGAGTGATATTCAGATAATAGGAGTGAAAAGGCTAAAACGCAGAAGTAGTTTAGATTCTCGATGGGAGCCATCGGAGGCAGTTCGTATATGTTTCATAGGGTCGTCGTTGCCCTCTTACATACATATATATAACACAAGAGCAGAAGTTACCCCCTATAAATATCCAGTAACGCAATGTGCACGGTGTTGGCGATTTGGACACGTAATGAAATTATGCCCATCCAATAAAGTGATATGTCCAAAATGCAGTAGGAATCATTCTAATTGCGACACAGTGGATTACAAGTGTAATAATTGTTCCGGAAATCACATGACTTTAGCAAAGTCGTGTCCTGTATATGTTAAAGAGAAGAAGATCAGAGACCTGATGGCAGAATTCAACTGCACGTATAAGCGGGCCCTTACCATGTATGTCCCGCCAGAGCATCCTATTACGGAACCTGCTTCTAGAGGAGAGAATCAATCCATAGTGACAGAAGAGATACAGAAGTCAAGTGAAGATCACACTGTAGTTATTCCCTCTGAAAGTAAGAATACCTACGCAGACACAGTAAAAACTAATCAAGATAATAAAAACCCAAAGAAAAAGAAGAATAGTAAAGAAAGGACGGGCACCCCCCTTCCCCCCCTCCCAAAACATAGTAGCGAAGATATAGTAAAAGAAAGTTCTCAAGAGGCAGACAGCGACGTTGAAAGTAAAAAGTTAGAAGACAATAATAGAAGGAACAGTTCAAAAAGTAAAAGATCGAAAATTGGAGGGATATGGAGCCAATTAAAAGAAAAAATATTGAATCCAGAGTCGTCGTGGGAGAATAAAATAAAGAGCTGTGCATGTATACTGTTTGAATGGATCAAATCTATTATCATGAAGTACATTTTAGAAGTGCCAGTCCTTATTAACTTTAAACAATGGATCAACGAACTAACAGACCCTCAATGATCAATATCCTGCAGTGGAATGCTCAAAGCCTTCGGCCTAAAGCTATTGAGTTCGAAGCGTTATTAAATCAAGAGAAAGTGCATATCGCAATAATTAATGAAACGTGGTTTGATCCTGAAAGCAATTTTCGTATAAGTGGTTATAATATATTCAGAGAAGACCGTTATGACGGATATGGCGGCGTCGCAATATTAACTCATTGGTCCCTAAGAGCAAGTCGTGGTAGCACCAATATCAGCAATCCAGGTATACAGCTATTACATGTAAAGATTTCTAATTGCGAACATCTAGAAAATGTGATTACCGTTTATTGTCCTTCTTCAGTATACACTAGTAAAAGAGACTGGGATCATATCTTTTCTCTGAAGCAAGAAAGAACACTTATAGCTGGAGATTTCAATGGACACCATACAAACTGGTCGTCTAAGACGGACTCAAGAGGTTTGCAGCTGTTCGACTCCATACTCGATAACAATTACATTGCTCTTAATGATGGCACTTCGACACGAGTTAAATTGGTAAATGGTGTGCTACAAAGTACCTCTCCTGATTTGACCGTAGCATCCCTGGATTTGGCAATGAAGTTTAGTTGGCAAGTTATGAATGAGAACTTAGGGAGCGATCACCTAATTCTAAAAATTAAAACAGAAATGAATAATTTAAATACGTACAAAATTAAAAGAAATTATAAAAAGGCAGATTGGACAAAATATAGACAGATTGTAAATGAAAACTTAAATGTTTTAGACATACATACAGATAACCAAAAAGCATACGACAATTTTATTGAAGTCCTAAATGCTGCAGCGGATCAAAGCATACCTAAAATAAAAATTTGCGAAAGTCCAATTCGACAACAGATGTTTAAACCTAAACCATATTGGTGTCAGGACTTATCACGTACAGTTGCTGAGCGACGTCTGGCCTTAGCTGAATTCAGGAAGAACCCTACGCCACAGAATTTAGACAAAATTCAAAGAAAAACTAGTAATGCCCAGAGATTGATTCGGAACAGTAGGTTTAGCTCGTTTAGAAATTTCTGTGATAGCATAGATAACACAATGTCAGCAGCCGAAGTGTACAGACGAATGAAGTGGCTCAAAGGCTATAAGACAGCAAGAGGTGCCGTGGATCAGGAGCAAGCGGAGAATTTACTACGTAGTTTAACACCAGACTACGTAAGCCCTCCTCCACCTAATTTTATATCAGAAAATGAACAATTGAGAAGCCCGATTTCGATCCAAGAGCTTAATAACTGTATTAAACAGACTGATACTGCTCCCGGTGGGGACAATATATCCTATTCCATGATCAGGCACTTACCAGAAATAGGAAAAATTGTTTTAGTTTCACTGTACAACAGATTTTTACTTTCGGGCTTTGTCCCGAATCAATGGAGAGAGGTCAAAATAGTACCCATACCAAAACCAGGCCGGGTTGCTGACTCTGTATCAGGTATCAGACCAATTGCTTTATTGTCATGTCCTTGTAAAGTCTTCCACACAATCTTAAACCGTAGACTAGAACGGTTTCTTGAAAGAAATAACTGTTTTTCACATGAAACAACCGGATTTAGGAGAACACGGTCTTGTGCTGACAACTTGGCTAGATTGGTATCGCGCATTCAGGGAGGGTTTTCGAAGGGCATTAGCACTTTGGGATGTTTTGTTGACATTGATAGCGCTTATAACAATATAAACTTATTGGCCCTGTTAAAAATATTAGATGGGTTAGGAGTGGGAGCGGTGTTGTGCAGATACTTATGGGAATTCTTACATGAAAGACATCTATCAGTTCAAACTAATGATGGTAGCACAGCAGTGAGGACCACTGGGACAGGCATTGCACAGGGCGATCCGCTATCCCCACTATTATTTAATGCAGCCACTTCAAATATTTGTCATAGTATAGCTGACGTGTTTGTGTCGCAATATGCAGACGACTTTGTATTATATATAGCTAGGAAACAAATTTCGGACTCCATTACCTTTATTCAAAATTCATTAAAATCGTTTCAATGTTTAATAGAAGAAGTAGGATTACAGATATCTTTTAGTAAAACAAAAATAATTTTATTCAGCAGGGGTAGAAATAGGAAAACATTTTCGGTAAATATAAACAATCATAACATACAACAGGTGGATTGTGTAAAATATCTAGGTATGTGGCTGGACAAATCTTTGAAGTGGAAAAGGCATATTAACGAATTGCGGGAGAAGTGCTCAAGATTAGTAAACATATTTAAGGTACTAGCTGGATCCAAATGGGGAGTCCACCCGAAACATTTGAGACGCCTGTATATCTCAATGATCCGAAGTAGACTTGATTACTGTAGTTTTTTATTTGGTAATTACGCTAACAGTCAATTGAATAAACTTAACGGAATCCAAAATTTATGTATGAGGATTATTGGAGGCTTCATTAGGAGCACTCCAATCCATGTTATGGAGAACGAACTCTGCTTACAGCCGCTACCAATTCGTAGAATATATTTGGCGGGAAAATTCTGGCTTAAATCTAGATCGGTAAAAGATAATGTGACTATAAATATTATTGGAGAATTGTCAAATCTGTGTGAGGGTCAATACTGGAGAAACAAAAAGATTCCATTATTAGTAGACATGCATAGGCAAACACAAGATTTACCTATTTATTCTAGCTCCATATTGGGTGTATTTTCGTTGGATACATGGCTCTCCAGCATTGACTTATCAAAGAACATCTCTTACGATATTCCGCATGTACGCATTCCAAAGAGATCAATGAATGTATTAGATTTAAGACAAAAGTGTGCCAAATACTTGAATGACAACTACGGTTCGTTCTATCAACTTTATACAGACGGATCTAAGGATGCGCAGTATGCGGGAGCGGCTGTAGTCGACCCTCAATTAAATAATACGCTTCAGTTTAAAATTAAGGTTAATATTGCTGTAATGTACTGTGAGCTGATAGCGATTTCCGAAGCCCTGTCGTACGCGTTAACCCTTGACGCTCAGCATATTGTGGTTCTAACTGACTCTAAGAGTGCTTTATTGCATCTGGCTCGGCTACCCTCGAATTCTCGAGGTTCCCCGATAGCCTTAGTTATCCTCCAAACCATTTTAGAGCTGCGTATGACTGATAAAACTATAGTTTTACAGTGGATTCCATCTCATATTGGCATCATGGGCAATGAAAAAGCAGATCAAGCAGCAAAATTAGCTACATCGGAAGGGATCACATACACTTGTTTACCGTTACACACAGACCAGGTTCAGACAGTCAAAAAGATCTGTAATGACTTGTGGCAAGAATATTTTGATGAGAGGTCGCTCACCAAAGGCATATGGTACAGAACTATACAGGCAGGACCTTTTCGTTGCCCATGGTTCCAAGAGATGGAAGCCCATAGACAATATATTGTGACACTGCTGAGACTTCGGTCCGGGCACATTCCATCAAATAAATTTGCACATTTAATGGGTAAAACGGACTCACCTAATTGCACGGAGTGTAACGCGATCGAGGATGTTCACCATGTTTTGGTCGAGTGTGTCCGGAATTAAGCTCAGCGGCGACAGGTACTAGGGGATACGCAGTACAATATAGGGTTATGCAGCAGCTTCTTGGCCTTCCCCCTTTCGGAAGAGGCCAGGAAGCTGTGTGAATTGTACATGTGCCAATTACGGCACAGGTATAATACTCCATAGTTAGATAAGATTTGGATAAGATTTTGAAAAGTTAAGATGTATCTAGCTGTAAGAGTTATAGTATAATTAGAATTACGGGGCGACATCGTCATTGTTGACCGAGTCCCCTTAAATAAAGATAAAAAAAAAAAAAAAAAAAAAAATTAATCCTCAACTTTACCATACCTATATTTATTTCAAAATTAATGCTGCATTATTTTAGGCGTAACGGAGGATCATGCTAAGGCATTTGAGGTATATATAGCCCTTAACGACGAACGTGCTTGAATGCGCATACACCGTACAATGCACACATTCATTTTAAAATATTATGATGCAATGTAGAGAGTGACTCCTAATTCATAGAGACGCTTAACAGTACATGGGATGTGGAAGTGTGATCAGGGGGTCTAAAATGGCCGCTTTAGCAGAATCCACCCATGATCTTAGTATAAAAAAATAAACATAAATATACGATATTTATGATATATTTTATTAATTAAAATTCTTAAGATGGACTTTATGATCTTAACTATAAAGTCCATTTTAAGAATATTAAATTTTTAACGTGATTCATATTACGATTCTGCTAAAGCGGCCATTTTAGACCCCCAGTGCGTTACAAAACTTACAAATAAACAGCCCAGGTTATTTAACAATCAAATGACCGAAAAATGCCATTCAACACTATTAGATCACGCCAATAACAGGATATTTAGAAAAACTGCATATCGATATAATAATAATAATATAATTTATTTGCTCAGACAACAAAGATCCACGTGTTAGTTACAAAAAACTTACAGAACTATGTTAGTGACTAGTATTATTAAGCTCCAAGAAAATTCATACATAAACAACAAACAAACATTACAAAAATCATCGATGATGCATCATTCCTGCCTCACTAACACCTGCATGAAATGGTTCATCATCTGTGAATCAAATTTATCTATTAACATCCTCAGAATGCTATTAGAACTCGACCGCATTCTTTCTAATAGTGATGCAGTTTTCCTTCTCACCATTGCGTGGAAGTCGTGAACACGCGCCTGAGCGAATATGTCAGAGGCACTACAGAAACGCGGTAGACCCAAGAGCATTCTGAAGCTGTTATTGTATTGGACCCTCAGCGCGTCCATTGTTTTCCGTGTGTAGATGGCCCACAGGCCACTTGTGTAGAAGGTCAATTTTTTTTTTTTGGGACAAGCCCGCCACACTGTTCCCAAACCACTGTAACTCCTGAAAGCCAGAATCAACAGTGGCGACCACCAGAAAAGCGCCGAGACAATGAAGCTCGACGAAGTCCCACAGAATGAATTGTAGAAGGTCTGGCAATAAGCTTTAAACAACGTAATTTTAACCTCCTTACTACAACACACAAACCTGCGAACCAGCATATTGCCTCACAGCAAGAGCCCTACGCTCACGTTCGATATCTTCATGATCTTTGAGGTCCTCCGTTACACAGTGCCCCAAGTACTTGGCCTGCTTTACCCGCTGTAGGGGCTGGCCATTGAGGGTAATAATTGGCTCGTATGACTGCGTCCTACCGGTGGCCTTAAAGATCATGAGAAGGCACACGAAACCAAAACACAGCACAGTGCAGCACAGTGGGATACACGAAAACGTAATATCTGCAAATTTATTAATGTCAAACTTTAATCCTTCGTTTACCCTTACAAAAAAGGCTTTGTCGAAAATATGCAAAAGTATAGTAAAGAAGTGAGTTTGTATGTTTGTCAGTTTGTATGTAGCGGGTAATTTTCGGAACTACATATCCGATTCCGAAATTCTTTCACTACTAATGGTAAGCTACTTTATCCCAGAGTGTCATAGGCTATATTTAAAACGTTCCCGTGGGTTAGTTTCCGGCCATAACTCGAAGCTGCGGCTAAATCAGTAAAGCTAGTAACATTCATTGGTTTTCCAAAATAAAACCTACCTTGCTAAGGTAGGTTTTATTTATTTATTTATTTTTCACCAAAACGAGTAACGTATCGAATGTACGTGCACCGCATGTCGTTACTTCCCAGAATTTGATCCCTATGACTCGGCGCAAACGGGCCACCAACCACAGCCCATGGGCAACTACAGTACTTGCTCAAGTTATTATGTCTTGTGACTGGGACTGTAGCTTTGTTTTTTTTTGTATTTTTGACATTCAAAAGTGCCGTAATGGTCTTATTGAAATAAATAGTTTGAGTTTGAGCCACCGGTAGCCAGCGACAAGCAGTTCACACGCTTTTTCATACATTTTGTTGAAACCCGCCGCACACGTGTGGCCGGTGGCGGCCACTTACTACAGCAGTGTCGTGGTAGCGCGCGACTGCGACCAGGGGGTGTGGTTAGTGGCCCGTTTGCGCCGAGCCTAATTAGCAACATTATCGAATGGTTTAAAAATACAGTGTACGTGTTTTTTTTTTTCAAAATCAACGGGTTCCTTCCTGGTTAGGAATATTGATTTTCCAAAAATCTAATGAGGCAGTTTTAGTTTTTTTAAATTGGGCTCGAGACTCATTTGAGTATTTTTCGTTATTCCTCATAGTTTTGAATTTGCCCATCCACGCCCACTTCAAAAATTCACCCAGTATAATATGTGTTGTCTTCAATGGCGTTCGTTATCTAAGTTGTAGATTTGTTTATTTATTTAACCGATGATAAGTGGCGGCCTTGTGTTTGTGTACAGGGCATTACAGGGTCAAATTGAATTAGCTGTCGAAACTTCGCAAAGATCTAATGGCAATAATACAAACACAACTAAATTCATAATTTCAAGTGACTACAGCTGATTACGGGGTCAATGGCCTGAACGAGGGAGCAATGACATTGCAATTGAATTAGGACATGCCAAACCGATACCGGTTCAGTAGTAAGAACTGGGATTTACTACGAAAGTGGAACCGGTTCTACATTCCCTAAATTGGATCCAATTCATGGATGTGATATCAAAATAGTATCAAACTTGTACTGACTAAAACCCACCCATGTTCCTTCTTAGCCCTTTGTGTTTCAGGGCCTCTCCAATCACAATTCACTCGATTCTTGACAACTCTGCGCACAGCGTTCAACTTGCCTGGGGGTGTCCTACTTTTTTTTTTTTCGTATGGGAAATTGTCAAATGACTCCTCCCGCTCTGGGCGGAGCAGGAGGGAGTGTCAGACTTTTACTGACTAAAACCCATCCATGTTCCTTCATCGCCTTTGTGTTCCGGGGTCACGGTATCTCTTTCGAACAGTCCCGCAACCCCGGCAGGCATCGGTCCTTGCGGACCCCTTCCTATTGCTGACTCTCTTTGAAGCGCGCGTGGAACACGAACGCGCCGTCGACACGGCCTGTCGTCATGAGACGGACGGACGGCGAGCTAGCCCATCGTCCACAGGCCCGTGCCTACGGTGGCCGGGGGCCACGTGGTGGCCTCCGACGCCCGGGGCGTCTCCCGTGGCGGCCGGGACGTGAGGTTCTCTCCCTCTCACGTTCCGCCACCTCCTTCTCTAGCATGACTGCTTCACAGAAAGAGGTGACGGCGTCCCATTCCGTCTCGATCCGGACCATGGCTTGAACCAGGGCCGAACGCGAGAGGTCGCCGCCGCCGATCGCCGCTTCGAGGACACGGCAGTGTGTGGCGTGCCCTGAGGGTGTCCTACCTTACACGGACTTTAAATTACTCATTCTGTGAACTATGTCTCTATGGGTTCTCTGCCGGCTCACCTCGTTCCGGAATCCGGATGCTGATAATTCTGCGTCAAAGATTGACTGTAAATGAGCAGACTAACACCATATGGTACTTAAGAATCGGGCGTCAGCAGTAGTGATCTCATAATATTTAAATATAGTTATCATCATCATCTGACTAGCCTTACATATTGGGATCGGCTTCCAGTCTAACCGGATGCAACTGAATACCAGTATTTTACAAGGAGCGACTGCCTATCTGACGTCCTCAACAAAGTTAGAACTGACGTATATTTCAAGACTGGGCTTAGTCAACTGTTTAAACAATTAAAATTAATATTCATAATGATATAATCTCTGTATGTAAACGTGACCTCCTAAGGCTGGGTGCAGTATATAGGCAAATGAGCAGTAAATTATCTTAGTACAAGAAACGTCCTGGCATACAAACTATCAAAAATATTTCCCAATATTGAAAGAATTGACAAAAATATTCCTTAATGGTCTCTGTTAAAGGAAACCTGGGTTGCATTCCGTATTACAAAATAATCGCTCACAGCGCTCACGTCTATATTTTGCGTTCCGATTTAGATATCACGATTATGACAGCTAAGAGCTGTCATCAATTGGGAACGCTCATGAACGCGTTGACAGTGAAAATAACCCCAAACCAAAACCTTTCGCAAGACCTATTTTTGAAAATGGAAGTTATGTTGGTTGACTCTATCGACTCTGATAACTCAGATTTTGAAATAGAGAACGACGATTCGTCCTGGGGGTCTAAAATGGCAGCTTTAGGAGAATCGTAATATGAATCATGTTAAAAAATTTAAAATTTTAAAATGGACTTTATAATCGTAGTCATAAAGTCCATTTTAAGAATTTTAATTTTTTAACGTGATTCATGCTAAGATTCTGCGTGGATTCTGCTATAGCGGCCTTTTTAGACCCGCAGTGATTAAAAGGATGACGGGAGTGTTTATATTAGCGTATTTTGCTCCCGGCCTTAAAAACAAAACCGGCCGTAAATCTTTACCCCTTAAAAAATACCACGAATTACTAATTACATAGGTGCAACGATAATTAAATATAACGTATAGTTAGATGCGACTCCTAAGTTCGTAACAAAACAACACAACCTGTCAACTGCAACTGTCATTTTTGAAAGCGCTCACGGTGATATTTATTTGGGGCATGGTCGGTGTAATCGCAAAATGGCGCATGTCATGACATCATCTATGACGATTCAAGGGACATCGACATCGCGCTCACGGTAATTCGGAAAGGGTTTATGGACGCGCAAATCGATTACAGCCTGATTCGGAATCCAAACCTGGTGCAAAACCTGTGCCTTGTTGTTTAGAAGTCGTAATTAAATCTGCAAATCTCTCCATAAGGCTTGACCCTGATTATTTGTTTCTCCGGACCTTAAAAGAGACTGTGACCTCTTAGTTTGTTTCGGTGTTTCCTTTCATGCTCAAAAATCGACCGAAAAGTAAGATGTTTTAAAACATAATTTATTTTATACAATTACATATTTATTACACAATTTACAAAATAAATATCATTTGAAAATACCTGTTACTCTGATTTTAGTTTTTCATTCTATTCGTTCAGGCGTTCGGGTAGCTGGTAGTCTGAACATTTTTGAAATATTAGGTAGGTAACTATAGATATCGTCCTTTCATTTAAAATTGCTTTCTCTTCCATGCATTGGAGAAACCCGATAGTTGTCATAGGTAGGTACTGCGACGAATGTTAACCTCAGAAACCTGAAATTCTCCGGAAACCGCATAGCATTATTTATATATTTATTATAACTTTATGCACAAGTAAAAACTGCACAAGGCGGGCTTAATGCCTTAAGCATTATCGCTTTCCTCTGGATGTATAAGTCATTAAATGAATTGGTAGACATGTATTAAGTACTTACTATTTGTTGCCCGCGACCTGCGTACGCGTGAGATTATTGTAAAAAAATATGACATCCCATTTTTTAATCGGATTTTGTTACCATTTTAAAGGGTTTTTTTTCACGGAATCCTAATTCTTATTTTAAAATAAAAGTAGCGTATGTTGCTCCTTATAAGATCAGCTATCTGCCAGTAAAAGTTCCGTCAATATCGGTCAGGCCGTTTCGGAGATTAGCCAGAGCAAACAGACAGACTAACATTATCTAACCGATTTTTACGGAACTTTTAGCCGTTTCGTAGAAAAGTTTTATTTGAAACCATCATAATTTAATTAATTACAATCGTTCGTTGAATTCGTGGCTGATTAGAAATAAAAGTAAGTAATAAGGAAAACCGCATCGATAATATTTTTTTCTTGTGTAGTGTCATAGTAAGTTCTCTGCCTATGAAACCGACTACATCTCGAAGTCCTGACTTCATTATTATAGGTTAATTAATCCAATCAGCGATTAGATACACAATGAAACTGCCATTACAACTCTATTATTATATGATCTGAGTCAACCGCCTCTAACTATAGGGGGAACTATTAATAACTGGTTATTTTGACGTAACCGCTGTGTTTGAATATACCCACGCCCAGGACCCTTCGAGAACACCTCATCGTAATGTTTGTTTATAGACTAGCAGCTTCCCCACTGCTTCGAACGGTTTTTACGATTTGACAAAACACCGAGATTTCTTTACCTACTATAAATCATATTAGTTCAAAATTAACTTGTTATACTTACACATAAATCTTCCAAAACAAGATCCAAAAACAACATGTTTAAAGAGGTTAAACCGCATCAAAATCAGTTGCGCACTTTAGAATATCATTGAATAACACGTCTTTTATTCAATAAATATATTCATCGATTTTTATTTGAAGGACAAATCATCACTCAGCCGAAAGACGTCCACTGCTGGACATAGGCCTCCCCCAGTGGGTTTTGCCATAATCGCCACGCTTGGCAGGCGGGTTGGCGATCGCAGTACGGTTGTTACAAAAGCACAGAGAACGCTGCTGCCCATTCTCTGGTAAGTCCCTTAGTCGCCTCTTACGACACGCACGGGAAGATATGGAATGGTGGGCGTAAAGAATAGTCTTTACGCCCGACACCATACAGACCAACTCAACTAAAGGACAAATAGTTTAACTATTTTCAGTCACACAAGACAGGACGAAAAGCGAGTTTATTTAATTCGATTTGTAAGTTAGATGGGTATGCAATGCAATCCGACACGACTGGAGCGAAAAAGTATAGGGCCAACATCTAAAGGTGAAAGCGTCAGGTAGCCCGCGAAATTCAAATTTTCTTACATTTTTTGCAATTTGTAGGCCAATCTACATACAACCTAGCACTGGCCTGCAAATTGCAAAATACATAACAAATTTTGAATTTCGCGGCCTACCCTGGAGCGTCCACCTTAACGTGCTTTCCATAGGGCATATAGGGGTATGGAGACACTATCACCCCATCAACATTCTGCATCAAACCACTCAAAGTGGATCTGCGCATATAATATGTAGTTGACTTGTGCACTATAATAACTTCCAGGTCGATGACCAGTCTCCATTTTTTAAAGATTAAATTGCGACATATTGCAGTGTGTACAAGCACGTTTCTACGAGGTTTATTTTTCAAATATTGCAGCATCCATTTTTTCCCGCATACCGAATAGATCGTGGAATAGGCTCACCGGGGTAACCACGTTTAAAAAAAACACGCCAGGTACACTACTTCACCGGTGGCGTGGAAACGTTTGATTATTATGAAAAACACAACTTTTTCATCTTTTTAAACAGCTGTATCTCAGAAATGGTGATTCTTAGGAAAAAGTATAAAATCAGTTTTTATAGATAATTGCACGATCTACAATTTTGTCGAACATATTTTTATGAAAAAACTTACCGTTTGAGTGAAGAATGCAAAAAACCCATTTACGTGACCTTTGACCTTGAATTTTGTTTTTTGCAAAGGTCGGATCGATGGGGACTTTTGAAATTTCATTTGTAATGGTGTTTCCAACGTTCGTACCAATTTTTAGGTCTATGCGAATTATTGTAACCTTGCATGTCTAATTTCACTGGGCTAAGGACCGATTTGAAAAATCTTTCAGCAATGGATAGCTACATTATCAGCTAGTAACACAGGCTATATTTTATCCCCAGGCTCCCTCGGGAACAGAAACTACGCGAGTGAAATGTTTAAATAAAAGCGGAATTTTGTTTTTAACTTTTCATCTCTCGGCACAACGTTGCTGAGAGTTGAAAATAGGGAAGGCTGGTCAAAGCTGATTGTAGATGGCGCGTCAATAGTTTAGTCAATCTGACCAATGAGGTAAAACCAGGTAAAACTATTTTGAAATATAAAATGACACTGACAGATTTTCAACCAATGTCGATGTTTGGTACAAGCGATGCTAGCGCCATTACTTCTACAGTTGCCATCCCCATTGAACAGTACCGTAATATTTAAGCATTAGGTACACAAAAGAAAGAAAGGAAGGCAAGGTGGCAAGGCATTGGCCTCTCGTTGCGCATCATGAAATACAGTTGACAAAAGTGCCATTCAATACTGATGTAGGTACATTATTCAGGTCAACGAACGAGATCTGCAGTTCATTGACACTAACCCAGTCTTTGTTCGCTAAACAATTCACTAGTTTCAATCGAGGTTAGCAAAACCTTTCTAACATAGTTCGGAGACTCGGTGACTTCGGCTTTTATCTATAGTTACGGTAGATTGGCATAGAGATGGAGTTTTAAACTTTAAACGGTTTGAATTAAATGGCAAATCTAAACCGTTACAGAACAAAAAAAAACAATTCTTTTGTAAGGCCTCATTTTGTACAAGGCGCGGATACAGGATTTCCTTTAGGGGGGGGCAATTTTTGTTTGATTTTACCTACCTTACGGAAAATAATTTTAATAACAAAATGAACTAAGGCTCCAAGAACGAGCGAAACGAGCTCGAAAATTTTAACACTTTACCTTGGGCAGGTTACAATTGTTTAGACCATACATGAGTTACTAGATCGACCCTCAGACAAAGGAAACATTCAAGAGGAAGTTGGCTGCAAGAGCGAGCGTAGCGAGCTCGAAATTTTTATGACACCTTGCCTCGGACAGGTTAGAATAGTTTCGATCCTTCATATAGGGGTTACTTGGTCGACTTTTAGATAAATTGAAGAGAATGTAGTCTGTAGAACGAGCGAAGCGAGCTCGAAAATTGTTTCGACCTACTGGAGTTCCCTGGGCCTCTTATAGACAAAGTCAAGACTCAAGAAAAACTAGCTTGCAAGAGCGATCATAGCGAGCTCGCCATTTTTTTACATCATTGACTAAGATAATCATGCTATAATTGCTTAAAAGGCCTCGGGGCAAGGGGCCCCTAATTTATTTCAGGCTCTGTTTATACCGGTCGATCATGCAAAAATCCAATATAGGAGTGCCAATCCAGAGGTGGAAAAAAGGAGAATGTTTTTCCGCAGGGTTAAACAATATTTTAATTTGAGTGATTCCATTTTACGCTACAATTGATTACGTAAAATATCATTGTATGCCATCGGCAAGAAAAGCTAACTTTTAAAAATCTTGAATCGTTGCTAGGGAGAGGCAGCTACCCCTAGAGGCCTAGGGGTAGCTGCCTCTTCCTAGCGACGCCCATGACAAGATATACAACTAGAATATTCAGTTTCAATTCCGGAATTGAATAAAAAAATTGTAAAAAAAAAATGCTTTAGTTCAAGCTTTGCTAACGACGTACGGTCCGGTTCAAGGGGGGGGCAATTGCCGCCCATTCCCCCCCCCCCCCCCCCCTGTATCCGCGCCTGGCTACAGCACTCTCAAATGTTACGAAAATCGTTAAAAGCAAGAAATATCTATGTAGGATTGTTCAAACGTGAAGATTTGGTAAGCAGTTATTGGCTCGAATGTGCACTTCGCTATTATACGTACTTTGGACAAAAAACATGCACTTTGCTCTTCTCATAAAAGGCACAACTATTTTCAATAAAATGAGCACATTTTGCGAAGTATACGTACCGCGGCGGATCCAATCCTAATCTCATAATTCATTAAAATACGATACTACCCATTTCAAGAAAATAAGATACTTTGCAATTTTAATGTGCATTGTGCTTTGTATTGTTGTCAGCATCCATTGTAATGCATACTCATTTTCAGTTCAAACATTTGAATATTAACAAAGATTAATAAGCATGCCTACTTAACAATCTTTGCTCTTTGCTATGCATATCTGCGTCTGAAGTAACCGGCGCCATGCAAATTAAAGTGTTTGCTGTTTGCATTCAATCAGAGTAGTATGTTAAAAGCCTTTACGCCTTTAGGTATGTCGTATGCCCCCAATACATAATTTAAAATCCAAGCTAGGTCAATAAAATTTAACCTATAAACTCCGTCCTCATTGTTCTCAATCATCTAGGAACATGATGTAGGAAGTGTTAATACAGAATTCTAAAAAATATTTTTAAATTTTCGGCACGGTTTGAATTGCTCACCAAGCTTGCGTTCAGTTAGACGTGGCGGGAAGCGCGCTGCAATCGCGCGGTTTTGATTTATAAGAGCATCTTCATATTAAGTCACAACCGTGCGGATTCCGCGTGATGGAACTGGGACACAGGCCTCCTCTCAATGAGAGAGAATGGGCTATAATCCACCACGCGGGCCCAGTGCGGATTGGTAGATGTCACATGTCTTCGAATTTTTTGGTTCTGTGACATGCCGGTTTCCTCACGATGTTTTCCTTCACCGTTTTGAGAGCAGTGGTAATGAAATAAATTACACAAAGTAAAGCACCTGTCTGGGTTCGAACCCACGACTTACTGTTCGTAAGTCGGGGCCGCGGCCGTCACCACTGGGCCACCACCCGCTGCTTTCAATATTCAAATGTCGTTTCTTTACTTTAGTGACCGAAATATAAATCATTTCCCCGCATTGAGTAATGTGTTTCTAGCCATTATTTACGATACGCGTAAAACTTGCTATGTACATATAAATCTTTTGGCATCTCCAAATAAATATAGTTTTGTCACGTGCTGCTTGCTTAGCTCAATAAGGGAAACTGCTTTAGAACTTAGACCATTATTTTATAGGAAGTTCCTATAATGATGGAGAATGAGAGAGAATAGAGGAGAGGATACAGAGGATAACCCTCTCGCCCTCATTCCAATGTTTTTAGGGTTGGCGTAGTTTGTCTTCTTTGTCCAGACAGATGTCTGCACCAAGAAGACCACGACGAAAATAGCTTTCAACCGTGATTTTAATAAAATCCCTCGTTTCTTTGATCTCATCCATTCTAATGACTTGTCCTTGTCTTTCTTGTAGCAATTATGAGCAATTTCCTTTCTTATAAAATAACGAGATCACTCAAGCTCAAGCGATCACTCGTAATGATTTTACTCTAAGCGATTTTTTTTTTTAAGTTATCCTTTGTTCTATTGTGTACGAAGCACTATATAGTAACAAACGCCACAAGAGCTGACGAATAACGTCACCAAAATCAATATGTACATAACCGCCTCGGAATTTGGTCATTTGGCGTCAAATTCTTGTTAAAACCAACAATGTCAGATTATTAGATATGATAAAAGAACCCCAAAAGTGTTCTACTAGTAATTTCTTTTAGGAATAACCCAAAAAATCCTTTTAAGGATGGTTTCCTAATGTGTCGTTTGAATATTGTAACCCCAATTTGGGGGCTTTATTTAGCCTTGCTGATTTGACGGGTTATAAACCATACGCCATTTAAAACGCAAAAGCAATCAGTGGGTGTCAGTTAGTAGTAAATCAATCACACCATGGTGATTTATAACAGGCCACCATACGTTCATACCCTACTCACGGCACGTAGCAACAAGGAAAACGAGATGATTAAGGTACGCCTCCAAAAAACGAAGGCTAACTACACCGGCAAAGTCCTATCGCTTCCATCCGACATTGCCGCTTGTTTCCATTCTCATACCTGCGGTCTTTCATTGCGATTGACTTCACGACTGGCGGTTTGCAGCTATGGTCACCTGAACGTTACCGACATTAAAGGGTCATTAAATAAAAGTAAAACTGTTAATACAACTTTTTTTGTCCTTACAAGAGTCTTCGTTTGTCTCTGCATTCATAACCTGCATAGCCCGAAGAATCTCAGTAGGCATGGTTACATTGCTTGAAAAATATCCTCATGATGGCATCCGTGTCCTAAAGCGTGGTTAAGTCCCTCAGAAGGGTAGACCGAAGACTTGAACTTGTTCGTGAGAATCCGCTGGAAGCGGTAACCGGTCAGTACGAGATCGGTGGATGTGGCAATCTTTGGGAGAGACCTTTGTCCAGCAGTTGGCGTGTATTGACTGAAATGATGATTGATGATTAAAGGTTAACAGACTACGTAAACGATCTACTC
Source organism: Xestia xanthographa (assembly GCA_905147715.2). Classification (NCBI taxonomy): domain Eukaryota; kingdom Metazoa; phylum Arthropoda; class Insecta; order Lepidoptera; family Noctuidae; genus Xestia; species Xestia xanthographa. The sequence continues at coordinate 14,455,813 of LR990652.1, forward strand.
TCGAAACGGCGCGAAAGTTATCATAATAGCTCATGCCGCTATTTTATAATAGCGAACTGGCTTATGCCAGTAGGCAATGTGGTAACTGCCGAGAGTACGCCAGGTGACCACGCGTACTTTCAAGTATCGCTTCTCGTATGTTAGACAAGTAAGACTTTCCTACACTCCAGAAATTATATTCCTAAATTATTACCATCTGCCTAGCCTTTCCCCATCTTTTTTTCCTCCTAGTTACTGGGCAATACGATGGTCGGGCTTCTGATGACTATCCGTAACGATATGATATTGCGAGGAGTGGCCTGTCTGTATACCACATATTTACAACAAAAAAAACTTGCGACGGCATCTAGGAATCATCATCTGATAAGCTCTGCGTCTGCCTATCTGACCTCTACAAACTAGCTACTGGGTAATACGATACTCCTTGGTAAGACTGGTTGTCAGACTTTCGGACTTCTGACTACACGTACGTAACGACTGTCAAAGATCTGCAAATGACAGCCGAGACTTAACATAATGCTTTCCGAAACACAGAAAGAACTCGGTATGTAAAGATCACCAACCTCGGCAAACCTTAACCTCAAACATCTCCTATATTATTCGGAAACTAAATGCATTCATTTATTTTCAGAACCTGGCGGAAGCTGAGTACGTGGTGGCAGTGTTCATGTTCATGAGGCTAGTTGGTTGGCCAGCAGAGCGGATCTCGATCCTCACCACCTATAACGGACAGAAACATCTCATCCGTGACGTCATTGACAAGCGGTGCGCTGAAAACCCGCTGATTGGTCGACCACACAAGGTATTAATTAAAATAGTGTTAATTTTTAACCGTACCTTTTCTATCCTTTTCCATTTTAGTACCTGTCGTTGTTTAATGGTGAGACCATTAAACAAGACATATGACGGCCAAGTCTGGTCTCGAGATCGAACCCAAGACACGTATAGTATAATTATCACTTGCTCCCGGAAAACATCGTTAGGAAACCAGCATGTTTGAGAGATATTTCTGGACGGCATATAAACAAAAGACACATCATATTGATAATAAGGAAATTGGGTAACTTTTCAACACGTTTATGACACGTCATCCACAAGCTTCGGTGACATTTCCCAAACTATATATGAGTGACGTTGTACCTACTTAGAAAATGTATGTTAATGTGATCTTAATCAGTAATAATTATGACTCATTGTGTGTCATAAAAGTGATGAGAATTTTTTATACAACTTTACCCAAGAAATGAATCACTTAATTAATACTTCCTGTAAACGGGATTTCTTTCTTCAATTTCATCTCCACAAATTGTTGCTATACAGGTTGGAAACTTTCAACGAGGCAGTAACGGGAACTACCTTAACCGTTGCAGCTACACGAAAATGGTTTTAGGAGACTATCCATAATTTTTCGTGAAATTTTGATCACAGATTTTCCAAAAAGTTAGCAAGAAAATGGTAATTTTACACAAAACATTTTTTTGATGCCAATCGATCCTGTTTCTTATACTAATCACAAACATCTACGGGACCGACCCAGGTTGGAGTACTAAATAAGTCGGAAATTGCAAAAAACTTTTCCCATACATTTGGTTTGAAAATTTTAACCACAAAATGTTTTTTGATTTTAATCGATCCTGTAATATATTGAATGTTATATTGCAATAAAAAATCATAAAAAAAAGTGAAATAAAACTAATTATATCTTGACTTTCCTGAGTCGTCATTCTCGTTTTCTCGTCATTGGTGGAGTCACGAATTTTATTTAAACTTTCCATGAAACTCGAAGCTTTTGTTTTGCAGAATTGGTTTACGTTTCATATAACTCTAAATGACCTAAACGAATGCAGTTTTCTGTAATGAATACAAATGATCTTGAAAATGCATTTATGTTGACCGATGAAATCATGTTTTACAGAAGACACAATGTCATACTAAGCTAGTGTTTGCCTTTGGGCTTGCTTGCATTTATTTTCTTTGAATTTCAGATGACTCAATTTCAAAGACAATGTTAATTTTTTCACTGTTTTCACGTGACTCAACTCATATTTACCTACTTTGGTTGAAAAGTGATAATTCGAGACTGTTAGCATAGTTACTAAGTTCTGCAAATACCTAAAAGCCGGATCCACACAAGACGATCCAATGGATCGCCGATCATGCGATCCGCGATCCGGGAGCGTGGAGTAAGGATCATGGATCGTACTCGTCCGACAGCTTTATGTTTTTGGCGATCCTGCCGCGCCGCTCCAACACGCTCCAGCCGATCCACCTTGATCTGCCCACAGTTGAACTCTCGCTCGCTATAGAGTCACACGTGCAGAAACAATATTTCCCTAGCTCCTCTATTGGTGTATTTGCTGTTATTTAGATTTATATTGTTTGTAAAGGGATATTAGACGACGACTTTCAAAATGTTCCATATCGTTTGATCACAGACAATGCGTTTGATCGCGCGCTCCACACAACCGTCTATGCCACGCGCGCCAAGAGTCTGAGGCACCTTTGTGCAAAAACCGACAACCAACAGATCGCTCGCGAAAGAAGCGTGAGCTCCTGCCGCGCAGTTTGGTTCGAGCGAGGCGCGCTCAGGCCGCGCACGATCGGAACGCGTTAGATCGTCTGGTGTGGATCCACCCTTTATTTAACCTGTTGCTAAATATTTCTGAATCCTTTTTAGCACCAAATTACCGACATGACAAACAAAATTTGTGGCATTTACGTGGTTGGCATTGGCATAATCTATTTAGACAGGGTGGTGCCAACAATATGACAATAAATTAAACTAAGCATACCTCATGACGATTCTCAGTCTGCATACAAAAATTAATTCGAAAATATCCAGCACTTTAGTAATGGAACATTTTTTTTAATTTACAGCATTTTCTACATGATGTAGGCTAGTGACCCCCGCATCGGTATAAACACTGAAACATGTTGCCTACTCGCTACTTCAAAAACCTATGCCAAAATCGTTTTTTTTTATTCTAATCCAAGCGCGAATTAGTGCAAATTAAATAGGTTTAAGGTTAGTAAACCAATATTTATAAATGGCGTTGTATTTCGTTAGCAGTAGTGATTTATTTGATAGTTTAAAAATATTACTATGAACTAGTATTACCAGTGTTTTCATTTATTGTTGTATTGTCGGCGCCACGCTGTATAAAATGTCGTACTCAGTCATCATCAACATTAATTGCAACCTGGTTTCACCCTCGGCAGAATATAGGCCACTTGTTTTTGTGTCATCGTCTGACTGCTGATCTGCCAGCATTCTTTCCACTCGTGGTCGTCTAATATTTGGTCAGAGCTCCAATAAAATTGAGCGTGACAGCAATCACGACAAATGAAGATTTATATCGTACGTAACGTTTACAATCGCAACCGCTCATTTATATTCAATATACACCAACAAACTAAAACTGAACCAGTTGTTGTAGTTGGGTAGGCAGTACCTGACCATTTTGCTAGTTATGTTAGTCCCACTACCTCCTTATCGCATCCTTATCTTATCGGGTGTTGGGGCAACACTATTTTTTTTCTTCCACTCTCCTCTGTCAACCGTCTATCATTTACCCTTTTTTCTTTCATATCATTCCTCATACAATCCAGCCATCGCTTCCTTGGTCTTCCTATCCCTCGGATCTCCATCCGTCAACATTTATATTCATCACTCTTATAATCACATGGGATTCATCCTTCCTCATCACATGGCCGTACCAAGACAGTCCCATTACCTACGGGGTATGAATGGGAAACATAAACCCCTACAAATAAATTCAAAATGATGCAAAGATCACTGTTGAAGTCAAAAGTTACCGATTTTTATTAAGTATATAGGTATTCCAATAACATTAGATATTATAACTTTAAAAACAATTGTTTAGTATTTAAAGCAGTGCACCACTGACTATTCCCTTTTTAATTTTAAGTGCTTACAGGATTTCCAAAGACTGTCTTGGAGATATCGCAATCAGTGATAAGATCACCACTATAAAGGGTGTAAAACACCTCTTAACGAAGCCGAAAAGCACTTGTTCTCATCGTTAATGCGATCATTTTTTTGTTGTACGCCATACCTGGGAACCTTCGACTTACGGAGATAAAGTACAAGTTTTTAATGCTAGATTTTTACTTTAAATATCTCCACGACCCCCGTGCTATTCAATCCATCCGCACAATGTTTTAAGTGCGTTACATTGAGTCCTACCACAAAACATGATTTTTTACCCAAAAAAACAAAGTCGTTCCCCAACAATAACTTTTGCGTAAAGTTACTTAGTTTGATGTACAGAATACTTGGTTGACGGCTTCGTGATGAGGTCTTTTACACCCTGTATATCCAAAGATTCAGCAAAATTAAAAATAAAAACTGTGTTAAAATTTTGGTGTAGAATAAACTATCTACACATCTATGAAAATAAAATTTAAAAAATCACGATATACCAAAATCAAAAAACATTATGCACAAAAATTATAATACAAAAATATTGGTACCATTATTGATATTGCACAAATCGTGCAAGAATAAAAAGATTATAAACAAACATTCAGTTAAATCTTATTTTAAACTAGCATAGTTCCATCAACAAAAATATCTCTGTTGAGATCACAATTGCTCGAAATAGAGGTGACCTGATCCTTACTATGTTGGTAGGAGCGGCCAGTCGTCTACTACATAGCTATAAAAAAAACATCTGACATCATCTAGTCTGCTTAGTCTTTTTTATGGGACACGCCACACTATTCCCAAACCACTGCAACTCCTGAAAGCCAGAATCTACAGTGGCGACCACCAGAAAAGCGCCGAGACAATGAAGCTCGACGAAGTCCCATTGCAGAGAAAGAATGTAACTGTATTGGATCCCGCAACGCAATTAATCTGAAAAGTGTAGCGGAGGAGTGGGAAAAACCGTAATTTCCACTTTCCTTTATATCAGCAGGAAACAGAACGAAACAAGGCCGATAGGCACAAAGGGACGTTTACAACTGGGATAGGCCCAGTTGCTTATAGCACGGATAAAATATCCACGGATAAAATATCTGCTTAGTCTTATCCCAATAACGTTGGGATCGGCTTCCATTCTAACCGGATGCAGCTGTTACCAATATTTTATTTAAAGCGACTGCCTATTTGACGTCCATAGGTGTGGGTCAAAGATACCGAAAGTACCCAGATCGCGTACGGTTGAAACACGTTTCAAGGGCTCATTTTTCAGAGTGTAGATGAAAGCCACTCAAACCGTGTGACTTTTGTTAATATTCAGGTTGAGTTTATAGTGCGCCTAGCAAAGATCTCTTTGGCGCCTACTGATGTTGTCGATTTCGTGTTGGTGTTCCTGTATCGGTATAATTAGCTATGGGAAGACCAACTTTGACATCGTTGGCATGTACATCAAAACTGTTGAGTGATTTACATACTTTGGTGGATCGTTAACAACTACTATTAGAAACAGGAGGGGACCGTGGTTAGTGCCTTGACCTATGCCAGAAGCGACAAAGTAGCACTCCGGATTAGCATTTTTATAGGTAAGATATTGCTTGCGATCGTAGAGGTAGGTCGCGAAGAATTAGTGTTGTAGAGACCTGCGAAAGCCAATTTACTTCAAAGTATGTCATCATCAACCCAGTTAAAAGCCTTCTGTAAATCTAAATAGGGTACATCTATCTGCATTTTGTCATCAAACGCCAAAACTATTTTGTTAACTTATTTTTATTTTAAAATGTTTGTTTGCTTATAGCTGGTTGTCAGACTTTCGGGTTTATTTAGCCACGAGCTCCTCATCCTCTGACGTCATCTAGGAATTTTAATTCTTAAAGATCTCGCTCTAATAGTTTATGCTATGATTATCTTGGAGAATAACAGAGACAAAAAAAAATTGATATTCGCGTCCGAATAACTTTGTTGCGCGCATGGATAATGTCTGTCTCAAGGCAACGAGTTCATTATAATAAAATTCAACCGTCTTCGATTGATTTAATATTGTTCTAAAATCGATTTTTACTTATTTTTACATTAGGACACGCACGCGATATTTCTTTCTATATGCGATTGTTGTTACTGGCCTTTGCTTTATCGATACCCAGCCATACGTTAGTTATAGAATGGAGTAGTCATTGAATTTTAGTAAATAAGAGATCGTAATAATAGGCAAACACAGCTAAAATCGCAGAGAGCAGTAGTAATTGTGACGACCCGATGATTATATTTCTTATGTACCTACACCAAACAAATTACAGGTAGGTATAACAACTTTTATATAGGGTGACACAATAGGCAATCTTACCGCTAAAAAAACTATATTTTCAAGACAACCTTTAGATGGACTTAAGAAGGGCCCTCTTAAATCCATCTTCCCGGCCCGCCTTTCGTCAACGCGAGCATGGTCGGCCGAAAAGCTTGTTGTTTCATCCAGAGCCACAGCGCTGGTATTCTTTCAACTCCCCTGTCTTACCTAGCCCCGAACCCGCACTACTTGCCTCCCGCGTACCTCATACCGCCTAACGCGAGGACATTGAACGAAAATATTGTTCGAAAATTAATTATAAAACTTGTTCCAGGAAATACGTGTTTTTGAATTAGTCTTACAAGTATGTGAAATAAATATTTGTTATTTAGAATCTCCACTGATGGTTTCTATACTTTTACAATTTATAAGTACATTATGAACGGCCAAAGTTGAGGTAAAAGTTGTGCAAAACAGCAATTTTTGGAGGCTTATACTGAATTTGTTGCTACAAATTTTTATTTTCTGCTTCGATAGAAGACTAGATATAGTCCACAAGATACCTATTAAGTATTAGTTCAAAAAAATCAAAGATATAGGTATGTCTAACAACGGCATAATCACGCACGAGCTATTGTCAAAATTCTCGCGAAAAGTATGTCGGGTTGGCCGCTCTTAAGGGAAGAGGAGAGATAATACTGTCGGTAGTCTGTACGAGTTGTAATCCGAGGAGATCGAGAATATCATCACTACTCAAACCGGTGACGGAAAACATCGTGATGCTTTGCTATTCAAGCCTTATGACATCTACCGGAGGCCTGTGTCTCAGCAGTAAGAACATTATGAGCATGCTACAGCGTAGATGCCAATCACTCGACTATCAGTCTATATTAATGTTATAAAGAAAACCCTGACATCATGAGCCATCAGCATAAAAAAGTCGCTCTTTGTAAATTTAAATTCGTCAAGGTCCCCAGATATTAAACAAATTGGTCAGATACGAATGAACTCGCTTGCCCCCGGGTTCCGTCCCCACCGGAAAGTGATATTCTTTGATGTTCGTTCGAATTACTATTTGGAGAGAAAGAAATAGTACATTGTTCACCGAGAGGAGAAAGTGACCGATTACCGTCGAGGGTGTCGTTCGCATCGATCGCACTTTCTCTCGAGTGATACATAGTGCTTTATACTACACCTACGAGGAAAATAAAAAACGAAATCTTTACTAATTGAAATTTCTACGAAAACTGAATCCTCATACAACACACAAATTGGAAATGGCGCCAATGGCGTCTGCAATTTTCACATGTTCTTTTTTCAAATTGTTTATCCTGCCGCCGCAGGGTCGCACTGCCAGCCCGACACCATCCAACACACAGCCAGTGTCATTTTGCGAACTTGGAGATAAAAACTCACTGTAAAAACTTTTTGGCTTTTGATATTTAGGTTACCGGAGCATAGTCTTACCCAAAATTAAAAAAAAAAAACCACGTAAGAAATGGATTTTCATACACTTTTCTCTCCCGCTCAGATGCGTTTTCTCCCCGCATATTTGTTCGATATGCAATGACGTACTTTCTACCGTAAATTTGATAAAGTATCAAGGTACTTTCCAAGCAGGTGTAGTATAAATACCTAAGTATATCTACCTAACTAAAGGGTGAAAGTGACATCGACGCAAAAACGGTTACCAAGTATTCTCTACATCATTCAAAACCCCCGAACATAGAATTTTTTACCAGTAGGTAATTGAAAAAATCTGCTTTTCCTTACATTTACACCATGTATGTAGAAAATAGCAGAATAAAAAAGAAAATAATCGATGAAAAATTTCTATGTGGCCGTTCAGAATGATGTACTGTTTCACTATTCCACCCTCTATACCTACAGGGTTAGTTTTCAATGACAAGCCAAAATTAAAAAATTAAGATCTAGATATCAAACCAAAAGTGTATTTTAAATATTTTTTTCGAAAAATATAAAATAAAATAATAGCATTTATTTGAAAATGTCCTAAAAAATTCTTAAATCATAAACCTAGTGGGAATCAATGCACTTGTGTGCGGCTGTGCGTGCATGCACCGCCAAATTTATGTGTGTGCTAACTGCTACCTAGATCTAGGTTGTTGAACTGAATTGTGCTGTTGCAATGTCCACAAGTTCGCTTTTTAGTGGTGGACAGGAATAAAATTTTATTTAAAAAATGTCATCTCTGAAAATTTTGCCGGTCCATTGTAAACCTTGTATTTTTTTTGTCATAGATTTAATTGCAAGCTTCAAATGAAATCGTTTATTGCTATATAGCACTGCAAAACTATGGACGCTGAACGTTCCGTGTTAAGCGTTCCTTATGATAACTAAAAGTTCATGACAGGAAGACAAACAGACACCAGTAACACCAAATTAGAGACATTTTGGGGTTCTGACAATTGGTCGATTGCAAACGATCAATGTATGAAAATCTACGAAAAATTACAAACGACGCGACGCACACGCTCGCGCGCGCCGTTGTGCACAAGGTCGCAGGTTCCATTCTAGTAGATAAGTAGATGTTATTTATTGCTTGACTCACTTCCTAGATTATTTTGGCTGGCCACCCACATGGTATAAAAGCCAATGATACGTAAATAGAATAAATGTTTATGTCAGACTGCCTTTTTGGTCTAGCGTTACTGCTGAGCGCAAGGTCAAACAAAGGACAAAACAAAAAAGGACAAAATGTTGTGTGTTATTGGGATTTAAAAAAAAATTCAGTAGCAACCACGGAGCCTGAATATTTAATTATGCCCGGTTGATAGCAATATGCTAACTAAATATTACACGGGATTTAAACATGACTAGCGAAATAAAAATGAGCTATTGGGTGCCTTATCATCGGGGATTACAGAAGTGATTGCTGCAGACTGCTGTAACATAAAGCCGGGTACAGCGTAACATGCAACGTAACATGAAAGGAGCATTTCATAAGAGTGGACGCAGCGCGCGCACGAACCGAGCATGTATCTACTCGCATCTGTCTCCGGCTTGCGCGCAGCGAACATAGCTCAGTCTGCCGAGAACACGGGAATGAGATGTTTTTTGTAAAAGTATTCATTTTGTGGATTCCACAAAATTTCTCTTGTTCTGTACTCCTCAATTCACTGCATTACTTTTTCTTCACTTTATGATTCAAGTGTAGCTTCGTCTTCTTCCTCCATTGTTCGCACGCGTTCCACAGTACAGGCACACGCAACCCGTCCACACTCCCCTTTCTGTTCGGCGAAAAAACTCACAAATGGTGGATTGCGGCGCAACGAGTTGAAATGCTCTGTTCGCGCGACGTCCACACTATGGGAAATTCTGTTACATTGCGCCAATGTGGACGGCAATTTATTTCATTGCGTGTTACATTTTATGTTACATTTCGTAAGTCTGTACCCGGCTTTAAATTATGTATTTATGTCAGAAACTAACTTTCATCTTAAAATTAATTAAAGTTGAATTGGCAAGGCCGCAATAGACGGCGATGTAAACAAGAGGAACATCAAAACAAAACAAACCTAACCTTGATCTGATTGACAACAGTTATTGTTACGTTAGGTCAGTTATCGCCTCCGTTTTGTAGGTCATAATATAACGGGTGATTCATTCGGACCGAGGACGTACTTTTTTGAAAACTAATACGGAAAAAACAAATTTATCGGGTTATCCTTACAATCATACAAAAGAACTATTCTTGACGTTTATTTTTAAAGATTAATTCTCTAAGAACTTCTTATCAACATCTACCCACAGGGTGTAAAAGACCTCATCACGAAGCCCTTAACCAAGCATTCTGTACATCAAACTAAGTAACTTTACGCAAAAATTATTCCTGGGAAAAGACTTTCTTTTGGGTTTTTTCATGTTTTGTGGTAGAACTCAATGTAACGCACTTAAAACATTGTGGCTGATGGATGGATTGAATTGTACGGTGGTCGTGGAGGTGTTTAAAGTAAAAATCTTCCATTAAAAACTTGTATTTAAAAAAAACTTGTCAAAAAGTTGGAACTTTGGCCCTCAATATCTCCGTAACTAAAAGGTATGGCGTAGAACAAAAAAATGATCGCAATGATGAGGAGAACAAGTGCCTTTCAGGTGTTTTACACCCTTTATTTGTATGCTTCTCAGGTGACGACAGTGGACAAGTACCAAGGACAGCAGAATGACATAGCCCTGGTGTCCCTTGTGCGGACCCGCGCCGTGGGCCATGTTCGGGACCTCCGCCGGCTCATAGTGGCCGCATCCAGGGCACGCCTGGGTCTGTACATCTTCGCCAGAGCCAACCTCTTCAGGAACTGCTTTGAGCTACAACCCACCTTTAATCAGGTAAGATATGTCACATTGAATTAAAGAAACTGCCATGTAGGTGTTCAAGCCATAAAAAAAAACACCGAAGGCGACGCTTCTCAAACAAAGCTGAACTTACTTAATGTCTTTGTGTACCATATTAACGCGTAACGTAACGTATGTGTGTCTTTGTCTTTGTGTAAACACTATTAACTCTTAAGATAGTCGCGCACTTCACGGGAAAACTTTGACTGAGACTTCTCGCTAAAATTGTCACAGGTTTTTTTTTACATCATCACCAACTCCAATTTCATTACGACACAAAGAATGGTACATTTTGATACAAGTGGAGAAAGTTTGTTATTGTATTCGAGGCGGAATTATAACTCCCGAGCCGTAGGCGAGGGTGTTTTTGAGCCTAGAACTGCAATAACAAATGTCCACGTGTATCAAACGACGTTTTTCAATACACTTTTGAAGAAATAAAATAAAATATAACGTAAAATATTTTTGTCACGAACTAAGAAACTATGATTTTAATTTTCTTTTTTTCGCGCTCTACTTTCGCCAGGTTGAAGGAGAGGCAAAGTCTGGCAAAGGTATCAAGCCGTTAAACAGCCTAATATAAAAAATAGATTTATTTTATATTTTGAATTCAGAACACAAATAAATGTTAATTTGTGTATAAAAATAACTATTAGTTTTTAATAATCATGTTTATCTATGATGTTCTATTTATAAACACAATTTTAATATTCAAAAAATATTTATGCCGTAAAGACGCGTAGTGCTTTGCCGAAATTAAAAAAAAACATACACCTCAGACTATAGGCATTGAACCAATTTGAACTAAGTATAGGTATAGTTATCTGTGGCAATTTTCATTCCTGCACACGTGCGGGAAAGTGGAAAAAATCGCACGCGTGTGAAATACCATGCATGTTGTACCTAATCGTAGTGCGTTAAGGACCAGTTTTCGAGGAAGTGTATTGAAAAATAAATATTGTTTTTTTTTTCAGGAAACTGTTGTAAAATCCAAGATTCCTTGGCAACCTCTTTAACGTTTGTGATTAATGAAACATTTATTGGAAACTAGCTGTGCCCCGCGACCTTCGTCCGCGTGACATTATTATAAAAATATTACTTTTGAATCGAATTTTGTTATCAATTTCAAGGGTTTTAATATTTTTGCACGGAACACTAATCCATATTTCTAAAATAATAGTAAGTTACTCCTTATAAAATTATAACATCAGTTATCTTCCGGTAAAAGTCCCGTCAAAATGGATCTAGCCGTTTCGGAGATTAGCCGGAACAGACAGACAGACAGAAAGACAGACAAAAATTTTAAAAGTAGTTTTTTTGTCATGAGTATCGCGCATATACTTTCAGTGAAAGTTGATTTTGGCATTACAAACAAACACTTCAATTTTATTTATTTGTATAGATAAAAGTGATCATACATTTCTATTTGCAGAAAACGATATGATTGATCACGATCACATGGGGTTTTATTGTCCTAGGAATAACAGATGCCTGTACCGTACGTCAAACAGCCATCTGTAGTATTAAAATCAATCATAATATTTACGACGTATTTTCCCAGAAAATCTTGGAACCATCAGGGAATAATCTATCCCCCGGGAAAAGCAAATACGCTTGTTTAAAAATATAACTTTTCGATTAGTTCTCAAAATAATTCGGAATTTTTCCCGACCTTGCCATTCAAGACAGCGAATCATGAATGATATTAGTCTTTTACTAATACTATTTATTTTGACCACTCCGGGAAAATGGCACTCACACACATTCACATTGGTAAAAATAAGCTTTTATTACACTTAAAACAAAGTGACACTCGGTAACGATAACGAAGATGGAAATGTCAAAAATTTTTGGAGTGACATAAGCTACCGAAAATCTTATGGCAGTGTCAGTCAATCCAGTTGAACGTTGTTATAAGGAACGAAACACTGAAAGCAATGGGGGCTATCGCGTGTCAATTTGCCACTAGAGACGCTTGTGTAGACTAAGGTCTTCCAAAATGTCAGATGTCATAGTGTTCGCGCGTTGCGTGCTTTTTTATCACGTAGGTATTTATACTAATAAATTATGACTTGAAGATTTTAAGTAGCAACATAAGATCTTTTTGTTAGAACTTGGAGGTAGAATGATTTTGAAACGTTTCATGCTTGCTAATTTTAGAAAGAATATTGTAAATATGTATTTAAAGATTATATGATTTATTATGTTATTCTATGTTGTTAAACGTAATAAAATAAACTTTTTTATGAAGTTATTGGTACTTTAAAGTATTAAATAGAATTATTGACAGGATCTTACTCGACAGTGAGTGCCCAAAAACGGGTATCGTTATCGAGGCAAACCTGGGAATCTCCAGCTAGCTAAAGTAACGACTTCATTTTTTTCGGATCGGCCAGAGAAAACAGTCGACCCGAAAGAGATATGGACTTCTGAAAGAGCATCTCCACCAACTCGACCGTCCTCGATCAGCTTGTCCGTTCGGTTGTAACTAATCTTAAGTTATTTATGTTCCGTACTTTCTGTGACGTTCCAATACCGATTACCCAGGTCAATGGTACCATAAAACTTGGTGAAGAAGATCGGTGGGGTTTACGTTACTTAGTGGTAATCATCTCAGGCTTTCGCAGTCCGTTGCTGGACACAGACCTGTTCATACTTCACGTCATAAACAAACACGATATTGACAGCTCTTGAACTTGATTGGTTAGATGTCCTGAAGTCCAGAACAGTTACCATAATGCTATAATATTTATTTCCCAGCTGGTGGAGCGCCCCCTCGAGCTAGAGCTGGTGCCGGGCGAGCGCTGGCCGGCACAGCGCGGCATAGGTGCAATCGTTCCCGACGCCATGACACTGCGCATCCGGGACATGCCCCACATGGCGCAGTACGTCTACGATATGTACCTCGACCGCGTGCGACAGTGCAAGGACCAGTATGAGGTAGGCTTCAATGAGGTTTGATGCTATTAACAGTAGAGCTGCTTTGTGCTCAGGAGCTTATCCGGAAAAACACACCAACTCGGAGCAAAGACCGCGCCAACAGCGTTCAGAAAAGGCTAACCAAATCAAATCAAATAACACCACTTACATATACACACACACACACACACACACTCTCACACACACACACACACACACACACACACACATTCTTGTTGTCTTTTTTTAACTAATTAAATTTGTAGCGTCGAAAACGAATTAAGTGGATTTCTCTTACTGCGGCCCTCCATTTAGCTGAAATTTACACCTGGGATGTAAACCTACTTAAATCCGGTATAAATCTCTCTGCATGGTAATTGAAATGGCCTACAGGTGGCCATCGCCTTGTTTGACATTCAATAATTTCAATAAAAAAAACTTGTTAAATGAGCTTAGGGTGCCTAAAACTGCCTGTGCGAAAAAGGCTAGCTTTACTAGCACGATTAAGGCTATCCATAAAAATGTTTGGGCAGTTTAACTTAGCGCATAAGGCTCGCGCCGCAGTTAATCCATTGTCTTTAATTAGCTGCAAACGTGATCATAGAACACGATAGCTAGTTTTCCCAACCCCAAAACCCAAACCAGCCATTTATCGTCTAAACTTGGCTTAGGTACCAATTCTGTTTTTGACGGCACTGTCAATCTAAAATTATCGAGTGCGTCATGGTAACTCCTTTTGCGAGGAATTAATGGACGCTAAATAGGCGGCGGAAAAGGAGCGTAGAGGACACAACCTTCCTCTTTATAAGCAGGAGACGCACCGGGCGCCAGAGGCCAGATCTGCAGGTGACAGATTTGGGGAGTTTGTCACCTGAACAGACACAGGCCCGCCAGCGCGCCGTGTTGTGTACCCGGTACTCATGAGGAATGGCCGAAGGAGCGTGTCGAGCTGCACAAGTACTTCAGCACCCTGGTCAATGGTAGTCGATGAATACCGTCTGGTTTAAGTCAATAGGAGTCTGGCAGACCTCTTCGCCCACCCCAGTGCGGAGGCTAGTCACGCGGGTATCAACACGCAAAATAGGTGCGTCATGAGTCTTTTGGCAGATAACCATGGCCGGGCCTACCGCTGCCAACTTGTTTTTTTGTCAATGGAATTCACAAAGAGCGCCACCAGACAATGGCGTTCGAGTCGCAAGAACCTTGACGTTCTAAAACATTGAGCTATTACTACTACGTATAGAGAAGACAGCGCTAACGAAATCTCCGTTCAACTGCGGTCGGCCGGCCGCAGTTCTTTCAGTCGCTTGCTCGCTACAGAACATCTAATACGGGGTTAGCCGCCCCCCCCGCGCCCCGCACTGCGCACAGATTTTGTTTGCGCTGTCTTCTCTATACGTAGTAGTAATAGCTCAATGTTCTAAAATATGAATGTCTTGTTGCAGCGTTCCCAAGCTGTGTGGTCTGCGCCGGGCTCGTCCCGCGCGGCCCGGCCCGCGCTGGCGCCGCCCGCGCAGCACGCACACCCGGGCGCCAACGACAGCGACGACGACGAGCCCCCTGCCCCCGTCGTCCCCGCCGCGCCCGCCATTCCCGCCACCTTCCAGCCCACCGAGATAGTCAACGAGATCGTCGAAGCCCCCACTGAATCTGCTGATACTTCTTAATTTGTAGCATTTAATTAAGCACACAAAATAAAATAACTTTTTCCAAATACCATTTCTTTGATTTACTATGGAGGTATAAAGGTCGCCGTACATTAGGCGACACAATAGAATGGTCTATAACTAATTCGGTAGTAAGCATTCACCAAATAGAACATGACTCGTCGACTATCTGTAGTTTGATCCCAAGGAAAATACGTGCCGTCCATTCACGAAAACCACACCAGGATTACACAGACAGCAAACTAAGCAGTATTATTCAGTGTACATACATACGAGCTTTATATCCGGTAACAAACCTTAACTCGCATTACACACTTTGGAACACCATGCGGTTTTACTGAATACAATACAATACCTAGCTCAGCTATCTACACAATCGGGTTTTTTATCGGGCAACCGCACTTTACTTAAGTATAAAGCGTCCTACGTGCTTTAGGACGTGTTTGTCATGATCGTGACACAACACGACCCTTATAAAGCTCGTTGCCATACATTCACGCGCTTTAAAAAATTACTCGTGATTCAACCTCGTGCGTGCGCATCATTCTCATGTCATTAGGGACTACCCACTCCACCCCAATAGTTGGTAAAAACTATGAGCTGTTGAACTATTGATCGCAGAATTTTTGACATCAAATTCCTGTTGGACGTCACACGGCTAACAAGCTTAAATGGAACTGGCCAGCATAGCTATTAACAAACGCTTTGATTCGGAAAGTCGTATGTCTATCTCGCTCGCTTTTGTAATGCCAAAAAAAGACAGACATATGGCTTTTCGAATCGAAGCGTTTGTGAATAGCTATGCAGATCTGTCGCATGCTGGAGGATGGCGCTTTTGTAATTGTCACACGGTCCTTAATATCAGCAAACTATTATAATAGGAAGTAGTCTTTGGGACATACATCTATGTCCCACAGTAGGGCAAATAGTAGCCCAAGTAATCTTCGGGAAAACAGGGTCCGAGCTACCGCTGGTCATTATTCTAGAGAGGAACTTTCTAACAATATACGCCCTGTCCAGAAGTACAGCTTTCGGAATCAAGCCCTTGATCCAGCTGCCAAGCGAGGGCCTCCATAGATGTTGATCGAAGCAGCGGTATTAAGCCATTGGTCGACACGATTATCGGCACAATGACTGCTGTACGCACATGTTGACAACCTCGCGAGCAATCATGATACTTAAATTGCTTCACTTCATCTGCTTCCGCACGAGATTCGTCATGCGGGACCGCTATAACGATCATTGCGCGACGCTCAAATCGATCTATTAGCACAGTGTCAGTTTGCTCTACGAGTTGGCATCGACCACTGGTACGGTACGTCGAAAACTTTACAAAACTCATTATTGCGAAACTAAGCTGCAACAGTGGTATTGGTACACTGTATCATGCGATGTTATTCAAACAATAAAATTGCAACGGTCAAAGTCATCCGGTAATTGACTTAAGACTCAATTTACATGGAATAGAAGGGATGCGTCAATTTCACCTACCTCATGACACGAGGTGCGCGAATTCGCGAGAATTCTCGTGCATCCCAGTGTTTTTCGTAGATGCTTGGAACCGCACTTCGATGTCAGACTTCCCGTTTGCACCACTTCCCGCGGGTTTCAGAGACTGCACCGACAGTAGATATAGTTGGTGCCAGTTAATATCGCAAAAGCGGTCATTGACCTACCTCTTTTTATTAAAGTTCTTAACGTTGATATCCATAAATAAGCCTGTTCAAGTCTTGAATCGTCATCTATCGCGATCTTCAAATTTTTTCTAATGAAAAAATTGTTTCGTTTTTTTTGTTTCGTAGGAAGAGATATTACGGAAAGGGCAATGACCGCTATTGTGATCTTAACTGGCACCAACTATAGGAGAATGCGCGAGGATTTCCCGTAAGACGCGTGACCTTTTTTCGGTTCGTAATTTTAGTTTGTATGTCATACAATTGGCATATAGTTCATTATGCTATGTACAAGTTCCTTGCAAAAACTCGCTTCCATTCCGCGGTGGTGTAAATTTAGCCTTAGAACGTCTAGTAGGTGGATAACGACCGCCCCGTCTCCATGCTATATTTGTATGTATGTGGCAATCAATCAGTACCAACTCATAGCACTGATGTTAATGTACGAGTACACAATGTTCCTCGTCACATACATTTATCAAGTCAACAATAGATTGTGTTATCTGATCGCAAAGAAATTGAAATGCAGACCGCCACGGCGCTGTCTGCATTTGAATTATTTATGACAGATATAAGATATTGATAACTACGATATGAATTCTGAGCGGGAATTTATTTACTCCGGTAATACAGCATACTTATAAATAACATTACTGGCAACACAAATAAACAACAAATCATTACAAATAACTCATTTTATTAGCATCGGTTATACAAAAATAAATCTTAACGTTTCATACATAGGGTCTTTAGTGTGTCAAAATTAGAAGAGACCTTCTATTTCTCCGGTCTTCGTGTTGAGGTCCATGTCATAGATACTCGGCCTGGTCGGGAGGCCGGGCATCTTGGATATCTCGCCCACCATGGGTACCACGAATCCAGCGCCGACCGATGCGAAGATTCCGTTGACTTTGAGGGTGAAGCCTGTCGGAGCGCCCTTCACTGATGGGTCGCCGGTCAGCGAGTTCGATGTCTTGGCCATACAAATCGGTAACTTGTCGTAACCCTGGAAAATAATGATAAGATCGATAAGGACTAAGGAATAAATCATTTTATTTTTGTCTGAAGAGTGATTAAAAGACTATAGTCTGCGCCAGATAAGTAGGAAATAAAGGTCATTAACCCGCATACATTTATTCAAATACATAATTCCGAAAACAGAAATAATGACATAAACTTGTCCTGAAACTACCTATAACGTGATCCTTGACTTTTTCTAGTAATATGAATCGTATTGTCGGGGTACCTACGCAGAGAAATTAAGGAAAGAGCAATGACCTTTAATTCCTACTTATCTGGCGCAGACTATAGAAGTACCTACATCATTTTACTTTTTGTTTTTTTTCCTTGGATATTTCTCTTGTATTATGGATACATTTACAAACATATTTAATTTTAAACAAGAACAACAAAACAAGCGAGCGAGCTATACAAACAGTTTCAGGCGGGTCTCTTCTCACGGCCGAGCAGCCGATTGTCCAGCGGTTGTCGTGAGACACTAACAATAAACATGGTATGGTGTCAATGGGACCTAAAGCTGTAATGACTCGACCAGTCATCAAGTTTAAAAAAAAACGTATTGTTTACACCAAAGGTGTGTGCAAAATTTCAGCTCAATCGGTTGGGGGGGACTGTTTTAAAATTCAGTGGCAAAATATTACCCTTATACATACATAGCTATAGCCCGCGAAATTCAAATTTTCTTACGTAATTAGGTCAGTGGTCATTGGTGTGGTGTGGTGGTGGTCATTTTCAGGTCAGTGTCGGGTTGTATTTTTTACAGCTTTTTTTTATTTTAGGAAAAGGGTTAGGGTTCCGTGCAAAAAAATTTAAACCCTGGATATTATTAATAAAATCCGATTTAAATAAGGAAGGAAGATTTTGTTACTACATACTGCATTTTGGTACCAATTACATACAGACGAAGTTCGCGGGCAACAGTAAAGAACCAAGAATAAGAGTGTCATATTTAGTAATAAATAACGCATGGGTACCATATCACGCGAGTCAACGTTAATTTATCACTCAACAGTTATGACGTCTTTCGCACTATAATAATATGACCGTCGCGCGTCGTCTTCGCTGAAATATCAGATGTGAACGTGCGTAAGGGAATATTTTTGTTGTTCTGTGGAATTGAATTATACATTTTTATTTGTGTGTATATTTAATTTATATTGACTTTATGTTGTTGTTTTAAGTTAAGCAATTCTTCAAATTTAAGTTTTAGAATTGCGATTCTTTCTGATATTCCTTAGAAGTTTGTTATATTATTTTTGAACTTTTTTGTTATTAGGAAGCCTACTCCATGCAGGCCTGCTGTTTCGCCTATATAACATAGGATATAGTTTTCATGTTCTTCGATATTTTGGCCCATTCTTCTGGTTTCTGCTAGTCCTATAATGTCCCAGTCTATATTTTCTATTGAGTTGTTTAGCTTTAGTAGTCTTTCTCTTGTTGATAATGATCTTACATTGTATGTGCAGATTTTAAGTTGATGTGTTGTTTTCAATTTGATTTTTGTTTCTTTTTCATTGTTGTTTGTTGGAGGGTGGTGGTCGTTCTCCCCACGGGGACCAGCCGGATTGGGGAATTGGGTTTTTGGTTTATTCTTATTTAATGTTGTTGTTTCTGTTCTATTCCTGATTTCCGGTAAAATGTTGGCGTTACTTGTTGCTTCTTGATTAATAATTGGTGCGTTAGTTGCGGTATGTGTTTCTGTCCGATAACGAGTATGCCCTCTCCCGCATGTATTGAAAGGCATCAGTTTGGGGCGCGCCTTTTTGAAAAGCGTCTTTGGTGCTTGTTTTTTGTAATTTCGAAGTTGTTGTGTTTTGCCAACGCCATTATTTAGTGCAAAACAATCAACATCAATTTTCTTCAAGATATTTAAAGCTCTGAATTACATTAAAGCTTGCTTATATTTCAGTGCCAGAAAAAGCGATTTTAAAAACTTTTTTAATAAGTACTTAAACAAACATTTCACGCTGAATTATTTAACCAGACCGTGGGTGTTTACTGTTTACTGGCTGAAAACAATCTTGATAGACTTGTTTACCATTGTAAATATTTTCCACCGGGTTTTTTTCCACTTCTAAATCAATATACTCCAATGGAATCAACTAACAGTAATTCAGTTGATGCGAGTAAGACCAGTTTACACGATGCGCTATAAAGTAAAGACAACTAGTTTTTTTAAACCGAGCTTTGAAACATGATGACATTTTACATAATACAAGCGGACGTCACGCGGTTTCACCCGCGTAGTTCCCTTCCCGTGGGAATACGGGGATAAAATATAGCCTATGTTACTCAAGGTGAATGTAGCTTTCTAATGGTGAAAGATTTTTTTAAATCGGCGCAGTCGTTTTTGAGTTTATTCATTACAAACACACACAAAAATACAAATCTTTCCTCTTTAAAATATTATTAGTGTAGATAAATTCACGCCTGTAATTCCCGATGGGTTAGGTAGAGCGGACCTTCCTTATGTTTAAGTCCCATGTAATAGGGGGCGAGCCTATTGCCATCAACCGGGCACAAATCCAGATTCCTTGACTGCTACCAAGAAATTCCTGATGGAAAAACCCAATAACACATTGCCCGGCCTGGGAATCGAACCCAGGACCTCATGCTCAGCAGTCGCTTGCGACCACTCGACCAACAAGGCAGTCATGATGAGACATTTTATTTGTCTGAAGTCGGATCACAGAAATTAGTTATTTTAATGTTTTAGTACTTATCATGCTTCTTTTTAAAATGTACCGGTGTTAGCACCCACAATAGAGTAGATGACTAAAAAATCAAATTAGTCCGTCAGATAGATTTCCAAAAAATATGGAAACACATTTTTTATTTTGTTACGTAAACCAAAATTGACGAAGATACGACGCTTTTAAAATTCTCAATACGTCACGCCGTGGTATAAAACCCAATTCCCCAATCCGGCTGGTCCCCGTGGGGAGAACCCACGGGGACCAGCCGGATTGGGGAATTGGGTTTTTGGTTTATTCTTATTTAATGTTGTTGTTTCTGTTCTATTCCTGATTTCCGGTAAAATGTTGGCGTTACTTGTTGCTTCTTGATTAATAATTGGTGCGTTAGTTGCGGTATGTGTTTCTGTCCGATAACGAGTATGCCCTCTCCCGCATGTATTGAAAGGCATCAGTTTGGGGCGCGCCTTTTTGAAAAGCGTCTTTGGTGCTTGTTTTTTGTAATTTCGAAGTTGTTGTGTTTTGCCAACGCCATTATTTAGTGCAAAACAATCAACATCAATTTTCTTCAAGATATTTAAAGCTCTGAATTACATTAAAGCTTGCTTATATTTCAGTGCCAGAAAAAGCGATTTTAAAAACTTTTTTAATAAGTAAACAAACATTTCACGCTGAATTATTTAACCAGACCGTGGGTGTTTACTGTTTACTGGCTGAAAACAATCTTGATAGACTTGTTTACCATTGTAAATATTTTCCACCGGGTTTTTTTCCACTTCTAAATCAATATACTCCAATGGAATCAACTAACAGTAATTCAGTTGATGCGAGTAAGACCAGTTTACACGATGCGCTATAAAGTAAAGACAACTAGTTTTTTTAAACCGAGCTTTGAAACATGATGACATTTTACATAATACAAGCGGACGTCACGCGGTTTCACCCGCGTAGTTCCCTTCCCGTGGGAATACGGGGATAAAATATAGCCTATGTTACTCAAGGTGAATGTAGCTTTCTAATGGTGAAAGATTTTTTTAAATCGGCGCAGTCGTTTTTGAGTTTATTCATTACAAACACACACAAAAATACAAATCTTTCCTCTTTAAAATATTATTAGTGTAGATAAATTCACGCCTGTAATTCCCGATGGGTTAGGTAGAGCGGACCTTCCTTATGTTTAAGTCCCATGTAATAGGGGGCGAGCCTATTGCCATCAACCGGGCACAAATCCAGATTCCTTGACTGCTACCAAGAAATTCCTGATGGAAAAACCCAATAACACATTGCCCGGCCTGGGAATCGAACCCAGGACCTCATGCTCAGCAGTCGCTTGCGACCACTCGACCAACAAGGCAGTCATGATGAGACATTTTATTTGTCTGAAGTCGGATCACAGAAATTAGTTATTTTAATGTTTTAGTACTTATCATCCTTCTTTTTAAAATGTACCGGTGTTAGCACCCACAATAGAGTAGATGACTAAAAAATCAAATTAGTCCGTCAGATAGATTTCCAAAAAATATTGGACACGTTTTTTATTTTGTTACGTAAACCAAAATTGACGAAGATACGACGCTTTTAAAATTCTCAATACGTCACGCCGTGCTATAATTTTTAGTGCGTTGTGACGTCGTGGTTTTGATCCGTTTTATCTTTGTCAATATTCTTTGATTTACAAAAACAAAAGAATATAATGGTGTCGATTCTGTTGTGCACAAACTAAACTTAACACTTTCACTGCTAAGTTCATACAATGCATACCTACAAAAACAACCCGTCAGTCGAGTCCATCGGCGCGATGGTGTAGTAACTGTACCCCTATGCCCCAGCACCCGAGCGTCGAGTTTACTAAGACACGCCCACGCCAGCCAGCCGGGTAGTAGGGTTGTCGAATGCTGAATTATTTATAGAACAAAAATAATTTAAACTGTTTTTTTTATAAATATTTATTTGTTTTCCTAGGTATTTAAACACTTAAGCCAAGAGAACTTTACATGATTTATGCCTTAATTATTTTTTACAAATGACTTAACAACCGCTTTTTAAACGAAAGAGGATGTTTCTATTAACATTAAAAAAAAGACTTCACAATATAATTTATTTTCGACAACCCTTAGAGCGTACTTAGCTATGGACTCACTAGTCGGGTTCTGGGCATGAATACAAGTCACCTATGTCTAGTTATAACGACGACTCGGATACGGGTTGTGGGCACACGAACAAAATTATTGTTCGACCCATATGCTGGGTGCTGGGCACCTGAAGTGTTAATTTAGGCTATTGCTATCTTTTACTAAAAGGCAGTGCGAGAAAAGGACGGCTATAGCTATGAACTAAGTTAGAGCTGTCAAACTAGTTTATGCCTTGCGCTTCACCGTGTTTTTAGTCGACATGTTTTTACGTGCACCCTTCATTTGTATAGAAATATTAGTTCCAACTAAATTTGACAGCTCTAAATTACGTCCGTCTCTTTCTCGTTTTATTAAAGAGAAAAAGATAGCATTAGCCTAAATTAAGTTTAGTTTGTGCGCAACAGAATCGACACCAATATCCATTATTTTCCAATACTCTTAACTGACGGACTAAATAGATTTGCAATTTTTTGCTGGTGGAAACTAGCCTATTCCTTTATCAGGTAGTGGGTTAGTACATTCAAGAGAAATGAATGCCTACGTTTAACGTATGTCCGCCCCGCTCGTATGTGTACGAGCGACCATTTATCAATGGAACGCGTTGGCACGCGATCTGGTTGACATCAGAACTGTCATACTGAGTAATGCAACGTAGTTCAACGAAACCAAACAACTGACTTCATTCATGTTGTATACCTCACAATGGATTAGTATTATCTAGTTATTCGATCGGAATGAGGAAAGTGGGTATAGAATGTGTTGAAGGAATTCCCCAGTAGCGGCCCCTCTGCATGTGTCGGTTTGGACTCTCCTTATTAATATTTATGAGGATAAAAATGACTATACCTTCTCAGTAAACGCCTTAATCTTTTCAAGTACTTCGTCGGTGTACTCGACTTGTCCTGCGCCGTACATCTCCTTGGCAATGACCTGGATCTTGTCCTGGATGGATAGTTGCAGTGGGTAAAGGAAGTCGAACTTCGAGTTGGAGTCGCAAGCTTCAATGACGGCGTCTGCGAGCTCCAGGGCTCCGAGGCCACCCTTAGCCCAATGGTCGCACAATACGGCCCTGAACGCGCCGTTCTTGAGCGCGAAGTCTTTGACCAGGTTTAGTTCAGCGAGTGAGTCGTTGCTGCAAAAGGGCAATTTGTCAACTATGTTCGTCTCTTGTATTGAGTAGATATAGTAACTGACCGGAGTGGCCAAAATGAGTCAAATTTTCATATGTACAATATTGGCCCATTGTCACCCATAACTGGGTGGTGTAGGTATATTCTTACTAATATAACTTGTTATAAATGCAAAAGGAACGCTGTCTTTTACCATCTCGCGCTAAACGCCTGAACGATTTCGATGAAATTTGGGATATATCCCCGTCAATACAGTTTTTTTAGGAAGAAGCAATATAAGATCTGACAACTCACCCGTGTTTGTTGATGGCTACCACGACCGGCACGCCGAACTTGTTACCGTTGCTGATGTGTTTGCCCAGGTTGCACAGACCTTTGCTCAAAAGTTCCAGATTTTCCTGAAAACCACATCATTTCGTACCATTAGCCTGATTTAGATAACCTATACGAGGTCCCGCCTAAAGAAGCAGCATAGGTCGATCGAAACTAAAGCTATGCCGACGACATAATCCCAATTCTTATGGAGACACCTCCTTCCGAGATTTGGAGAACACATAAAGCCGTTGGTCTCGAATGTCATTTGCACATTTTTGACAGCCGAAAACCGAAAGTCTGACAGTCAGTCTTACCAAGTTGGTTGTGGAGGCCGTCGCTCCATGTAGAATAGGTACTGACATCCGGTTAGACTGGAAACCGACGTCAATATAGTTAGAAATAGACTAACGATGTTGAGCCAGATTTAGATTTGTAGAGTATTGGTGCTGGCTTGGTCATAAATGGACCATAAAATGAGTCGGTCGGAATGCGAGCTAACCTCGAATTGCGACGGACCGTCAAAGCTCAGGTTTATAGATCATTAAAATCAGAAATGCTTCTTGGTAAAAATAGTAGTTTGAGATATTCTTCTGTTCTCCGCGTTGCTATGAGCATAAAATGTGTCGGGTCTGTTTTATGATTGGTTTTAAGTTGTAAAGAAACATTTCGATTTAAGGAAGTTTACAAATGCTTCTTTTACCACAGCAAAATATTCACTGTTAAAGTTCGAATATTTGTTTGCTGACTTGGAAGTCGATTTGACATTTTTGGAGTTTGCCAAAGGGCATTTGAACGCAGCATTCTAGGTGTCAAAAGACAAGACAGGGTTTGAAACACCACGCTGCGTTCCAAAACGGGCATAGTGGACGTAGATAAGAACGCTGTTTGGCTAAAATGGAATTGTGAGGGTCACGTCAGCTGCATGCACGATGACCGCTGGGCAAAAGTCTTCACACGATGGTTGATGAAACGATCTGGATACGTACCTCGAGGGCCGGTTCGAGGAGACACGGGAAAAGATCACATGAAAGGAATTGGGGGAAGCCTTTGCCCAGCAGTGGGACAGTACAGGCTAATAAAAAAATAGTCATCTTATCAAAAAGCGTTGTTAGCCATATGAGATCCTTGTGATGATGATGGTTGATACACGACGTTCCTCAAGGTAGCTCTAAAGGTGAACGCAGACCTGGCCCCTTTATTCACAACGCCTCGATTCGATTTTCTATTCGGAAAGTCGTATGTCTATTTTGATTTTGATTTTGAATCGAATTGAAGGGATGTGAATAGCTATCCTGGCCGCACCACACGCGCCACAGTCACCGCATTCGAACTCTTCTATGCAATCTCGCACACAGATACATAGACACAGATTGCATAGAACTTCATACGAGGAATTCGAATGCGGCGACTGCATCGCGTGCGGTGCGGCCGGTCTGCGTTCACCTTAAGGCTAATGCTCAAGGGTAGTCCCCGAAATTCATATTTTCTCACGTTTTTTTGCAATTTGTAGGCCAGTGCTAAGTTGTATGTTGATTAAAATATTGTTCGCGACTGTAAGAGGTACGTAGTTTAGAAGAATAATGATCAAAATCATCAGTACAACCCTCCAAGTTCATAAAGGTGCAGGAATGATTTTGACCTTCATAAAGTCATTTTTACACCTTTATGAACTTTGAGGGTTGTATTGATGATTTTGATAAATATAAATCTGTGACTACATACGTCTTACAACCGCGAATAATATTTTAATCAACATACAACCTAGCACTGGTCTGTAAATTGCAAAAAACGTAAGAAAATTTGAATTTCGCGGGCTGCCCTGAAGCATTCACCTTAAATGAATAAGCTTCAGTTGAAACTAAAACGTGCAGTAAGTCGGTGTACCTGCACGTAGACGTCGTGCAGCGGCGTGCCGGGCGCGACGGGCGGCCCCCCGCCATGCATCTTGAGCGCGCGCACCGTGCTCACCAGCACCGCGCACTGCGGCGTGTCGCCGCTCGCACGGCACTTGATGTCGAAGAACTTCTCCATTCCTACACAAAATATGTTACTCATTTCTTACTCCCAGCGCACACTTTAGTTACACGCAGCGCTCGCCAAACATGCATTGACCATGTCCTTATAAAAACTAAAGTCTCCTCTATCACTATAGTCCCCAATGCAACATTAACAGATCACCATCCCGTTTTATTTTGTTTAAATTTAAAAAAACCACGGCAACATGCAACCTCAACAAAGACCATATTTAACGATAAAACATTAACACAGGACATTCAAAATATTAACTTTGATCCCATTTACCAAACAGATAACCCAAATACTAGTATTGATTACCTAACTAAAAGCTTACAAAAAGTAATAGAAAAAAATACAAAAATCATAACACTTTCTAGACGCCAGAAAATCATTAAGCCCTGGATAACTCCAGGACTTCTACGTTGCATGCGAAACAGGGACCAACTGCACAAAAAGGCAAGCATTGATCCGGATAACGAAGTCTCGAAAATTACTTACAAACGTTACAGAAATTTCTGTAACAATCTATTAAGAAGGTTAAAAAGAGCATACGAAAAAAACAAAATCCTGGAATCACAAAACGACAATAAAAAATTATGGAAAGTTATCAAAAATATTACACACACAACAAAAACTACACAACACCATAAAGATCTACTAACTCTCTCATCTTCTCCTGACCAATCACTTCACGAAGCTAACAGCTATTTTATTAATGTGGGTAGCTCACTGGCAGATAAAATTTGTCATCAAAATCTTAATCTACGGAATCAACCATCACTAAGTAGTGCCCAAGATAAAGTAGTTAATATCCCCAATTCTTTCGTCTTAACTGAGACAGACACATACGAGATTGGTCATCTTATCATGGGTCTAAAAACAGAAAGTGCACCAGGATGGGATAATATTAGCAGTAGATTTCTCAAACAACATAAAAATATTCTCGTTCATCCCCTGGAGAAAATAATCAATGATTGTTTAAAAACTGGAGTGTTTCCTGATTCCCTAAAACGATCAGAAGTGTGCCCGATCTATAAGAACGGAGACAGAAGTCGTATAAACAACTATAGACCAATATCCATACTACCTGCAATATCCAAAATTCTAGAAAAAATTATAAACATCCGACTAGTAAAATATCTCGAAAAAAATAACCTGCTTTCAGTAAATCAATACGGGTTCAGGCAAGGAAAATCTACAGAACAGGCAGTGAACAAACTTATAGATTTTATTAGTTCTAATCTGGACAAAGGGAAAAAATGTCTCTCTATTTTTCTTGACCTGGCAAAGGCATTTGATACGATTTCTGTCTCCCTCTTACTCAATAAATTGGAGGCACTGGGGGTCAGGGGCACCCAGCTCGAACTTTTCAAGAGCTACCTCTCTGGGCGAACTCAGTGTGTCCGAGTGGATAAATACAAAAGTACGCACCTTCCTGTTACACACGGCGTGCCTCAGGGAAGTATACTGGGGCCCACCTTATTCCTCGTGTACATAAATGAGCTTACCTGTCTTAAACTCACCAAAAGTGAAATTATCTCTTTTGCGGATGACACCGCGTTGGTGTTTGCGGGTGATAGTTGGGAGGAGGTATTCACTAATGCACAAGATGGCTTTAATGCAACTAGGGAATGGCTGCAGAAAAACATACTTACGTTAAACGTAGATAAAACAAAGTATATTTGCTTTAGCATTAGGCAGGCGGTGAATATTCCCGGCGACCTACGAATTGTCACACATGATTGCATTTCTGCGGATAGCTGTGTATGCTCACCTCTGGAACGCGTTAATACTCTAAAGTACCTTGGTATTACTTTAGACAAAAACCTTAACTTTAAAGAACATGTCAAAATTCTTTGTAACAGAGTACGAAAATTAATTTATGTATTTAAAAATCTACGTCATGTCGCTGACCCTGCACTGCTGAAGCGAATATATCAGGCCCTGTGTCAGTCCCTTCTTACCTACTGCATCTCATCCTGGGGAGGTGTCTGCAAAACCACGCTCAAGGCAGCTGAGGTCGCCCAGAGAGCTATACTAAAGGTTAACACGTTTAAACCGTTGCGTTTTCCAACTATTTCACTGTTCCAGTTGTGCGAGGTTTTGACAGTTAGACAGTTATTTATTCATAGAATTATCCTCCAACAACACAATAAACAGCCCTACAACCCAATGTTATTACAGAGACGTCGTAAATATCATGTCTGCGACAATTTAACCACATTTAAAACAACCTTTGGGAAAAGATTTGTTAGCTTTCTAGGCCCTTACCTCTATAATAAGCTTAACAAAACAATACATATATATCCCTTGACTAGAAAACAATGCAAATTAAAAGTATGCCAATATTTGCAGAAATTAAGCTACGAGGAGACTGAACATCTACTATCCATACAACTCTAAGACAACTCTACGGCTAAGACTACAGAAAACATATAATTATACACTCTCTACATAGCTCACATAAATACCCTCTCATTCCTGCTTAATCATACTCACACATTCACCACACGAAAACACACATATACACACGCACACCCACACACACACTCGGTCCATTTAATATTTGAACTGTACTTACCTCTCTATTAATTTACATTTCAAAAGATTATTTTCTCTACTATTATTCTGTGTCTCTACTGCTTGGCACCTATTAATGTATTGTAAATACTCGAGGGGAATGGTGCTGATAGCCGAAATACAGGCTATGCCTAGTTCGGCTACAGACGCTGATTTCTTTGTGTAAATTGAAATTGTTGTCACATTGCCATTGTAAAATAGTACTTAGTTGTTTGGAAATAAACTATTATTATTATTATTATTTGTAACTTTAAGGCCTGAATTCCTGCTACGCTGATGTAGGTCGCGTACGTCAGCGAGAAATCTGTAGCATCGTACGCGTAGCTGATGTCAGCGTCGCAGTATGGTGCTATATCCAACCGATTCGGTCGGAACGCCATTGTTTAACTATTGTGTTTACTTCGCTAACAGTTGTAGAGATAGAGAACAATGTTTACTCGTACGCGCGACTGACGTATGCGACCGATCAGCGAAGCAGGAATTCAGGCCTAAACATACACCAGTCTTACCAAGAGATATAGTATACGCAGTACTAACTGGGTTGTGAAGGTTAAATAGGCAGTTGGTCCTTAACCCCTCATTTGTTAGCGTAGTAGACACAATAGTTAAACAATAGCGTCCCGACCGATTCGGTCGGGTCCACAGACGAAGGTAAAATACTGGTATTCGGCTGCATCCGGTTAAACTGAAAGCCGACCCCAACATAATTGGGAAAAGGCTAGGCAGATAATGATGATTTATAACTTAACATTTATGAATGGCAAAGTTTTGCCATAAGACGAGTAATAGAGAAAAGTGGAAGAAGACATGCTGCCCATGCTGCTGATGAAACTATTGCCAGCAGTTACACCCACGTAGAATACCGGCCGGTAAAATATCCCACAGGAGCGTTCTCAGCCGAAAGACGTCCACTGCTGGACATAGACCTCTCCCAAGTGTCACCACATGGACCGGTCCCGTGCGACTCGCATGCAGCAGATCCCCGCAACCTTCATTTTTTTCAGAATTTAATTTTTTTAACGTTATTCATATAAAGCGGCCACTTTAGACTCCCAGGTAGTCGGTTCACCTAGTGGGAGGACTTCCAACGCAACGTCTTCCGGTTCGCGGTCGCCACTCCAGAACGTTTCGGCCCAATCGGCCATTCGTTCTGCGAGCAATGTGCCATGCCTACTACCACTTAAGTTTGGCAATTATTCGAGCTACGTCGGTAACCTTGGTATAGTTTACTAAAATAGTCTCACCAATATCAGAACCGAATCCAGCCTCCGTGGCAACATAACCGTTCTCTCCAGCCAGTTTCATGGCGATCTTGTCAGCCAGGATGGAGGAGCAGCCGTGGGCAATGTTGGCGAATGGGCCGGTGTGGACCAGTACTGGGGTGCCCTCTAGGGACTGCATCAGCGTCGGTTCGAACGCGTCGCGTAGAAGGACGAGTAGAGCTCCAGTCATGCCCTGTGGAGAAGGCAGTTATGTAAATATGTATGGGTATTAAGTCCTTAGTCCTTTATGTTGCCAATGTAAAGTCTATCTAATTCTAAGGAGCAATACACATTAGAATAATAAATTATTTTTGCCGGGTGGGAGCGGAGTCGTGTAACTGGGCTAAGACCTTTAATCGACCAAATTAATTTGAGACATCAGGGTGGCAAAAAACGTCATTCACCTGTCATATCCGGTATTTTAAACGTAGTTTCAAATTCTGCCACGTGTCAAGTAATGGTGGTTAAGTAATACTACACAAAGCCATGTACAGACGCTTGTAATGTAACGTATTGTGTGATTTACAGTCAACAAAAGAGTTATGCAGGCTTAAGAGGTATGCAGGCTAGCAATTATCTTCTTTCTACTGTTATAAATGCGAAAGGATATTCAATCAATTTCATCCAAATTCGTTCAGTAGTTCCTGCGTGAAAGAATAACAAAAAAGTGAGCCGTTATTGGACGCCTGGCAGATGTGAAATATCGAAATTATTTTGTACTAGTAATATGCTTAAAAAAATTAAATATAGAAATTACAAACACACAAATAAAACAAAATAAAAACAAAATTACTCGATTCACGAAAAGATAATCCCGCTGGAATCGAAGTCACGAGATTGTAACCAAGCGGTCTGTGCCCCGAGACCAGCTGGCTTGTTGTAAATCGTGGCAAATATGTAGATCTTATGCTGCTTCAACAGGTTGGTAATGTTCGGGATTGTTCGGGCCATCACGCTCACCACGAATTTTTCTTTTGTTTTTTTTTGGTTTACCCGAGCCTATAGAAGTTTCACATCAAAATGGATCCTCAGAAACTGTCGTATTAATATAGTAGTAAGAAGATTGCTAGCCTGAATAGCCTGCATACCTAACTCTTGTTGACTGTACATAGCTGTGTGGACTTTCATTACAACCTTTAATGGTTTAACATTAAAATGGGCAATCAAGTCTTCTTACCAAATCATCAGCAGTAACAGGGTTGCCAGTCTTGTCGAGCGCAACCACCATGGAAGCGAGTCTTTGCTTGATGTCCTCTACGTCCTTGCCCAGCGCGAGGATGGCCATGATCTCCGAAGCCACGGAGATGTCGAAAGCGGTCTCTCGGGTGAAACCCTTTTCTGTCGGAGACTGACCCACTGTGATCTTCCGGAGGTACCTGTCATTGAGGTCCACAACTAGAAAGAGAAACGAGTGTTTTGTTATAGTGTCTTAACTGTAGGAACTTGTATGATTTTGCATTATTTTTTAATAAAAATCACTGCGTATTCACCGTGATTTTTTTTTGTCCTTATAATAAGGTTGCTTTTGCGTTAATAGTTCGCTAGCTAAACTCAACTTTAACGAAAACAGAATGTCGCCTCTAATATATGTATACCTAGTTGTCTACAAATAAGAGGGGCAGCGAGTAGTATGGCATTGAAAGACTATTTATGCCCTAATTTTATTATAAGCCTACCAACAAATGTGCAACAAGTAGGAATATTCAATCATTTGAGTTTGACCCCGCTCTTTCAAAAAGACGCGAAGATTACAAACAATAAAAGAAAAAAAGTCAAAAACAAGATGACATACTAATCTATCCTTCACGGTTCCAAGAAGGTTGAGTCAAGGAGTTGTATTTTAATACAGTAATGTCCTTTATAGCGGCCAGAGTCACTTTTGTCATTTATTTTGATGTTAATGGATGTATGTAATTCAGAGGAAAACCTACGAATCAAATTGGGTTTTTATCTGTCTTTTTGTTTTCGTGGGAATAAACATCAATTTGGCCCAATTAAATAGTTTAAAAAATATTAATAGAATAGTTTAGCGGCGCTACTAAAAGTATAACAGCATCATAGATTAGCTCTACAGCGCCATCTATGTATCAAGAACTAACATCAAATTCCTAAATAGTACAGAATAACCCGCAACAACTGTCGGGTAGTAGCCCACCAGACACCCACCTGGTCGGAGGATCCTCCCTTTTCTATGGTGATATAGAACTTTACACCCAGGTCTCAGTCTCGACAGAGGTAACAACAAAATCACTAACTTTCGATTGCTAATTACTAACGAATAAATCCGGTTGCACTATGATGCTTGTGAGAAACGTATCTTGGATGTAGAGACTTGCTTTACTCGCAAGCATCATTTCTGCAACCGAATTTATTCGTTAGTAATATTAATATAAGCTATTCCTACGGCTTACTAACGTTCCAATATATAATTCTATTTTAATATTATATAGGGGTAAAGTTTGTGATAGTTGTAGAGGGTAATCTCTGGATCTACTGAACAGATGTTGAAAATTTGCTAGTTACTAATAAAACAAAAAAAACAAAAAAAATGTTGACTCCAGCGCCATCTAGCGGGAATACAGCCACAAGCAGACCGTATGTTTCACCTCAAAGGATTTCAAACGTTCACTTATAAAGGCGTTAAAAAAAGATGAAAGTTTTGGTATTATTGTCTTTTTTACCTCTATTCCACATAATCTTCGACGTATCAATGTTGAGCCTCGCGAACTTGGCCTTCTCTCCTTCTGTCAAGGTATCAGGGTCGGTCTTCGTGATGCCCAATCTCTTCAGCCTCCTTAGCTGGATGGGTGAGAACTTCCTGACTCCTTTGACCTTGGGGACGAGTCTGTCGTACAGTGGGCCGTCTTTCTGCGTCAGCTCGTGGAAGATTCTGGCATCCATCTGGGCAGCAAGCAAGTTGTTGGCGGCAGTCACCGCGTGGATGTCACCTGTTAAGTGTAGGTTGAACTCCTCCATAGGGATGACCTGGAGAGACGGAAGATTATGTTATTTTAAAACTAGGTAGTAAAATGAAAACCAGCTAAGTGCGAGTCGGACTCGTGCATGAAGGGTTCCGTACCATCGTAGTAAGCCCCCGTAAGCCACCTTTAATTTTTAATTAATCATTATTTTTATCTATTTAATTTTAAAGAAAGCTTACAGACTAATAACAATCTTGAATATCATGCATAAGTAGTGACATGTCTGATCTGATCTAATTAGTTACGAGTTACTTGCGTTGACCAGTTACAGCGATTTAAGCCGTTGTTTACTGCGCATTAACAATATAATCAAATCAAACTAATGAACCGTGAAATATTATTGTTCATCTTTGGGTTGCAATTATAGAATTGCGTAATAATAAGATATGTAGGTCAGAAGGTCCTTATGATGGAATAGTTAAATTAATCAGAAACTAATAAGTAATGTAATCCGCAAAAGCTTAGGCAGAGGTACACCATAGTACACCCAGATTTCGCCAGTCCCACGTAATAGGGGGTGAGCCTATTGCTATCAACCGGGCGCAAATCAATACTATGTGGCTGCTACTAAGAAATTCCTGATGGAAAAACCCAATAACACTTTGTTCGACCTGGGAATTGAACCTAGGACCTCATGTTCAGCAGTCACGCTTGTGACCACTCGACCAACAAATAATTGATACTCGTATAAACACCTAATTACCCGAGCACAGCGAAGCAAAAAGGAGAATTATGATTTTGACTGGTTTGGTCTCCAGACGCCCTTCTACTGTTAGCGAAGTAGACACAGTAGTTAAACAATGGCGTCAGACTGATTTGGTCGGGCTTCACAGGCGAAAGGGATCATTTCTTCCCTTTCTTTTGGCTTTGCCATATCTATCATTATATTTTAAACCGCTGATTTTTTTAGTTGTGTAGTTATACCCAACTACATCTAAGAAAAATCATCGGATATCAATACCAAAGTCGCCTTTCATTTACGACGTTTATTATATATAGTACATACTTGCGAATACCCGCCACCGGCGGCGCCGCCCTTGACTCCGAAGGTGGGCCCCTGGCTGGGCTGGCGCATGACGGCGAACGAGTTGCGGCCGCGGTGTGCCGACAGCGCCTGCACCAGCCCCAGCAGCGTCGTGCTCTTACCCTCGCCCAGGGGGGTCGGGGTGATGCTGCAAGGTGGGGAGGAAGGGGCGTTATGACATTTCGTGGTCGCCAAAATACAAGGTTAAGTTAAATTGGCTTGCGGATCTCCGCAGACGTGATATTATATGCCATAATGACGTGGGAATCGATATCTAAAATGGATATTTTTGTTTTTTCCATATTTGACTGTGGCATCACAAGCCCCCTCGAAAGTCCCCTCAGAATACCAGCGCTGTGACATCTATTTTTAACAATTACCCCTGCACGAGGTTAAATGACCCATATCTCAGCATGGTGCTCCATCATCTGCCTGGTGAAAACTAATAAATATCATTGAAAACTAACCCTGTATTTTTAAAAATCATATGCACAGTGCAGTGCAGTATTGTTAGGTGATGGCTCGTGCTAGGTCCTTTTACACTCTCGTTTCTACTCGTTTCATATTCGTGTAAATTATATTTGCGTTATCGCGTTAATTTACTTTTAGTTAGTGTAAAAGTGCTTAGTAAGCTGCCAGTATCGAGGCGAAAAGTTTATTGCCATATGGGTAAACATTAATTATGATCATTACAAGTATTAAAAATCTAGAACAAGCGGAACCGTTTGACGATAGGTCATTCAATGTTACAACAATTACTTTTATTGTTCCACCGACTCAACTAAATTGTTCGACTCAAGTATTGACTTGCTAAGATTTTCAGCAGCGAATTTCGCAGTATTAACATATACAGGGTTTATCATATTAAGCGCAATACCTGTTAGGTGGTCACTCAGACCATCAAACTGTGGACAACTTTATCTCAGGAAAAAAATTGACTCTTCATACTAATTGCGTCAGCCGATGCGAAATTTAGTCCTCCTGACCGTTTTTCGGTCACGGCGGCTAATAGGCTAGTTTCTACCATCAATAAATTGCAAGTCTATTGAGTCAGTCTGTTAGAGTATTGGAAAATAATGGACACGTATTTTTTGTTTTTGTAAATCATTGAATATTGACAAAGATAAAACGCATTAAAACTCGGGAGTGGGGGGGGGGGGGCTCGTGACGTCAGAACACACTAAAAATTATACCACGACCTGATGCATTGACAATTTTAAAAGCGTCGTATCTTTGTCAATTTTGGAACACGTCCCAAAAAAAAAAATCCGGGTCAAATATTTTTTTAAAATCTAACTGACGGACTAATTAGTTTTTTTCAGTACACAAACCTATCGCAACGCAGTTTAGCCATCTCTGGTGGTTCTGGTTCCTTTAATCTCATAGTCCGATAGGACGGTAATCCGACACTCGCGGAGAGAGATCAGGCGCAGGACCAACCGATGCACGGGGGTATCAAACCGCTAACTTTAAAACTCAGGCTACTACCATTGAGCTATTACTACTACGAATAGGGAAAACAGCGCGAACAAAATCTGTGCGCAGTGCGAGGCGCGCGGGGGGCGGCTAGCCCCGTATATAAAGGGTCGGGTAAGGGTCTCATAAGGTTTTTTCCCCGCCGGGCCTCCTTCGGGTCTCACCTGGCGGGGACAGACCGCCGAGGTGTCGTGAAGAAAGCAGCGCTGTATGGACAGCGCTGCAGGCGCGCCTACAGAATACTTCATAGCAATCTTTCACAGGCATGCGACATGTTGCCGCATGCCACAAGGCCTCGCCTATAGGCAAAGCAATGACGGGCCTGTCGTAACAGGCCACGATGTGGCTTCCGCGGCCAAGGGGCATAGCCCCGACGCCGCCCGCCGCGCCCCCTGACGGGGGCGCAGCGACATCTTCGTAGCCATAAGGTTTAAAATATGTATTAGCATATTATTGTTGTTAGATGTATTTTGTGTATTTTATCTATGGGCCTTAGTTGCCTGATAATAAAATGATTATTAATTATTATTATTATATGGATGTTCTGTAGCGAGCAAGCGACTGAGTGAACTGCAGCCGGCCGACTGCAGTTGAACGGAGCACAGATTTTGTTCGCGCTGACTTCTCTATACGTAGTAGTAATAGCTCAATACATTTCAAAGAAAAAGTTACTTAACGTTTTTTTTTAATTTCTGGACACTATTATTTTGTAAATAAATCAAGCTCAACATCCCGGCACACCATATTGAACATTCGACATGCTCTTAAAATATATGTGTTTTGCCTGTAGATAGTTTTGCGAGATCTGTTCCACACATCACATAACAAAAAAAACTTGAATATTATTTTTCCCAAACTTACCCAGCCACCACGATGTACTTGCCACCCTGTTGGTTCCTCATCCTGTCCAGCACCGAAAGAGAAATCTTCGCCTTAGTGCGTCCGTACTGCGACACCTCGTTGGAGAATAGTCCGATTTCGTGCGCCAACTCGCTTATGTCCTTAGGCTTTTGAAAGCGGGCGATCACTATGTCGCTGAAAAGAAAATAAAATCAAATAAGAAATACATCAAAGAAAGAAACACCCACATTTCGCCAGTTATCTTTAAATCCTATTTAATAAGGGGCAAGCCTATTGCCATCATCATATCAGCTGAAAAACGTCCACTGCTGGACATAGGCCTCCCCCAAAGGGGGGTTTATGCCATAATCGCCTCGCTTGGCAGGCGGGTTGGCGATCGCAGTGCGGTTGTTACAAAACCACAGAGAACGCTGCTGCCCATTCTCTGGTAAGTCCCTTAGTCGCCTCTTACGACACCCACGGGAAGATATGGGATGGCGCTATTCTTTACGTCCGACACCATACAGAACATTATTGTCATCAAAGGGGCACAAATCCAGACTCCGAGGCTGCTACTGAGAATTTATTGAAGGAAAACCCAATAACACTTTGCCCCACCTGGGAATCGATCCCTGGACCTCATGCTCGGCAGCCGCGCTTACGATCACTAGACCAACGAGTTTTGATATTGTTATGATGAGAGTGAATTTGTTGGCTTGTTCTTTCTTCAAGCAGAATACGAGCAACAGACGGATATTTATTTTAGGTATAGTATAGGCTACTGTTTATCCATAAAAAATAAAATTTTCTCTGGAATAAAAAGATCATAATACAAAGCTGCCCACGTCCGGTTAAGGGTAATCTTGGCTCTTAGGACAGGTGCTACCCTTTCGATGGGGTGGACTATGCCATATCGAATGCTGTGAGAGAAATTCTGAGAAGTAATGACATACGACAAATTTAAGGAAAAGGTATTGCGAATTCAAACGCCGCCGCTCCCTGGTAGCTAGCAGGGTGCGATGGGTGTGCCAAGCTGACATAGTGTGGAACCAAATTTAACACACATCACACACACACACACGGACGGACGGACACACGGATCAGCGTTTTTGACTAGTTATCTCTATGTCATTCTGTCACTGGCGCCATAATGTTGCAGCGAAAAGTCCGGTCGCAAGCATCCGCATTTATTCGCATTGGAAACACTTTAACGTTCGATTGGCCTTCTTACTTTACTGAGTTGCAAATTGAAAGTGTCATAAGCGAAAACGGTGTATGAAAATGCTGATCTGTGCGTGTAAATGTGTTGCTAACCCATATTATCCCATTGCTGGGCAAAGCATCCTGCATTCTTTCCAACGCGGCAACGGTCACGATTTTGCGCTACTTATTTCCAATCCCCAAGGACAACATCTAGTTCGTCCCGCCATCGCCATCTCCTTCGTGGTCTGTCGCGAGGTGTAATGTGATTTCACCTTTATCCTTTGACGACGATAAGTATGAGCGTACTGACCTGGGCGGCGGCGTCAGCGGCATGATGCGCAGCGGGCGGAGCGGCCAGGTGGGCGCCAGCAGGCGGTCCAGCTGGCGGCGCGCGGCCTGCACCGTGTTGCGCATGAGTGTGAGCGTACTGACCTGGGCGGTGGCGTCAGCGGAGTGATGCGCAGTGGGCGGAGTGGCCAGGTGGGCGCCAGCAGGCGGTCCAGCTGGCGGCGCGCGGCCTGCACCGTGTTGCGCATGAGTGTGAGCGTACTGACCTGGGCGGTGGCGTCAGCGGAGTGATGCGCAGTGGGCGGAGTGGCCAGGTGGGCGCCAGCAGGCGGTCCAGCTGGCGGCGCGCGGCCTGCACCGTGTTGCGCATGAGTGTGAGCGTACTGACCTGGGCGGTGGCGTCAGCGGAGTGATGCGCAGTGGGCGGAGTGGCCAGGTGGGCGCCAGCAGGCGGTCCAGCTGGCGGCGCGCGGCCTGCACCGTGTTGCGCATGAGTGTGAGCGTACTGACCTGGGCGGTGGCGTCAGCGGAGTGATGCGCAGTGGGCGGAGTGGCCAGGTGGGCGCCAGCAGGCGGTCCAGCTGGCGGCGCGCGGCCTGCACCGTGTTGCGCATGAGTGTGAGCGTACTGACCTGGGCGGTGGCGTCAGCGGAGTGATGCGCAGTGGGCGGAGTGGCCAGGTGGGCGCCAGCAGGCGGTCCAGCTGGCGGCGCGCGGCCTGCACCGTGTTGCGCATGAGTGTGAGCGTACTGACCTGGGCGGTGGCGTCAGCGGAGTGATGCGCAGTGGGCGGAGTGGCCAGGTGGGCGCCAGCAGGCGGTCCAGCTGGCGGCGCGCGGCCTGCACCGTGTTGCGCATGAGTGTGAGCGTACTGACCTGGGCGGTGGCGTCAGCGGAGTGATGCGCAGTGGGCGGAGTGGCCAGGTGGGCGCCAGCAGGCGGTCCAGCTGGCGGCGCGCGGCCTGCACCGTGTTGCGCATGAGTGTGAGCGTACTGACCTGGGCGGTGGCGTCAGCGGAGTGATGCGCAGTGGGCGGAGTGGCCAGGTGGGCGCCAGCAGGCGGTCCAGCTGGCGGCGCGCGGCCTGCACCGTGTTGCGCATGAGTGTGAGCGTACTGACCTGGGCGGTGGCGTCAGCGGAGTGATGCGCAGTGGGCGGAGTGGCCAGGTGGGCGCCAGCAGGCGGTCCAGCTGGCGGCGCGCGGCCTGCACCGTGTTGCGCATGAGTGTGAGCGTACTGACCTGGGCGGTGGCGTCAGCGGAGTGATGCGCAGTGGGCGGAGTGGCCAGGTGGGCGCCAGCAGGCGGTCCAGCTGGCGGCGCGCGGCCTGCACCGTGTTGCGCATGAGTGTGAGCGTACTGACCTGGGCGGTGGCGTCAGCGGAGTGATGCGCAGTGGGCGGAGTGGCCAGGTGGGCGCCAGCAGGCGGTCCAGCTGGCGGCGCGCGGCCTGCACCGTGTTGCGCATGAGTGTGAGCGTACTGACCTGGGCGGTGGCGTCAGCGGAGTGATGCGCAGTGGGCGGCGTGGCCAGGTGGGCGCCAGCAGGCGGTCCAGCTGGCGGCGCGCGGCCTGCACCGTGTTGCGCATGAGTGTGAGCGTACTGACCTGGGCGGTGGCGTCAGCGGAGTGATGCGCAGTGGGCGGAGTGGCCAGGTGGGCGCCAGCAGGCGGTCCAGCTGGCGGCGCG
This sequence comes from Xestia xanthographa, assembly GCA_905147715.2. Lineage (NCBI taxonomy): Eukaryota > Metazoa > Arthropoda > Insecta > Lepidoptera > Noctuidae > Xestia > Xestia xanthographa. Next base: position 14,495,299 of record LR990652.1, read on the forward strand.
CGGCCTGCACCGTATTGCGCATGAGCATCGCCACGGTCATGGGGCCCACGCCGCCCGGCACCGGCGTCACGTGCGACGCCACTGACGAGGCCTCCGCATACGCGACGTCGCCCACCAAGCGCTGACCGCTCTTCTTTGACGGATCTAGTAGTTAATTCCCGAGTTAACACTATGAATTTCTTTAAGGTTCTGTTATGCTGATACTTGTACAAAACTAGTTAAATTGTAAGTCAGTAACAGTCACACAGTGAAGATAAAAAACTAGAATTAGATAAGTAACTGGTCGCATACGCGACGTCGCCCACCAAGCGCTGACCGCTCTTCTTTGACGGATCTAGTAATTAATTCCCGAGTTAACACTATGAATTTCTTTAAGGTTCTGTTATGCTGATACTTGTACAAAACTAGTTTAAATTGTAAGTCAGTAACAGACACACAGTGAAGATAAAAAACTAGAATTAGATAAGTAACTGGTTTAACCATACCTAAATTAGAATTACTCCAAAAGTAGGTATCAAAAGAAAACTGTAGCAACAAAATACTTGAACAGCAAATCTCTTATCGGAAAGAAATAATTTTCCGGTCGTATATTACAATCGGATAATTGGTAATTTCACTGAAATGATTGGAACTGAACGTCTGAGCGCGTACTGCAGACGGTCTGGCGCGAAATGTTTTGTTTCAGCCGCTTGTTCCGACTATTGTCACCTCGTTACACATTACTTGAACGTAAATATTTTAGTTCTAAGCAGTCACAATAGCCATTGTTGTATGTTACTTATTTATATAGTACTCACCAGTTATGGGATTGATGCCGCAGTCGATGACGACCGCGCCTGGCTTGATCCAAGAGCCGCGGACCATCTCGCCTCTACCGATGGCTACAACTAGGATGTCCGCTGTCTTTGTCTGTGGGCGGGTAACGTGGAACAAGTTTAGCCAAAATGAGACTACTTCATCATCATCCTTGACTTGAGGCTTAACGACGTTCACTCGAATATTCTTACGTACTGTCCGTAAATGAACATAGGCCTTCTTCAAAGATAACCACAACGACTGGTTCGCGCGACTTTTATCAGAGCTACCTTGCAACATTTTTCTACAAGAAATTAAGAATATGATACTCCTCGTCCACCATATAAGTTTTAAAAATACGAAACACCTCATCCACCCGTGTAAAATAATCTCTCAAGCTTGGAGGACAAGCATATTGAGCTCTATACGGCTATCGTGGAAAGAGACGCTTTAATGAGTTGATCTAATCTTAAGCCTTGAAACACTACCATTGGAGTCGATTCTGTTGTGCACAAACTAAACTTAATTTAGGCTATTGCTATCTTTTTCTCTCTAATAAAACGAGAAAGAGACGGGCGTAATTTAGAGCTGTCAAATTTAATTCGAACTAATATTTCCATACAATTGAAGGGTGCACGTAAAAACATGTCGACTAAAAACACGGTGAAGCGCAAGGCATAAACTAGTTTGACATCTCTAACTTAGTTCATAGCTATAGCCGTCCTTTTCTCGCACTGCCTTTTAGTAAAAGATAGCAATAGCCTAAATTAAGTTTAGTTTGTGCACAAGAGAATCGACACCAATATCTTTAAAGAATCTCACAATAAAAAAAGATACATTAGATAAGTCTGAAAAACACAACCCTATATTTGCTACCACACAGTCAGGTAATACAAAATTATTATATTTTTATTTGGGATAAGCCCGCCACACTATTCCCAAACCACTGTAACTCCTGAAAGCCAGAATCAACAGTGGCGACCACCAGAAAAGCGCCGAGACAATGAAGCTCGACGAAGTCCCAGAGAAAGAATTTAACTGTCTTGGATCCCGCAACGAAATTAATCAGAAAACTATAACTGAGGAGTAGGTAAAACCATAATTTCCACTTCCCTCCATGTCAGCAAGAAATACAACTCACAATTTCACTCAAGTTCTTAGTCTTGGAGTGACAGACGGTGACAGTCGCATGTTCCCACTTCAGCAGCTCGGAGACCGGGGTCCCGACGATACGGCTGCGGCCCAACACGACCACGTTCTTGCCGGCTATGGGCACGCCTGTTCGCTTGATGAGTTCTACGCAGCCCGCTGGTGTGCATGGGATAAAGCCGGAGAGGTCGCCCACTGCCACACGACCCTCGTTTATGGTGTTTAATCTGGTGGTAGACAGGAATATTTGCTTAGATATAATATAACGCTTGTTTTCCGTAACGGGTTCGGCAGAGGAGTTGCTATTACTTAGAAGTGAACTCCCACATTTGGCTAGTTACGTTTGTTTAGACTAGAGAAATAATGGTATAGTAGAAGGGTAAATCGGCGGAACGGAGCAAAGATTCTATTTTCTCTAACTTGCAAAGTGTACAATGGGATTTTTGGTATAACATTTCGGTCTAATTTGGTTATATAATTTATACATTCATAGTTTAATTCGTATTCGTATTTCTTGAACTTGTGAAATACAGGCTGACTTTTATCACTTTCCAAAGACTTTTTTATCACTTTCCAAAAAAATGGATATATTATGTGACCTTAAGCAAGAATTTAAGCAAATGGCATACTTAGATTTTTTGCGAAAAAAACAATCCTAAAAATTCGATATTTTTCATTTTTGTTTTTCGTAATTTCTCTTTCTTTGTTCTAATATGAAAAGTTTACTTGAATTAAATGTAAAAATTCGCGAAAATACCCGTTTACATGTGTATTATAATGTGTTTTGATCGTGAAAGTTTAAAAAAGACAAGTTTACTTGAAATTTGTAGCGTTTTTTCATGATGTATCATTTTTTTTCTAAGCTGTGGAAAAAAGAAAAAAACTAGGTAGTAGGTAAAACTAGGTAATACACCCATTTTGTGATAAAAAAAAACAGTCATCCGGTATATCCGACTAACGTCCAAAAGTTAACCATGATCATTAACTCAATTATATACCTGCATAGAACTAGATTTCAAAAGTCAAATAATTTTCCAGCGACCTTTCCTTGTCTTTTAAAATAAAAATCTATGAAATGAATAATGACCCGTCCACATCCTTGTCTGGGGACACAGCATCGGTGATCTTGTGCGCGTCGATGGGGTGCTCCGAGTCTAGGGGCATCTGCACGATGATGCCGTGCACGTATGGGGACTCGTTCAGGCTCGTGATCTTGGCCAGCAACTATATTAACAAAAAAATTATGGGTAAGGTTTCTGCCTCATTGATCTAGAACAACGCTAGCTTGCACTACTTATCATCTATCTCCCTAGTCTTGTTCCAACTATGTTAGGGTCGGCTTCCAGTCTAACCGGATGCAGCTGAACACCGGTATTTTACATGGAACGACTGTCTATCTGACCAGCCAGCTTGCCCTGCACTATAAACTACTAAATACATTTTAAATAACTGAGAAATCTATCGGAAGGTCAAGCCGCGATCTTTCCTAATGAAATACAATATTCTTGCTGAAACCTGAAAGTTAGAATAGGTCGACGGTCGACCAAGCTATTTGATTTACACTTTACAATGTAACTTGATTTTAAAATGTAAACCAAATAAGCTTGGTCGACGTATACGACTATAATACATTGTGTTTCGGTCGGGTTACGTTTTGAACAACAAATCCAGCCCTAAGCACTACATTCATACGGATTACGGTTTGTACTCAGTTCGTGCTGATCGGCAAACTCAGTTTGGTGTCTACCGTCGCCGAACCATGTTCGGGTCGGCACGGCATAATTCGAACGAAGCCGTGCGCTTTTTCCCGAATAATAATAATAATAATATAATCTACATATTTTCGATTTAACCGAGCGACTGACTTCAAATATTAGGTATAGGTACGTAGAAACCTTAGTAAATTAAAAAGACATAGAGGTAGGGAGGTCATCCTTCCTCGACTATTTAAATAAGTAGTCAAAAATGTACTCCTACCAATTTACCTAATCTTTTACGAAAGTACGGTACCTACTTTATCGTATAGCAAATGTTATCAAATGAAAGTGTTATTATAACAAATTTATTTATTAGGTAGGTAATTATAATTTCTTACATAAAATAATAAGAGAATAATCGCGTATCATGTTATTTTATATGTTTGTTACATCATTCGAAGACAACAGTAAGTAAACAGTTCATTATAAACTAAAATGATACGCCTTATCGTGATGTCAACAGTTCAAGGTGTGATGATGGACAAAATACAGGGTGTAAAAGACCTCATCACGAAGCCGTCAACCAAGCATTCTGTACATCAAACTAAGTAACTTCACGCAAAAATTATTACGGGGAATCGACTAGTTTTGGGGTGAAAAATCATGTTTTGTGGTAGAACTCGAATGTAACGCACTCAAAACATTGTGCTGAAGGATGGATTGCTATTCAATCCATCCTTCAGCACAGCCTATTACATACTATTTATGGGGGTCGTGGAGGTGTTAAAAGTAAAAATCTTACATTAAAAACTTGTATTAAAAAAAAAAAAACTTGTCAAACGTTGGAACTTAGACCCCGAATATCTCCGTAACTATAATAGAAGGTTCCCAGGTATGGTGTAGAACAAAACATGATCGCAATGACGGGGAGAACAAGTGCCTTTCGACTTCGTTAAGAGGTGTTTTACACCCTTTATGTAGCTTCTTAGGTCTCTATGGGATTTTATAGAAGACTAGCTTTTTCCCGCAGCTACACTCGCGTTATGGCTGGAAATTATCTTCGAGCCTATCTTTTTCTTTATCGTATGGTTAGCGCCTGACCTGGTGTCAGAGTTTTTCAGCTTCTGACATGGCTTTACACGCTGTCGAGAAATATCTCTCTGGCATGCTCACGATGTTTTCCTTCGCGTCTTCACGAAAGCAGGTAATGATTGATTGATATTTTTTCACTTGGATTCTTGTGTGTATTTACACATGAATCCGAAAAATCAAAGGGGAGTGTCTTAGGTTCGAACTTGAGACCTATGACTAGGCAATCCGACGGTCACACCACCAGACTATCACGACTATTCAACATACAGCCTGACGCTGACCGGCAAATTGCAAAAAAACGTAAGAAAATTAGAATTTTGTGTGTCACCTCCACCTTAAACAAAAGAATATACAGCTTCTCCTTTCTACAGGATCCGTCAAAGTGCTAAGGAGAAATTGCAGACCGGCTGCGGACAACGGACACTGACTGATACTTCATTAACCGAACTTTCACTAAAGTATCGGACAAGTTGCAGACACTGGACTGACAGATAATGTTTTAAAATCTACACTAATATTATAAAGAGGAAAGATTTGTATTTTTGTATGTTTGTAATGAATAAACTCAAAAACTTCGGCACCGATTTCAAAAATTCTTTCACATTAGAAAGCTACATTTACCCTGAGTAACATATGCTATATTTTATCCCCGTACTCCTACGGGAACGGGAACTACGCGAGTGAAACCGCGTGACGTCCGCTAGTATTCTATATAAGTGTCAGATGTCCAAATTATTTCACCAGGCGTAGGTAATGATAAATCCTGTTTGAACCATTCATTGCAGCGGTTCGGCTTAAAGGCGCTTGACAATTTGAATAACACAAACAGTATCTCAAAAAAAAATACATATTTGGAAAGAAATCTTTGCTTGGACTGGGCTGTGAACCGTTAAAATGAAATGTCCTTTTCCGGATAGATTTACGTACAGCTCCCTCATATCACCGTGGGTCCGTATAGATACACTATTATTTTTAGGTCGTTCTAAAACCGAAAGCCTCAAAAATAACTAAAAAAAAAAAACTAAAAAAAACAGTCCCAATCGTTCCGAGTTCGATGATCGAGTTTATGGCTTTCGGGACCTAAAATTATTAACCGTGTATAAAACATACCGGTAGGTCCTAAAATATTGTGCTTCCTTGCTAGACTTTATCCTTAAAACCTTAGACCTTTAAACCTTAGCACTGAAATGAGTACCTAACTATTAAGCCGCTGTGGTAATGCGCATTATATCACGTCTGTACTCACTGTAGGAGTGGGCAGAGGTGCCATCAGATATGGTTAAGTCTTATGTTTTATGGGGCCTATACGTTGGACGAATAAATTAAAATAGATGAATGAATTAAAAGAAGAATTTATGAAACAAACCAGTTCACTAGCATCAAGTATGGTAACCATAATTGAAGAGAAATTGAATCCACTAATTGAAGAGAACGCCAAACTTAATAATGAGGTGATGACCCTGAAAACTAAAGTTGGGAATCTAGAAAAAGAAATAACATTCTGCTACATGGGCTAAAAGAAACAGAGTCAAATAGTAATGAGCTCATGAATTTGGTTGTGGAATTCCTAAACAACATAGGGAACAAGTGTGGAATACGAGAATTTGATATGTGGGAACTTAATCAAGTCCAAAGACTAGGGAAAAAAGTGGATAGTAAAAATAGACCTATACTAGTAAAATTCACCTTAGCTTGGAGGAAAGTAGAAATCTTAAAGAATGGCAAATATTTCCCAGCGTCAACATATGCTACAGAAGATTTCCCTAAAGAGGTATTACAAATTAGGAAAGAACTAAAAATACAACAGCACGAAGAAAAGAAAAAAGGAAACTTTGCCGTCATTCGATATGATAAGCTTATAATAAAAGGAAAAACAAACCAAGGAAATGGGAAGGAGAAAAGGAAACGTGCTCCCTCCAATACATCACCCCAATCAATTAATGATATCAGCCCAACACCAAAGGTCCCAAGCAAAATAATCAAAGTAAATGCCTTTGAACTCATGAATAAGACTAGGCAAACCACTCAAACTGAAATCAACAACCAATAGCAACTACTTAACAAACAGCAGAAAGAAGGAGAAAACTTAAATAACAACAATAACAACAACAATCTACATTCCCCAAGCCGGTTGGTCACCGTGGGGATTAATGACCACTACCCTCCATCTGTAGTAAACAGAAAAACAAATAATAAAACTCTGCAAATAGGCACATACAACGTAAGATCCTTGTCCTCGACAGAGAGATACCTGCAACTTATACATGCTCTTAAAAATGTAAACTACGACATTCTAGGTCTTGCAGAAGTAAAAAGAACAGGTTACAACATAGAAGAATATCAAGACCACATACTATGCTACATTGGGCAGACTAAGGGAAAATACGGGGTTGGCTTTCTAATTAAGAAAACATACAAGAACAATATTGTGAACTTCATAGGATTCTCTGAAAGAGTCGCTTTGCTACAACTGAAATTGGATGATCTACACATTTCACTGGTCCAAGTCTATGCACCCACAGAGAAAGCGAGTGAAGAGGATATCCAGAAATTTTACGGTGACATCTCAGCAGCATTATCCAAAGCTGATGATAAAATAATATTAATGGGCGACTTTAACGCTAAAGTAGGACTTCCCAATGAGGGCGAGGACTTAATAATGGGCAAATACGGTTATGGCGAGCGAAACGACCGGGGCGAACTACTCATCGACTTCGCTTTCGAAAACAAATTCTCCATAATGAACACATATTTTAAGAAAAGGGAAAGCCGACGTTGGACTTGGATCTCGCCCGATCAGAAAACAACGAATGAAATAGACTTCATAACAACAAACCAACCTCAACTCATAACCAACATTGAAGTTCTCAACAACGTTAGATTCCCTTCTGACCATAGATTGGTAAGAGCAACGCTTAATATAAGAGTTCCGAAGAAGAATAGGAAGAACTTTAAGCCATCAAATAATACTATAGAAACTGATGGTGAAGTTGAAAGCTTTGTGGATAACCTACAATCTTATATAGGCACCAATATGAAAGAGACCTCTGACATACAAAGCTATTACAATTTATTGGAAGATGCATTGCTGTACAGTTTAGACATGAACAATAAACAAAAAAAACCTCATCAAATATTTAGTGAAGAAACAGAGCAAATGATAAAGAAACGCACAGAACTAATAAACACAAAACCTAAAGATAAAGCAATGAAGACCGAACTCAGCAAACTGTTTAAAATCACAAACAAGTCTATCAAGAAAGATTATAAGAAACATAGACAAGACATAATCACAAGAAACCTTGTGAAATATAAAAGCACTAAAAGAGCTTTCAAAGATCTAAAACTACATAAAATGTGGATACAGAAACTGGAATCAAACTCAAATTCAACAAATACAAGAAAAGATGTGATCAACCACGCCACAAAGTTCTATAAGGAACTATATATGAAAAAGTTAGACAATTTGGATTCACAAATGCAAGTCAATAGTGACACCAGGACAACAATTATTGAGCCTATAGCAGAAAGGGAAGTGTATGATCACATAAGAAAGCTGAAGTCTGATAAAAGTCCAGGGCCAGATGGCATAATAAATGAAGCCATCAAACTAGGTGCACCTGTTTTACTCCAATATTTGACCCAGCTATTCAATAAGATTCTGGATTCCGAAATGGTGCCTCAACAATGGTGTACTTCGGAAATTATACTAATCTACAAAAAAGGAAGCCCTTTGGACATAGGAAATTACAGGCCAATCAGCTTAATGGCGAGCATATACAAACTCTTCGCATCGATTATCCTAAGCAGAATATCACCCGAGATTGATGGTTCACAACCTATAGAGCAAGCTGGTTTCCGTTCAGGTTTCAGTACTACAGACCACCTACAAACATTAGAACAAATAATGGAGAAGTACACGGAATTTAACAAAACGCTATATTTAGCATTCATTGACTACAGCAAGGCTTTTGATACTATCAGTCACAGCTCAATCTGGGAAGCACTGAAACTCTTCAAGGTCAACTATAAGTACATAAATATCCTGAAATATATCTACGCTCACAGCACTAGCAAAGTCAAGCTAGAAACAACAGGTGACCCCATCAAGATCGAAAGAGGCGTCAGACAAGGAGACCCTATATCTCCAAAACTTTTTATTGCCGTCCTGGAAAGCATATTTCAGAAACTGAACTGGACTCAAAAAGGCATTAAAGTAGGCAAAAATTGTCTCAGCCATCTCAGGTTCGCAGACGATATAGTCTTGCTGACCGAAACACCGGATGAATTGGAAGAAATGATATGCTCACTAGACAACGAAAGCTCCATGATAGGCTTGGAAATGAATGCAAGTAAAACCAGAGTAATGACAAACAGCTTCAAAAAACCAGTATGCATCAAGGGAAAGAACATAGAATATGTAGAAAACTATATTTACCTAGGAAAGCAAGTGTCATTTTCCAAGACGAGCATGGATGAAGAGATACAACGAAGAGCAAACATCACTTGGAAAAAATTCTGGTCTCTAAAAGAAATTCTAAAAGGTAACTACACTTTAAACCTAAAAAAAGTAGTAATGGAGACTTGCCTCTTACCAAGCTTATTATATGGGTGCCAGACTTGGGTTCACACTAACAGAACAAAACAGAAAATTGTGACAACACAGAGAGCGATGGAAAGAAGCATATTAGGCTTAAGAAAAATACAAAAAGTAAAAAGTGCAGATATCAGAAAAAAGACAAAACTTACAGATGCCCTAACAAAAGCGCTAGCATTAAAATGGCGTTGGGCAGGACATGTCGCACGCCTCAGTGATAACAGATGGACTATCCAAACCACCAAATGGACTGGGCCACCGGGCAAAAGAAAGGTCGGGAGACCCTTTAAAAGATGGGCTGACGATATAGCACAGACCGCTGGCTCAAACTGGCTAAATATTGCGCAGGACCGTGAGAAGTGGAAAAAGATGGAGGAGGCCTTTACCCGTAATGGGGCTACATCTCCAACATTTTATAAAAACTAACACTACTAACTAGGATAAGGTAAAAAGACTAACACAACTAACATTTAATTATAAATAAGTACCTACCTAATGTTAAAAAGTGTGTAAATTTTTAAGCGAGATTAGAAATAAAAGGCTTTTTATTTATTTATTTATTTATTTTATACGTTGGACACGGACACGTACGGACATACGTTGATATTGTGGGTCCGCCCGTGCCCTAGAGCCCCGACTAAGGCTGCGTGTCCACCAGAGATGAGCGAGAATGCGTAGTTAGGGATATGTGTGTGGAACTAACCTATCACATAGCTAAAATACCTTCTCTTATTACTCTGGTGGAAATGCAGCCTAAAGGTAGTGGGTTCCAATTCGAGCCCAGACTTCCAAATCGAGAACTAACTTAGACCCACTGCCCTCAAAACGGTGAAGGAGAACAGTGTGAGGAAGCTAGCATGTTCTAGAACAGATGTTTTATGGATATACGACATCCACCATACCCACACTGCACACCGGTCCCGTATGATGGATTTCGGCCCGACCTTTCTTACAGACTAGAGACCAGTGATCCCACCCAGCATTGAGGAGATTATACTATTGACATAAAAATAATGTCAATGTTAAATTATGCAAATGTTATGTTAGTAACGCCTTATTGGCTGAACGGTTTTCGATAACATTGGGCATACGAATAGACCATGACTTGTGGCAGGACAGAAACGTCCTAACGGGATAGAAATATGTATCATTATATTGCTTTCCCGGTAGGAAGTTTGTGTGAGGACACAACAACCACCACGCGACCAATGCCGCGGTCAAAACCCAGTAAAGATATAGAACTCTTACCTCGGTCTCCGTGATATCCCTGGGCAGCTGGACATGGTCAGCTTTAATGCCAATGTTCTCAGCAGCGCGGAGCTTCATCCGAATGTACACGTTGGAGTCCTCTCGGCCTCCCACCTGCACGATGGCGAGGCGGGGCTCGAACTCCGACCAGCGGGAACGGGCCTCCGACACTTGCGCACGGAGGTCATTCTCGATGGACCTGATGATGCAGAGGATATGTTAGAGATGGGTTCGAGTTGAAGAACTTGAAGTTCAATGATAGTAAGCATTGTTACAAAATACTAAAGATATTATGAAGTTGTACGTAGGTGTTTGTCTAACTACATATCGTCGTTGATAGTCCAATTCCGCGTAACTAACATTGTCAAATACCGCGAATGTACAAAAAAAGCAAAAATGAGATTTCGCGGCTGTGGTAAACTGATTGTGATTCGCATCGACCCGTATGACAATTTTTTTAATCGTCCAATAGAAGGACGAGTAAATCAAAAATAACAATACCGCGGATCTTTCGACGCACAAGTTACGCCACGAAAGCCGCGTATCTGCGCCAATTTCTATTAGAGTGTGTAGTTTTTATGTGAAGCTCCGGGTAATAATTATTTTTATAAGTCATTACTGGATTATTTTTAATGTTCTATGTCACACTTATTCTATACTTAATTATAAATCAAATTGAGACGTTTTTAATCCGTTTTTATTAGATTCACCTGTTAGGAACACGTAAATAAATCTGAGAAGTTAAATTTGACCCACTTCCCGGTTTCCAATTGAGTTGAAATTTTACGTACATGTTAAATTTGGATGACAATATACGTACATGGTTATTTATGTGAAGTAATTCTAAATCTAATAAGGCAGACTCCCAAAGATGGCAGAATAGTTGTTTTTTAATGAATTCCTATGACATGGGTATCAAATGAAAGGGTTTGCTGAGAAGAATACAAGAAATAAAATGAAGTCACTCTAAAACACGTTTTTTTTGCCTATATTGTATTGTTCTCTGAGATTGTGTAGTTGTACTGGTTGCACAGCATTAAACTCCGTGCCAGTAGCATCACGAGAGCTCTTTAATGATGTCTTTGAAGAGGATATAGGGCTAACCAGCCAAAGAAAAACGCTGGTGATTTCCGTTCCTCCTAAAAGGCAGGCAATGTAGAAGAAGAAGCCTACCAACAGCACATTAAAGCGAAGAAAAGAAAAGGCAAAACTAAAAATAATCCATGCTCTTACTGCTGACTTACAGGCGGTAAAGTTATGTCCTTCTTTGAATGCTAATGCGCTGCATTTTAAAACGAAATTAGCAGTACATAACTTTATATTATATTTTATTCGATGTTCCTCGATGGCCCTAGTATGTAGGGTTATACAGGAACATCAAATAAAAATATGTATTCAGTACATACATAGTTGATATTGTAGTTTAAAAGCTGAATTAGTTTATAGAAGAAATAATGTCGACTTTTTATTACTTTTGATAATTGGTCATTCTTGTTGGCCGATATCTTTTATTCTTTCATAATCATATAATATTTATGATTAAATTAAGTCATTATTTTATATTCCAAATATTATTGTTGTTGTGACATTACGTTATTTCATGGACAATTTCGCGTAAGTACTGTATATGAACCAGAATCGTTTGAAACTATACAGCGTAAGTGATTTTGTAATTAATAAACTATTAGCAATATAGACTTTAAAAATAGTACAGTAGACTAAGGAGATCGAAACGGTCCTATACCCAAGTTCGTTCAAAATTCGGACGATTAGTTTAAAAAAAAAATAGTTTTTTGTCCCTGCTGTAAAATTTGCGAAAGTGTACATACGCGGTATTTAACAATGTTAGTTACGCGGAATTGGACTATCAACGACGATATGTATTAAATATTGTCTAAGAGCATTTATTTAAATTACATCTACATTTTTTCCTATCCTAACAATTGCAAAAAAAATGGCTTTCGGACGTTTCTTCAAAAGGAGTTCGAAATAGGAACCGATTACTTAGGTACAGCCGCTACAGCACATCAAGCTGCTAAAATCTGTCAAATTTCTTTAACAGATTTTCAACTTTATTGCATTACGTTCAAGGTTGATAATGGGACAATTTGACAGTTTCGGACTTGATGTGCTGTCGACTGTACAATATTTTAAAATCATGTTTTAATAAGATACCTCTTATAAATCTGAATGAAAATAATATTGTATCTAAGTAGGTACCTGCACTTTTTATACAACAACAGTTAGTTTTTTCGCTTCAAATACGATATAATCACCATGAATCGATATGAAAGGGTGGAAGCATGCAATACCTATGTTATGACTAGTGAAAATGTATCAGTACTTAGCCACTTCAGTGCCCGAAATTGGTTGTGCGACCATCTTTTGAGTATGTAGACCGTATCTCACTTCGGTCCCTAGTCGACTGACTCCCGAACAGAGAGACAAACATCAAGACATGCAACTGACCCCAAGAGATAACCCGTCGACACGACATGGGCGACATACCTATCCCACAAAACAAAATCTGGTTTATGCCAAAACTTTTTAACAAAAGCGGCTAAATGTGGTTTTTAGCCTAGGTTAATAACCGGAATTGTTTAACATTTGAAATAGATTCATATGATAAGCAATATTTGGGTATATTACCGAAGATGGAGCATACTCCTAGGTAAGTAGGTACCTACTTATTGTGTTAATCAAAATGTAACACGCAAACACATTATCACGGCGATTTCGTTGATGTTATTGTCCATCGCAGTAACATTTTGCTTGATATTATAACAGCTGTGGGCCTGTGGTACCGTAAGTAGCTAGTCAGACGGTAAGGTACTTACATCCTAATACCTAGGTATCAAATTAAAATGTATTTATGGATGGACATGGTAGGTCGTACCATGGCATAGCACAAGCTAAACGTGACATGCAATTGTAAGCAAAATTATACTGTAATCTCATACCTCAAACACGCATTGTAAAATTGCCTTACAACTTGTCTGAGAGGCCACTGTTTTAGCAAAAACATAATTATTTATAATGATTTGAACTCATAGGCTCACAAACTTATTATTTCTAGGTGTACAACGGCCTAATTAAAATAACCAAATGATAGTTAGTTTAGGGAAATTATCACAGTTAAATACATACATACATATAAAACTTTTGGAAGTTAGAAGAGAAATATGATAGATAACTATCGGAGAACAAATTATAAGACAAATTGTTTACCACTACTTATTGGAACAAACACATTGTTTTTGTTTTAAAATGACTGATGATGGGCACGTCACGTTCAAGTTTAAGATAAGACATATTACAAACGATATCTTTTGCAAGAACAGCAAATTGTTCTGTTAAAATTACGGAGATGAGACAAGCAAGATACTTCGTTAAAGCCATTCATGTAACTACTTACCAGTATTCTATGTTTAGGGTTTTGGTTTCCGCATTTATAGTCCTTAAAGTGGACCATTGTGCGTACCTATTGTAATATCTAGTATTGGTGCCCAAGATACAGGCTTTGCCTAGTTTGGGGCCAATGCAAAACGTTTTTGTAAAATTTTTGGCAATTAAGATTTTGTATTTGTATTTTTGTAGCCTAATTCATTAAAACACATTCCAATGCATTTCTCAATAATCTTTAAAGAATTGATTAATTTCAATAAAGCAATTTTTGCAAAGTGTTATTGAGTTTTTCCATTGGAGGAATTTCTCAGTAGCAGCCACGGAGTTTGAATTTGAGCCTGGTTGATGGCAATAGGCTCGCCCCTTATAACTGGCGTAATGTGGGTGTACTATTAGGTACACCTCTGCCTAACGCTTCGGGGATTACCGGCGTGATGTTATACAACATGTAATTTCAATAAGAATTCATCATCACCGTTGTCCTGTGCTTATCCCAATTTATGTTGGGTCGGCGCTGCACGTTATCTTCCTCCATAGACTTCTCATAATAGTCTCTTCATCTTTCGCCATCCATCGTTTCTTTGGTCTTCCTCTGCTCTTGAAGTCTTCATCATACATTTCTATATTAGTCAACACCCCGGATTTAGTGGTGTATGTACTTATCCGGAAATCCCTGATTTATTCAAGACCTGTATTAATTAAATTGGTCTTTATTAGGGATTTACATGCGACATAATTTGGCAAAAGTGCTGTTTTTTTTTTCAACTGCGAGCATTTTACTAAAATATCGTTTGAGCAAGTGTAGTGATCAATGATTCAAAATGATCAGATGCATCGATCACTAATCGATGGGTAGATGACAAAAAAATACTAATTAGTCTGTCAGGTAGATTTCCAAAAAATATTGGACACGTTTTTTTTCTTTTTTCACGTTAACAAAAAATAAAGACGATACAGTGCGTGGAAAAGTCGTGTGACGTCACAGTTGAGTACATGTTTTGCTCAAATATGACGTGACTCATGAATCATGATCTTTGACACGTTTTATCTTCGTCAATTTTTACTAATTTGTTATAATTAACAAAAAACACGTATCCAATATTTTTCGATAATCTAACTGACGGACTAAATTGAATCATACAAGAACTTATTTTAGTCAGTCATCATCCCAATTCTCATGTCTTCTCTTTAGGAGAGAGGTCTTTACCCAACAGTGGGCACAACCAGAGCCGCGCCAACCCTCCACAGCGCCTGTGTGCAAAACCTATGAAGGGCCTCTTTTTTCACGAATCTTCATTACTTATCGACACTCCACTACAACGAATATGTTGTGTAAGTGTAACAAAAATCACTTCGATGGAGGCACAGCAAACATTGAAATAGCATTTTACAGAGTAAATTATATTTGTCGAAATGTAAATTATGGTTGATAATTCCGAACACTTCATGCTAATGGCGCTTCATTTTTTTAAATTTGTATTTATCTTCATATTGGACGAGGAATTTATTATGAATCTTTTAACTTAAAATATACATGAATAGTGGGGGTAATTATTTTATTTTTCCCTATTGTCTTAGCGCCTGTGCGCGCCGCACACTTCGCACACAGGGGCGGCGCGGCCCCAACTATTTCTCCACTCGCACTGGACCTTGTATGGCATCTCAACCTGCTCCTGCAACTCGTCCCTTTGTTCCTATTGACCTTGTTTTGTTCTCTCTCCTGCTGATAAGGAGGGATGTGGAAATTATGTTTTTCCTACTCCTCCGCTATTCTTTTCTGATTAATTTCGTTGCGGGATCCAAGACGGTTCTTTTTTTCTCTGGGACTTCATCGAGCTTCATTGTCTCAGCGCTGTTCTGGTGGTCACCACTGTTGATTCTGGCTTAAAGGAGTTTGGGAATAGTGTGGTGGGCTTGTCTCAAACAAAAACCTTCACCCGAGGCCGATGCCTGAAGCAATATACCTTAAAACATTATTTAAAGGTTTATTTTGATTTTCTTTTTTACTTAGCCTTTATTCTACTGAAACTCACAAATACTCGAAATATAGGAGAACAATGCACCAATCCATTCATCTCGAAACAATGAAAGGATTAGTTTTGTTTTTTTGCGATAACGTCAGTACTAAAAAGCTATATTTGCTATGATGAAAATGTATCGCAATTCATAAAGCATTTGTTACATTCAGATAGTAGCAGACAATAATAATTAAATGAAATAGGTAGTAAATAAATACCTACTTACACAATACTGTTATAAACTTACAGAAAACCGATTTCCAAAAAACAATAAAAGTATTGTACTGAAACTCACAAAAATACTCAAACTATAGGAGCACAAATCAATGCACCAATCCATTCATCTCGAAACAATCAAAGGATTAGTTTTGCTTTTTACGATAACGTTAACAGTACAACAAAGCTATAATTTTGCTATGATGAAAATGTATCGCAATTCATAAGAAGTCGGTTAAAAAGTAAAGCATTTGTTACATTCAGATAAGTAGTAGACAATAATAATTAAATTAAATTAAGTAAATAAGAACTCACACAAAACCTACCGTTTTATACAAAAAAACGATTTCCAAAAAACACTTAAATCGTCTAAAATAACTTTACTTTGGGAAGTCGGTGGCCAAAAAGTAATAAGTCACCGACTTCCGAAAGTAAAGTTATTTTAGACGATTTAAGTGTTTTTTGGAAGACGGTATTTTTTGCAAACAGTTTTTTATTACACCCTTTTTAGTTGTGGTATACACACACAGATTCTTGTCACCTTTGTATGATGGTCCTTTATAACTTCTAGTTACTAGAAGTTATAAAGGACCATCATACAAAGGTCATGAAGAAAAAAAACCCAAACTACTGAACTAATTTTGATGATATTTCAATGGGATCAAGTAATCCTTTCACACTAAAAAAATCCAAATCGGTTCATACTATGACGGAGTTAAGAGGGAACAAACATAAAATCGGTTAAAAACTACATTAAAGCGACATAAAAATTTCCAATTGTTAACAGGTAAATAATAAATGCACAAAACAATAATTGGTGTAGTATTTTGTCAACAGTGTAATATGGGCAATACCTAATTAACATATGAAGCTCGCCTCACAGTCACGACATTTTATCATGTACAGTATTTGCTATTTCATGAGTTCACAATACCATACAATAAATTACAAGTGCTATTTAATCACTTCTTCATATTTTTTCTTGTAATCGTTTGATAGTTTTTCCTATAGTTATTAGGTAGTGAAAAAAGTAAACATGATTCGATATACCACTGGATTGTGACATAATCGTAAGAATTCGATTTTCTCTACATTTATAGCTGTACTACCACATGAGCACCGAATTATTTTTATTTATTTAAACAACCTTTCAATTTAATTACTTTTAAAGGAGAAAATATCATTATCATCAATTTTAGCAATTTATAACCAAGGTCATGTCTTATAACATAAAAAAATGCAACAAAAACCTATGATCTCGAACTTCGAACTATGTAATTACAACACAAACGATTTAACATAAACAAACAAATACTCGTGCCTCAAATAAAAAAAAAAGTTACTGGTACTTACTCAAAAACTGGTTCCAAACTACCCTGCGGCTGCCACATGATTGCACTTTAAATTATTAAAGTAAATAAACACTAAACATTTTATTTAAATCCGACCGTGATGGATACTGCCGCCGTTGACCGGTGTCTACGACAGATATACTGACTATGCATGGATAAACAGTGAATCAGGTTATCTAACCTGTCCAGCAGGTATTTACAACTTCGAGTACGTGAACATTATTGCCGGCAAAGTTTTTTTTTGTTCCAGTCCTGTATTATGAAAGAAGAAAGTGAGCAATATGCCTTTACGCAGTTTGATTTATGATACGAAACAGGTGATTGAGTTTGAATAATTGTGACCTTTAATGTGATTATGTCGCGTATTGTTACCGGTTGGGTAATTTATGTGTATAAATGACATACATAAGTAGTTGGCGGGAACATGTGCTAATGAGTTTTTTTTGGTGAGGTGTGTAACACTAATAAGCTCGGATATCTCATATATGAGATTATAGTATTTGAAGAAGATAAGACTGATAATACTAATTCACGAGGAACATTTTCAAATTATGGAACTTTTTGAGGTTTTGCCAAAATGGGTAGGGGTAATGTTTCATGGCAATAAAACACATTTGCGTAGATTTATAATGTAATATATTTTAGTCTTTATTCTAGACACAGTTATCGACTATTTAATACGCCGACAATCATGGACTAATCTAGTGCACCGATAATGTGATCACATTCTTATTTACTTAACTATTTTAATAAACTCTGTTTTGAAATGCGTTATTTTAGGCCGAGTCGCGCCCTAAACTATAAAGTACAAAACAAGTTGTATTTCATAATACGATGATACTTTTTAGTTTTTATTAGATGATATTGATTTTTAATTAGTCACTTAGTTGACAACTAAACAAGGTTTTAGGTAGGTAACAATTAGAAGAATCACATACAAAAAGGTACTTAGGTTGTACGTAAGTACACATATCACAATTTTTATAGTAACAAAACTAAAAATAATCTTCTAAAATGTCAATTAATTATGGCCCAGGGCGAATCCGGGATACAATTATGTACGGAACTAAAAAACATAGAACCTCTTCCTTTTTGGAAGTCGTGTAATAATGAACGTCAGTTTTAAGTGTGGTTATTACAAATTATTTGTTCTGTTTTATTAAAAATACTGTTATTACTCTATTTTATTCTTAACTTATTATTTACTTCCGTATTGTGTTATAAACCCCCTACCTCCGTAGATACGCCCTAGAGTCGAAGAAATAATCAAAATGACGTTGACTTAAAGTAACAATATTTATTTGGCACCAGATTAAGAAATAATGACTGAAATAGGAGTAAAACTTTCCGGCGGGTGTAATCTATACAATGATGATTAAAGTGCGCGGAATATGACGTTTCAGAATTAGATTCTTTTTTCAATGAGACAAGAACTTAAAACTAGGAAATTTTAAGAAAAGTTACAAAGTAATGAGCTTACGGCTAACACAGCAATCAAAGAATTCTGCAATTTGATTGGACTAATCTACGTACACGTAAAATTTCCAGAAAATAATTCTCTTCAGTCAGATCAACAAACTTAACGTAAATTAAAGTAGTAAAGTACAGTCCCGCGCTTCTAAATCGATGCTTGCTTTTCCATGTTAAAAACATGGCCTAAAACATTGGCCTAAAACGTCAAAATGATGATGAGTCAAAGAAAAAGTTTTCAATTTGGAAGCCAACATACTGGCCATCATTTCGATGTGATCATTCCGAATTTGAATTCACGGTATTTTTTTTTTAATAAAAGACATTTTTTTAAAAAAAAACAGTGCTATTCGATTCAAGAGTTCGGGAGTGCAATAACAAAAGAGGTAACTTATGACTGTAGACAGCGGAAATCCTCTTCTTTCTCACGATGCGCGTTGGAGTATAGATGTATGCGCATCGCATGTAGGGGCATCGGTTTCGTGCCGCAGAGTTTGCAGGTCAGCTCAGCTCCCGAAGATACCGGCGTCCTGTTGATACACACAATGTTTCATCAAATCAAATGGTCACGTTGTAAATAAAAGTATTAGCTAGCACAACAACAACAACAGCCCATAACGTCCACTGCTGGACATAAGCCTCTCCCATGTTGAGAGGAATTTGCCGTAATCTCCACGCTTGGCAGGCGGATTGGAGATCGCAGTGATGAAAGACTAACAGAAAACGCTGCCCCTTTCTCTGGTCTACGGAGGCGCAATGTGTTCTGCCTCAGACATTAGTCGCCTTATACGACTCCCGTGAGTGTAATGGGTTGGTTCTATTCTACTCTGCCGGATACCACGGCTTACACAGATTAGCTAGCGTTTGGTACTTTTTACAGTATTTTTAAATGGAAGGAGACCGATATAGCCCTCCGTTCTCCACGGACTGTGGGTTCCTTCCTATATGGATTTTTTCACAGAAAAAAGGCTACTCGCTATACCGGCCAAGTGACCTTTTGTCACTTCGTATAAGTGCTTTGCTTAGCTTGGGTAGTTGGGTACTCTCATGGACAGAGTTCTTTCTTCTTAGGGTAGGTAGTCTATATTAATATCATCTTTAGCAATCCTGGAAAAATATTCAATTCTTTCTATGACATAAATATTGAATTCTTTTTTTATGTAGTGAGAGAGATTCAGGGTTTGGTCCCCTCGTAAAAGTTGTTCATAATGATGAGTACAATAACCCCCTAAGAGATTTCTTGTATGAATAGATACACCCTATAGAGGGTGTAAACAACCTCATCACGAAGCCGTCAACCGCATTCTGTACATCAAACTAAGTTACTTTACGGAAAAATGTTTGCTGGGAAACGACTTTTTTTTGGGGCGAAAAATTATATTTTGTGGTAAAACTCAATGTAACGCACTCAAAACATTGTGCTGATGGATGGATTGAATAATACGGGAGTCGTGGAGGTGTTTAACCTTTTGAACGCCAATACATAAGCGCACGCGCGTGCCCTCCACACCAAGCCACGATTTCATTTTGTCACATATTTGTGTCGTTTGGCGTACAGGGCACGCGCTTGCTTGTCACGTTTATGCGACAATGGCGCCCAAAAGGTTAAAGTAAATATCTTACATTAAAAACTTGTATTAAAAAAAAAGATTGTCAAAAATTTAGAACCTCCAATATCTTCGTAACTAGAAGGTTCCCAGGTATGGTATGGAACAAAAAAATGATCGCAATGACGGGGAGAACAAGTGCTTTTCGGCTTCGTTAAGACGAGGTGTTTTACATCCTTTATATGCACGTCTGTTACTATACAGGATAGAAGGGACAACAGCGAAACACTCGCATAGAAATTCCTCATAGGTGACTAAAAAAAAATCTGCCGTTCCATACATTTTGACCGTGGAGGTGTTTCACTTTTGCAGGGAATAGCTTATGTTGGCAGCTGAATACAAGTTTTTTAAGTTTTAGTATGCGTAATACCATACCTCTAGGTAAAACTGGTTCAGACTTTCGGGTCACGACGACTACTGTAAAGCGAAAGATCTACAAATGACAGCCAGGGCCAACGGTTGTGTGGTCACCCATCCACAGAACGAGCTAGGCTTAACCTGAAGACGGACCCGTGCGGCTGTCATTATTTGGTCGACTAATAAGTATAAAATACAGTTTATAAGACTTGTAATATCATCATAGCATGTTACGGATCGCGTGATATTACGAATTGAAAATAACAAAATAAATAAGTGGCGCTATTAAGTAACGATATTATCTCAACTCATATCGTAATTGGTCATTACGTATAATGAGTTCCAAATTGCTCTTATTAGTAGATTATATGTCAACAACAATGGTGTGTTTTTAGGGTTCCGTACCCAAAGGGTAAAAACGGAACCCTATTACTAAGACTTCGCTGTCTGTCCGTCTGTCCGTCTGTCTGTCACCAGGCTGTATCTCATGAACCGTGACAGCTAGACAGTTGAAATTTTCACAGATGATGTATTTCTGTTGCCGCTATAACAACAAATACTAAAAACAGAATAAAATTAATATTTAAGGGGGGCTCCCATACAATAAACGTGATTTTTTTTATAATAATTGGTACGGAACCCTTCGTGCGCGAGTCCGACTCGCACTTGGCCGGTTTTTTTTATTTTGTTTTTGTATGTGTACGGTCGGCAAATCACATTGTAAAATGCAGAAAATAGTTTGGTCGACCGTATTACTGTGTTGTGGAGGTTAGTGGACCACCCATTATATACCGAGTTTCCTCCGTGTCTCGGAAATCACGTTAAGCTGTTGGTCCCGGCTGACATTTGTAGATCTTTGCCAGTTGTTGCAGGCAGTCAGTAGCTCGAAAGTCTAGCATACCAGTCTAACAAATAAGTATCGTATTATCTCGTATTAACTAGTTTGAGGAGGTCAGATAGGCAGTCGTTCCATGTAACATACTGGTATTTACCTGCATCCGGTTAGACTGAAAGGCGACCCCAACATAGTTGTGAAAAGGGTTTTTTCATAAAATTCGATTTCCCAAAGGCCTTTTCGTATATATGAATTTTTCTATAATATTTCGAATAATGTTTCCCCCGGTGCGGTGCGGGCGGGGGAGACGCGATATTGACATGTCCTTTGTTTGATAGAAGAACAAGAACTATATTTCTGTTTTTCACCGTTTCTATGGCGCGGCCATGGGGTTTTAGTCTTAAAGCTCCGAAAATTATAAACCTAGGATTTTTTGTAATTATTTTTACTAATTCAATCTCGTTATTTACCTAAATTTCAGGTACCTGCAACGCTTAGTTTTTAAGATTTCCGTGGCCGCGCGGTTCTCCGTGTTTCGATGGCTTTGAACGTGGCCAACGTTCAAAGCCTTATAACTTTTTAACCATAACTTTGACAAATTCAAGGTTTTTAACCAAATTTTACATATTTTTACAAAATAGTTGCAAAGTTATTTAAAAAAACAAAACGCCGTGGTCGCGCCATCGAATAGCACACCCTATATGCCCTATAATATGGTGTAGCGACCTACTTATTTAGAAACTTTATATACATAAAACCTTCACGATATTATAATTTTTACTTTTCTTCTGATCTGCCACTTCTCTGTCTTGTGTTAACTAAATTTATATAGAATGATAAAAAAAAAATGAATTTAATTAGTGTACAACAACCACTAAATTGGTGACCCCGACGTGATACGCTCTGAAAAGGAAATCCTAAATTTTATCAGGCGAAGGAAATCCACAGTACTACGATGACAATATAAAGCAGTCGTCTGCCGACCAACGTCCAGACTCTGCTGCCTTCACAGCCATTTATTTCTCTCGAGGGATTAGCAGACCTGGCGGAAAGCGTCCAGGACATCGTGAGTATCGTGACCCCAGGCCAACAATAACAAACAATAGCTATTTATTCATGAAGGGGAGTAAGGCACAGATTACTAATCGAGTGTGCATTTAGGCCCGACGCGAAGCGGAGGGCCGTGAACCACACGAGTTTAGTAATCTGTACTTACCCTCGAGTGATATATACTGCTTTATACTACACTTGCACTTTTAAGCACAAAGAAATAAAGACAAAATAGCAAAAAAAGCATTTTATTAAAAAGTTATATTGACAAACTTTACCAAGAAAATTGTCTCTACAAAATACGTCAACCAACAATAAGTTTTTTTATTAATTTTAGCGCGTCAAACAGTTTTCGCACAAGAAGACGTTAGAGAAGGTAAAAACGCCCCGTATGCTAAAATTAAATCGTTTGATTGCAATGATATTCAATTAAACAGATATGATAAGAGCGCGCAATCGTGAAGACTCGAAAACGCGCCAATTGGCCTGTTTTGCCTTTATTCTGCGTCACTGCGTGTATGTGAGATGGCTCTCCCCCGCGGCACACACAAAACGCGTTAGTAATGCATTACTACCCTGATTTTCAGGGCAGTAATGAAATTCCATACAATATAACTGCCTAGATTTTTGAGAAGGTTTAATGAACAGCTTTCAAGCCAATGGGGTAGTATTGGTACACTTACTAAGCAAGTGTAGTATAATAGTAGATTGTATCATAAGGGAGCAAAATAATATGTTTACGGCGAGGGCGCTTTTTTGAATCCAGAGCGAAGTGAGGGATTCTAGAGTAGAATCCCGAGCGTAGCGAGGGATTCTTTAATAGAATCCTGAACGTAACGAGGGATTCAAAGTACGTCGCCCGAGCCAAAAATATATTTTGCGCCCGAGTGATACACTCTACTTTTCATCACCCACTATGAGAAAATAAAAGGAGCCTCATAATTTTAACCGACTTCAAAAAGGAGGACGTAATTCGACTGTTTTTTTATGTATTTACACCGATTACGCTGATATTTATGAGCCGATTGACGTGATTATTCTTTAGTTTGATGCGGAATAGTTGCCATTTGGTCCTATAAAAATGTAACATAGTTTGGCCCAGTATTTTATGAACATTTTTACTTCAGTCGTGTGGTCTAATTTCAACATGTAAAATAAATGCATATATCTAATATTTGGATAGGACAACTAAAAAAATGGAAAAATTAAAAAAACTTTTTTGCAAAAAATAAAACCGACTTCACAAAACACAAAAACGTTAAAAATAACTTTAGCTTCAGAAGTCGGTGATAAAAAAAAAACTAAATGAATCAAACAAAGGTCACCGACTTCTGAAGATCTAAAGTTATTTTTCACTTTATTGTGTTTTTTATTCACTGTCACTTGAAGAACCTATTTTTCAAAACAAAACCATGAATTTCTAACAAATGAAAATTGACGAAAACGCGGTCTGTAGTTCGCGCGTTTTTAATTTGATTTCTTTTTTTTATTCAGCCAGCGCGGCGGCGCGATTATCATGGGCCGTCGTACCAGCCAGTCTTTATTCAAATAATATTTGCGTTCGATTTCTTTCGGCGCTGAACACTAAGATGTTCCAAATTCAAAAAGTGCGCCGCAAAGTAAATTGCGGCGCACTTATAAAGAGGATTAAAAACTCATTACTGCCCGCTAAAAGTTTATTATAGAAAACACCACCTTTGGGTGCACTTAAAGGCGAACCAAGTCGTCCTTTTCGAATAGGTGGGATGAAAACAATATAGTTATACAATATTATTGTTGCCACTAATCTCGCGAATTGTGTAATGACGTTATAAGTGGATAGTAAAAGTTTTAAAGGTTTTTTTTTTTTTTTAGCGCATTTAAATAAAAGGTCACACGAAAGTATTATAAGAAAAAGCTATTTGTAAAGATATATATTGTTGACGACATGTTGGCGAGTGTTGAGCGGCGTCAAATAGCATTTGTACATGGTGTAACTGCGTTTTTGTTCGGAACGGTTCGGAACGCTGTGTGTGTGCGTACGAACTAGACGTGCGTGAAGACTAGCGTCTAACTGCTCATCACTGATACTATCTCTGTCGGGCACGATGCCAAGTGAGACAGCGTGTTTTTTGGTCACGCCCACCAATGAGTTCGAGCCCGTGTGTCACCTTAAGGGATCTACTTACACTTATTCAGCTCTATTTAGCTTATGCCCATAGAAAACAACGATTTTGTATGAGACGCGTACGCATCCGTTCAGCGTGCGCGACGCGTACAGTTCCCGGCACGTAAGTTGGCAAGGTTTTGGCGTAGTGGGGGCAAGTTCGCGCATCGTGCACTTAGTGGAACAAAAAACTGGTCACTTTTATTGATTGTCATTATGGTTATTGCCATCATTTATTTTTAATCATGTAGTTAAACAAAGCAGAGGAATTCGTGACATTTATTGGGTGTTATAAATAAAATATAATATGCATTTTTTTTATTAAGTAGGTATGTAAAAAAGGTATTATTATTAAAAATTATAGGTTCTCGTCGTCACTATCGGTTAATAATACTGTTACCCCTGGCATCAAATTAGAACTACCACTTGAACTGGCATATTATGTAATAAACATAACAAAAACTAAATTTAAAACAATAACAACAACTCGTAACAAAAACTAAATTTAAAACAATAACAATAACTCGTAACAAAAACTTAATTTAAAACTAAAACTGAACTCGTACCTAAAAGTTAACAAAAACAAAGGGTACAACTTTCGTGCACGCAAGTGTAATCGGGAGCGAACGGAATGTAGACGCAGTGGGGGAGGCAGGTGTCGACTGACGCACCAATCGCGCGCTTGGATCGGTGCTACATCATACCCCGCGTCCCGCTTGACCACCAAAGAGACCTAAAAAACGACTTCTGCGCATTTAACGACTCTTGCCAAGTTACGTGCCGGGGACTGTACGCGTCTCATACAAAATCATTGTTTTCCTAACGTAACATCGTACGGATATCGGTATCTTGAGCGACCTTGTCGACCTTGCAATTGCGACACAGATTTGCAAATTTAAAGTTACAGTATTTGCCTATATGAGAGGCTTCAATTAACTTTGAGGGTTTATTGCAAGCAAACTGCTGAAGTACGTGCATTGTGGAGAATGCAATTATGCCCCAGCACCCCAGCCAGAAGTGACGAGGAGGAACACCGTATGATTTTAGTCAGTAGGAGTCTGACAGACCCCTCACCAGGCGTGGGCCTGGACATCCATTGAGTATTCCAAAGGTTAAAAAAGATTTGCTTGAAATTACTGTCATAAGTGTATGAGCAGCGGTGGCCCAGGGTGGCGGCCCCAACTTACGAACAGTAAGTCGTGGGTTCGAACCCAGACAGGCACATTACTTTGTGTAATTTATTTCATCACCGCTGCTCTCAAAACGGTGAAGGAAAACATCGTGAGGAAACCGGTATGCCTAGAACCACAAAATTCGAAAACATGTGATATCTACCAATCCGCATTGGGCCCGCGTGGTGGATTATAGCTCACTCCCTCTCATAAATAGGAGGCCTGTGTCCCAGCATTGGGAACATTAATAGGCTGATGATGATGATGACTGTCAAAAGAGACTACTGTCTCTTACTGTGTGTGACTGTCTCTTTTGACTATATCAGGAGAGTGGACCCTTTTTGACGTGAAACATCTATAGGCGTGGATAAAACCAAAAAATGGCGTGGCGACGCGTCGCCAACTGTCAATGTTGTCAACCCGGCTCGAACAATCCCAATCATTACCGATCTGTTGAAGCAGCATAAGATCTACATATTCGCCACGGGTTACAACAAGCCAGCTGGTCTCGGGGCAAAGAGCGCTGGGTTACAATCTCGCGACTTCGTGTTCGATCCCAGCATAAGGATTTTCTTTTTGTGAATCGAGACATTTTGTTTTTATTTTATTTTATGTTTGTTTTTATTTTAACTTTTTTTAAGCATATTACTTGTACAAAATAATTTCGATGTTTCATATCTGCCAGGCGTCCCGTGACGGCTCACTTGTTTTTCGACATAATTAACTAAAACAGCCTCCTTACCTGCCCACAAGCAGCTTGAGCTGGTCATTCTCCCGCTTGAGTTCCCTGAGCGCGTCCCGGCACATGGGGTAGAGCTCCTGCGGCGCGTGCAGCGGGTACATGACGGTCCGCTCCTCCATGCCGGGCACGGAGATCTCCAGCAGCTCGTGCTCGGGCACGGAGCGCCAGTCCCACGCGTGCGACACGAACTCGCGCGCACGGTGCGTGCGACGCTTCGTTAGGAGGCTGCAACAAACAATATAGGAATAAAGATTGTGGTATCGTGACATTATGTCTATAGCTGGTGCCAGTTGAGATGAGAATAGCGGTCATTGCCCTTTCCCTAATCTCTTCGTACGAACCAAAACAAATAAACCATGTATCGTTTTTTATTACAAAAAAGGCTTATTTTTGGTTTTCAAAGTTGAGAAGTTTGATAAATGTAGTCAATGACCGCTATTCTCATCTTAACTGGCACCAACTATAGTCTCTTTTTAACGATGTTGGAGTCGGCTTCCAGTTGAACCGTATACAGCTGAGTAACACTATGTTAAATGGAGGCAATGCCTATCCAACTTTCGCAACCCGATAACTGGGTAACACAGGCCACATAATTCGATCGATGAAGGTTGTTAATCCGTGGTGCTGCCTAGCTTTTTCCCAATTATGTTGGGGTCAACTTTCAGTCTAACCGGATGCAGCTGAATACCAGTATTTTACATGGAGCGACTGCCTATCTGACCTCCACAACCCACTTAGTATCGGGTAATACGATACCCCTTGGTAAGACTGGTTGTCAGACTTTTGGGCGACTGACTACCTTTAACGACTATTAAAGATCTGCAAGTGATAGCCGGGACCAAAAGCTTAACGTGCTTTCCGAGGCACGGAGGAAACCCGGTATGTAAAGGGTGGTCACCCATTCACGGACCAACCTAGGCAAGCACGGCTTAACCTAAAAATCGACCCGAGCGGCTGTTATTATTTAGCCACGGGCTCTTCCTCCTTCCTGCAGAGGGACACTAACAGACTGATATTACTACATAGTATGAAACGTCGCTTCCCGCTGTCTGTTCCTATGTATGCTTAGATCTTTAAAACTACACAACGAATTTTGATGCGGGTTTTTTTAATAGAGGGATTCAAGAGGAAGGTTTATATAATAAAGAAATATTATTAAAATATTAATACTATAAAATATATTATTATATTAAAGAAATATTATATATATTATAAGAAATATTATGATATTGAATTATTAGTATTAAAGAAATATTATATATATTATTATACTATATAATAAATATACATTGCACCCGTGCGAAGCCGGGGCGGGTCGCTAGTTTATTATAATGTAAGGACAAATAAAGCAAATATACGTACTCCATGAGATCCTTGCGTATTAGTTTCGGTATCTGCGGCCGGAACTCGTCGTCGGCGGTGGGCTGGTCCTGTCCGTCGCCGCAGAACATCATGATGTCCATCAGGTGCCGGATGTGGTTGATCTAGAGAACCAATAGAATAATTAAATATTACAACTATCACTACATATTATTGTTACGAGCTGGGTATGGGATAAATTAATTACTACCGATTAAACAACAAATAACTTTAATAATCATAAAACACTTAAAACTCAATCACAAATACACTACTGATCACTATTCGCTTAGATATCGCACTTCTAGTTCACTTCGATTCACTTCGTTGTGCAGCTAAAATCGGACCGCTTGCCCCGCAAACATGTCGTCTACTTATATGGCGACCAATCCTTTGAGAAAAATCCACGACTTACTCGAATTGTTCTAGACAATGCCATAATGGGTCATTGTCCTTCCACAACTTGTACAAAATAAAGAAGTAGGTACTTTATGCCCTCGGCGTACGGTCGAAATTAGAATGACAACTTCCTGATGTCTTCTTTTATAGGTATTTTGCGAATTTGTACCTACATCATTCGAGACTCTGCCTACGTACCTAACTACTACTACCTACCTACCTACTTGTAATTTTAGGTACAAGTACAACGTAACATTAAAAAACAAAGTCGCACGCCGCGTCTGTCCTTAAGTATGCTTAGATCTTTAAACTACGCAACGGATTTTGATGCCGGTTTTTTTAATAGATAGAGTGATTCAAGAGGAAGGTTTTAGTATATAATTGGCGGGCGGGCGAAGCCGCGGGCATCGGATAGTTTACTGATAAGTTGATCTAGTGGTCGCAAGCGCAATGGCTGAGCATGAGGTCCTGGGTTCGATTCCCAGGTTGGAAAGTGTTATTGGGTTTTTCCATTAGGAGTTTCTCAATAGCAGCCTGTGAACTTTTGCCCTGTTGACGGCAATAGGCTCGCCTTCTATGACATGGGACTTGGGTGTATTATTAGGTGCACTTGTGCCTAACCCTTGTATTATATTATTACACTTGTGATTTTCTTAGGGATATGCAAAAGTACTACCGCGGTCACTGACGGTCGACCACTTTTCACTATAATGCCACGAGTTGGTTGAAAAGTGGTCGACCATCCGTGAGCGTAGTAGCACATACTATACAGTATTATACTAAGCTGTTTATGTCAAGAAAACAGACTCCTACGTCCATTACCTTGGCTCAAATAGAGGCTCTGAGCTGATGCTACAAAAATGTTTTAATACATAAATGTATACTCACAAGTCCAATATCATCGACGTTGAGATCAGCATCGATCTCGATGAGCAGATCGTGCTCGGGCATGTAGGGCTGTCCGCGCTCCGAGCTGCCCAGCCCGCACAGCGCGCTAACGTAGCGCGAGCCCGCAGCGTTGCGGCGCAGCTCCGCGCTGTACATGTTACGGAAAATAACACCTTGTTTCTAATGGTTATCAGAAGCCGAAAGGCTTGTTCTCCCCGTCATTGCGATTATTTTTTTGTTCTACACCATACCTGGGAACCTTCTAGTTACGGAGATATTGCAGGTCAAAGTTCCAAATTTTTAACAAGTTTTTTTTTTCAAATAATAGTTGTTAAGGTCATAAACTTTACTTTAAATACCCTCATAACCCTCAATTGTCAATTTTTATTAATTTGATAAAACAAAAAACACGTATCCAATATTTTTCGATAATCTAACTGACGGACTAAACAGTTTCATTATTTTTTAGTCAGTCATCATCCCTATTGTTTTATACAGTGTACTTACATAGGACGTTACACTTATACAGACGTCCAAAATTAGAAGTAAACCTTCTAATTTTGGACGTCTGTGGCGATGGAAATGGCGATGGGAAGGGCATATGATAAGAGGAAAAGACAAATGGAGCAAAATTGTGATACGATGGTATCCTAGAGAAGATAAAAGGAAAAGAGGTAGACCACAAAAAATATGGGATGACGACATAAGACAAGTGGCAGGCGTCACATAGAACAGAGTGGCTCAAGAAAGACATGAGTGGAAAAGGTTGGAGGAGGCCTTTGCCAACTGGCAAATAGATCTACAAAAAATAAGTAAAATTCAAATAAAGGACTAGATTAATAAGGTTTACATTAAATTTTAATTTTCTATATATTGTTATTTTCATGTAATTGTATTAAGGATCTGAATAAAAGGTTATATTATTACTTACACAGGACAGAAGAGCAGAGCTATAATGGCAGGCAGGCCGGGGATGTTGGGCATCAGCGTGGTGTGACGCAGAGTGAGACGCGTTGCGCCTTCATTAGTGCCTACGTCAGCAGCTACTAACATTCTAAACAAAGAAAAAAAACATTTTTTAAGATCCTAAGTCATCATCATCTGCCTAGGTTTTACCCAACTATGTTGGGGTCGCCTTCCAGTCTAACCGGATGCAGCTGAGTACCAGTATTTTACATGGAGCGACTGCCTATCTGACCTCCACAACCCAGTTAGTACTGGGTAATACGATACCCCTTGGTAAGACTGGTTGTCAGACTTTTCGGGCCACTGACTGACCTATAACGGCTGCTAAAGATCTACAATTAATGACAGCCGGGATTAACAGCTTAATGTAATTTTCGAGGCACGGAGGAAACTTGGTATGTAACGGGCGGTCACCTTAACTGGCATCAACTATAAAACGGAGTAGAAGCAGTTGCGGTATTGAAAATTGCGAGTAGAATGCTGAATACTAAGGGCCTCTAATAGACACAATAGGCTAGTTTCCACCATTAATAAATTGCAAATTTATTTAATCCGTCAGTAGAGTAGCAGTAGAGTATTGGAAAATAATGGACACGTATTTTTTGTTTTTGTAAATCAATGAATATTGACAAAGATAAAACGCATCAAAACTCCAGAGTGGGGGCTCGTGACGTCACAACGCACTAAACATTATAGCCCAGCGTGACGTATTGAGAATTTTAAAAGCGTCGTATCTTCGTCAATTTTGGTTTACGTAACAAAAGAAAAAATACGTGTCAAATATTTGTTGATAATCTAACTGACGGACTAATTAGATTTTGTCAGAACACAAGCCTATTGAATTTGACCCAACCTTGTATGTATCGACTCGATCCGGCTTCGCTTTATGAGCGTACCTACCATCATCTGCCTAACCCGTTGGCTTTCCATCTAACCGGATGCAGCTGAATACCTGTATTTTACATGGAGTGACTACGTATCTAACCTCCAAAACTCTCATCTACCACTGTTCGATAAACCTACACTTTACAACACCATGCTTCTACCCTATTCGTAACAATATGAAACTACAATTAACAAAGAAGCAATGACTTTTAAAAGGTTCCTTGGTGTATTCATATTCGTGCTTGTCTGTACATGAGCTGTGTATTGAAGTGTTGAAGCCATTACTGATCTATCGTGCGAAAGGGACGGCTTCGCCCTTATAGCTATCTCTTTCTCGCACAAGACAAATTATTGCGATCTTAACTAATTCTAAGGTCATTTTTAATATGAAGTTAATTAATATTAAGTTCAAAGCGCTTACCTCTCATATTTTTCTTGAGGATCAATATCCAGTAGTACAGAGTTGACCGAGTTCCCTTCGATAACCGCCTGTTTGTCGCGGCTACCAAACATCATGTTGTGTACCGTTGTCTCTAGGGGACTGAAAGTATACCACAATATGTTAGAACCCGTAGTAATAATATTAGTAGTAATATTTACAATTTTGGAATCCTAAGACGATATAGCGGTCATTGCTCTTTCCCTAATATCTCTTCGTACGAACCAAAACAAATAAACTACAGTCTACTTATTAATTCACTGGAGTAATCTGACGTTTACGGTGTTACCATTTTTTTATGAAAAGAAAATAGTGTGGTGACAAGAAGATTGACATCAATCACTCGCTCATTCATTCTTTACGTTCTAAATCAAATCACATTATTTTATTTATTTTAATAAGAAATTTCCCAGCAATGAACAGCGCGTGGGCAAAAGAAACATTCGTGCACTCAGACCAGAGGTTAGAAGCCGAATGAAAGACAAGCAAAACAAGATGGCCGCGCGGGTGGCGTCCCGCGTCCGTCACGTAGAGAGGCAATAATGCCCGACCCAATAATGTCCAGCCCAATAATTCGTGTACATCGTCTCTGATAGAATTTATGATTACAATTAATTACTTTTTATAATAAAAATGTTCCTATTGACTTTGTGTGAATGAGCTGAATCACAACGAACGGAACGCATCACTTCACTATTACAATAAATGTGGCAACATTATTTTACAAAGTGACATTAGCATCTGTCAGTTTACTCCAGTGAATTAGTAATTTAACTTTATGTATCGTTTTTCATTACAAAAAATGTTGAAGATCACGATAGATGACGATTCCAGACTTGAACAGGCAATGATATTGTAAAGAAGATACGCCATGTTCATACTGAATGGCGTTCAGATATCGTTGCGAGTAATTTAAAACTACGACAGCGATAGATAATACGGAACGTATAAGATACAAAGAGATAGCTAGCTATCAAAGTGCAACAATTGTGTCACTTTGTCCTCAACAATTTGTGCGTGCTAGTGCGATATCTACCTCTTTTTACTATCCCATCCCTCTTTTTACTATACCATCCCATCGTCTGTCAAGCCCCTAAGAGGGGCACCATTGGGGGGTATCATTGTGAACAGGCTTATTTTTGGTTTTCAAAGTTATAGTTTTTTAAGCTCAGAGGCGTATGTGACCACAGTTTCCTCTTGTTGTACAAACATTTGACACTGGTGCTACATTATCTTCAATATCAATAGAGGATTTCAAAAACATGAACATACAAAAGAAACTTTGTAAAACAGAAATTAAAATTGATTTGCAAAAACAAAAAATACGTGTCCATTATTTTCCAATACTCTAACTGACGGATTAAATAGATTTGCAATTTATGAATGATGGAAACTAGCCTATTGTGTCTATTAGAGGCCCTTAGTATTCAGCATTCTACTCGCAATTTTCAATACCGCAACTGCTTCTACTCCGTTTTATAGTTGATGCCAGTTGAGAATAGCGGTCATTGACCCACCTACGTTTATTAAATTTCTTAATATTAAATAAAATATCAAACGTACATTTTTCTATTCGTATATTTTAATTTCTGTTTTACAAAGTTTCTTTTGTATGTTCATGTTTTTGAAATCCTCTATTAAAACTCCAACAAAGATAAAACGAAAACGCATCAAAACTCCCGAGTCCCGCTCGTGACGTCACAACGCACTAAAAATTATAGCCCAGTGTGACGTATTGAGAATTTTAAAAGCGTCGTATCTTCGTCAATTTTGGTTTACGTAACAAAAGAAAAAATACGTGTCAAATATTTTTTGATAATCTAACTGACGGACTAATTAGATTTTGTCAGAACACAAGCCTATTGAATTTGACCCAATCTTGTATGTATCGACTCGATCCGGCTTCGCTTTATGAGCGTACCTACCATCATCTGCCTAACCCGTTGGCTTTCCATCTAACCGGATGCAGCTGAATACCTATATTTTACATGGAGTGACTACGTATCTAACCTCCAAAACTCTCATCCACCACTGTTCGATAAACCTACACTTTACAACACCATGCTTCTATGTATTTTGCTACGCCATTACCTGTGTGGTCCCTTGAGGCAGACTTCAGAATCGCACTCCTTAGCACTGGGCGGTTCGATCTCGGCGAGTCGGTAATATGCCATCTCCATCTGTTCCCGGTTGTGCGCACGTTTCTGAGCGAGGTTAAAATCTGCGGCGTTCTCTCTGATGTCGTGGTTTAACTGTGGAAGGTAATAAACATAACATACAATCGGGTTGGTGAAGTTCGAAAACAGTTGAGGCACGGTGGAAGAGACACAGGGACTGAATTACCCAAAAATTAAGGTACCATTAAATTTCGGTATGACGTCATACCGAAATTTAATGGTAACCGAAATATTACGATACCGTTTTTTTTTTCAGTAACGGAATTTTGAGGTTGGAAATGCATACCGGTATATTTCGGTAGAAGTACTATAACCTTTATAAATGTTTCGGTAGCAGTACCTTTACCTTTATAAATGTATCGGTAGCAGTACCTAAACCTTAATAAATAAGGGTTTTCTTTGACGCACCGCCTAGCCACTGTGTCCTTCACTTTGAGAGGCCCCGAATGCTATTGCTATTTATTTTATATTAGGAAACGAAGCATGTCGAAACACGTTACATTTATCACCAATTATTACCCACGACAGAACGGAGACGTTTGGGGTGAGAGGATGTTTGTTTGTTTGTGTGTTTGTTTGTTTGTGTATATACATGTTGCCATTTTTCTTCAAAACTACTGGTCCGATTTTGATGCAGTTCTCAATGATGGGTTTTGGTTTTATTGGTGCATATTCTTAGATAGGTGTTACGGTGACAACTCACGAGTTGTCTTCTCACGAGGGAACTCCTTAACGGTAAATAGCACGGATACGAAAATTTGTAGACGCGTTCTATTTGATAGATAAACTTGATTTCTATCAGGACCTGATCCTACAGCCAGGATTGTCTTCTCGCGAGGGAACTCCTCAACGGTAAATAGCACGAATACGAAGATTTGTAGACTCGTTCATATTTGATAGATAAACATGATTTCTATCATGACCTAATTCTACAGCCGGGATTGTCTTCTCGCGAGGGAAGTCCTCAACGGTAAATAGCACGAATACGAAGATTTGTAGACTCGTTCATATTTGATAGATAAACATGTTTTTTATTATGACCTGATCCTACAGCCAGGATTGTCTTCTCGCGAGGGAACTCCTCAACGGTAAATAGCACGAATACGAAGATTTGTAGACGCGTTCATATTTTTGATAGATAAACATGATTTCTATCATGACCTGATCCTACAGCCAGGATTGTCTTCTCACGATGGAACTCCTCAACAGTAAATATCACGAATTTAATGATTACGACAAAAATAAAAATTTATAAAATTATTAAGTAATTGAAAAACCTTTATAAAATATCTTATTAAATAAGCTTTTATAAAAATGCACTGAAAAGAAGAAAATAAATCTTTTAGGAAATGAAAACGAAAAGCTTTCATAAAAGCTTGTCCCGACTTGGTGTCGGCTTCCAGTCTTATTGGATGCAGTTGAATACCAGTATTTTTACCCACGACGGAACGGGGACGGTAGGTATATGCGTTTGGGGTGAGAGGATGTTTGTTTGTGTAAATTCATGTTTTTCATTTTTCTCCAAAACTACTGATCCGATTTTGAAGCTCTCTAAAAAGTTTAAAATAAAAAGCAAAATTAAAAATTTTGAAATACCCCCGACGTTAAAAGTACTTAATTGAAAAAGGATAAAATAATTTAAAAAAAAAACTAACTTATTAAAAAACCCACGAATATCCGTCGGGGGCTGCCATCACTATTTTAAATTTCATCGTAAATAAAAATAAGTATAATCATCAACTTCTAAAGGTGGGCCCACTGTAGGGGCACGGCCTGCCCATTAAGGGCCTATACTACCTCAAATGGCTTAGCATGATTCTCCGTTATGCCTAAAATAGTACAGCATTAATTTTGAAATAAATATATGGTAAAGTTGAGGATTAATGTTAGGTCTTATAATTGGCGAAAACACGATTTCATAATTTTTTTTCAAAATAGATCATGAAACTTTGCATACTCACTGAACTAACTATAAAGCAGGTCTTATGTTTTTATTTTTTCCAAAAGACGAAAATTTGATTTTATAAAGAATAAAAACCACTCATTTCGCACTATTCGGCCGCAGTGACTGACGTAACAACCGCTTTGTAGTGCAAGCTGATTAGAACTTTATTCTAACAGAATTACAAACGAAGTTTGAACCACCACAAATAGACTTGCTAATCCGAGGTAGTCTAAGCTCTTAAGGGTGTAAGTATAGCGCTAAAAATCTCCAATTATTCAAGTTACTTTATAACTGCAAAAGGAGTTCATTTCATGGCAGCCCCCGACAGATATTCGTGGGTTTTTTTATTAAGTTCAGTTTTTTTTTGTACAATTTGTTTGGTTTATTGTTTTTTACATAACTGTTAATTTCTTGCAGACTGTGTGCCGGCCAGGTAATACGTTTTTATTTTGTTGACCGCAGATCGTTCAACGTAATAAATATTTTCAAAACACTTCCTCGAAAACTGATCTATAACGCACTACGATCCAAACGCACGCGTGTGAAATATATTGCCTGTTGTACCTACAACAGGCAATATATTTCACACGCGTGCGTTTTTTCAATTTTCCCGCACGTTTGCGGGAATGAAAATTGCCACAGATAACTATACCTATACTTAGTCCAAATTGGTTCAATGCCTATAGTCTGAGGTCAGAGGTGAATGTTATTTTTTTAAATTTCGGCAAAGCACTACGCGTCTTTATGGCATAAATATTTTTTGAATATTCAAATTGTGTTTATAAATAGAATATCATAGATAAACATGATTATTAAAAACGAATAGTTACTTTTATACGTAAACTAGTATTTGCGTGGGTGCGCGAGCTGCGCGCAGCTCGCGTGTTGTCGTGTTCTTGAGAAGTATTCCTTACCATCATAAAATTTTGAGAACCGAATCAGATCAGAACAGAATCTACCTACCACCAGACAGGTTTCGACGCCTACTATAATATTTGTTCAAACACATAATGGCTATCTCTGACCGTTACGAAGTTATAGCCCTTTTATTTTTAGGGGAGGTTGGGGAGAGGTGGAAAGGGTGTACAAATTTAAACACTCCACAATAATAATTTATAGTAAAAATCAAAAAGTCGCTACGTGTCCTAGTTTCCGAGATACGATGGGGGGAGGGGTGAAGGGGGGGAGAGTGGGGAGTTTTGAAAAATGATTTTGACTAACGCGTTGCCCCTTTATATGAATCTGAAAAATAAAATGTTCCAAGTCTCTCAACTTCCGAGATCCGCCTAAAGGGGGGAGAAGGGGGAAAAAAGGGTCAATTTTGAAAACTGGTTTTTACTTTTCCGACCCTTCTCTATACGAATCCGTAAAAAACGTAAAATACGGGTCTCTTTGTTTCCGAGATACGATGGGGAGGGGGAGGAAAGGGGGCGAAAAGGGGAGGTTTGGGACTTTTCCCATACTCACGGGAGTTACTTGTTTACGAATCTGTCAAAATATACCCACCTCCCCATCCACCATCTGGGAGAACAATTATGTCAATGAGTCAGTGAGTCAGTGAGTGGTAATCGAGCTTTATATAGTATAACTAGTATTTGCTTGGGTGCGCGAGCTGCGCGCAGCTCGCGTGTTGTCGTGTGCTTGAGAAGTATTCCTTACCATCATAAAAATTTGAGAATCCATAGGAATCCTTAAAATAATTGGAAAATCCGTTACAACTACCCCTATATCAGTATGAAAACCCTTAAGAACCCCTAAAACATTCTAAAAACCAATTAAAAAAATTGTGAAAAACCGTATTTAAAAACTCAGTCCCGTAAAAAAAACACTACCCTAAAGTTTGCTTGTCGTCGCCCCTGAGTTACGCTTCACCCACTCAACCTTCGTTACGCTGCGGAGGTCGCCGGCTCGCTTCGCTCGCCACCTCCCCCCTTCGCTCCACTCGGTCTCGCAGGTTCGCTCCACTCAGAACCTGCCACCACCGGACAGGTTTTGACGCCTACTATAATATTTGTTCAACCACCCAATGGCTATCTCTAACCGTTATGAAGTTACAGCCCTTTCAATTTTAGGGGAGGTTAGGGAGGGGAGGAAATGGTATACAATTTTTTAATTTCAACGTCGTCAATAGTTTTAGGTACGAATCAAAAGATTTTTCAGTAGTAAAAAATGGGGTGAAGAGGGGGGGGGGGGGGAGAGTGGGGAGTTTTGAAAAATGATTTTGACTAACTCTAGGCCCCTTCTTACGAATCTGAAAAAAAAAATGTTCCAAGTCTCTCAACTTCCGAGATCCGCCTAAAGGGGGGAAAAGGGGGTAAAAGGGGTCAATTTTGAAAACTGGTTTTTACTTTCCCGAGCCTCTTCTATACGAATTTGAAAAAAAATATGTTTCAAGTCTCTTTGTTTCCGAGATACAATAGGGAGGGGGAGGAAGGGGGGCGAAAAGGGGAGGTTTGGCACTTTTCCCATACTTGCGGGAGTTACTTGTTTACGAATCTGTCAAAATATACCCACCTCCCCATCCACCATCAGGGAGAACAATTCTGTCAGTGAGTCAGTGAGTGAGTGGTAATCGAGCTTTATATAGTATAATTAACATTTATTTGTGTTCTGAATTCAAAAATATAAAATTAATCAATTTTTTATATTAGGCTGTTTAACGGCTTCATACCTTTCTTCTCCTTCAACCTGGGAAAAGCAAAGCGCGAAAAAAAAAAGAAAATTAAAATCATAGTTTCTTAGTTCGTGACAAATATATTTTTCGTTATTTTATTTTATTTCTTCAAAAGTGTATTGAAAAACGTCGTTTGATACACGTGGACATTTGTTATTACAGTTCTCGGCAAAAAAACACCCTCACCTACTGCTTGGGTGTTATAATTCCGCCTCGAATGCAATAACAAACTTTCTCCAATTGTATCAAAATGTACTACATATTTATTTGTAGGTAAATATTAAAATGAGAAGAAAGCGAAAAAATGCAGTTTACGCATTTTTTTCATTCTCAAAGGAAAATAATGCCTCTACTTGCCTAGTGATCGGATGTTCAGCAGTTATAAAAGTAAGTACCTACCAACTTTCTTCGTTAACCTATTTTAAAATTATTAGGTAGTATTATAGGTAGGCTGTATGGAAACTGGGTTAGTACTAGTCAACCGCATATGATCGGTGGTAACACTGGTAAGTAGGTACCCACCACTGACGTGCTGACTGTAGGTAGGTACTTACTTTGATATATTACCTTATTTTTCTTTTGTTTGCTTATTGGCACATTCACTGTGCAGTGCATTATATGATTGTATCGTACATGTCAGATAACTTCAGGTAAGTAGGTACCTACACAATGTAGGTACGGAAATTGTTTCTGTTCG
Organism: Xestia xanthographa; assembly: GCA_905147715.2. NCBI lineage: Eukaryota > Metazoa > Arthropoda > Insecta > Lepidoptera > Noctuidae > Xestia > Xestia xanthographa. The sequence continues at coordinate 14,534,676 of LR990652.1, forward strand.
TGAGGACTGTTCGGCCAATAGGTTACTAGGACCTAGAACCTAGGCTACAGAACACCTACCTACCTACCTACTCTAATGACTGGGGACCTACTTCACTCGTAGAGTCAAGTTTCTGTACTTATTACTACATTAAATTTTGTGTTGTTAACTTCGTACCATAAATGTACCTCTTTACCTACCAAACCACACACGCCAACGTTCGAAAATTGTCAGTAGGTAGGTACAGACGCCAACACATCAAGCTACCCGAAACTGTCAAATTTTCCCAATTAACCTTGAACCTTCTATACTATAGAATATATAAACTTTATTACTTACTATAGAATCTATAGTAATAAAGTTTAAAATAAGTACTTACTTATATTAATGTTTACCAGATTTTAGTGGCTTTATGTGCTGGCGTTTGTACAAGCTTGCGTACCTATGGTTCCTCTAAGTTAGGTACCTACATAACCAACGAGGTGATTAAAACATTAGATTATTATGTTAGCCAATTGTACCTATTGTGCTTATTTAATCTCTCTAGGTACCTTAACCTACCAATAAAAAAAATTTAAACTATTTCCACATGCATTCCTAAATTTAATACAAAAACAATAACGCTCAATCTTTGTACTGCAAGATTATGTGCGCTATCGATCAGTTAAGTTACTCGTTCACATTAGTCTGGTAGTGGTAGTGGGCCTACACGCATGCCCCTCCCCCATTTTATACATTTCAACGGTGAAGTAGAATTTAAATATTTTTTGATCTGACGAGACTTTTTGTTTTCCAATTTTTTGGCTAATTCCTTAGGCAACTTATGCTTAGAAGCGCATATGTCCAGACCCTTAATTGGGAAATTTTGACAGTTTCGGGTAGCTTGATGTGTTGGCGTCTGTACCTACCTACTGACAATTTTCGAACGTTGGCGTGTGGTTTGGTAGGTAAAGACGTATATTTATGGTACGAAGTTAACAACACAAAATTTAATGTAGTAATAAGTACAGAAACTTGACTCTACGAGTGAAGTAGGTACCCAGTCATTAGAGTAGGTAGGTATATGTTTTGTAGCCTAGGTAGGTACCTATTGGCCGAGCAGCCCTCACGAACACACGAAACGAACAGAAACAATTTCCGTACCTACATTGTGTAGGTACCTACTTACCTGAAGTTATCTGACATGTACGATATAATCATATAATGCATTGCACAGTGAATGTGCAAATAAGCAAACAAAAGAAAAAGAAGGTAATATATCTAAGTAAGTTCCTACAGTCAGCACGTCAGTGGTGGATACCTACTTACCAGTGTTACCACCGATCATGTGCAGTTGACTAGTACTAACCCAGTTTCCATACAGCCTACCTATAATACTACCTACTTAATAATTTTAAAATAGGTTAACGAAGAAAGTTGGTAGGTACTTACTTTTATAACTGCTGAACATCCGATCACTAGGCAAGTAGAGGCATTATTTTCCTTTGAGAATGAATGAAATGCGTAAACTGCGTTTTTTCTCTTTCTTCCCATTTTAATATTTACCTACAAATAAATAGTACATTTTGATACAAGTGGAGAAAGTTTGTTTTTTGCGTTCGAGGCGGAATTATAAGTGTTTTTGAGCCGAGAACTGTAATAACAAATGTCCACGTGTATCGAAACGACGTTGTTGAATACACTTTTGAAGAAATAAAATAAAATACTTAACGAAAAATATATTTGTCACGAACGATGAAATTATGATTTTAATTTTCGTTTTTTTTTCGCGCTTTGCTTTCGCCAGGTTGAAGGAGAGGCAAAGGTATGAAGCCGTTAAACAGCCTAATATAAAAAATTGATTAATTTTATATTTTTGAATTCAGAACACAAATAAATGTTAATTTACGTATAAAAGTACTATTCATTTTTAATAATCATGTTTATCTATGATATTCTATTTATAAACACAATTTGAATATTCAAAAAATATTTATGCCATAAAGACGCGTAGTGCTTTGCCGAAATTTAAAAAAAAAAAACATTCACCTCTGACCTCAGACTATAGGCATCGAACCAATTTGGACTAAGTATAGGTAGGTATAGTTATCTGTGGCAATTTTCATTCCCGCACACGTGCGGGAAAATGGAACAAACGCACGAGTGTGAAATACATCGCATGTTGTGTTGTACTTAATCGTAGTGCGTTATGGACCAGTTTTCGAGGAAGTGTTTTGAAAATATTTATTACGTTGAACGATCCGCGGTCGACAGAATAAAAACGTATTACCCGGCCGGCACACAGTCTGCAAGAAACTAACAGTTATGTAAAAAACAGTAAACCAAACAAATTGTACAAAATAGGTTATAAATCTAACGTGTTTCGACGAGCTCCGTTTCCCCGAATTGACTCCGTCGGCGCCGCGCACCCGCTGCGGCCTCTCGCATGTTTTTCGGTACCGAAATCGTGTATAGGTTAAATAACGATATAGCCCAACCTTTATTTACTTAAGATATCGGTATAGCTCAACCTTTATTTTAAATCGATACCGATATATTTTTGCGGTATCTTAACCTCTAACCGTAACCGCTTTCAGTACCGAAATCGTGTATAGGTTAAATAACGATATAGCCCAACCTTTATTTATTAAGGTATCGGTATAGCTCAACCTTTATTTTAAATCGGTACCGATATATTTTTGAGGTATCTTAACCTCTAACCGTAACCGTTTTCAGTCCCTGAAGAGACATGCACAATTAAAAACATGTTATTTAATAATATTTATTTTTATTTTTAAACGTTTTTTTTTTCATGTAGTTTTACTAAGAAATATTTAAAAATGTTAAAAGCATGTGTATATAAATGATTAAATAATAATAATATATTTATTTGCGTAAAACATGGTATAAAAAGGTCTTACAGTATAAAATAGAACAGACATGTTTTGACAAGATCTTTTAAGAGCGGGCCTAAAGCAAAATCTTCAATCTTTGATTAGATTTTAGAGTAGTAAATCATGTTCAAATTGGAAAAAAAGTATATGTCAGGAAACTTCGTCATGAATGTGAAGGTTGGCTTTGACGAAAAACATAATAGGATAAAATTTTCTCGATAGAAAACCATCACAAAGTTACCTCTAATTTTCAACATTTTTGGTTTTCAACATTCTATTTTGGTGCATGTTACTGAACCATAAACTTGATAAATATTATCACTCATGTATAACCTAGAGCTGACAATGGCAGTTTTTCAAAATATTTTCTATTTTAAGAGATAACAGACTCAAAGCATTTGGCGCTTACTACATTTTTTTTCCGCGCAATACGCAGTCTTCCGTCCCGCGTGACGCGAGCTTGAGACATCAGTTTGTTTCACCGATCACTCGCCGATCAGTAGCCCTCGCTCTGTTGAGACGGGTAGTCTATGTCACTTTGCTCCGCGCCAATTCGCCATTAATAATATCATTGAATCAATTATTTCAATTATTTTTTGTGTAACATGGGTAACAAGAAAAATACAATTGAAAAGCGATAACTAAAACAGTTGAAGAGTCAAATGATGGCTGATTGCCGAAGTCGAAGGTACTATGTATTTTTTACGTGCATAAGCTCATAGTAAACGCAAAATAAACGGATGATTGATTTATGTGCATTGTTTTTGTCCGAAATTATTTTAAATATATACAACCCGTCCGAATTAACCGGTAGGTAGGTAGTAGGTAGGTGGTAGGTAGGTGGTAGGTAGGTGGTAGGTAGGTGGTAGGTAGGTGGTAGGTAGGTGGTAGGTAGGTGGTAGGTAGGTGGTAGGTAGGTGGTAGGTAGGTGGTAGGTAGGTGGTAGGTAGGTGGTAGGTAGGTGGTAGGTAGGTGGCGCGACTTAATGGCCACTGAGGTTCACTCTGTAAACATTCACGCCTGTTATTTATACTTGAAGTTGGTTTTTTGGTTTTTCTGTCGTGGGTGACATTTTTATGGTTTCGGAGTCGCTGATAACGAAAATGAGGTCAAAATGAAAATCCAAGATGGCGGCGAGCAAAATTTTAGGTTTTTCAAACATGGGTGTTGTTTTCATGGTTTACGTGGTCACTGATAACGAAAATGAGGTCAAAATGAAAATTAAGATGGCGCTGATGAAATTTTTAGGTTTATCCATCATGAGTGTCGTTTTCATGGTTTACGTGGTCACTGATAACGAAAATGAGGTCAAAATGAAAATCCAAGATGGCGCCGAGGAAAATTTTAGATTTTCCGTCATGGGTGTCTTTTTCATGGTTTACGTGGTCACTGATAACGAAAATGAGGTCAAAATGCAAATACAAGATGGTGCCAAAGAAATTCTTATTCTTAGTGTATGTATCAAATTTATTTTTGTTATCAATTTTATAAAATTTTCGATTTTATCTTTTGTGCTTTTTATTATTATTGCCTTTTTGTTCAATCTTTTCGCCAATCGGGTCGTCAAAATAACAGGCGTGATGATAAAACGAAATGGAGAAAAAAATTAAGATGAAATGGAGTACTCAAAAGTCAAAACTTTTATTTCACGACATACAAACAACATAGGAATGTATTGTATAGAAGGTGTTCAAAAATGAATACAAAAAAAAATAAGAAAAAAAAGTGGCTTTATTTAACTGTGTTGCTTGCATATACTACGCCCTACCCGCTACACTACGCAAGCTTGGTACCACGCTTCGCGCGTCGTGGCGCCGCGGCCGCCCGTGTTTGTTATCGGCACTAATGCGGGTGTACTGAGACGCGCGGGGGAAATCAGAATTTATCCTGGCGTTAGGCCCGCTCTTAATGTTTTTTTTGTTTTGAGTTCCACTATCTACAATTCTACACAATATGACAATTTATGCGTAGGTTAAAATTTACTTCCAAGATTTGTTTTTTTTTTTTACGATTCCCTATCCTACGAATATCTCCTGTATCGTGGGCTCGTTTACAAACTTTTAAACACACATACACAAACATTCAGACTCGGAAAGGCAATACAAATAAAGGCTGTAAAACACCTCTTAACAAAACCGAAAGGCACTTGTTCTTCCCGTCATTGCGATATTTTTTTTGTTCTACACCATACCTGGGAACCTTCTAGTTACGGAGATATTGAGGGTCAAAGTTCCAACTTTTGACAAGTTTTTTTTTAAATACAAGTTTTTAATGTAAGATTTTTACTTTAATCAGCTCCACGACCCCCGTATTAATCAATCCATCCATCAGCACAATGTTTTGAGTGCGTTTCATTGAGTTCTACCACAAAACATGATTTTTCACCCCAAAATAAAAAGCCGTTTCCCAGCAATAATTTTTGCGTAAAGTTACTTAGTTTGATGTATGCTTGGTTGACGGCTTCGTGATGAGGTGAAGCTGTCAACCAAGCACAGGGTGCATAACAGGATGTTCCTTGTATTTGTTCCGTGCGGGATTCGTACCCACGACTCGCAGCGCAGCAAACAACGTCACAGCCACTGCACCAACATTGTTTGTTACAAGTGAAGCTAATATAAGCGTGTTACTGACGTTAACAGACCTTCAACCAATGATCATGCTTGGTACTATACAAGCAATTCCCCATTGTATGTACACGTAAATATACTTCAGCGTACCTTAGACTCGTAGCTCTCTTCGCAGGGAATGGCGAACCCTCGCTTAATGAGCTCTTCGTTCACGTTCAGCTGTCCCCCTTCCGCCAACAAGTCGATGGCTACCACACCATGTACCACCGAGTACACCTGTGAACATTCCAGTTTAGTATTATTTTAGTCAAGTTAAAAACCGATCACTTTCAACAATTTTAATTTGTTACTTTTTACCATCGCCACTCGAAAAAGAGCATTTTATTCATCGATAATAGGGAATTAAACTCTCTTTTACTCACTGAGTGAATAAAAACATTTTGAATTTGGAACAATAAAACGTGTCGATAAGAATTTAACACTGAATTTCGAAAATTGATTTGATTGACCAAGAGCTTACGTACTTTCCGACGCACGGAGGAAACCCGGTATGTAATGAATTAGTGGTCACCCATCCACAGATCGACCTTGGTAAGCGTGGCTTAACCTTGAAGATCGACGCGATTGACTGTTATTATTAACCCACGATAAAAATAAATATTATACTTCTAATTATTTTCTCGCAGTCAATGGTAAAAAGTAGAGTACAATACGGCCAACGTATCTTGGCGAGTCTGAACATAGGCTCTGCTAACTTTAACGCATGTACACTCGTGAAGAAAACTGTTATTGTCATTATATTTTATAAACCAATGTACGAATAAAATTGCCGTAATATGCTTTGCTTGGCATATTTGGCGAATAATATAAGTGCCAACTGACACTTGCAAATAACGCAAATAGAACAAACTTAACACTAAACAAAAAAACTAAACAATAATTATTATTATCATTATCGTTTATTTCAGGCATTTTCAGGCCCATATAACTCAGTTTACATAATTATTACATAAATTACATTAAAATTTTATTCACATTACGTTAATAAAAACATAATCAAAGTTAAAATCCACACATAAATCAATTCATCATTGAAATCTAAAATAAAAAATAAAAATCAGAATAATAACAATTCACAACAATAACAACGAAAACTTTTATAACCGACTGTACTCAAGACAGAGATAGCGATACGAAAACGACACCAATGCTAACGTGTGACTGAGACATATTACCGTGTACCGAGCATTGCCGAATAAGCACGAAGCTTCACGAAGTAATCAAATAGGGATGTCCAATACGCGTGCCTGAGGGTGTTTTTAATCGATTTTTATTCAAATCGATTAAAATTAAGTCAAAAAATATATTTATTTTTAATTTTTTAAGGAGATTTTAAATTTTCTCAAATAGTTGTTACTCAAGTAGTCGTTAATAGATGACTGATATTTTATGTAAATCATGTCTTTCAACCGAGAAAATAAAATTTTATATATATTTTTTTTTAATTTAAATCGAAATCCCGTTTATTCACAAACAAAATACATTATATTTGTAAATCTATTTCGTTTAATATCCATAATAAACAAAAATCAATTAATTCTAAATAAAACTAATCGATTACGATATTAGATTGAATAAAGGGTCGATTGTGTTTATTTTTGGTCAATCTCTAGCCTAGACCACCGCCCCTCGCACGTCGCCTTATGCCACCAATTGGTTCCTCAAAACAGTGATTGCGCAAAGTTCGGACTCGCCAAGATACGTCGGCCGTATTGTACATAACTCTTGAAAAAAATTCTTGTATTTCTCGCTCCGCTCAGGATTGTCTCGAATTAAACTGCCTTTTTTTCACTTGTTGTATAATATATTTTCATGTAGGCTATAAGAGGTGTTGATATGTTTACCTTGGCGAGCAGGCGGCCGCGGCACACGAGCTGCGTGAAGCAGTGCAGCGCTGCGGGCGTGTAGTTGCAGTGCGGGTCCAGCAGCGGCGACGGGCCCAGCGCCGCCAGCCGGCACTGCATGGCCAGCGGCGGGCACTGCCGGCACTGCCCGCCCGGCAGCGTGCGCACGTTGCACGAGTGCACGCGCCCAATGCTGCCGTAGTCGATGTATAGCACCTACACAAAATTCATAATGTACCAAACCACATCAATTGATCGCAGTAATTGTTAGGATTCCGGATGGTTAACACTAATTATTTTTTTATTTATTAAAGGACAGATTTCATTGGATACCATCAAACCATGTTGGTGTATTATGACATATTGAACTAAATACAGTTTGCGCAGTTTGTGAAGCCGGTGTGCGCGACGAGCGGCGCCTGGTGCAACACCTACCTCCAGCATATCCCGCGGCAACACCTGCAAGATGCGCACGCGGCAGATCTCCGTGCCGCCCTGGTCGGCGTAGGGCGCGGCCAGCACGGCTCCGGGCACGAGCTCGCCGGTGTGCGCGATGAGCGGCGCCTGGTTGAGCGCTGCCTGCACCGCTCGTAGTTCGGCCTCGGTGCTCTCGTCGCCGTATTGCACCCAAAACTTGCTGATATTTACGAGCTAAAACAAAGTTACAAGTTTTTTTTTTAATGGATTCGTATAATTCTTAGCAAACGCCTTCATTTGATACCCTTGTCCGCCAAACTATTTTGATTTACAATGGCATTATGAAGCTGACCATTGTCATCCAAACTAAACGTGTATGCAAAAGATGTTTGATTTTAGGCCACCACTATGTTTACACTACATAGATAAATAGGAAAAAAAATGGGGAATTTCATAAAAATAATAACAAATTAATTTGAAGAAGGGTACAGGCGTACAAAAATGATAATTTGAAAAGTTTTTTAATAAGATAACCCTTTTTTTAACCCTATTTTTAGGGCAGCCATGACAGTTGTGTTACATGACTTTTGACGACTTTGACTTTGAATTGAGTTTTAAGAAGTGATGTCTTTGAGTCTGTCTTTGCTTTGAGTTTGGATTGGATGTGTTCAATCAAAAGTCATTGTTAAACTGTCATTTTTCGCATACCTACTGCTGCTCTGATCCACCATGTTTAATTTAATGTTGTACTAGCGGACTTCACGCGGTTTCACTCGCGTAGTTCCCGTTCCCGTGGAAGTACGGGGATAAAATATAGCCTGTTACTCAGGGTGAATGTAGCTTTCTAATGGTAAAAGAATTTTTGAAATCGATTCTTTATTTCCGGAGATTACCCCCTACATACTTACAAACATACAAACTTACAAACAAATGTTACCTCTTTATAATATTAGTATAGATTGCTCTCCTTGACCAAGTTAATCTATACTAATATTATAAAGAGGAAACCTTTGTATTTTTGTATGTTTGTATTGAATAGGCTCAAAAACTACTGGACCGATTTCAAAATTTCTTTTACCATTACTTAGAGAGATTCTTCCGAATCCGTATAGGCTATATTTTATCACCGTACTCCCACGGGAACGGGAACTACGCGGGTGAAACCGCGTGACGTCCGCTAGTTTGAATATAAATTGAAACGAAGTGAAATTAACAATAAAAAACGGGTACTGTATTATCTAACGATATTTACATAATCGGTGTAACATAGTACGGGCCCAGGCTCCATATTGTAATAAAAACTACTGTAGCTCCAATCAACTCTCCAGTATATTCAAATCCAAGTATTTCATTCCACATAGGCCTGGATGGGCACTTAAGAACGTCGACAAGGGTGCACGGTTCGGTTGGTGGCTTCCATGGAGAAGAACCGGCAAGAAACTCCATGGTTACTCTTTTCAAATTATTTGGTATTACACAATTCTACATTACTTCACGTTTTATACAAAATGCAATAATTACAACACTTATCAGACATAGATTCGACTGTTAGTCTTAACACCACAATTTCTCCCAATGAACAGAGCTCTCTCGGTCGAGTGTCATGTTTTATAAACTACCCCTTCCCGCTTCAACATTGACGGCTAGGCAGTGTTGTCATTTCTCAAATATAAAACGAATTATTAAAATCTTTGAAACCCTACATAATATTTTTGAAAATCATGACAATATATTTCTGGAACATCTTCGAGCTCAATCGGTTGGGGATAACTGTTTTAAAATTCAGTAGCAAGTTTCGACCAAAACAAACATACACACATTGCACACTAAAAATTAAACAAAAAAACTTGCAAAAATAATGTATCTCAAAGACTATTTGTGAAATCAAAGGCAGGTTGCTGTTAAGAATATAAACTAAACCTTTTTGTTATGTTGCACTTCACATATAAACGTCATTTCTCTCGAAGGGAAAGCCCCGTCCCACAGTGGAACGAATGTATGGGAGAGGTTGGACATTGACATCTCCGAAAAAAAAGAGTTAAATTATGCCAAACGAATGATGCCAACTTATTCGATTACCTAATGCCTTCAAAACTTGTTCTGATCAATTTCTTCATAACTCTCATATTTCGGGAGTAATTTGAGAAAATGTGATATTTTACTATGAAAATGAGTGTATCGAACTCTCTCTCTCCTGATTCCGGCATTGTTTCAAGTAGCGGTCTCTAATATCATAATGCTAATACTAAAAGCTATATTTAATACTAAGACACATGGTGCGCCAAATGTGCACTTTCTGGGATAAAAGGAAAAGAAAATAAAAATAAAAAAATGATTTTTCCCCATTTGTATTTACTTTAAACTGCGGGACAGACGTATTTAGAGGTCATATATAAATATATTAAATATGTATATATATTGTTTTTTTTTTAATCTTGTGTATTATTTACAAAAGAACAGATGAGAGTATGACTTTTTTTCACATAATATTTTATTTATAATTATATGTTTTACAATAACGACAAAACCCCGTATTTTAGATATATGTTGATAAGAAAATAATAAATTACCTAGTTTAATTAATAGTACAATAAATAATTAAGATGTAAGCTCTAATTTACTAAGTTATACATTTTAAAACAATATCAACATTTAATTATCATCGTCATCATCATCATCATCATCAATGAATTCCAATTCAGAATCGATATCCGCTAAATCATTTATGTTAACAAATTCGATATCACTTTTCTCAGAATCCGTAAGCTCATAAAATTCCTTAGAAGAAGATTTTTTTACAAACTTATTTACTTTTGGACGAATGCTTGTAACAAGTGGATCAGAAGACAGTAAAAGATTGTGCATAATATCTTTATTGCATGAGATACTGCTATACTTTCGAGAATGCCCCTCTCTGTATTTTCGAAAATCTTTATTTTTAGCCTCAGATGCCTCTTCGGATAGAAAACCAATGGGTACAATTGACAAGTTCTGAACTATGTCTGGCCCATGCATTAAAATTTTATGAAGTGAAGAAGGCATATAATACCATGGGTATAACTCCACGTAAAGCTTAGCAGTATCAAAGCAGAACTCTCGGAATTTAGTTACGTTGATTATCTCTCCTGATGAAATACACTGCAAGATCACACAGATTTTTCTTATAAGCATAGCGTCTATTCCGGTCAGTTCAGCAGATTTAGTGTAGTTTTCAAAAAATCTCCCTGAGGCTAGAAATAAAGATTTTCGAAAATACAGAGAGGGGCATTCTCGAAAGCATATCAGTATCTCATGCAATGAAGATATTATGCACAATCTTTTACTGTCTTCTGATCCACTTGTTACAAGCATTCGTCTAAAAGTAAATAAGTTTGTAAAAAAATCTTCTTTTAAGGAATTTTATGAGCTTACGGATTCTGAGAAAAGTGATATCGAATTTTTTAACATAAATGATTTAGCGGATATCGATTCTGAATTGGAATTAATTGATGATAATTATTTAAATGTTGATATTGTTTTAAAATGTGTAACTTAGTAAATTAGAGCTTACATCTTCATTATTTATTGTACTATTAATTAAATTAGGTAATTTATTATTTTCTTATCAACTTATATCTAAAATACAGTGTTTTTATCGTTATTGTAAAACATATATAAATAAAATATTATGTGAAAAAAGTCATACTCTCATCTGTTCTTTTGTAAATAATACACAAGATTTAAAAAAAAACAATACATATACATATTTAATATATTTATATATGACCTCTAAATACGTCTGTCTCGCAGTTTAAAGTAAATACAAATGGGGAAAAATCATTTTTTTATTTTTATTTTCTTTTCCTTTTATCCCAGAAAGTGCACATTTGGCGCAGCATGTGTCTTAGTATTAAATATAGCTTTTAGTATTAGCATTATGATATTAGAGACCGCTACTTGAAACAAGGCCGGAATCAGGAGAGAGAGAGCTCGATACACTCATTTTCATAGTAAAATATCACATTTTCTCAAATTACTCCCGAAATATGAGAGTTATGAAGAAATTGATCAGAACAAGTTTTGAAGGCATTAGGTAATCAAATAAGATGGCATCATTCGTTTGGCATAATTTAACTCTTTTTTTTCGGAGATGTCAATGTCCAACCTCTCCCATACATTCGTTCCACTGAGCGTCCGGGGTTGCGGGACTGTTCGAAAGAGATACCGTGGCCCCGGAACACAAAGGGCGATGAAGGAACACGGATGGGTTTTAGTCAGTAAAAGTCTGACACTCCCTCCTGCCCGCCCAGAGCGGGAGGAGTCATTTGATGATTTCCATTCCGAAAAAAAAAGGGAAAGCCCCGTCGCGCGTTGTACATGCACTGTAAATGCGTTTGCATGTATGAGAGCCGATACTGAACAGTTGCTCGTATTTTGGTTAAAACACTACGTGACGTTCGCGCGTGACGGAGTATACACCAATAGAATTGTATTGGTGTACCGGAAACAGGGTAACCGGAAATAGGGTAGTTGACACACCAATCAATGGGGAGACACAGGCAAAGATAATCTAAGATGGCGCCACAATAGCTGGTCTCAATCTGACCAATGAGGTTAAGCTATTTTGAAATATAAAATGACATTACCACATCTACAACAAATGACGATGTTGGGAACCAGCTATGCTAGCGCCATTAGTTCCACAGTTTCCTTCCCCATTGATTGGTGTGTCAACTACCAATTAAACGAATTTGTTCAGGACTACATCATATCACAAAGGTAACATGAACACACTATAAGACACATTACAAAAGACGAAACCAGCATTAGTGGAATTCAATAGTTGTAATATTTCACGAACGCGCGTCTAGAAAGACAAAGATTTATTTTTTCCTAGCTGACGTCCCGCGGTTTCACCCGCGTAGTTCCCGTTCCCGTGGGAGTATGGGAATAAAATATAGCCTATAGCACTCACGAATAATGTAGCTTTCTACCAGTGAAACAATTTTTAAAATTGGTTCATTACTTCCGGAGATTACCCCCTACAAACCAACTTACAAACGAATGTTACCTCTTTATAATATTAGTATAATTTGTTTGGTAGCCTACATTACGTCCCACTGCTGGGCAAAGGCCTCCCCTTTCTCCTTCCAAACCTCTCTGTTCTGTGCAATTTCTGGCAAAAAGACAAAGAATATGGGTAGGAAAAATGTGGACTTCCATACAAGATATTCGGCAGGTACGCAATTAGTTATTATGAAGGGTACAAGTTTTATTACTTTTCGACCTGTGTTCCTTATGAAAAGTTTTCCAGTTTGATGGTCTGAATCAACACCAAAGAGGTGTTGCGATTTTTGCGTTACATCTTTTATATATGCACAAATATGTAAATGAAGCTCTCTTAATCTTTATTTAATTTGAATTTCCCGCGCATTAATCTAGACTGCATACGTTATCTGTGGTGACGGCAGGCTTGCACTATGTTCGTTCTACGATTGGAAAAACTGTCTTTGGATTGATAGAAAAATATGTGAACACGTTTTGGACATATTTTTCAAATTATATGAAGACTATTGAAGCAATAGCTTTTAATGTTGTTTCTCCTTACAAGTTAGTAATTAGTAAGTGATTTGTACTTTAATGTAGAATTAAGTTGTGTTTATAAAAGTACGTACGGTACATACTTTGAAAAATGATTTCGTTAAAATAAATTTCTCCTTACAGACATAATGTAGTTGTTTCAATAAATAACATATTACATGCATACAAATTACGAGTATGCATTATATGGTGCACTCGCGCTGAAGTTACTTTTTGCGGAGCAACATTGCAGTAGTCGTAATTTGTATCTAGTCATCAACTGTACTTACTTGTGATATTTTAAGTGGGAAATGTGTATCGTCGATTTCAGGTAGCCGAGGCACTACTTTCTCCAGATCTAACGACATTCTGTCTACGGCGAACGCAGCAGCCAACTGTTCCGCCTTTTGTAATCTGAACAATTCAAAAATAATCCATTTAAAAATAACATAATTACGTAGTACTTACTTATTTCAATGTTATGTTGCATATTTTGGCATTATTGTTGTATATTTAGAGCACTTATGTGGGGATGATAATTTGGGTAAGTGAGAGCAAAAATGTGTGAGAGAGAAAGATGGAGGAGTGTATAATTTGACGTTAAGACGTAATGTTTCATCCACCAAGTTTCTGAACGCACCTTTTTGAAGTTTGACAGATGACGTTTCAGTTGTCAGTGCGATGACGTGGGTTGTCTGTGCGATCTTGATTGGGAAGAAACTTGCTTCCATTGTCTTCGTTTTTTTGATGCACGCTGTTTTCGTGTAATTATTGATTGAAACTTTGAGTTAATGTTAATCCGATACAATCTTGATCGGTGTTTGATATTTTGTTGATAATTGAGTGAAAATTGAGAGATCTCGCCACCTTGGGTCGTGACCGCGAGTAATTTGTTGGTTATGTAGCCGGCCTTTGTCATTTGGACGCCGGTAACTTCCTAAATTCAGTGCTGGACTATTGTACATCCCCGATTGGGTTAGCAAACCGGGATAAAATTCAGTTGGACATTGATGAAAAGTGCCACGTGTGTGATCTGAAGGTTTGACCAGGGAGTCGACGGTACGCGCTGTGGGGCGTCCTTTGGTTACCGTCGAATCTACATAACTTCACATACACAACACAAAACACATTTACACTTACACCCCACCCAGATACGACGTGACCAGGGACTACGTCACATCACCAGTACCAACGTGATGGTAAGTGTATCTAATAGTTGGTTTCCCTTTGTCGATTGGACAAATATTATTTTGATTAGGGCTCCGCGTAATCGCGGACAGCGTGAGTCTGTTTGTGCAGTCTCACACACGTAAAGACTACATAAAAAAGTGAGCCGTCGCGAGACGCCTGGCAGAAACATTGAAATTATTTTGTACAATATGCTTAAAAAAAGTCAATATGAAAACTAAACACATAAAATTAATGAAAACAAAATGACGCTATTCACAAAAAGAAAATCATTATGCTGGAATCGAACTCGAAGTCACGAGATTGTAACCGCTCTGTGCCCCGAGACCAGCTGACTTGTTGTACCGTGATGAAATTATGTAGATCTTATGCTGCTTCAAACACGCATTTATCATTTGTTTTGCCACGGCATGCGTCGCGACGCTGGCCATGCGATTTTCATTTGTTTTTTTTTTTGTTTAAGGACGCATTTACGAATTACCGCGCTTCTGTTATTCGAGCGCAGACTTATATTTTATTACGCCATTTTTGTGCATTAAATCCAAGACAGTGACAAGCAAAATAACCCTTAACTCAAGCCCATAAGATTCATCAGATGATGCAAAATTTATTGAAAATATGGATGCGATTTTTTTTTCTGATTGCTATTGTAACATTTTGATAGTTTTTTTTAACACCATTTTGAATTGAACATATTATATGCTTACATAAAATATTTTTAAATAATTATATAAATTAAATAGAAGAAAACCGATCCTAAACTTAACACGATATCGTTAATTGTGTGGAGAGGCACTGAAATAGTACATTATGATATAAGTGCGGTAAGTTGAAAATTACAGCCGAGGCGATATTGCTATAATAAAGCAGAGGCTGTAATTATCAAAGCGCACGTATGTCATACGACGTTTTATAACATATTTGCGAGGAAATAAATAAAACTCGGACTTTCTTAAACGAATAAATCTTTTACTTGTTCACAAATTAGCGATGCCCGCGCATCAGCGCTTTTTTTAAAGGAAAAGACACAAAACAGCCAGTATTACTGATAAAGTAAAATAATATTTTTGTGTTTTTGTTACAGATAAATGGTTGTAATTTATTGTCAAAAATAATTAAATTGAACAATTAAATGTTTACTTATTATATTTCATCTCCCACAGTTAATTTTATTCATAAAATGTTGACCACTTTTCAGACATAAAAACTCTTTGCTAAGATTTAGAAAAGTACCGTTCCTTTTTGACGGAGCATCTTGATAAACCGTGCGTTGTACATTGCATTACTGCACAAGTACGTAATGAGATACATTACGATATTGAAATGGGTGAAATAAGAGACCCTTTACGAGCAAATGTGTTATAATAGCACATTATGATATAAGTGCGGTAAGTTGAAAATTACAGCCGAGGCGATATTGCTTGCCCGAGCCGTAGGCGAGGGCTACAAGAAAGCAGACGCTGTAATTATCAAAGCGCACGTATGTCATACGACGTTTTATGACATACACACATCAACACGGTCTAGGGATATTTTTAAAAAAGCGAATTACTATCAATGTGTTAATTATTTATATGACATGTATATATTTAAAAGATACGTTATTTAATATTCTACCATTTTTTAATAATGGTTAAGGTATAAATTAAAATTTCAGGATTTTATGGAAAAAAAATGAAGCATAGACGGAAACCGTATATGAATGAACTTTTAATTTGTGAGTAAAAACTGAAAAAAATAGAAAAATCTTCAATTTGTGTTTATAAACTTGAAGTTAGTAGTCTGAGAAAGCGCCCATGATGTTTATAACACATCGGCATCGATTCGGCATGCTCAGAACAAGGTTGTCAATGTCTTGCTGCGGAATATTGTCCCATGTCCTTCTGAGGTGCGCAAAAAGTTGATCTTCTGTAGCCAGATTTTCAGGAACTTCCTTCAGAGCTCTTCTTTGCAGCATATCCCACGCATGCTCAATGGGATTTAGATCTGGCGATTGAGCAGGCCAGTCTAAGGCCCTAACATTATGTGTATGTAACCAAGCTGCTACCGTTCTCGCCGTGTGTGCCCGGGCATTGTCGTGCATGAGCAGGAAATCTTGCCCCATTTGTGTTCTGTGGGGCAAGATTACGGGCCCCAGCACCTGTTGGACGTATCGTTCTGCCGTCATATTGCCCCGCACACAAACGAGATCCGTCCGTCCTCCAAGACGAATTCCTGCCCAAACCATAATTGTTCCTCCTTGGTATGGGTGAACTTCCTGAGGATTCTGGAGACGGCTCCATCGTCCAGGAACTCGCCAAACACGCGTCCTTCGTGAATCTGGATGGAAGCCGAACCTGGATTCATCCGTGAACAGCACATTGGACCATTGGTCACGGCCCCAGTCCACGTGGTTCCGAACCCATTCTAATCGTCGTCCACGATTGCCTCTCCGTAAAGGTGGGACCCGGAGTGGTCTACGAGAGCGTAGATTGCTTTCATGCAGTCGCCTTCTTACAGTTTGGTCACTCACAAGCACTTGGTGTTCCACTCGCAGCCTTTGGACCAATTAAGTCGCCGTTGCATTTGGTTGTGCTCGCGCAGTAATTTGCAAAAATCGGTCTTGTCTGGGGGTAGTGATGCGACTTGGCCCCCGGTGCCTCTCCGCTACTTCACCTGTGGCACGATAGCGTGTCCACAATCTTGAAATTACATTTTGATGGGTCCCTATGGCCTCAGCAACATTACGCTGAACAGATCCAGCTTCCAGCATTCCCACAGCTCGTAACATCTCCGCCCTCGTCAAATGTCGGCGTTGCATGGCTACAATACCTCAATTTTAACTTTATATTTCGTTTAAAAATGAAAAAAAACTGTAACTAAACGTAATTCGTATTGTTTTCTAAATTTCGCACAAATGAAAATTCCCTCTCCTATACATCAAGACATTTTTATGCCACCGAAACAAAAGAATTTTCAAAAATTTGAATTTGGAATTAGTCTGAGATAAATTACAAACAAATCGGTGTATAAAAGATTCCAATGCGGCCAGTACTTTTCGAGTTATTTAATTGAGTATGAAATATCCCTAGACCGTGTTGATGTGTGTATTTGCGAGGAAATAAATAAAACTCGGACTTTCTTAAACGAATAAATCTTTTACTTGTTCACAAATTAGCGATGCGCGCGCATCAGTGCTTTTTTTTAAGGCAAAGACACAAAAAACAGCCAGTATTATTAGTAATACTGGCTGTTTTTTGTAATTAATATTTTTGTGTTTTTTTTAGAGAAAAATAAATGGTTGTAATTTATTGTCAAAATTAATTAAATTAAAGAATTAAATGTTTATTTATTATATTTCATCTCCCAAAGATAATTTTATTCTTATAATGTTGACCACTTTGCTGACATAAAAACTCTTTGCTAAGATTTAAAAAAGTAACGTTCCTTTTTGACGGAGCATCTTGTTAAACCGTGCGTTGTAGGTACATTACATTACTGCACAAGTACGTAATGAGATACATTACGATATTGAAATGGGTGAAATAGGAGACCCTTTACGAGCAAATGTGTTATAAATTATTTTGTACAATATTATGCTATTATTTGAAGATGAAGGAGTAATCTATCAATAAGGTTTAGTTTCATTTTTCCGCAAAAGCATCCGAAAAACTGCTTATTTTTTAAAGTTTTAGTCAGATATGCAAACGCGTCCTTAACCGCGCCTATAGATGTTTCACGTCAAAATTTAAATGAAATTAGTTCAAGTTATGTAAAATAATTTAAGTTATGAAATTAGTGTAAGTGTTTTGATTTCCCACAACTATGATGCATGTTTCAAAGATTATAATTTACGTATAATCCGGTATGTAATGATGTGTTACAATTATAACATAATCGCATTTTTTTTGTTATTCAATAAGTTTAAAGACATATGGAAACTTGATACTCACGGCAATAATAATATTCTAATGTCCATGCGAAGTTGTCTAGCTTTGACGGCCTTGTATACTGGTAGTAAAACTTGTCCAGGTATTGTGGGGTCCTGTAAATAAATTAATAAAAAGTTGGTTAATAATGTTGACTTAGATTTACAGTGCCACTGCTCTCAAAAAGCGGCTTCAGAATAGCGTATTTTCGGCGCGTATAAGCTCGTTTTTTGTAGCGCGTGTAGGTACATATACGCGCGACTTTTGCCACACGCGCTACTTGTACGAACGTTGAAGCGCTTATAAGTACGTATAAGCACGAGCCAGGAGAGAAACTCACATATTGCTACTACTCCGGTTTTTTAAATCGCAACATGTGGCTTGCGTGTACGCGCGAAATCCGATTCGAGCTTACACGCGCCGCCCTTACAGGCCGTGTACTGTACTTTATAAAGCCTTCACTGAAAAAAAGAAATAACTGAACCTATTTTGGCTATTTTGGCAATAACCGAAATTTGTTTGTTCAAAAATAAAGTTAATTTAAAATAATAAAACTGGTTTATTTAACAGGCCGTAAACTGATTTTGTTAAGTTCAGTTCGGTTAGAGGTAATCAATATTTTTGATGTTATTTACCGAACTTCTATAAATAAACTGATTCGTTATCCTGTATCCAAACCTTTGTACGTAATGTAACAAAACTCTTTGACATTCTATGCCTAATAAAATTGACTTTATGTAGCAAAAGCAATCTACCTAACAATTTTGTTCATATATACTTTAAAAAAATAGCTATTTTAACATTGGCTTTGTGGATAAAACACGCACAGTGAATGTGCTGCGCTTTGCAAAACTTTGGCTATGAGTAAATTAAATAAACAACTATCTGTCACAAATATATTGTAACGTGTAAAGGAACGCTTTAGTTACAGCCACCGAAAACCTGTCAAAACCTGTATTTTTCGCGGTGAAAATAAGTAGTATCTGAACCAGGGTTGGATTTTGTACTATAATTATAGTATTTATACTCTAATTTCGCCTTTTGTACTATATACTATCCACATCTATGGATAGTACGCTAAAATACTATAATTTAAAATTTGCTTCCGAATGCTTAGTTTTACGTTAGATGAATATTTAGACACCATTTTATTGTCTTGTGTTGCCATCAAAGTTGATCAAAAGCGGTAGCAAAAGTGGGAATTGTACTGATTTTATTCATACTGAGGATAAGTTGATGAGATTAAATGCCAAGGATGAAGATCGAAATATTTTAGAACTGACAAACTTAGAAGAGGAGTAAATTTTGCCTTAACTGGTGTTGATTTTAATGATTATTGCGTTAAATTAACAAAAAAATTAAAGTGTACTATAATTTTTTATAAATACTATCCTTTTAATTTTTTTGTGCCATCTTTTTCAACGTACCTAAATCCAACCCTGATCTGAACTGGAGTGACGTGAGCTCTTTATTTATGTTATGTACGTACGAGTTGCACACGCGCGTCACGTCAATAGAATAATTATAATATAACAAAGAAAAGGAAGAGAAATAATTATTAATTAAAATTGTACATATAAAAGGTTTCAAATTAGACATATTACTCTGTAAATCTATCTCTACGTTGCGGGTGCTGGCTTTGATGTTCGTGAAACTATTGAAAGACCTTCGAAGACCAATCATGATGGACGAAGATTATCATAATCGGCCTGTGGATGACTATCTAAGGCAGTGGGGTCTTGAAATGTACATAGACAAGTTTCAGGGTAAGTACGTTACTGACCCATGTCATTATTAGTTAGAACTCATAACTGTAGTTTAGTAATATGCAAGTTCATTACTACATAGCTATCTAGGTACTTCAATCAACCTAGTAGTTGGTAGGTTCCTACTAGCTCAGACCAAATAAAACTTTTTTATTTGGTCTGAGCTTGGTAGTTTAGGTACTTACCTACCACTTTTTTTAGATTCACGCGATGTGGCGGTGGTGTGTTCTGTTCCTAGTGTGTTCACCAAATTCCTAGTACATAATCGTTCGCTTTCGAAAATATATACCTACTTACCTACTTCTTTCCGAATGATTGTATTTTCAAAGATCTACATACAGTTGTGTGCTGTGTACCTACGTTATTATTCATATATGCTTTTACTAAAATTTGCAGAACAAGCCATAGATTTAGAGACACTTCAAATGCTGTCAGAAAACGACATAAAAGATCTAATACCCTATCATTGGCCATAGGGCCAAACTAACTACTCAAATCAAAATGTTAAGAACATTATCAGAAGCTAGTAATCAAGTATCAGTAAGTTATCAGCATGTTTTTAAACTCCAGAAAAGTTGTACATAGGTCAAAACAAACAAAAAATGGTTTGATTCATGTACATTTTGGGATTCCATACTTTAGATGTAGGTACCTATCTACTTAGTTAAAATTCTCCATAGAATTATGTAGGTAGATATGTGTAGATAGTGTAGGTACCTGTTATAGTTAGTAAGTACCTATTTATGTAGTAGTAGTGCAGTAGTTTATGTTTTGTGTGCCATACACATTTGTTTAGTTTATATACCTAGGATGTTTATGTATATTATGTCATTAGTATCTTAATCTCTGTCCTCATTGTCAAGTCCCTGTATCACTAAGGTTTGCTGTTCGAAAATCCAATTCTGGGTTAAGCGCGCCTTTGTACCTTCAAGCATTATCCCTACACTGTTTATTTGTGTACAATAAAGAATTAGAATAAAGTAAGTAGGTATAAGTAGTTAGATAAAAATTTAAAAGTGACCCTTACTATGACAATTTTGTGACCGCTTGCCTGTAGCTATATTACCTATATCTGTAGCTATTAACTTGTCCTTTTGAGGACCATCATCATCATAATCAGCCTATAATGTTCCCACTGCTGGGACACAGGCCTCCTAGCTCTCTGTGAGAGGGAGTGAGCCATAACCCAGCATGCGGGTTTTGTGCGGTTCTAGTACATGCCATTTCCTTTTTGGGGATGACTAATGTTTTGTATATATTTTAGATTTCTAAGGACCAGCAGCCGGTTCTTACAGATAGTGTGCTTAATTTCATTTTTGAGCCGAACCATGAATCCTCTGCAATAAATTTGATTGATTCGGAACCCATAGCACTGGAAGTGGATAATCCTGAAGAGACAAGTCCAAATACATTGTGTGTAAGTAATCCATTCCACATTTTTATAATTTTCTTACAATATTGTACTAGTGGAACCACCTTAGCTTTGTTCAAGTTCATTGTTTACCATGAAACTTCATGTTCCCTTTATTTTAGTGGATGATTTTAGGTAGTTCCTTTCTTACTTCACAATACATCGTTAATCATCATCATGAATGTCAGCCGAAAAAATTTCAATTGCTGGTTAAGGCTGGGTGTTGATTGTCAGTCACTACTCAGTCAGTCAGTCCAACAACAACTTTATAAACCTATTTAGATTATTATGAACTTTATGTATTCTATTATTATTGTTGCTATAAAAAAAAACATACTAAGTCCCGACTATGAAGTAATATCAACATGGGTCTGGCTAGACAGATGTTGACTACCTAATAATGTAGTCACTTATTCTTTCAAACCACTGACAGTGGTGAAAGTATTAAATTGCATTGATAATTTTTAGTACCTAATATAATACATATGGAAAATGTACAATAATATTATATTCTATGTTATTTCAGGAATTATACAATATCTTGAGTGCATGTAATGAGGGAAAATCACTGCTATTGAGATTCCAAGAAAATGGACTGCTCAACAATGCCTCAAGACGAAAATTATGCAATATAGTTATTGATAATGAGTTGAAAGATGACCCTAATAGAAAAATTAAAAGCAGTAGGCTATACCAATTGGCATATGACGTACCAAGAGTATTTAAAAAAGAAAACTCATCTGTATATTTCATACCGTTCATGAGCTTCAATCCAGGGCAGAAAACATCAGCCAAAGGAAAGTTACTTGACTGCTACAGGCAACGCAGGAGAGAATTTATTAAGTCTGGAGTAATTGCTGAATCCTCAAAACGTGGCCCTGCATCTACCAGTGGAGCAGGATCGCCTTGCCCCAACTTCAGCTGCAGTGTTCAAGAAGCCATTAATCAATTAAATTAATGTACAGAGGATGTTGTTGAGCAACTTTTGTGGTTGAAAAATTGTTGTGACCCGTGGGTGACTGTTGAATTGTACTGGGAAATCACAGCCAATAAAAGGTTGTCTGACTTAAATTCTAGTGAAATAACAGTTGAAGATTACCTTCGGAAGTTTAAACCACTCAACCAGCCCGGTGGTGTATTTTTAGTATGTAAAAAAATATTTATTTCTTGTCTTAACAATAATGTGTTTATTATTAAATACAATAAATGTTACTTTTATTTTTTTGCAGCTTTTGAAAGACTTCAAAAATCTTTACCAAGAAACTGATGATAAATTATACCAGAACTGGCCAATAGTCAGACCAAAAATTATCGAAGAAGCTAAAAAACGGTCTTATAATGCAGATTCTGGGTTAAAGGATATTATTACGGATATAAATAGTAAGTTTTGTCATCATCATTTTATCTTTTGTTGCTGTTGATCAATATAACCTAATGGCACCTAATGACATTGCAATAATACATTGCATAGTTCTAGCAAGGGTTTGACTTAGAATCAACATATGAATTACTAATGTATGTTTGTATACCCATTGAGACAGACAATCACAAATAAATGACATATTGTGGCCAGCTGCAGTCTTCTTTGTTCAGTACAGTCATGTACTGTTGGAGAGGGGAAGTGCTCGCGGCGAGAGAAGGGAAGTTATACCTACATGCCTGCTTCAATGACCAAGCCTGCCAATGTCTTGATAACATTGTATTTTTTTACAGATGAAGACGAAGTCCTTGACCTGATCGGTTTCATGGCACTCCCATTTTTGATGACAACATCTATAGTCAAGAAAAATACAACGAATTCTAAAAGACGGTGGCGTCCTTCGAAGCACGAAGCTTTACAAGGTTTCATTTGTCACTTAAAGACTGCTGCAGAAATCGAGGAAACTATCACACGTCGAAAAGCTAAGTTTCAGGAATTAGGGTTGACTTTGCAGCCATTTATAATTGTGGTAGGTCCGTCATTAATACAAATTTCTGCAAGGTATATAATCCTGAACAATTTGCGTTATGAAATGCCTTCAACCGTCAAGTCAGTAGATGCTTGTTTTAAAATAATATTCATTTTGAATGCAGAGTATTCCGCAGAAAGTACACATATTTGGCAATTCATTCAAAAATATATATTGTTAAAAATATATATATATAAATAATAAATATAATAAAATAAATAATATAATAATAATAAATAATAATAATAATAATTAATATAATATAATAAATATATATTGTTGGTTTTAAAACCAAAAATTTGTGTTTTAGTACTAGTTGTTATATAATAATGCGAATGTAAACCTACTAATTACGATTAATAAAAGTTTTATTAAAAATAATGTGTATTTTCAATATAATTATAATGTCACTACCAAATTCCTTACCTATTTAATGTACAAAAACAGTAAAATATCTTTCCTCGTAATATATAAAAACTGTTTTTCTTAAATTGTAATGTTCAGCTTTTTGTTTTGTTAATGTTTAATGCAGTTTAAAATTAGTAGTCAATTTGTAAAGGTGGACGTGCAGTACTCAGAGCCGCAGGAGTCGCAGAAAATTCGTTTTCCGTACAATCCTCAGAAAAGTTATCTCAATATAGGCTAACCTGTCCATTTAAAAGGGGACACCCTTTTAAATGGACAGGTTAGCCTAGAGCGAGTAATCCAAAGAAAAATTTCGAAGATGTCATATTACCTCTTCATATGATTGGGCGATACTTAATAGTATAGAAGTTATCACTATTTTTAGGATTGTATGATAGGTGATTTTTGAATTCAATTAATAAGGTAGGTAAAATGTTACTTAGACAGCGTCACCCGTCTGTACATATAGAAATTATCACTATTTAGAATAACACTTATTTTTGGAATAGATAATATTATGACCTATTGCAAATTTTCGTTTGGACCACTCGACCCGGGACACCTGTTTAAGGTGGAACCTCCACGGTACCCCGCGAAATTTAAATTTTCTTACGTTTTTTGCAATTTGCAAGTCAGAATTAGGTTATATGTTGATTAGAGTATGATTTGCGCCCGTAAGAATTATGTATTAACAAAATTATAACCATTTAATATTATAATTCTGAAAATACATACTTCTTACGGGCGCGAATCATACTTCAACATATAACCTAATTCTGACTTGCAAATTGCAAAAAACGTAAGAAAATTTGAATTTCCCGGGCTACCGTGGAGGTTCATAACAGTTTTCTCCATATAGCAAAACTATTCATTAATATATAACAAAAAAGTTTTCTCAATACAGCAAAAATATTCATTAATATATATCAAAACAGTTTTCTCATTATAGCAAAAATATTCATTAATATATAACAAAAAAGTTTTCTCAATACAGCAAAAATATTCATTAATATATATCAAAACAGTTTTCTCATTGTAGCAAAACTATTCATTAATATATATCAAAACAGTAATCTCAATAAAGCATAACTATTCATCCATATTATCAAAACTATTAGGCACTATATAAGCAAACTACTACGTTGATAATAACAAATTAATTTTGTTACTATCAGTCATAGCATTTGGAAAGGTAGCAAACCTAATCAGCTAAACTTACTGGGAAGTTTGACTAGACACTGTAAAAATGTTTGATTAGACAATGAGAAAGTTAAGTTGTGTTAATAATGTTATTTGGTAATAATTTACAAAACCGTTTAAGTAATCTAACCGCAAAAACGATTACATATCGACAAACAGATATCTTACTAAAACATAAATGAGGTGCTATATTGACTGGAAAGTTTGGCAAATGGTAACTTGTGATGAGTTAAGCCGTAGACAAACGGTTTGAAAACAAACATCAAGAGCAATTAGCAATACAAAACTAAAAAAAGATTAGTTGGAAGCGACACAACTCCAGTAACTCAACTGGCTTTTGCTATATGTTACACTGGTTCGGCTGTCACTAATTTTATGTAACTGGTAGACAAAGTTTTGGTTACATAGAACGAAACATTTTTTTCAGTGTTGTAGGTTTAGGTATATGAATGGTGTTAAGAAACTTACTCCTTGTTTTGCAGTCTTAGAATCCAGTCCATCGTGGAACGTCAAATAGACTTTTCTGAATATAGAAAATAAGTGTGATTATTACATTTTTCATAATTATATGGCATGCTTACAATAGGCATGACGACAGTATTAATAAATTGCAAATCTATTTAGTCAGTCAGAGTATTGGATAATAATTGACACATATTTTTAGTTTTTGTAAATCAATGAATATTGATAAAAATAAAACGCATCAAAACTCGGTAGTCAGAACGTCAGAACTAGCTAAAAATTATATCAAGGCGTGACGTACTGAGAATTTTAAAAGCGTCATATCTTCGTAAATTTTGATTTACGTAACAAGTGAAAAAATATGTTGCCAATATGTTTTGGAAATCTATCTGACAGACTAATTAGATTTTTTCTGTCGTCTCGCCTATGCTAGGAATTACTAGGAAACAAAGGCCTATGGAAACCTAAAATATAGTATGGAACAGAATCTTGACATACATATAACAAGATGCAAATGGCCATTTCAACAACATAATAAAACTTCGTAACCAGAAGAAAAAAAAAACTTATTCGCATTGAACCTTACACAAAACAGGCATAAAAAAAGTAAATGTTCGGGGTAAAATATGAGTCAGATTAACGCAGAACGGCCATCACTCAGCATGATGCTGAGTCGCCATGCGAGACAGGAACACAGCGCTGGTTTTCAGGGACAGCCGGCGTTGATGTGATGACGTCAAACCCGTGCAGCACAGAAAAGGCTTACGACCCTCGTTTTTATGATTTTTTTGTACCATTCATTTGTGCCTACCATTTCGTCATTCGTACATAAGTGTCCAGTAGCGAAGGATCAATTTTTGTAAGAGGTAAGCCGGAGGACATATCTTTTTAATGTGACGCTAATGAAGGGAGATTTGCCGGTGTCCTTGAAGCGCAAACTCATCGATATGTGTATCCTGCCCGTCCTAACCTACGGTGCTCAGACCTGGTCACTCATCGAATCGCAAAAGTCCCGCCTTGGAGTCTGCCAAAGAGCAATGGAGCGCAGCATTCTAGGTGTACAGAGAGCAGATAAAATACGAAACACTATGCTGCGCTCAAAAACGTGGAATTACAGACGTGGGTAAAAAAGCTGCTAGGCTCAAATATGATTGGGTGGGTCACGTTAGCCGCATGCATAACGATCGCTGGGTAAAGATGCATGAGGATGGAAGACGCCGCCGAGGCCAGCCTAGAAAGAGATGGCGAGATAATCCAGACGCGCATCACGATTATATTAATTATCTAAAGAATTTTGCTGTGTCATTTTGCGAAGAGAATCCGGTAGGAATGGAGTTGTATGGATACTTCGCCACTGATAGTGTCACATACCTGGAGTTACCATCGAAGGTGACGCGCGGCTCGTCGGAGATGTGCTTGAAGATCGCCTTCTTGATGGCCGCCGCGTAGACCTCGCCCGGCTGACCTTCTGGGAAGTTCTTCAGGTATACCTACAAGTTGTGCTAACGTTATCGTAGGTACAAAACATGAAAATATTCACCATCATCTGCCTAGCCTTTACCCAAATAAATGGAGTAAATAGTCTCTTAACGAAGCCGAAAGGCACTTGTTCTCCCCGTCATTGCGATAATTTTTTTGTTCTACACCGTACCTAGAAACCTACTAGTTACAGAGATATTTGAGATCAAAGTTCCAACTTTTTTTTCAAATACTAGTTTTTAAGGTTATAACTTTACTTTAAATACATCCATAACCCGTTTACTATTAAATGCGTCCATCAGCACAATGTTTTGAGTGTGCTACATTGTTTTACCGTAAAACGTGATTTTTCGCCCCAAAAAAAAGTCGTTTCCCAGCAATAATTTTTGCGTAGAGGTCCGGGGTCCGGTGCGGGTGTCCATTATTTTTCAATACTCTAACTGACGGACTAAATAGATTTTCAATTTATTGATGGTGGAAACTAGCCTATTATACTTTATGAGAAACTGTTACAGTTAATTTTCAATAATCATATGGTATTTAAAACACACTGTTACTTACTGTATTCCTGGGGTCCAGTCCTCCGAGAGTACGCACTGCGTCGCGTTCTCGCCCCTCATCGTCCGACACTTGCGAGAAGTATTGCGGGTAGAACGCACCCGCCAATATTACCTGTACAAACAAAGCAAAGTGTGTTTGTCGGCATTCAAACAAATAGAAACACCTTCTACCTAAATCAAATAAATAAACAAAGCTTTTAGCCAAATTTTCGACAAAATACAGTAAATAACAACTATTTCAACTGGCCCTCACTCAGGTTTTGTCGGATTTAAGCCTTATTATGAGCTACAATTTTAGATATAAAATAAAATAAAATACTTTATCTACACCCATGCTATAAATCCTCTATAAAAGTATCTGAAACAGTTAGCTTATGGCCAACATTAAAACAGCCAGTGTCATAATAACCATTATAACACCCAAACGGGTGTTATAATGTTGTACTGAATTTCATTATGCAACTCGTTTTAAAAAAAGAACATTGTCTAGCACGTGCGATTCACTACCACAGCGCCGTAATTAAAAAAACAACTTATAGGTTAATTCGAATTCACGTCGTATCCCGCCATTTTTGTTCGATATTAGTATTGCATTATGTACTTTGTTGTTTACAAAAATGAGTGATACAAGGTTTGTGCATTTTAATAATAGTACAATCCAACATGTAAATAATTTTATTATTACCTATACATGGTTTCTTTGTAATAAATACTCAGCAATTAAACTTTCCATGAATTTACATAGACTTCTTACAACACTACAAAAGGTTTCAGAACCTTTTATGGAGGATTCATTTCATGGATGTAGATAAAGTCTTGTATGCAACTGTACATAATTAGGTATTAAAACACTCATGTGATACTATTATCACACTCGGCTTCACCTCGTGTGATAAACCCACATTCGTGTTTTAATACCCCTCAATAAACAATAACAGTTGCATAAATAACTATTATTTCAGACCTTGATCCATAATGATGTTAGTAATACACACTACTTAAGCTATACAGGGTTAGTTTTCAATGACCGGCCAAATTTTCAGAAAATGGATTAAAATCGATAATATTTTCGATATAATGAAAAAAAACCGGCCAAGTGCGAGTCGGACTCGCGCACGAAGGGTTCCGTACCAATTATTATAAAAAAATCATGTTTCTTGTATGGGAGCCCCCCTTAAATATTAATTTTATTCTGTTTTTAGTATTTGTTGTTATAGCGGCAACAGAAATACATCATCTGTGAAAATTTCAACTGTCTAGCTGTCACGGTTCATGAGATACAGCCTGGTGACAGACAGACGGACAGACGGACAGACGGACAGACAGCGAAGTCTTAGTAATAGGGTTCCGTTTTTACATTTGGGTACGGAACCCTAAAAAAACCGGCCAAGTGCGAGTCGGACTCGCACACGAAGAGTTCCGTACCATTGACTATATTTAGTATTTGTTGTTATAGCGGGAACAGAAATACATC
Organism: Xestia xanthographa; assembly: GCA_905147715.2. NCBI lineage: Eukaryota > Metazoa > Arthropoda > Insecta > Lepidoptera > Noctuidae > Xestia > Xestia xanthographa. The sequence continues at coordinate 14,563,777 of LR990652.1, forward strand.
ATCTGTGAAAATTTCAACTGTCTAGCTGTCACGGTTCATGAGATACAGCCTGGTGACAGACAGACGGACAGACGGACAGACAGCGAAGTCTTAGTAATAGGGTTCCGTTTTTACCCTTTGGGTACGGAACCCTAAAAACAACATTTTTTTTAAATAAAAAAATTAATTCCTGTTAACCACTAAAAAGCAAGTGTGTAGTTATATTACAACAGCACAATTCAGTTCAACAGCCTAGATAGGTAGCACACACATAAATTTGGCGATGCATGCACGCACACAGGTACATTGATTCCCACTAGGTTTATGATTTAGGAAATTTTTAGGACACTTTCAAATGAATGCTCTTATTTTATTTTATATTATTCGACAATAATATTTAAAATGCACTTTTGGTTTGATATCTAGATCTTAATTTTAAATTTTGGCTGGTCATTGTAAACTTATCCTGTATTTAAATTAACAGAATTGAGATTGGACGCTTTTTTGAGCAAGAGCCTTTACCTTATAAAGCAGCGCCAACTCATGCTTGTTCCAGGGAGACTTCCCGTTGGGCGGGTCGATGCCGAGCTGCGAGAGGCGCTTGCGCATGTCGCGCGCCAGCTCGTCCAGCTCGCGCAGCGCCCGCGCCTGCACGTAGAAGCGCCGCGCCCACTGCGCCTCCGACTGCCCGGCCGCGCGGAAGTACTGCTGCTGGCGCAGGTGGCTCCATACCTGCCAGAGGGGGACAATATTGTTGTAAGGGTATGTATTATACTATTACTGACTATATTTGATATGTCCACAAAAGAGTATGATATTTATAAATGTATACTAATTTTATATACGGTTAAAGACAGGCATCGCCAATGTTGGCAATAAGTCTGCTAAGCTGAAATGGGACTTGACGGGTCACGTCTGTAGGATGAAGCCAGATAGATGGGTGAAGATAGTAGTGGGTGCCTGAAGACGGCCGTCGTAACCGAGACAGGCCCGTGAAACGCTGGCGAGACGATCTGCACCCCTAGCCAAGTTGACAATCTACAATTGTTAACGCTAGTAGAAAACTATTCAAATGAATGGAAATGACATCATCTCAACGTTAAATCACGTGATCAACACAAACAAATAAAAAATTCGTAGACAAGTTTACATCGTTCAAAATGATAGAATAGAATGTTATCGTTTCTACAATGTTGATCACTAAACTCTTTGGTAGGAACGCTCACCATAGACTAAAGTGTAGGTTTTTTCTACAGACATTAGAGAACGAGCGATCGACTCAGTCGTGTCAACTTGGCTACCAATTTAGCGCTTTCTACAATCGCTTACGCCGAGGCGTTTACCATTGTAGAAAGAGAATCGATACGAAACGTTTGTAACTTGGATAGGGGTGCTGGACTCGTTCTTGACTGATTAGTCGGAGAGGGCAAACTGCAATCAGGATTGGAAAGCCATGGGGGGGGACAGAATAGACTGACAAACTGATCTTTGCCCAGCAGTGGGACAGAATAGGCTGACAAAAAAAAAATATCTACACTGTTTTTGCTGTAGCATGGTGCAGGTAACATAAGATGAACCATACCTTTTCAATCCTGAACGTTACCGCGATTTACAATCATGATTGAATATTTTAGCTGCACCCTAAACACCATAGTCGTAAAATACAGAATCAGTAATAACTGTAGCAAATTAAATACATTTACCCTGCCAAGATGTTATGGACTACAAAATTAAGCAGTGTTGTGCGTGAACATAAAGGACCTCTAACAAAAAAAAAATCCTTAAGGTAAACTTCTTTCTGTATAAAAAATATCGACTATCCATCATAGCAAAACATCCTACCACTAAAACTGTCTTGGTGTCTAATGTCACCCGCACCGTGCTACAGCGAAAACAGTATACAGGAAGTTTTGATTTAGGAGATTATCTCGTACTATAAAGATTTTTTCACGGATGGAAGGCTACATATTTTCTAGTGTTATAGGATACTAGCTTATGCCCGCGGTTTTGCCCGTGTGGAGTTCGGTAATGAAGGTTGGAAATAAAGTTTTATTTATGTGAAATGTGTGCGGGTAAAAAAAAAAAAATAGCGTGACGACGCATGCCGTGGCGACGCGTCGCCAACTGTCAAGTCGTCAACTCGGCCCGAACCATCCCGAACTGTTGAAGCAGCATAAGATCTATATATTCGCCCAGGTTTACAATAAGCCAGCTGGTCTCGGGGCACAGCGCTGAGCATAAGTATTTTTTATATTTTATTTTATGTGTTTGTTTTATAAATTATTTTTTTAAGCATATCACTTGTACAAAATAATTTCGATGTTTCACATCTACCAGGCGTCCCGTGACGGCACACTTTCTTTTTTTTTTTTTTTTAATTTACATTCAAATAAATATTGAAAATAGCTTACCTTGTAAACGTTAAGGAAGGCAATGCAATCGCTAGTAGAGCCATCGGCCCAAGTCAGCTTAGAGTTGTAAGCATTCAACCGTTCCCGGAAAGGACTGCTGAATAGGTTCTTCACAGACATTGCAGATGCTGTGAGGAAAATAAAAAATATGACAAAAGTTCTCAACAAAGTATTGCATGTGGCGTCAAAAATCACGAAAGATCTGAACACACAGTGCGGCGGCAAAATCGGTTATGTGTAGAAGTATGTACTATGGTGGTCTTTTCCGCCTGACCATTTTAATTTTTTTTTACGCTTATGTCATGCGGAGGCGCCGAGCCACGCCCCCTTAAAGTTTGGACCTATTAGGAAAGCGTCAACTTTGGCGCCAATAATAACAATAACTCTCGTTTGGCGTGCTTCATCAGTGCGCTCGGCCGATTCGGGATCTTTTCATTCATTATTTCTATACAAAGTCAACGGGGCGGAGCTAGAGAGCGCTTCTATGTTGCGAGTGCAAGCAAAAATTAGCTTAGTGGTGGTCAGGCGGGAGTTTCCTCGATAGTACATTCGTCAAAAGCCACTCGAATTGTTTCAAGCCGACCCGAATGTTTCAACAAAGTTTTCCGAACGAGGCGTATGAAAGCCGAATATGTGTAGCAATTGCTTCAAGTTGGCTAACTTGCTGTTTAAAAAAGTGTGTAGCAATCCTAAGACGCAGTCAACAAGAAAAACCATCCACTATCGTATAATTATCACTTGCTTAGATGAAGGAAAACATGGTGAGGAAACCAGCATGCCTGAGAGATATTTCTTGACGGCATGTAACGCCAAGTCAGATGCCCATGGGCGACATAAAAACGCGGACAGCGGGTTAGGCACTAACAACACGATAAAGAAAAGAACAAAACTTAGATACACACACGTACATACATCTCACACCCATGGGGTAGGTAGAAACTACATAACCACCTGCTACGATCCTTAGGCCCAGCGCACACCGCTGGAGGCGCAGCGCATCGCATTTGAAGACAACAATTTAATATAAACCTCAACTACCTTGAAATACGGTCGCGCGCATGCTCTTGTAGTAGCTTGAGGGCGCTCCGAGTACCGCGTGCGAATTTATTCTTATTTTGACCGTAAATCAAGGTGGTTAAGGTTTATATTAAGTATTTAAATGCGCTGCGCTGCGCCTCCAGCGGTGTGGCTGGGCCTTAGGGGTCGCCTCCACGAGCGAGCAAATCGCGGCGTATTTCTATACGAAAATATCGCCGCGATTCTCTCGCTCGTGGAGGCGGCCCCTTACATACACCTTTCGGCTCATCCACATTCAGAATTATATTCAAGCAATCCTCACCCATAACAACAGCTTCTTCCAAGCATCCGTAGATGTATCCCAACATGATCAGCTTAGAAAGCTTCACGTCTATGGGCAGGCGCGCAGCCACGCGGCCCAGGTACGTGATGTCTCCGTCCATTGCATTCCACTCGTCATCCACTGTCTTCTTTAAAGCGCCGATCTGATGGAATAAAATATAACAGGCTTGACAGACGTCACAATTATATGAAAGAATATATTGCGATGCCAAAACAAAAGAAGTTAAGCAGGCCAGAGACCCTACTCTCTAACGTTTCGTCCGTATATTCGGATCTATCCGTCTCTCTCACTCGCACTCATCTGCAGACGTCCGCGAGAGAGATGGATAGATCCGAATATACGGATGAAACGTTAGAGAGTAGGGCCCCAGAGATTTCATTTAATTATTTTCAACCCCTGTAACATATCTTCTACGAAATATACACACATTTCTTTTAATTATCACGAGACCGAGATTACGTCACGTCTGGTGTAAACCATTGAACAGGCAGAAGTTCGGCAACAATTCCTTTTACGCCCGCTAATTTTAAGTGTGCGTCTTAGGATCGGAAATTCGGAATATGCCGAAGTGCACATTCAGCCGCCGAGTTACAGCAACGTAATTTGGACTGTGCTGCCACACTCTACTAACAAAACTTAGGTTACCTCTTTGAGCGCAAGAATAGTGCGCTGTATGTTGTTTATATCGGGCGGGTCCATGGCCAGAGCCAGCACTTCACAGGGCGGGCCCATGTCCAACATCTTGGCTAGAAGCACCAGTCTTTCCAGCGGGCTCCGAATTATCTCAGGCGGACATTCTTGTTGTAGTCCTTCCTGTAACGCGAATTACACGTTAATTGATTGGTATACAATGGCCACATTTTAGAAATACAACTTTAGTAAATACTAAAATATTGATTTGAACATAAATGGCCAACTGAATTGACAAAATGCATGGTGCATGGTTATTTTGGATCTTGATTGAAACAAGGCGGCTTTGTTTTTTCAATAATAACAGACGGTTTCACAAATGTTTACAAACAGCGACCACCTGATAATGTACAGTCGTGGTCTTTTCCGCCTAACCAGTTATTTTTTTTTCGCTTAAATCATGCGGAGGCGCCGAGCCACGCCTCCTTAAAGTTTGGGCTTATTAGGAAAGCGTCAACTTTGGTGCACAAAATAACAAACCTCCAAACTCTCGTTTGGAGTGCGTCGTCAGTGCGCCCGGCCGATTCGGTATCTTTTCATTCATTATTTCTATACAAAGTCAACGGGGCGGGGCTAGAGAGAGCGTTTCTATGTTGCGAGTGCAAGCAAAAATTAGCTTAGTGGTGATCATGCGGGAGTGTCCTCGATAGTACAGCCCCAAAAGAACCTCGCTGCACTGTTAGGGGTAGGTATTTTAGCTTGTTCTTAGGCCCCTCCTTTTATCATATCGAAGACTCACATAAAACTTGTCGGTGACGAGTCGGTAGACGCGCCCGTCGCGCACTCTCCCGGCGCGGCCCGCGCGTTGCTCGCAGTTGGTCTTGGATGCCCACGAGAGCCGCAGAGAAGTAAAGTTCGTTTCAGAATCTGCTACCATGACCTTCATCAGGCAGTAGTCGATCACTGGGGATAAGGTTCGAGTTTAGATCGTTTTGTGAAAGATTTCACTGACACAGGTATATGTTATCAGCCTTTAAGGGCCTATACTACCTCAAATGGCTTAACATGATCCTCCGTTACGCCTATAATACTGCTGCATTAATTTTGAAATAAATATATGGTAAAGTTGAGGATTCATGTTAGGTCCTATGTTTGGCGAAAACACGATTCCATAAAATTTTCTCTATAGAAAAAAAAAACCAAAGTTACCTCCAAATCGAACAATAAACCGCTGGTATTCAAAAAACTAATTACTTCAAATTAGATCATGAAACTTTGCATACTAACTGAACTAACCATAAAGTAGGTCTTATGTTTTTTTTATTTTTTCCAAAAGACGAAAATTTGATTTTTATAAAGAACAAAAAACCACTCATTTCGCACTATTCGACCTGACTGACGTAACAACCACTTTGTAGTGCAAGCTAATTAGAACATTATTCTAACGGTATTTCAAACGAAGTTTGAACCACCACAAATAGAGTTGCTAATTTGAGGTAGTATAGGCTCTTAATGCTTGCCTATTCTTCTCCATAGAGATCTATACTTTCGAATGGGCAACTACAGTAGTTTCACGAGTTATTATGCCTTCTGACTGGGATTGTAGCTTCATCCTTTTGTGTTTGGCCTTCAAAGTGCCAGTAACGGTCTAAATGAAACAAAAGCTTTGATTTTGAGTATCTCCCCACTGCCTGCACACAGGCCTTCTCTTTTTGAGGGGGATTGAGCAGTAATCTAGCACGCGAGCCCCGTGCAGGTATCACATGGTATATATTGCATGGTTTAAGAACCTAAAAAAAAATTTATACTATTTCCCGTGGTATCCTAAATATTCCTAAACCAATTCATATGAAGCCGTGTGGTATCCGGCAGAGTAGAATAGAACCAACCCTTTACACTCACGGGTGTCGTATAAGGCGACTAATGTCTGAGGCAGAACACCTTGCGCCTCCGTAGACCAGAGAATGGGCAGCAGCGTTTTCTGTTAGTCTTTCATCACTGCGATCTCCAATCCGCCTGCCAAGCGTGGAGATTACGGCAAATTCCTCCCATCATGGGAGAGGCTTATGTCCAGCAGTGGACGTTATGGGCTGTTGTAGTAGTAGTAATTCATATGAATCATAGAAGAATATTCATCTCGGGAAGATCAGATATGAAACTGCTGGCTTCCGGTTAAAAACATGACGTACATTTGCTTGGCTTGCTTACTCAGGCTAACGATTTCTAGATGACCCTGCCCTGGAGTGTACATGTGGTGTTGTTCTACAAACGATGGAACACTTAATATCGTGTCTTGCCTGACCTGCTGTTGGCGCAGCAGGAACTGATAGATGCTACTCCGAATTCAACACCTTAAGGGCTCGGCAACCTGCAGCTCTTTAGATTTGAAACTGCGGCTCTTTATTTGCATAGGCAAATATTATTTTATAAAAAATAATATGTGAAAAGACACTATTATCAATACTAATATTATAAAGAGGTAACATTTGTTTGTAAGTTTGTATGTAGGGGTGAAACCGCGGGACGTCAGGTAGTATATGAATAAATAGATATTTTTCTTATGAACGGGATACTATATTTATTATATATACTATATTTATTTATCATTACGTTATATATGAATAAATATATATTTTTTCTTATGATAGGGCTTATATTAAAGGTAAAATTCGCGACAAATACCCGTTTACATGTCTTGTGTATTATGATGTTTTTGTTATGAATAAATAGATTAGTATATAATTTTTTATTGTTCGCAGAAAAATTTGGTGGCTTTTTAAAATCTTTTAAAATTTTGTAAATTGTAATTTTTGACTATTCCGACTCAACATTTTGCCGACACCTGTAAGGATAACATAGGTAGTCATAATAAGTCAGGTCTGCTTACCATACTTGATGTCAGGCACCGTGATGGAGCTCTCAGCGATGTTGGTGGCCAGTATGATCTTCCTAGTTCCGGGCGACACGCGCTGGAACACGCGCGCCTGCTCGTCTGCCGTGATCGTAGAGTGGAGAGGTAGCACGTACCACTTGTATGTGGGGCATTCCGGGCCCGCTATCTTTGCACTACAATCATCAAATTACGGAATGTTAGGCCTATGTTCTCAAAAAAATCGGTTTGAACCGGTCAGAATGTTTTATATCCATGCGAAACAAGCGAAAACGTTATTGACGTCGAACATAAAGGTCTTACTGTCTGAATCAAGTAGATCCCATATGATAAGCATGGTCACTCGCTTAGTACAGGGTTAGTTTTCAATGACCGGCCAAATTTTCAAAGATGAGTTTAAAATCGATAATATTTTCGTTATAATGAAAAAAAAAAAACCAGCCAAGTGCGAGTCGGACTCGCGCACGAAGGGTTCCGTACCATTATTTATACAACATTAGACATAACGGCAAAAAAAACACGTTTGTTGTATGGGAACCCCCCTTCTTTTTTTTTTTTTTTTTTTTTCGGATGTGAAATCATCAAATAAGGGAGTGTCAGACTTTTACTGACTAAAACCCATCCATGTTCCTTCATCGCCCTTTGTGTTCCGGGGCCACGGTATCTCTTTCGAACAGTCCCGCAACCCCGGCAGGCATCGGTCCTTACGGACCCCTTCCTTTTTGCTGACTCTCTTTGAGGCGCGCGTGGTACACGAACGCGCCGTCGACACGGCCTGTCGTCAAGAGACGGACGGACGGCGAGCTAGCCCATAGCCCACCGTCCACAGGCCCGCATGGGAGCCCCCCTTAAATATTAATTTTATTCTGTTTTTAGTATTTGTTGTTATAGCGGCAACATAAATACATCATCTGTGAAAATTTCAACTGTCTAGCTGTCACGGTTCATGAGATACAGCCTGGTGACAGACAGACGGACAGACAGCGAAGTCTTAGTAATAGGGTTCCGTTTTTACCCTTTGGGTACGGAACCCTAAAAAGCAACATTGTTTAAAATTAAATTTCATTCCTGTCCACCACTAAAAAGCGAACGTGTAGATATTGCAACAGCACAATTCAGTTCAACAACCTAGATAGGTAGCAGTTAGCACACACATAAATTTGACGGTGCATGCTCCTACACAAGTGCATTGATTCCCACTAGTTTTATGATTTAGGAAATTTTTAGGACATTTTCAAATGAATGCTATTATTTTATTTTATATTTTTCGACAATAATATTTGAAATGCACTTCTGGTTTGGTTTCTAGATCTTAATTTTAAATTTTAGCTGGTAATTGAAAACTAATGTTGTATACTTAAATAACAGTAATACTTGCCGCAAGTTATTGTCATTGAGACATGCATACAAGTCTTCAATCTCGTGTATTCCTGGTAGAAATATAAGCACAGAAGGCAGGTCCGTTTGACTACGGTCACTGATTTGGTCCTCTTGCTTATCAATGGCCTCAAACGCATTCAAAAGCTTTACCACCAGGTGGTGCATTTCAGGGGCGATGGTTGGATCTTCGCCTTTTGGTTGTGATTCATGTAGGATCTAGAATGTAAAATAAATAAATAAATCTATTTGTACCTATTTATCTATACATCTGTTACTGTTTTCTTGTACCTATACGTAAAATACTTGTTTAGTTTATTATTGTTAGTTTTTAATAACTGTAATCGTGATGAAAATTAACAAAAGAGTAACACTATTATTCTTTCGTTAATTTTCATCACGATTTATATAAGTTTATTATAAATAATATGTAAATAACAGTACTGTCAAATTATTGATTAATTATCTTATAAAACAAGCTCATTTATCCATCGCAATATATTGCAATCGAGAAGTCGATTGCAAAACTAATGTGGATGCGACCGACGAACCAAGAACCTCTTCTTGGTTCGTCGTTCGCTTCCACATTAGTCATGTCTAGATAGGGCTGCTCCATCGCCGAAGCCAAATAACTTGGCTAATGTTTCAAATTTAATTTTCTTTCTAGCTATTATTTAATACCGATATGATGTAGAGGTACTTTTTTAAATTTTTACTATCTTTATATGTGACCCACCTATTTACACAATAAATTATTATCCTCTTCCATTCTAGTCTAAAATAACATTATGACGGTGCTTCTTGAAGAAATAAAGTAAATGAACAAATAAAGTATTAGCTTTTAGATTATAGCCCTACGTTAAAGGAGGTTGAGGATATTTCCATCTACTAAGTTCACATCCAGACACCAGCTGCTCCTGAGAAATCTGCATCTACACTACTATTATAAAGAGGAAAGATTTGTATTTTTGAGTGTATGTTTGTAATGAATAAACTCAAAAAACTACTGCGCCGATTTCAAAAATTCTTTCACCATTAGAAAGCTACATTCACTCTGAGTAACATAGGCTATATTTTATCCCCGTACTCCCACGGGAACTACGCGGGTGAAACCGCGTGACGTCCGCTATTTTCTAATAAAATCAGGACTGGCATCTCTAAATACCAGACCAGAGGCACTCTAAAATTTAAATAATATAAAATTGAAGGCAATGCCATAGAGTGAAGCTTCTATTAAGTTCTTTCTTTTTAATCCGATCCTGTGCCGCCTTAAAATGTATCACATAAATACTTACTGATCCAAACTTTTTCAGTTGATTCAAGTAGAACACCTTCACCATAAACCTCTTATCATCTTTCTCGATCTTGATACAAGAGGACATTTGCAGGCCGCGTGGTGTTGGTATCATGAAATAGTCCGCAAAGGCTTTCCTGTTGAATGTTGCTGACATGAGCAGTACTTTGACACCCGGTGATACAGTGTACAACAGCCTCTTGACAATTAGGAGTAGGAAGTCCATCTCCTGACCTCGTTCGTGTACTTCATCCAGAATCACATGTGTGTATTCGTTCATGGTTTTTGAATTAACTGCAAGTTAATGGATCATAATGTTAGCTCGTCGCTAAAGTTTATTCATATGCTACTCCCACATCTGGGTTAGCGTTAATGTTAATGGCAATGGCCAACTACTCGTTAATAAATGCATTAAAAATGCGCGTTGACCACATTTAGGTTACAATGCCGTTAATAGTTAATTCTGTTGGCCACATGTACGTAACACCTAAATTAACGTACTAATTTACACATTTTTTTTTATTTTTTTATTTATTATTTATTAATTTACACATTAACACGCAGGTGAAGCCTTAGCATTACAGAGTGTAAAAAAACCGGCCAAGAGCGTGTCGGGCCACGCTCAGTGTAGGGCTTCGTAGTTTCCCGTCCGTCACAATAAGTGTTCCCACTTATGAGTTTAAAGGTGGGTATCCAATAAGTAAAAATGCTTGCATATACGAATATACTACAAACTTAGTCCAGAAATTATTTTGTACAACTTTTTGTCTTTTTTGTACAAAAACTGTTGTTTCAAGTTCAAAATGATTTTCCTAGAAAGTCCTTATAAAGTTTTACTTTTCAGATTTTTTTCATATTTTCTAAACTTATGGTTCAAAAGTTAGAGGGGGGGGGACACATAGTTTTTTACTTTTGGAGCGATTATTTCCGAAATTATTGACATTATCAAAAAATGATTTTAGGAAACCCCTATTCATTTTTATATACCTTTCCAAGTCACAAGTTAGGGTTGAAATTAAAAAAAAAAATCACTTCCCACTTTACATATAGGGGGGCTACCCTAATAATTTTTTTTTTCCAATTTTTATTTTACCACTTTGTCGGCGTGATTGATATACATATTGGTACTAAATTTCAGCTTTCTAGTGCTAACGGTCACAGAGATTAAGCGAGGACGGACAGACGGACGGACGGACAGACATGGCGAAACTATAAGGGTTCCTAGTTGACTACGAAACCCTAAAAAGACTGAACAGGCAGTAGCATTTTATCATTTGAAGAAAAAAAAAAAAGCTTACCCAGCTTTTGTAGCAATATCCCAGTTGTGACGTAACTAATGCGGGTATCAGTAGAAGTATGAGAATCAAGTCCAACCTGTTAAAAGTTAAATTGATTTAACACAAGCTACAACATATTATCTGTAACGTTTAAATTATTCACTACTTGTCTTTGCACTTATACATTACATGCAAAAGGAGAAAAATGCAAAAGCAAAACGAAAGAGCTCCTGTGTACTATGTGGTCTCTTGGACTAAGAAACTGAACATCTACGAGTTCTTGAAATACGCAAAAGAAAAATTATTTTCTACAAGATCAGCATATCAAAACATATGGTAAAACTAAAAAGTTATGAATTTCCAAATCATAGAACTAAAGTTGTTCAATTTCATGGTTGGAGATACCTTACAAGAGCTCTGTGTTTATGTTACACCCTGTTTTTATTGACTCAGTCTACCTTAAAAAGCGTATAATTTTTCTATAAATTTTAAGCATAATACTAAAATTGATTCATAAAAATAATTGTCAGTAGTGAGGGAATAAAGCCAATTTTATGAAGCAATAGTTACCTGATAACCAACTATTCCACCAACTTCCCAACCTCTTTCCTGAGCAACTCTTCGAGCAATAGATATAGCGGCAATCCTTCTTGGTTGTGTCACAATTATCTTGCATGTTTTACGTGCTTGGTAGCAGTCATCAAGGATCCACTGTGGGACTTGTGTTGTTTTACCGCATCCAGTTGGACCTTCCACTATCACCACTGGGAATCCGTGAATGCGATCCAATATCTAAAGTGTGAAGGTGTTTCAATATTATATATTTCATAATCAAAGTGATATTTGACAATATTAACTTTTTGAGGAAACATTACAAACAAATAATTTCTTGAGGAAAGGTTCAAAATAAAATACATTGTTATGCCAGGTCACATAATATGTAATTACACTATCTGTAGCTCACCTGCTGCTTATATGCATTAATCGGCAAGTTACAGGTGTCTTCCTTCATTTGAAAGGAGTATTTGTTGTAGACTTCTGTCATAGCCTCCTCGGTCAGCTCCCCAATGTTCTGAACGGACGCTCCAAAAGAAGATAGGTGCTCCAAGGACTCCAGGCCTCCTGACATACTTTCATTATGTTCCCGGTCCAATTCATTCTGCAATATTGTTCAATGTTTATGGTTTACATGACAGAGATAAAGTACTAATTATTGGGTTTCGTATTAGATGGAAAGTTTACGGGAAATTACAACCACCCAGAGGGCAATGTAGAGGAGCATGCTAGGAATAAGAAAGATTCACAAGGTGCGAAGTACAAAAATTAGGGGAAAGACTACGCTGACAGATGCTCTCACACAAGCACTAGCACTAAAGTGGCGGTGGGCAGGACATATCACAAGGCTCACTGACGACAGATGGACAATACGAGCCACTAACTGGAAAGGACCACTAGGGAAAAAAAAGTTTGGAAGACCATACAAACGATGGGCAGATGACATAGCCCAGACTGCTGGCACAAACTGGCGGACCCTTGCCAAAGATCGGGAGACTTGGAAACGGATGGAGGAGGCCTTTACCCGGTATGGGACTACATCTCCAAAAGATACCCAAACAAATAACACTACTAACTAGAATAAGACGAACACTAACACAACTAAAACACTTACTGCATTTAAATAAAGTAGTACTTAATATAAAAATGTTAAATATTGTGAGATGAGAAATAAAAGGCTTATCATTATTATTATTGGGTTTCGTATGTTCTGTTAGTGCAAGCTTAGCATCAGGTTAAAAACCTGTAGGAACAGGCGTACAGCAGCATTGTTGTCGGCGGTATTACCAGTGGAAAGGTATTGTTAGTACGACTGCGGTCATCGCAGTTGATGAACACGATGTAGCTAGCTCTTTAAGTCTATTTATTACAACAGGCATTACTTGCTATTTTTTAGTAAATGAATTATTTTACCTGCAAATAAAGTTCGGTTTCCCTCTTCTTGAAATCGTGAGCATAGTCGGTACCGCCGGCAACAAACTCAGAATGACGGTGTTCTTCCTTCCTGTTCAAGTCACTGGTTTCATCATCTCGAGTAAGTCGCATGCCTCCTGTAACCGGACCCCGAAGTTTGGTCATTTGCGACCTTGACGGCCGAGGATTCATATAAAACCCTCGCAGCTCGTCCATTTTCGAAAATTGGGCAGTTAGCAGCAGTTAGCACAAACTAAAAAACAGATTGTAGAAGACTGAAACAAATTAGTCCGTGTTCTTTCTAACAAACTTTTGGATACCAAATTCAATGTAGTTTGAAACTCATGAAAACATTTCAATTTATCAGCATGTTTTTTTCCAACAAGTCAACAAGCAAAAGGCAAAACCGAAAACTCTCAAATCCTCAGACCACAGACTACAGCACAGTGACAGAACACTACCAGTGCTGCCAACTCAACTACTTCAAAATATGCTAGATTGGTGTAAAAAATTTGCCAAAAATATGCTAACCTCTAAAAAATGCAAAAAAAAATCCGACACCTCTCAAGCGCGTCAACCGCGCTAAAAAAAGTCAGACCGTGGCATACCGCGCATGCTTGCGAAAAATGTGCACGTAATATGACACTTTATAATGTTTATATAAAAACATTTGTCGATCGCAAACTGCAAGAGTGTCGTCTTCTCAATTCTCAATTCTTTATTTGCATACCATAATGTTTATAAGGTGGAAGGAAAATAGGTCGGGCACAGCATAGATTATAGTAGGAGAGAGGAGGAAGACTATACTTACTGGCTGATTATTTCAGTTAATATATAATACCTACTGCTTTATTAATGCAGAATTAAATTTAGGGTATTAATGATTGTTTTATAAATTATATAGATTTATTTATTAGATATTGTAAATTAATATAAATATAAAGAAGAATGTCATATTATAAAATATTGTTTTATTAGTTTCTTATTAAGTATTTATTATTATTATTTATTTATTTTTATTTATATGGTGTATCTATTTTCTATATTATCATGAGTAAGTGTGCGTGGCTCTAACGAGTATTTATTGAAACAAATAGTGAAGTACTCATAATTTAACATTTAAGTATTCGCTAATACTATAATAGCATTTGCTTAAAAGGAAGAGCTTTAATTTATTGATAAAAGTGTTATATTTATCTAAATTCTTTATTATTTCGGTTAACTTACTATAATTTTTTATGCACATGACCAAGGTACTATTGGAGTGCATTTTTAGTCGCGATGTTGGTAAGTTTAGCCTATTTTTATGTCTTAAGAAAATTTTCGATTGTATGTCCTCTCTTTTTGTAAAGAATTCTGGATACTTTCGCACGAACTTACAAACTTCAAATATGTAGAGACAGGGTAGGGGTAAAATCTTTAGTTCCTGGAAATGTGGTTTACAGCTATCGGTGACTTCAATATTTACTATGATTCTAACTAGTTTTTTTTGGAGGGTAAATAGCGTGGGCACGTCAGTGCTGTTGCCCCATAAGATGACACCGTATACCATGCGTAGGCGTACGCGTAGTACGTTACTATTGCAGTTTTAAGATCTGTTGCTTTTTTAATCTCGCGGAAGGCGTATGAGAATTTAGATATTTTAGCTCTTACTCTCTGAATGTGTGACTTCCAATTTATATGTGTATCAATGTTTATGCCTAGTAGGGTGAATTTATCAACTACTTCTAATTTATTATTTTTAAAGCTATAATTTATATTAATTGGTATTTTTTGGCGAGGGTGGAATGAAATTATTTTAGTTTTATTGAAGTTAATTTCTAGGTTGTGTTCAGACATCCAATTTATTGTAGAATCTAGTATGGAATTTAATTTGTCATTTAAGTTGGTGTTATTTTCGCATGAAGTAAGTATAGATATGTCATCCGCAAACAGGACACATGGCTCATTTATATTATTTGGAAGGTCATTTACGTAAACAAGAAATAAGAAACACCCCACTACGCTACCTTGCGGGATTGAGGCAGTGATTTGTTTGCTGTTGGATCTTATTAATTCTATTTCATTTTTATTGTTGTTGTAATATTCAATTTCAACTATTTGTTTCCTATGTTTCAAATAAGACACAAACCAGTCATAACATTTGCCGCGGAGTCCTATACTATAAAGTTTATTTAATAATATTTCAAATTGTACTTTATCATAAATATGCCTTAGTCATATCAAGCAGAAGTCCTATCGCGTACTTTTTTTCGTTAATTATATCAAGGGCTTTTTGAATATATTTGTAAACGGCTAAGGTAGTAGAACGGTTTTTTCGGAAACCGTTTTGGCAGTCATTAAATACATGATATTTTTCACAAAACGCATATACTCGATTACACATGGCTTTTTCAAATATTTTGGAAGCTGTTGGTAAGATGGCAGAGTTAGAGCTCTAGAAAAAATTCAGTGAATAGCAGAATAGATAAGGAAACTGCTTAATTAATAATCAAGACATACAATTATAATTTGATACTCCAAAAACAATGTACAACTTGAAAAACAGTGATAAAAACGGATATGTTGCTAATAAAATATTAATTTGATAAAAAAACTATTAACTTTTTTACTATTTTGTATTATTTAAAAATAAACTTAATTCCAATAAGACCTTAATCTCATTAATATCTCATTAGCATCATATCAAAATAATTATATGAAACTAGATACTCACTGTTTGTTTACATCTAGAACTAATTATTGTCAGTCGCTGTTTGGACGAAAAAACACTCCAAACTACTTGTTTTTTGGTGTAGATAGTTGAGCAATCTAATCACCTCACTAATTAAGCACTATTTTTCCCATTTTACACACATTTTAATCACTAAATCACTTATTTCTTCACACTTCACAATCAAAATAGGTAATTATACCTACGTCATTTTCACAGGCGTAATACTGCAACTTTGCGATTCGAAACCAAATTTGCGTTATCACAATACGATAGTACAACTTCTCACGAACATTTTAAGGACTAACACTGTATTCCAATAACAAATACGTAACTCGTAATTACTTGAAATGTGATACTAACGCTAACACGATGACGCAAAAAATGGCGCGGTCTGTTGACGTAACTTTGTTTATGTTATTTGACAACTTGTCAATGGAGTAGAGCTGTGATTTTTGGTACGGCGTTTGGAAATGTTATAGAGATGTAAAATAAACTATTGAAAACATGAACAGTGCAAGTTTTAGTCGATTTTTTATTTGAAATATCTTCATAAAGCCGCGTGCAACACATGTGACACTCCGCTGTTAAGCTCACAACCGGTTGTAACGAGTGTGACAAAACGCGCTTGAGAGGATAAATAAGTGTCAGTATTTATTAAGAAATTAAATCAGGGGAATAAAATATCAATGTCTTGATTTTCATCAACATTAGCTGATGTGAAAGGCTGAGAGCTAGAGTCGTAACTCTCTTTGGTTCCGATACAGAGTAGTATATTGTTTGAAACAGTGTAAAGCACTTTTCTGCTCTTTTTAGGCCGTATCTGACGTACAAAATGGCATTGAGGATTCTCACCGCCAAACCGCCGCAGAGTCGAGTATCGATTTCAATTTTATTTAAAAAAGGATTGTGATTTACATTATTTTCATGTTTTATAAAATATGATTTAAAAAAATATGCTTTAAGGCTGATGCTCCAGGGTAGCCCGCGAAATTCAAATTTTCTTACGTTTTTGGCAAATTGCAGGCCAGTGCTAGGTTGTATGTTGATTAAAATATTGGACGCGATTGTTAGACGTATGTAGTTACAGAATTATAATCATCAAAACCATCAATACAACCCTCCAAGTTCATAAAGGTCTAGCAATGACTTTGACCTTGAAAAAATCGTTTCTCGACCTTTATTGCAAATTGCAGGCCAGTGCTAGGTTGTATGTTGATTAAAATATTGGACGCGATTGTAAGACGTATGTAGTTACAGAATTATAATCATCAAAACCATCAATACAACCCTCCAAGTTCATAAAGGTCTAGCAATGACTTTGACCTTGAAAAAATCGTTTCTCGACCTTTATGAACTTGGAGGGTTGTATTGATGGTTTTGATGATTATAATTCTGTAACTACATATGTCTTACAATCGCGTCCAATATTTTAATCAACATACAACCTTGCACTGGCTTGCAATTTGCCAAAAACGTAAGAAAATTTGAATTTCGCGGACTGGTCGAAGCATTCACCTTAAGCTAAAAGCTAAAAAAATATGCTAAATAAGAACAAAATATGCCAAATATAGCCAATATATAATAAGCTAAATTGGCAACACTGAACACTACACGGCTGCGTCAATTATCCAGTTTAAAATTTAAACTGACTAAATACCCCGTTCAAGCACACCGCGAGGTGAAAAATTAAACTGACTAAAATTTTATCTGCCCCATTCACGGTCGTCCGCTGGTATAAGTTTTCGCCTGACTAGTATAAATTTTAGCCACCTTTTTGGCTCGCTAAATTTTAGTCTGCTGTCAGATTGACATTGACATTCAGCTGTTTGTTGTTTTATTTGCTCGATTCGCGCCCTAGAAAACGAATATTTCTACCGAGTACTTAATTCATCGTCTCTGTGAATTTTATTTGTGGATCATGGACTGTTGAGTTGAATTGATAGTTGTTACTTGTTTGACAAGCTGAGCTGTCAATTGAATTTGATAGTTAACATTGATATAAGCAATGAGATTTTAATTACAGTACTCCCAAATTAATAATGCGCATGCAAATCTTCGCTAATTGTCGTATTCCCGGAAACACCCGAATCATTGAATCGGAGAGAGCCCTAAACAATGCACTTGCATTTTGTACCTTGTTCGAAAGAAACAGGAGTCAATGTCATATGTCAAATCATGTGAAACAATTGAAAACAATTCGGGCGCGGGCGGTCGGCGGCTGTCGCCGGTCAGTCAAAGGTTCGTGATGTTGCCGGCGCGGAACTTTTGTTCCGAATTCGGAACTTTGAAGCCCTTGGCGGAACTTTTGCGGAACCTCAGCTTTGGCGGAACTTTTCGGAACCATGGCATAAACCAACCTTTGATTATTTATTTATTTATTTATTTACCACTAATTATAGCATCATTACAGATTTGTCCAATGCGATGCTATAATACTTACATACAATATAGAAAACATACAATAACAACACATAAAATAGAAAAACACACAATTACCCAGTAAAATGAAATAATATTATTATAATTGATTAAGACAATATGTTCATAGTTGAACCCCATTTTCAATAATTATTTGTGCCTTCTGGATAAATGTCGTAATTCCGTTTCGACCAATCTTATGTAACGATACCACAGAATACTGACTGTTTCGCACGAAAAAAAATGATCGCGCGTGTTGACATTTTAATAACCGAGGACATGGACATGACTTATCACAAATGTTTTTAGAGCATTTTTTTCGTCTCGTCTAAATTTGTAGTTGTAATGAATTAATGTATCATGGTAAAAAATATTTCTTTTATTTTTTTTTTCTCAGGCGGAACTTATCGGAACTTTTCAGATGAGGAATCGGAATAAATCGAAACTTGTTGCCGGCAACACTTCACCGTTCGTCAGTCGTCTTTATATATTGGTGGTGACTGCACGTCTTCTCTCTGTGTGGAATTATATCTACTCTATAAACGTCTGTGAATTATATAGAGCTGCTATTACACACCCTTCTTGGTTTTGTTTTCAAAGGTGAATTTAATTTCAACTTTAATTATCTTACTCAAATTGAAATAGTTATTATTATTATTTTTTATTGTAATATTATTCTGGAATGATCAGTGCTGTAAATACTTTTGAACTGAGATTTTAACGATTAGATTTTAATGATTAGATTTTAATGTAAACCTGTGTTTGAAAACCATTTTTTCTTCTTCTAATATAAACCTTGTGTTATTTAAACCTTCTTTTCTTCCATCAATACACCAGCTTCAGTATGAAGAAGTAAATCAATTCAACAAAGATTGTAGCATATTCGCAATCGTGTCGTTTTCCTCGCTATTTACTTACATCGAATTATCGAATCAATTTCGTTACTGATAAATCAATATTTATCTCTTTTAGCACAAAACACATAATTCTACTAAATTATGCATGAAGAAAATGCACTTAACCACTCTATATACATATCGTCTTCCGACGCTCGGGAAATACGACCGTTGCCGAACAGTGACGAAGATTACTATGCGCATTATTAATTTGGGAGTACTATATAACATCATTGGATATAAGCCATAGAGACCTATGACTCCGTTCAGCGAACCCTCGCTAGTTTAATTTTTATCCGGCGAAAATTTCACCGGCTTACCTAAACGTACCCCAGTACACTATTTATAGTGATTAGATAGGGTGCATTCCGTATAGGGAACGTGCACAACGACGGTGGTGCCAACTGGCGTCACCAATCCGAATCTTGTACCAAATTAATACTTGACATTGACATGTAAAACAAGTAAACAGAATTAATTTTATTATTGAAAATGATTATTCTAGCTAATCATAATCCATTGTTGCATTTCTGGATGTACCAATACATTCACAAAAATGAAAATTAATCAAATAGCGTAAAATAATAAAATTCTATTACTTTCCAAAGAATAGTACTCTCATACCATGTCTAAGTGAAAAACGCAAAAAATGGATAAATGCAGTAACAAAAATATTTGAACACAATTTGTTTTTGTTACACTCTGCATTGAAAAAGTTCAATAGCCTTCAAAATCAACCGTCCAAGCAAACATTAAATGGTACTGGCGTACCATTTAAACTTCAGCGAACACACATATGTTGCACTGAAGTTCACACCGAATATTCCTCAACAGTTAAACAAAGAGTCCACATGTACTCAGATTATAAACATGGTTAAACAATAAAGTTTTTAGTTGGCTGCACTCCTTGTGGTTTCATAAGTTTTGTATCTAAATGCTACGGAGGGCGTTCTAGTGATTGCTTAGTTATAACAAATGATTATGGATTAGACTGCACTGAAGTTCACACCGAATATTCCTCAACAGTTGAACAAAGAGTCCACATGTGCTCAGATTATAAACATTGGTATACAATAAAGTTTTTAGTTGGCCGCACTCCTTGTGGTTTCATAAGTTTTGTATCTAAATGCTACGGAGGGCGTTCCAGACTGCACTGAAGTTCACACCGAATATTCCTCAACAGTCTCCACATGAACTCAGATTATAAACATAGTTATACAATAAAGTTTTTAATTGGCTGCACTCCTTGTAGTTTCCTAAGTTTTGTATCTAAATGCTACGGAGGGCGTTATAGTGATTGCTTATAACAAATGATTGTGGATTGATTTGTTATAGCCTGGAGATACTGTTCTCGCTGTTAAAGGATTCCCTTCCATTAAAACATGTGTTGAAAATAAGAAAGTTGTTTAAGCCACCGTTTCTTCATGCACCACAATTTTCATCAGAGAAAATAAACGAAACATACAAAATTCATATTGGTCAACATTCATGTTACGCTGACGAACATTATTGATAGACCGGAACCCATGTTTTATACCTTAAAACATAGGGAACGTGCAGGAACTATAGGTGGCAGCACTAAACGACAAAAGAGACACTATGCGGACAGTAAAGGAAACTTATGCTGTCACCTGTCACGCAAATCTCTTCAAAAGTATTATTTTTGATTATGATAAAAGGTATAAAACATGGGTTCCGGTCTATCAATAATGTTTGTCAGCGTAACATGAATGTTGACCAATATGAATTTTGTATGTTTCGTTTATTTTCTCTGATGAAAATTGTGGTGCATGAAGAAACGGTGGCATAGACAACTTTCTTATTTTCAACACATGTTTTAATGGAAGGGAATCCTTTATCAGCGAGAACAGTATCTCCAGGCAGAAAAATCAATCCACAATCATTTGTTATAAGCAATCACTATAACGCCCTCCGTAGCATTTAGATACAAAACTTAGGAAACTACAAGGAGTGCAGCCAATTAAAAACTTTATTGTATAACTATGTTTATAATCTGAGTTCATGTGGAGACTGTTGAGGAATATTCGGTGTGAACTTCAGTGCAGTCTGGAACGCCCTCCGTAGCATTTAGATACAAAACTTATGAAACCACAAGGAGTGCGGCCAACTAAAAACTTTATTGTATACCAATGTTTATAATCTGAGCACATGTGGACTCTTTGTTCAACTGTTGAGGAATATTCGGTGTGAACTTCAGTGCAGTCTAATCCATAATCATTTGTTATAAGCAATCACTAGAACGCCCTCCGTAGCATTTAGATACAAAACTTATGAAACCACAAGGAGTGCGGCCAACTAAAAACTTTATTGTATACCAATGTTTATAATCTGAGCACATGTGGACTCTTTGTTCAACTGTTGAGGAATATTCGGTGTGAACTTCAGTGCAGTCTAATCCATAATCATTTGTTATAACTAAGCAATCACTAGAACGCCCTCCGTAGCATTTAGATACAAAACTTAGGAAACCACAAGGAGTGCAGCCAACTAAAAACTTTATTGTTTATCCATGTTTATAATCTGAGTACATGTGGACTCTTTGTTTAACTGTTGAGGAATATTCGGTGTGAACTTCAGTGCAACTTGTGTGTTTGCTGAAGTTTAAATGGTACGCCAGTACCATTTAATGTTTGCTTGCACGGTTGATTTTGAAGGCTATTGAACTTTTTCAATGCAGAGTGTAACAAAAACAAATTGTGTTCAAATATTTTTGTTGCTGCATTTATCAATTTTTTGCGTTTTTCACATAAACATGGTATGAGAGTACTATTCTTTGGAAAGTAATAGAATTTTATTATTTTACGCTATTTGATTAATTTTCATTTTTGTGGATGTATTGGTACAACCAGAAATGCAACAATGGATTATGATTAGCTAGAATAATCATTTTCAATAATAAAATTAATTCTGTTTACTTGTTTTACATGTCAATGTCAAGTATTAATTTGGTACAAGATTCGGATTGGTGACGCCAGTTGGCACCACCGTCGTTGTGCACGTTCCCTATGATCAAAAATAATACTTTTGAAGAGATTTGCGTGACAGGTGACAGCATAAGTTTCCTTTACTGTCCGCATAGTGTCTCTTTTGTCGTTTAGTGCTGCCACCTATAGTTCCTGCACGTTCCCTATTAGAAAATAATCACTCACAGCGCTCACATCGATATTTTACGTTCCGATTTAGATATCACGATTATGACAGCTAAGAGCTGTCATCAATTCGGAACGCTCGTGAACGCGTTGATAGTAAACATAACCCCAAACCAAAACAATGCACAAGACCTATTTTTGAAAATGGAAGTTATGTTGAACGGTAATGAAACTCATTAATTTTTTTTTACAATCAAAATAAACAACACAACCTGTGACTGCTGACACAGCTGCTGCAGCTGCTGCTGCTGCCTGACACTGCTGTCATTTTTGACAGCGCTCACAGTGATATTTATTTGGGGCATGTAATCGCAAAATGGCGCATGTCATGACGTCATCTATGACGATTCAAGGGACATCGATATCGCGCTCACGGTAATTCGGTACGAGTTTATGGACGCTCAAATCGATTACAGCCTAATTCGGAACGCAGCCTTAGATATCACGACTATGACAGCTAAGAGCTGTCATCAATTCGGAACGCTCGTGAACGCGTTGACAGCAGTGATGCCAGATCTACTGATTTAGCAGTAGATCTACCTGATTTAAAAAAATCTACTGATCTACTGCCTTGATTGGAAATCTACCTGCTTTTTTTTAAATCAGATCGTATCATCTAGTTATTGACGTCGTGTTTTGTCATCTGGCATAAAAGCCTAAATAAAATGACATTTGTTCAACAAGTTTTGTGAATTCGCGGTATTTTTTAACTGTAGTGTGTAAAACCGACCAATCACTAACGGTACTTTAAATCAGGGACTGAATTACCCAAAAATTAAGGTACCATTAAATTTCGGTATGACGCCATACCGAAATTTAATGGTAACCGAAATATTACGATACCGTTTTTTTTTTCAGTAACGGAATTTTGAGGTTGGAAATGCATACCGGTATATTTCGGTAGAAGTACTATAACCTTTACAAATGTTTCGGTAGCAGTACCTTTACCTTTATAAATGTATCGGTAGCAGTACCTAAACCTTAATAAATAAGGGTTTTCTTTGACGCACCGCCTAGCCACTGTGTCCTTCACTTTGAGAGGCCCCGAATGCAGCTATTGCTATTTATTTTGTATTAGGAAACGAAGCATGTCGAAACACGTTAGATTTATCACCAATTATTACCCACGACAGAACAGAGACGTTTGGGGTGAGAGGATGTTTGTTTGTTTGTATGTTTGTTTGTTTGTGCATATACATGTTGCCATTTTTCTTCAAAACTACTGGTCCGATTTTGATGCAGTTTTCAATGATGGGTTTGGGTTTTATTGGTGCATATTCTTAGATAGGTGTTACGGTGACAACTCACGAGTTGTCTTCTCACGAGGGAACTCCTTAACGGTAAATAGCACGGATACGAAAATTTGTAGACGCGTTCTATTTGATAGATAAACCTGATTTCTATCATGACCTGATCCTACAGCCAGGATTGTCTTCTCGCGAGGGAAGTCCTCAACGGTAAATAGCACGAATACGAAGATTTGTAGACTCGTTCATATTTGATAGATAAACATGTTTTTTATTATGACCTGATCCTACAGCCAGGATTGTCTTCTCGCGAGGGAACTCCTCAACGGTAAATAGCACGAATACGAAGATTTGTAGACTCGTTCATATTTGATTTTATTTGATAGATAAACATGATTTCTATCATGACCTGATTCTACAGCCGGGATTGTCTTCTCGCGAGGGAAGTCCTCAACGGTAAATAGCACGAATACGAAGATTTGTAGACTCGTTCATATTTGATAGATAAGTAAACATGTTTTTTATTATGACCTGATCCTACAGCCAGGATTGTCTTCTCGCGAGGGAACTCCTCAACGGTAAATAGCACGAATACGAACAATTGTAGACGCGTTCATATTTTTGATAGATAAACATGATTTCTATCATGACCTGATCCTACAGCCAGGATTGTCTTCTCACGATGGAACTCCTCAACGGTAAATATCACGAATTTAATGATTACGACAAAAATAAAAATTTATAAAATTATTAAGTAATTGAAAAACCTTTTTAAAATTTCTTATTAAATAAGCTTTTATAAAAATGCACTGACAAGAAGAAAATAAATCTTTTAGGAAATGAAAACAAAAAGCTTTCATAAAAGCTTGTCCCGACTTGGTGTCGGCTTCCAGTCTTATTGGATGCAGTTGAATACCAGGGCCCCAAGTCTGCTATTTTTATAAAATTCGTCATTCCTACACGACGCCATTGTCATTTTGGTAAAAGTTCATAGTCTGCTAAGTTCATAATGATAGATCACTGGTCGGTCAATGGTCTCGTGATAGAATTGTGTTGGAATGATATTGTTGTATTGCCATTTTTAAAACCCGGTGGTAGAAATGATTTTCGAAAAACTACTATTAAAATTGAACATTTATTCATGCCAGATTTCATTTTATATATTTTTACATATTATTTATTAGTGTTTTAAGCCATCTGAATTAATAAGAAGTTCGTAAATAGGAAAAAAACATTAAAATGTTCAACGCGGATTAATGTAAAACTTAATATTTTATCTGTATAAATGTCAAAGTCAAATGTGACATTATAGTTTACTCTCGTGTATCTGTTTTTGTTTCTAGCGGCCGGTGTTTTGTTATTGTATTTATTTTCATTTGAGTGTTCTAGTTAGATTTTTGTTTGTATATTTTAACCCTTATGTGGAGGAGCTCGTGGCTAAGTAATAACAGCCGCTCGGGTCAATCTTTAGGTTAAGCCGTGCTTGCCTAAGTTGGTCTGTGGATGGGTGACCACCCTTACACACCGAGTTTCCTCCGTGCCTCGGAAAGCACGTTAAGCTGTTGGTCCCAGCTGTCATTTGTAGATCTTTGACAGTCGTTACAGGTAGGTAGTCAGTGGCCCATATAGTCTGACAACCAGTCTTACCAAGGGGTATCGTATTTCCCAGTACTAACTGGGTTGTGGAGGTCAGTTAAGCAGTCGCTCCTTGTAAAATACTGGTATTCAGCTGAATCCGGTTAGACTGGAAGCCGACCCCAACATAGTTGGGAAAAGGCTAGGCAGGCAGATGATGATTTTAACCCATAGGTAACATGCATTTACAATCTTGCCTGCAGTTGTTGAACTCTAAAGGCTGCTTTACGCCGGGGCAACGCTATGCGATATTGCAGCATGCCACATGGCCGCATGCTACAATATTTTAAAATGTTGCACATTGTGGCAAGAATCGTGTGGCTTGGCAACACCTTGCGTCATGCTGCTAAAGTTACTTCATCAGCCATAATCTACGGTGTCTTGTCCCCTCGATCAATCAAGTTGGTAGACCAAAACACTCCAATAAAATATACAGCATGATACTTTGAAAAAGGCACGATGTTGCCTCGGCGTAAAATACGCTGCCGCATACCGCAATTGCTGCATTGTATCGTTATTTGTAGCACGCCATAATATGACGCACGCCACAACATGTAGCATGCTGCAATGCCGCACAGTTTTGCCCCCAATGATATTCTAAAGGTAGCTTTACGCCGGGGGCATCACTGTGCGGCATTGCAGCGAGCTACATATTGTGGCGTGCGTCATCTTTTGGTATGATGCAATTAACCACGGTGAGCGGCAATTGCGGTATGCCGCAGACTATATTACACCGAGGCAACATCGTGCCTAGATAATTTTCAAAGCATCCCAAACATAACCTATAAACTGTATGACGCACCAAGATTGTGGCATGGAATCCATAGTGTTTGGATAGAAGCTGTGACAGTCTGATACATGACGCAAGTTGTTGCAATGCCGCACCATGTGCAACATTATAAATTATTGTAGCATGCGCCCTTGTGGCATGCTGCAATGCCGCACAGTGTTGCCCCGGTGTAAAGTATAAATTAGCCATATTATACAGATATGTTATTACACCTACAAAACCACGGAAAAAAGTGTGCCGCGGGGCAGAGCCAGCTCACATACACGCAGTAACGCAGAATAAAGGCAAAACAGGCCAATTGGCGCGTTTTTGACTCTTCACGATTGCGCGCTCACAACATATCTGTTTAATAGAATATCGTTGGTTGCCCCGGTGTAAAGCAGCCCTATGTAAAGCATGTGTGCTGCAAACACCTGCAAAAAATCAATTTACTTTTTTACCTAGCTGCATTTGGCATTTGGCTGCATTGGGACGACCCGATTGGCGCAGTGGTAGTCAGGCTGCCTTACGTTCTTAGGGTTCCGGGTTCGAATCCCGGTCGGAGCAAATGTTTGTGTGATGAGCATGGACATTTGTTTCCGAGTCATGGATGTTTATATGTATAATAAGTATGTATTTACAAACAAAAAGTATCTATGTAGTATATTAACTATCTGGTGTCCACGATACAAGCCTCGTTGCTTAGTGTGGCACTAGATGGCGCTGTGTGTAATGTCGAGCAATATTTAATATTTATTTATTTAGGTAAACGTAGATTAACTTATATTTAATTACTGTTCTTGACATAAACAAGAAATAGAGCATCTAAATTTATAAAGTAAGAAATTAATTCTATTTTCTATTTTTTATTCTAATAATCACTCATCATGAGTATTTAGAACAATTGCTTAGAATAATGCTCTTTATATAACGCTCTTCGTCAGTCCAACACGATCCTATTGTCATTTTGGTAAAAGTTCGTAGTCTGCTAATTCATAGTGATCGATCATTGTCCGGACAATGGTCTCGTGTTGTAATGACTTTGTTGTATTGCCATTAATATAAGACCCGTTGGTAGAAATGATTTTCGAAAAACTACTATTACATTTGAACATTTATTCATGCCAGATTTCATTTATTTATTTATTTACATATTATTTATTAGTGTTTTAAGCCATCTGAATTAATAAAAAGTTCGTAAATAGGAAAAAACATTAAAATTTTCAACGCGGATTAATGTAAATTTAATATTTTATCTGTTTATATGTCAAAGTCAAATGTGGCATTACTGTTTACTGACGTTTATTTGTTTTTGTATCTAGCGGCCGGTGTTTTGTTATTGTATTTATTTTCATTTGATTGTCTAGTTAGATTTTTGTTTGTATATTTTTACCCCTAAGACGACCCACTGACCGAGAAGCCTATATTTATTGATTTTATACAAAATGGTGATAATTGAGCAAATTTCGGCTCCACTTGATTATTTGGAAAACCACCAATGAAGGGCGAAGTTTATCGAAGGTAAAGATCTATCAATTATTTGTTTTGACCATTAACGCCCCACTTTATGGGCAAAGTATGTCGCCCGATGTTACAAAATATATATATTTTTATAGAAACAGACCATGTACCCTCTCGAAGTTGCTCAATCAAGGCTGGATGCTATTGAAGCCAGGAACGAGGCGACTTTAAAACATGCTCGGGCAGGCCATCAACAACTCAGCTGCTGCATTGATGGACAGCTCCACCACAGAAAAAATGGTGAACCATAGAGGCCACTGTGTGCCAAAAAAGGTAATTACTAATTACTGTTAATTTATAGGCAAGTCATTCACCTTTAGGTAATGGTTTCACCCAAAATCGGAACTTCTACTCATTGTGTGTGCTACCAACATACCCACAATAAGTATTATGTTTCCTTCAAAACACACAGCGTTGGTTGAAGAAGCTGTCATTAGATTTTGCCTTATATGCTGTAAATAGTATGAAAACACTTACCAATTTCCGAACGTTACCTTAGGATCTTCATCTTTCACTATGGCAGTAGCTCGCGGTAATCGACGAGCTGACATCTGTCACTCATAGCGTCAAAAAATTTTGCCGCCAACGTATGGAAAATTTTTCACTCGTCAATTTTCTTAGAAAATTTTGAGAAAAGTGGTGTAAAGTTTCAGTTAAAGCTATAAAGATAGAATTTAAGTACTCTTTATAAGTAATTTCATATTATCCTTGATTATGAGTGAGCGCGATATCGAAATTGAGGGCGAAAGCTCTCACCGCAAGATCGCCGGTGCTCCTACCGATGCTTCGGACGGAGATCGGTCAGTGGAGACCAGTGAACCCCAGCGGCGGTTCTCCTATGAGAGTGAGGAAGAGAGCTCTTCATCCTCGGAGGATGAGGGCACAGCTTCCCCACCGCCGAACAAGAGGTCGAAGAGAGCGAAGCAATTACCCTGTGCGGACCCGCGCATCGATAATCTTATGAACCAGGTAAGTTTTATATCTGGTTACATGACACAATTGCCACATTATATCAGTAACTTCACTCAGAAACAGCAACAACCAACTACTGTTCGTTCTGACCTTAGTGTTGCTAGTACTTCTAAAGCACACTGTAGTTTTTTAAACAACCCGGTTGTGTCTAAAGAGACAGAAACTTTACAATTTGGGGATTTAAGTGTACAACATAATGATAAGATAGTTATTCCTAAAGCTAATACAGAGCGTCTTGAGGAGCTAAAACGACTACAGCAGTTTGACACTCCAGCGTGGAAAGGAATTCGTTACAAGGATACTTTGCGAACATGTTCAGCCACACCAGGTTTTACACAATTAAGGGTAAATGAGGAGTTATGTCACTTGAACAAAACCAAGGACTATTTAGCCTCTGCGGAAGGAGTTTTGGCTGGACTCTCTAATGTAGGTCTAGAGCAGAGAGGGCTGCTCAAGCAGGGACTGCAGGATCTTGTTAATTGGGCTGCAGCTCGTCCACAAGAATTGTCTCCTAATACACTTTTTGAGAAAGTCACCACTCTATTTGGCCCAAACTCTCCCATTCAAAAGTGCTTTGACAATAATATGCAGATAATTTGTGGCAGGAGAAGTGAATGCATTGAAATAAGGCGAAGCAGAATTCTAAAAGAGATAAATAGTCAAAACTTAAGGGCGTCTTTAGTAAATATACCACCAAGTTCAGAGTATCTCTTTAGCCGAGAGGCTTTGCAACCTCTTGTGCAATCACTAGGAGGGTCTCAATCATGGCTTAATACACCGGATTATTTAAAACAAAAAGGTAATCATCGGGAGTATCATGACCGTCATGATCGTCGCTTTAACAATGATAAAAAGGGGCCAAATAATAAGCAATTTAAAACAAACAAAAAATTTAAAACTGGTTACAAAAGGAATAATTCCTTTCGTTTTAAAAATACCCGAGATACCAAGTCCAGTGCTGATCGTGGATCAGAACAAAAATGACTATGCCAGGGTACAGACTTTTCAAGGGGGCTGCTTAAAGGACCATGTAAAGGCTTGGGAACTGATGAATGCAAACGAATTCATACTAAAAATAATAACAGGAAGTCGAATACCCTTCAAATCCAAGCCTCCAATGCAATATCCCACAAGACACATAATAAAGAAATTCTCAACCAGAAAAAACTTAGAGATGACAGAGATAATGGAAAAATTAAAAAAACAAGGCGTGTTAGAGAAACCAAAAGAAGTAAATGCGGGATTTTATTCCAAGATGTTTCTAGTGAAAAAGTCAGACGGCAGCTCAAGACCCATATTCGACCTGAGGGGGCTGAACCAGCATGTAGCCACAAAACATTTTCAACTCGTATCTCAAATAGATGTTATAGAGTTTCTACAACAGAAGGACTGGCTTGCGAAAATAGATTTACACCAAGCATACTTTCATCTGCCGATCTCAAAATCACACCGGCGATTCCTGAGAGTCATCTACAACCAGGAAATTTTACAATTGACAGCACTCCCATTTGGCCTTTCGTCAGCACCCAGAACATTTGCAGCAGTAACCAACTGGGTGGCAGAGAACTTGCGAGCCCGTGGTATCCGCATTCTTGTTTATTTGGACGATTTTTTACTGGCACACCAGGACAAGACAACTTTAGACTCCCATGTCTCGGAGACTGTGGAGGTCCTAACAAAGCTTGGGTGGCAAATAAACCTCCAAAAGTCCATTCTAGATCCCACTCAAGAACTAGAATACTTAGGCCTTCTTTGGAATACTGCTTCCAATCACAAGGCCCTGCCCACAAACAAGGTGGAAAGGGTAAAGTTAGTAATTTCAATGCTTCTGAGAAAGAAACTTTGTTCCCTCAAACAAGTTCAGAGTTTATTAGGACTTCTAAATTTTGCTACCCTCACCACTCCAAGGGGACGACTGCATTGTCGTCAGACACAAATATTTCTGAAATCATTCAGGCAGGGCAGACCAAGACAAAAAAGGTTGCTCCCTCTGCTGGTTTGCGAAGAGCTAACATGGTGGCGAGAAGCCATAGACCACAGCTCAGTTCCCCTACACGTGGGGCAAGTAACCCACTTTCTGACCACCGATGCTGCGGACGAAGGGTGGGGAGCCCACATGAACGGGCTCCTCTTGTCAGGAACTTGGCAAACACATCAAAGAAAATGGCACTCGAACTTGAAAGAGATGTTTGCCGTATACGCAGCAATAAGCAGCCAAAAAGCCAATCTTCAGAGTGCACATATTTCAGTTCAATCCGACAACAGAACACTAGTCGCATATTTGAGGAACGAGGGAGGAACACGTTCCCTAGCGCTCCTGAACCTAACCTGCAAACTAATGAAGTTAGCAGATCAGTTGAACATCACTCTGTCAGCGGCTTACCTCCCGGGGAGGTACAACGGCATAGCCGACCGCTTATCAAGGAACAGACCAGTGCCGGAATGGCACCTGTTGCCCCAGGCCTCGGAGGCCATATTTCAAAAGTGGGGCGTCCCCGACGTGGACCTATTCGCGTCCGAAAAGTCGGCCGTTGTGCGACAGTACGTCACATGGGACTCGAACGATGGCTTGGCAAGCTTCTGCGATGCATTCAGTCGAAGATGGCAGTATCGACTGGCATGGGTGTTCCCTCCGCCCAACTTGATACCACGAGTGCTCAGTCATCTAAACTCGGCGGAAGGGACGTACATATTAATAACCCCACACTGGACCCAGTGTGCCTGGCTCCCAGACTTGAAGGCAAGAGCTCTCGGAGAGCCAGTGCCGATACAGAACCTATGCAAGAACCTCGTAGACCTGACGACAGGCAGGACTCCTCCACAGATCGACAAGCTGCAACTTCTAGCTTGGAAAGTTGGGGGTGGGTCAGTCAGGTTGCCCAGTGGTCAGTAGAGGAAAAGGACCTCTTACAAAGTAGTTGGAGAAAATCCACACTTGTTACTTATAAAGCTCCTATCCAGAGATGGATATCATGGTGTAATTCTCACCGCATAAATCCTAAATCACCTGATCCCAAAGATTTAGCAAGGTTTCTAGCCAAACTATACTTAGTTGATAATTTAGCTTTTAGCACCATCCGTTTACACAAGTCTGCAATTTCTACATACTGTGCCATACCAACAGATGTGATATCCAAAAACTTTTTTGTCCATCAAGTTTTAAAAGCCATATCTTTAGCAAAACCACTGCCTAGTAAGTTACCAGTATGGGATACAAAGTTACTCTTTGATTGGCTTAAATCAACACCGGAGGTTAACACACTCTTTGATATTGCTAGGAGAACAGCACTTATTTTACTTTTAGCCTCTGGCAGACGTTTACATGACCTAACATTGTTACATATATCAAATGAACATATGGTGTTAGATGATGAATCCTTAACATTGTGGCCAAAGTTTGGCTCAAAAACAGATACTGGAAACCACAGACAATCAGGGTGGTTACTTAAAATCCATCCTAATCCTAATCTATGTCCAGTAAGGCACATACAACACCTTGTACAATATTCACGTGATAGAAGAGCACAAGTGAATGGGTTAACAAGCTTATTTACAACAATTAAAGGTGTGGCCAGGCCAGCATCAAAAACAATAATTTCAGGATGGATTAGATCCATCTTTAAACAGGTAAATATTGAATCATCTCCGGGAAGCATAAGGTCTGCCGTGGCCTCAAGAAGCTGGCTAGAAAATAGACCACTTGACGAAATTTTAAGCAGAGGAAACTGGAGAAGCAGTGGTACTTTCAGAAAATTTTACTGTCGGGAGGTGATAAGAGAGAGCTCTATCCCTCAGGAAGATTTACTATACGATAATTTTTCTAACATTTAAATATATTTAATTGGTACATGGTACACATTTCATGTCAATTTGATTCACATATTATGAGTGTTATTTAATAATTTGATTGATCTCACTAACAATTAGTACTTATTAAATAAGTAAGAAAATGATTGATCTCATTAAGACTTTAATTACTAATAATAGAATAATCTATAAGAAAGAAGTAGTGTTAATTTTGGCATTTTCTAGAATATATAAATTGGATTGAAATACTTTATTGTTTAATTCAAGATTAATTCATGAATAAAGGTATCTTGATATTCATTTATTCCATACATAATTCACATAGCGTCTACATCCTTCAGGTATTCTTTCACCAGCAGATATCAAACAGGTCTTCAACCAACGCTGTGTGTTTTGAAGGAAACATAATAGAACTGTTTTGCATTAAAACAAAACAGATATTATGTTAAATGAAAAACACACAGCGTTGCAGCAAGGTGCTTGCTGGTGAGTTTTGAAGACTTCTATGAGTGACAGATGTCAGCTCGTCGATTACCGCGAGCTACTGCCATAGTGAAAGATGAAGATCCTAAGGTAACGTTCGGAAATTGGTAAGTGTTTTCATACTATTTACAGCATATAAGGCAAAATCTAATGACAGCTTCTTCAACCAACGCTGTGTGTTTTTCATTTAACATAATATCTGTTTTGTTTTAATGCAAAACAGTTCTATTATGGAGCATTGAAAACAAAACAATAAAAATTATAATAATTAATATGACCCCTCCATCTAAGCTTATAAGCTTGTGTTAGGTTTAGGCTCAAACAGTAGTAGTACATTGGCCAGAATCTGACATCTTGATTGTAACTCTGATACTAAGCGCTAAGTTACACAACATGCTATAAAAGAAGTTGCAACTTTTGTATTAAACTTAATTTTGTTTTCACACAAACTCTGCAGAATTATAATGTCATGACAAAATGATTAAATGAAACAGTGTTTATAAAAAGAGTATTAATTTATTTTAACCTATAAGTATACCCGTAATTACAGGAATAACAATGTTCTGTTCCCGGGCTTGAAACGTTAAATCATATTTTGTCAATACTGTGGTCACTGTGGATCTGTAACAAAGAGTTAAATCATTTTATTAATACTTAGAGCATTTTCGTACTTCATTAGAACATTAAGGTAGGTTTACAGTACATACCTGCTAATTTAATTTATGCATTTCTCCACAGTCTGTCAAGAAGAGCCTGCTGTAGTGCCCGACCTTCAAGAAGATCCCGATTCACCCTTTGATGGTTTTGATAATTAGGTGCTGCATTATTATTTTCCTCCTAAATTAAAAAACAGATTAGTGAATAATGACATGACTTATTATTTTTATTAAAAGGTAATATTTGTGATTTGTTATTCAAATGATGATTAAAATTAAAATATTGAAGATCTTTTTGATTTGTATGAAGACTGATTTTGATTTGTTATTATTATTACATTAGATATTGTAACTTGTCTTTTGTTTTATGTAGTACTTATATTTACATTTCAGGTTTTTCAATTGACTTGAAATTCAAGTTTAAAATGTTAAATAAATATTTAGTTTATGAGAAATAAAGATTATTTTAAATGTTGATTTTTAACATAGCAGTATTATTTTAAATTCCATCTTCATTCTAAGTGAAATGTGGAATGTAAATCACCTATTGCAAGCCAAGTACTTCTAGATAAACTTCATCAGGTGGCAACGGTGCTCTTGCCATGTATGGAATGTTGTGCAATATGTAACATGCATTCACAATCTTGCCTGCAGTTGTTCGACTATAATGTAAAGCATGAACTGCAACCTGAAAAAATCAATTTACTTTTATAAGTACAACCGCAGGTAACTTAACTTTTATTTAATTAATACTGTTCTTGACATAAACTATTGCATCTAATCATTGTTATTGAGTATCTAAAACAATAAATTGCTTATAATAATGGGTCTTTACCTGAAACATGCTTATAATACGCTGCAATGGGGAATGAGTTCTTCAATTTATTAACCTCCATATGAGTTCTTTCCAAGGCGAAACGACTTTACAAATTCCGCCTCGGGAATATCTTAAAAGGGTTCAAATAATCCCTTTAGGCTCAAAACGTCTACTCTCCCAAAACATCCACTCTCCCAAAACGTCCATCATTCGCGTCAAGCGAAGGGCACGACGACGTCTTCTGCATTCCGCCCATCTTCTTTCTCTAGCATCCACTGCGTTGGCTAGCTCGAGAACATTTTGTTCGTAGTGAATTCATTGTCTCCATTCAATATTCCACAAACACGATCGAAATAAAAGCAATGATTGCACAATGACGTTCCACTGATAGGTTAGTGATCAAAAGAACTGTCAAAACTTTAGCAGATTACCGCTCTATGTTAGTCATTGTGTACGAGATTACCATTCTAAAACAGTGGTTGTTCATTGGAAAGCCATAATGACGCCATTATATTAGTAGATTACCAAACTTGTCAAAATCAACAAATAGAAGATCAACGATAGATCATTCTGACACTATTGTAATAGCAGACTTGATTTGTTTTGGCTGGCTCGAGAATATTTTGTTCGTAGTGAATTCATTGTCTCCATTCAATAATCCACAACCACGATCGAATTAAAAACCATGACCGCACAATGACGTTTCAATGATAAGTCAATGATCCAAAGGAACTGTCAAAATTTTAGCAGATTACCGCTTATGTCAGTCATTCATTTGTCATTGTGTACGAGATTACCATTCTATGCCATTTCTTTCAATGGAGTGTCAGTGGTTGTTCATTGGAAAGCCATAATGACGCCACTAAATTAGTAGATTACCAAACTTGTCAAAATCGACAATTATGAGATCAATGAACGACTATTCTGACACTATTGTAATAGCAGACTTGAGGCCCAGTATTTTTACCCACGACGGAACGGGGACGGTAGGTATATGCGTTTGGGGTGAGAGGATGTTTGTTTGTGTAAATTCATGTTTTTCATTTTTCTCCAAAACTACTAATCCGATTTTGATGCTCTCTAAAAAGTTTAAAATAAAAAGCAAAATTAAAAATTTTGAAATACCCACGACGTTAAAAGTACTTAATTGAAAAAGGATAAAATAATTTAAAAAAAAACTAACTTATTAAAAAACCCACGAATATCCGTCGGGGGCTGTCATCACTATTTTAAATTTCATCGTAAATAAAAATAAGTATAATCATCAACTTCTAAAGGTGGGGCCACTGTAGGGGCACGGCCTGCCCATTAAGGGCCTATACTACCTCAAATGGCTTAGCATGATTCTTCGTTACGCCTAAAATAGTACAGCATTAATTTTGAAATAAATATATGGTAAAGTTGAGGATTAATGTTAGGTCTTATAATTGGCGAAAACACGATTTCATAAAATTTCCTCAAAATAGATCATGAAACTTTGCATACTCACTGAACTAACTATAAAGCAGGTCTTATGTTTTTTATTTTTTCCAAAAGATGAAAATTTGATTTTATAAAGAATAAAAACCACTCATTTCGCACTATTCGGCCGCAGTGACTGACGTAACAACCGCTTTGTAGTGCAAGCTGATTAGAACTTTATTCTAACAGAATTACAAACGAAGTTTGAACCACCACAAATAGACTTGCTAATCTGAGACTACCTCAGATTGACAAATAAGCTCTTAAGGGTGTAAGTATAGCGCTAAAAATCTCCAATTATTCAAGTTACTATAAAACTGCAAAAGGAGTTCATTTCATGGCAGCCCCCGACGGATATTCGTGGGTTTTTTATTAAGTTCAGTTTTTTTTTGTACAATTTGTTTGGTTTATTGTTTTTTACATAACTGTTAATTTCTTGCAGACTGTGTGCCGGCCGGGTAATACGTTTTTATTTTGTTGACCGCGGATCGTTCAACGTAATAAATATTTTCAAAACACTTCCTCGAAAACTGGTCTATAACGCACTACGATCCAAACGTACGCGTGTGAAATATATTGCCTGTTGTAGGTACAACAGGCAATATATTTCACACGCGTGCGTTTTTTCAATTTTCCCGCACGTTTGCGGGAATGAAAATTGCCACAGATAACTATACCTATACTTAGTCCAAATTGGTTCAATACCTATAGTCTGAGGTCAGAGGTGATTTTTTTTTTTTAAATTTCGGCAAAGCACTACGCGTCTTTATGGCATAAATATTTTTTGAATATTCAAATTGTGTTTATAAATAGAATATCATAGATAAACATGATTATTAAAAACGAATAGTTACTTTTATACGTAAATTAACATTTATTTGTGTTCTGAATTCAAAAGTATAAAATTAATCAATTTTTATATTAGGCTGTTTAACGGCTTCATACCTTTCCTCTCCTTCAACCTGGCGAAAGCAAAGCGCGAAAAAAAAACGAAAATTAAAATCATAATTTCTTCGTTCGTGACAAATATATTTTTCGTTAAGTATTTTAATTTATTTCTTCAAAAGTGTATTGAAAAACGTCGTTTGATACACGTCGACATTTGTTATTACAGTTATCGGCTCAAAAACACTTATAATTCCGCTTCGAACGCAAAAAACAAACTTTCTCCACTTGTATCAAAATGTACTATTTATTTGTAGGTAAATATTAAAATGGGAAGAAAGCGAAAAAACGCAGTTTACGCATTTTTTTCATTCTCAAAGGAAAATAATGCCTCTACTTGCCTAGTGATCGGATGTTGATTCAGCAGTTATAAAAGTAAGTACCTACCAACTTTCTTCGTTAACCTATTTTAAAATTATTAGGTAGTATTATAGGTAGGCTGTATGGAAACTGGGTTAGTACCAGTCAACTGCACATGATCGGTGGTAACACTGGTAAGTAGGTACCCACCACTGACGTGCTGACTGTAGGAACTTACTTTGATATATTACCTTCTTTTTCTTTTGTTTGCTTATTGGCACATTCACTGTGCAGTGCATTATATGATTATATCGTACATGTCAGATAACTTCAGGTAAGTAGGTACCTACACAATGTAGGTACGGAAATTGTTTCTGTTCGTTTCGTGTGTTCGTGAGGGCTGCTCGGCCAATAGGTACCTACCTAGGCTACAAAACATATACCTACCTACGCTAATGAGTGGGTACCTACTTTACTCGTAGAGTCAAGTTTCTGTACTTATTACTACATTAAATTTTGTGTTGTTAACTTCGTACCATAAATGTACCTCATTACCTACCAAACCACACACGCCAACGTTCGAAAATTGTCAGTAGGTAGGTACAGACGCCAACACATCAAGCTACCCGAAACTGTCAAATTTTCCCAATTAACCTTGAACCTTCTATACTATAGAATATATAAACTTTATTACTTACTATAGAATCTATAGTAATAAAGTTTAAAATAAGTACTTTGTGCTGGCGTTTGTACAAGCTTGCGTACCTATGGTTCCTCTAAGTTAGGTACCTACATAACCTACGAGGTGATTAAAACATTAGATTATTATGTTAGCCAATTGTACCTAATGTTGCTTATTTAATCTCCCTAGGTACCTTAGCCTACCAATAAAAAAAATTAAAACTATTTCCACATGCATTCCTAAATTTAATACAAAAACAATAACGCTCAATCTTTGTAAGTACTGCAAGATTATGTGCGCTATCGATCAGTTAAGTTACTCGTTCACATTAGTCTGGTAGTGGTAGTGGGCCTACACGCATGCCCCTCCCCCATTTTATACATTTCAACGGTGAAGTAGAATTTCAATATTTTTTGATCTGATGAGACTTTTTGTTTTCCAATTTTTTGGCTAATTCCTTAGGCAACTTATTCAGTATGCCTTACCCTTAATTGGGAAAATTTGACAGTTTCGGGTAGCTTGATGTGTTGGCGTCTGTACCTACCTACTGACAATTTTCGAACGTTGGCGTGTGTGGTTTGGTAGGTAAAGAGGTATATTTATGGTACGAAGTTAACAACACAAAATTTAATGTAGTAATAAGTACAGAAACTTGACTCTACGAGTGAAGTAGGTACCCAGTCATTAGAGTAGGTAGGTATATGTTTTGTAGCCTAGGTAGGTACCTATTGGCCGAGCAGCCCTCACGAACACACGAAACGAACAGAAACAATTTCCGTACCTACATTGTGTAGGTACCTACTTACCTGAAGTTATCTGACATGTACGATATAATCATATAATGCACTGCACAGTGAATGTGCCAATAAGCAAACGAAAGAAAAAGAAGGTAATATATCAAAGTAAGTTCCTATAGTCAGCACGTCAGTGGTGGGTACCTACTTACCAGTGTTACCACCGATCATGTGCAGTTGACTGGTACTAACCCAGTTTCCATACAGCCTACCTATAATACTACCTAATAATTTTAAAATAGGTTAACGAAGAAAGTTGGTAGGTACTTACTTTTATAACTGCTGAATGAACATCCGATCACTAGGCAAGTAGAGGCATTATTTTCCTTTGAGAATGAAAAAAATGCGTAAACTGCATTTTTTCGCTTTCTTCCCATTTTAATATTTACCTACAAATAAATAGTACATTTTGATACAAGTGGAGAAAGTTTGTTTTTTGCGTTCGAGGCGGAATTATAAGTGTTTTTGAGCCGATAACTGTAATAACAAATGTCGACGTGTATCAAACGACGTTTTTCAATACACTTTTGAAGAAATAAAATAAAATACTTAACGAAAAATATATTTGTCACGAACGAAGAAATTATGATTTTAATTTTCGTTTTTTTTTCGCGCTTTGCTTTCGCCATGTTGAAGGAGCGGCAAAGGTATGAAGCCGTTAAACAGCCTAATATAAAAAATTGATTAATTTTATATTTTTGAATTAGAACACAAATAAATGTTAATTTACGTATAAAAGTAACTATTCATTTTTAATAATCATGTTTATCTATGATATTCTATTTATAAACACAATTTGAATATTCAAAAAATATTTATGCCATAAAGACGCGTAGTGCTTTGCCGAAATTAAAAAAAAAACATTCACCTCTGACCTCAGACTATAGGCATTGAACCAATTTGGACTAAGTATAGGTATCTGTGGCAATTTTCATTCCCGCACACGTGCGGGAAAATGGAACAAACGCACGAGTGTGAAATACATTGTATGGTGTGTTGTACCTAATCGTAGTGCGTTATGGACCAGTTTTCGAGGAAGTGTTTTGAAAATATTTATTACGTTGTACGATCCGCGGTCGACAAAATAAAAACGTATTACCCGGCCGGCACACAGTCTGCAAGAAATTAACAGTTATGTAAAAAACAGTAAACCAAACAAATTGTACAAAATAGGTTATAAATCTAACGTGTTTCGACGAGCTCCGTTTCCCCGAATCGACTCCGTCGGCGCCGCGCACCCGCTGCGGCCTCTCGCATGTTTTTCGGTACCGAAATCGTGTATAGGTTAAATAACGATATAGCCCAACCTTTATTTACTTAAGATATCGGTATAGCTCAACCTTTATTTTAAATCGGTACCGATATATTTTTGCGGTATCTTAACCTCTAACCGTAACCGCTTTTAGTACCGAAATCGTGTATAGGTTAAATAACGATATAGCCCAACCTTTATTTATTATGGTATCGGTATAGCTCAACCTTTATTTTAAATCGGTACCGATATATTTTTGAGGTATCTTAACCTCTAACCGTAACCGAGTTTAAATTACCTTTGGTACTACTTACTGAGTCTGCCATTCTGGTCACAAGGCATGAAAACCCAGTCAAAGTATTCAAGCTCAAGTCCATTTTACCTCATGTGTATGACTTTTTCATCTACTGATTTTTCCTTCGATCTACTGCTAAAACTTTAATTTTTCTACTGATTTCTTCAGATTCCATCTGGCAACACTGGTTGACAGTAAACATAACCCCAAACCAAAACAATGCACAAGCAAGACCTACCTATTTTTGAAAATGGAAGTTATCATGCTTAGATTAAATTATCATGGTTGACTCTTATCTACTCTGATAACTCAGATTTTGAGATAGAGAACGACGATTCGTCCAGTGATGACAAAGTTGACGAAAGCGTTTATATTAGAGTACTAGCTGTTGCCCGCGGCTTCGCCCGCGTGCAGTTCGGTAACTGCCCCACTGAATTATACTAAAGGGATAAATAGTGTTCTACATGTTAATTTAGGTTATAAACTATATATGTGCCAAATTACATAATCATCACAATTTATTATTATCATCACAATCACCATCACTATCACAACCACAATCATTATCACAATCATTATCACAATCACCATCACTATCACAACCACCATCATTATCACAATCATTATCACAATCACCATCACTATCACAGTCACCATCATTATCACAATCACCATCATAATCACCATCACTATCACAACCACCATCATTATCACAATCATTATCACAATCATCATCGCAATCACCATCACAATTTCATCACAATCACAATCACCATCACAATCCCCATCACCATCGCCATCACAATCACCGTCACTATCACAATAACCATTAAAATCACTATCACAATCACCATCATCGTTATCACAATCATTATCATCGTAATCACAATCACTATCACAATCACCATCACCATCACCATCACCATCACAATCACCATCACAATCACCATCACAATCACCATCAAAATCACCATCACAATCTCGATCACAATCACAATCACTATCATCATTTTAACAATCATCATCATCACAATCCCCATCCTCGTCATCACAATCATTATCATCGTAATCTCAATCATTTTCATCTAAATCACAATCATCATGATCACAATCGCCATCACTATCACAACCACAATCATTATCACAATCACCATCACTATCACAATCACCATCACAATCACCGTCACATCACCATTACAATCATCATCACAATCATTATCATCGTAATCACAATCATTATCATCGTTAATACAATCACAATCTCCATCACAATCACAATCACCATCACAATCACTATCACCATCACCGTCACAATCACCATCACAATCATCATCACAATCACAATCACTATCATCATTTTAACGATCATTATCATTGTAATCACAACCACTATCATCGTAATCACAATCATCATCATCACAGTCTCCATCCGCGTCATCACAATCATTATCATCGTAATCTCAATCATCATCATCTTAATCATAATCATCATGATCACAATCGCCAGTATTATCACAACCACAATCATTATCACAATCACCATCACTATCACAATCACCGTCACATCACCATTACAATCACCATCACAATCATTATCATCGTAATCACAACCATTATCATCGTTATTACAATCACAATCTCCATCACAATCACAATCACAATCACCATCACAATCACTATCACCATCACCATCACAATCACCATCACAATCATCATCCCAATCACAATCACTATTATCATTTTAACAATCATTATCATTGTAATCACAACCACTATCATCGTAATCACAATCATCATTATCACAGTCTCCATCTTCGTCATCACAATCATTATCATCGTAATCTCAACCATTATCATCTTAATCATAATCATCATGATCACAATCGCCATCATTATCACAACCACAATCATTATCACAATCACCATTACTATCACTATTACAATCGCCATCACTATTACAATCACCATTACTATCACTGTCACAATCACGATCACCATGGCTATCACCATCACAATCACCGTCACTATCACAATCACAATCACAATCAAATCACTATCACAATCACCATCGTCGTTATCACAATCATTATCATCGTAATCACAATCATTATCATCTTAATCATAATCATCATCATCATCACAGTCTCCATCCTCGTCATCACAATCATTATCATCGTAATCTCAACCATTATCATCGTTATTACAATCATTATGATCACAATCGCCATCATTATCACAACCACAATCATTATCACAATCACCATTACTATCACTATTACAATCGCCATCACTATTACAATCACCATTACTATCACTGTCACAATCACGATCACCATGGCTATCACCATCACAATCACCGTCACTATCACAATCACAATCACCATCACCATCACAATCACAATCAAATCACTATCACAAACACCATCGTAGTTATCACAATCATTATCATCGTAATCACAATCATTATCATCTTAATCATAATCATCATCATCACAATCAACATCATCATTATAACAATCATCATCATCGTTATCACAATCATCACAATAAATCAACAATAACCCTGTATAGAAGTTGAATCCGCTATCTTCTGGATCTCAAAATAAATGCCATTTTCGACATCAGCACCCATATTGATTTTTAGACATTTCAACCCCATCGCACCCCAACAGGGAATCATGGTAATTCAGGTCCGCCACATTATGTTGTTTTTGTAATACACGCGACCCAATTCACCGTACAAACAATACCTATGTTGAATTTCAGGCTTTGGGTAACAAAGCCTGAAATTCAACATTTCCCCCTTTAGGGGTTGAATTCTGTAAAAACCTGAAACACAAATGTTAACTCATTTATCGATAGGAGTACTCCTGTTAAGTTTCGAATAAAGTAGTCTAACTAATCTTATTTCCCCATGTAATCTTTGGACCCCCCTTTCAACCCCTTAGGGGGTTAATTTTGAAAAAAATATTCTTAATGCACCCCTAAACCCCATAAAGAACCTATGTGCCAAATTTGCACTCCTGTGATGTTTCGAATAAAATAGTTAAATTAATCTTGTTTCCCCATACAAACTTTGGAGCCCCGTTTAACCCCCCTAGGGGATGAATTTTGCAAAATCCTTTCTTAGTGCACCCCTAGACCACATAAGGAACCAATGTGCCAAATTTGGAATCTCTAGACTCAGCGGTTTGGGCTGTGCATTGATTTTTAGACTTTGTCACCCCTTTTCCCCCTCTTAGGGGTTGAATTCTGAAAAATCCTGAAACCCATTTCTACCCATTTATCAATAGGAGTACTGCTGTGAAGTTTCGAATAAAATAGTTAAACTAATCTTGTTTCCCCATACAAACTTTGGAGCCCCGTTTAACCCCCTTAGGGGGTGAATTTTGAAAAATCCTTTCTTAGTGCACCCCTAGACCACATAAGGAACCTACTTGCCAAATTTGGAATCTGTAGACCCAGCGGTTTGGGCTGTGCGTTGATAGATGAGTCAGTCAGTCAGTTTCTTCTTTTATATATTAGAGTATTTTGCTCCCGGCCAAGATTTTCCCCTTAAAAAAATCCTACGAATTACAAATTACATAGATGCAACGTTAATGAAATGTATTGTTCATGAGTTTGAAACTCCTTTATTTTTTTTTTTCAATCAAAATAAACAACACAACCTGTGAACACTACTGTCATTTTTGCCAGTGCTCACAGTGATATTTATTTGGGGCTGTGGGGCATGGTCGCTGTAATCGCAAAATGGCGCATGTCATGACGTCATCTATGACGATTCAAGGGACATCGATATCGCGCTCACGGTAACAAGGGATTTTCTTTTTAGCTCTTCCCTAGACGCTGGATAAATGGCGCTGAACTTAGTATGATAATGCAAGGAACATATATATAATAATAATACTTTATTGATACAAATCCTTACAATATGCT
Source organism: Xestia xanthographa (assembly GCA_905147715.2). Taxonomy (NCBI): domain Eukaryota; kingdom Metazoa; phylum Arthropoda; class Insecta; order Lepidoptera; family Noctuidae; genus Xestia; species Xestia xanthographa. The sequence continues at coordinate 14,607,735 of LR990652.1, forward strand.
TAATATCTAGCTAAAGTTCACAATAGTTAAGGCGTACAAAAGCTGAAACCCTGACTCCTAAACTAGGAAAACCTGTGACTTAGGAGTCAGTGTTCTACTGCCTATTGGACACTATATTATACCTTATGGAAATTGAGAGCTGGTGAGCTGATATTATTCGAGAGAGTATATTATTAAGTAGTGTTTTAGAAAGATAATATAACAAAAGTTGAAAAAAAATAAAAAAACTGACATCTAAAAAGTTAAAAAAAAAAGTATAAAATAACTGTGTGGTGGATTCTGTATGTGTGTCTGGAAATCGTATGACTTATATGCATTGTGTGAGTGTGTGTATGTGAGTGTGTGTATGTGAGTGTGTGTATGCGTGAGTGAGTGTGCGTGTGACTGGGAGATGGAGATGGGTGTATTTTTGTGTTCTGTGAGTATGATATGAAGAGTATAAGTATGTATGTATGGTGTTGGGTGTAAGACGGAACAATCAATTGTTTGCTTGGTGTACAGACTGTGTTACACGTTTTGTATGGAATGTTTGAGCGTAGTCTAAGAGGTACAACATGTCTTTCAGCTTCGTCTTTGCTTCGTGTTTGCTTAACCTTGCTATTTGGATGGTCTTACTTATATTTCTGAAGACAAGAGAGCTGAGCACATACTGCTGTCTTCTGGCGAAGGCAGTTCTATGACCACGAATTGGGAAAACTATTCTTTGACCACGTTTATTTGAGTCTGGGAGAGGAACTTGGCCATTATAGATTAGTTCGTTACGTTACTTTATTTAATTCCAAACTAGATGCCGCTTTGCAAACGCAAACAAGCCCATGTCATTAACATGGAGCCGTTTTACAACGTTTGCCCGGCGTACGTGTAATGTTAGACCTATGCGCATAGTCCTACTAAAGACTCTGCTACGAACGCTAACAACACACGTTCCCTAAGCACTATTTACATGTCTTTCACAATACTAAGGCAATGGGTTGTGAGGCCATTAGCATTGAGGAAGACAAGTTTTTAGTATTTCTACCTACTCGCGTACTCTTGTTAATAATTACCCTTACGGCCGTCTACCCCATTTACTATACATAACATAATTTGCACAAGCGCACCGTAGACTTAGTCTGTAGAAGAACATATTGCAATTGTTATCGTTGGACGCCTGAAGTGGTAATTGTTTCGTCACTTCTCACTTCTTTAATCTTCCCCATGTCGATTTTGCGTGTCTCGCTAAATTGTGACGATTCAGAATACGGCCTACAGGAACGGCCTGGGTTTGGTTTTAACGAGACACAGTCCCTAGCGCTCATTTGAACGGAAGCTATAAATTCAGTTTGTGATACTTGATGATGCCTAACCTAACAAACTCCCAAAAGTGTACGCCAAAGATCTCAACGCAATTTTCTGGCTAGACTTTTACAGGAAGCAGTATTCATCAGCAGCGTTTGATTGATTCGTAACACAAGTATAAGCTGGTATTATAATACTGAACAATATAATTTGTTTCGGTCAATCTGCGAATACTATGGTGCTGTCTACACCACTGGTCAATGTAGCTTGTTCTAATCGAAATGCGAGTATTGCGGTTCGGCCACTCATATGTATTGAGTCAGATACAAGTCAATATTCGTCATTGGTCAGGTGTCAGGTGGCTGTCACCGTCGTCTTAGAATCAAACGCAGTTTCTGAATATTTGTTCAGGTATGGAGTAGGACGTGAACACATAATAACACATGGGTTAATAATATACATTTTGATGACGTAAAGCGATTGCTACGTCATGCTGAAATAAATTATTATTATCAGCCCTTCTGCGCTACCGTGAAACGACAATTTAAGATAGGATTTAATTATAATTAACACTTACCAAGTGTTCACTGAAGATGGTCAATCTATAGCTCACACATTACCAGTTTCGCCTCCGTCCGGCAACGCGCGACTACTTTCTCTGCCGTCTCCCTCACACACTTTGACTAGCCTTATTACCACTAATTATATTTAGCTTATAAATATTAACCGACGTGTGCATCTTGGTACCAAGATTACGCTAACTTCACGATCTTAATCTAGAACGTCCTAGTGCTTTAACGACTCATACTAGGTTACTAACCAGGGCTTTTAACCCAACTATCTTTAACTTATTCAAACATCGCACTCTCGCGCCAACACACTTAAACTTAGACTCGTGGTATTTTACCAAGTCCACCTAACTTAACTAGACTAGATATCGTCCGGTCCCTATAGCGATCTCACACCGACTGCCTCGAGCCCACAGTGCCCACACCACATGACCACACACACTTCCTTGCGATTTCTCTTGACCATCGCATCGGGATCTCAGCCTCTTTTTGCCTGAACCTTTCTCAGAAATCCCGCGCTTCGCTGGTGGAAGCTTTTTGTGAATATTTTAATTGTTTTAAGGGTCCGTCCGTTAAAAACCAATAACTAGAGTATATTGCAAACACGTGTTACTTTTCCATTCAGAGCCACTCGTAAAAATAGGATATTTAACGTTTCTAAAGAATTCTTTGAAATATTTCTTTTGGCCGGTTCTTATCGTGTTTACACGATAAGAACCGGCGTTTAAGAGGCGTCCGTCGGTGTCCCGTCGTCAAACCATAAAATAGAAATTTAATGGATTTGTAAGTGGCAGATGCGTGTTGTTTTTAAAATAAGAATCAAGACTAAGATATTTGCTTGATAAAAGGCATGAGACATACAGTCACAACAGGTTGTGTTGTTTTGAACATGAGTCTCATTTATCTATACATTATATTTAAGTATCGTTGCATTTAGGTAAATTGTAATTCGTGGTATTATTTTACGGGGTAAATCTTTGCCGGGAGCAAAATATGCTAATATAAATATTTCGACGTCATCCTTTTCATCACTGGACGTATCGCCGTCGTTCTCTATCTCAAAATCTGAATTAGAGTCAACCAACATAACTTGCATTTTCAAAAATAGGTCTTGTGATGTGAAATGTTTTGGTTTGGGGTTATGTTCACTGTCAACGCGTTCACGAGCGTTCCGAATTGATGACAGCTCTTAGCTGATTAACTGTCATAATCGTGATATCTAAATCGGAACGCAAAATATAGATGTGAGTGTGTGTGTGTGTGTTTTATTGGTCTGAGATGTGAGCGCTGTGAGCGATTATTTTGTAATACGGAATGCGACCATAGATGATTGATATTCATCGATGGTAGAAAGAATCGATGAAGTCCTCGTAAACATCAGTAACGTAAACGTCCTCGGATTGATCATATCTTGCTATCAAAGTTGCATGGCATGGGAATACGAGGTTGATGGTTTTCTTCTTATAGAATAGAATAGATCCTAAACGGTAGTCAACCAAATAACTAAATATATAATTACCTAATTAATTATCTAAGGGGGCAGTAGCGTAGCTATTCCTAGTAAGGCCCCGTATAATTTTTTTTGGGGGCGCTTTGGACCTGAGTGTAGCGAAGCCCTGGTGGAGAAAATCATTAATAGAATAACAAATGGTTTTTTGCAAAATGAAGAAAATAGCATCCTCACGTACATCGCTTTAGCTGTCATTCACTTTAATAAGAGTGAGAGTGTGATGTGTGAGACAAAAAAATATGTAACGGTGATCATGACTCTCAGTCGTCTTCATTAAAGAGCTAGAAAATTAAAGCATCCTGAAGGGTTTAAGTTTTCATCGAAAAGCGAGCGAAGTGAGCTCGAAAAAATAGTGGGTTTTTGAGCGCGATTGGTGAAGCCATCATGAAAGTGCGAGCGAAGGGAACTCAAACAAAACAATGGGGAGACAGCATAGCTGCCAGCTGGTTCCCAACATCGTCATTGGTTGAAAACGAAGTAATGTCATTTTATATTTCAAAATAGCTTAACCTCATTGGTAAGATAGAGTTCAGCTATGGTAGCGCCATCTTAGATTATCTTTGCCTGTGTCTCCCCTGTAGCCAGTGTTGCCACCTTAGCCCTTTTCGGGCTAGATCTAGCACTTTTTACTGTGGGTAAGTTCGTTTTTTCATGCTTAGCCCGAAAAAAGCAATCTAGCTCTTTTCAAGTGATACAAAAACTTGCACCGGGATTACCAAGTTGAAACAATGCGCGCCATGTAGTATAGATTTTGTCAGTTCACACTAGTTTTATAATCACTAATTGGATTTAATATGTATGGTTTTGTTATGGTAACATCATGTGTGATGTTTTGACTTCTGCTTCGGTAGATTTAATTTCGGAAGATTCTGATTTTTAACAATTTAATATAATTAGATTTTGCACTTTCTTAAATTACTTTACTTAATACGTTTCAAATTAAACAATTTTTAACCCTTTGCATTTGTATTCATGGTTTAGCCCTTTCTAGCTCTTTTGATGGCAAAATTTGCTAAATCTAGCTCATTCTAGCTTGTCCGACTGCCCCTTTTCAAAAACTAAAATGGCAACACTCCATGTAGCTTTCTGGGTCTGGACAGTGATATGATAATTATAATATATTGCATTTTCGACCAGCCCGCGAAATTCAAATTTTCTTACGTTTTTGGCAAATTGCAAGCCAGTGCAAGGTTGTATGTTGATTAAAATATTGGACGCGATTGTAAGACGTATGTAGTTACAGATTTATATTCATCAAAACCATCAATACAACCCTCCAAGTTCATAAAGGTCTAGCAATGACTTTGACCTTGAAAAAATCGTTTCTCGACCTTTATGAACTTGGAGGGTTGTATTGATGGTTTTGATGATTATAATTCTGTAACTACATACGTCTTACAATCGCGTCCAATATTTTAATCAACATACAACCTAGCACTGGCCTGCAATTTGCCAAAAACGTAAGAAAATAAGAATTTCGCGGGCTACCCTGGAGCATCAGCCTTAACAAGAAATATTTGACGTTGTGAGATTGTTTTTTTTTTCTTATCAGGAGCCCTTGTTAGTCGGGGACCTCGTGTCATTGATACCAAAGAGTATAATAATAATACGGGAGATTGATACCGTGATCCGGCTGATACGGCGGCAGCTAAGCCACAATCCACATATAAATGTTTCATCGGATGTATGAAAGGAAACAGCTGTTTTTTTTTAATAATAATGTGCCCCCACTATTATAATACTAGGTACCTAAGTAGTTAATTATATATCTAGTTAGTTAATCGGGTCAACCATCGTTGGAGTACATATTAAAAAAGTCAGAAATCACAAAAAAACGTATTTCAGATGAACAACTTTTTTTTTAGAACCTACAGTGTTTTCGAGTGAATTTGTGATCAGTTTTTTTTTCCACTAACATCAGAATTTTTTTTTTTTGGTAAAAGCTTTCAAACAAAATGTAGGTAGGTACATAATAAATTAGGGGAAGAGTTGGGGCACATTTACAGCAGATAAGACACCAATTAAACGTTCCACTCATATAACTCTAGGACACACTTTCCTGCTGCGGTAACATACACGTTAAAAGAGGTCTGAGGGTTGTAAACAGAAACAATTATGTTTAATTATATATTATTTATTTCATACCATAATTGGCATAACAAAAATATTCAGATCATTTGTGGAAGATATATAACAACTGATAACTTTTACACAATATTAGTAATAATAGTCATATTATGCATCTTGATTTATACATAAATTGAACATGAATACAGACAGACATTACCTATAATATAATAATATTTTAACACGAAAGATTTAACCCAGTTATATAATAGCGATAAACAAAGTGCAATAGTCGACTAGAAGTAAGCTACAAAATCAATTTTGTAATTGGTTACATCGTAAATAAAAGATGTAATGGTTACCTAACTACTTGTTATCATGGCCTATGCCTCCATGGTCTGATGGAGGATTTTGGCACACATAACCATAATTCCATAATATTTTTAAGTATAAAATTATACATAAAGTAAGGTCAACGAAAATAATTGTTTAGGAAATTGACTACGAACTTGTGTTGATTGTGTATTCAATTGTTTGTCTGACTGTGCCCATTTTCTAACAAAACATATCCATAAGCGCCGTGTGACCGCGTGTGGTCGCTCCACTCTTTAGCTTAGGTAAACAAACGTTTGTGTAAGGCTCGGCGCAAACGGGCCTCCAACCACAGCCACCGGTGACTGTCCTGTCGCGCGCTACCGCGTGTCACCGACACTGCTATATAGCGACCGAGTGGCAGCCACCGGCCACACGTGTGCGGCGAGTTCCAACAAAATGTATGAAAAAGCGTGTGAAGCGCGTGCTTGTCGCTGGCTACCGGTGGCTGTGGTTGGTGGCCTGTTTGCGCCGAGCATAAGGGTTGCGACACATCTGCGGAACGTACGGCGTCGACACGTCAGCGACTGAATAATCAGTCGTAGTATTCGGTTGGCATGACACACTAAACGCGCTGAACAGTCGGAAACAAGAAGAAAAATGCAACAGGCACGGCACGTTGCCGCTCTTAGGGCGACAATCGGTAACCGCTCCGCCGCCGCCGCCCGGCCGGGTCAGAGAACCACCGAACGTTCAACTACGCGCGTCGAACTTTCGGTCGCGTAATGTGTCGCTTGCTATGCAATATACATTGAATGCGTTTTTGCTTAAATAGTCGCTCGAAGGAAGGTTCGGCGCTACGCCGAACGCGACGTAATTTCGGCTGATTTGTCGGATCTTGAAAAACACTGCGAGCATATTTAACCGGCACCGTACGTTCCGCAGATGTGGTGCGACACTTAGTACAACACGAAAACATAGAACAGCGGACCTGGCCTTATTCTTTGCCAATTACCGTTGTACGAAATGGCTCTAACACGGTGAATGGCGAAATAAATCAATTTGAAAAACAATTATTTTCCCTGACGGTATTTACAACAACAAAAAAGTCATTTGTCATTAAAAACGGAAAATAATTTAAATATTATAGTTTCATATTTACATTTCGGGCCATTCACCATTTGAAATGGATTTTTTTGTGGATATTGTGAATGACTCTTTACAATCATGACCTTTCGCTGCAAGTAATAATTTTAATATAATATGTACAGGTATTGTCATGTTACATTTTGCGATAAATGATAAGCATGACACTATTATAAGTACTTATTTTTACAAAACGAACAAGGTATTTAATACAGGGAGTAAAAGACCTCATCACGAAGCCGTCAACCAAGTATTCTGTACATCAAACTAAGTAACTTTACGCAAAAATTATTGCTGGGAAACGACTTTTTTTTGGGGTGAAAAATCATGTTTTGTGGTAGAACTCAATGTAACGCACTCAAAACATTGTGCTGATGGATGGATTGAATGAATAGTACGGGGGTCGTGGAGGTGTTTGAAGTAAAAATGTTACAGTAAAAACTCGTATTTAAAAAAAAAAACTTGTTAAAAAGTTGGAACTTTGAACCCCCAATATCTCCGTAACTTGAAGGTCCCAGCTATGGTTTAGTACAAAAAATAATATCGCAATGACTGCGAGAACAAGTGCCTTTCGGCTTCGTTATGAGGTGTTTTACACCCTTTATACCATAGATATTATACTGATATTATTTATGGATTGTTCCACATACGAAAATTTCGCAATGAAGATTTTATGTTACGTACTGGCTGTTACATTTAAATTTTTCTGTAGATTATATTAACAAACGTCATTGTGTTACTTAATATGTTTTTTGGTTCTATTTGTTAGTTTGTGATTGTCTGACTAGCTAGAAACTTGTTCTATACGACGTTAGCACAGTATACCTAAAGATATGTCGCATTACGTTTTAAATTCATTATCAATTTCTAACTTCAATTCAAGCTTTGAACAGTCGTAAACTTTGATAAGTCAACTGTTTCATGTGTATTTATATAAAATAAACTTTAAACTGCAATAATAAAAATAAATTAAATATTACAGGGGGCTCGCCTACTGATGATACGGAACTGCATGCGCGAGTCCAACTCACACTTGGCTAGTTTTTTTTGTTCCATTTTAACAGTAGGTAAAGGTATACGCCAATATGTTTAGCAATAAAATAATATCCTTAAACCCTTGCACAAATTAAAGCGTAGTTTTATACAAATTTAAATGTTTAATAAAAACCCCACCAATAAAACTAATATACAGTCGTGTTGACCCCTTTTCTACCTTCCAAACGTTTCTTTTTCCAAACTTTTTCGACCATACCTTTCCTCTAGGTCAGTCCCCTGAAAACCAAGGTTATACAAAGAATACCAATTCTTGCTGCATACAAAAAAATTACAACTTAATTCCTTATTGTCCGTTATTTAAGTTAATTATGGATACAGGACACCAAGAATCCTTTACAAAACACCTGGTCGATAATGAGGCAGAGTTTTAGAAAAAGTTCTGCTTTTGTCTCTGTGAGCGCTATCTCTGTCAATCATAATCGTGCGTCTCTTTCTAAACCCCGGTGTGCCAAAACGCCCGAGTGCTGTAATTAATAATAATTACCGGACGAACGTAAAGTAACGATAATCTACTAATAGAAACCAATAATATCCTACTTATGTCTAATATTTTGTGCTAATGAAGTTTAGAAATAAGTCTGAAGTCTAATGAAATTCTAGATGGTACCTGTCAGAGATCATACGTTACCAGTCCTTTCAATACTTTTTATCTCACAGTATCAACGTAATAGCAACTTTATTACGATGAGAATAAAGAAGTGATTGTGATTTTGACGGTGATGCAAAATCAGAGATGAAATCTCTGTACCCCTTTTTACTAACGGGTGCAGAAAGCTAAACTTCACATATAATAAGAAAAAAGAACACAAATTTAGTTATGGGCCACATGTAACTATGAAAGGACAGAATTAATGTGTATTTACACCCTTACAATAACAATCCTTTTCATTATGACAATAACCACTAGTTCAATGGGGAAGGAAACTGTGGAACTAATGGCGCTAGCATAGCTGGTTTCCAACATCGTCATTGGTTGAAAATGTGGTAATGTCATTTTATATTTCAAAATAGCTTAACCTCATTGGTCAGATTAAGACCAGCTATGGTGGCGCCATCTTAGATTATCTTTGCCTGTGTCTCCCCATTGCTATGAAACAAATCATACAAAAAAATCATCTGTTGTGCTTTCTCAAAAGTAAAAAAAAGTAAAGTTTTCATTTAATTTTCAATTTTTGTTACAACTTTCTTTAGATCAAATCTTGCAAGCTGAATTAGAACAACTTACTCTCATTCTACGGAGTTGGAATTTTATATGGTGGTTCAGTTTCGATGACAATGCATTTTTATGATAAAAGTAATCTGATTCTTCACTCAGGATGAGGGAACTCCTCAACGAACATCCGCACAGACTAGTTCAATTATGATAGCACGTTCTCAAGTCCAGCCTGGCTGATGAGCCCAGGGTTGGACCCAGACAGTAGATCTTCTCAAAGATCATCAGCTTTTTGTTAACAAAGTTTTTACAAATAATTGTATGCCTCGCATACAACCAACAAGACGTACAATCGTGGTGTTCCACCTGACCATTTAATTTTTTTTCGCTTAAATCATGCGGAGGCGCCCAGCCACACCCCCTTAAAGTTTAGGCCTATTAGGAAAGCATCAACTTCGGCGCGCAAAATAACAATAACTCTCGTTTGGCGTGAGTCGTCAGTGCGCTCGGCCGATCGGTATCTTTTCATTCATTACAACAACAGCCCATAACGTCCACTGCTGGACATAAGCCTCTCCCATGATGGGAGGAATTTGCTGTAATCTCCACGCTTGGCAGGCGGATTGGAGATCGCAGTGATGAAAGACTAACAGAAAACGCTGCTGCCCATTCTCAGGTCTACGGAGGCGCGAGGTGTTCTGCCTCAGACATTAAGGACCTCCTCTTTATAGACATTAAGGTCTGAAATAAAGTATTATTATTATATTTTTTTATTTTATTTATTAGTCGCCTTATACGACAACCCGTGAGTGTAACAGTCAGTGTTTCATTCATTATTTCTATACAAAGTCAACGGGGCGGGGCTAGTTAAAAATTAGCTTAGTGGTGATCAGGCGGGAGTGTCCTCGATAGTACGTTTCAAACTGAACCAGCCCCAATAAATAAAGAGAAAAAAAATGTACCCACGGTCAAATTTTGTCACGACATTTACCGTCATGTTCAAGCACATAATTACTAACTTCGCTAGTATGTTTTCATGTTAAAAGATACCTCGTTACCAATCAGCCACCACCATGCCATGTCTAGTTACAGCCTAATAGAGAAACACAATTCCAACAATCAAAACTCATTACACACTACACAGTAAAGGACGTGAACACAGAATATTATCATATAACACAGTTTTTCATGATACACATACAGGAAGGAAACATTAAATATGTGCAAGCAAACGTACTTATAGCTATTTAATACAGTTTCCACGGAGTAAATACAAAGAGGAGATGGCCTAATTAGATTTCCTTAGGAAACAACGCGTGACACTTTACGGGGTGAGGGGGTGCTAGATCCCGCCCACTTCTCTATTTTCCATCTACCGGTCAATAGCAAAACTATTCGCTCGTTCTGCCGATTTTGTTTTGTAGTTACGTAACTATCTCACACTAGATGTCACTAAGTGCAGGATGCAACAGGGTCGTACTCAGAATTTTCGTACCGGGGAGTACTGATTTATTTTAAATTAATTTTGCGAACCATCTTGATGCGTACTTTTCAACCGACTTCCAAAAAAAGGAGGTTCTCAATTCGACTGTATTTTTTTTTTTATTTTTTTTTTTTTTTGTGTTTGTTACCTCAGAACTTTCGACTGGGTGAACCGATTTTGACAATTCTTTTTTTATTTGAAAGCTGGTGCTTCCCGTGTGGTCCCATTTTTATTTTGTGAACATCTGATGCTGATATTCGGAGATATACAATGGAATTCTTCAAAAATAGACGGCAAATGTGCCGTGAATGTTGCAATCGCTTGGATGTTTATTGTTTATACAACATCATGACGTAACATCACGCCTGTATGCGCTGAGGGGGTATGCAGATTTTTAAAATACACCGAGATTTCGACAGTTAGGTATGCTAAGTTGGCGCGATCGTGTTCAGCGCGCGACTCAAAAAACTTAACATCACGCCTGTATGGTCTGAGGGGGTACGCAGATGTGTACAATACACCCAGATTTCGACAGTTCGTTCTTGTTCCGTGCACGCCTCAAAAAGATGTCAGCAAAAGGGACTGTTCTAAAGAGATACTGCGGCCCTGGAACACAAAGGGCTAAGAATAAACATGGATGGGTTTTAGTCAGTAAAAGTCTGACACTCCCTTCCGCTCCGCCCAGAGCGATAATTTGATGATTTCCCATCCGAAAAAAAAAGGTATGTTAAGTTCCATATATTGGGGATACGCCTATTACCATGACATGTATTGTTAACAATGCCAAATAAATTCATGGCAAATATTTGGGAACAACTAAAAATGGAAAAATAAAAAACTTTTTTGCAAAAAATAAAACCGACTTCAAAAAACACAAAAAAGTGAAAAATAACTTTAGCTTCAGAAGTCGGTGACAAAAAAACGAAATCAATCAAACAAGAGTCACCGACTTCTGAAGCTAAAGTTATTTTTCACTTTTTTGTGTTTTTTGAAGTCGGTTTTATTTTTTGCAAAAAAGTTTTTTTTAATTTAAATTGTGATTTTATTAAAAAAAGGTTTCTGATGAATGACGAATGAAGATTATTAGATTTTCTCTTACACAACATTATTTTTTGTTTACACTAAACCCGAAAAGGGGTCATTGTACTCATCATTTTGAACAACTTTTTCTATGGGACCAACCTTGACATCGCGAAAAAAAAATCAGCTGTTCCCTACATTTATACTCGTCAAAATGTAGGGAACAGCAGATTTTTTTTTTCCTAGGTTTTTTTTTGTCACTATGAAGTCTTCATCACTAAAATGGCAAGAACAAATTTTCGTATATTTAGTCGGAGACCAGTCTTGTCTATTAATTTTTGTAATCCATTGCTGTCTTAGATTATCTTCGGATGGAAATCTAAAACATACATCATTTAAAATTTAACTAAATAAACTAGGTGGGCTTTAAGTACTTTAAATAAATAAAATAATTGTAGATAGAATATTTAATTTATAGGAGATTGTATTTTTATGTCCAGCGTATTTAATGTTTTAAGTACTTTCCATTTATGAGACAGCCGCAGTCGCGGGACATTCAGTAAAATAATTGATTTCTAATTACGGCCCTGTCTTTTTGTTGTTTATGTTTGTTGTTCATAGTTGACGATAGATGGCGGCCTGTTTACAAAATGATATGAAAACTACAAAAATAACATTTTGGCCATTAAAGGGTTTTTAGGAATGAATGTTGAACAAATTTCAGTATTAATATTATTAAAATATGTTAGTTTTGGGCTCTACATACCTAAATATTTTTAGTTTCCATGACACCAAGTGTCGCCATCTAGTGTCGGATAGGATTATGTTTGGAAACGCCGACGCTAGGAGATTTTTCTAGAACTATTTTAATAAATTACGCATAAAATTACTTACAAATGAAATATGATGCCATCCATAGCATCAGAACGTCTATCCGAGTAATTTTTACAAGACAAAACACAAAACTTCATTCTTTTTTTCGTCTAGCGCGAACAATGCTGTAAAATGAGAACGTTCACAAAGTTGTGCACAGGACGAACGCCAACAATACACTGACTAAGGCCACGCCCACATGATGACGTCAGGACCTAGTTGAGAATCACAGTGCACAGTTGCTTACGCCATCTCCTCTTTGTATTTACTCCGTGACAGTTTCACATTCATATTTAATCCAAATGAACTATTCAGGGTCAATATTAATTAGCTATAGAAACTCCACAGATAAGACGCGTGGGTATCATAATCATTTATTTGCAATATCGATATTTTTTTTTTTATCGATATCTAAACAAATCTAAAATAAGTTTTGATAATTTACTTTTAGGGTCTTATCACACTAGCGGATTCAAAGCGGAGCGGGCGCGCAGCGAATTTGTTGCGGACGCGCAACGTGAGAGTGCACTCAAATTTCAACGTTAGGCTGCAAAGCCTAGCGTTGAAAATTAAGTTTGCATTTCGCAGCGAATTCGCTGCGCGTCTGCAACGAATTCGCTGCGCATGCGCTGCGTGTCCGTTGGACGCCCGTAACGTATTCGTTACGCGCCTGCTCCGCTTTGAAGACGCTCGCAATCCGCTAGTGCATTGTTTTTCAACCTTTTTCATGACACGACCCCCTTAATATCAAAAAATATTTGGCGATCCCCTTCGCGTTTTTTTTTTCATATATCTTATTATATTACAAATATTAAATTCATATAATTTTTTATTCATTTGCATAATTTGGATTCGGATAAATATATGAAGATATTTAACTATTTATTTTTTATTTGGTATTCGATTTAATTCTCAATGTAGTAAAAACGGATCCACGTTGGGAGAAATGTGTTAACGACAAACAAGCGAAACCTCAATAAGATGGATGAGTACTAATAGGTTTTTATTTCGTTAATTTGTATGAACATACAAATGTTTATGTCCTTTAGTTAAGCTTTTCTTATTAAATTTATATTTCTAGGCTTTATTGTTTTGTTTATTGAGGTAGCTTTCGCGATCTCTTACGACCCCTCTATAGAGGCATCGCGACCCCGAGGGGGTCGCGACCCACAGGTTGAAAAACACTGCGCTAGTGTGATAAGGCTAGGGTCAACAACAGCATGTACGCTCGACGACCAATCAAGCTATACTAACAGTTTATGCGGACCTCTCATCGTACGGGACATCTATACAAATTGAGACCTTGTTATACTGGAAATGTATAGCTTATGTGTCGCTGTGTGTACTTGTTAGTTATTTGAAGTATTTAGATATCAATACTCATCACGCCTGGTCAGTTTCGCTAAGTTTTTTGTTTTAAAGTCCATGTAAAAGAGTTTTATGCAGGCAAATAAAATAAATGCTGTAAGTATCCACAAATTCCACAATACACAATTTTACTAGCTCAATTTCTATAATTATAATTTTACTTAAAATGATTAGAAACAGACATAGTATAACGACAACATTTTCTGCTAAAATTACCCAATATCCTTTTCATTGCAACGAAGTTTTAGTCTTAATTACGTAAATAAATATAGATACCGTCACAGCAACATGAATAATTTTGATCATGAACGACGATTCAAAGATAATTATACATCTTTACACAATTTTGTTCTTTATTTCTGGATGAATTTAAAGACTAAAACTGTGTGTATTTTTATACAATAATAATTATAATAACAATTTGATATCGTATCGTGATTGATACAGTTACATTACAAAACAATGTACAATCACGAGCAAAAGTATGTGTCCACTCAGCATATTTCAAAAGATATTTTCTCTAAAAATATTGTTTGCATTTATATGTTATAACGAGAATAGGAAATTAGGAATCCATACTATTATAAAATACATACGTCTTAGTTCGAAAGTTTAAATCGATTTGAATAACTTGAAAGTTACCAAGGGGCCATTTATTAATTACGTAAAAATGATTTTGGCTAAATTCTAAATTCTCCCCCCTATTCTTAAGTAAGATTCCATTTCGTTTTTAAAGTAATAAAACCGGCCAAGTGCGAGTCGGACTCGCACACGAAGGGTTCCGTACCATTGACTATATTTAGTATTTGTTGTTATAGCGGCAACAGAAATACATCATTTGTGAAAATTTCAACTGTCTAGCTGTCACGGTTCATGAGATACAGCCTGGTGACAGACAGACGGACAGACAGCGAAGTCTTAGTAATAGGGTTCCGTTTTTACCCTTTGGGTACGGAACCCTAAAAATGTTGTTAGAAAAGGATCAGCTTACTCCCAGTTTGATGTACTTAAATCAAAGATTTTTATTTTTCAACAGATAATTTAGGTATATTTTTGTATTGCTGTCAACTACAGATTAACATTATATTATGAGATACATAATCTAGTCTTTGAAGATATTACGTAAGAATGGGTTTGACCCCCCCCCCCCCCTCCCCCCCCCAAAGTAAGAGTATTGTAGAGATTTTATCCATCACGGCGGGTTTTGGAAAAATCTCTACATACTCTTACTTTCCCTCAGGACCCTTTCGTAATTAATGAATGGCCCCCAAGTACATACATATTTGTGCTCGCGTCTGAACTTGTAAGTAAACGGACATATACCTGTAAAGTCTTAGTACTTAGTTCTCCTTAGAAGGCTGGATGGACCAGCCCAGGATACGCCGGTCAAAGCCGCAACTGAAGAAGTTTATGTTGGACGATATGTCGTCGGCCCAGGCTACCGATGTAACCATGCGACGGTGGCCCTGTGGTTCAATATTCATTTGTGAATTTTTGTTCCCTTTCAAAAGAGTAGTATTACTATATATTATTTATTTTAAAATATGAATGTCTAGTGACTTTCATCAAGTCGATAGTAATCTAAATTGTGTCAATTTAGAACTTAGATAAAGCCAGTTGATTGGGTTTTTAACCATGATTTAGTTAGACAATAACTTCCCTACACAGTATTATAATACAATACGCACATGAATCCGAAATATCAGAGGTGCGTTCTTTTGGGTTCGAACTCGACACCTAAGACTTCGCAGTCCGACGATGGTCATACTACTAGGCTATCACTGCTGATGCTTGTTTTGGCGCAGCATTATAATGAGAGGTTTTCCTTTTGAGGTTTTAAAAAAATACTTAGTTTCCAAGAACTCTATAGATGGCGTTGAACTTACTATGCCAAAGCCAAAACGCTTGAAAAAAAAAACATTGTCACGTCACATACTCTCGTTGACTGACACTTTCATTTGCTTAACCTTCCGAATATAACCAACATTTCTCGCGCTTTGTTAAAATCAGTTTTTTTAGGTTCCGTTCCTTGCATTATCATACTTACTCCTAGCGCCATCTATCCAGCGACTAGGGAAGAGCTAAAAAGAAAATCCCTCATTATTCTTCGACATTTCTCTATTAGTCGTCATTCGTCGTCTCAGGTAGCCCTTTCTTGTCATATTATCACCTTTGACACGGTGAATATACAAGTTATAGCACTAATAATAATATCTCGTTTTGCATGTCGCCACTATAGTACATTACATTCGTGCCAAGGTCGGGTCATTACTAATAACAAAATAAATATAATAATAATAAATATTTCCGATGGGGACTACTGAGAAATTCTTGATGGAAAACCCTATAACTCTTTGCCCGACCTGGGAATCGTAGCTAGGATAGGACCAGTCAGCAGTCACTAGACCGAAAGGGCTGCCTTCACGAGCGAGAATCGCAGCGATATTATCGTCCTTGCCACGTTTTTCTATACACTCTCTTTTAGGCCGTCTGCACGAGCGAGAGAATCGCGGCGATATTTTCGTATAGAAATACGTCAAATCGCCGCGATTCTCTCGCTCGTGGAGGCGGCCCCGAAGAGTCACTATTAATAAATAAAAAATGTAAGTGCATATCACCTGTCGGCTGGAGCGTGGTAAGCGCGCGAGCCTCTGCCCCTGCAGGTCGAACAGGCGCACCTGCCGGTTGTCGTGCGGGATCGCGATCAGTCCGTTACCGCTGACGCCCACGCGGTTCACCGAAGAGTCTGATCTGATCGTAGCTAGTGCTGATCGCATGTTGCGGACGTCCCATACCTATAGAAAAATAAAATGAAATACTCTTTCGGCGTCTTTCCTGACACATCAAAAAAATCATTGAATATTTTTATAAATAAAAGGTGGCGATTTTCACCTGCATTCTTCTTGAAGTATGCAGGTGAGCGAATCGCCACCTTGTATTAAAAATATTCAATGGAGTGGCTAAGGCAAAGTAAATCTCAGATGGCGCCACCATAGTTGGTCTCAATCTGACCAATGAGGTTAAGCTATTTTGAAATATAAAACGACATTACCACATTTTCAACCAATGACGATGTTTAGGTAGGTACCAACTATGCTATCGCCATTAGTTCCACAGTTAGCCTGGCCATTACGTAATGTGTGTATATTACGTGCGTGTATTACGTAAGTGAAACAATTAGTTATAATATTGTGCATGCTTTACCTTTACGGAACGGTCGTCAGATCCGGACACAACTTTGTCTTCTCGTGTGAATACCGCCGATGTGACGCTCCTGAAAAACAATTAAATTATTTAACTAAACGCAACTCAAGCGTGTTAAATATGGGTATGTATAGACCAGGGATGTTACGAAGAAGCTTCGTAACATCCGACTCCGATATGTCGGAACTTCCGATTGATCTTACACCTCCGGTTCAGACTTCAGTTCCGATACTTTTAAATAGGTTTTAATCGGAGGTCGAAGCATAGCAGATAGCGGCGGGCGGCGGCTGCGGGTAACGTGTACGAACAGGTTTATGATGTGGCCCGGGAACAGCACGCGTTCTGTCTTTTATTGCCTGACCTTAACACACCTTTCTTCTTCAACTCCGCCTCCGACTCCGGTTCCGACTCCGACTCTGGCTCCGAAAAACCAAATTTAAAAACTCCGACTCCGATTCTAATAAAACCACCTCCGTAAAATCCCTGGTATAGACATACCGGTATTTTAAAAGGAGTAAATGATAGCATTAAGGCTGACAGGAAAGAACGGAAGAAAAAAATGTGTTGCTCCGATCCCAAGTGACAAGGCCAGGAATATGATGACGGTGCGGTGATACACTTTTATTGCATAAACTTACTCAGTATGCCCTTGAAAGACGGACACGGAGTGTATGGGCTCACGGAAGTCCCACAGGCGGAAGGTGGTGTCCCGAGACGCCGTCACGACGAGACGCGACGCGTGGTGCGCAGACGCATGCGTCAGCTCGTGGTCGTGTCCTGACACAAGGTGAATAGTCTAAAGATTTCGCCACACACCGACATACGTACAGATGAGGGACGTGTGCGTCAGAATGGCTGGTTGTCTGTAGCGTAGGTCTATGAGAGATGATTCGAAAATTGCTACATATAATAAATAATTGCTACATAGGATATATATTCAGAAATAATATTTTTTTTTGACCAGCAATCCTGACGTTTGGTTGGCTGGTCACCTCCTAGTTTAAAGTCAAGCGTGCAGAGTTTCCCGAAATGTATTGCGTCAATAATTGCTACATATTTACTTCATTTATCTCATTCAGTTGTAACTTCAAACATATGTGAAATAAAGGATGTAGCAATTATTT
Source organism: Xestia xanthographa (assembly GCA_905147715.2). Classification (NCBI taxonomy): domain Eukaryota; kingdom Metazoa; phylum Arthropoda; class Insecta; order Lepidoptera; family Noctuidae; genus Xestia; species Xestia xanthographa. The sequence continues at coordinate 14,625,898 of LR990652.1, forward strand.
AAATTATCCCAAGGAAAAGTGCCTGATAAAATAATAAAGGTAAATAGTTGCAGTGCGTCTTCACTCAACGGTATTGCTACTTTAGGAGGCAGGCGGTCTAAATTGTTAAATGGCATGTTATGTATGAGTAGGTAAGTGGATAATAAGCATTTTAGAAGGATATCGTAAATAAAAACAAAATGTGACTCGTTCATAAGATTCACTTTAATAATATTACAATTTACTTGAAAAATATTCATTAATTTACCTTATTTTCATATTATTTTTTCGCATATATTATACAATGTGGAATTAGCTCAATCACCATCACTATCACAACCACCATCATTATCACAATCACCATCACTATCACAGTCTCCATCACTATCACAACCACCATCATTATCACAATCAATATCACAATCACCATCACCATCACAATCACCATCACAATCCCCATCACCATCGCTATCACTATCACAACCACCGTCATTATCACAATCACCATCACTATCACAGTCACCATCATTATCACAATCACTATCACAACCACCATCATTATCACAATCATTATCAAAATCACCATCACTATCATCGTTATCACAATCATTATCACAATCACCATCATCGTTATCACAATCATTATCATCGTAATCACAATCAATATCACAATCACCATCACTATCACCATTACAATTACCATCAAAATCACTATCACAATCACCATCACAATCATAATCACCATCACCATCACAATTACCGTCATAATCACTATCACAATCACTATCCTCTTTATCACAATCATTTCATCGTAATCACAATCATTATCATCGTAATCACAATCATCTTCATCATTATCACAAACTCTAACCTCTTTATCACAATCATAACATTTCCATTGTGAATTGCGTCTGCAATGAGCTTTGTAGTGACCAATTAGTGTTTCACATATTGGGGGCTCGAATTCTATTATTGACAGTAAATGAAACTCAGATCCTTGTAAAGAAAGAGATGTTGGTGGATCATCTATTGAAATAAATTGATTGGAGTGAAATTCAAATGCAATAAGATCTCGCAAAGATACACTAAATGATTTAACACCTTTACATTTACTTCGCCGGTATTCTGTAAGTTCTTGAGCATTAATTAAAGTATTTGCGGCTTCTTGTAAATCATTAATGGCTGAATCTTACGCTGAACTCTATTGATTGCACAATCTGATTCTGTACAATGTTCACTTTCATCTGCACTGTAACAATCTATTAAAATGCGTTAAATATATTATTTACATTGACGAATCGAACAAAAATACGAAGAGTAAAAAGAAGCTAATTCCACATTGTATAATATATGCGAAACAATAATATGAAAATAAGGTAAATTAAAGTAAATTGTAATACACCCACATTTTGTTTTTATTTACGATATCCTTTTAATATGCTTATTATCCACTTACCTACTCATACATAACATGCCATTTAACAATTTAGAACGCCTGCCTCCTAAAGTAGCAATACCGTTGAGTGAAGACGCACTGCAACTATTTACCTTTATTATTTTATCAGGCACTTTTCCTTGGGATAATTTAAATAAATGCTACATCCTTTATTTAACATATGTTTGAAGTTACAACTGAATGAGATAAAAGAAGTAAATATGTAGCAATTATTGACGCAATACATTTCGGGAAACTCTGCACGCTTGACTTTAAACTAGGAGGTGACCAGCCAACCAAACGTCAGGATAGCTGGTAAAAAAAAATATATATCTAAATATATATCCTATGTAGCAATTATTTATTATATGTAGCAAATATAAGCAATTATGTAGCAATTTTCGAATCAACTCTTATAGACCAACGCCACAGACAACCAGCCATTCTGACGCACACTGAGGGACCCAGACAAGTGACTATCGCTTTCAAAGTGTTTCATATTACTACAATGCTTTTTAACAGAATTGACATAGGCTTTTCGTTAGCTTAAGGCGCTGGCGCTCCCTCACCGAAGCTGCAACTGGTTGCGACAGTGTGCCACATGACGCAAGGTGTTGCCATACCGCACGAAACTGGCCACAATGTGCAACATATTACATACGGCCTTGTGCAATGCCGCATTGCCCCGGCGCACGGTGGATCGAAAATCGGCTGTAGAAGACATAGGATCTCGATGTCTTAAATGTTATTTTTTTTGCTGGAAATGACTTCTGCCGATCATTACTGTTCTATAAAATGTCATATGAAGTAATTCTGTGCACAAATGGAAGAGTTATAATTTTTATAAGAAAAAAATGTATGGAGCTGACATGAAAAATGAGGATATCTCTGGAATCGCAAGGTTCGCCATTATATCCTTGCACACTGTTATAGTACTATTTATTTGTGAATTTTTGACATACTTAATATCGCATATCACTTGCGATTTTTATTTTAAAAATCTTCAAAATTAAAAAAAAAAAAAAAACAGTATATGATACATTTTAATGCTTAAATATGGCTATACCAAGTGTAATTTACAATATTTTTTATGCTTAGACCAAAACATTCTAAGAAATCACAAAGTTGTATTACCTACTTTGTGATTTTCATTTGAAATGACATGGTAATTATGAATTACGTAATACGTAATCTTGTCTAATGCCTCAAGTCCACATTAGCTAATGATTAATAAAACTTAATACCTATATACCTAGTTAAAAGGATACGTATCAAAATAATTTGGGGTACTCGCTAATTTAGCAATTAGTGCAGGATTAACTTAATGAAAGTAATCAGTCAAACATTGGATTCACAACTTCAGTTCATTTAGAGCATTTCTAATACTAACATCTATCCTACCGTGTCTTTTTACTCAGTGATCGTGAATAATGGAAAGCATTATTACAAATTTGGATTTGTTTGTTATTCTGAGCAATCAGGATGCTTCGTCTTTCGATCACGAAATATTGTTCAACACACTTGTTATTCGACTGGGCTCTAGCCTTTCAGATGAAGACAGTGTTACCGTGAAAGAATTTTGTCGAAGATTTACACGGGCAGTTCAAAAGAGATGGTTACAATCCCACAGGAAAAGTGAAGTTTTTAGACGTGATTACAGTAATTGGCTTGAGGCAAATATTGACTGGCCAAACTGCGTGCAAACCAATTTGCTCATTCAAGAATCAACAAGTGAAAATATTTCTACTGAACCTGTACCATCAACTTCAACAATGAAATCAACTTCAACGATGACAAAAAGATCTCGAAAGCCGTTTGAAGATCTAAGTAACAAGCAGAAGAAGAGACGATCTGATGAATATATAGGCGATGACCCTAATGAAGTAGCTTATTCAGCTGCAGCACTTTTGAAAGGAGATGGTCTTGAGAATATTGCATCTGTTATTGAACATATGCTCCAAAATCCAGAAGCAGCAGCAAAAATCAAGGAAATGTTGAACAAACCAGCTCCTTCAACAATACTTTTCACCAGAAAAAGCACTGGGTTTGCTACTTTCATTAAAACTATCGAAATGGCAATATATCACATTAAGGGAAACGACTATTCGAGAAGGTTCAAAGGAGATATATCCATCTTACTATAAAGTGCAAAAAGCTAAGCTACAGTGCTACCCTCCGAAGACATTTGTGACTGTAACGGATTCATCTGCTAAGATTGCACTACAAGCGTTACTAGATTTAACAGTAAACAGAATTTTTGAAACTATTCGTAGTCCTGATGCGATACAAGATAAACAATTGATATTAATATCAAAGTGGGGATTTGACGGTGCATCTAACCAAAGTAGATATAAGCAAAACATAGTGAGTGGTCAAGATGATTCCAGCATATTTATGACCTCTTTGGTTCCATTAAATTTGACAGCTGACGGTGATACCGTATGGGTGAATCCAAAACCCTGCTCACCTATGTATTGCCGTCCAGTCCAGTTTAGTTTTGTGAAAGAAACCAAAGACGTTGTCATAAATGAAAAACCTGCAATGGATAACGAAATTGAAGCTCTCGTTCCCTCAAAATGTCAAGGACATGAAATTAGTCACAAATTAACGATGACGATGATTGACGGCAAAATTTGTACATATCTGTCTGAAGCTAAGTCAAATGCGGCCTGCTACCTGTGTTTGGCTAAGCCTACAGAAATGAATAAGTTAGATGTCATTGCGTCAAAAACCATTTCTTCTGGTGTGTATGAGTTCGGATTATCATCACTTCATGCCCGCATTAATGTGATGGAATGTCTTCTACACATAGCGTATCGTCTCGACTTCAAAAAGTGGTCTGCAAGAGAAGAAGGTCATCAAGAGTTATTGCATTCACGAAAAAAACTCATTCAAGATCGATATTATATATATATATATTATTATTATTTTTATTCGATATTCGATGATCTCAACCTTTTGATTGACATCGTTAAGCAAGGATCAGGCACAACTAACGACGGGAACACAGCAAGGCGGTTTTTTGAATTTCCTGATAAAACTGCAGCGATCACTGGATTAGATGAAGACCTAATACGCAGATTTGCTGTGATTCTGCAAGCTATCACATCTGGAGAGATTGTAGACGTGCCGAAATTTAAAGAATACGCTAGAACAACCGCTGAAAAATACGTGGAACTGTATGATTGGTACTACATGTCATCAACCGTCCACAAATTGTTGATTCACGGAGGGGACATAATTGCAGAAAATGCTATTGTACCAATTGGAAGTCTTTCGGAAGAAGCTTCAGAGGCCCGAAACAAAGACTTTAGGAGGTTCAGAGAACACCATTCGAGGAAAAAGAGTAGACAAGCATCAAACGAGGATATCCTCAATATGCTTATCGTCTCTTCTGATCCTCTAATTTCTTCCACAAGACCAAAATTAGATGCCCACAAGAGGCAGACATACTTTAAGGAAACAGTAGAACTACTGAAACTTCAGGATCAGGAAGCTCCGACAGAGTTCTTAGAAGTTATATCTATTGTAGAGCCTGATTCTGAAGTGGATTCTGATGGTGACGAAGTATAAAATAAGTTAACTTTTATTGTTTATGTTAGGTTAGGTTAAATAAATATTTTTTTTTAATAATTTGCTTTTATTTTTAATCATACAATAGTTTACCATTTATTGTTATTGACTAATGATCACGTTTATCTAATTACCCTCATTATGGTACGTATCCTTTTAACAGGTATATAGGTATTAAGTTTTATTAATCATTAGCTAATGTGGACTTGAGGCATTAGACAAGATTACGTATTAAGTAATTCATAATTACCATGTCATTTCAAATGAAAATCACAAAGTAGGTAATACGACTTTGTGATTTCTTAGAATGTTTTGGTCTAAGCATAAAAAATATTGTAAATTACACTTGGTATAGCCATATTTAAGCATTAAAATGTATCATATACTTTTCTTTTTTTTTTTTAATTTTGAAGATTTTTAAAATAAAAATCGCAAGTGATATGCGATATTAAGTATGTCAAAAATTCACAAATAAATAGTACTATAACAGTGTGCAAGGATATAATGGCGAACCTTGCGATTCCAGAGATATCCTCATTTTTCATGTCAGCTCCATACATTTTTTTCTTATAAAAATTATAACTCTTCCATTTGTGCACACAATTACTTCATATGACATTTTATAGAACAGTAATGATCGGCAGAAGTCATTTCCAGCAAAAAAAATAACATTTAAGACATCGAGATCCTATGTCTTCTACAGCCGATTTTCGATCCACCGTGCGGCGTAAAGCAGGTTCTCGAGTTCTCGTAAGTCAAAAATAGCAACTTTCCAGGAGATTGTAAAAACTGCATAATTACATACAATACCATTTACCATTTGTGTTCACTATAATTTAAATAGAGACGTTGCTTGTTTCTGTAATTGGCCGATTCTCTAGCAAAAGGCTTCCAAAATAGAAATGTGATAAAATCGCCTAAAATGACTTACTTACGTAGTATTAGAACACTAACGATTGCTCGAATTTGAACTGTTCTATTACAGGCGAGTGCTTCCGGTATATGAGCGCCTCTATGTCTAACCCATTTATTTTTGATATTACCATCATTGTTATCACTGATCGAATGACACTTGTCTAGCCCTAAGATCAACCCCGAACAATGAGTGAGAGTACAAATAGTGCTGTTCGTGTACTATTTGTACTCTCACTCATTGTTCTGAAAACAGCTAGGTCGAAAGTATGTTTAAAATATAATAATATAATACAGTTGCATCACACAACAGCACAAAAACTTCTCTGAAAAATATTAATATTTCATACCTGTAAGGACTTGCAAACAGTCCCCAGTTTCCACATCATAGAGATTCGCGGTTCGGTCCCAGGAAGCGGTGATGACGTGGTCGCCGCCAGTGAGCCAGTCAGCGGCCACCACGACACCTTGATGTCCGTTCAGCTCCGTCAGCGGGGTACGCAGCACTTCCGGTCTATCTCCACCTTCGCCGAGACTCTCTTCGCCACCCCCTTCCAATTCTTCTTCAGAGGATTGGCCACGCTAAACGTTCAGAATGTAAATCAGTGATGGAACTTACGTGCCGTTGGCGTTGGATTACAGAGGGTGGAGAAACTACCGCTCTAAGGAGTCATCACACTTATCAACGCTGTATCGGCTTAAACCGATCACATATCACAATATTTTTCGCATTTAGTTGGGAGGAGTGTCAAGTATCGTCGTCCGAATCGAATCGCGGCGAATGACGTCTTTCTCACTTTTATGGCATATAGACATGGCTCCTTCTGATTAGGGAATATGCATGAAATACAAAACTATTTTTATTTATTAAAAATGCCTTGTATTGGTGTGGTGCTTAAGAGTGCGGCGCCATCCGCTCGCAACTGCAATTCGAAGCGAAGGCAAAAACACGTTGAAATATTGTTGTCTCTGTTTCACACTCCCCGGCCCGTTGCGTAGCCGCGCGTGAGCCAGTGTGAATAGAGTGTACCTATGCGTGTGTTAATAGTGTTTGGTGTTTACCTTTTTATTAGTTATCATGTTCATTGTTTGCTTTATTTTTGTTAGTTACTTTGTGCAATCGTTAGTATATGTGCAGAATAGTAATGCGTTTTTAGGAAATCTGTCTACAATGTTTTTATCTCAAATGTTAGATTAACTCAAAATCTAGGCTTTGTTGAAAAAAACCGGCCAAGTGCGAGTCGGACTCGCACACGAAGGGTTCCGTACCATTGACTATATTTAGTATTTGTTGTTATAGCGGCAACAGTGATACATCATCTGTGAAAATTTCAACTGTCTAGCTGTCACGGTTCATGAGATACAGCCTGGTGACAGACAGACGGACAGACAGCGAAGTCTTAGTAATAGGGTTCCGTTTTTACCCATTGGGTACGGAACCCTAAAAAATCTGGGTTACTTACTACTCTTTCTATACCACTAATGTAGATAACTGAAAATCTGAAATAAAAGTAGGTACGAACTGCGGGTCTAAAATGGCCGCTCTAGCAGAATCCACGCAGAATCTTAGTATGAATCACGTCAAAAATTTAAAATTCTTAAAATGGACTTTATGTTTATGAGGTTAAAGTCCATTTTAAGAATTTTAAATTTTTATCGTGATTCATATTATGATTCTGATAAAGCGGCCATTTTAGACCCCCTGGTGGCTCAGTGGTGGCGGCCCCGACTTACGAACAGTAAGGCGCGGGACAAATACAAGAGGCGTCGGGCGCGGACATGGCGCGGGCGGCTTCCTATTCCATTCAAATATCATACAAAATGCATGGAAATAACGTGCAATTTAGGCTACACGGTATATCATTGCGCTGACGAGGATGTGACGATAAACGATATACCTACCGTGTGTTGTATTTGTCCCGCGCCCATAGACTTAGTACTTATAATACTGCCCGCGCCTAAGTCGTAGGTTCGAACCCAGGCAGGCGCATTACTTTGTGTAATTCATCAACTCTGCTCTCAAAACGGTGAAGGAAAACATCGTGAGGAAAGGAAACCGGCATAAGTATCCTAGAACCTAAAAGTAGGTAGGTAGTAGGTAGGCAGTAGGTAGGCAGTAGGTAGGCAGTAGGTAGTCAGTAGGTAGGCAGTAGGTAGGCAGTAGGTAGGCAGTAGGTAGGCAGTAGGTAGGCAGTAGGTAGGTAGTAGGTACTCATCAAGACGAATCAAACGAGCCCAAACTCGAAGCGGTTGCGTTGTTTTATTACGGAGATCCTTTGGCCCCCCTTTCAGCTTCATCATCAAACCCTGATTACCACTTAGCACCAAAGTACTCGTCAAGACAAATCATACGAGCCCAAACTCGATGGGGTTATGTCGTTTTGTAACGGAGTTCCCATGGACACCTTCTAGCTCCATCATCAGACCCTGGACCCTAAAGACAAAGTACTCGTCACGACGAATCAAACAAGTTCAAACTCGATGGGGTTACGTCGTTACATTATAGAATTCCTATGGCCACCTATAGCATTGTCACGCGATATACCTACATATGCGTGCAAAATTTCAGCTCAATCGGTAATCGGGAAGTGGATCAAATTTTACTTGCAAGATTTGATTACTTACAGATTACAGACAAACATCGGGACACGTGAAACTATATCAAAGCTTGTAAAATAAAACATAATATTTATTTAGTCGGTAGGTACCTAGGTACCCTTATGTTATGATTATGAATGAAACCTATTAGTCGGACATTTGAATCCTAAACACATCAAATTCAGTATGTACTAACCCAGTGTAATGTAATTTCGATTATGAACGAGAAAAAATATGTGGCAGGCATTTTTTTGGTCTGAGTTTAAAAAAATTATGAAAACAAAAAGGTAGGTAGATACTTACTGTGAGATTCCTACATCCCATCCCAACGTTTGGAGTCCATGTTGCTAACCTTTATATATAATTATGTTTATGTAGGTACCTGTTTTGTAACCTAAATTTAACCAAATCGTAAGCAAATATCGAAGTCCGTAAACAAAACAAAAGTCGTACTAAAGTAGGTAGGTAGGTTACTCGATTCCAAATCACAAGGCAAATCTAAATCCAAATCCGTAGCATAGGTAAAGAAGTGTCAGAAATATTACGACACAATTGGCAAAAAAATACGCACGCACAATGCAATCAAGTAATCGTCTAACATTGACGAACGAATTGCCCGGCCCGGCCGGGTGGCGAGGTGCGCAGGCACACATTTACATATTTTGTCACTATACTCAACACATCCAAATGTACTGTCCCTCGCCCCGCGCGACCGCGCCCCGCCCCAGCTCAATGCTTGATGCGATGGCACGACTTCCGATGAACATTTGTGATTAATTTGAATGTGTGCCGTAATACCAAAAATGATGAATGAAAACTCAATGCTTTTCCATTATTTTTTTTATATTATTTAACTTAACAATATAAGACATGTTTCCATTTGAACAATGTTACAAATACTACCGTTTTTAATATAGAACAGATGAGATGAAAACATCGTATTTATACTGTAAAAATGTGAGATATTCAATTTGTTTGCATTTCGCTCTTGATAAGTATTTTGCAAAAAAAAAACAATGGAAACCTAGGTAATTACCATCTTGTTCCGAATAACAGCATATTAAGGTGGAAATATGCTCAGACTGAAAATGATTTTGGTATTACGTTTGTATGGACAAATTCACACTCCCCGGCCTCTTAAGAACATTGTGGATCACTTGTTTAGGTTTCTTAAAAAACACTTATTTTACAATTTATTGTTTTATGTAGCATGTTTTTAGTGAAACGGAACGCACTCTCAAAACACATCGTTCCTCGATAAAGCCGGTAGTGACGTCAAAGTCTATATGTCAAAAAAAAACTTTTATTTGAAAAGTACTCAAAGTTTGACAAATATTTTATTATAATATTGTTAATGCAATTTATGCTTGAATAAAGCATATACAATTAGTAAAATTATTTGATTAAGGCCAAAATATTAGATGTAAACTGCCTAGATTGAGGTAAATGACGTCACATCATGGCCGCGACAGTCACGGACGTTTAAACTGTCGCAGAAAATTGCAGAAGTTTAATATTATTTTTGAGCAGCAAGTATTTTTTGAACTTAACTTTTAATACTTTTCTTGGGTTGATGTTAGTGTATTTTATTGATTTAAGTGAAGAAAAAAATACATGCATATTCCTTAAACCGATTCCGCGTCGACAAGTGAAGTCACTCCTTTAGTATAAAGAAAGTAATAAATAAATTCATAATATAGAAATTATGAAATAAAACCGTGAGGTGTTTTAGAATGACTCTAAACCGGATAATAGGCTAGTTTCCACCATCAATAAATTGCAAATCTATGTAGTCCTTCAGTTAGAGCAGCCTTTCCCAAAGTGGGCGATAACGCCCCCTTGTGGGCGCTGCAGGCCTAAAGGGGGGCAGTATGAGACCCAGAAAAAAAAGGGGGCGTTGTGTAGAGGCTTAGGGAACGATTTGTAATTTTATCTAGGAGGACTCTTAGACACCGACTGCTCTAGCTCTCGACTACAACTTGTGAACATAAACTAGTTAGTATTAATTTAGAGATCGAGAGAAGAATCGATTGTTGGTTTATTTTGAATAAAAGACACTCTGTCTGAATACTATAAAGAGACACCTGCCAATGAGAATGATTATTGAAACGCAATCAATAATCATTCTCATTGGCAGGTGTCGTAGAGTTAACTTGAGACCTGAGCGCCGTTGTGTACTACCTACTGCGCTCAGGTCTCAAGTTAACTCTTGCGGGTTATCGTAAAAATCTTGTTTAGAATGATTTTTTAATCTCCGCTAATATAGCTAACAAAAGTTAATTTAATTTGAAATTATAGTGGTTTTTAAGTAGGTGAAAAAATGGGGGCGTTAAAAATAATTTATTCTCAGAGTGGGCAATAGACAAAATAAGTTTGGGAACCTCCGAGTTAGAGTAATGGAAAATATTGGACACATATTTTTTGTTTTTGTAAATCAATGAATATTGACAAAGATAAAGCTCATCAAAACCAAGAGTGCGTCGTTTTAGTGCGTTGTGAACAACGCACTAAAAACTATAGCACGGCGTGACGTATTGAGAATTTTAAAAGCGTCGTATCTTCGTCAATTTTGGTTTACGTCAAAAGAAAAAATACGTGTCAAATATTTTTTAAATTATATTTTTCAGGACACAAGCCTATTGACTTAGTAAGTCAATCAGCATTGCAATCAATTTCCTTGATGTATTATTTAAAAAAAGAATAATATACTAACCGGTAAGTCCCAGTTGACGGCAGCCTGCCAGACATGCGCTGTGTTGTCCCCACTGCTGGTGAGAGCAATGTCACGGCTGGGGTGGAACCGGATCGAGTTCACTGACCCTGAGTGCCCAGTGTACTGCAGGAGGCACTTGCCCCACTCCACGCTCCACACGCATGCTGTGTGATCTATAAGCAATATTTTATTGATGAACCTACTTTAGAGATACACTGTTCTAGGGCTGACAGTACTTGTTGACGAACAAAACCGACCCGAAGCATTACAACACAATAATGGGCTCAGCTTCAGCTCAAGTCAAAATCTGTCGGCTGATTATTACTTTTGTGCTTTTCAATATTAGACTTGTGTCTCAAGAAATTACTGTTAGCAAGAAATACTATATGCACACATATGTCTATGACATGTCATCAATTAAATGTATTGTTTATTTATTGTAATTATGATATTTACTAACAATAGGTTAAGATTATACTAAGAATTTATGGATATTTATGGCATACAATGGCTGTCGCCATTCTCTAATATATACCATTTGACCGCAATAAGTACACTTGAGGAAATAGTGTTCAGGTGTAATGTGTTAATTATGTAAATAAAATAAATAAATACCTGCAGATGCAGTGCCAATAAGTGCTTGACCAGGGCGAGCTGAGGACACATCCCAGATGCCATCCTTGTGTCCACTGAACTCCCTAACTAACTGGCAGTTGTACGTCGGGGCCTTAAAGCTGGACACTATCTTACTGGTCTGAACCCTCAATTTGTGACTGGCTTTCACTTTCTGAGAGTTGCTTTGAGTTACTGTGGAGGTATTACAACAGTATTATTAACAGAATATAAATATGTATATTTATTTATTTGCATTCCACAATGTATGTATGTGTTATAAATGGCATAAAGCTAAGAACAATTTTTTATTAAATTGCTACCAAAAGTTTACCATATTATCATGATGACATTATTATGTTTAGGATGTCATTAATTCTCTGATAGGTATATGTTGTCTTCAAAATTTGTTAGTCGGCATTTTAATTTTATACCTAACTATAAAATTAAAATAACAACAAATTTTACATTTTAACTTTTAATTATTTTCTTGGGTAGTACTGTATTTTGTTGATTTAAGTGAAGAAAAAAAACATGCATATTATATTATTGTAGTACCATAACATAACATGCAACAGGCCTAGCAACAAATCTGGACTTAACATTTGAGTAAGGCTACTAACATTTCACTTTAGAGTTTTTTCCTGCAACATCAAACTCAATGTAGTCCAAGTTCTGTTTATCTCCCACATAGCTTTCTCGTTCCAATTTCTCGCTCAGAATATCTATTTTCTCTTGGACTGGAAACAAAAAAAAAAAAACAAATCAATCAAGCTGTAATTGTAGCAATGGGTGTACAAAAACAAGGAGCAACATTGCCTCATATTGCTCTAACATAACTGTTTATCAAAGTGCTCCTTTGCCATTGGACATTATTGCTACTGTTAACATAGCTTTAATGTTTAAATATAATAGAAATAATGCATATTTAGACTGGTTATATTCCCTGACTAATAAGATTTGATTATTGCTACACAACACCTAAATTCTCCTGCAAACAGATGAATACAAAATAAAGTAAGGATATTTTTGCTACTAAGTTGTGCAACTTAGTTCAGGTAAGATACAATGTTGGCTAGCAAAAATAGAGGAGATAAATAAGACTCCTCCCAAGACTTTCCATAAAATGTTAGGTCGCACAAACCAAACTCTCACCATGTTTACTATGATAGTATGCATTTAGGTTGTTTGCTTATGATTGGCTATGTCAAGTATTTTTCAAAGTGATGAGAAAACAATGCCCTGATTGTGAACAAGCAGTAGAATGTTTGAATGTGTATAACAAATTATTATACGGTTTTAAGTTGTAAAGAAACAATTAGGTACCTACATCTTACTGGCATTGTTTATATAGTTTCATAGTGGAACTTGTTATGATGAATTGTTTGTAATAATTCTACACTGAGGTTATATTTTTGAATAAAGAAACATGAACCTAGAAGAATAACATACACATTGATAACTATAATATAAGTAGGTACTTACGGTTCAAATTTTCTGTATAGAGAAGGTCAAATTCTTTTTCTATTTGAGAAAACAGTTCGTGCAGTCGAGACCTAAACACGGGCGGAATTGATGTTTCAGAATCTTCCATTTTTAAGTAATTTGGTAGTCCATCGGATCCTTCAGTGAGGGCCTGGAGCCTTCTTTTACTGGATTTCATGGTCCAAGGCGGATCGCACAGGCACACCAAAGTTCTAATCACAGTACGCAGCACATTGTGCTCTAAGCCCAATTTGCAAAGCCTTGAATAATGTAAACACTATTCTGATATCGAGTAAGCACGAGATTTCAAATATTTGCAGATAAATCGTGAAATTCTAGCGAAATGTAATCAACTAACGACGAATTGCATTGTTCGAATGTTCGATTCAATCAGAAATTCGGAATTCAGTCAGATTGTCTGATTGACATTTATTGTTTTTTTGCGAAAGAACCACAGATAACATAGATTAGACCTGGGTTGACTTGACTAACTTATTTTACTCTATGCTATTTATGGAAGCCGACCCCAAAATAGGAAAAAGCTACTAAGTAGATGATGATGATGTTGATTCATCAGGCAGATTGATGTCAGATACTCAGATTAATCGACTGACTGATCAACTGAGTTGACGCTTGACCATCAAAGATTTTAATACTTTCATTATCTAGTTTGTTTCGGCTATCTATTTCTTTTCAGAGCAGTCAGGTACGAAACACCGGCCCCAACTAATTAAAAAAAAAAATGACATGTAGAAATGATTTTAAAAACTTAGATTGCAAAATAAACATCATTTACATTACATGTTATTTTTTTCATTCAGATCAGATTCGTGTGATAAAAGCTGATGCCAGAATCCAGATTGATCGTCAGACCTCTACGTATATGACAACTACCTCAACCACCACCAGTTTTGCGTAGTCTGGTAAATGAGTGCTCAAAACGGGTATGTGGTTGGAAAAGTCGAAAGCAGAAAATCTGACTTATGAACTTCGTTTGGACTAGTTAGAAGATAAACATATTAAAAGTCCTGACCCCTCCGAGGTGAGGGGCAAAGAAGGTCCCGTTTTTTGGTGTTTTGCTTATATCTCGAAAACGATGCGTCGTATAAAATTTTGTTGTACTATATAATAAAACCTCATAAAATTCTCTACAACTTTGTTTGTCACACTTTTTATCTATCCAATATTTAAAAAAAAGTAAAAAAAAATTTTTGCCAAGTTGTATAGAATTTTATAAGATTTCATTGTGTAGTACAACAAGTATTCGTGCGACACACCGTTTTCGAGATACAAACCAAAAACAACGAACGGGACAGAGAATTGGACAATTTTTTAAAAATTGTTCGTTTTTCGGAGCTCATACCAATTCAACGATAAGAGATAGATAAAAAATTTGAAAAGCAAAGTTGAAGAAAATTTTATGAGGTTTTATTATATAATACAACAAAATTTTATACGACGCAACGTTTTCGAGATATAAACAAAAAACCAAAAAACGGGACCTTCTTTGCCCCCCCCCCCACCCCCCTCGGGCTCACCTCGGAGGGGTCAGGACTTTTAATATGTTTATCTTCTAACTAGTCCAAACAAAGTTCATAAGTCACATTTTCTGCTTTCAACTTTTCCAACCACAATCATTCATTTACCAGACCTTGCAAGTGAGTGTTAAGGTATGACTTCTAGGTACTGTGCTTTGTATCAAAAACCATGCGAATGAATGTAATAATTAACACATTTAACAAATAATGTATCAGAGGAAGTCTGCATTTCTGAAAGATGTTTCTCGACGGCATTTAAAAGCCCAGTCAGACGCCCACGGTGAATGCTTCAACCAGCCCGCGAAATTCAAATTTTCTAAGTTCTTTTGCAACTTGCAGGCCAGTGCTAGGAACATGAACTTGGATGGTTGTATTGATTGATTTTTGACTATAACTACATACGTCTTACAGACGCGAAGCACTGGCCTGCAAATTGCAAAACACGTAAGAACATTTGAATTTCGTGGGCTACCCTGGAGCATCAACCTTAAGCCGGAAACACACTTACTGTCGTGACGATGACTGTGCACACTAATGTGTCGTGTCGTGGAGTGCTCTGGCGTTATTTCTGAACTGTACATAACGAACCTTTGCAGCGTTCAAACGTGCATAATGTTTTCTTCTTTATAAAAATGCACTTAGAAGAAGAAAAATAAACTTTGGAGTAATGAGGGATTTTCTTTTTAGCTCTTCCCTAGTCGCTGGATAGATGGCGCTGAACTTAGTATGATAATGCAAGGAACAGAACTTAAAAAAACTGATTTTAACAAAGCGCGAGAAAACTAGGTTATATTCGGAAGGTTAAGCAAACGAAAGTGTCAGTCAACGAGCGTATTTGACGTGACGCAATGTTTTTTTTCCAAGCGTTTTGGCTTTGGCACCAACTATCATAGTAAGTTCAACGCCATCTATAGACTTCTTGGAAACTATTTTTTTTTTAATACCTCAAAAGTAAAACCTCTCATTAAAAACGAAAAATAATAGTGCGCGTGAATAGCTCAGAAAAGGCAACATAAACTATAAGGTTTATTTTCTTCTTTCAGGTGATTTTTTTTAATTTTTATAACCGACTTCAGAAAGGAGGAGGTTCTCAATTCAATTTAAATATTTTTTTTTTATGTACACCAATTACGCTGAGACTTATGATCCGATTTTGTGATTATTCTTTAGTTTGATGCGGAATAGTTGCCATTTGGTCCCATAAAAATTTAACATGTTTTGGGCCATTATTGTTCATTTTATGAATTTTTACTTCAGTCGTGTGGTATAATTTCATGTATGTTCACCGATTTCTCCTCCATTTGAAGAGCGATTCTTAAAATTCTTTTTTTAATTTGAAAAAGAATACTCCTGAGATGGTCGCATATAAATTTAGTGAAGATCTGATGCTGATCTTCGGAGATATACAATGGAACTCTTCAAAACTAGAAGGTAAATCGGTCGTGATTGCTGCAATCACTTGGATGTATTTTATACAACATCATGACGTAACGTCACGCTTGTATGGTCTGAGGGGTACGCAGATGTGTACAACACACCCAAATTTCGACAGTTTAGGTATGTTAGTTCCATTTATTGGGGATAAGCCTATTACCATGACATGTATTGTTAAAATTTCAGCTCAATCGGTTGGGGGAAACTAGTTTGAAATTCAGTTGCAAGATTTGACCAAGACAAGTTGAATGTGTCCGCTCGCGCCACCAGGGCCGCGCCGCCCCTATGTGCGAAGTGTGCGCCGCACACAGGCGCCAAGACAATAGGGGCGCCGCGCCGCCATCGAAATTATTTTTGTTACACTTACACAACAACATATTCTTTGTAGTGGAGTATCGTAAGTACATTAGGCGCAACATAAGCCTTGTAAAAACCAAAACATAAATTGAGCTTATTGTACAAGTAATATTCACGTTTGTGGTTTAATTTTACGTTTTGGGTTTTAGTTTACATTCGTTACGAGGTCAGCGTTAAAATCAAAAGAACCGCCGTGAGTTTTTCGAATGAGTTGAACGCGACCCGATGCTATGCGTGCGACGCGGGACGCAAGCGGGGTGAGGTTAGGGTCACGGGGATTCCCCGACTTTAAGGACCGAGAGAGCCAAAACAGTGCAAGGTGATACGCATTGATTTTTTATAATAAGAATAAGTTCTAGCACTAAAAAAAAAGAATAGTTTGTGTGTTAATGATTGTTTTAACATTTATTTCGGTCGAAATTAACAAATAAAAAAAAAATAAGTTGAAACATGAAAATTCGTGAAAAAAGAGGCGCTTCATAGGTTTCGCACACAGGCGCTGTGGGGGGTCGGCGCGGCCCTGCGCGCAACGAGCCACGTGGTGTAGAAACACATTTGCCTGTTGTGTCGTGTCGGAGCATAACCTCCACTACCGTTTTGGCACAATCATGGCGAGCAGTCAGCGCCATGACAGAACGCGTCACGACACGACCCGACCTACAAAAATATCTCTAACCATACTAAATGTATGAAATCGATATGCTTCTGGCGCGCCAAGCAACGCCCCGACACGTTAGTGTGTTTCCGGCAGTAGTGTAGTAGTGGAGTGGCAGTTTTTTTTTTTTTTTTTAGGTATGAGCACTCGCAGTTGCAACTCTCTAAGGTTGCTTGACTTTACTTTAGGGCCCCCAGCCAGGGCTTACAAACTAACAGGATTTACACAATTAAATGAACAATCACTAAGGGCACCCCCTGTGGGGTTCGGACGTCGGCTTAGTGCGTCATTGAGGAGACGGCAGCAAGGGTCAACAACAGGCTGGGTAGTGGAGTACACTTCTATAGGGAACGTGCAGGAACTATAGGTGGCAGCACTAATCGACAAAAGAGACACTATGCGGACAGAAAAGGAAACTTATCACTTCTCATCGTGCTTTCAATATATTTAGACAAAATTGTCTCTTCAATTATATTATTTTTGAATATGCTAAAAGGTATAAAATATGAGTTCCGGTCTATCAATAACGATCGTCAGCGTAATATAAATGTTTAATAATATGAATTTTATATCTTTCGTTTACTTTCTGATGAAAATTGTGGTGTATGAAGACATGGTGGCTGGCATAACTAAGATAGCTTTCTTATTTTCAACACATGTTATAATGGAAGGGAATCCTTTAGCAGCGAGAACAGTATCTCCAGGCTCTATTAAATCAATTAGTTCACAATCATTTGATGAAGCAATCAATAAAATGCAGTCCGTAGCATTTAGATACAAAACTTAAAAAACCGGCCAAGTGCGAGTCGGACTCGCGCACGAAGGGTCCCGTACCATTATCTATACATTAGACAAAACGGCAAAAACATCACGTTTGTTGTATGGGAGCCCCCCTTAAATATTAATTTTATTCTGTTTTTAGTATTTGTTGTTATAGCGGCAACAGAAATACATCATCTGTGAAAATTTCAACTGTCCAGCTGTCACGGTTCATGAGATACAGCCTGGTGACAGACAGACGGACAGACGGACAGACGGACAGACGGACAGACGGACAGACAGACGGACAGACAGCGAAGTCTTAGTAATAGGGTTCCGTTTTTACCCTTTGGGTACGGAACCCTAAAAACCAAAGGAGTGCAGCCAACTAACATTAGGTATTGTGGGTATAACCATGTTTATATTCTGAGTACATGTGGAGTATTTGATTAACTGTTGAGGGATATTCGGTGTGAACTTTATTTAGTGCGGTCTAGAACACGTGTATGGTGAAGTATAAATGGCTCTGGTATGTTTGCATGGACGGTTGATTTTGAGGGCCTTTTCAATGCAGAGTGTAACAAAAACAAGTTGTTTTCAAATATTTTTCTTTACTTCGTTTATCCATTTTTTGCGTTTTTCACCAAAACATAGTATTCTTTGGAAAGTAATAGAATTTTACGCTAATTGATTTATTTTCATTTTTGTGGATGTATTGGTACCTACATCCAGAAATGCAACAATGCATTATGATTAGTTAATTAATTTTCACTATAAAATTAATTATGTTTACTTGTTAGAAAAGTCAAAGTACAGAGCACAAGATTCGGATTGGCGACGCCAGTTGGCAGCACCATCGTTGTGCACGTTCCCTATAATACTTTCGCGGAAGTCCTATTTTAATTTTCTGGCCACACTGGTGGCTTTGTGTCAAAGATAGAGTTAAATTGTCTATTGCTAAGTATAGCAGGCAGTTGTCAAAAAAAAAATGGCTGGTGAGTGAGTAGCAAACCTAGACCTGCCAACGTTCAACTTACGTTGTTTGTTTTATTGTATTTACTATCATGTCATTTTCAGATTTATACTCAAAATATAATTGTACTTATTGCCAAGAAGAAATACATGGTGTACGCGTCAAATGCGCGGAATGTATCGACTTTGATATTTGTTTGCAGGTAAAGTAGCTTCGCTGCCATTTTTGTTTATAGTTTTGGCGCAAAATTTTAAATTGTCAGGGCACAGTTTTGACGATATTTTGTGTTACAGTGTTTTTCTCTTGGCGCTGAAATTGGATCACACAAAAATGACCACTCTTATCAGTATATGGTAAGTCATCCGAACATTCGATGTTACAGTAACATTAAAAAAAAATATATCTAATATTTACCTTTTTGAAATAACTTTATGTATTCCAGGACTCGGGAGCGTTTGGGATATTTTTAGGACGAAGTACTTGGTCTGCAAATGAAGAAGTAAGATTACTAGATGCTATAGAACAATTTGGCTTTGGAAACTGGGAAGATATAGCTAAACACATAGAAACACGGACACCTGAAGGTATGGTACTACAAATTTTAATAAAGTCTATAAATCTATGAAAACAGACTACTGCAGCGACCTTTATTGCTATAAAAACAATACATCTATGATTTCAGAGGCCAAAGATGAGTATATCACAAGATACTTGGAGGGTAGCATTGGTCGGGCAACGTGGGGCAACTTGGATAGTTCAAGCAGGCCTACGTTGAATTCCGCAGACAAAGATGAAGGACCCTTAGGCCCCAGTGCTGTATCCCGTCTACCACATCTCGCAGTTTCCTCCGATGAAGCAGCCCAACTTGGTTATATGCCAAACCGGGATGATTTTGAAAGGGTAAATCTAAATTTCTATTACGATACAAATCCATGTATCCTCACTAACCAATAATTTTTGATGATGTTTTACCTGCCTTGATCACCTCATCAAGTAGCAAGTGTGACTGTTCAATGGGAACTTGGGTTCAATTTGCATGTGGAGAGGAATTTTATTTGGTGTTTGCAGCTCTGCTGTCCCTTTGGATTACGGTAGAGTAATAGAGAGTTCACTTGTGTTTGAGTAGTGTAAGATCTCATGTGTACTTGCTTGCTATCATGTCATTTTCAGATTTATATGCAAAAAATATAATTGTACTTATTGCCAAGAAATACATGGTGTATGCATCAAATGCCTAACTCCTGCATACTTGTCTAATTTCCATTGAAATCTCAATCACCCTGATGGAAACTCAGTAATACCCATTATGATGACCTTTAAATATTCTACACTAGCGGACGTCACGCGGTTTCACCCGCGTAGTTCCCGTTCCCGTGGGAATACAGGGATAAAAAGTAGCCTATGTCACCCGGAGATAGTGTAGCTTCCTAACGGTGAAAGAATGATTCAAATCGGTCCAGTAGTTTTTAAGTTTATTCGTTACAAACTAAAATACAAGTCTTTCCTCTTTATAATATTATTAAAGATGTTGGACATCATTATGATGATGTTACAAGTAGTTTGTGACGTCTATTATTTTATATTGTTTTCAGGAACATGACCATGAAGCAGAACAGTTGATATCGACGCTGTCTCTGAACCCTGAAGATGATGAGTTGGATGTTGGTAAGCAAAAATATCCATAGACTCCATAGAGCGTTGGCGCAGATAGAACAAATATAATGTTGCCTGGAACACTGCAATATTGCCACATTAAAAAAAAAAACAAGTTCATAATGTTTATGCCAAAGTTTGAAATCAAAATTAAAATACCACCTTTACTCTTTTTTTCCAGCCCTCAAGCTATCACAAGTAGACATCTACACGCGACGCCTTAGAGAGAGAACAAGAAGAAAGCGTCTAGTGAGGGACTACCAGCTCGTCTCCGTGTTCTTCAATAACCAGAGGAATAAGCAGAAGACGCTTGGGAAACTTGCCAAAGAGAAAAAGTAAGGTTTTGTTTAAAATAATTTGCATTATTTTTCGTGTATTGGAGTTTTTATGAAGCCGGGTACAGACTGCTGCAACGTAACATGCAAGGTAACATGCAATGAAAGAATTTGCCATTCACATTGTCGCAACGTATCATGCAATGAAACAGAATTCCCATAGTGTGGACGCCTTGCGCGCACGAACCGCGCACACTACGAGCGCGAACAGAGCATTGCAACTCGTGCGCGCCGCGATCCGCCGTTTGTCGGTTTTTCGACGAACACAAAGGGGCGCGCAGTGTGCACGGAGCGCCACTCGCCACTCGCCAGTTTGGACGGGTTGCGTGTGTCTGTACGGTGGAACGCGCGCGAATAATGGAGGAAAAAGACGAAGCTGCACTGGAATCATGGAGTGAAGAAAAAGTAATGCAGTTAATTGAGGCGTACAGAACAAGACAAATTTTGTGGAATCCATAAAATGATTTTTTTACATAAAACATCTCATTTGCGTGTTCTCAGCAGACTGAGCTATGTTCGCCGCGCGCATGCCGCAAACAGATGCGAGTAGGTACCATGAGCTCAGACGAAATCTGCTCATTTTTAAAACAAAATCCCTTGCACACGATCTCCACTGTTTACCACCCTTAACGAATCATCGACACGAAGAAGAAGAATTATTGGTCTTATTATTTTTATGTTTTTTTTTTATAAAGTATATTTTTTTTATTTCATTAACAAAAACAAGGGGTCAGATGCTGCGATGCTATTGGTTGATTAGCGGCCGAATGCTGCAAGCAAAAAGAGTCATAGTGGTGGTGAGATTTCGTCCGAGCTCATAGTACATGCTCGGTTCGTGCGCGCGCTGCGTCCACACTTATGAAATGCTCCTTTCATGTTACCTTGCATGTTACGTTGCAGCAGTCTGTACCCGGCTTAACAAAGATTGCCTGACCAGTATTGACGATAACACTACCACTCCTAAAAGAGTTAGACAGAGGTGGGCATCAAAAGCTTTACCCATATTACTCCGGTACTTACAGCCTTATTCATAAAAAGTTAGAGCCTCGTTGAAGGCTCCTTGATGGCCCGATGCTAAAAAACATGATTCATAAACGTCTGTTAACGCTAATCAGTCCATCAAGGCTCTGCTAAAGTTAGACAGCCTTATTCATAAAAAGTTAGAGCCTCCTTGAAGGCTCCTTGATGGCCCGATGCTAAAAAACATGATTCATAAACGTCTGTTAACGCTATCAGTCCATCAAAGCTCTGCTAACGTTAGAGGACCGTTGACCCTCCTTTATCCCCCTGCTAAGTCACAAAATGGCCGCCGGAAATTTGAACAGCTGACTTTGACAAGAGCAAAAAACCATACCGAAGATAATTTTAGTGAAGGGAGGGTTACGCAGATTTAAAAAAATCCAGGAAAAATTATTTTCAGGACACATTCCTGAAAAGAAATTTTCCTGGTTTTTTTTTTCAAAAATCCTTTTAATGCGTTTTCCCGCTAATTTGCTGTCACTGCTGTCAATTTTTTTTTAATTGTCGATGAGGCCTTTTTTAGAGTTCCGTAGCCAAATGGCAAAAACGGAACCCTTGTATCTAGGTATCTATGGATAGGTCTTCAAAAATGATATTGAAGTTTCTAATATAATTTTTTTCTAAACTGAATAGTTTGCGCGAGAGACACCTCCAAAGTGGTAAAATGTGTCCCCCCCCATGTAACTTCTAAAATATTAGAATGATAAAACTAAAAAAAATATATGATGTACATTACCATGTAAACTTCCACCGAAAACTGGTTTTAACTTAATTAAAAAAAAAAAACACTATTATTAAAACATCGATCAAAGTTACAACGAACTACAAGAACTTTTATATTATGTTACTTGCTGCTACGGAACTTTTTTGTCTTTTGAAGTCTCTATATAGATGCTCTGTGGTCAGTCCGACCCATCAACAGTCTGCTAGCTGACTGCTAGCAGACCCATCAAACCTCAATTAAGGATTTTTTTATGAATAAGGCTGTAATGTTTAAGTTTCATGTAATAGGGTGCGAACCTATACTGTACTACCAATAATAAAATTGACTGACTATTAACGTGTCATCTTATAGAGAGGAGGCCTGTATCAGGCACGTATCCAGAGAGGGGGATAGTTGGGATTTATCCCCCCCAAGATCTGATTAAAAATAAACGGGATCATAAATTATGGTTCTCTAAGTTATTAAAAATTAAAGTACAGCGATTTTTTACATAGTTCACATGGTTGTTTCAATATTTGTCCCCCCCCCCCGAACCAAAAGTTTGGATATGTGCTTGGCCTGTATCCTAGCAGTGGGAATTCCGAATTGGTTATTTAAGTTAATATTTTTCGTATGAAGGGAGTTCACGGAGCGCGTCCGCTGGACCGCGCAGTTCTACGGGCGCGGCGAGCAGGCGGGCGCCGTGGCGGGGCTGTGGCGCGAGCGCGAGCTGCGCGTGCGCCTGGCCGAGCTGCACCGCTACCGCCTGGCCGGCGTCACCCGCGCCGAGGAGTGCGCGCACCACGACCAGCACGCCGCGCTGCGCCGCCACGCGCCGCACCACGACGTGAGAACACGACTCCTGGTACTGCCTGGCGCCCTAGTCGCTTGCTCATGCTCATTGTAGCTCACTCAAATAAGCTAAATCAACCAAAATCAACCATTTATTTCAAGTAGGCCAGTTACAGGCACTTTTGAACTGTCGAAACGAAGATTAAATTTTAACGTAGCTACAGTCCCAGTCACAAGACATAAAAACTGCGAAAGTACTGTAAAGTCTGTTTTTTAATCTCGTAGACTAAACTGACATTACGAGTGTTGTCAGTTTATTGCAATTCTTAAATAGTGATGTGGCACAACCGAAACTTATCGTTAATCAAATCAAGTATCGTTTTTTTACAATAAATTATCCTGAAATAATGTGTTTATCCTGAAATAATGTGTAGGTACTTATTTAAAACGTAATAATACAAAATTAATAATGTAAAACATACATTTTTAATTACATAACTTAATTACAGGTATTCGCGTTAATCTGATTCAGATATTGACTCCATGTCTGAGGAATATTTTGAATCATCAGAATCGCCACCTACTTCTATGATATACCTATCAGTAATGTCGTCGGTTATATGGCCCAGATGACACATTTCATCTTCAATTTTAATTACATGGACTACACAGTCTTTCCACCGCTGCGGGGTCACTTGACGAAGCCCTTCTTCAAAAAGGCTTCGTACTTCATTCATTTTGAATGTTTTATTATTTTTAGCGATATGCCCCTTTACTTGAGCCCAGACCAACTCAATCGGGTTTAGCTCGCAGTGGTAAGGGGGCAGTCGCAAAATAGTGACACCCCGTTCAGCAGCCATCTCGTCGACGACATACCTTTCATGGGCTTTTTTGTGCTTTCGGGCAATTTAATTTAATTCGGGCTTTAACATTGTCTCGTCATATGAAATAGTTTTTGATTTTAGCCAATCTTGGATTTGCCCTTTTCGCCAACTAGAAGTAGGTAACGATTCCAGTTTCCTGGTGTGATATGGAGCATTATCTATTACAAGTACTGCGTTTTCTTTTAATTTCGGAAAAATATTATTTAACCAGTTTTCGTATATATCAGAAGTCATCTCAGTCAGATTTCCCTGGCAGTAAGTAGCACGTCGTGCAGCCGTGTGTACGTACGTGAATTTTAAATATAAAAGTTTGAATGAAAATTAAATTCGTCTATTATAGATAAAAAGTTACGATTCAACAAACCGGTATCGTAGGTACAACACTGCACAAAAGAGCTGGCAACATTATTTGTAAATTTGACATTTGCATGTGTCAATTTAGTCTATGAGATTAAAAAACAGACTTTAGTTGCCTATTCCCTAGCCGTAGATCTCTATGGAGAAGAACACGGCAAGAAACTCCATGGACACTCTTTTAAATCAAAATATTTTTACAAAACAAAGCCTTAATCAAAAGTTATTTATTCAAATTAGACTGACTTTAGAACTTTTTAAACATCAAAATTTACAAAAGACTGTTCTTCAACGTCTGCAGAATGAGGCAAAAATCTTAATTATTTCTTGAAACGTTCTAAACACTGGTTGCTTATTTGACTGAGCTATACACACATATATACATACATTTTAGTACTACAGTACACGATTGTTTATATGGCGTATGAAGTTTAAAATTAAATGACCAAGTACTTCCGTAGTGGGGATGAATAATGTTGCAAAGTTTTAATCTTAACGGTAGCAAAAAATAAGTTAATTTTTTATCTGGGTTAGGTTACGGTTACGATTAGCAGTTTAGCTAGGAAACCCTAAAACTAACAACTATACATCTTACTTAACCTTTATATGCTATACCAACAATTGTATACAATAAAACATGAGTCCGAG
Source organism: Xestia xanthographa (assembly GCA_905147715.2). Classification (NCBI taxonomy): domain Eukaryota; kingdom Metazoa; phylum Arthropoda; class Insecta; order Lepidoptera; family Noctuidae; genus Xestia; species Xestia xanthographa. Next base: position 14,651,310 of record LR990652.1, read on the forward strand.
TGTCATCAGTAACCTTACTCATGAACTCATGACCGTAATTTTCTCTTTTGACGTGTTGATAATTAATAACTTACATTTCATCTATAACCCAAGGAAGGATTTGTATTGGAAATCGACGTAACGGTAACCGTGTTCCACTACACTAGATGTTAGTAATATCATTTCAATTATTTTATTAGTATCAATCATCATCTTACTTGAGACAGCAGTCCTGTTGATTTCATGGTCTCTTCTTTAATGAGTTAAAGAAGAGACCATGACAGACTGAATGTTTAAGGGGAGCGCCGGGTAGCCCGCGAAATTTCAATTTTTTTTCGTTTTTTGGTATTTGTAGGTCGACAAAGTCAAAGTCAAAGTATTTATTAGTGTGGTTTTTGGTGATAGTTGGTCTTACAGTTAGGTTACAGTAACTCAAAAAACTACCCATTAGTGCATACACTATTTAACATTATAAGAATTTACAAAAAAACAAAAATTTCAACATCGAAAATACAATATTTTTTAAAATTAGAATACACATTATACAATATCATAAATTCAAATGAATACTTTATAAAAATGCAATGATTGTCATAAATTAAGAAATATACCCTATAAATTCAAATTGACGTTTATTCAATCCCACTCAATGACTATTTCATGAAAAAGTCATTCGATCGGATTACAAGAACTTATAGGGGTTGTATTGATGATTTTAATGATTAAGACTCTTTCACGCAAAAACTACTGACCGGATTTGGATGAAATTTAGCACACAGATAGTTAATAACCTGAATTAACACATAGCCTACTTTTTATTCGGTAGTATGATCTCATGAATTATCGACTACGCGGGCGTAGCCGCGGGCATAAGCTGGTAACTCTATAAACACATATTTGTTACAGCCGCGAATCAAATTATAATCAACTAGCTGACGTCCCGCGATTTCACCCACGTAGTTCCCGTTCCCGTGGGAGTACGGGAATAAAATATAGCCTATAGCACTCACGAATAATGTAGCTTTCTACCAGTGAAACAATTTTTAAAATTGGTTCATTACTTCCGGGGATTACCATACAAACTTACAAACAAATGTTACCTCTTTATAATATTAGTATAGATATACAACCTGACACCGACCTGCAAATTGCAAAAAACGTAAGAATATTTGAATTTCGCGGGTTACCATGGTGCTTCCCCCTTAATAATAATAATATTTTATTCTTTTGACTGCCCATATTAATGGGGAAGGCTGGTCAAAGCTGATTGTAGATGGCGCGTCCATAGCTTAGTCCCAATCTGACCAATGACGTCAAACTATTTTGAAATATAAAATGACATTGACAGATTTTCAACCAATGACGATGTTTGGTTCATGTGATGCTAGCGCCATTAGTTCCACAGTTGCTAACCCCATTGATGGCAAGCATCGTTATAGAGGCTGTAAACAGACTCATCACCAAGCCGTCAACCAAGCACATCATACATACAATCATTCATACATTTTGTACATCAAACTAAGCAACTTTACGCAAAAATTATTGACTTTTTTATTGACTTTTCTTTTTGGGGTGGTAGAACTCAATGTAACGCACTCAAAACATTGTGCTGATAGATTGATTGAATAGTACGGGGGTCGTGGAGGTGTTTAAAGTACAATCTTCATTAAAATCTTGTATTAAAAAAAAAAACTTGTCAAAAAGTTGGAACTCTGAACCCCAATATCTCCGTAACTAGAAGGTTCCCAGGTATAGTGTAGAACAAAGAAATGATCGCGATGACGGAGAGAATAAGTGCCTTTCGGCTTGGTTAAGAGGTGTTTTACACCCTTTAGAATTTACAAGTATAAAGGAATGCTTCCTTTAAGTCATTTTTGCTCATTTTTGTTTACCCATACGTTTTGATAATTTCATAGAAACATTCGTTTTATACCGTCAGCCATGACTTAGTAACAGTTTCCCATTTAAAACTTTATGTCGTACTGATAAAGGTGGTTTTCTTAGTTTTGCTACTGAGGCGTGGTTGACGGTGCAGTTGTTCGCGTGGCATACACATTAATGCTTATGCCTTGTGCTTAACGCGTTTATCAATGTTGTAGTCTGTACTGGTTTGCATGGTATGTGTAGACAGTGTGTTTTGTTACAATTTATTATTGTATGGCTAAAATGTCCATTTTATATCGTACATAAAGGATTCTGCTTACTACACCGTACCATACCTTGACCATGCTATGAAAGTATCAGGCAACGTAATATTCTTTGTACTGAAAAGTATGAGACTATGTTAATTACCTACCCTAGATGACAAAAAAAATCTAATTAGTCCGACAGTTAGATTATCAAAAAATATTTAACCCGTATTTTTTCTTTTGTTACGTAAACCATAATTGACGAAGATACGACGCTTTTAAAATTCTCAATACGTCACGCCGTGGTATAATTTTTAGTGCGTTCTGACGTCACGAGTCACTCCCGAGTTTACCGAAACTAGCCTATTGCCCACTACGTTCAGTCACCGACCAACACTGTGTGTTGCGTGACACATGTATGCGTGTCATGCACGTAGCGTATCGGCACCGGCAAAATATTCTCGCGATGGCGGTTAATTTTTAAACCCTATGGCTTAACCGCGAATGATTACCGTTCTAAATCCGTTACAAACGGGTATGATACGCTGTTAATATGAGGTAGTAGGCATAGTAGTCCGTTTAGTGTTTCTTTCTGTGCCTAATACGTTCAAAGCATGGTTATGGTATGGTACGCTGTAGTGAGCAGTCTCCTTTATTCTGCTGTAGAATCTGTGGTTGTGTATAAATGTTTAGATAGTTAATTTGGACGCATTTAGACTTAAGTCCCTTAAAAAACTAGTTTTTTTTTATATATAAATCTAGAATGGAACTTCGACGAATGTCCAACTATAGCCTACTTTGTGTAGGTCTCGTAAAAAGCGATGATTCTAAGTTGTACAATTGTGTAAACCTAAATTAAGTTTAGTTTGTGCACAACAGACTCGACACCAATGTGCAAAGTGATCATGTTCAGTCAATTATTATCATTTATTATTATATTTATTATATGTATATTAATATATATATGGTTATTATTAACTAAGGCCCGCCTGTACCACAACTCATTTAATGCGTCTAACGTTAAACATAAATCTAAAACATCAATCTGTCTCTGTCATCTTCAAATGATTGATAGAAACAGAACGATGTTATAAACGTCTAACGCGAAACGTATTAAATAGTTTGTGGTGTAAGTGGGCCTAAAACTAGAACGTTATCAAAATCGGTCGTTGCATTATTATGTACTTGCATCCTTAGTTAAAATACTCGGCGGGTCTAAAATAGCCGCTTTATCAGAATCCACGCAGAATCTTATAATTAATCACGTTAAAAACTTTAAATTCTTAAAATGGACTTAATGCTCATAACTTTAAAGTCCATTTTTAGAATTTTCAACGTGATTCATATTAAAAATGCTATATCGGCCACTTTAGACCCACGGATCGACAGTTCTTTATATTCTGAGAGTTCAAACATAGTGCATTATTGCAGACGATTTTTTCAAATATGTGAAGAGTCAAGACCGGTACGGACAGATTGCGGACTGGCTGCGAACTCCGGACACTGACAGATTCTTAAGTATATTAACTGCCTCCTCGGTCCAGTGGTTGCTAGCTTGACTGCTGAGCACGAGGTCCTGGGTTCGATTCCCGGGTCGTGCGAAGTGTTGTCGGGTTTTTCCATCGGTTCCCTGATTCTTAGTAGCAGCCACGGAGATTTATACTGTGCCCGGTTGATGGCAATAGGCTCACCCCTTATTACATGAGACTTAAACATAACTACTAGTGTACTATTAGGAACACCTCTGCCTAACCCTTCGGGGATTACAAGCGTGATGTTGATGATGTTTATTATCCTTCAAATCCAGTGTCCGGAGCCACGTCTGCAGTTTGTCCGTATCGGTTTAACCGGAATTAGGGTAGTTGACACACCAATCAATTGGGAGACACAGGCAAAGATAATATTAGATGGCGCCACCATAGCTGGTCTCAATCTGACCAATGAGGTTAAGCTATTTTGAAATATAAAATGACATTACCACGTTTTCAACCAATGACTATGTTTGGGAACCAGCTATGCTAGCGCCATTAGTTCCACTGTGTGTCTTCCCATTGACATACTTTTTAAGAGCTGTCAAAACGCGGGTCTGTCATAGATTTTGTATGGCAATAGCAAACTGTGACGTCACTATTTATTCAACTCAATGACTCAACTATTTATTGATTTCAAAGCAACTAAAAATTGAATTTGGCAATTAATTGAAAATAAATCGGGTTTTCAGGCCCAAAATAGAGTTTTTTTTAGAGATTGGTGTCTTGGAATTATTGGCCCAAGGGGCTCGTGGCTAAATAATAACAGCCGCTCGGGTCGATCGTTAGGTTAAGCTGTGCTTGCCTAGGTTGGTTTGTAGATGGGTGACCACCCATTACATACCGAGTTTCCTTCGTGCCTCGGAAAGCACGTTAAGCCGTTGGTCCCGGCTGTCATTTGTTGATCTTTGAGAGTCGTTAGGTAGTCAGAGGCCTAAAAAGTCAGACAACCAGTCTTACCAAGGGGTATCGTATTACCCAGTACTAACTTGGTAGTGGAGGTCAGATAGGCAGTCGCTCCATGTAAAATACTGGTATTCAGCTGCATCCGGTAAAACTGGAAGCCGACCCCAACATAGTCGGGAAAAGGCTAGGCAGATGATGATGTCAACTACCCTGTTACGGATACTAGTTTTCCCACGTGGTGTTACAAGTAGGTAAAGTGGAAGGTATAAATGTCTGACAATAACTGTGCCATGTGGTTTTGGGTTTGATCCCGTATAACTATTGTATTCGCCAGGGCAGCAGTGGGTGCCTGGAAACCAACCAGACAAAAGACCTAACGCAGAACAGCTCGCAGCTGCCAAGAAAAAGGTCAGTTTGTTTGTTTAAATATGTTATTGTAAATTTTAGTGTTTATATTATAGTACATTATTATATAAGTTCGGTAAGTTGAAAATTACAGCCGAGGCGATATTGCTAGCTCTGCTTTCTTCTAGCCCTTGCCTACGGCTCGGGCTACAAGAAAGCAGAGGCTGTAATTATCAAAGCGCACGTATGTCATACGACGTTTTATAACATATTTGCGAGGAAATAAATAAAACTCGGACTTTCTTAAACGAATAAATCTTTTACTTGTTCAGAAATTAGCGATGCGCGCGCATCAGCGCTTTTTTTTAAGGCAAAGACAAAAAACAGCCAGTATTACTAATTAAGTAAATTAATATTTTTGTGTTTTTGTTACAGATAAATGGTTGTAATTTATTGTCAAAATTAATTAAATTAAAGAATGAAATGTTTATTTATTATATTTCATCTCCCACAGTTAATTTTATTCTTAAAATGTTGACCACTTTTCTGACATAAAAACTCTTTGCTAAGATTTAAAAAAGTACCGTTCCTTTTTGACGGAGCATCTTGATAAACCGTGCGTTGTACATTACATTACTGCACAAGTACGTAATGAGATACATTACGATATTGAAATGGGTGAAATAAGAGACCCTTTACGAGCAAATGTGTTATAAAATCAATTTATTGGAAACATGTTTTACAGGGGTTGGAATAAGATTCAATTGAAAGTTTCAAATATGCCCCCTGTAAGGGAAAAACTAATAAATTACATTACAAAACAATACATTTCATAATTATTATTTTTGCAAGCTGACAAGGCTGTTATTGCGATTTTATGTATTACCTATTTGCGAACTCCAAAAAATATTTTTCTCTTTCTCATATTATTTTACGAATGGGGAAGGCTGGTCAAAGCTGACTGTAGATGGCTCGTCCATAGCTTAGTCCTAATCTGACCGATGAGGTCAAACTATTTTAAATTATAAAATGACACTGACAGATTTTCAACCAATGACGATGTTTGGTACAAGCGATGCTAGCGCCATTAGTTATACGGTTGCCATCCCCATTGTATTTTGATTGATAACCAGTGCAGTTATAGAACTTAGCCTGCAACTCAGTCTGAATTACCCACAAAATAAAATATTTGGCCTACTACACACATGGTCTAACGGCCGTTTTCTATGACTTACTTACGTATAACTGTTAGTTAATATGCCTACGTCTCGTAGCTATCGCTGTTTCTGTAAACAAAGTTAGCTTGGAATATCCTATCCGCGTCACCTACCGGCCGTTTTCTATGACTTACTTGCGTATAACTGTTAGTTAATGTGCCTACGTCTCGTAGTTATCGGTGTTTCTGTAAACAAAGTTAGCTTGGAATATCCTATCCGCGTCACCTACCTGACCGCGTACCGCGTAACTCGGAGGACTGTCATTCATACAAAAAACAAAGAAAGCTTTTCTGTGACGTTTGTTTCTAACGGTCCGTAAGCTAAATGTCAAATAGAGGTAGCAACTCAAAAAAACTCAAAATTCAAGTCATTTATTTTAATTAGACCATTACGGCACTTTACAATGTCAAAAAAAAAAAGCGAAGCTACAGTCACAGTCACAACTTCGAAAGGCATAATAACTTGAGAAAGTACTGTAGTTTCACATTTCAAAGCGTAGATCTCTGTGGAGAAGAATGGGCAAGAAACTCCATGGATACTCTTTTCAATCAAAATATTGTTACAAAAATCTTGGTGAAATCATTCATGTTGAGATTATTATATTATAAAATATGTCAGAACGATGTAGTAAGACGTGCACATTAAGAGCGTCAACTTTCCGTTACCTGTTAGTAAGTTATTGAAAATTGCCGTTAGTGGGTTGTTTCCGCACGATTCGGCTCCGGTCGACCCGAACAGGGTGTTAAGTACCTCATACGCAGTGACACAGAGTTCATGTTGCTTGTTATTGTGTGACAGAGACGGCGAAAGCGGCTCAAGTTCCACCAGCCCAAGGTGCACACGGGACGGAAGTACCGCATGTGGATGCTCCAAAAAGAACTCATGCAGCAACAGCAGCGGCGCCTGCTCGAGGCATCTGCTGACCAATAACGAGATAAAGGTAACTAACTTACGGGTTTGTGGGACCTGGGGCTGCGACCCGGGGCTGCAGGACCTGGGGCTGCGGGACCCGGGGCTGTGGGACCCGGGGCTCCGGGACTCGGGGCTGTGGGACTGTTCGAAAGAGATACCGAGGCCCCGGAACACAAAGGGCGATAAAGGAACATGGATAGGTTTTAGTCAGTAAAAGTCTGACACTCTCCCGCTCCGCCTAGAGCGGAAGGAGTCATTTGATGATTTCCCATCCGCAAAAAAAACTTACAAATTTGAACTACCACTAAAAACCCGACTACTGTAAAATGTAGTCATAATAATTAATCGATTGACACCTCACTCATCAAGATCGGATTAATAGCTTAGGCGCTACGGTGGAACAATCATACGTTAATATAAACATACATACATACATACAAAGACTGCTTAAATCATAACCCTTCCTTTTGGGTTTGCCGCAGTCGGGTAAAAAGAAGCCGTGCACCAAATACGATTTTCCCGCGCATCAGTGGACGAACTTTGTTACATAATTCCTTATTTATTAATCCTTCGGTCACGGTGGCGCTGTCAACACCAAAAACGCGCACACTGTCTATTTGAATGGGAGTAAACGAGACGTCACTATTACTGGGCGGCCAGATTTTAGAAGAAAATAATGAATAAATATTGAAACAATAAAAGTATGAATTATTTGTGAAAATGACTCGTTGGCGGTTTAGGTATGCATAATGTTGACTTCATGTTTTTAATTGCAGACCCATACGTCAAAAAATAAAGACATAGAACCGTTAATGATGATTTTAAGACCAATCTTTGCAATTATTTTGTATCCAGTCGATTTCATCTAATTATGTATCGAATCCGTCAAAAGTCTTTGAAATATAAAGAATATTAACATATATTTTTTTGATGTGCCAAAACAAATTGTTTTCTTAAAAAACTGCTTAAATAACATCAATTTCAACAAATTAGGTGTTGTCAGCCCCTTAAGCGGGGTGTCTCTCTGCTAGCCCCATTTGCTTTTAAATAAATGTGAGCACAAGACAAGTGTAAACTGAATACAGTGTCACTAACATTGTATGACCTCTGCTTTTCAGAAAATATAATAATTTATAAATTTCAACAATGCCTGATATTGTCATTACTGTGTTATTGTGTGTCATGTATATTTGTGTAAGCGCAATATAGAGGTTAAATAACATACAACTCTAGCAAAACAGACATGCAAATGTAATTATTTATGAATTTACGTCACACGAAGGAACGTGTTAAGTAATCATTTTATTCTATCGTGAACTGAGAAAGTCCGTGCAAGACTCTTATAGCACTCTCGTTACTCGTGTGAACGACTATAACAATTGAAAATTTTATAAAAATAAACAAGTCGTAGCACAAACTAAACTACGCGTGTAGGCATTGAAAAAATTTGGATGTTGATAATAAAGGGTGTAAAAAACCTCTTAACAAAGCCGAAAGACACTTGTTCTCCCCATCATTGCGATCATTTTTTTGTTCTACACCATACCTGGGAACCTTCTAGTTATGTAGATATGGGGGTCAAAGTTCCAACTTGTTGACAAGTTTTTTTGGAAATACAGGATTTTAATGTAAGATTTTTACTTTAAGCACCTCCACGACCCCCGTACTATTCAATCCATCCATCAAGCACAATGCTTTGAGTGCGTTACATTGAGTTCTACCACAAAACATGATTTTTCACCCCAAAAAAAAAAAGTTGCTTCCCATCAATAATTTTTCCGTAAAGTTACTTAGTTTGATGTACAGAATGCTTGGTTGACGGCTTCATGATAAGGTTGTTTACACCCTCTTTAACGTTATACTTAACTTCATAAAATCGGTTGTTATTATTCTGGAATCAACTCAATTTAAACAAATCATGTACTATAGGGCGGCCCTTTTGCCATTTACCGAAGACAAATCCAGACTCCGTGACTGCTACTGAAAAATTCCAAATGGAAAAGCACTGTTCCCGACCTGGAAATAGAAGCCAAGACCTCATGCTTGGGTTGCGGGACTGTTCGAAAGAGATACCGAGGCCCCGGAACACAAAGGGTGATGAAGGAACATGGGTTTTAGTCAGTAAAAGTCTGACACTCCCTCCTGCTCCGCCCAGAGCGGCGAAAAAACACCGGCCAAGTGCGAGTCGGACTTGCGCACGAAGGGTTCCGTACCATTATCAAAAAATCACGTTTATTGTATGGGAGCCCCACTTAAATATTTATTTTATTCTGTTTTAAGTATTTTTTGTTATACCAGTAACAGAAATACATCATTTCTGAAAATTTCAACTGTTTAGCTATCACGGTTCATGTGATACAGCCTGGTGACAGATAGATGGACAGTGGAGTCTTAGTATATAGGCTCACGTTTTTACACCTCTTGCTTCCGTTTCTACCCTTTGAGTACCTCTTGCTTAGAAGTAGAGCTTGCCACTAGACTACAAACTGACCGACTGACTGACTGACTGGCTTGTTAGGTATGTTGCGCGCGCACACACACATGAACATGCGCGCACACATACATAACACTCTTGCTTAAAAGTAGCGCTTGCCACTAGATATTTATTTATTGAACATTATCTCGTTTCCACAGATATGTTCACAACTGAGCCTGCCGCCGGCGCAGTACGTGACCATGAAGGGGGTGCTCCTGCGCCGGCCCTCGGCCTCCGACGCCGAGCTAGACCTCACCGTGCGACACTACCTGCACGCCGCCGGCTGGATACGTAACTAAACCAACTCCCTGTTTCTCGACTGTACGCTGCTAATCAACAAACTTGATGTATCGTGACGTTTATGTATGTGGATTTTGAATCGGAAATATTCGTTAAGACACAAAGTCCTTCATTATCGAAGTATACATGGTTCATCTCATCATCTATCTGCGTAGCCTTTTCCCAACTATGTTGGGGTCGGCTTCCAGTCTAACCAGATGCAGCTGAATATCGGTATTTTACACTGCAGACCCACCGTACCTTTGGCCGTACCCCTGGTGGTACGGAGAGTTTTTTTTAAAGTTAAACTATACCACTATAGGTAATATTGTTGTAACACTAATTAAAACCACTTCTGACAACAACAATTTCATTTACTTAATCATTTTATTAGAACCTGCTACGACTCCATGACTCGCATATTAAATTTGACTTCTGTCCCCGAAGTCGGGTCTCCGCCGGCCTCCTTCGTCGGCCTACGGCCCGGTGCCCATGCCGCCCATAAAGGACTAAAAATGACACTATTACCTGGTGGTATCGTTTAACTTTAAAAAACCAACCGTACCACCAGGGGTACGGTGGGTCCGAACCCGTATTGCATGGAGTGACTGTCGACTGCCATCTTTGGTATGCCCTAAGCCACTCTCGTCGGTCGTTTTGTCGTGGATCCGCGTTCCCTCAGTATGACGATATTGCACGGATCTACATTCCCAAGGTTTAAATATGGAAGTGTATTTTAGCATATTTCACGCTGCAACGAACCAATTTGATATTTTCCATGAACATAGTGACCTGTATGATTGAATTAGGATTTTTGTCCCGAAAAACTGTAAGAGTCTAGTTGAATTCCCATGGAAGCAAAGCTAGTATTCATCTTAGCTTGTCTATACCAATCTATATTGAGTGGGCCTTGGCTATTATGTATTTATTTAAATTGAGGACTTGATTGTTATCTCAATATGAAACAAATTGTGAGTGTTGCTTAAAATAAACTTAAATGTTAATAGGACTATCGTATTTTCGATTCAAAATGCACTTTTAATAAAGTTACGATATGTCAAAACTGTTCACCAAGTTCCCTGAATTAACATAAAATAACTCTGTCATACTAACGGTTGTGAAACAGGTCTTTCAGTCGTATTTAAAACTATACTTATTGTTTGAAACTTATAAATCTAAGTACTTGTTATCACTTTCATAGAAGAATCTTAGTAATGTTGCGTATAATTGGAGTTGTCAGTCTTTAGGTGTTTGTTATGTTTCCAACGTGCTATTGCAAGTTTAGTTTCGAATTTAGACTTAAACTTGTAGACTTAAAATCTAAAACTCTTCGCAGCAACGATTTCCTACTAGTTTTACTGACAAAGACCAAGTTGCACCACAAATCAGTAAAGGCCGGTTACACCATTGGGACAACATGATCAGCACATAGATCTAAACCGCGTTTAGTGTCATTGGTGAAGTCGGCCCTTAGTGTAAGTAGCGTTAAACGAATATTAGTGACTTGTAAAATGTCACATTTTTGCCAATAAAACGTTTATGGCCTGCAAACGTAGACTTTTCAATAAGTTCATTGCTACACTTAAGTAGTGATTTGAGATGCGAATGGCCTTAAAAATACGACTAAGTATAGCTGCAAAGCTATATTAACTTACGCGATAAAACTTGTTCGTAGACATTATGTTTTATATTGTGCTGCATGGTTCTTTTGGCGCACGGCCATAATGGGAACTAACGCCGCCATATTGTTATAAGCTTTTATTCTTGTTAGTAGTCAAATCTTGCAACTGAATTTCGAACCAGTTCCCCCCAAACGATTGAGCTGAAATTTTGCTCACACCTTTGGTTCTGGTGACAATACATTTTTATGACAGACATGACTTGGTCCTGCAGCCAGACTTGCTTCCTCACAAGAGAACTCAAAGGTTAAGAGCACGGACACGAAACTTTGTACATGTGACTTTTTTATCAATTTCCAAAAAAAAAAATGGGTATAATAGGTGAACGGAGTAGAAGCAAATGGCATACTTACTTAGTTTTTTTTTTTTTTCTAAAAAAATAAAATAAATATTGCTGGACATTACACACAGCGCCATCTAATGCCACACTAAGCAACGAGGCTTGTGTTGTGGACACCAGATAGTTGATATACTACATAGATACTTTTTGTTTGTAAATACATACTTAACATCCATGACTCGGAAACAAATGTCCATGCTCATCACACAAACATTTGCTCCGACCGGGATTCGAACCCGGGACCCTAAGAACGTAAAGCAGCCTCACTACCGCTGCGCCAATCAGGTCGTCAAAAAAAAAAAAAAAAATTAAAAATACAAAACGAAATTCAAATCATATTCTGAGCATGATTTGGAATTAGATATTTTTAATTTATATTTTCGAAATTTCTCTTTCTTTGTTCTAATATAAAAAGTTTACTTGAAATTTGTAGAGTTTTTTGATGATACATCTTTTTTTTTCTAAGCTGTGGAAAAAAAAAAACTAGGTAATAATAATAATAATAATAATAATAATAAATGAACTCATAATGGACTCATTCCATTAATGAAAACGTCATGCGCGCATATTATGGGGCTACTGAGGGGGGAAGCAACTTGACTGCGTACCGTAGTCGGATGCTCTCTCTATTTCAGGTACTTGAGCCGGCTGTCAGCGTAGAGGCACAACGACTGTCGGATCAGGTGCGGGTCATCCAACGTAACCATATGTTGGATGACACCGTACTTGATCGACTGCGCTCCGAATCACGGAGTAACCTAGTTACGCCTGCTTCGCCAATGATCGCAGTGCAGCAGCAAAATATTCCCAGTGCGCCGCCGCGATCCGACTACGATGGTGAAGAGGATCGTGACGAAGTTATATCCGTGAGTACCCAGTGCAACGCCCAATTGAGGAGCGCTTTGGAAGGTGCGTTCCGGGAGTATCGTTCTACACCGCCTGAACTTAGGCCACGTTTGCCTCGTTTGCCTATGCACAATAAAAACAAGGCGCTGATGTGTGCTCTAGATTCGCAGCTGTCAAATTGCTTTGACAGCAGCAAAGACCTCGCCGATACCCACTCAATATTGTACTGTGGAGCTGTAGCGGCATGTCGTGTAGCTCACGTCAAATTCCCTAACAACGACAGAGCTACACGACCAAAATTAGCTGTTCCAGCTTGGCAGTGCAGGATTGAGCGGCGTATCGGTGAGGCTAGGGCACTCATCGGCAAGTTAATCTGCTTCAGGGAGGGCAATACTCGCCCTAGAGTGATGCGCTTTGTGAGGCGGGCGTTTTCGGGAACTGATATTAGTTTCCGAGATTACTTGGCCCGCGTCACAGAGCGTATCGACTCCCTGAAGCAGAAGATCTGTGCATGGGCAAGCCGTATTCGTCGGTACAAGCGGCGAGTGGAACGGTACACTCAGAATCGCACATTCCAAAGCGATGAAAGGTGGGTATACAGGGCTTGGGAGCGACCGGACCAAGGTGTGACTGACACGCGTCTGCCGGATGAGAGCGCCACGTATTCATTTTGGCGCAACATCTGGTCGGTGCCTGTCAGTCACACTGAGGGCGATTGGACCCGGGAGGTTGAACAAGCGTGTGATCCTATACCAGAAATGGGGGCAATCATCATCAGCCCCCAAGACGTAGCTCGTGCAGTCCGTCCGTTGCCTAACTGGAAATCTCCAGGGCCGGACGGACTGCACAACTTCTGGATCAAGTGGTTCCAAAGATCACACGCTCGTTTGGCGTCCCAGTTTCAATCAGCCTTAGAGTCAGGGTCGCTGCCCCAGTTCCTGACGACAGGAATTACCCACCTGCTCCATAAATCAGGTAGTGTTGCGGAGCCCAAAAATTATAGACCAATCACTTGTTTACCAACGGTCTATAAAGTTCTTACATCCATTTTGAGAGCTAAAATCAACCAACATATTGATAGTAATTCTATTATATCTGCCTCTCAGAATGGATGTAGGAACGGGTCCCGCGGCACTAAGGAGCTGCTCCTCATTGATATGGCCATTAGCCAACAGGTTCGCCGCTCCCGAAAGAATCTGTCTACATGTTGGATAGATTATAAGAAGGCCTACGACTCTGTGCCTCATACATGGCTCATGAAGGTGCTGGAGTTGTATAAAATAGATGCAACTCTACGTACCTTCCTGATGTCATGTATGGGACACTGGAGAACGGTTCTTCGCTATCCAGGATGTCGACAGATCCAGGGGAACAGCGAACCGATAAGGATCGAGCGTGGTATATTCCAGGGTGATAGTCTGAGTCCATTGTGGTTTTGTCTAGCCTTGAACCCTCTCAGCACACTGCTGGAGCGTTCAGGTTTAGGCTATCTGTTGAGGAGAGATGGTCAGGTCATATCTCACCTTCTTTACATGGATGATCTGAAACTCTTTGCCCCCAACAATTTGCAACTAATGAAGCTACTGAAGGTAACAGAAACTTTCAGTAGCGCCATCAGGATGGAATTTGGTGTGGACAAATGTGCAGTCATGCATGTGAAGCGAGGGGAGATTATGGAATCCGTGGGAACACAACTCTCGGATTCCATACACCTTAGATCCCTCTCCTCAACAGAAACTTACAAGTATTTGGGTATGTCGGAGGCATTAGGTATCAATACTGCAGACGTGAAACAATCGTTGAGGGAGCGCTTCTTTGGCCGCCTGAATAAGGTGCTAGGCAGTCTTTTGTCAGGCGGAAACAAGGTGCGCGCCTTCAACGGTTGGGTCATGCCGGTTTTGATGTATTCCTTCGGCATACTCAAATGGACTCAGACGGAACTTGATGCCCTGGATAGGAGGGTCCGCACACTGCTGACCGCAAATCGAATGCATCACCCACGGTCGTCGGTGATGAGACTGTATATCCCACGGAAGTGCGGGGGTCGTGGCTTCTTAAATGCTAAGACCCTACACAACCGTGAGGTGTGCAGTCTCAGGGAATACTTCCTAGAAGCCGACGGGGAGATGCACCGAGATGTGGTCTCAGTGGACAAGGGCCTCACCCCGCTCTCCCTGGCTAACGAGAACTGGCGCAAACCTAAAGTATTAGACACTAATGACCGCAAGGTGGAATGGCAGGGCAAGGAGCTTCACGGACGCTTTTACCGGGCCCTACATGGCCCCGATGTAGACTTTTTACCGTCCGTATCCTGGCTGCGCTTTGGTGACCTCTTCGGGGAAACAGAAGGTTTTATCTGTGCAATAATGGACGAAGTTATGATGACGAATAACTACCGGAAATACATTGTGAAAGATGGCACGGTTGACATATGTCGGGCATGCCACCGTCCGGGAGAATCGATCCGACACATTATTTCTGGGTGTTCTAGTCTGGCTAACGGAGAGTATTTGCATAGACACAACCTTGTTGCCAGGATAATCCACCAGCAACTTGCTTTGAAATACAACCTTGTGGAATCAGAAGTGCCATACTATAAGTATGCGCCCGACCCAGTTCTCGACAATGGTCATATCACGTTGTATTGGGATCGACCTATCACCACTGACAGGACTGTTGTTGCCAATAGGCCTGACATTGTGGTGATAGATCGATTGGAGGGTCGCACAATGATTGTTGATATAACGATCCCGCATGACGAGAACCTCGTGAAAGCAGAGAAAGATAAACAATTCAAATATCTAGATCTGGCTCGCGAGGTTGTCGACATGTGGGACGTGGGTACAGCAGTCATTGTGCCGATAGTCGTGTCGGCCAATGGCTTAATAGCCAAGAGCCTCGACCAACATCTTAGGAGGCTCTCGCTTGGCAGCTGGATCAAGGGCTTGCTTCAGAAAGCAGTACTTCTGGACACGGCACGTATCGTTAGGAGGTTCCTCTCTCAAGAGCCCTGACCACCGGCAGCTCGGACCCTGTTCCCAGCACTGGTGGGCTACTATTTTTTATATTTTTAAATGTTTTTTTATAGTATTTTGTATAGAAATATTTAAAAATGTAAAAGACATATGTAATGTAATGAATAAAGGGAATAATAATAATAATCTAATAATAATCTAATAATAATAATAATCTTAATCATAATCTTCTACTTCGTTCACCTAATATACCCATGTTTTTGGAAAGTGATAAAAAAGTCATTCGGTATACACGTTCAATGTTGATAGGTAAACCTGATTTCCTTCTTTTTATTTAAATAAAAAACTTGTTTAAAAAAAAACCTAGTTGTGTTTACCGACAAGATCCTCAAACCTTAAAACCTTAATCGTGTTTATGAACAGGACCTTCCTAACAATGTCATACCATCGTCAAAAGAACCATGTTGCAGTATAGCATTGATTCTTCTTTAGTTAATAATATTGACATACCCGTCAATGTATGATTTGCACGAAGTTAACCTCATGTTGTAAGACTGCTCTTATAGAGCATTGTAAATATTGTACGTCGATGTAAATATGTATTGCGTTTCTTATTTTTAAGACCCGACTGTGCTCAACTTCAAAGAAAAAAAAAATGGCATAAAATCACTATCACTACATATTATTATAAAACAAAGTCGCCCACCACGTCTGTCCCTATGTATGCTTAGATCTTTAAAACTGCGCAACGGATTTTGATGCGGGGGATTTTTTAATAGATAGAGTGATTCAAGATGAAGGTTTTAGTATATCATTTGTGGGCGGGCGAAGCCGCGGGTATCAGTTAGTAATAAATAATTTATTTCAGATTCATCCTAAGATTACATCCACATTACTAAAGATATTATTCGAATTCAAACTTAAATCATTTATTTCAATTAGACCAATAAGGCACTTTTGAATGTCAAAAATACAAAAAAACAAAGCTACAGTCCCAGTCATAAGACATAATAACTGTGAAAGTACTGTAGTTGCCCATTCCCTAGCGTAGATCTTTTTCTTTTTGTCTATTATCATAGACATACCCTTTTCTCTAGTCTACTGATGTAGATATCTCCATCTGTGCATATCCTGGATTTATATATAAGTTTCACTTCTTCATCTGTTCCTCAAAAGTACCATCTCACTACTATTATGAATGCGAAAGTTCTGTTACTCAATTATGCCAGAACGGCTGAAGAGATCTGGATGTAATGGCACAGAGATAGTTTATAACCTGGATTAGGATACTTTTTATCCCAGTATTTCGATCCCGCTAATTTGCCATTTTTAATTTCAAATAGTGCTTTGTAAATAATAATTTTCGCCTTAATTTATTGCTTTTTGACTGTATGCTTAACCAAAAGTTCTTTTCTATATTCATATTGTACGAGAATGTTAAAAAAAAACTTCTTAAGTTGCACAATGCACAGTCGGGTACCTATTATTTTTAGTAAATGTTACATTTTAGTGCTCGATGCCTATAAATCATCAAATGTACAGCAATTTGGCGCATCCAAGTGTTTTTGATAGCAAATTGTCTGTAGGCTTATTCAAAAGAGTGACGTACAAATTATCCTGAAAGTATATTAAGCAATCTCGAGTTTTCTGGTGTTGTGGAAACTGCAAAGATAACGTGCATTTGTCAGTTTAAAAGACGCCTCAATTACGAGTATGGTGACCTCGCTTCCTAACCAAAGCGATCGGTCGCGAGAATATGCGATGCTCACGTTAGCAGAAGGCATCTTCTGACTTCGTGCTCGCCATACAAAGTTAACTCAACGCTTGCGTTTTTGCGCGATGATAGCTTTAGTTAAGCCGGAATTACATTACGAAATTAGTGTCATGCATGTTGAACTCAGTTTGACGAAAGTAGTTTCATAAAATAATAGTGTCGTGAAATACATAGTATCGCAGTAACCATGGCCCCGACAGCATCAAAGCTATATTTTTCTATGTTCAATGTAGATAAATAGATGGTTCTACATAAACTTAAAAAAGACTATAAAGAAAAAAAAGACGACATCCCTATTTTTATATTGTAGGTGTTTTGGGTCCCAGAGACACTCTTGTCGCTGATATTCATTAATGAATTGTATATTTTTATCTGAACTCCATCGTTGGTTTGCCATTTTCAACGCTTGACGCCAACTTGAAGCGCGCGCGATGATAAAATACACGTCCGCACAGCCCAGGCGCTTTCGTGACACTAGTTTCACGTCGCAACAACACTATGAAATTAGTTGCATGACACTAATTTCACTAAAAAATCGCGCAGGGCACGAAACTCATTTGCTTTTCATGAAATTAATGCGTCCATTACGAAAATATTAAATTACACGTGTAACTGTTGGTAAAACTAATATCGCGAAACTACTTTCATGCCACTAGTTTGTAATGTAAATCCAGCTTTAGGGCGCGGCCTCAGAAAGGTTTTCAGATTGAGCTCCTTCATTATGTTTATGGTAGTGTAATTAGGCAACAATTAACTACAGCGTTGTTCATGAGAACTTGCTTTGTGTTGCCATAATCGTATTATTTCCCGTAGTTGCGCACACTCGTCTAAATAACATCAATAATTGCCTAGTGAGAATCTTAAATGTACGTTATTTTTGCCAATTTGTGTCTTAACTCTTAGTGCAGAAGGCGTAACTTTGCATCGTCATGTATACGCGTTTTAGTGAAGGTTGCATTGCAACTGTTATATTTTGTTCGTATGGGTCCGTAGGCACCATATACTGTTAGCTAATTCCTAGTTATAGTAGCTAAATGACTACAGTTTATTATACAGCACAATACGAATTAGTATTCCGTTGTGGTACATAGGGAGGTACCTGATGACTTCTTGTGACACTGAACCAAAGTAGTTATAGGGTAATTAATAATTGTAGCAAAAAAACTAATGTTGGCACTACACTTGGTGTATTTGTGCAAATGTTCGCGTTGCTACGGTAATAGAAAATCAACTTTATTGATATAAGTATTGGGTGTATTTTGTGTTGCTCAATAACCTAAAATAATATACAGCATACACTTGCAAGTACTTATGGGATAATATCCGTGATTTTCTTTTGTTTTTATGAGCTCCCGATATTAAAAGAAAAAAAAAACAAAAGAAAATCACGGATATTATCTCGTAAGTACTCTACAGGCTATCAAACTCGGATCAACTTTCACTATGAAAACAATCGGCTCTAATCTAATAATCATATGTATGGGATTTTTTTAGCGATTCTGACGCTGGTCCCATGAAAAAAACCACTTCCTTTAATATAATAGTTTTTTTCCCTCATGTCCATCATCAATGGATGTCTTCAACCGTGGGGTCGGCGTAGGGGTCTGTCAGACTCCTAACTAAAACCACACGGTGTTCCTCCGCGTCTCTTCTGGCTAGGGCGTGGGGACATAAAAGGCTAGTTCCCACCATCAATAAATTGCAAATCTATTAAGTCCGTCAGTTAGAGTATTGGGTAATAATGGACACGTATTTTTTATTTTTGTAAATCAATGAATATTGACTAAGATAAAACCCATCAAAACTCGGGAGTGGGGCTTGTGACGTCAGAACGCACTAAAAATTATACCACGGCGTCGGCGTGACGTATTTTGAATTTTAAAAGCGTTGTATCTTCGTTAAGAGGGCCCTTCCCGACGCGCCTTCCGTCAACGCGAGCATGGTCGAAAAGCTTGTTGTTTCAGCCAGAGCCACAGCGGTGGTATTCTTTCAACTCCCTTGTCTTACCTAGCCCCGACCCCCACTACTTGCCTCCCGCGTACCTCATACCGCCTAACGCGAGGACATTTAACGAAAAATATTGTTCGAAAATGTATAAAACTTGTTACAGGAAATACGTGTTTTTGAATTAGTCTTACAAGTATGTGAAATAATTATTTGTTATTTAGAATCTCCACTACATTTGCAAGGCTTCTATCAGGATGCTTTCTTTACTTTTATAATTTATAAGTACATTATGAACGGCCAAAGTTGAGGTAAAGTTGTGCAAAACAGCAATTTTTGGAGGCTTATACTGAATTAGTTTCTACAAATTTTTATTTTTTGCTTTGATAGAAGCCTAGATATAGTCCACAAGATACATATTAGTTCAAAAAATTTAAAGATGTATGTCTAACAACGGCATAATCACGCACGAGCTATTGTCAAAATTCTCGCGAAAAGTATCGCGGGTTGGCCGCTCTTAATTTTGGTTTACGTAACAAAAGAAAACAATGGGTCAAATGTTTTTTGAAAATCTAACTGACGGACTAATTCGATTTTTTCAGTTGACACGCCTTATTGTATTCACAAACGTCCCTAAATATGACACAACTCTCTGATACACGCCGTATTTGTAAAATACCCAAAGTGAAGTGCCAGCATGACAGCTGAGACTTTTCAAATAAGGCCAAAGCACACAGTACACTGCCACCACAATGTCCATTTATTAATGTTATCGCTTTATAAAAATAGCGGCTAGTAAATGTTAGATCATTGTTCGATATTTACTCTACTAGTTGCACGATAATGTGGTAGTTGCAATTTAGTGTGTTTTGACTTTTATATGGTTAAGGTTAACCTGACATTGTTATAATAGTATGGGAGGTACCGTTAATTTAACAAAGTCTTTTATACCGGCTGAAAATCATATCAAATGATAGGGATATGCGCGTCAGCTTCTGTAGAAGTGAGGTAAGTAATCCAAAGTTGCAGCAAGTTATATAAAAAAAAAAAAGTAATTTCCTACCGCGTCAAAACCTAGTAGGATAATTTTTGGGATCACTTTCATCCTTAAAAAAATAGTCAACTGTGTGTAAGAGGGGGAAATATACGTCAGCTGCATAAGTGAAACTAGAATTTTCGATGGCACATTCGAAATTTGAAATTATAGGCATTACGAATTACGACAAAGTAATGAAAGAAACCATGACCGCAATTTTGAACAAAAAATAAATCTGTAGTTTATAATTTTTAAAAAAGCTTCTTCTACCTTAGTCAGGATTTGAACATCCTGTTCGATTCATGGCTCAAGTATAGATGCTTTTTGTAAAAACATCCTGTATTCCTGTATTATTACACTGACTATTACACTTCCTTCATGCAGCTGACTATTTTTTGAAGGTCGGGGCTGTGGGACTGTTCGAAAGAGATACCGTGGCCCGGAACACAAAGGGGAAAGAAGGAACATGGATGGGTTTTAGTCAGTAAAAGTCTGACACTCCCTCCGAGCGGGAACGAAACAAAAAAATAAAAGAGGCCCCAATAGTTGTACTGTAAGGTTTTGGCGTTGTTTAAAATAGTTTTTTTTTTGTTTTATCTTTTTGTTTTACAACTTTGATATGCTGTAAGTTTGGATTCCCCCATGGGTACCGCAGTTATTTGGATGATCAGTGTATATTAAACAACTACTATAAATGAATTTCATTCGGTATAAAATTGCTAGCAAAAAATGCGCACTGCCTCCCGTATTATAAAGTCTACAGCACGATTCAGTTTTAAAATACAACATAGTTATACAATACCTACAAAAATAGTTTTGCCCACCAAGTTTTTTCACAGTTGAAGTCAACTTCTTACCTACAAAAAGTGTCTGATATTAGCTTAATAAAAAAGTTCTACATCGAAAGCCCAATGTTACTTAAGTTTTTGATTAATAGTAACAATGGCTGTGGTAGATTATATTTATATTTATCTGAATGTCTTAATATTTACACTGAATAAAACTAGCTTCCCCTAATAGATTACGGTTATAAAGACAAAATTGTGAAGGTATAATTATTGAAATCCTTTGGTGTTTTTAAAGTTGAATGGATGAAACGGTATATAATTTGATCTCTCTAATTGTAAATGTTTATCTGCATTTTATTATGATTATTATTTAAAATAGAGTTTATTTATTAACGGAACTAGGTTTCTCCGAATGATTCCAAAAAGTAAGGTAGTTTTAAAGATTGTCCTTTCCGATTCTAGATTGTTTGAAAGTCAGAATTGTAGCTCGACTTGGTAATGAAGGAAGATATAAGTATTCTTATGATTTAAGAATTTCTTTTCTTGCAATAAAGATTTCCAAATCAATGTGATTGTGGAAGATTTTACCATTATTGTCATATTTAAATGGGTAGTTTTAACTTTGTGTGGTAATGCATGGTATATAAGGCAAAGTACGAGATCAGTGTAATTGGTCATTATCTACCTGTCGCCTTCTTTAGGTTATTTTATTTAGCTGTTATATTAAGGGTATCTCTGTGCATTCACTGTTCGGCTCAAATGTACATAAGATTTAAAGTACAACTTGATATTGTAATTATTACTGATTTATAATTTAATTAATATTAAATGATAAATTACATTTTAATAATATCTTTCATTTATTCTCCTCGTACCATAATTTATTTTAGTTTATTCATCTGTGGTCGTGGCATGTCTTCTAAGGAACTGGGATGCGGTCTGTTCTGGAACCATTGATGTTGCAAAGCCTGTAAAAAGCCAAAATGGTAATACCTATATCTCACGTATATTGATCAAAAAGTATCTTTGTAGTATATCAACTATCTGGTGTCCACGACACAAGCCTCGTTGCTTATTGTGGCACTAGATGGCGCTATGTGTAATGTCCAGCGATATTTATTTTATTTATTAGTTTTTAAATATGCTGATAAACAACGGTTACTACACTACTAGCAACCTTTGGTCTGGAATTCTGTCGTACGTATATAAAACTACATGATTTAAAATATTAAATCAATAGGATTTATTTTAACACATTTTTTCCAAAAAATGACCCAAAGGAAACGACGTCTTCCAAGCAAATCTAGATTGTGGTGCTATAAGTTAACTGAAATTGTCTTGTGTAAATATAACCCAGCAAAAGTACTAGGCTAGCATAGGTTCAAGGTGGTATGTATTTATTTTAATCAGTCTGGGCAGGTGAGTGACTGGTGGGTGGGCTAGGAATTCTAGAAACATTGATTGAAATACCACCTTGAACTCATGCCATCCTAGTACTTTTTCCAGTCGAACGAAGCCGGTGGTGACGACTGGGAATAGACGATAAATTCACTCCTATTAAATAATTGTTTAGATCTTTTGAATAATGTAGGGGAAACAATTTACTGCATCATTGTACAATAACGTCATAAGCTGGAGCACGGGACCCTAAGTCCACACCATACGTCCCTGTGCTTCATCCAGGTGGAAAACCTAGGTGAAGCACGGGTCCAAACCCGATTCCAAACACCCGGCGCACCCTGGACAGCTAGCACTCGGTACCGCAGAGTCTAACTGACTAATCCTTTCACCACGATGGCTCAAACTCAAACCCTATAGTCTAAGATCCCTTAAAGAACGACCTTCACCGAGCTGGTTAATGGATGAAAAGTATTTTATATCAAATTAAATATGTCAAAAAATATATTGCAAATGGGTTATCTAAAAAATTTCAGTCCAGAATATGATTAATTAGCTATTTAATTTTCTTTATATTTTATATATGTTAACCTAACGTTTGCATATTTTACAGGTTTCATACTTTCGATTGGTATGGAATTTGTCTGTTAGCCAAACCAGTGAAATGTTGAAAAAAAAAAAATATTTTGGACTGAATTTTTTTAGACAACCCATTTACTATATATTTTTTGACATATTTAATTTGATATAAAATACTTTTCATCCATTAACCAGCTCGGTGAAGGTCGTTCTTAAAGGGATCCTATACTACTATGCGTAAATGTGTAAAACTGACCTTCTTGGCCGATATCCTCTTATTCGTATCGTACATGATGAACGACTTGACAAGATCTACAGCATCCGGCTCGACTCCTGGCAGGAGTTTAGGCCAGGGAGTGGGGGTGGACTCGGGAAACGTGATCTTGTGGAAGTCTGGCAACTCCGCATGGCCTGGCCACGTCTCCTCGGTGGGCGTGCCCAGGTGTTGCAGCACTATCGCTAGCTGCTCGATGTCTGATTCACCCTGGTTACCAAATAGAACATTGAACAACATGATTGATACGTCCGCAAACAATATGAGTTTGAAAGCACCTTTTTTTCGTAGCAGTGAAGGTGGTTTTAGTTGTTCAAGTCTATTTACGTGCTGTTGCTCGTTTTAACCTTTTTACCGCCATAGTCAGATACATCTACATGACAAGCAAGCCTGTGCCCTGTACTACATCATCTATCTGCGTAGCCTTTTCCCAACTATGTTGGGGTCGACTTCCAATCTAACCACATCAGCTGAATACCAGTATTTTACATAGAGCCAAAACGACTGTCAAAGATCCAAAAAAAAAAAAAGGAATTTATTACCTTCAATAATTGTACAAGAAACACTTATTCTAAGTACCAGGACCAACAGCTTAACGTGCTTTCCAAGGCACGGAGGAAACTCGGTATGTAAGGGCCACCCATCCACAGATCAACCTAGGCAAGCTCGGCTTAACCTGAAAATCGACCTGAGCGGCTGTTATTATTTAGCCTTATGCCAGCCATTAACAGTAAGTTTTAAATAATCCTTTTACTCGGTCTTCTCACAGAACCACAAACATCCTAACATTATTCGTCTTCCATTAATCAGCAAACAAGTCCAATCCAGTTCTGGTGCAATGATGATTGGAGTTCGGGTTTGTTTTTCATCCCTAATGTTGGGATTGTTGTAGTAGGTACCTAATTATTAGAAATGTAATACTTATCCTATAATAACTAGGTAAGAAAGTAAAGGGTACTAACGGCGAAAAGTGCTTGTTTCGTAATCAACTCCGCTAAAATACACCCGACAGCCCATAGGTCCACGTTCTCGGTATAGAATCGAGCGCCGTACAGCAGCTCAGGAGCTCTGTACCACCTGAAAATAAGCAAAACTTCTAATAACTTCAGTAATAAGTACCATTAGCAAGTTCTCGTCGAACTGAACTAACGGGGGCGTTAGTGGACAGCGTTTAAGTGGAGTGTTTGGTGCCTCGCTGTCACTACTATCCTACTTGGTCCTCGTCGAAACCGTCGAGTCTAGGAGGTTTTATGTTCCTGGTCCTTTGCTTACTGACCTTACAGATGACAGGTAGGTAACTATCACAATAATGATTCTTTACGGATCCGGTGCCTTAAATTCGTACAGTTTCTTAGGATATCAGCGACGAAAGGGTTATCGTCGGGCCTTCCATCCTTTAGCTGGGTTTACATCGCTCGGTTTACACCAGTCACACTTCACGAGCCAATCAACCCCCTTACCGTCTGGGTATTCTGCCAGTCCCTCAGTAAATAATAGGTATTATAATAATGACTACGTACCGTGTAGCGACCTGATGCGAATACGGTCTGCCGCCATCAGGCCAGTAAAGACGCGCGAGTCCCAAGTCGGCGATCTTCAATATGCCTTCGTGATTTATCAGCAAATTAGCGGGTTTCAAATCCTGACGAAAGTACGGAAATAATAATCAGTCGTTTAGACTTTAGAGAGTCCCAAAATTCAAATAAAGTTGTGAACAAAGGTTTTGGGACACTGTTGTACGATACTTTTACCGCAACCGAGTTAGGTACCGTTAGGCTTGAATTACTTTCGCGCTGACGGTCGGTCGCTTACGCCAGCGAAGAAACGAAAGCAAATACGCGCCGCTGACGTCAGCGTCGTAGTATAGTGCTTTAAAGAACACAATGTATACTCGTACGCGACCGACGCGACGACGACGGTGAGCGACCGACCGTCAGCGCGACAATAATTCAAGCCTTACTGTTAGCCTGTGTCACTGCTGGGCAGAGGCCTATCCCCATGACTTCCAAATCCTTCGATCCAGGTCCAATGGCAACGGTGTAGGTACTCTTCGAATAAAAAAGAAGCCCCATATAAGTATCACTCTCTAGTCCATGCACAAACTCTCAATACAAGCAATCCGATACCAAATAAATAAAAACACTTCTAATTGATTTTGTTGGGTTGTGGACGAATAAATTAGTACGAAAACTCACCCGATGCATCACATAGTGCGCATGCATATACCTCGTGCCTTTCAACAGCATCTGAGCGTAGGTCTTGACCCTGGGCATGGTCAGCTCCTGCTGCTGGTGGTGCAGCATGTCCCACAACCCTGAGCACATGTACTCCAGGACTAGCACCAGGCTCAAACCGCGGGGAAACATGTCGTACAGTTTTATTATCTGTTGGAAAAGACACAAGACTTGGGGATGAAAAATTGGCAATAGGTAAGTTTATCCAATTCTAAAATCTAGATGTTATACTATCTCGCCTGAACATCAAAAGAATATGATGATCATGCCATCTAGACTTTCGTCCAGATTTCGGCCACAGCGACTGGGCTTTCTAGAGTGGTTGTCGAGAGCTTTGGTGTGCTACTCTTTCATGTGCTAGTGAGTGACTAACATATCTAACTAAGAGGAGGTCATGTCAGAACACCAAAAAGAATGTAGATCTATGGTGAGAAGACTACACTAATTATATTTCGGTTGTGTAGGAATGCAATTTCTCATCCTAAATCTTTCATCACCAGAAAATACTTCCTTAAGAAAACTCACATATTTGCACCGTAATAATTGCAGAGCCTTGATCTCCCGCATTACGTTAACTGGTATACCATCCTCTAGGTTCTTAATAAGGATCTTCTTCAATGCCACTTCTCGTCCGGTAGGATTATGCTTTGCTTTGAACACCAAGCCATGGGCACCCTCACCAATACGGCCAATTACCGAATAGTTCGCTACGTCGTTGTCCATTTTGAATCTTTAGAATGGTATTTCTATTACTTTAGACATTTACCCTGAAAGAACATAAACATTGTAACCCCTCAGATTAAAAAACCAATTAACCAACAAACTTTGTGCAACAAACAATCAACACAAATTATTGTTGAGGTTGAGTTGATTTTCGTTGCTATGGTTACAGGCTATATAGATGCTCTGTGGTTACAGGGTTGCCAGCACACCGTAGCCTTGAAGCCTGAGTTTGAGGGTATATAACACCTTCTCCGTTACTCCGTTAGGTACCTCCCCTATTTCTTAGCAAAAAGCTCTGCTCTCTAACGAGGCAGTCTACTCTGAGGTCCCATGTATCATATTGCGACCAACCTGGCACGCATCCAGGCTCCGGGACTGCTGAGTACTTACAAATTTCTATTCAAAAGTCTCATTAGCATTTCTTGGCCCTAGAATTGAAACCGACTCCAAACTGGCGGTTGCTAGTCTTGCAAGAGACACAACGAGGTAGACAAAAAAGTATGATGTAACTACATAATGAGAGCGTTCTATTCTAAAATAATCCGAAGATTTACCAATAGAAGTTCGTTCTACGTACAACTTATTCAACAAGGTGAAGTAATGTATTTGTTTAATATTTATCTTTCAGGTCGCTGTAACAATGTCGTTTGTATTAATACACATTATTCCGATATTAGTGTTTGTCCAGCTGTTCGCTCACTTCATTAGGTCCATTGTATTTTCTTTGATGTATTTTATTAATCAACATTATCTATCAGTGAACAGTCATTTACTAGTGCCTATCTCTCTACATACAAATGGGGCTAAAATTGTTTAGTGCAGTGGTTATATTGGCATATCTTTGTCATGCCGTGGACAGTGCAGCCATCCTTGCCCTATTCTCTTCACTGTCTTACACGGACCACTTAGTTTTTAGAGGATATATATCACGTCTCACTCAAAAAGGACATACTGTAGTTCTCATGACACCATACCCCGGACACTTTAGTTTCCCTGACACAGAGAAAATTGTGGAGCTCGATGTCAGTCAAGAATCCGCACCGTATTGGGATGCGTTTAAAAGGTTGATGACGAATACTGACGATTACCTTCCCAGGCAGAGGGCTATGAATGAATTCGCAGTAAAACTAGCAATAGCACAGTTAAAATCGAAGCAGATGACGGCTCTGCTCGTCAACCCGACCATTCACTTTGACCTGGTGATCACAGAAGCTGACGTACCGCTACTTTACGCGGCTGCAGAAAAATATAAAACTCCACATATCGCCATCACCACAACCAGTGGTAGGATCCACCAATACGAATCAAAGGGGAATCCTATCCATCCAATTTTGTACCCTGATGTCAACTCTCTGAACTATAGGAATTTGGATCGCTGGGAGAAACTCTCAGAGATTTATCGTCACATCCAAACAAGAAACGAATACTACAATAATTATCTTCCACTTTGTGAATTGGCTGCTAAGAAATTGCTGGGACTGAAACGGAGCCTTCTAGAAGTGGAATATGATATTGATTTGCTATTCGTGGCCAGTAATCCTGCTTTGATAGGCAGCAGACCGAGCGTCCCAGCTGTTGTTTACGTCGATCGAATGCACATTAAGCCAGGTCTAAGTTTGCCACAGGTAAGATAATATGGCAGTAGGAGACGTAATATAATGGGATACCCAATTTCGGTACTGACTAAGTTAATAGGTACATCATTTATGTTACAGGAATTGCTTACTCTCTTAGATTCGGCAACAAAAGGTGTCGTCTACTTCAGTTTAGGCGCAATCCAAGAAGCTGACCAGCTCTCCACGTCCATGCTCCAAACGTTAGCAGACGGTTTCGGAGAGTTACCGTTCACAGTCCTCTGGAAGATTGCCAACACGACGATGATCACGAAGTCTGAAAATGTTATTACTCAGTCTTGGTTCCCACAGCAACAGGTTTTGGGTGAGTAAAGTACGAAGTACACCGTACATACATGACCCACATGATTTTTCCATGACCCTCATGGGAAAAATGCCAGATGCTACCATATTTATTTATACAGTAGTAAATCAGACACGGGATAAATGGCGGCTCAAACCTGGTCCGTACTATGTCTCGTAACTTTATAATAATATTATAACAATCGGCTGCGAATTTCTCTCTTTTCTTTCTATTTTTTTAAACTTTGCCCGAAGTCAGGAATTTCTCCTGTATAGTGGGCACGTTAACAAACATTAAAAGCCACATACACAGCCAGACCCGCAACAACTACCTGTAGGCCAAACAAATATTTGTTCCGTGTGGGAATCGAACCCGCGACACGCAGCGCAGCGGCCAATCGTCTCGCTTAAGTAGTGCTAAACAGATTTTTATCGTACATTAAAACAGTCTGATCTATGATTTCCGAAACCACTAATGCACGAGCATTAGTGGTTTCGGAAATCATAGATCAGACTGTTTTAATGTACCCTCAGAAATTAAAAAAAATGGAATGTTTTCGTTCCAGCCCATCCCAATCTCAAAGCCTTCATAACGCATGGTGGTGCGCGGTCCCTAGAAGAAGCAGTATTTTATATAGTACCAATCATTGGCTTACCACTGGTAAAGTCCAGAAAAGTTTTCATGAATGAGATCACGAGGTACGGAGCCGGAGAGATTCTGGATCCTTACAACATGGATAAGGAAACTGTGAAGGCTGTCATTAATCTTGTCGCCACCAATGAAAAGTGAGTGCATCACTTGATACTTTCTTTTGCATATACTCAAATGTTCGAATTTTCAGGAGAATAGACATTTAAATTAAGTACTTAAGGCTGCAGTCTTGCAAAATTCGCTCGCTGCGAATTATTTGCGCAACAAAGTATATTTTTTTAAACAAACGGATGAAATATACAATTTTTTTTTTAAAAACATGCACCTAAATCCTTACTCTAACAATAATAATAATCTCAAAATACGTACAAAAAAAGAGTTTATAAACAAGAATTGCAAGGGATTTCTTGTAGGTCTTTTGAGATTATTATTATTGTTAGAGTAAGGTGATTTAGGTGCAATTTTTTTTTTGTATTTGCTTTATTGAACTTTTGGCATCAAAATAATTTAATTATTACATACTTACGATGCATAGTTTTTATGAAACAACCCGTTTATCAAGAGATAAAAACAGAGAATTTTGATGAAATTGTGACCTCTGAATTAAGAAAATGAAAGATAATTAGAAAAAACTAATCAGCGCATTTTGAAGACGAGAATGTTGAGCTCATTATGCGCTGAACAGATTTGTAAATTAATTCTTTATTACCATAAACTAAGCGCACAAACACAACCCGAAATGATGTTGGGCACGAAAGACCTGTATTTAACGCTTGATTTACGTAACATAATCCACTTAAATGAACTTAAAAAAAATAACTAGCTATTACTTATATTACGGTTACTTATGTGCAATAATAATATTTCGTGTTATTTCATTCGTTTGTTTAAAAAAAATATACTTTGTTGCGCAAATAATTCGCAGCGAGTGAATTTTGCAAGACTGCAGCCTTAATATTTATTTTTCCAGATACAAAAAATCAATGTCAATATTGAAGGGTGCGGTTGTCAATCCCCTCGTTTCCGGTCCTGATGACGCCGTATGGTGGACTGAGTATTTGCTTCGCCACGGCGAGACCCATCACCTACGCTCCCCTGCAGTTGGCGTGTCTTCCTTTAAGTATTATCTGCTGGATATTGTCAGTTTTTTGTTTGTAGTAGTCGCAGGAGCTCTTTATCTCGCGTTTGTGATGATTCGAGCCATTGTAAGACGTTGGCGTACAGGATTCTGGCGCAGTCAAGATGTACACCCGTCAAGAAAGTTTAAGGAGTTGTAATAATTTTTAATTAGATAAGTTATTTCGTACTTAAGCTAACTTAAATTATTTATTCGTTAGTCATTTAAAAAACTCATTCGTTGTGCAGTCATTACAAAATAATAATATAACTTATTTATTTTTATGCTGTTTTTCTTTAAATATGTACTTCGGTATATTATGTCGGTCAACAAAATGAACTAAGGCTCCAAAAGCGAGCGAAACGAACTCGAAAATTTTTACACTCTACCTTGGGCATGTTATAATTGTTTAGACCCTTCATACAGGAATTACTAGGTTGACCCTCAGGCAAAGGCAACATTCAAGAGGAAGTAGGCTTCAAGAGCATGTGAGTGCACATTGCCTTGGACAGGCTAGAATGGTTTCGATCCTTCTTAGAGGAGTTAGGTAGGTACCGTAGGTACTTGGTCAGCTTTCAGATAAATTCAAGACAAAGATTAAACACTTTATCAACCTTGAACAGGTACAGGTTATTATTCTTTCGACCAACTGGAGCAACCTGGGCCTCTTATAGACAAAGTTAAGACTCAAGAAAAACTAGACTGCAAGAGCGAGCGAAGCGAGTTCTAAATTTTTTACATCATTGCATCAGATAATTAAGCTATATGCTTTTAAGGCCTCGCTCGGGGCAAGGGGCTCCTAATTTATTTCAGGCTGTCTATACCAGTAGATCATACAAAAATCCAATAGGAGTGCCAATCCAAAAAGAGCCTTTTTGATAAATGATTTTCCATTAGTATAATTTGAGTGATTCCATTTTAAGCTACAATTTATTACGTACAATACCATTCTATGGCATCAAGCAGGAAAACCTATAACTTTTAAAAATCCTGAGCCTCTAGGGGCACCTGCCTCCTCCTGGCGACGCTCATGACAAGCTACACAACTAGACTAGAATATTTAGAACTAGTTCTAGCTTGGCTAATGAAGTATTTGGTCCGGTTCAGGGGGGGGCAACTGCACCCATTGACCCCCCCCCCCCCGTATTCGCGCCTGTGTCAGTGTCCTGGAAAACGATATGGAGAAATTGCAGAAGCGGGTCTGGATCAGGGGCACTGACCCACTGCAGTGTGCACGCGGTGCACGGGCACACGGCGCATTTTAACTGCGTGGATTCATTTGTTTGACAACGTGGGTATAACGTTTCCACTGCAGTACACGTGGGTGGCCCACACGGTGCACGGAGAGGCTACACACGTTTTTTACCAAAACTTTATGTATATATTTAGCGTGGCCGTGGTTTGCAGTGGACACAATCACAGACATTTTCTTGCAACGTGATGCGTAGCGTAGCGTAGCCTCTCCGTGTAAACTGACGCAGCTAAAATAGAATCAGAACCTTCCAACACAAACCGTACATTTCTGAACTATTCAACCACACGTCAAAGTGGTAGTCATTTTGAATCTGTGGTAAAAATCTAAAAATTGACGTTTTTCGTTTTTAGTAACTGTCAGAACTCAGAAGTTGTTTTTGCCTGCCTTTTGGCGAATTTTATAAACAACATCAGAAGTTGTTTTGCTGTGTTTATTTCCAAAAAATATTCGATAATGTGAGTAAAATCTCTTGCTGCGACGGCTTACAATGACGGCTGTGAGAACGTGTCCTGGTCTGTACTGCGGGCGCACAGAATTCGGTGATGGCTCGTGGAGCGAATGCGGGGCATGTCCTCGAGGGTTCCGTACCAACAGCACCAGTTACTGCGTGCCGTGTACTGACGAACCCACCCTATATGACGGCCTTTACCTAGGGTTTATGGTGCTACTGCCTATGGTGCTACACTGGTTTTTTATTGACATGGTCGCTGTTGGCAAAGGGTAGGTGTATTCATTCTATTGTTTATTAAATAGGTAACAGATGTTCCAATCTCACAGTTACAAAGCTTTAATAAACGGATCCCTACATTAGTCCTTTAAAACATGAGAAATACAAATGCAGATAGACTATAAGAAATAGGCAGTTATAGGTACAGCAAAAAGTAGGTATATTATTAGATAGTAGGTACATTGCTGGAGGAAAGAGGAGCTCGTGGTTAAATAATAACAGCCGCTCGGGTCGATCGTTAGGTTAAGTCGCGCTTGCCTAGGTTTATCTGTGGATGGGTGACCACCCATTACATACCGAGTTTTCTCCGTGCCTCGGAAAGCACGTTAAGCAGTTGGTCCCGGCTGTCATTTAGATGTCTGTAGATCTTTGACAGTCGTTAGTTAGTCAGAGGTCCAAATAGTCTGACAACCAGTCTTACCAAGGGGTATCGTATTATCCAGTACTAACTGGGTTGTGGAGGTCAGATAGGCAGTCGCTCCATGTAAAATACTGGTATTCAGCTGCATCCGGTTAGACAGGAAGCCGACCCCAACATAGTTGGGAAAAGGCTAGGCGGATGATGATGAGGTACATTGCAGGATAGTAAATTCTCAGTTTCTTATTAATTTTATAACATATGGAGTATTGTAAGTCTTGCAAGCAAAACACAATCTATGTATCTTACTGTATATTCAAAGGTTTCATTAATATTTTCAGCTCAAAAAAAATCCTCGTCCAGCACATATGTGCGTTTGTAGAGGTGGCATCAGGTACTCTAGCCGCACTGCTAGTGCTGCCACCAACAGGCACTATTGCACTACATGTCTGCTCACCGAAGGCACTGTCCGACTGGTACACACTGCTGCATAATCCTCAGCCAGATTATCAGGAGACACTGCATTGTACTCAGGAGGCTGTATACCCATTGTAAGTAGAACCGTCCTTTAGTATTTTGAAACAAAATCTACTTTAAATGTTTACACTCTGAGTCAGACATCTTTGTGCAACAGAGTTGGGTGTAATTTTTCACTGTCTTTTTAAATCTCTATGAATATAATAAAATCTGTGTTCAACTATTACTACTGAAAATGACCTTAAGACCACTACAAAGATGAATGAAGTAATGACCAGTATAGATAGAATAATTAGAAAATATACAATACGTACTTGACCATTTTCTCTATAATTTACTTACATTTAAAACTGTTGGATAATATGCCAACATCCGTAGCTATCGGTGTTTCTATACACAAAGTTAGCTTGAAATATCCTATCCGCATCACTTACCTGTCACTTGATTCATAGAAAAATCAAAGAAAGCTTTCTGTGACATTTTGTTTCTCACCGTCCATAAGCTAAATGTCAAACAGACAGAGATAGCAGTCTTCCGTTACAAAGTAAGTAAGTGTTAGTAAGTTATTGAAAATAGCCATTAGTAAACTAGAAGACCCCATAGTATTTTTCACAAATTATTACATACCTACTTAAGATTATACCTTTTACTCATGAGAAGTTGAAACTACATCAAATAAATTTGGATAAGGGCTGGGAAACTAAAAAACACCACCACGTTTCAAACCTTTTGCAAAACAACATTTAGTTTAATAGTAATATTGTAATGCTTTCTCTTTCTCATTTCCAGATACACAGTAGTTCTATTAATTTACGCATTCAGTCTACTGATGACAATAACACTGAGGCCGTGGCTTTTGACATGGGACTCGGCCAACCAGGGCAAAAAGGCTATCTACTGCGCACTGTACTTCTATCCTATACTTGTGCTCATCCATACTGTTGCTGCTGGCTTGATTTGTAAGTATTAATTTCAAGTTGTTTAAGTCATGCACATCATCGTGAGAAGTGGAAGGAATGGGGGGAGGCCTTTACCCATGAGTGGGATAATATAATAATAATAAATCATTTATTTCGAGCAACAAGACTCAGTGTTAGTAACAATATACTTACAAAGTATGTTAGTAATACACTTACAAACAAAACAAAACAGGTTGTGACATCATTGCTGCAAGGTGACAGGCCCAGCTGAAACCTTGCAACCATGGTTCACAAACGCACAATCATGCCTACTCGCAATCATAGACAGGATGCTGTTGGCGCTGCCCTGCACCCTACGCACCAGGGATGCGCACCGTTTCCGCATCACCGTGTAGAAACAGTCTAAGCAAACACTCCTAAAGGCTAACTAAAAAAAAAAAACTCATGTTCAATAATAACATAGTTAAATTCATTGCGTACCACTATGTCTTGCAGTTGGTTAGGTCTTGAAGTTAGTTGATGAAAGCTGAACTTTATGTGCCAACCAGAGGCGTCTCTAGCCCATGTAGCGCCCGTGTGCAAACATTACCCTATCGCCCCTAGTAAGCGCGCGGTCAAAATGGAATCGATACAAAGTACAAGTAACCACAAACTGTCAAATTTCCCCAATAGATAATAAACTCTATTGTTTGAAGATGGAGAAAAAAATTGTTGGTTTTAGATACCTTGATGTGTTGTTGACTGTTAGAATTATACAGGGTGTTCTGGTGTTTACCCTAACAAGCCAAAAGCTACCCCATGTTAACTTGTATAATAGATGTTACATCATTATTATTATTTATACTATATAAAGCTCGATTACCACTCACTCACTGACTCACTGACATAATTGTTCTCCCAGATGGTGGATGGGGAGGTGGATATATTTTGACAGATTTGTAAACAAGTAACTCCCGCGAGTATGGAAAAAGTGCCAAACCTCCCCTTTTCACGCCCCTTCCTCCCCCTTCCTATCGTATCTCGGAAACAAAGAGACCCATATTTTTCGTTTTTTACGGATTCTTATAGAGGAGGCTCGGAGAAGTAAAAACCATTTTTCAAAATTGACCCCTTTTTCCCCCTTCGGGGAGAAGAGGGAAAAAGGGCGTCCTTTAGGCGGATCTCGGAAATTGAGAGACTTGGATACATTTTTTTTTCAGATTCGTAAGAAGGGGCCTAGAGTTAGTCAAAATCATTTTTCAAAACTCCCCACTCTCCCCCCTTCACCCCTCCCCCCATCGTAACTCGGAAACTAGGACACGTAGCGGCTTTTTGATTTTAACTATAAATTATTATTGAGGAGCGTTTAAATTTGTATACGGAGGGTATCCTCCTCTCCCCAACCTCCCCTAAAAATAAAAGGGCTATAACTTCGTAATGGTCAGAGATAGCCATTGGGTGTTTGAACAAATATTATAGTAGGCGCCGGAACCTGTCTGGTGGTAGGGAGGTCCTACAACACGCGAGCTGCGCGCAGCTCGCGCACCCACGCACATACTAGTTTATAATACACACATCAACACGGTCTAGGGATATTTTTAAAAAAGCGAATTGAAATTGAAATTGAAATTGAAATTGTTTATTGAAATAATTGAAATACAAAAATATTTACAATATGGCCTTAAAAACTATAAGTAGATAGGTATACAATAATTGGATTCTACCTGAACTAGGAATAAACCTGTATCTCAGGTAACTCACTCAAGCGCTTATACATAAATATTATCTAAAATTCCTTAAACAAATAACTAGTAAATAACTTATCTATAAATATGCTATCATAAGTACATAATTATCATGGTTCTATTCAATGTAAGAAAAACAATTTATTTAGCTAACTTCTCTGCAACATTCCATTATTATTGCAATGAAGCATAACACAAAAATCCGGGTCACGTTTACTTTATGTCTACAGAGAAAAATGCTGTCACCAAAATGTAAAATATACCTAGTGATTGTATTATAATTTATAAACACTAAAGACTAAAATTATTATAAGTACGTCAATTAGTAGGTACTTAGAGGTCAATAATCTTATGGGTATAATAACATAAATGCAATACAACATAATACCATAACATAATTACTATCAATGTGTTAATTATTTATATGACATGGATATATTTAAAAGATACGTTATTTAATATTCTACCATTTTTTAATAATGGTTAAGGTATAGATTAAAATTTCAGGATTTTATGGAAAAAAAATGAAGCATAGACGGAAACCGTATATGAATGAACTTTTAATTTGTGAGTAAAAACTGAAAAAAATAGAAAAATCATTTAATTTGTGTTTATAAACTTGAAGTTAGTAGTCTGAGAAAGCGCCCATGATGTTCATAACACATCGGCAACGATTCGGCATGCTCAGAACAAGGTTGTCAATGTCTTGCTGCAGAATATTGTCCCATGTCCTTCTGAGGTGCGCAAAAAGTTGATCTTCTGTAGCCAGATTTTCAGGAACTTCCTTCAGAGCTCTTCTTTGCAGCATATCCCACGCATGCTCAATGGGATTTAGATCTGGCGATTGAGCAGGCCAGTCTAAGGCCCTAACATTATGTGTATGTAACCAAGCTGCTACCGTTCTCGCCGTGTGTGCCCGGGCATTGTCGTGCATGAGCAGGAAATCTTGCCCCATTTGTGTTCTGTGGGGCAAGATTACGGGCCCCAGCACCTGTTGGACGTATCGTTCTGCCGTCATATTGCCCCGCACCCAAACGAGATCCGTCCGTCCTCCAAGACGAATTCCTGCCCAAACCATAATTGTTCCTCCTTGGTATGGGTGAACTTCCTGAGGGTTCTGGAGACGGCTCCATCGTCCAGGAACTCGCCAAACACGCGTCCTTCGTGAATCTGGATGGAAGCCGAACCTGGATTCATCCGTGAACAGCACATTGGACCATTGGTCACGGCCCCAGTCCACGTGGTTCCGAACCCATTCTAATCGTCGTCCACGATTGCCTCTCCGTAAAGGTGGGACCCGGAGTGGTCTACGAGAGCGTAGATTGCTTTCATGCAGTCGCCTTCTTACAGTTTGGTCACTCACAAGCACTTGGTGTTCCACTCGCAGCCTTTGGACCAATTGAGTCGCCGTTGCATTTGGTTGTGCTCGCGCAGTAATTTGCAAAAATCGGTCTTGTCTGGGGGTAGTGATGCGACTTGGCCCCCGGTGCCTCTCCGCTACTTCACCTGTGGCACGATAGCGTGTCCACAATCTTGAAATTACATTTTGATGGGTCCCTATGGCCTCAGCAACATTACGCTGAACAGATCCAGCTTCCAGCATTCCCACAGCTCGTAACATCTCCGCCCTCGTCAAATGTCGGCGTTGCATGGCTACAGTACCTCAATTTTAACTTTATCTTTCGTTTAAAAATGAAAAAAAACTAACTAAACGTAATTCGTATTGTTTTCTAAATTTCGCACAAATGAAAATTCCCTCTCCTATACATCAAGACATTTTTATGCCACCGAAACAAAAGAATTTTCAAAAATTTGAATTTGGAATTAGTCTGAGATAAATTACAAACAAATCGGTGTATAAAAGATTCCAATGCGGCCAGTACTTTTCGAGTTATTTAATTGAGTATGAAATATCCCTAGACCGTGTTGATGTGTGTATATAAAGCTCGATTACCACTCACTCACTGACTCACTGACATAATTGGTCTCCCAGATGGTGGATGGGGAGGTGGGTATATTTTGACAGATTTGTAAACAAGTAACTCCCGCGAGTTTGGGAAAAGTGCCAAACCTCCCCTTTTCGCCCCCCTTCCTCCCCCTCCCTATCGTATCTCGGAAACAAAGAGGAGGCTCGGAAAAGTAACAACCAGTTTTCAAAATTGACCCCTTTTCCCCCCTTCTCCCCCCTTTAGGCAGATCTCGGAAGTTGAGAGACTTGGAACATTTTTTTTTTCAGATTCTTATAAAGGGGCAACGCGTTAGTCAACATCAGTTTCCAAAACTCCCCACTCTCCCCCCCTTCACCCCTCCCCCCATCGTATCTCGGAAACTAGGACAAGTAGCGGCTTTTTGATTTTTACTATAAATTATTATTGAGGAGCGTTTAAATTTGTATATGGAGGGTATCCTTCTCTCCCCAACCTCCCCTAAAAATAAAAGGGCTATAACTTCGTAACGGTCAGAGATAGCCATTATGTGAAGCGTAACTCAGGGGCGACGACAAGCAACTTTAGGGTTATGTTTTTTTTAATGGGTCTCAGATTTTAAGTAAGGTTTTTTACTTTTATTTTACTAGGTTTTTTTTTATATTAATTTTATAATGTTTTAGGGGTTCTTAAGGGGTTTCATACTGATTTAGGGGTAGTTGTAACGGATTTTCCAATTATTTTAAGGATTCCTATGGATTCTCAAAATTTTATGATGGTAAGGAATACTTCTCAAGAACACGACAACACGCGAGCTGCGCGCAGCTCGCGCACCCACGCAAATACTAGTTATACTATATAAAGCTCGATTACCACTGACTGACTCACTGACTGACATAATTGTTCTCCCAGATGGTGGATGGGGAGGTGGGTATATTTTGACAGATTCGTAAACAAGTGACTCTCGCGAGTATGGGAAAAGTGCCAAACCTCCCCTTTTCGCCCCCCTTCCTCCCCCTCCCTATCGTATCTCGGAAACTAAGAGACCCGTAGTATATTTTTTTTACGGATTCGTATAGAGGAGGCTCGGAAAAGTAAAAACCGGTTTTAAAATTTGCCCCCCTTGCCCCCCTTCTCACCCCCTTTAGGCGGATCTCGGAAGTTGAGAGACTTGGAACATTTTTTTTTTTTTTTTCAGATTCATACAAGGAGGCACAGAGTTGGTCGAAATCATTTTTCAAAACTCACCCCTCTCACCCCCTTCACCCCTCCCCCCATCGTATCTCGGTAACTAGGGCACGTAGCGGCTTTTTGCTTTTTACCGTACTTATTATTGAGGGGCGTTGAAATTTGTACACCCTTTTCTCCCCTCCCCAACCTCCCCTAAAATTGAAAGGGCTGTAACTTCGTAACGGTTAGAGATAGCCATTATGTGCTTGAACAAATATTATAGTAGGCGTCGTAACCGGTCCGGTGATGGCAGGTTCTGAGTGGAGCGAACCTGCGAGACCGAGTGGAGCGGAGGGGGGACGTGGCGAGCGAAGCGAGCCGGCAACCTCCGTAGCGTAACGAAGGTTGAGTGGGTGAAGCGTAACTCAGCGTTTAACGATTCTAATGAATTATCATTTTTTATTTTTTATTGATTTAGTTTTTAGAATGTTTTAGGGGTTCTTAAGGGTTTTCATACTGATTTAGGGGTAGTTGTAACGGTTTTTCCAATTCGTTTAAGGATTCTTACGGATTTTCAAAATTTTATAAGGGTAAGAAATACTCAAGAACACGACGACACGCGAGCTGCGCGCAGCTCGCGCACCCACGCAAATACTAGTCAATGTCTCAATTTTGAAATTTCTTCATTCTAATTGCGACCTCATAAAAACATACAAAGTTTAATATCAATTGGAAACATCAAATTTGGGAAGAGAAGCTCACTGCGAGCGAGGCCCACTGTACACGGGTAAAAACATTTTTGGGAAGGCGCCGTGTGGGGCTCCGTAGCGAGCGGCGCTCGGTGCCCCATAGGACCGCTGCGCCCGTGTGCAACGCACACCCTGCACACTCGGTAAAGATGGCCCTGGTGCCAACTATACAATCCTTAATTCTTCCTTTTTACCTAAAGTCTGTCCAAATGAACTTAAAAAAATCAATGGGTAGGTTTCTGAAGTTTCAGCCTCCTACCCACCCTAGTAATTTATGTGTTTGTTCTTGATAATAAAATAACATTGGCTATAACCCCCGAAGGGCTAGGTGTTCCTTATAGTACACCCACATTTCGGCAGTTAAGTCCCATGTAATAGGGGGCGAGCCTATTGCCATTAACCGGGCACAAATCCAGACTCCGTGCTACTGAGAAATTTCTGATTGAAAAACCCATTAACAATTTTCCTGACCCAGGAATCGCATCGCAGCGGCACACACTTGACCAAGGAGGCAGTCTTCATAATACTGACATTATATTTGTTTCTTTCCAGATTGTTCATTCCCCTACATAATCATAATAATATCAATGATGACATCAGCTTCACACTTCTCCATAAAGATCGAGCAGACGGCGCCAGCACTGCTCTTGTCCTCACTAACAAATCCAAGGAACTTGGTGATACTCTTGGGACACTGGCTGATACACGCTTATGGGATCATATCTCTTACTGGATTCAAGGAACTGTGGTACCTGTCCCTGGTACCTGCTCCAGCACTGTTCTATATCCTGACTGCTCAGTTCACTGACCCAATGAAGATTCATAGTGATTGACAGGATAGCCAATCGTTCACAAACACCACTGAAATGGTTGATTGACTTTTTGTTAAAGCGCGTGCGCAAAGAAATGCGGCTTGTGATGTGTGAGCGAGATGAGAATAATATTCCGTAAGAGCGACAGACAAATAGTGATAGATCAGTGTGTTTGAAATTCGTTGATCTATAACCGCTATTTAGTGGTGTAATTATATTTATTGTATATAGTTTTTTTACGTAAAAATATAATTGTGTATAATAAAAAGTAGTATATTACATTATGATAAATAAAGAATCGTATTATGAAATAACTCAGTTTTTTAAATGGCTGGCTAAAAACAGTTCCAGCTGCCCTATAAAAACTACAAAAATCTCACTAACCTTGAGGGATCAAAATAATTACGTATTCCTAAAAGTGCTCACTGGGTCAAAAGAAACGCAGAAATTCATGAATACCTGGAGATGCCGACCGCCTGCAAAAAAGCAGGAGATACAAAGAAAGACTCGGTAAACACACAAATTAATTAGCTAAGATCCTGTTAACTCCACAGAAAGAAGTAACTTGCCTTAAATGATGGCGAATAGGTACTAGACCTAGATCAGGGAAACTAAACATTTAAGTAAGTACTCTCAACTCATATGATGCCAGATCCAAATTAATCCCCGAAAACATCTGATTAAGGTTTAGATCCGATTGCATATCAGTAAACACACAAATGAATTGGCTAAGGATTAAAATATTATTCGCGGTTGTAAGACAAGTAGTTACAGATTTATTAAGGTTTAGATCCGATTGCAGATAAAAAACAAACCAAAAGGACGTGATCGGTATCACGTGCGTCTTCTTTCGTGTCGCTGGCACGCTACGTAGAGCTACATATCACGCGTCAGTGTGATTAGTCCATTTGCGATCGAGTTCTAGTAGACGGAGATTGCCGCTATGGATTCTTATCATCTGCCTTCATTCTCGGATAGTATGATGGTAGTAACTTCAACAGCGTAGAAATATTTTCGAGATTTATGGGCACGAGGTTTTGATTTCAACGAAATGCCACAGAGATACTTAAAATAATAGCTTTACATTACTAAACAACGTACTCTTAAAACTACGTAGATACTTAAATCGACCTAGAAATGACATTGCTTAGGATAAATAGCAATGTTACGCCGCATTCCATAAAAATGTTAACAAACATTTTAAAAAGATTTTAACCAACTACTAAGTGCCATTACTCTTAAAATATGTAATAGAGCCAAAACCATCGTCAAACGACACTTGGCATCTGAACCGTAAATGCTTAGTGTTGCCAACTTTCTGTCAGATAAAGAGGGCATTCTATTTCCTGCCCAAAACTGGTTCGCGGTGAAACAAAGATAATATAAAAAAGTAGATAGAAAAGATTGTATAGGTACGGGTCATGTTAAATGCAAAGCTCGAGACAAAGGCCGAGGAGGCAAAATAAAAAGAAACGGCCCCGTTTATAGGCAGTCTCATTATTAAACGTTTTCTTCCCCCGGCTCGCGAAAAAACCGACAATGTGCGGCATTATTCGCTTATTTGTTTACTTATCTTTTCGTGTATTAGATCTCATCATGGTTCGTTTACAGGGCGATGTTTTGTTGAGCTGGCTTTGTAGGTACCTAAGTATACCTACGTGTGTTTAGTAGGTACCTGTTAGTTTAATTGGAATTTATTTTTTCATTGTCGTAGATATTCGCTTGGTTGGGTTAATAATTATGACAACCGGATTGCTATGTCGGGAAAATGGAGTAGGTCCCTTAATACTAGTTTTAAATAATCTTTCCTGGTGTTGGAGGTCCTTGTGGTATTGTTAATTTTCAATTTTCCAGGCTTGTTAAGACTTACCTAATTGTCTTCTACAGTAAAAAGCCTTAAATCTTGGAAACCGTTTAACAAAATGGGTGGAGACTTCTTCGTGCCTCGGTAGGCATGTTAAGCCGTTTGTAGGAACCGGTTGTCATTTGTAGATCTTTGACAGTCGTTACGGGTAGTCACAAGCCTGAAACTCTGGCTGCCAGTCTAATCAAGGGGTATCGTAGTGCTAATTAACTGGCCCGGGTTGTGGAGGTCAGATAGGCAGTCGCTCCATGTAAAATAGTGTTTTT
This sequence comes from Xestia xanthographa, assembly GCA_905147715.2. Classification (NCBI taxonomy): domain Eukaryota; kingdom Metazoa; phylum Arthropoda; class Insecta; order Lepidoptera; family Noctuidae; genus Xestia; species Xestia xanthographa. The sequence goes on from LR990652.1 coordinate 14,693,604, forward strand.
CAGCTGCGTCCGGTTAGATTGGTAGGCGTTGAATCGATGACAGTTGGGGTAGACGTGTTCTTGAGTGGAGACCGTGAATCGGAAAACGTAAGGCTCGGTGAAGTGACGATCTTCACAGGGTGGCTGGTAGCAACTGTATGAGAGCCTGCCTGCCTGCTGAGAATCGAGTTGCGTGGTGTGCGATTGAGGAGGCTTAGTCCAGCAGTGTACTGCTGTAGGCTGATGTTGATAAATAACAGTTGGGAAAAGGCTAAACACATTGATTGGGTGTGGTTGGGTTTTGTGTAAGTTGTTTTTTCGTGACATTTTTTAGGGTTTAAACTAGTTCCCGTAATAACCATCCACTCAGCACCAGTAGTTTGATGAGAGTAGGTTCTATTACGCCGATAATTGTAAGTGCACTACCGCTCATAACCGCCAGTTTAGTAGTGCAAACCTGCTCGTAAAATGATGTTATGTACGACATTATGTTTATGGTCTTTTTCACTTAAAACATTAACTTCATTTATAGTTAGTAAACGTTATTAAAGACCTTTGAAATCCCACTAATTTTTAAGTAATCCACAATGTTTCGATTGACTCCGAATTTGACCGCAACCTCAAACCACAGCTGCAAAGCCGCCAAATCACTTAATTGCTTACTATTTTTAACATTTATTTATTTGACAAAAGCTATTTCACAAGGCGTGAAGTTAGGTAATTGTCCCTCGGGATCTTATTGGTGTCGATTCTGTTGTGCACAAACTAAACTTAATTTAGACTATTGCTGTCTTTTTCTCTCTAATAAAACGAGAAAGAAGCGGACGTAATTTAGAGCTGTCAAATTTAGTTGGAACTAATATTTCTATACAAATGAAGGGTGCACGTAAAAACATGTCGACTAAAAACACGGTGAAGCGCAAGGCATAAACTAGTTTGACATCTCTAATAAGTTAGAGCTGTCAAACTAGTTTATGCCGTTTGTGTTTTTGTGTTTGTTTATGTGTGTGAGAAAAGGACGGCTATAGCTATGAACTCATTCATAGCTATATCCGTCCTTTTCTCACACTGCCTTTTAGTAAAAGATGGCAATAGCCTAAATTAAGGTTAGTTTGTGCACAATAGAATCGACACCACTGTCGGGATAAAAAGTATCCTATATTTTAATCCAGGTTATAAACTATCTATGTAGGTACTGAATTTCATCCAAATTTGTTCAGTAGTTTTCGCGTGAAAGAGTGACAAACATACATCCATCCTCACAAACTTACGCATTTCTAATATTTGTAAGAAGTGGGTAAGATATGATAAGACGTACAAAAAAAAAAAAAGTAGGTAGGTACTCTACAACACTTTTAATTTAGTATTTTGGTAAAAAGGTAAAAAAAATGAGCAACTACTTAACTATGTACGTACTACACATACACATAGCCAGTTTCTCAATTTTTAGACACAAACATTTCACCAGCTACATCCTTTGTCAGAATTTATTTTCATAAGCACAGCACAAAAAGTGACGTAGAGTCGACTCATACGTTATCAACTTTTAAAACGGCTGGTTGCGTCGGTGGTTCGTTACGTGCTCGTCAACAAACTTGTTGCGAATATTTGGGTGTGTCGCAGCTTGCGGCTGCAGAAAATGAGTGCCTGTGCCTCGAATGAGGCACAGACAATGAACGCCGTCCGGCCTTTGTGGCCGCACCTGTTATTAAAACTCCCGTGAAGCGCACTGGGCCCGCTGTGTGAAATATCTTCTTGTTTACTTATGTTTTACATTAGTAGCCTCGTGATTTATCACTGTTTCTCACTATAATACTCGCTGTAATTGCATTAGGAAATTTATATCTTGTGTATAGTTATTAATACGGTCGTTGCTCGTCTCCTACGTTAATTTTCTGTTTAATCTTGGCTTGTTCTTGAACGGATTGGATAACAAAGAGATTGCATATCACGGCCGTCTAGTGGATCAGTGATTCCAATTCCAAAAGCTATGGTTACATAACTTACTAATTCTGCCCATAACACAATCCCTTATTTTCTTTTACGGCACTGAAGGGAATTGATGATCCACCATTGTTCTTTTTCCGATGCAAACATACCTACCGATAGATATAGAACCGAATAGCATTTTTCCAAAAAAATACACCGCTCAATTTCCAAAGGATGCCAATATTTGAATTTTACATTTCAATATTAGGAATACGTGCTGAATACATATATTGCAAGCGTATTCTGCATGTCGAAATACCACACGCACAAAAATTGTTTCGAAAATTCTTTCTAGTTCGCTGTAACAGGTGTATCGGAATATTTCTATCATAAAAATGCTTCGCAGCATAGCACAGTGAAAACGTTGCATAAAATGAGGCGATGCTGCGCATTGAAAGCAAAATTGTGAAGTGGAATCCTGTGAATATTCCGGGGCATTGAATAGGAGAAATAACGGAGTGGGCACCAGATGTCGGTGAAGCATAGCGAGGTCGACAAATATACGAATCTAGTACCACGATTGCACGCATATAACACGAATTGAAAATCTATCAGCTTGTATTGCATTTTAACCCGTATGCTCCCGGCCGTGCCTCCAGAGGCACGGTGCATTGTTATTTTAATTGTGTCTGTAATTGCGGGTATTGAAGTGCTACGCCTATGTATGCGCATGGTGAAACCGGATTTGCCAAAAAGCGATATCGACAAACCACGAGTTTAAAAGGTTCCTCTAAAAAAAATCTATGCAATGAAAGCTAAAGGACCTGAATCCACCATTTGTTTAATAATAATTTTACGAAACCATTTTGTTACAGAAAAACTCAACTCAGGCATCAATCGATTCAAGGTGCTAATTCGGTGCTGTAAATCGAAAGTCGCCAGACAAGCCGGTAACTTTGTGGGAATAATTCATGTATCTGGGCGTGTGGTGGGCGCTTTAGGAAGCCTATAGATAGCACTAGAACGTCGGGCTTCTGCCAAGTGGCAGATGAAAACTTTTGTAACCCGAATTTCATCTCCGAATATAAACTCTCTATAAGTTCTTATCTGGACAAACTTCTATATTTCTTGAGTCTTATCGCAAGTCGCAATACAAATTTCTTAACACGAAACTTACTCTTTCATACGCAAAAGTATTACCGCTTGCAAAAATAAAATAATGCGGGTTAGTGCAAGTGTAAAACCGTGTTTGCTTTACAATTCCGTTCCCAAAAGATTGTTAAAGTTTTCCGTCACATGGCGACCAAGCAAATGTGCATACAATCGCACGGGGTTGCGACACGCGACAAGTCGTACGTCCGACACGTCGTTAACTTGCAACTTTTTCCAACGGAATACTTGATGCGATAGATATGGAGTATTCCAAACTACTTGGACTGCAAGCTTGCCTGATTTTTAACCCACTTTTAAACTATTGAAGTTTTGACGGCGGAGTCGAATTTAAAAGAGGAATTGCGGTATGTTTGTGATTTTAAGTGCAGAGCTGGTTGGCTCACTAAACTACCAAGTGGGACTGAACACAAACTTTTTTTAAACTGACTTATTTGCTTGTAGATCACTATTCTAGAATTCCGTCTAAAAGTCGGCATTGGTTACATCAAGGTCGTGAAGGCTGTATTTTATCTTTTGACTTTAGGCTTCATTTACTTAGGGTCTTCATAAAGACCGTAGTCTTTTTGTGTAAGCACAAAAAAGATCTTTATACAATCTACGAAGTAAAAGTTGTCTGGCACTTTATAGCCCTAGCCTAGCGAAGCGAACACACCAATTTTGGAAACTTTTTTCAGTTTCATTTCGCGTTATTAATATCACCGTTGATGATTGATATTACCTCGTTACGGTTTAATTGGTCGTCCTGTTACGCCAAATTGATTGCGATGGGCAATTAGGTTTTCGAATAAATTAATTAAGGGCAACATTCAATTATAACGGGTAGTAAATTAAGTAGGCTTTGAATGGATTTGAAATGATCGCATTTTGTGTACGTTATTCACAAACTATATAGTGGTGCTGCTTATATGTTCATATGTGCGTGCTAAGGATTAATATAAATAATTCACATGTATTTAACCCCACATTACCTACGAATGGATGTATTAATTACGTAGGGATGATTCTTTTCATGCAATTTTTTCCTTATTTCCTCAACACGAGAAAGTACAAACGTAAAAATAATGTATTCAAAGCTATGAAATTATTGAATAGAAAACTGATTGTAGTGAATTTAAGTCTCTTACTATGAATAGCAGTGCTTCCATGCGTATACACAGATAAATCAATGAATTGATATGAATCCATAACACGGACTGAACATATCGCAACTACAATAATTAATTTACTTTTAATAATTGTAACTGGTTAATGTATTGAAAAACTAACAATGGATGATTAAGGTTTATCTTTCAGATCAGTAATAACTGTTAAAATGTTTTATATGGGGTGTATTAATTTAATTAATAAAATTACGCTAATTAGTGAAGTTACAGCCGAAAAAGGAAGACCATGGACGGCACATGGAAATACTAGATCGCAGGTCGCGTTTTTTTTAAACTTTGTCCCTCATTAGGACTTTTTCCTGTTTCGTGGGTGCGTTTACTTACAACAGAGCCGTATCTAGCCCATGTAGCGCCCGTGTGCAAACATTACCCTAGCGCCCCCTAGTAAGCGCGCGTTCAAAATGGAATGGGTACAAAGTACAAGTAACAGCACATCAAGTTACCACAAACTGACAAATTTCCCCAATGGATAATAAAACTTATTCTATTGATTGGAGATTAAATTTGAAGAACAAATTAGTCGGTTTTGATACCATGATGTGCTGTTGTCTGTGTTTAGAATTATACAGGGTGTTCTGGTGTTTATCCTAACTAGCCAAAACGTACCCATGTTAACATGCCTTTCTTTGCTGTAATTTTATAAATATAAGAAGAGCTCCAGATACTGTACAAAATGTATGCAAAGCGGAGCTCTTTTTACGTTGGTCATTGGTCGTGCCGCGGCCGGCCAACGCGTGCGCCCGGCGCGGCGGCGCCCCCTAGGATCGCTGCGCCCGTGTGCAATGTACACCCTGCACACTAGGTAAAGACGGCCCTGACTTACAATCATTTCAACTCACATACACAAACAGCAAGACCTGTATGTAGGCTATACAAATATTTGTTGTCTGCCTGTTTGTTCCGGCTACTTTCTGAAACGGCTGGACCGCTTTTCATACGATTACTCACAGATAGCTAATAATGTTAAAAGGAGTAACTTAGTCTACTTTTATTTTAGAAAAAATGTCGACTATGTAAACATTAAAAAAAAATTAAATACTGTGCGGATGTAGTCGCGGGTAACAGCTAGTACGAAATGCTTACACATGCTTACAGACTTTCATTCAATTAGAATTTGAGTAAGGAAAATATAAAAATACCTAGGGGTAGGAATTACTACCTAACACCCAAGCCAGTAAGATACTCTTACAATGAAAATATCCACACAAAACTTGTACAGTAAGTAGGCACTACATAACACTTGTAGGTAATATCCCGAAACTGAAAGGAACTGTTATTGTTACAGCTGAAAGAACTCCATAATGGTTCTTCGTTTACTTAACCCTACCTACACCCCCTAAGACGGAGTTGTTATGCTTCAAGAGAAAATCTCTAAAAACCCTGTCATGTACACGTTTTCGTGGGGTGATTGCTTATGTTCCAGTGGTGTTCATGTATTTAGTTAAGGGTCTTTTGTTGGGAATTTTGGACGTAAAGACTTTTTGCAACATTTTATATTTCCATTGGTTACATACGTAATTAGGTGTTTGAGGCTAAATAATAACAGCCGCTCGAGTCAATCTTTATGTTAAGCTGTGCTTGCCTAGGTTGGTCTGTGGATGGGTGACTACCCATTACATACCGGGTCCCCTCCGTGCCTCGGAAAGCACGTTAAGCTGTTGGTCCCGTCTGTCATTTGTAGATCTTCGTCAGTCGTTACAGGTAGTAGCGGCCCAAAAAGTCAAAGACAACCAGTCTTAGCAATGGATATTATTATCGTATTACCCAGTACTAACTGGGTTGTGGGGGTCAGATAGGCGACTGCCTATCTGGACATCATGGTCTACATGGAGCGACTGCTCCATGTAAAATACTGATATTCAGCTGCATCCGGTTAAACTGGAAGCCGACCCTAACATAGTTGAGAAAAGGCTAGGCAGATGATGACATACGTAATTGGGTCTGCGTAGGCAAATCATTCGTTGTTGTTCCCTATAACTAGGTATAATAATACTAGCCCATGACCGCGGCTTTGCCCGCTTATAGTTTGGTTATTGTCCCACGGGATCGTACTACACAGATAAAAAGTATTCTATGTGTTAATCCAAGTTATATACTATCTGTGTGCCAAATTTCATCCAAATCCGAGCAGTAGTTTTTGCGTGAAAGAGTAACAAAACATTCATCCATGGATCCATCCATCCATCATCACAAACTTTCGCATTTATAATATAGTAAGAAGAAGGAGCATTTCAAGCCCAGAACGTTCTTTATAATTTAATTCCGTGTCAAAATCGCCGATCCACGTTTCACAAATACGGCGAACACAGTCGTATTATGTAAAGTGTGCGGTAATAAACAGTCGTACATCACGGGCCACTGATTAGTGGTTACCCGCGCATAGCCTAGCCTCACAACACGGCAAAAATATTCAATATTCGCAGCCAATACAGCGGGTGGCAGGGGGAGGGGGTAGGCGCTCCCCCAGCCGGTCCATTACCCCCTTCCCCCCGCCACGTTTATTCGCCGGAATAGTGTGCAATAAAACGGTAGCGCCGGCCACTGGCCACAGCAAAAAATACACACCCTAAAAATTATTCTTCTGAAAACCGAAATAGTGGAGATACTACACCCGTGGCGTGTACCACACACGGCATTTTCATACCCTGATGAAAAAACGCTCGTCGAAAGTTGGATTTCCATTGCTTTTCAGAATTTAGCGTGTTTTCATGACTCTCAATAGCCGTACCTTTTGATAACTGCCACTCGAAATTAGTTTTCAAAATACTTCACGTTCGTTTGCGGAATAAAACGTGGAAACTCGGGGCGAGCCTAATTTAATATTTTATGAAAAGAAAAATTTGTACCTATCTATGCAAAATTTTTAATTATGAAACAGAAGTAGATCCTTTAGGTCAGAAGAAGAACCCAATAACAACAACGAATTAACTAAATTGTTTCGAGGGAACATAAAGTTCCTTTCTGTTTTATTTGGTTCTAAAAAGTTGCTTCAGTTTATTTCAGGTCGTTTTTGTTAAAAAGTGTTCGTTGAAGCGCGTCGGCGTGGCGTGTCACACACATGCAGTAAATGTGGCCGTCATACAAAGTAAATACAACGTGAACTTGCAAACTGCAATATGAGGGTCTGATTTTATATCTATTTTATGAAATAAAATACCTTTCAGTACTTCAACCATTTTACCTCAGCTTTAGAACTTTTTCATCAGATTTTGAGGCAGTGATAGTCTAGTGGTGTGACCGTCGGACTACTAAGTCATAGGTCTCAAGTTCAAATCTAAAACACGCACGTCTGATTTTTCCGTTTCATGTGCGTAGCCGTGTGGTATCCGGCAGAGTAAAATAGAACCAAACCATTACACTTACGGGTGTCGTATAAGGCGTCTAATGTCTGAGGCAGAACACCTTGCGCCTCCGTAGACCAGAGAATGGGCAGCAGCGTTTTCTGTTAGTCTTTCATCACTGCGATCTCCAATCCGCCTGCCAAGCGTGGAGATTACGGCAAATTCCTTCCATCATGGGAGAGGCTTATGTCCAGCAGTGGACGTTATGGGCTGTTGTAGTGTAGTGTATGTGCGTATTGTATAATTTTCAATTGCTGCGGTAAAGGAAAAGATCGTACGGAAACCAGCATGCCGGAGAGATATTTCTCGAAGGCATGTAAAGCCAAGTCATAGGCTCATTGATGGCATAAAAACTCTGACACCAGGTTAGGTACTATAACCATAAAGAAGAATCATATTTTTAACGTTTAACAAAAAAAACATATTTCCTGACAGCACATAAACTGTCAGCATCAGTACGTGTGCTGTCCATAAACGTTTTCCATATTTCGAGCTACGCAAGGTTTGTAAAGTATTTACGCGTAGCTGAGTGGTTCGCTATTTGCAATGGCGTAGCAATCACCGTAGTAGCTCGCGTAGCGGTCGCTACGCCGTAGCAACCTCGTAGCACGACTGTACTTGTTGGGAATTATAGTAATTTACTGAAGCATGAATGAAACTTTAAGTTCAAGCCAAAGACATTCAAATATTTACGAGCGATAGACGGGACAAGGGACAAGATGAATAAAATCGTATTCCAATACTTGTTACTTACTACTTTGTAACAAATCGTTATGTCTAGTGTCACTCGCCCGCTTGTCATTCCCAATGTCAGCTCTATAATTCTTATAATTCTGTTTGGTTTTAAACTAAACTTGTTGGCCGATGAGAATACTTGTTATTTTTATCATATGTTTTTTTAATTGACTTCTATGTTATGATATATCCGTCAAAGAATACATATTTAGAATGTTACTTAAAAGTGAATGATTTAATGTATTTTCCAGAATTAACAAAGTGGATTAACAATATCCAATTCACAGTAATGCAGGTATAAACCACAAAACACTTTTGAAACAATTTGCTCGCCATTAATTCATCTTTTTACTCATTTTGCGGGATTGCAATACGCGGTAGTAATTTCGTCACGTTACCAAGTCAAATTAAAACAGTGAGGATTTAATTAAATGTGGTAATGGGTGCTCTTGTAAAAATTGCGGCGAGCTGGGGGCCTAAAATGACCGCTAGATATCAGAATCATACTAGCATAATGATGTGAATCACGTTAACATTCTTAAAACGGTCTCAGACGCAGTTAGTTAATAAAGGGTGTAAAATACCTCTTAGCGAAGCCGAAAGGCACTTGTTCTCCTCGTCATCGCGATATTTTTTTTGTTCTACACCATACCTGGGAAACTTCTAGTTACGGAGATATTGGGAGTCAAAGTTCCAACTTTTTGACAAGTTTTTTTTTTTTAATGCAAGTGTTTAATGTAAGATTTTTACTTTAAACACCTCCACGGTCCCCATGATATTCAATCCATCCATCAGCGCCATGTGTTGAGTGCGTTACATTTAGTTCTAATACCAAACATGATTTTTGACCCCGAAAAAAAAAGTCGTTTCCCAGCAATAATTTTTGCGTAAAGTTACTTAGTTTGATGTACAGAATGCTTGGTTGACGGCTTCGTGATGAGTTATTTTACGCCCTGTATTATGAATTGTCACTTTGTGATCATTTACGAATTGTAACGTAATTCAGATTGTTATCCTATTATGATTCTGCTTAAGGCCAATTTAGGCGCCCAGGAGTGCCCGCTGCATCTGACTGAATCCCTTATAGACAGAATTAATGCCCCCGACATATATCTAGATGTAAATTGCCTTAGAGAATTTTAAATACGAACTCTTATTTACGTTCCCTCTTTGTTTTGGATCGGACAAAGAAGCTTGAGCGGTGAACGGAATGGTCTAGCGGTTTTACGTTTTTCAATTCGGAAAAAATCTAGCCCGTGCTGGTGTTTTTAGAAATACTGGAAACAATAAACTCGGTTCCAGTATTTTTTAGTTGGTTTGGGTTCAGTCAAAGAAATTAAAGATTCTGTACGGATGCTAGCAGAATTTCTGTGAAATATTTATATGCGCGCCTAGGCAGTAAAACCTACTCGTATGCCTGAAGATGGCATGACGCTGTCACGGCGTAATGCCGCTGCTCTGTGCAACGTAAAATCAACCTTTTTCTATTAGAATAAAGTTTGTTTTAGAAAGATTTAATTGTTGATCTTCATGTCTCGTTTCCGAAAGTTCCACGCTACTCAATTAGTGATGTAGTTAGGTCGTATGCAGATTTGATCGATAAATATCGATAAAAGAAAATACTTTATCCTACAACGTCAGCATAGTATGGAACGGCTGTGCTTGTTTAAGGTGGAAGCTTCACGGTAGCTCGCGAAATTCAAATTGAATGACTGATTGAATGACTATTTCATGAAAAAGTTTCAAACTCAGGTTACATAAACTTAGAACATACAACCCTATTGATGATTTTAATGATTACAATTCTGTAACTACATGTGTTACAGCCGCGAAGCATATTTTAATTAACATACAACCTGACAGTGACCTGTAAATTGCACAAAAACGTAAGAAAATTTGAATTTCGCGGGCTAACGTGGAGCTTAAGTTAGATGATCTATATCAGAGTAGTGTACTGAACACGTGGAAAGCGTTTGTGCGTCGGTGAGTCCCTCATGAGTCCGTCTATGTACCACCCTGTATAGTTTAGAAAAATCCTATGAAAATTTAACGACAAAACCTCTAGAAAAAATATAAATGTATTCGTAAAACAAACACAGATCAGATACCTTATAAGTCAGGTTTTCTTTGTATTACGTATTTCGAACAAACAGAAAAAAAAACTAAAAGAAACTAACGTTGTTGTTTCTTATAAGGCCTTTTTTGACTGTTTGGCTTTCTGAAAAAAAAAAACCCTTGAAACATTTCTTTAACAAGATTTTTAAGCTTCGCAACGGGGACTTTTATCATCCTAGATAATACAGGCCTTTCATATTTCAGTTTGTCAAAGCGGCTTATCGGAAATGAAACCTTTTCAACTATCCATTACGGGATAGCCTTTGCTCAAATGGTCAAAGGACAGAATGATAAGCATAACAGTATAATGATGTTAAAAAAGATTATTCCGGATTTTAGTTGGACGCATAACCCCTGTCCTAACCAAAGCTGTCACTTGTCACTCATTTGTTCGAAAAACAGGAAGCCGCCTTCTGTCGGGACCACGCAAGATTAATGGTATGGATGCGTGTTTACGTGACGATTGCTTCGGTTAGGACGCAGCCATAGTCATCACTGATGAATATGGGTATGCCAAACACTACACAAAAGTTTTGATACTTGGGAAACACATCATAACATAACATCACACCTGTAATTCCGAAAGATTAGGCAGTGTTGTATCTAATGGTTCGGTCGAACAAGGTATTTGGTTTACAGTTTAACGCACAAATTACATTGTAAAATGTAAACCAAATAACTTGTTCGACCATACACCCACATTTCGCCAGTTATGTTTAAGTCCCATGTAATAAGGGGTGAGCTTATTGCCATCAACAACAACAACAACAGCCCATAACGTCCACTGCTGGACATACGCCTCTCCCATGATGGGAGGAATTTGCCGTAATCTCCACGCTTGGCAGGCGGATTGGAGATCGCAGTGATGAAAGACTAACAGAAAACGCTGCTGCCCATTCTCTGGTCTACGGAGGCGCAAGGTGTTCTGCCTCAGACATTAGTCGCCTTATACGACACCCGTGAGTGTAATGGGTTGGTTCTATTCTACTCTGCCGGATACCACACGGCTCGCCATTAACCGGGCACAAATTCATACTCCGTAGCTGCTACTGAAAAAATCAAGATTGAATAACCCAATAGCAATTGACCCGACATTAGTGCATAAGATAGCATGCAGGGAGATGGTGCATAATATTTGTCGGGAAAGTGCATAATGCATATCTTAATGTAGCCTCTCTTCCACTATTTTCAGTTTACCCGTAGAAATATAAAATGTATTTTAAAAGTCATCGTTTATTGCCTTCAGCGGACAGGTCCAAAGATTACAAGGAGAAATATTAAAGTAGGTAAAGAATAAGGTGTCGCGTAAACCGTGTCTGCCTCCCAGGGGAAATGAAATTGCAAAATATGTCCCCAGGATAGAGTGAACGTGTCTGGAGCAGATACCCGGCCCGTCAGCCTATAATACTTATGACGTAGAGTATCTTGTTATTATAATACAGTATAGAAAATCATATTTCATATTGAGATTGGGATTGCTGTTCATTTGTCGGGAAGGATTTACTTTTTGGAGTAGATGTCATAAAAATTGATCGATTATTGGGTAAAAATCTGTCACACCGATGGCGGACAGATACAGAAGTTTACAGATTATATAATAATAATAAAAAGTTTATTTCAGATATACAATCCATGAAGCATAATAGTAATAAAATCGGAAAAAACAAAGTAAAAATAATAAAATCAATTAAAAATGTTAAAATTCAATGTCAATATTATAGATTTGTACACCTCGCCAGGTAAAACATGTACGGACCTACCCTATTTTACTAAGATCTTGCATACACGATTTGTGTGTAAACGCATGTTTTTGACAAATAAAGTATCTTTATAGATTGACTAGATTATGCATGGCTTTTTGAATGATGTGGTCAAGAGGGCGCTTGTTGAGTATGAATGTATATGGCTAAGAGTAGGGGACCAAAGAAACGATAGATGGACTGAGTGAAGGATTATTTGGAGGAGGAGGGGGAGGGGACTTCTGAGATGACGAGTATTAGAGAAGTGTGGAAGATAAAGATATGCTGTGCCGACCCCAAATAAATTGGGATAAGGACAGGAGAATGATGATGTTGATCAAGATTTAGGCATGTTCGTGCATAATGATTATCACAGAACATATAAAGGAGGTTAGAAAGGAAATAGATCCTGATTTGTATCAGAACGCGTGTCGCCGCTTGACTCCCACTCTTTAACTTCACTACAAGCAAGAGACCAATGCCTACGCGGATTACGCACACAAATAAACAACACGCACTTTGATCGTGAGTTTGCTATTGGTTGTCACACTAACGCAGTCACTGCGTTTGACGTACACTCATACACGCGTAAAAGTTCATGTATGCTAGGGCGACTAAAAGGTCGATTGTTGATATCGATAAAATTTAATGTAATATTGCTTCTAACTTTGCAAGTATTGTGGACTATGCGGACTTCTGTAATGTATGTTGTAAACATTATTCATGCGAATATAATAATAATATTCCACAACTATCACACAACGCCATCTAGTCCCAAGCTAAGCAGAGCTTGTGTTATGGGTACTTAGCAACTGATAAACATACTTATATTTCTAAATACATACATATTATAGATAAATTACACCAATATAAAAACAAATAAAAAATACGTAACTGAATTTTAAAACCAATTTTATTATAAACATTAGGATTTAACATGGAATATTTACCGTGTTTATTGTTTGTTCATTAGAGAAAGTTGGTTGCCTCTCAACCTTACATTTCCGGTGCTTATCACCAGTTCAAAAAGAAAAAAAATACACTAGTTTATACGATTTTTGTCCTTGAAATGAAATATATACGGTTACTTTACCTAAGGTATCTACATTTCGGAAGAAATATAAAAAAAGTTCTAGCACGTCAGGTTTTTGAAATAATACGATTTAAAAAAAAAAAAAAACTACATCTAAATAATCAATAGAGAGTTAAAAATTGTATCATACCATTGTATCATAGTAATTATCGACATTGTTTACAAATTGGCACAGCACTATCGATGTGCCTAGAGTTCGTGGAATTACACCTTTGGTTCGGCACTCGGGACTCTCGCAGTGAACGTAATACATTGCGCGATCGCTCACGTAATGCAAAATGTGTAGTCCATCTATTGCAAGCAATGTATTACTATTCGTCTGCTTGCGATTATTTCGTTTTTGTCTACAAACTTCATAATGCTAATGTTATAATTACAAATATCACAAGTATTTTAATGTTTTTGGACTTACCGGTGGAAAGAAATCCCTTCTCGTGCTACACTACACACCTGGCTTCTTTTCCGACACGTTATAATAGCGCAAGACGGCATAATTTAATATTTTTTGTGGAGCTTACGTACGCTGTCAAAACAAGAGAGCGATTGCGGGCCGGTAAATTAAATTTCGGTTGATATTGAGCATTTGCTCATAACCGCGGCGCGCGTGCCCCGCCCACAAGGCCCTTCTAACCTCCTTTATATGTTCTGTGATGATTATATACGGGACCGAAACGTGGTCGCTCACAATGGGCCTCATCAGAAGGTTTAAAGTCACCCAAAGGGCAATGGAGAGGGCTATGCTCGGAGTTTCCTTGCGCGATCGAATCAGAAATGAAGACATCCGCCAGAGAACCAAGGTTACCGACGTAGCCCGAAGAATTGCCAAACTTAAGTGGCAGTGGGCAGGGCACATTGCTCGCAGAACGGATGGCCGATGGGGCCGAAAAGTTCCGGAGTGGCGACCGCGAACCGGAAGACGTTGCGTTGCAAGACCTCCCACTAGGTAGACCGATGACCTGGTGAAGCGAGGATGCGAGTCGCACGGGACCAGTCAATGTGGCGACACTTGGAGGAGGCTTATGTCCTATGTCGGCCTATGTAGCAGTGGACGTCTTTCGGCTGAAATGATGATGATGATCAAGAGGGCGGTGATGTAAACATTTGTGAAAATTGTGTCTGTGGAATTTGTATTTTAAAAACAAGATGGCGGCTTAAGGCCTTCGATTGAGGCCATCAAGCGGAAAAAGATCGATGTAAATTATTTCGTAATTTTACGAAATAATGTTTTGTAACATCTAGGGATACTTAATAAGATTTCTGAAAACTAATACAATCTCAAGGAATGTTCAACAAAAATGGAACTAATATCTTATACTAAAGATGACAGTAGACAATATAAGACGAAATATTTTTTCGGAACGGTTTGGTAGAGCACTAAGAGAGATTCATTTATGTAATATATTGTAAGAATCTCTCATAATATAACATAACATAACATCACGCCTGTAATCCCCGAAGGGTTAGCAGAGGTGTACCTAATAGTACGCCTACATTTCGTCAGTTATTAGGGGGCGAGCCTATTGCCATCAACCGGGCGCAAATCCAGACTCTGGGGCTGAAACTGAGAAATTTCTAATAGAAAAGCTCAATATGCTATGTGCCCGACCTGAGAATCCAACCCAGGACCATGAGCAGTCCCGCTTTCGACCACTAGACCAACGAGGCAGTCTCTCATAATGGTACTGAATTCATCAAATACCTATACACCAAAGTATCAAAAATTAGCGGCTGTATCAACCCAGATTAACATCAGGAACTAATTGAATAAGAGTTGTTAAATTTAGAAAGTGGTTGCAAAAGTCCCAAATAAATACGTCAAACATCAATTTCATTAAAATACTTTACCTTAAATAATAGAACCATCTATCTACCTACAAGTACACAACGAGTAGGTAACACAGACTATATTTTTTCACGTGACAGCGGAGGTGATCCGTCGCGTCGGCTCACGTACAGAATTTATTGGCCTCTCTAATAAAACAGAACACATTTTCTGCATTCTAGCGTAACGTGCTCCGCCCCCGGGCGTCCGGGGCGAACGCCTAAGGCTGGGGTCTCTTTACAATGTCAGACACTACTGACAGCGCACCGTGGAGTCACTACTCACGATTTGGGGGTCTACACTCTTAAGTCCGTCAAGGAAGTGCTCGAATCTTCGAAGTGAACTTTACTATATTATTTTCGGCTTTATGAGTTTTTGAAGTCACGTCGGGAGTAGAGAGAACAGTCCTATGTTACCATTCATTCCTAGTTCAGGTCCCGAAATAATCGCATGTCAGTAAGTGATGCGCAGTAGGATAAGCCAGAAGCTTCAGCCGAAACAGAGAAACCGAGAGTAGACGTGTTAGCGAGACTGCGTCCTTGCATTCACGAACATAGTATTCGGCCGTCGTAATTGACGAAAGGCTAAAAGTCGTCGTGGTCAGATAGACCGCAGCCTTAGGTTGAGTTTCCACCAGAGTTGAGCGTGGATGCGCGGTGAGGGATGTGTGTGGAACTAACAAATCACTTAGGTAAATACTTCAAGCTATGAAAAACACACATTCCTCGCTACACCATGCTCTGGTAGAAACGCAGCCTTACGGGGCGTCCAGGCGTACGGGCGTACGATCTCCTCCTTGCCGTAATCACGGACGGCTTAATGTGTTTACTCTGAGACACAATCATGACTCTTCCAATCAGTTATTGCAGATTAAGTACCCCATTCTCTTCGTTTGGTTTAATTAAACTTTATTCTTCACACTACGTTGGTTTTAAGACGTTTATTTATAAATCAGCGAGTTTTACCTTTTGAAATGGAAGTAGGGCCTCACGAAATAAAAAAGCACTCAGCAAAACGCTATTTTAATGAGTCTGGGTGTAATTAATTAGGCCGTTCTCTAGTTGACATTGCAAAAGAAAACACAAACTGAACGATGAATTTAAATTTTCTAGTGTATTCATGAACTTCTAATTTATTATGAGCATCACAAAAAATCGCTGGGGTTTAAATAATGTTTTAAACAAAGTTACCGTTTTACTGTAACATTAATACATTGTTTATAGTTTTAATTTCTTTGACCTCTGCCGTATTTTTTAACCGACTTTCAAAAGGCAGGTTATCAATTCATCTGTTTTTTTTTGTGTATGTTCAGCGATATCGATACCGATTTTGATGGTTCTTTTTTTTTGTTTCGAAGAATATTATTTCGCGGTGGTCCCGTTTAAGTTTGGTGAAAATCTGATTCTGATTTTCGAAGATACAAGGGAACTCTTCAATAATAGACGGCAAATTGGTCGTGATTGCTGCAATCGCTTGGATGTTTATTATTTATACAACATCATGACGTAACATCACGCCGTGATGTTATGTAATATATAATGTAGTGTAAACACAGCGACAGACTTGATTTGATTTGATCTGAATCAAACAAACAAAAGATGAATTGCTAAAGTTATTTTTCACTTTTTTGTATTTTGTTGGTCAACTTAATGTCCTTAGTGAAGTAATAATTTCAAATGCCCTTCAAAATGACCACAACGTTACGCTCTCCATTGGCAATTAGTTTGATTTAACAGTATATTTGAAATACAGCCGATAACTACATAAAATAAAAGTTGAAACGTTCTAGAAATAATACAGATTTATATAGAATCATATAAGGCCTCATTCACAACCTCGGTCGATCCTATGGAGACCTATGGAGACCAGTATATTTTACTATAGAAAGAATAGTTATACAAATACAGGGTGTAAGCAGACCCTTCAAGAACCCGTCAACCAAGCATTCTGTACATCAAACTAAGTAACTCTACACAAAACTTATTGCTGGGAGCGACTTTTTTGTGAAATATCACGTTTTACGGTAAACCTCAATGTAACGCACTCAAAACATTGTTGACCTTAAAACTAGTATTTGAAAAAAAACCTTGTGAAAAAGTTAGAACTTTGACTTCCAATATCTCCGAAACTAGTAGGTCCCCAGGTAAGAACAAAAAAAAATGATCGCAATAACGGGGAGAATATTAGAATAAGTGCCTTTCGGCTTCGTTAAGGGTCTATTTACACTCTTTATCTATAATATCGACACTCATGTGCATTCGCGAAAAACAGTTATTTATTTTTATTAAAGCAGTAACTGCATATAGGAAAAGAGAGATATATTAACTACAGTTGGTCAAGTGCTTATTTTGGCAACACTTCCGTGTGACGTCATAAGGTAAACAATGCGCCACCGTGTCGCCTTTTTGCGCCGATTTTTTTGGTAGATTTGCTGTCAAACGCGTACTAAAAGTTTTTTTGTTGTTTTCTTGAATTTGTAGGTAGTCACGCTAATGAGAGGTTTTCCTTTTGAGGTTTTAAAAAAAAACTTAGTTTCCAAGAACTCTATAGATGGCGTTGAACTTACTATGCCAAAGCCAAAACGCTTGAAAAAAAAAACATTGCGTCACGTCACATACTCTCGTTTACTGGCACTATCATTTGCTAAACCTTCCGAATATAACCAACATTTCTCGCGCTTTGTTAAAGTCAGTTTTTTTAGGTTCCGTTCCTTGCATTATCATACTTACTCCTAGCGCCATCTATCCAGCGACTAGGGAAGAGCTAAAAAGAAAATCCCTCATTCTTTTTGTTTTTTTCGATTGTCACAAGCCCCGTGTCGCTTGTTCGCGTAGCTCGTGGCCAAGAGCTAAGCATGATACTGCGGGTGTTGATAGCAATTCGATTTGGAGTGTTCGGTAAACGATTTATCTCAATAAGTCATTTCAGTTACCGGCACGAGTCACAAGATACGCCAAGGTTTATTTTCTCTGGTTTCCTTCTGCCGTGTTGGTGAAGATATTCTTATCCATCGATTTTATGCAAATATTTTTATTCGTTTTTTCAGAATGTAGGACAAGCTTGGGTAAAATTACTTGTGAAGAGCAAAGCAAGGTTTTTATGGTATTTGAGTCAACTATCCAACGATATTATAGCATAAACAATTTCCGAGATAAAAAAAATAGAAAAGTCTCGAGTTAAAGGAGACAATAATATTTTGTTGCAATCACGTTAATGGAGGTTTCCATCCCTTTCACTCAAGACGAGAATGTTGAATTATTCAGAGAAAGGAGCCCGAGAAATGTAGGTAGGTAATGGAAATGTTTCGAAGTTTACCCAAAAAATGTAATAACGCCAGATTTTGTTTGTCATGTCGCCATTAAAATATTTGTGATATACTCTCCGCGGTGGATGTGCGTTCTGGCCAACAGATAGAGCCACTTGGCAATACGCCAAACAGTATGGCGTATATAAAAAAAGTGACAGTTTTTTTCGACATTCGCTTTATTTTTGGCCATTACGGGCGTAATTATTCCCTTGAACGGGAATTAAATGCAAGTAAAATGATAGTGGTTTATCAATCGTTTAACTGGAACAATAAAGCAATTATCCTGGTTGGAAGTAATTGTTTGTTTGGAACGAATTGCTCGTTACCGATTTTCGGATGATTTATCTGTTCTATCTTTGTACTACGTATACCTATAGTTCGCGGCGATGGGATGCTACATTAGTTGTGAAAATTCTGTTAATTTACTTTAAAATACAGCACATGACAGACACGAATAGCCTGCGACATATCCTTTGCTCGGAAAGAGTAGACACGGCTTATAGTCATCATCTGCCTAGCCTTTTCCCAACTATGTTCAGGTCGGATTCCAGTTTTACCGGATGCAGCTGAATACCAGTATTTTACATGGAGCGACTGCCTATCTGACCTCCACTCCACTGTACTTGGTAATACGATACGCTTTGGTAAGACTGGTTGCCAAACTTTCGGGGCACTGACTAGCTGCAACGACTGTCAAAGATCTACAAATGACAGCCAGGACCAACGGCTTAACGTGCTTTCTGAGGCATGCAGGAAATCCGTATGTTATGGGTGGTCTCCCATCCACAGACCAACCTAGGCAGGCGCGGTTTAACCTAAAGATCGACCCGAGCGGCTGTTATTATTTAGACACGAGCTTCTCAGGGACACACCAGGCTTAAAGTAATGTAGAAAGAAATACTTACAGGAAAGTTGTAGTGCATTTACACAATATTATTTAAGGAACAGAATCGCATTACATTCCCATTCCGGTATTGCTTTATGTTGATAAGTTCAACAAAGAAGGCGGTGAAATACGAATAAATTTATTCAGCGTCGCAAAATTGAAATCTCAGGTGGTCGCCTGCTCGCCTGGTGTGCGTCCAGCATAACTAGATCTCCCACGGCCCCGCATCTTAATGTTATACGGACTGTAAGAGGGTGTTCTTAAAAGACACGAGGTGTCTTTGTGCACTGGTCAGGTATCACCTTGGATTTGTATTCTGCAGACAAGCCTCCAGCCAACCTGCGATCCAGTGTGATTTCGTAAAATCCACGCTGTGTTTCATGGATTTTAGTGTTCTTTGAAATGGTACAGTTTTAAATTATTTGTTTTCAGCTTATAAGCCGGGCCAGGAGTGTGTAAATAGGAGCCTGTGCCAGATTCCGCAAGTACATCTATTTTTTTTTATATCGCTGGACATTAACACACAGCGCCATCTACTGCCACACTAAGCAACGAGGCTTGTGTCGTGTACACCAGATAGTTGATATACTACACAGATACTTTTTGTTTGTAAATACATACTTATTATACATATAAACATCCATGACTCGGAAACAAATGTCCATGCTCATCACACAAACATTTGCTTCAAACGGGATTCGAACCCGGGACCCGAAGAACGTAAGGCAGCCTCACCACCGGAGTCGTTCATCAACTCGTCCCACAACCCTATGGCCCATTTGGGACGAGTTGATGAAAATCAAAATAAAGAATATTTTCGTTGTGCAACTCGTCCCACGTTTCTTTTTGTGTCTGCGCCATTCGGGTCGTCATTTGTTTGGACACATTGGTAATATTACCATGCCTGGCAAAGTATTTGTGATCTCAGTTAATTGTTAAATTGACAGAAATAGAACATAACATAACATCACGCCTGTAATCTTGAAGGGAAAGGCAGAAGTGTACCCAATTATAATACACTCACATTTCGGTCAGTTATGTTTAAGGCTCATGTAATTGTAATCAACTGGGCACATATACAGACTCCGTGGGTGCTACTAAGAAAATTTCTGATGGAAAAATCCAATAGCACTTTGTCCAACCCGGGAATCTAACGCAGGACCTCATGCTCGTTAAAAAATAACGTTGCTCACTTTTCTTCGCACACCATGTTTAGCACTTATTATCGTAACACCTCAGGGCACTTTATAACAAGAGATTTCCGTGTCATAATTGAATTTCTGTAGCCGCGTTTCTCTCCAAGAAACGGTTTTTATTTGATCAGTGGAACCATCTCCTAACAAGAGACAATATCCTTCCTAACTATATATATAATATTATAAATGCGAAAGTTAGTTTGTTTGTTTGTTACCTTTTCACGCCAAAACCACTAAACCGATCATCCTGAAACATATCACATTTACGTTGTCAGGTGTATGGAAACGGACTTAAGGTATCTATAATCTCGAAAAAAAGTAATGTTTCCGAGGTTGGATCAACAATTCTTGCTAATTGTTGATCGAAGTTCCCGAGGGATACAACAATAACGTTCTTTTGATAATAGATGGTTCTGTATGGTGTCGAACGTAAAGAATAGCACCAACCCATATCTTCCCGTGGGTGTCGTAAGAGGCGACTAAGGGACTTACCAGAGAATGGGCAACAGAGTTCTCTGTGCTTTTGTAACAGCACTGCGATCGCCAACCCGCCTGCCAAGCGTGGCGATTATGGCAAAAACCCCCCTTTGGTGGGAGGCCCATGTCCAGCAGTGGACGTCTTTCAGCTGAAATGATGATGATGATGATGATAATAGATGGCGCCACGTGTCTTTTTTATTATAAGATGGGTCTGCTCTTGGTTTCGATCACGCCGGATGGAAAGCGTTGGATGAGGTCTATGATGGAATAAGCGTGCCTAGAAGAATTTTGAATCATGATTGAATAGGCTAGTTTCCACCATTCATAAATTGCAAATCTATTTAGTCCGTCAGTTAGAGTATTGGAAAATAATTGACACGTATTTTTTGTTTTTGTAAATCAACGAATATTGACAAAGATAAAACGCATCAAAACTCTGGAGGGGGGCTCCTGACGTCGGAACGCAATAAAAATTATACTACGGCGTGACGTATTAAGTTGACGAGACGTTGACGTATTGTAAGTCTAAATTAACACGAGCGAAGCCACGGGCAAAACCTAGTATGTGCATATTTCGAACCGGTTTAATTTGACCTGAGAAATTCTAAGATCGAGAGATTTGTCTATGGCCAGACAAATACAGTGTTGCCAATCTGTCGGTAGCAGATAGCAATAAAAGTAGCTATGGTGACGCGAGACGAATTTCGTTCGAAACGAGCACAAATAAGATTTGTAAGCCCGGGTAAGTGCGGAGGTAGCTCAGATTTTCTTACATGTGTTGCGTCGCGAAGATTTACGAAATGAAGGATTTTGATACGATGCGAAGAGGGTCTAACTTGATTTTGCGTCGGATACCTGTGTAGAATGCTGAAGAGAGACATGCTTGTACATTTTACTTGCACAGATTGAATTTTAGTATACATCTTTACGAAAATGACTGTGAAGTGTTTGCTTTTAGGTTAAAAAAGTAATTGGTTTACACAGTTGTGAATACTAAGTTGGTTTTTAGGTCATCATCAATCATCATCTGCCTAGCCTTTTCCCAAGTTTTATTGGGGTCGGCTTCCAGTCTAACCGGATGCAGCTGAATACCAGTATTTTACATGGAGCGACTGCCTATCTGACCTCCACAACCCAGTTAGTACTGGGTAATACGATACTCCTTGGTAAGACTGGTTGTCAGACTTTTTGGCCCACTGACTACCTTAAAATTCCAACATAAAAAACTTGTGAAAAAGTTCGAACTTTGACCCCGAATATCTTCGTATCCTCTCATAGAGAGGAGGCTGTGTCCCAGCAGTGGGAACATTAATAGGCTGATGATGATGATGATGATCTTCGTATTGGTTACAAAGATATTGGGGGTCAAAGTTCGAACTTTAAACTTTAAGTTTTCTTTACATTTTACTTTAACTTTTTTACTTTTAAGTACTTGTTCTCTCCGTCATAGCTATCATTTTTAGGGTTCCGTAGTCAACTAGGAACCCTTATAGTTTCGCCATGTCTGTCCGTCCGTCTGTCCGTCCTCGCTTAATCTCTGTGACCGTTAGCACTAGAAAGCTGAAATTATAGGTATCAATATGTATATCAATCACACCGACAAAGTGGTAAAATAAAAATTGGAAAAAAATGTTTTATTAGGGTAGCCCCCCTATATGTAAAGCGGGAAGTGATTTTTTTTTAAATTTCAACCCTAATGTGTGATATATTGTTGGAAAGGTATTTAAAAATGAATAGGGGTTTCCTAAAATCATTTTTTGATAGTGTCAATAATTTCGGAAATAATCGCTCCAAAAGTAAAAAACAATGTGTCCCCCTCTAACTTTTGAACCATAAGTTTAGAAAATATGAAAAAAATCTGAAAAGTAGAACTTTATAAGGACTTTCTAGGAAAATTATTTTGAACTTGATGGAAACAACAGTTTTTGTACAAAAAAGACAAAAAGTTGTACAAAATAATTTCTGGACTAATTTTGTAGTATATTCGTATATGCAAGCATTTTTACATAATGGATACCCACCTTTAAACTCATAAGTGGGAACACTTATTGTGACGGACGGGAAACTACGGAACCCTACACTGAGCGTGGCCCGACACGCTCTTGGCCGGTTTTTTTTTTGTTCTTACTAAAAGAACAAAATGATCGCTTCCGATCCTTTTAGGGTATTTTGACACTCATTAGACTCTAGTTCTGGTAAATATAAGGTGATTTGTTGATACTATTACACTTGAATAAAGATATAATACTTTTCAGATACCAAAGCCCGATGAAATCACTCAATACGTCGCCTACACGAAAATATTTTTGCAACTTTGAAAATTGAACCAATGTTTCTTAGCTCCTGGTGTCTGGCAGTATACTTTATGACTGCAGCATGTATCCGTAGTGTGATATACACGCGCAGCGTCTCGCCGGATATTGGGATATTGGGAATAACTTGTGGATTTGACGCCGCGCCCGCGCCCACCCGAGGTTCGGGGTACCTACCTACTTTACAACCTACTTATACGGACCTGCTTTTACGGAAGGGTTTTGGTGTATTTTTACTTATGAGTTTTGGTCGGAATTAGGGTTACCAACCGTCCGTATTTGTTCAGACTTGTCCATCATCTATTTTACCTGGCCTTTTCCCAACTATATTGGGGTCAGCTTCCAGTTTAACCGGATGTCAATTATACTTGTCTATTAGTCTTGAATATTTTACATGGAGCGACTGGGTGATACGATGCCCCTTCATAAGATTGATTGTTAGACTTTGGTATTTGGGATTTATTCTGATATGTCCAGCTTTTTAGTCTTCCATCCAGACTTCGTTCGGTTTTGTTATTTGTACGGAGTTTTAAATTTACGGAGTCTTTTTTAGAATAAAAAAAATAAATGAGCCTGCAGTTGAAAAGATAAAATATCCGGTCTTCATTGCAAATGTCCGGTTTTTTGGTAGAAATATCCGCAAAATGGTTACCCTAATCGGAATGGATATTGGGGTATTTGTATCACGGTTCTTGTTATTAGCTGTTAGCCTTTTTTTTTTCAAAACATTTTCGCGAGAGCTTTATTGCATTCCATGGTGTGCTTTACAGGCTCATATATTGGGCATAGGTATTTATTTTATGAACCTACCTATCTTATACGTAATTTCGTTCTTATACAGGGTGTAAAAGACCTCATCAGGAAGCCGTCAACCAAGCATTCTGTACATCAAACTAAGTAACTTTACGCAAAAATTATTGCTGGGAAACGACTTTTTTTTTGGGGTGAAAAATCATGTTTTGTGGTAGAACTCAATGTAACGCACACAAAACATTGTACTGATAGATGGATTGAATAGTACGGGGGTCGTGGAGGTGTTGAAAGTAAAAAAAATCTTACATTAAAAACTTGTATTAAAAAAACAATTTACCAAAAAGTTGGAACTTGGACCCCCAATATCTCCGTAACTAGAAGGTTCCCAGGTATGGTGTAGAACAAAAAAAAAATCGCAATGACGGGGAGAACATGTTCTTTTCGGCTTCGTTAAGAGGTGTTTTACACCCTTTATAGTGTGGAACATCGACGCACAAAGAAATAAGCTGTTCCATACTATTTGGCCCTTTAGGTATTATGGAATTGCTGGATTTTAGGGTTTTGTATGCGAAGGGTAACCATCAGGACCCTATTATTAAGCCTCCACTGTCCGTCCGTCCGTATGTGTGTCAGCGGGCTGTATCTCACGATCCGTAATAGGCAGAGTGTTGAAATTTTCACAGAACGTGTATTTCTATTCCGCTATAACAACAAATAATAATAATGTAAGGGGCTTCCCTACTACTATGCTACGGAACCCTTCATACGCGAGTCCGACTTGCATTTGCCCGGTTTTTTTAAATAAATTGCTGATGAAAAATTTCTCAACCAGCCCGCGTAGTATGGCGACGTAGAAACGGGGAAAGACTCGACAAATCTTTTGTTCATCTGTCATTTTGTCGATATTAAATAGACAAAATGACAGATGAACAAAAGATTTGTCGAGTCTTCCCCGTTTCTACGTCGCCATGCTACGCGGGCTGGAAAGTTTTCAGAGTTCAAAATGGTGCACTGTATACTGGTATCCGTTTGCGCGTCGAAGTCCCATCCACCTCGTAGATGTGGTCTGAAAATAGTTTTCGGAATTTAGCTCAATATCGATCTGCTTACTTCTGAGCTCGTGGCTAAAAAATACAGCCGCTCGGGTCGATCTTTAGGTCAAGCCATGCTTTCCTAGGTTGGTTTGTGGATGTGTGAGCACCCTTACATACCAAGATTCCTCCGTGCCTCGGAAAGCACGTTAAGATGTTGGTCCCGGCTGTCATTTGTAGATCTTTGACAGTCGTTACAGACAGGTAGTCAGTGGCCCAAAAAGTCTTACAACCAGTCTTACCAAGGGGTATCGTATTACCCAGTACTAACTGGTTTGTGGAGGTCAGATAGGTAGTCGCTCCATGTAAAATACTGGTATTCAGCTGCATCCGGATAGACTGGAAGCCGAGACCAACATAGTTGGGAAAAGGCTAGGCAGATGAAGATGTAATTACACTACTTCCATCCGTGGACATGGTACAATTTAGAAACTAAATGTTTTGTTTTGCTGTTTCGGAACCCAATTCTGGATTAAGCCCACCTTTGTATTCGTTAGCTATAATATCATATGCAATGTAAATGTAATTTTGTGTGTAGATTAAAGAACAATAATTTAGTTATATTTATTTTATTGACGTTCTACGTAAACTCAACTGACGGTAAACTTATATTGTCACTTACGGGATATCTTCCGTGATTGTTAATTGTTTTGAGCTCCCGACTGTAAACAATCACGGAAGACATCCCGTAAGTGACAATATAAGTTTAGTTTTAAACCGTGAAAGCATAAAACAGTGTTCAACTGACGGTAATTAAATGTAATTTTGTGTGTAGATTAAAGAACAAATATTTATTTTATTGAAGTTCTACGTAAACTCAACTGACGGTAAACTTATATTGTCACTTACAGGATATCTTCCGTGATTGTTAATTGTTTTGAGCTCCCGACTGTTAACAATCACGGAAGATATCCCGTAAGTGACCATATAAGTTTAGTTTTAAACCGTGAAAGCATAAAACAGTGTTCAACTGACGGTAATTAACATATGATATTAAAGTTATTACTGATCATGTAATATTTCGCGATATTCATCGTTCATTTTCGCGCAAAATATCAATGAAATATTTAATCTACCAAGTTCCGTCAATCGTTCGTGTCGGTTATATCATGTAATTTATCAAATGAAGAGTCAATGGGAATGGTAGACGTTAAGAGATATAAAATCGTAGTAATATATGATATGGTCAGATAGGAGGTGTCTGATGAGATGTCGACTAATACCTAGAGAAGTATGGAAGAAGAAGCCATGGAGTCTGGATTTGTGCCCGTTTGATGGCAATGGTATTGTGTAGTTGTAGATGGCAATAGGCTCGCCCCCTATTACGTAGGACTAGTGTTGGGTTAATAGCCGGATGCTTTGAGTTATTATCGATTATAATCCATTAATAGCCATTAATAGCCTTGCAATGGATGATAACCCTGCTATTAATGTATTGTTAAAAAAATAAATGCTTTTTTTTGTTTTATTGTAAAATCTGTGGGTGTGAACATATATTGGGTGCGTGTACGCAGTGTGATTCAATGTATTGTTATTCTTTTTATTTATTTTCACTTTTTGTATGTGAAAAAGTGTTGATAATAAAATAAATACACATATTTCGGGAAATTCGGTTTTATTAATTTAGAGATCCAATACTATAAAAACCATAATTACTATTGACACATCGCTTTGTAATTTAACCATCTACCTAATTAATTACTTGACTTATTAAAGCTAGCTAAATATGTAGGTGTATGTATACCTACAAATAAGTTTTAACCGATACGTAAAAATGTAAGGTCCAACAGAAAAGAGCTAATAAGTAACTTACATAATAAAATTGTAAGTTACTTATTAGCTCTTTTCTGTGAATACGACGTAGGTAAATTATAAACAATGGAAAATACCCGAGCGGTTAGTAGGTAACATGCATCCCCGCACCCCCGTTTCTCGTGCTATATCTTTCTGGCGCTAATATTTATTCGTGCCAGAAAGAGATGCATGAACTGCACTACAGCGACGCCAACCGAATCCGGAATCAGTACGTCGTCTGATATGATTCGGTGAAGAAGGCCTTTTCCGTGTGTTCCTGGTTTGTGTGTATAATCATATAATGGTTAGACCAAAGAACAATCAAACAACCTGTACTTCTTAATACACCAGAAATAGATACATTAGCGTCCGATCCAATCGATGTACCAAACTTAGGAGATTTTGAAGAATCCAGTGTTTCTAGCAGTAATTAGGCTGAAAAATATTTTTGAGCAACATACAAAAAAAAACGAAATTAAAAAAACTTTAAGAAATTCAAAAAAATATCCCAAATAAATGACTGATTAAGAATTAAGGCCCTTCAGAAGCTGTTTAATTCCGTCATACTTGTGGGAAAAACGCCATAGGCATGGTGCAGGGGTGTGGTGGTGCTCTTCTTCAAGAAGGGTGACAATGCCCGGTTGAAGAATTATAGGCCCATCTCACTTCTAGGCCATGGTCTACAAGTTGTTTTCTAGAGTCATAACGAATCGTCTCGCACGCAGGTTTGACGATTTCCAGCCTCCCGAACAAGCCGGTTTCCGAAAAGGCTTTAACGCCGTGGACCACACATACACTGCGGCAAGTTATACAGTCAACCGAAGAGTATAACCTGCCCATCTGTTTAGCGTTTGTGGACTACGAGAAAGCCTTCGATTCGATCGAGACCTGGGTTGTACTGCAGTATCTCACACAGTGCCAAATCGACTATCGGTACATCGAGGTGTTGAAGTGCTTGTACAAAAACGCCACCATGTCAGTCCGACTTCAGGACCAAGCCTCGGAACCTATCCTCCTGCAGCGAGGTGTGAGACAGAGAGACGTCATATCTCCGAAACTGTTTACCGCTGCACTGGAGGATGTATTCAAGGTTCTGGACTGGAGAGGGCTAGGCATCAACGTCAATGGCGAGTACATCACTCACCTTCGGTTTGCCGAGGATATAGTGGTCATGGCTGAGACCATGGAGGACCTCAGTATAATGCTCGATGACCTCAGTAGAGCCTCCGGAAGAGTGGGTCTTAAAATGAACATGGACAAAACCCAGGTCATGTTGAATGCCCATGTCACACCCACTCCTATCAAGATCGGAGACTCTACACTCGAAGTTGTAGACGATTATGTGTACCTGGGACAAACGGTCCAGCTAGGTAGGTCTAACTTCGAGAAAGAGGTCAATCGTCGAATCCGACTCGGCTGGGCAGCGTTCGGGAAGTTGCGCGGTATCTTCTCGTCCAACTTACCGGAGTGTCTCAAGACGAAAGTCTATGACCAGTGTGTGTTGCTAGTGATTACATACGGGACCGAAACGTGCTCGCTCACAATGGGCCTCATCAGAAGGCTTAAAGTCACGCAAAGGGCAATGGAGAGGGCTATGCTCAGAGTTTCCTTGCTTGATCGGATCAGAAATGAAGACATCCGCAAGAGAACAAAGGTTATCGACGTAGCCCGAAGAATTGCCAAACTTAAGTGGCAGTGGGCAGGGCACATTGCTCGCAGAACGGATGGCTGATGGGGCCGAAAAGTTCTGGAGTGGCGACCGCGAACCGGAAGACGTTGCATTGGAAGGCCTCCCACTAGGTGGAACGATGACCTGGTGAAGGTTGCGGAAATCCGCTGGATGGGAGTCGCACGGGACCGGTTAATGTGGCGACATTTGAGGGAGGCCTATGTCCAGCAGTGGACGTCTTTCGGCTGAAATGATGATGATGATGAAGAATTAAAAAAAAAATTTTTTTTTTTTTTGTTAGCCTTGAATGTCCCTGCTGGGCAAAGGCCTCCCCCATATCCTTCCAGTTACTCTTCTCCTGCGCCACCTCGAACCAGCCCTCTTGATGATGATATAAAAAAAAAACAAAGTACATAAAAAAATCTAATTTTCAAAAATCAATGTAAATAGCTGATTGAAAAGTTTTAAATTGCACATTTATTTACTACAAAGAAAGATGATGAAAATGAAGTCTAATCTGACAGTCCTAAGCCTGAAAACTATGAACGGAAATTTTCAATCACTAACATAACATTAATAGCGGGGTTATCATCCATAATTGCTATTAATGGCTACTAACTGCTTTTAATCGATTATTAGCCAAGTGATTATTAGCCGGATTATTATCATTGCCCAACACTACGTAGGACTTAAACATAGAGCAGCTGGCGAAATGTGGGCCCACCCATAGTTGGTATTTTCGACACTGCACTATATAAGTTTCTCTCCGTCATAACGCTGTAGATAAGTACGAACAAGTTTATTTTGGGAGCAAGTCGCTTCGATAGTGTTGACACAAGTTAACTTCAAAACATCGGTGTTCACTCGCTTGAGACCTAGTTCATGTCAACGGAAAACTTAATATATACCTACGTACAGGTCAACTTTCAGCAACTTGAAAATAGAACAGAATTCACAAATGTGGAAATTGGAATTTTGTAATGCCACCTGGAGGGCAAGTACTCTTAATACTGCAGATAGAAAATTTTACTCAAAGGAAGCATTCCTTTATATTTTTAAATAAATTAATCTGCATTCAAATATTTTGAAAATTCGCGTGCCACAGTCGGGAATCGAACCGGCTAAATTCCAAAAAAATTACATCCTGTACTTTTATGGCACCAATTGATAGGGTCAATCATAAAGATCAAATCCCTCTAATAAACATGTTAAATTAAATGAAAGGAATACCATAAAATCTTAACTTATAAATTCAATGGGACAACATAAAGCACTTTTACTCAAAGGTCCATCCTCCAATTACTTATGTTAGAACCTAATAAACAATTATCTTTTGACGACATTTATTGATTAAAATGACGAAGAACTATTTAGATAGGAAGATTGCAATTTGCATAAACAAACATTTAATACCTACTGTATATACGTAATACAAGGTTAGATGGAACGAATTTAAAAATACATCATGAATGTGCATGAACGGATGGCATGCCTGAAATATGCGCGCACAAAGGCGGATAAACCGCAAACAACGAGCGAAATAAATTGCATTTCAATGTTCACAATATTAACTAAAAGATAAAAAGATCACGTTGATTTAAGTCCTTATTAAGGTTTATGAAGTAGCTTCGTCTGCAATTTAATATCTTGCATGCTAGTTATTGCTTACCCACAGATTTTTTAATATCAACATAAAGAGAAAGTCGTAAAGCCTTCGGTCTACCGGCCGCTCACACTGAAAAAGCGATCGCCGTAATTGCAAATGGCGCGGACAATTTTCTGTTGAACACACAGGGAAACTAATTCATTTTCAGCAATTGGATCTCGCCGCAGTATGAGCCCGCCCGCAATGAGATAAAATTAACCGCTTACGGACGCACGAACAAACTATCTCATATTTAACTGCGGTTAGCTATAGTTTAACTAGCGCTATATAGTTTGTGACACCGCGCCCGCTCCGCCGCTACTGAATGCCACCAAAACAAACTTAAGCCCTCGGCTCCGCCCGCGTCGAGTTTAGTTATTGTTCCACGGTATCATGGTATCGGGATAAAAACTATTCTATAAGTTAATGAAGGTTATAAACTGTCTGTCTGCAGAATTTCATCCAAATCTGTTTAGTAGTTTTAGCGTGAAAGAGTAACAAACATCCATCCTCCGAAAACTTATGTATTTATAATATTGTTCTATAGTCTGCCCCAGATAAGTAGGAAATAAAGGTCATTAACCCGCATACATTTATTCAAATATATAATTCCGAAAACAGAAATAATGACATAAACTTGTCCCGAAACTACCTTTATTTATCGTGATCCATGAGTTTTCTAGTAATCAAAAACGGTTCATAATGTGTTGTCGGGGTACCTACGCAGAGAAATTAAGGAAAGAGCAATGACCTTTAATTCGTCCCTACTTAGTTATTAGTTACTGAGTTATTCGTCTCTAATTAGACCCTACTGTATCTGGCGCAGACTATAATAGGATGAATAAGCTATTCTATATTTAACTGCGGTTAGTTGTACTCTGTGACAACGCGCTCGCTCCGCTTGCCACCGAACGCCGCCTTATATAAAATGATAATAATGGAAGTTTCCGCTTACCCGCAGAGGGCAGTGAAAGATTTATTTACGCTTAGAAACTCATTTGCCGCGAACCCCGAAATAAAAAGCAACTCAACAGCTTGAAAAATATTATTTCAGTAAACGTGGGAGTGGGAGGCGTATCGCGTAATGTCCCCTAATGTGCGCGCATAAAAAATCCAGCGCCGGCCGCGAATTCTCTTCGAATGGACTAAATTTTATGCAAATTTTCTTTATGATCTTTTGGCGTTTGACGGGGATTAACGCGACGAGGATATTCGACAGTTTTATCTTTTTGACGAGCGCCGGCGTAAAAGGGCTCAGTTTATATGCCGCTTCGCAAAGATAATATTTGGAACGACGTTACTTCATATACGAGGCCTTTTACAAATTATTAAATTAGGTTAATTAGATCGTTACATGAGATTTACTCCACACCGTGTGATTTAATTTTCAGCCAGTTTGGTCGATGCGAGAAGATCATTAACACGAAAAGTTTAAGTCGGCAGCTTAGACGATATTTTGCCAGTCGAGTCGAATTTATTAAACGAGCTGGTGAAGGTATAGAGAACAAATGATTTTATTTGAAAGAGTTTGCATCCCGTTAAAGTCCTAAGGACGAGTGTAGGTACACCTACTTAGTCCCGCTATATTTATTCACAATAAACCATAATGTAGGTACAGATTTATTGAGAACCGTAAATAAATGAATTTTATTTATCCATAAAGTTTTCAAGATCGAATATCTAAAAAATCATATCCTATTCCGAAAGAAAACTATCCTCGTTAGTGACACTTTACTTTATGATCCAAGAAAACACAACACTCTCGATCACCGTCACAAGAACCCATCTGTTTACTATATCATAATTTTGTTAACACCGGGAGGTAACTACAACTCTCGCCGTCGCATACGCGGAGGGAATCCATTTAAAAACTCATTTCTCACAGTCACGTAAGCAACGTTATAAGCTGTCGATCCTGGAACAGTCGCACTAGCTCACGGACTAGAAATAAAGGTGCATTTACTTCTTGGCCACGGGATATTTGCTCAAACGACATGCGTTTTGCTACAGAACACCAAAAAAACAAATATAGAAATTGTTTAAAACATGCTTTTCCCGTCCACGAGTTCGCTCGTTCGTTCCAAGACTGGTAGTCATCCTGACGCGATTTATGAAGTGGCGACACTCACGCGAAAGCAGATGATGCTTGTCCGTTTTGCTTGACGCAAGTCGCGCACGAGTCGCATAGCCCGTTGGTGTGTACGGGGCCTTAGTTGGTAATCTCGTATTGTGGTCTCTGATATGGTTTACAATGAGAAAAGGGAAAATGCAGGGATGAAACATGGAAGATCTATCTTTAATGAGATTGTTTTTATAAGTAGACTAGCTGTTGCCCGCGGCTTCGCCCGCATGAAGTTCGGTAACTGTCCCACTGAATCATACTAAAGGGATAAATAGTGTCCTACATGTTAATCATGTTAATCTAGGTTATATCACATAACTATAGATTATATACATAGTTATATAACTATAAAAAAAAACAAATTGTGCAAAATTTCACAATCATCACAATTTATTATTATCATCACAATCACCATCACTCTCACAACCACCATCATTATCACAATCACCATCACAATCACCATCATTATCACAATCACCATCAAAATCACGTTAATCCAGATTATAAACTATCTCAATCACCATCATTATCACAATCACCATCAAAATCACGTTAATCCAGATTATAAACTATCTATGTGCAAAATTTTCAATCATCACTATTTATGATTATCATCACAATCACCATCACTATCACAACCAACATCATTATCACAATCACCATCACTATCACAACCAACATCATTTTCACAATCACCATCTCTATCACAACCACCATCATTATCCAATCACCATCACAATCAATAGTGATTGTGATAATGAAAGTGGTTGTGATAGCACAACCACTTTCATTATCACAATCACCATCTCTATCACAACCACCATCATTATCCAATCACCATCACAATCAATAGTGATTGTGATAATGAAAGTGGTTGTGATAGCACAACCACTTTCATTATCACAACCACTATAACAATCACCATCACCATCACAATCACTATCACAATCACCATCACAATTACCATCAAAATCACTATCACAATCACCATCATCGTTATCACAGTCATTATCATAGTAATCACAATCACCATCACTATCACAATAACAATCATCATCACAACCACCATCACAATCACCATCACAATCACGATCACAATCACCATCGCAATCACCATCACCATCACAATCACCATCACAATCACCATCACAATCACAATCACAATCACCATCACAATCACCATCACAATCACCATCACAATCACCATCACAATCACCATCACCATCACAATCACCATCACAATCACCATCACAACCACCATCACAATCAACATCACAATCACCATAACAATCAGGGGTGCTTTTGCCATAATCGCCACGCTTGGCAGGCGGGTTGGCGATTGCAGTACGGTTGTTACAAAAGCACAGAGAACGCTGCTGCCCATTCTCTGGTAAGTCCATTAGTCGTCTTTTACGAGACCCACGGGAAGATATGGGATGGTGCTATTCTTTACGTCCGGCACCATACAGTACACGTCCGACACCATACAGTACACGGCCGACACCATACAGTAAAATTGCCATCAAAATCACGTTAATCCAGATTATAAACTATCTATGTGCAAAATTTCCAATCATCACTATTTATGATTATCATCACAATAACCATCACTATCACAACCAACATCATTATCACAATCATTATCACAATCACCATCACTATCACAACCAACATCATTATCACAATCACCATCACTATTACAACCACCATCATTATCACAATCACCATCACAATCACTATCATAACCACTTTCATTATCACAACCATTATAACAATCACCATCACCATCACAATCACCATCACAATCACTATCACAATCACCATCACAATTACCATCAAAATCACTATCACAATCACCATCATCGTTATCACAATCATTATCATCGTAATCACAATCACCATCACTATCACAATAACAATCATCATCACAACCACCATCACAATCACCATCACAATCACCATCACAATCACAATCACCATCACAATCACCAGCACCATCGCCATCACAATCACCATCACCACCACAATGACCATCACAATCACCATCACAATCACCATCACAATTACCATCACAATCACCATCACAATCACGATCACAATCACTATCACAATCACTATAATCATTATCACAATCATTATCATCGTAATCACAACCATTATTATCGTAATCACAATCATCAACACCACAATCTCCATCCTCGTCGTCACAATCATTATCATCGTAATCACAGTCAATAACATCGTAATCACAATCATTATCATCGTTATCACAATTATCGTTATCACAATCATCATCATCACAATCATCATCATCATTATCACAATCATCATCATCGTTATCACAATCATCACAATAAATCAACAATAAATAAATGCCATTTTCGTAATCAGCACCCCTGATAATCTCGGTATCGACACCCATATTGATTTTTATACATTTCAACCCCATCGCACCCCAACAGGGAATGATGGTTTTTCAGGTCCGCCACATTAAATCTTAAAGTCGTTGTTTTTGTAATACACCCGACCCAATTCACCATACAAACATACCTATGTTGAATTTCAGGCTTTGTTACCCCATTTCCCCCTTTAGGGGTTGAATTCTGAAAAAACCTGAAACACAAATGTTATCTCATTTAGCGATAGGATTGCTTCTGTTAAGTTTCGAATAGTCTAACTAATCTTGTTTTCCCATGCAATCTTTGGACCCCCGTTTCAACCCCTTAGGGGGTGAATTTTGAAAAATCCTGAAACTCTTTTCTACTCTTTTCTCAATAGGAGTACTCCTGTGAAGTTTCGAATAAAATAGTCTAACTAATCTTGTTTCCCCATACAAACTTTAGAGCCCCGTTTCACCCCCTTAGAGGGTGAGTTTTGAAAAATCCTTTCTTAGTGCACCCCTAGGCCACATAAAGAACCAATGTGCCAAATTTGGAATCTCTAGACTCAGCGGTTTGGGCTGTGCATTGATTTTTATACTTTGCCACCCCATTTTCCCTCTTAGGGGTAGAATTCTGAAAAAACCTGAAACTCGTTTCTACTCCTTTATCAATAAGAGCACTTCTGTGAAGTTTCGAATAAAATTGTCTAACTAATTTTGTTTCCCCATACAAACTTTGGAGCCTCGTTTAACCCCCTTAGGGGGTGAATTTTGAAAAAACTTTTCTTAGTGCACCTTTAGACCACATAAGGAACCAATGTGCCAAATTTGGAATCTCTAGACTCAGCGGTCTGGGCTGTGCATTGATTTTTATACTTTGCCACCCCATTTCCCCCTTTTAGGGGTTGAATTCTGAAAAACCCTGAAACCCGTTTCTACTCATTTATCAATAGGAGTACTCTTGAGAAGTTTCGAATAAAATAGTCTAACTAATCTTGTTTCCCCATACAAACTTTGGAGCCCCGATTAACCCCCTTAGGGGGTGAATTTTGAAAAATCCTTTCTTAGTGCACCCCTAGACCACATAAGGAACCTACTTGCCAAATTTGGAATCTTTAGACCCAGCGGTTTGGGCTGTGCGTTGATAGATGAGTCAGTCAGTCAGTCAGTCAGTCAGTCAGTCAGTCAGTTTCTTCTTTTATATATTTAGACTAGCTGTTGCCCGCGGCTTCGCCCGCGTGAAATTCGGTAACTGTCCCACTGGATCATACTAAAGGGATAATAGTGTCCTCCATGTGTTAATCCAGGTTATAAACTATCTATGTGCCACATTTCATAATCATCACAATTATTATTATCACAATCACCATCACTATCACAACCGCCACCATTATCACAATTACCATCACTATCACTATTACAATCACAATCACTATCACAATCCCCATCGCCATTACTATCACAGTCACCATCATTATCACCAATTATCATCATTAACACAACCACCATAATTACCACAATCATTACCACAATCGCCATAACAATCACAATCACCATCACTATCACAATCACAATCACCATCACAATCCCCATCACTATCCCTATCAAAATCACTATCACAATCACCATCACCATCACAATCACCATCAAAATAACTATCACAATCACCATTATCGTTATCACAATAATTATCATCGTAATCACAGTCATTATCACACTCACCATCACCATCACTATCTCAATCACCATCACAATCACCATCACAATCACCATAACAATCACCATCACCATCACAATCACAATCACCATCACAATCACCATCACAATCACCATCACCATCACCATCACCATCACAATCACCATCACAATCACCATCACAATCACCATCATCATCACAATCACCATCACAATCACCATCACAATCACCATCACAATCACCATCACAATCACCATCACAATCACCATCACAATCACCATCACAATCACCATCACAATCACAATCACCATCATAATCACAATCACCATCACAATCACCATCACAATCACCATCACAATCACCATCACAATCACCATCACAATCAACATGACAATCGCCATCACAATCACCATCACAATGACCATCACAATCACCATCACAATCACCATCACAATTACAATCACAATCACCATCACAATCACCATCGCTATCACCATCACAATCACCACCACTCTCAGAATAACTATCACAATCATCATCACCATCACAATCACCATCAAAATCAGTATCACAAACACCATCATCGTTATCACAATCATTATCATCGTAATCACAATCGCTATCATCATTATCACAATCACTATCATCGCAATCACAACCATTATCATCATATCATAATCATCATCATCACAATCTCCATCCTCGTCATCACAATCATTATAATCGTAATCACAATCTTTATCATCGTAATCACAATCACTATCATCTTAATCACAATCATCATGATCACAATCGCCATCACTATCTCATTCACAATCATTATCATAATCACTATCATTATCACAATTACCAACACTATCACAATCAAAATCACAATCACCATCACCATCACAATCACCATCACCGTCATAATCACTACCCTCGTTATCACAATCATTATCATAGTAATCACAATAATCTACATTATTATTACAATCACCATCACTGTCACAATCACAATCACAATCACCATCACAATCACCATCGTCATCACAATCACCATCACCATCACAATCACCATCAAAATCACTATCGCAATCACCATCATCGTTATCACAATCACCATCATCGTTATCACAATCATTATCATCGTAATCACAATCATTATCATCTTAATCACAATCGTCATCATCACAATCTCCGTGCTCGTTATCACAACCATCGCTATCACCATAACAATCACCGACACTATCACAATCACCGTCACTGTCACAATCACCATTACAATCACAATCACTATCACAATCACCATCATCGTTATCACACTTATTATGATTGTAATCACAATCATTATCATCGTTATCACAATCATCATTATCACAATCATCATCATCGTAATCATAATCATTATCATCGTAATCAAAATCATCATCATCACAAACATCGTCATCATTATCACAATCATCATCATCGTAATCGCAATTATTATCATCTGGATCTCAAAATAAATGCCATTTTCGTAATCAGCACCCCTGATTATCTCGGTATCGACACCCATATTGATTTTTAGACATTTCAACCCCATCGCATCCCAACAGGGAATGGTAGTATTTCAGGTCTGCCACATTAAATCTTAAAATCGTTGTTTTTATAATACACCCGACCCAATTCACCATAAAAACAATACCTATGTTGAATTTCAGGCTTTGTTACCCCATTTCCCCCTTTAGGGGTTGAATTCTGAAAAAAAAACTGAAACACAAACGTTAACTCATTTATCGATAGGAGTACTCCTGTTAAGTTTCGAATAAAGTAGTCTAACTAATCTTATTTCCCCACGTAATCTTTGGACTCCCGTTCCAACCCCTAAGGGGGTGAATTTTGAAAAATCCTTTCTTAATGCACCCTTAAACTTCATAAAGAAGTTATGTGTCAAATTTGGAATCTCTTGCGATTTGGGCTGTGCATTGATTTTTATACTTTGCCACCCCATTTCCCCCTTTTAGGGGTTGAATTCTGAAAAAACCTGAAACCCGTTTCTACTCATTTATCAATAGGAGCACTCCTGTGAAGTTTCGAATAAAATAGTCTAACTAATCTTGTTTTACCCATACAAACTTTGGATTCCCGTTTAACCCCCTTAGGGGTTGAATTTTGAAAAATCCTTTCTTAATACACCCCTAGACCACATAAGGAACCTACTTGCCAAATTTGGAATCTCTAGACTCAGCGGTTTGGGCTGTGCATTGATTTTTATACTTTGCCACCCCATTTCCCCCTCTTAGGGGTTGAATTCTGAAAAAACCTGAAACCCATTTCTACTCATTTATCAATAGGAGCACTCCTGTGAAGTTTCGAATAAAATAGTCTAACTAATCTTGTTTCCCCATACAAACTTTGGAGCCCCGTTTAACCCCCTTAGGGGGTGAATTTTGAAAAATCCTTTCTTAGTGCACCCCTAGACCACATAAGGAAACTACTTGCTAAATTTGGAATCTGTAGACCCAGCGGTTTGGGCTGTGCGTTGATAGATGAGTCAGTCAGTCAGTCAGTCAGTCAGTCAGTCAGTCAGTCAGTCAGTCAGTTTCTTTTTTTATATATTTAGATAGGTATTTGTGGTATTATGTTGTTGTGATATAAGATCTGATTAGTATGAGAATTCAAATAACAAACTCTCGTGAGCTACTTAATGAAGATTTTTCATTCAGGTATGTATCAAGGAAATGAATGCGTGTACACCATGGTTAGACAGGCAACCACACAGTAAAATAGTCAGGTTCATTACCTACACGCCCATTTGGAAGTACATACACTAATCTCAAAAACTGCGCTGTGCATTTTGATGAGCTTTTTGCCCGACAGTCGTAGTTTTTGTGCACTACTTCTGTGGAAACAAGTCGAGCCGGTGGCCGACCGCTGTTTTATTTACAGAATAAATACAGCTAGAAGCCACACAAAGTCTATGTAAAACATTGCATCGGTGCATAAATATCTAGTATTCCTCGGTTGACGTATGTGTGTAAATATTCCATGATATTCTTACGGTTTTATAAACTCCGCTAGAGGAGAGACACATAAAATGAGCAAGTTGGTTGTTTGCGGGAAAAACAGGGATCGTAAATCGGCGTTGAACTAGGAGTAGGTGATTAGTGGAGTGCCAAGTGATAGTTTTGTTCTTTCCAAATATTGAAGCAAACAGCATGAATTTCAGAGGCAGAGACAGTCATCACATTGAGTAGTCTATACTATCTATACTATAATATACTATAATATTATAAAGAGGTAACATTTGTTTGTAAGTTTGTATGTTTGTAAGTTTGTATGTAGGGTAGGTAATCTTCAGAAGTAATGAACCAATTTTAAAAATTGTTTCCCTGGTAGAAAGCTACATTATTCGTGAGTGCTATAGGCTATATTTTATTCCCGTACTCCCACGGGAACGGGAACTACGCGGGTGAAACCGCGGGACGTCAGCTAGTCCTTAATAAACTTAAGTGTCTGTTTTCTTTGTCTTAGCAGCAAATGTCAAAAATTTTCTTTCAGGAGAACCGGATCGGTTCGGTTCGGAAATAATATTTTTTACATTCTTGTTATCACAGGAAAGGGTTCTTGTTATCTTAATAAAACAACATAGTGCTTGTAAAATTACAGACATATAGCTGACACTGCGTCGTCAAACACTGCGGTAATATCGACAGGTGAAACACGCTCTACTGTAAAGAATATTCCTTCCATAATTATGTTCCTGCTCTAGGTATTACTTGTTGCCGGCGTCTGACACTGCGGTAATATCGACAGGTGAAACTCGCTCTACTGTAAAGAATATTCCTTCCATCATTATGTTCCTGCTCTAGGTATTACTTGTTGCCGGCGTCTGACACTGCGGTAATATCGACAGGTGAAACTCGCTCTACTGTAAAGAATATTCCTTCCATCATTATGTTCCTGCTCTAGGTATTACTTGTTGCCGGCGTCTGACACTGCGGTAATATCGACAGGTGAAACACGCTCTACTGTAAAGAATATTCCTTCCATCATTATGTTCCTGCTCTAGGTATTACTTGTTGCCGGCGTCTGACACTGCGGTAATATCGACAGGTGAAACACGCTCTACTGTAAAGAATATTCCTTCCATCATTATGTTCCTGCTCTAGGTATTACTTGTTGCCGGCGTCTGACACTGCGGTAATATCGACAGGTGAAACACGCTCTACTGTAAAGAATATTCCTTCCATCATTATGTTCCTGCTCTAGGTATTACTTGTTGCCGGCGTCTGACACTGCGGTAATATCGACAGGTGAAACACGCTCTACTGTAAAGAATATTCCTTCCATAATTATGTTCCTGCTCTAGGTATTACTTGTTGCCGGCGTCTGACACTGCGGTAATATCGACAGGTGAAACTCGCTCTACTGTAAAGAATATTCCTTCCATCATTATGTTCCTGCTCTAGGTATTACTTATTGCCGGCGTCTGACACTGCGGTAATATCGACAGGTGAAACTCGCTCTACTGTAAAGAATATTCCTTACATCATTATGTTCCTGCTCTAGGTATCACTTGTTGCCGGCGTCTGACACTGCGGTAATATCGACAGGTGAAACTCGCTCTACTGTAAAGAATATTCCTTCCATCATTATGTTCCTGCTCTAGGTATTACTTGTTGCCGGCGTCTGACACTGCGGTAATATCGACAGGTGAAACTCGCTCTACTGTAAAGAATATTCCTTCCATCATTATGTTCCTGCTCTAGGTATTACTTGTTGCCGGCGTCTGACACTGCGGTAATATCGACAGGTGAAACTCGCTCTACTGTAAAGAATATTCCTTCCATCATTATGTTCCTGCTCTAGGTATTACTTGTTGCCGGCGTCTGACACTGCGGTGATATCGATAGGTGAAACACGCTCTACTGTAAAGAATATTCCTTCCATCATTATGTTCCCGCTCTAGGTATTACTTGTTGCCGGCGTCTGACACTGCGGTAATATCGACAGGTGAAACTCGCACTACTGTAAAGAATATTCCTTCCATCATTATGTTCCTGCTCTAGGTATTACTTGTTGCCGGCGTCTGACACTGCGGTAATATCGACAGGTGAAACACGCTCTACTGTAAAGAATATTCCTTCCATCATTATGTTCCCGCTCTAGGTATTACTTGTTGCCGGAGCCAGACGCCGTTTCTCTTCCATTTTCCCCTTTCAACCGTCACGCTATCATTTACTCATTTTCCTTTAACATTACTACTTACAACAATCCATCAATCTTTCTTTTACTCTCCATCCGTCATCATTGGAGAGAACATTTTCTTATGGATACATTTTAATCACTCTATTTACTCATTCCTCTATGGTTTAAGAAGGGGGAGAGTAGCTCACCTACTTTGTTCTGAAAGTACACTAACTTTGTACCTATTTCACGTATTACAACCTTAAACTTGGCCGCGTTAGCACTACGATGAATTATGTATTTAGTTTGCGTACTGTTTCAAATAAATGCAATTTATAGCTGTTCACTTTGTTTTGTCGTTGAAAGCGGCAAGAAAACGTACTGTTTTGTACATTAAAGGATATTTACTTTCCTTTACAATGGAACGTGTTCTTTATTAATGTTTACTTACCGAAGTTTATTTATAGAATTAATTTATATGAGACTGATGTAATTACAACCTTAGCACAAGCTTATCCATTTTATTGGTTTCTGTATAAAAACTGAAGGAACTTCGCAGGAATTTAGGGAATTAAAAAACTCAGTGTGTAGCACGCAGTGAGCCAACTTTGATTTATTTGATTTGACATTGAAAATGAACGCAAGGACAGTGAAATAAACGCCTGATAAAATACTTATAGCTAAAATCTTATTATCTACGAGTTGCGCCGAATTAACTGGAGCCAACGGTGGGACTGATGCTTTAACATGCCCCCGGCCGTTGGAAGCTCGCCTTTCAACAGTTGTTATCTTCCAATAACGGGCAAATCTTGGAGAATGCCCTTCTGATAGTCCCAGTTGAGGTCCTGATGTCGGCAACTCTGCTTATGCCATCTGTGCCAGGATGAAGACCAACAACGCGGCCCAACCTCCACTTTAACGGTGGCTGGTTATCCTCTTTAATGACAACGAGGGAATCCAGGTTCAGGCTGTCATTGCCCGTGCGCCACTTCACACGCTGCTGAAGCTCGGAGACATACTCCTTGCTCCATCTCGACCAAAAGTGCTGCCGTAGCTGCTCAATACGTTGATGGCGCGTCAGGTGATGAGTGGAGTGGTCCCGGATATCCTTTGCAGGCAGCGACGTGAGAGGTCGTCCAATTAAAAAGTGACCTGGAGTGAGAGGCAACAGGTCTTCTGGATTCGCCGATAATGGTGTGAGCGGTCGAGAATTTAAAATGCCTTCAATTTGAACCAAAACGGAGTTAAGCTCCTCGTATGTAAGATGACAATTGCCCAACACTCGGAACAAATGGAATTTGGTCGATTTGACACCCGCCTCCCAAAGACCGCCAAAATGTGGAGCGTAAGCAGGTATAAAATGAAATTGAATACCCTCCTGAGCTGCACTATCAGATAAGGAGTCACAATTGCGTTTCAAAAAATCAGAAATCTCATTATAGGCTCCTACAAACGATGTTCCGTTATCGGAGTAAATGTTGAGAGGTTTTCCTCTTCGAGACATGAACCGACGTAAAGCCTGTAAGTAATTACTGCTCGTCAAGTCACCCACCAACTCCAAATGTATGGCCTTTGTAGTGAAGCATACGAAAATAACGATGTATACCTTAACTAATCTACATCCACGACCTTGACGACTAGACGAGATTATCGGGCCTGCGTAGTCAACTCCTACGCTTTGAAAAGGAAAATCGGCTGGTGAGAGTCTATTTAATGGAAGATTACCCATCTGAGGGACAACTGGCTGTGGCTTTAGGCGCTGACATCGAACGCATTGTCGAAAACAGGCTCTGGCTAAATTGCGACCAGCAAGTGGCCAGTAAGTTTCTCTAATTGTACTTAATAATAACTGAGGACCTGCGTGCATTAACCTGATATGCTCAAATTTAAATAAAAGTTTCACAAAATGATGAGTGGACTGTAATAATATTGGGTGTTTCTTTTCAAACGAGTAGTCGGAATTCTTTAATCTACCACCTACACGAATAATTTTATGTTCATCTAGAAACACGTTTAAGCTTAATAATTTATTTTTATGTGATAATTTTTTATTATGTAATAGTAAATTATATTCAGGAAGAGACTCTTTTTGCGACTGAATAATAATAAAGTTTAATGAATTTTGTAATTCTTGAGAGTTTAAATACGATGTATTTGGTGAACACTTTCTACATGCATTAATAAAACGAAAAACGTAACAAACAGAACGATGTAATCTATTAAGATTGGAAAAACGATTAAATTCGATGAAAGATAAATAAGATAAATCTTCGTTAGCATGACGATCTTGAGCTAAATTAACTAAAATATTAGATTTAATCTCTGGTAAGATTCCTGGATTTATAGCAGGGGGTGGCCATGTAGTACTGTCACACTTCAAGAACCATGGACCGAACCACCACAAATCCAGTGATTGCATAGCGGCAGGTTCCGCTCCGCGGGTTATTAAATCAGCTGGATTGTCGTGCGTCGACACATGTCTCCAAGTGCTAGCACCGGATAATTCTAGTACTTCGGCAACACGGTTGCGAACAAAAGTATTTAATTTAATAGGCAACATTTTTAACCAACCCAGCACTATCATGGAATCAGTCCAAAAATCTACACTAACTGGTGTAATGTGAAGGGAATTGGCAACCTTTTGATATAAACGTGCCCCAAGTACAGCAGCACAGAGCTCAAGTCTCGGTATTGTCAGTGGTTTAATAGGAGTTACGCGACTTTTAGCGATTAATAATCGCACGTCGACGTCTCCCTGCTCGTTGATGCTGCGAACATACAAACAAGCGCCGTAAGCTCGCTCCGAAGCGTCGGTGAAAATATGAAATTCCACCTGTTTGTATGCGTCACAGACCACACGACGTGAAACTCGTAAATTATGAAGGCACGGTAAGGCTTTAATTATATTCGCCCATGTTGCTCCAACTTCAGGTGATAGCTGGTCATCCCACTTTATGCCGTCCAGCCAAAGTTTCTGAAGCAACATCTTCATGCTCACGACACACGGTGCTAACAAACCCAGAGGATCGAAAATTC
The DNA here is from genome assembly GCA_905147715.2 of Xestia xanthographa. NCBI lineage: Eukaryota > Metazoa > Arthropoda > Insecta > Lepidoptera > Noctuidae > Xestia > Xestia xanthographa. The sequence continues at coordinate 14,738,211 of LR990652.1, forward strand.
GCGCGATTACTGCTAACATGCCACGCTTAGTATTTTCTATGCATTCAGGAACATTTATAGGAAAACACAGATCATCTGTGTCAGTACGCCAACTAAGACCAAGTGTCTTATCGACGACATCACTTTCCTTGTGGAAATCTAAATAAGACTCGCCAGATGGTTCTGAAATCAAACTGGGTTCGTTAGATTTCCACTTCCTTAAAGGCATGCAACTCGAAGCCAGAGCATCCGTCACCTTATGACGCAACATTTGAGCCTCCTCAAACGCGTCCGCACCAGTCAAAAGGTCATCCACGTAAAAATCATGAAGGATAACATCAGCGACCTTTTGATCCTGACATTCAAGACCGACCTGTTTGAGGCACCTAGTAGCGAGAAACGGTGCACTAGCCGTACCATAGGTAACTGTATGCAACTGATAAACCTTGAGAGTACTAGAAGCATCATCACGCCAAATAATTTGCTGCAGGTGCCTATCTGACGAATGTACAGACACCTGCCTGTACATTTTCTCCACGTCAGCAGAGAGGACGTACTTATGCATTCTAAACCTAAGAATAATTGTAGTCAGATCGTCCTGGACGGTAGGCCCCACCATCTGTATTGTATTTAAAGAAATACCAGAGGTAGTGGGTGCACTAGCATTAAATACTACCCGTAATTTAGTTGTACTACTGCTCTCGCGCAGTACACCGTGATGAGGAATAAAATATGACAGCTGATCTTCATGATCTTCAGCTCCCGGCGGAAGTGTGCAGCGCATGCGATGGACGCAATCCATCAATGAAAATGTCATGCGCGCATACTATGGGGCTACAGAGGGGGGAAACAACCTGACTGCGTACCGTGTTAGGATGCTCTCTCTGTTTCAGGTGCTTGAGCCAGCTGTCAACGTGTCGGCACAACGACTATCGGATCAGGTGCGGGTCATCCAGCGTAATCGTATGTTGGATGATACCGTACTTGATCGCTTGCGGACTGAAATACAGACTGTCATAAAATCCTTATACATTTTATCGAGTGAGGGTTGGCTGAGATTTCTGCGCTCCAGTGACAGAAAACATCGTTTTGCACGATGATATGAATCGCCTAAACTATTCGAAGATTCCTTTAACGGTAATTTAACGCTAAAGCGGCCATCTGCTAAGCGCGTTGTGTTTTTTATAAAGTGTTCTTCACACATCTTCTCCTCAGCTGAATAAGTCGATGACTCATGACAAACTTCCTCGAGCTGCCAGAAACGCGTCAGTTGGTTTCGGATGTCATCTAACTCAATCAAACTGGAAGAACTTTCATACTGATTGGTAATATTTGTAAAATTACATTTAATTGATGAAAATTGAGATGAAATTTTACTAAAGCCGCCGTTAATTGGGCCGCAAACTAGCCAACCAAGTCTAGTTTGATAAAGTGTTGGTTTCCCATCACCTAGTAAAATCTTATTAGATCCTAATAAACTCCAAAATACGTCTGCTCCTATAATAATATCAATAGAAGCGGGTGTGTGGAAATACGGATCCGCTAAGTGAATATTTGAGGGTATATTCACATGTACCTGTCTAGCGGGAACGTTATCAGTTATTGTGGGCAAGACAAAACATATTAAATCATTAGCGTACGATTCATGCAACGATTTAATGTGCACACGACACATTTTTTCTACAAGCGTTATGGACTTATTTATGCCTTGTATAGATTTATCTGTGTTGAAATGAGGCAGATTTAACTTGTTAAATAAATTCTCTGTTATTAAACACGACGAACTCCCGGAATCAAGAAGAGCTCGAACGATGTGTTCTTTATTATTGACATCGTAGCACCTAACTAACGCAGTTGACAACAGGATGTCGCCTGTGCCGCTCGTATGCGAATGCGCTTGCGCAGAGATATTAGCTGAGAGCGTAACGTGACTATTGTTTGCGTCGGCAGTAGAGGATGACTCAACCTTAGCCTTATCGGTCGTACCATCAGCTGATTTGCTTGAAACAGGTTTTGGTTTGAAATCTGTGTTATGAATAAGCGTGTGGTGCTTGCGTTTACATATTTTACACCCTGATTTTTTGCAATTATTGGGATAGTGACCGTGACGTAAACAATTATAACAAACCTTATAGCTCGGCAGTAACGACATTCTATCGTTGACGCTTAATGATAAAAACTGTGGACATGAATTGAGGTTGTGATCACCTTTACATTTTGGACAACTATGTGATGAAGAACTACTAGTGTTTTCTGTCGTAACAAAGGCTTTTATTTTAGTGTGTTGTTTTACATTAGTTGTTGAATGACGTGACTTTTCCAGTGTTTCTATTAAGTCGGCGCGATTGCGCATAAATTCAATCAGCTGATCAAAAGTGATTCGTCTAGATTTATCGATGCGCCCTTTGAATTCCTCCCATTCTCGAAACGTTTTAGGATCAAATTTTTGTCGAATTATATAGATAAGTAATGTGTCCCAACTATGAACAGGTTCGCCTAATGTTCTTAACGCTCTGATATTTTTGTTTACATTGTCTACAATACTTTTTAATGCAGTTGAGGACTCCTTAGTGATTGACTCGATATTGAACAACGCTGTAACGTGATTTTCAATCAATAACCGTTCATTATCGAATCGTTCACAAAGAAGCTCCCATGCCACATTATAGTTTTGAGCAGAAAACTCAATTGACTGGATCACGATAGCAGCAGATCCTTCTAACGATGACCTCAGGTAATGAAATTTATTAATCTCATCTATTTCGTCATTGCCATGTATGAGACTTGCGAAGGTATCGCGGAATTCGAGCCAATTATCATATGATCCTGTGAATTTGGGTAATTGGATTGTAGGTAACTTGACGAACTGACGCTTACTGCTACTGCAATTCGATTTTACTTCATCTTGCTCAGATTTTGAAAAGTTTGTTAACATAATTTTAGCTTGAGCTAGCAACCCATAATATTGAGATTCAACTGTGGTTCTTTCGAGTGTCTCAATATCAATATCTTCACACATGCATTCTATTTTCAATTGAACCTCGTTAAATTCATTATAAAGATCCTCTAATTTAGTGACTCGCAATTGCAACTCCATTACCTGAAAGGGGGTTATATCTGCATCCTTTAAATTAGTTAAATAGGTTCCAAATACTGTTAATCTTCCTTTATAACTGCTTCGCTTCTTTTTTAGATCTTTAATATCAGTCATTTTGAAAGGTGAGTGTCGTAGACCTGTAATTATACAATTAAACTTTTTAAAAGGGTTTACAAAGCAAAAATTAATTTTAAAGGTTACAATTAGAAAATAATATTTGTATATTGAAAACTAAATAGCTAACTAATGTAGGTTAACAATAACACTACTGTACTGTATTTTAAGTACGCGTTAACTATAATTATATACAAATCTGATTTAACCTAATGCTCTGTAATTAATTCCTTGTAAATATGTACACACTGAAGAATAAAATAAGTAAATAACTTTGTTAATGTAATATAAATGTGTTACTAACCTTATTATTAAATACTTAATTCCTATACCTATTTTATTTTACCTGTTTTAATATTACTGAGTGTTGGGTGAATTTGACTAATATTATAATGCTTAAACACTTCCTGTTTTATATCACTTATTGTCCAAATCACTCTTCTTCCAAGCACGTGTTTTCACCTCGTCACTCCAGCACTCTTTCAATATAAAATATCCAAAATATCCAATTCAGCTTATTCCACTTCGCTGATATGTAAATAATATATTATCCGGTTCGGATAGACCATGTTTAAAAACTGAAGGAACTTCGCAGGAATTTAGGGAATTAAAAAACTCAGTGTGTAGCACGCAGTGAGCCAACTTTGATTTATTTGATTTGACATTGAAAATGAACGCAAGGACAGTGAAATAAACGCCTGATAAAATACTTATAGCTAAAATCTTATTATCTACGAGTTGCGCCGAATTAACTGGAGCCAACGGTGGGACTGATGCTTTAACAGTTTCCTACATTACAATATACACCATTACGTAGTCCGGCTATACGTGATAGTTTATGCGCATGTAATTTTCTATTCTAAATCCGTAATGGCGTTATTGTGCTTCACTTACACTTTTGTGTTTAAGATGAGCAGTTTATGGCAGAATCAGAAAATTTTATTATAGTTGATCAGAAAAAGGTTAGTTCATACTCTAAGAAGTTTGGTCAACTATTGTTTCCACTGGGCCATCAGACCACTGCTCGCCGCGACCCTGTGGTCGTAGGTTATAACAACCAAAAAAAGGTATTGAGGAAACCGGCATCTCCTAAAACCAAAAATACGAAGACATGTGACATCCACCGTCCAATACGGGCCCGTGAGTTGGGCCCATACTCTCAAACATTGAACATAGAGAAGGCACTCGTCCCAGCAGTGGGATCATTATAGTCTGATTATGCTTATACATACATCTATTGTAGGAATTTTCAGGTAAGTAGGTAGTTCCATATCGCTACGAACAAAACACTCTTCAATTCAGCTACAGACTGCAGTCTGATAGAGTAATTACAGTAGTTACCTACGCTCCATAGGAAACTATGAGCAATCGGTTCCTTGCAGCCGATGAGCGCAGTCAGTGTGGAATGAGGTGCGACTTACTGGTGGCTGGGCAATTTCCGCTAGGTGGAGCCACCTCCGGCGTAGGTACTGCCTCGCTCCTAGTAATTGGGGAAAAGTATCGTTGATTATTATCGCGATTGCACTCGGAGATTATTGGATTTATTCGTATCGGAGAGATAGATTTTTTTAAGGAATTTGGTTATTAAGTTTCATGGTTGTTGCATTTTCTGTATTTGACTAACTGTGGGAATAAACGCAGAATTTAATTTCTTATTAGATTTTCAAAGATTACTTATATATTGTGCCCGGTATTTATTTTAATTATTTGTTTAGTAATTTATAATCATAATAGGGCCTATCATACGCGCGGTGTAAACGTAACGTGAAACAGTCGATTTTAAAATAAATCATATTCTTTTTACAAATAATATTTTAATTGTTCTTGTTGCAACCTACATTTCACTACAAGTCAATGAAGTAGCCGACAACAGCACCGATATCTGTCAACTATACGCAAAGAACTTCTCATCGGTGTATAATCGGAACCACCCGCAACAGCAAACTAATACATCGGACAGTTTATTACATAGTGGAAGCCTGAATGTTTTAAGTCACATTACACTTACAGAGGATATGGTTGCTAACAAACTGAAATGTCTGGACGTACGCAAAGGACCAGGTCCTGATGAGCTTCCCCCAATTCTTCTTGCGAAGGGTGCGAAGTCATTTGCTACTCCCTTAACCTATATTTTTAACCGCTCACTTCATTCGGGTTGTTTTCCAACCGCGTGGAAAAGGGTCAAAATAGTCCCTATTTTTAAAAATGGTCGCAAAAACAACATCCAAAATTATAGACCAATATCAATAATCTCCATTATCCCTAAAGTTTTTGAGTTGTTAATCTATCCCAATCTGTACAGCCACTTGAAAAACCACATAGTAAGTAATCAGCATGGCTTTTTTCAAGGAAGATCAACTCATACCAATTTGATAGCTTTCGCAGAAAATGTGATGGAGCATGTGGACCAATGGATCCAGGTTGACGCAGTGTACACTGATTTTAGTAAAGCATTCGACAAAGTAGACCATCAACTGTTAATTCAAAAACTTGAGAACTTCGGAATTCACGGTCCTCTATTGCAATGGTTTCAGTCCTACCTTAGTGATCGTATGTCGTACGTTGTTTTAAATGGAACCCGATCTGAGGATTTTCATGTGACGTCTGGGGTACCCCAAGGTTCCCACCTGGGGCCCTTGCTTTTCAATTTTTTTATAAACTCCATTATCCACTGTTTCCATCATGCAGAATCTTATCTATTTGCAGACGATCTCAAATTGACTCTGCCTATAAAATCTATGCAAGATTGTTATTTACTACAGGCTGACTTAGACAGATTAGTTGAGTGGTGCAAAGAAAATAGGATGAGTTTAAACATTCAAAAATGTTTTCATATCAAATTTTGTCGCAATAAAAACGTTCATAGCACGAAATACTCAATTTTGGGCAACATTCTCAAGGAAGTGAATAGCATCCGAGATCTGGGTGTCTTGATAGACAGTAAATTGACGTACAATAACCATATTGATAAGATAATATCCAATGCAAACAAAATGCTAGGTTTTGTATTGAGGACCTCAAAACCGTTCAACAACCCCAAGACTAAAATTATTCTATACGAGGCGTTGGTTCGCAGTAATCTGGAATACTGTTCACAGGTTTGGTCACCTCATTACAACGTTCATAAGCAGCGTATTGAGCGAGTCCAAAGGAGATTTTTGTATCATTTGTCTTTAAAAAACAGAACCGCGCAGCAATTAAAATCTTACAAGGACCGTGTTCTTCACTTTAAACTTCAAAGTCTAAATAATCGCAGAAAAGTACTGGATTTATGCTTCCTTCATAAATTAATGACATATAAAATAAATACTGACCTTCTAACAAAAATATCGATCAATGTTCCTAGCAGGTTACCCCGGTCACATACCTATCATCTGTTCAGACAACCTATGCACAAAACCAATTTAGGTGACAACTCTCGCCTTACGAGAGCAACCAAATTGTATAACGCTATATGGCGAAAAGCTGAACTCGACATCAATCACGATAGTCTGAATATATTTAAAAGGAAATTATATAAACACTTTCAGTTGGAGGACATTTGAATTATCATTCCATTATTTATATAATATATCATCACAATCTTAATTTAATTCTAATTTAATTTAATTAGTATTTTAATTTAACTTAATAATTGTATGTTAATTTAATTTGTATTTATATATATTTTTTTTAATCTCAATTCCAAATTCGTCTTGACATATGTAATTAAATTTCTATTTTAATCTTTAATAGTAGCATAATTGTTTAATTGTATAATTTTATTGTACCTATGTATTCCTAATTTAAATTTTAATTAAAATATGTATTTAGAGCATGTGTACTCGATAATGTGTAAGCTGTGGTTACCTGTAATTGAGTGTGCGTTACAAGACCATGTATTCTGTAATAGTTTTAATTTATCTAAGAAATTGTAATGGTGCTCGTTGGTAATCCAAAATAAATAAATAAAATAAATAAACCTATTACAATCAGTATCATCCCTATAACTAAAATGCTATAGGATAATAATTGTATTTTCTTATTTAATTATATAAAAATCGACGTATTTACGTTATTTACAACCCGCGCTCATGCTAGGGTCTCAGGACATAGCTATTATAGTGAATTGGGTAGCAACAGTAAAATTTTATTCAAATCCCAGATATACTAGTTTCGTTTCTACACAAATTTGTCTATGAGAGAAATAAACACGGGTTAACAGCATCATAGTTTAAAATGACCACCCCAGCGTATAGGTACTGCAGCACAAACCATGATTATGTCCCGTCGAGCTGGGATTATCGACCTGTCAGTAAGTGGGACTCATGGAGCTTCAAAAGCGTGTACTAGCCCACCAACCACCACCGTTAATGCACTTTACAAAGCCCTTATTTCATTGGGATAAAGTTTAAAATCCAACTGTGTAAGGCTCCGGTGGTATAGGATCAGTGTAAGCTTGTTTAATCAACCGTCCGTTGGCGATACAAAACAAAGCAAAAGTTGTGTATTGATGTAAAAATTTGATGCCGCTGGACTGCAGCGTCGGAGTTCACTGACATTAGATATCGTGGCCTTTGTTTTGATTCAAGCTGCTTTATTGGAAGCCTCATAGCGTAACAAAAGCATTGGCAAAGCAGAGGTACCTAACGTATAGTTTTTGGTACGATATTAAACGATTGATAAGTTACAAAGTAGGTAATTGTTTATAGCTGTACTAGCTGATGCCCGCGGCTTCGCCCGCCCGCAATTCATATACTAAATAATAATAATACTAACCATCCTCTTGAATCACTTTATCTATTAAAAAAACTCACATCAAAGTCCGTTGCTTAGTTTGAAAGATCTAAGCAAGCCAACATAGGGGCAGACGCAGCGACGATAATTGTAAAAATTTTCTTGCTTAGGATGACTTGGTTTTATGGGTAGTTTTTATCAGCCAGCGTCAGTTTTTTGAAGATGGGCGTTACAACGTCTTCGTCGTCTAAGTCAATCTTCAAATGCGAAGGCTTATTTTGACCTCATGTCAATTGGTAATCTGATCTTCGACTTCTCTTTTACATATTCTTATACGTCTTATCGAAAGCAATCTTGAATATCACATCTCAATCTCATCTTTTGGTTGGCTATTGCAGCACTCATATTGTAAGGTATTTGATGAATTCATTTGGCTACTTTTTCATCCTCATCATCTTATTGTCCTTGTCTCATTCTACTTGGGGTCGGCGCAACACGTTTTCTTCTTCCATGCACCCCTGTCAGACGTCACGTCATCATTTACTCTCTCTTTCATATCATTCCTCACACAATCCATCCATCATTCCTTTGGCCTTCCTCTCCCTCTCCATCCATCAAAATTCATTTCAATGTTTAATTTTCAATATTCGCAACACAAGGTTTCAGTAACCTAATTAAGCCTGTACCACACACACCGGGTGTATTCAAACTGTCAGGCTATTGAGCGCGTTGTGTTTATCCGGGCCCGTGTGCATTCGTACAATTGTCTTCCAGTCATCCAGTGCGGATGGCATCGCATTCATCGTGGTGATTGTAATCCTCAAAGTGAAACTGAGCCGGTTGCGTTGCCATACGGAATTGAAAGAGGCTGATGTTGATGACGTTTTGGTTAGTAGATTGTTGTTGATGCTCGTTTTCTGAAGTCGGGTGATGGTTTCTGATTAGCGTATTTTCGGCGCGTATAAGCTCGTTTTAACGCGTGTAGGCGTGGCTTTTGCCATACGATCAACTCGAGCGTTGACGCGTTTATAAGCGCGAACCGCGAGAGACACTTCCAACGACTTTTAAAGCGCGAGGTGTGTCAATAAAGAACGATTCTTTTCTATTCTTATAGATTAATCTATATGGAGCTAAAAGTCTGTAAAAAGTAGAAGTTACTCACTTGAAAGTAAAAGGTAAATCTGGGATGTTTGTAGAGTTAGTTCGTGCTATGTATGTGTATTATCGATCATGCGAAAATTTAATAGGTGTGCGAAACCTCAAAGGGGGCTACCCGGGCGACGCTCATGAGAAGATAAGTAACTGCATCGTAAGATGTATCCTATAGACGTATCATTTTCTGTTGTTCACATGATTGTAATGGCGCATGACGTTTTCCCCTGAAGCTAATGGACGTTCCCCATTACCGGCCGCAGATAATCGCGGTTTTCCGCACCACAAGTCACTTTGTTGTCATTATTTTCCTATTCGTATCTATCTATATTTTTGTCGTTATCTGTGGTCTGACCCGCCACATTTTCACTCGGTTTTATTATATTTGTTCTAAACATCGAGTTTTCTTCATTATATCCCTACATGTCTCTGAATTATTAGGAAAACCGCGTTAAAATCCGTTACATAGTTTAGATGAACAACGCGGTCAGACAGACAGACACGTAAAACGACATTCACAAACATGTATATCAAAACAAATCGAATCAAAGCATTAATTTCAAGTAGGCCAGTTACAGTCACTTTTGCGTTGTCGAAATAAATACAACAATAAAATGATCATGATGAAGTCACAAGGTATAAAAACTTTGAAAGGACTGTAGTAATAGAGTTATAGTTTATATTGAATAGGGAAAAACAATAGTAGGTACCATTTTGCTGATGATTTCATGATTAATTATTAGTAACTTAGTGCTGTAAAAGAAATCTTAGTTGTCAGTGAAAAATATGGAGCTGTAAATAAAAATGACGGCGATTAGCGCCATCTTTATTTTATCACAACAAAGCATTAGTAATTTTAACACTTCTAGACGACCCCAGCAAACTTTTTAAAGCTCAGTAATTATAATTAAATGTACCTACATTAACATTACATATTATTTTGTAATAAATAGTTATAATGAGTCTGCCATACAAAATATTCAATTGAAAGAATGAAAAACCTTTTTGTAAAGCGTAGGGTTTTAAGAAGTTTCAAAGTTATTGCAGACCCTTGATTCAGTAAAATAAAAAAATACTCTTGAACTAGCTGAACTTTAATTAAAACCGGGAAAGTGCAGTATTATAAAATACGCAGACGGTAAAAGGAGTGGGAAGTCGGATATTTCTTTAAGTGGTGGTGGTACAGGATTGTGCATACGAGATACTTATAAGTGCAGTCGCGAGTGTTGCAACAGAACTGTTCAGTGACCGTGTCTTATAATGTGTTTCTCGTGACTTCTTATTATGTAATACCTCAGTATTGAATATTTTTATAGTACCTTCACATTGAATACTAGAATAAAATATTATTGAATAACTTCGTATTGAACAGCCCTCAATTATTAATAAATATTTATCATCATCATAATTTCAGCCGAAAGACGTCCACTGCTGGACATGGGCCTCCCCCAACTGTCACCACATTGACCGGTCCCGTGCGACTCGTATCCAGCGGATTCCCGCAACCTTCACCAGTTCATCGGTCCAACTAGTGGGAGGTCTTCCAACGCAACATCTTCCGGTTCGCGGTCGCCACACGCGAACTTTTCGGTCCCATCGACCATCCGTTCTGCGAGCAATGTACCCAATGTACCCACTGCCACTTAAGTTTGGCAATTCTTCGGGCTACGTCGGTAACCTTGGTTCTCTTGCAGATGTCCTCATATAAATATGTATAATCTCAATAAATAGGAATAAGGGCAGGAAGATAATGATTATGACTTCTTACTTACGTATACTTACTATTATAAAATGTGAAAGTTTGTGAGGATGTTTGTTACTCTTTCGCGCAAAAATTAATCATCTTCATTTGCCTATAATATTCCCACTGCTGGGACACGGCCTCCTCACAATGAGAGGGAATGGGCTGTAATCCACCACGCGGGCCCAGTGCGGATTGGTAGATGTCACAAGTCTTCGAATTTTTGGTTCTAAGACATGCGGTTTCCTCACGATGTTTTCCATCACCGTTTTGAGAGCAGTGGTGATGAAATAAACTACACAAAATAATGCGCCCGTCTGGGTTCGAACTCACGACTTACTGTTCGTAAATCGGGGCCGCCACCACTGGGCCACCGCTGCTCTCTCTTTCGCTCAAAAATTACTGAATGGATTTGAATGAAATTTTGCTCACAGGTAGATTTTAATCTGGATAACCACTTAGCATACTTATTATCTCGGAAGTATAACCCCGTGGGATAATAACTGAACTCCACGCGGGCGAAGCCGTGGGCAAGAGCTATAGACTACTAATAAGACTTCTTTTTTACGTGTTAACTACCTGACGACGCGCCTAATCAGAATGGTACTACCTGGACAGCTCATTACCTGTTCTACATCCTGAAGTGTGAGGTTTTACTGAATCAATTTGCGAATACTGACCGAAAAAAGTTGAATAACGTCAAGCAATGAGTGTGAATAAAGTGAGTGATGTAACCAAGGTTTTGTAAAAATATTCTGATTTAAAAACTACAATACTTTCACAGTTTTTATGTCTTGTGACTGGGATTGTAACTACATTAAATTTTCATCTTTGATTCTACAATTATAAACTGCCTATAACTGGCCTACTTGAAATAAATGCTTTGATGTTGATTTTGCCAGACTTTTTTGTATACTAATATTTTTCGTTTGAAGACTATGGACTGCCATGACTACGGTATTAGTTTTGAGCAGAAGATAGAACACTCTTAATAATATAGGTACCTAAATGCTTGCGATTATTTTGTCTTACGTTTGCAATAAAATCTGGCGTATGCGTTACCCAAAGTCGCATTCATTGCACTGCAGATTGTAAATTATTTCTTTAGCTCGGCATACACCAAGTTCTGTCTGAATTTCATGGAACCACGTAATTAGGATCTGCGAATTAAAACCGCTGATGGATAGTTAGGTACAAATAGGGTACAAATAAATAGTAGATTGTATGACAAGGGAGCAAAATGGTATTTTTACGGCGAGGGCGCTTAGCGAGGGATTCTAAAATAGAATCCTGAGCGTAGCGAGGGATTCAAAGTACATCGCCTGAGGGAAAAATATGTTTGCTCTCGAGTCATATACTCTACTTTTCATCTCGTTCGATGAGAAAATAAATAAGAGATACTTTTAAGTAATTAATGAACAAGTTTAATTAAAAACCGGCCAAGTGCGAGTCGGACTCGCGCACGAAGGGTTCCGTACCAATTTTTATAAAAAAACACGTTTGTTGTATGGGAGCCCCCCTTAAATATTAATTTTATTCTGTTTTTAGTATTTGTTGTTATAGCGGCAACAGAAATACATCATCTGTGAAAATTTCAACTGTCTAGCTGTCACGGTTCATGAGATACAGCCTGGTGACAGACAGACGGACAGACGGACAGACAGACGGACAGACAGCGAAGTCTTAGTAATAGGGTTCCGTTTTTACCCTTTGGGTACGGAGCCCTAAAAATGACATGAATGTAGGTCAATTACAAATTTATATTTATATCTAATACACTGGCGAAATTTTGAAAATTTATTGTCACTGTGTGTGTGTTTTATTTGGGATCGATATAGTTGTGGATTTATTTATACAGGATGACATTTTTATCACTTTCCAAATAAAATATGGGTATAATAGATGATCGGAATAGAAGCAAATAACATACTTAGTTTTTTAAATTCGATATTTTACATTTTTTGTTTTTTTTTAATTTCTCTTTCTTTGTTCTTATATGAAAAGTTTACTTGAAATTTGTAGCGTTTTTTGATGATGGATCAATTCTTTTCTAAGCTGTGGAAAAAAGAAAAACAAAACTAGGTATGCCATAAGCTTTTTTTTTTTTTTTTTTTTTTTTTTCGGATGGGAAATCATCAAATAACCTGTCTGACACTCCCTCCCGCTCTGGGCGGAGCAGGAGGGAGTGTCAGACTTTTACTGACTAAAACCCATCCATGTTCCTTCATCGCCCTTTGTGTTCCGGGGCCACGGTATCTCTTTCGAATAGTCCGACGGACGGCGAGCTAGCCCATAGCTCACCGTCCACAGGCCTGCGCCTACGGTGGCCGGGGGCCACGTGGTGGTGGCCCCCGACGCCCGGGGCGTCTCCCGCGGTGGCCGGGACGTTGAGAGGTTCTCTCCCTCTCACGTTCCGCCACCTCCTTCTCTAGCATTACTGCTTCGCAGAAGGAGGTGACGGCGTCCCATTCCGTCTCGCTCCGGACCATGGCTTGCACCAGGGCCGGACGCGAGAGGTCGCCGCCGCCGATCGCCGCTTCGAGGACACGGCGGTGCTCCGCCCACGCGGGGCACACCTCCACCGTGTGTTCCACCGTGTCCTCCGGTCGATCCTCACAATGGAAGCACCCGGGCGTTTCCTCCCGCCCGATTCGGTGCAGGAACCTCCCGAACACTCCGTGTCCGGTGAGGACCTGCGTCAGGCGGAAGGTGAGGACGCCGTGGCGTCTCTCAAGCCACTCCTCAAAGAGGGGACTTATCGCCACTATCGTGGCGTGCCCTGAGGTATGCCATAAGCTCAAGCTCTGTTCACCTAATATAGCCATTTTTTTGGAAAGTGATAAGAAAGTCATCCGGTACCTATTTTGAGTGTTTGTAATCTCAGTATCTGGCTGGTGCTCAGGAAAAGGCACTGATTTCTTTGATGTAGAAGGGCGTGGCGACGTATGGTATGGGCGAACTATCTGCAGCTCTTAATTTAATATTTTATACTACACTTGCTTAGTAAGTGTACCAATACTACCCCACTAAAAGGCTTGAAAGCTGTTCATTAAACCTTCTCAAAAATCTAGGCAGTTATATTGTATGGAATTTCATTACTGCCCTGAAAATCAGGGTAGTAATCCATTACTGCCCTGAAAATCAGGGTAGTAATGCATTACTAACGCGTTTTGTGTTTGCCGCGGGGGAGAGCCAGCTCACATACACGCAGTGACGCAGAATAAAGGGAAAACAAGACAATTGGCGCGTTTTCGAGTCTTCACGATTGCGCGCTCTTATCATATCTGTTTAATTGAATATCATTGCAATCAAACGATTTAATTTTACCATACGGGGCGTATTTACCTTCTCTAACGTCTTCTGGCGCGAAAACTGTTTGACGCGCTAAAATTATTATAAAAACTTATTGTTGGTTGACGTATTTTGTAGAGACAATTTTCTTGGTAAAGTTTGTCAATATAACTTTTTATTAAAATGCTTTTTTTGCTATTTTGTCTTTATTTCTTTGTGCTTAAAAGTGCAAGTGTAGTATAAAGCAGTATATATCACTCGAGGGTAAGTACAGATTACTAAACTCGTGTGGTTCACGGCCCTCCGCTTCGCGTCGGGCCTCAAATGCACACTCGATTAGTAATCTGTGCCTTACTCCCCTTGGTGAATAAATAGCTATTTCATTACTCATACTCTGAAAGTAGGTCTGAAGTTGCCTGAGGAGCGGGTTGAAAGTAATACTTTTCAGCCCTAGGGAGAATCGTTTTCAACTGACAGCTGTCAAATTATTAAAAAAAAATGGTTGTTTTCTATTGAACCATGTTCCAACTTTCTATACAGCCACGATGTAAAATTGAAATAACATAAAGTTATGTATTAATTAAAGAATATATATATTTTAAATATCTTTATTATAATTAAGTTTCAACTATTTCTTTAAAATAACATAGATTTGGGAAAAAATATTTACCATTTTTCGATGATGAAAATGAAAAATAGGTATTGGCTGAATAGCTGGCCGGCCACAGAAAAAAAAAGCAAAATAGGTGGGAAAGCGGCAATAGGGTAGATGACACCATAAAACAATAATTCCAAGACACCTTTCTCTAAAAAAACACTTTGTTTTGGGCCTGAAAACCCGATTTATTTTCAATTAATTGCCAAATTCGATTTTTAGTTGCTTTGAAATCAATTAAATAGTCGAGTCATTGAGTTGAATAAACAGTGACGTCACAGTAGGCGATTGCCATACAAAGTCTATTAGAGAACCGCGTTTTGACAGCTCTTAAAAAGTATCTCAATTGATTGGTGGGTGTGTCATCTACCCCATTCGAATTCCGATCTTCATTAGTTTTTTTGAGTTGTATGTTTTTTTTTTACTTTCTTTGTATTCGTAATGAAAAGCACAGTGTTTACCTCGGGTTAAAGACTTATTTAGTCCCTCGAACTATTAGCGCCCTCGCTTCGCTCGGGCACCAAACCCCGTCTCGGGACTAAATAAGTTAGTTTCACCCCTAGGGTAACAATGTACTATTGTACAATGCGGGTGCTGACCCCCGCACCGTACAGCCAACACTTACTACAGCCAGTCATACAATTTGCTTTCGATTTCAATGGACGATTCATGTTCCAAATTCAAATCTCATTACTGCCCGCTAAAAAGTCTAGTGGAGAAAAGACCTACTTTGCTCCCGCTCAAAGGGGAACAAAACGTCACTTTTCGAATAGAAGGGATGAAAACTATGTTTTCATCCCACCTATTCGAAAAGGACGACTTGGTTCGCCTTTAAGTGCACCCAAAGGTGGTGTTTTCTATAATAAACTTTTAGCGGGCAGTAATGAGTTTTTATTCCTCTTTATAAGTGCGCCGCAATTATCTTTGCGGCGCACTTTTTGAATTTGGTACATCTTAGTGTTCAGCGCCGAAAGAAATCGAACGCAAATATTGTTTGAATAAAGACTGGCTGGTCGACGGCCCATAGTCGCGCCCGCCGCGCCGCCGCGCTGGCTGATTAAAAAAAAAACGCGCGAACTACAGACCGCGTTTTCGTCAATTTTCATGAATTGTTAGAAATTCATGGTTTTGTTTTGAAAAATTAGTTCTTCAAGTGACAGTGAATAAAAAACACAATAAAGTGAAAAATAACTTTAGATCTTCAGAAGTCGGTGACCTTTGTTTGATTCATTTAGTTTTTTTTTTGTCACCGACTTCTGAAGCTAAAGTTATTTTTAACGTTTTTGTGTTTTGTAAAGTCGGTTTTATATTTTGCAAAAAAGATTTTTTTATCCAAATATTAGATATGCATTTATTTTACATGTTGAAATTAGACCACACGACCGAAGTAAAAATGTTCATAAAATGAAAACTACTGGGCCAAACTATGTTAAATTTTTATAGGACCAAATGGCAACTATTCCGCATCAAACTAAAGAATAATCACGTCAACCGGCTCATTAATATCAGCGTAATCGGTGTAAATACATTTTAAAAAAAACAGTAGAATTGAGAACCTTCTCCTTTTTGAAGTCGGTTAAAATTATGAGGTGCCTTTTATTTTCTCATAGTGGGTGATGAAAAGTAGAGTGTATCACTCGGGCGCAAAATATATTTTTGGCTCGGGTGACGTACTTTGAATCCCTCGCTACGTTCAGGATTCTATTAAAGAATCCCTCGCTACGCTCGGGATTCTACTCTAGAATCCTTCACTTCGCTCTGGATTCAAAAAAGCGCCCTCGCCGTAAAAATATTATTTTGCTCCCTTATGATACAATCTACTATTGTATGTTAGCGAAGTGGGCTTCGTTTAAATGAAAGAGCTGTACAGCCCAGTGTCTTTTTTATCGTTATAAGCACAAGATCGATTGGCACCATTTTTTTTTGTTAAATTGTCCTTTCTCTTGCTGTCTCTACACTTCTATCAAAATCTGTGAATGTAGATCGGAATTTCTTAAGAAGTTGTGTTTTTTCTCCTAAGACGCTCCACTAAGGTAAAAGTACGTATTCCCGTTAGTGTACCAGTACCCGTTAACATGTCAGCAATACGTTCTCGGTAATATTTTGTACAATTGTAATGGCAACATTGTCCAAAAAGTTTAATGGCGTCAAAACTATGCGATTACCAAAGTTTGCTCTAAGAAAATATTATGTAAGTTCAAAGTTCTGTCAGTGAACTACGAAACCACCACGTCGCATTGATCAGCTAGCCATACTGCGACGGATAACGTTAATCTAAGAGTGTTAATTTTATAAAATATTTGAGTATATTGTTTTGCGATATAACCTATGAATTGAGGTGAATCTAATTGAGAAATAAATATTTTTGCCGTTCACATCTATTGGTACTAACAAACCCCTACTTGACCCGTTAAAATCTTACTTTTTTTTACCGGATATTGGTACACGATCAACCCGGTAATACACGTTGTACAGAAACCTGTTATTGTGTACTTATTGCCTTGAAATAGGGCTTATTTTCCTTTAAAACTGTAAAATACATTTCTGCGGGTTATTGGGACTTGCATTAACAGTTGCATTTAAACCTGAAATAGTCCTTATTGCCTTGTGTTAAGTCCTCTTTTCCTTCGAATCAAGAAAAAGTAGTTTCTATGTTCCTTGTTTGTATTGTAATCACCTGGATTCGATTGCCTCTTTAGATTTTTTATGATTTCCTAATTTTTTTGCACATTTCGCGTTACCGCTCTGCTGTTCTGAAACCAGGTTTTTTGATGCGCATCGTCTGGCGTGCTTCTGTTTTAGTATGGATATTGATAACCACGCAGTAATTTGAAGCAAACTGAACGCCAAGGGTGGTGCAGGGCGATTGGCGGCGGCGACCTCTCGCGTCCGACCCTGGTGCAAGCCATGGTCCGGAGTGAGACGGAATGGGACGCCGTCACCTCCTTCTGCGAAGCAGTAATGCTAGAGAAGGAAGTGGCGGAACGTGAGAGGGAGAGAACCTCTCAGCGTCCCGCCCGCCGCGGGAGACGCCCCGGGCGTCAGGGGCCACCACGTGGCCCCCGGCCATCGTAGGCGCGGGCCTGTGGACGGTGGGCTATGGGCTAGCTCGCCGTCCGTCCGTCTCATGATGACAGGCTGTGTCGACGGCGCGTTCGTGTTCCACGCGCGCCCCAAAGAGTCAGCGAAAAGGAAGGGGTCCGTAAGGACCGATGCCTGCCAGGGTTGCGGGACTGTTCGAAAGAGATACCGTGGGTCCGGAACACAAAGGGCGATGAAGGAACATGGATGGGTTTTACTCAGTAAAAGTCTGACACTCCCTCCTGCTCCGCCTAAAGCGGGAGGAGTCATTTGATGATTTCCCATCCGAAAAAAAAGGAGTGCGGTAGTTCCTTCAGTCGCCCTACTTCAAGAAGGGCGACAATGTCCGGTTGAAGAATTATAGGCCCAGCTCACTTCTAAGCCATGTCTACAAGTTCTTTTCAAGAATCATCACGAATCGTCTCGCGCGCAGGTTTGACGAGTTTCAGCCTCCTGAACAAGCCAGTTTCCGAAAAGGCTTTAGCACCGCGGACCACATACATACGCTTCGGCAGGTTATACAGAAGACCGAAGAGTATTGACCTGCCTCTCTGTTTAGCATTTGTGGACGACAAGAATGCCTCCGATTCGATCGAGACCTGGGCTGTACTGCAGTCTCTCCAATGGTGCTAAATTGACCATCGGTACATTGAGGTGTTGAAGTGTTTGTATCTACATAAACGCCACCATGTCAGTCCGACTTCAGGACCAAGCCTTGGAACATTTCCTTCTTCAGAGAGGTTTGTGACAGGCAGACGTACATATCTCCGAAACTGTTCATCGCTGCACTGGAGGATCCACCTCTCCAGTCCAGAATCTTGAAAACTCAAGGTTCTGGACTGGAGAGGGCTAGACTGCATCAACGTTAATGGCGAGTACATCACGCACCTTCGGTTTGCCGATATAGTGGTCATGGCTGAGACCAAGGAGGATCTCAGTATAATGCTCGATGACCTCAGTAGAGCTTCCAGAAGAGTGGGTCTTAAAATGAACATGGACATAACCAAGGTCATGTTGAATGCCCATAACATGTTAAACCCACTCCAATCAAGATCGGAGACTCTACACTCGAAGTTGTAGACGATTATGTGTACAGGGGATAAACGGTCCAGTTAGGTAGGTCTAACTTCGAGAAAGAGGTCAATCGTCGAATCTGACTCGGCTGGGCAGCGTTCGGGAAGTTACGCGGTATCTTCTCGTCCAACTTACCGCAGTGTCTCTTTCAAGACGAAAGTCTATGACCAGTGTGTGTCAGTCAGTGCCAGTGATTACATACGGAACCGAAACGTGGTCGCTCACAATGGGCCTCATCAGAAGGCTTAAAGTCACCCAAAGGGCTATGGAGAGGGCTATGCTCGGAGTTTCCTTGCGTGATCGAATCAGAAATGAAGACATCCGCAAAAGAACCAAG
Source organism: Xestia xanthographa (assembly GCA_905147715.2). NCBI lineage: Eukaryota > Metazoa > Arthropoda > Insecta > Lepidoptera > Noctuidae > Xestia > Xestia xanthographa. The sequence continues at coordinate 14,757,448 of LR990652.1, forward strand.
GTTACCGACGTAGCCCGAAGACTTGCCAAACTTAAGTGGCAGTGAGCAGGGCACATTGCTCGCAGAACGGATGGCCGATGGGGCCGAAAGTTCTGGAGTGGCGACCGCGAACCGGAAGACGTTGCGTTGGAAGGCCTCCCACTAGTTGGACAGATAACCTGGTGAAGGTTACGGGGATCCACTGGATGCCAGGCGCACCGGACTGGTCAACGTGGCAACCCTTGGGGGAGGCCTATATCCAACAGTAGACGTCTTCCGGCTTAAATGATGACACCTCGAAGAAGCAACTCGAGACCCACGTAGGATTTTTAATTGTGATGAAAACGTTTTCTTTTTGTCACCGTGTCTGATAACAGAGTTCTGGCAACATTTTAAAATTTTTAATGAATAAAAATGTCTTTTCTTTGGATAAGTCTTTTTTATTTATTTTACACTTTTTTTTTTTTTTAGTTAGCCTGAGCTGTCCCACTCCTGGGCAAAGGCCTCCCCCCATTCCTTCCACTTCTCGGTGTTGCACTATATATATATATTTTTTATTATTATTTTACACTGAAATGCAAAAATAGTATTTCTGTGAACTGTAAAGCAATAGAGTTCAAATTCGCGGTGGAAATTACCGGATTCAGGGACAATTTAACGTTTACTAGTACAAATCTACCGGGTACTGCGGTACAATTAGCCCTTTATTTTATTTTTTTGTTTTATTGTTAAATAAAATTTATACTAATAAGATAAATATATATTAAACTAAAACTAGTTTAAATTATCTCTCTAGTCATGTAATTATTTTTTTTGTAAGTCTTCTAGTTTTAGCATAGCAGACCTGCAAAGTCAGTGAAGTTCAAAACTTCACGGTTACTGGGCCGTTTACCTTAGCTGCTCAGGTTAAGGTACTATCACGGCCACTCCCGCCTGATCACCACTAAACTCATTTTTGCTTGCACGTACAACATATAGAAACGCTCTCTAGCCCCGCCCCGTTGACATAATTAATGAAAATATACCGATCGGCTGAGCGCACTGACGACGCACGCCAAACGAGAGTTATTGTTATTTTGCGCGCCAAAGTTGACACTTTCGTAATAGGCCTAATCTAACGGGCGGCGGGGGCGTGACTCGGCGCCTCCGCATGATTTAAGCGAAAAAAAAATTAACTGATCAGGCGGAAAATACCACGACTGTACGTGTCCTTACTGCCCCATCTCAATATTCTACCCTGTACACAGAGTGGAAGGCACACCGACGCTAAAACGGTTGCCATGTATTCATTACATTATTCTGAAAATACATATAGAAAGGGGTTTGAATTTTTTGGCCGGATTAACTAACGCCATTTTGTTTTTTCTTTCAGATGATGGGTGGGGATCGATAGCTGGTATCAATACAAACAAGTTTTGTGTGAGACAAAATGTTCTTAAGTGTCATGTTTCCGCCAGCTATCGATTGATACACGTTTTATTCGGGTCTGATCAAATCGAAGTTGTGCTGAAGATGTCATCAGTGGATAGCCTTAAACGTTGATAGCTCATTATGTCTGAAACGTTCAAATTCAAATTCATTTATTTTGTGAACTTATGTAAAAAATAGGTGGTAAAAATATACATAGTTAGTTTCCGAATTTTTAAATTCGGAAACTATGTTCCGCGCGCCGGTAGGCATACAAAATATTTCTCAAATTACATCAAATTAAATTAAGTCAAAACAATTAAAATCAATAAATAACAGTATAATAGGGTAGATGCATGATTTTTTTTATCACTCTAAACAAAGCGTATTAACATCAGAAATAGCCAAGTGAAATTATTTTTTAAATATCTATTAAAAATACTAAGTTATAAGCATTTGAAACCGCTGATTAGACAGAGAGATCCGATAACACAAATAACGTCATTTTCTGCATCGACGTACAAAATCCATACTAAATTCCGTTTATCTAGAAAGAGATAGAAACAAAAGTTTAAATGGTTACAACCTTTGTGTTATTTGGCCGATTTATGTATTGTTTCCGCTTTTTGTCATTATTTTTATAGTACTTTAACATTCCGTATCGAAATAAACAAAAGAAAATTTATGCATCTTCCCTATTTGATTCAGTAAATAATTGAAATCACCAAATAACAATTATTAAATAACATTACACAAAATGACAGCTATAAAAAAAAATAAAAGGCATAAAATATAAAATGGTGTTACTGGTTAAATCAAATTTAAATTAATTACAAAACTCATAAAATAGACTGTCAATAATATTACTGTTGTCAATAAAAGGAAATAAAAATAAAGTACAAAATGTCAAGGATAAATACAATGTCAGCAAGCATTAGAATTATCAAATAATTATAACAGTACCAAATGAATAATAGAATGTCAGAAAAAAAAATAGAATTAAATAAAAATATACAAAAAATATCATATCAAAATTTATCAAAAAGGTATGCATCGACAGAGTAAATGCCTTGTCACTCAAGAATATAAAAAGCTGATGTTTAAAATTATTTAAGTTGTTGGCTAAAAAAACCGACTTCAAAAAACACAAAAAAGTAAAAAATAATTATAACAAAAATAATTAGCTTCAGAAGTCAGTGACAAAAAAAATATCAATCAAACAAAAGCCACCATTTTTGCTATAATTATTTTTTACTTTTTTGTGTTTTTTGAAGTCGGTTTTTTTTTGTTGAAAAAAGTTTTTTATTTTACCATTTTTAGTTGTTCCCAAACAAATATTTGCTATGAATTTATTTGACTGGTAATAGGCGTGAGCAGCGGTGGCCCAGTGGTGGCGGCCGCGGCCCCGACTTACGAACAGCAAGTCGTGGGTTCGAACCCAGGCAGGCGTATTACTTTGTGTATCTTATTTCATCACCACTGCTCTCAAAACGGCGAAGGAAAACATCGTGAGGAAACCTAGAACCAAAAATTTCGAAGGCATGTGACATCTACCAATCCGTGGGCCCGCGTGCTGGTGCCCATTCTCTCTTATAGAGGGGAGGCCTGTGTCCCAGCAGTGGGATCATTAATAGGCTGATGATGAATAGGCGTATCCCCAATATATGGAACTTAACATACCTTTTTTTTTTCGGATGGTAAATCATCAAATTACCCCTCCCGCTCTGGGCGGAGCGGAAGGGAGTGTCAGACTTTTACTGACTAAAACCCATCCATGTTCCTTCTTAGCCCTTTGTGTTCCAGGGCCGCAGTATCTCTTTAGAACAGTCCCTTTTGCTGACATATCTTTGAGGCGCGCGCGGAACACGAACGAACTGTCGAGATCTTTGTGTATTGTACACATCTGCGTATCCCCTCAGAGCATACAGGCGTGATTCAGTTGCAAGACTTGATGAACTTCACTCGATAGAAAAAAATCGCAAAGTTGCTCCTTTTTATAACGTTTTTTCAATATTATGACTATATTACTGATTTTTTACATTTAATTTTTGTACTATATTAAAGAAACTAATTAGTTATAGACAAATTCGCAGAGTTTGAATTGATAAAATGATTTTCTTAATTACTACGATTAAATATGAATTAAAAGCGCCCGCGGTGGCTCCGACAGGCCCGTTCAGTCGCGTGCTGGCGCTTATGGACGACGGACCTGTGTCAGTTTTTTCCGCGACAACTTTGCGCACCTTATCATCTGTTTTTGAGAGTTTTTTTGTTAGTTATAATGGGCAATAAACAACGCAGGCGAAAAAAGTCGTGTAAAGCAATAAAAGAAACAAATATAAACTTAACCACTGTATAAAAATATCAGTACTACTAGAGAACGCTAAGATTTTTGATAAAATTAAATCATATTTTGTCTATAAGTATCGATATCTCAGTCTGGCGTTTGCAAACGAAAAGTAAATACTAATACTATATCTACCTATCAATTTCATCTGTGAAAAAGGTACTTCATTTACTTTTTGTTATAGGTCAGTGGGGCAGCCTTAAGAATTGCAACTGGCAATTTTAAGATGACTAAAGTACTATCGAGGACACTCCCGCCTGACCACCACTAAGCTAATTTTTGCTTGCACTTGCAACATAGAAACGCTCTCTAGCCCCGACCCGTTGACTTTGTATAGAAATAATGAATGAAAAGATACCGAATCGGCCGAGCGCACGGATTACGCACGCCAAACGAGAGTTATTGTTATTTTGCGCGGCAAAGTTGACGTTTTCCTAATAGGCCCAAACTTTAAGGGGGCGTGGCTCGGCGCCTCTGCATGTTTTAAGCGAAAAAAAAATTAAAATGGTCAGGCGGAAAAGACCACGATAGTACATGAAAATATTTAAAACTAGCTGTGCCCGGCATGCGTTGCAATGCGCCTTTTCCTACTACCTACCTACCTACTACCGACCGCCTACCTACCTACCTACTTACGTACCTACTACCTACCATCTACCTACTACCTACCATCTACCTACTACCTACCTACTTCCTATCTACTACCTACAGTACCTACCTGCCCACTACCTACTACCTACCAACCACCTACCTACTGCCTACCCCCTATTTTTTATCTTTTATACAAACCTTGACCTATTGTTGAGTTTAACGAGACTAACGAACAGCAATTCATTTTAATTTTTATATTATTATATATATTTCTTTTATAAATTTGTTTTATTTGACACCCTAGGTTCTTTTTATGCAAATCTATCTTTGAAGTAAATAACCGTAGTTGAAATTGAAATACTTTCCTCAAATACAATTATTTTGAAAAAAAAAAACAATAATACAAAAACATAAACAAATCAAAATTTTATCTTTACAGTTCTCAAACCTGCGAACTGCCTGTTTATTTTCAATTAATTATTCCAACTGCCCAATTATGACTACCTATTTTATATTCTAATATTTTATAGACAATTATTTTATATCGAAGCTCTAATTTATCGCTACTACGAGTAACAAATTTTGATCATATAAAATTATTTAATAAAAGTCAAGTAATATTACATAACCTACTGCATATTTCTATACTGTGTCGCCGCGCGGAGTCATGCGAATTCTCTGACGCGCTGTGTCCACGCGAAGTATTTCGCGCGTAGCCTACAGCGCTAAATGCCTACTTTTGCAAAACTACCTAGCCGCACGGAAGAAACTCGGTATGAATGGGTAGTCACCCATCCACAGACCAACCTAGACAAACACGGCTGAACCTAACGATCGACCCAAGCGGCTGTTATTATTTAGCCACGAGCTCCTCCAGTGGCTTATGGGATGTATTTATATATAATGCTTTGTATAAATATCTATGACCTCTTTACCTCTCACTGTTTCCGTTTACTGATGTGTGTGTAAGAGAACGAAACTATTTGGAGCTAAGTATGCCTCTGTGAGCATTCGATTAAATTGCGATAGACTAAATCGGGTCAGCTATTTGATACAACGGTTTAAGATCAGTCTAGGATCTGTTGGAATGTTGTCAAATAGTTTAAATTGAACAAAGTAGTAGACCCTCGTGTCTTTCTAAAGTTGGTGCCAGTTAAGATGAAAATAGCGGCCATTGCCCTTTCCCTAATATCTCTTCGTACGAACCAAAACAAATAAACCATGTATCGTTTTTCATTACAAAAAATGTTGAAGATCACGATAGATGACGATTCAAGACTTGAACAGGCTTATTTTTGGTTTTCAAAGTTAAGAAGTTTAATAAATGTAGGTGAGTCAATGACCGCTATTCTCATCTTAACTGGCACCAACTATATATAATCCAATGACTGGGGCGATGACCTATACTTGCGAGTGGGAGGTGTTACTTTGAACTTGCCTGTCGCACTACTTACAAGAAATCGCGGGTATTACAAGCGCCATTAGCCTTGGAAGGGGAGCAGGCATACGTCATAATCTACCTAGTGTTGTCAGTATACGAAATATAGTAGTATTGTGTAAATTTAACTAGCAACACTGTTGAGAGTTGGCAACACCATACCCCTTTTTTTTTTTTTTTTTTTTTTTTTTCGGATGGGAAGTCATCAAATAACCCCTCCCGCTCTGGGCGGAGCAGGAGGGAGTGTCAGACTTTTACTGACTAAAACCCATCCATGTTCCTTCATCGCCCTTTGTGTTCCGGGGCCACGGTATCTCTTTCGAATAGTCCCGCAACCCCGGCAGGCATCGGTCCTTACGGACCCCTTCCTTTTTGCTGACTCTCTTTGAGGCGCGCGTGGAACACGAACGCGCCGTCGACACGGCCTGTCGTCATGAGACGGACGGACGGCGAGCTAGCCCATAGCTCACTGTCCACAGGCCCGCGCCTACGGTGGCCGGGGGCCACGTGGTGGTGGCCCCCGAAGCCCGGGGCGTCTCCCGCGGCGGCCGGGACGTTGAGAGGTTCTCTCCCTCTCACGTTCCGCCACCTCCTTCTCTAGCATTACTGCTTCGCAGAAGGAGGTGACGGCGTCCCATTCCGTCTCGCTCCGGACCATGGCTTGCACCAGGGCCGGACGCGAGAGGTCGCCGCCGCCGATCACCGCTTCGAGGACACGGCGGTGCTCCGCCCACGCGGGGCACACCTCCACCGTGTGCTGCACCGTGTCCTCCGGTCGATCCTCACAGTGGAAGCACCCGGACGTTTCCTCCCGCCCGATAGGGTGCAGGAACCTCCCGAACACCCCGTGTCCGGTGAGGACCTGCGTCAGGCGGAAGGTGAGGACGCCGTGGCGTCGCTCAAGCCACTCCTCAAAGAGGGGACTTATCGCCACTATCGTGGCGTGCCCTGCACGAGGTTGCGACAGTCGCTCTCTCCATGTCGCCATGAGATCCCGCCGGAAGTCTGTCCGCTGAGCGACAATTTGCCGCGGCAGCGGAGTTTCCCCCCGGCGTAGCGCCTCCGCGCGCCATTCATGTAGGCGCGCGAGGACTATTGCCTCCAGATCCCATGGCGGCAATCCGGCAAGGAGGCTCGCCGCCTCGCGGGAGATCGTGCGGTACGCCCGGGCCAGCCTTCCTTCCACTAACCGTAGTGCTTACGAGACAGCTGAGACTCGACCATTCGAACGCTGATCGACCCGAGAAGTTCTTAAAGTGAAACCTCTGCCTGATTGACCGTTGGTCACTGAAAGTTTAAAATATTGTTGCGTACCGGAAAATATTATAATTTATTGTATACGAAATTGTGATAAACTGATTTAATTGTGAGTTTGTATAATATATGGTGATGTAGTGATTAATAAAAGTATATAAACCTGAAGCTGCCATTTTTCTGAGTTGTCTAACACTAGGCTATTCTCAAATATTAGGGCGGGTTCCAGTCCAACCGGTTGTGGTTACCAGTATTTTACGTGGAGCGACTGCTGCCTGTCTGACCTCCATACCCCAGTTGGATTACAGCACGACTTAGCGTACGAGTATACATAGATAGAATATACTTTTCATCCCATCTATTCGAAAAAGACGACTTGGTTCGCCTTTAAGTGCACCCAAAGGTGGTGTTTTCTATAAGAAACTTTTAGCGGGCAGTAATGAGTTTTTAATCCTCTTTATAAGTGCGCCGCAATTATCTATGCCGCGCACTTTTTGAATTTCACATAAGAAACTTTTAGCGGGCAGTAATGAGTTTTTAATCCTCTTTATAAGTGCGCCGCAATGAGAAGTTTTCCTTTTGAGGTTTTAAAAAAAAACTTAGTTTCCAAAAACTCTATAGATGGCGTTGAACTTACTATGATAGTTGGTGCCAAAGCCAAAACTCTTAAAAAAAAACATTGTGTCACGTCACATACTCTCGTTGACTGACACTTTCATTTGCTTAACCTTCCGAATATAACCTACATTTCTCGCGCTTTGTTAAAATCAGTTTTTTTGGGTTCCGTTCCTTGCATTATCATACTTACTCCTAGCGCCATCTATCCAGCGACTAGGGAAGAGCTAAAAAAAAAATCCCTCATTATCTTTGCCGCGCACTTTTTGAATTTGGGACAACTTAATGTTCAGCGCCAAAGAAATCGAACGCAAATATTGTTTGAATAAAGACTGGCTGGTACGAACGGCCCATAGTCGCGGCAATAAAAAGAAAAGAAATCAAATTAAAAACGGGCGAACTACAGCCCACGTTTTCGTCAATTTTCACGAATTGTTAGAAATTCATGGTTTTGTTTTGAAAAATGAGTTCTTCAAGTGACAGCGAATAAAATATGAGGCGCCCTTTATTTTCTCATAGTGGGTGATGAAAAGTAGAGTGTATCACTTGGGCGCAAAATATAATTTTGGCTCGGGCGACGTACTTTGAATCCCTCGCTACGTTCACGATTCTACTAGAGAATCGCTCGATACGCTCGGGATTCTACTCCAGAATTCCTCGCTTCGCTCTGGATTCAAAAAAGCGCCCTCGCCGTAAAAATATAATTTTGCTCCCTTATGGTATATACAATCTACTATTAATGTACAGTCCAGCCAGTACAGCCTGTCGCCAGCACATCAAGCTACAACAATCTGTCAAATTTCTTTAATAGATCTTCAACTTTATCGCTAAAGCTAAAAGTTCAAGGTTGATTGGGATAATTTGACAGTTTCGGGTACTTGATGTGCTGGCCTGTACACCAAAATAGAAACAAAGTTGTTTTACAAAGGGTCATTTCGCTGATAGCGATATTTTTCAGACAACAATTTACATGTGCGTTTAATATAAAATTTTCGTGAATATTTGCTTCTTTATTCTTATAACATATTCATAAAGTAACTACCAGTCAATAACACTCGCATATCAAGCTATAAAATTCCAGCATAAAAGAGAACAACTTCACAATCTTTTCAGACTTTATATAACAGCGAACTATTCCCGTGAGCAGCTATGTTTTTAAACAGAAGCATTGTTTCCGAACAAAAACAGTGTTTGATGCTTCAAACAAAAGGTTTTGCTGCCATTGCTGTAACCGTCGCGTAACCGTCGCATAAAATTATGGTACAGTCACGAGCACCAATATGTATAGATGTATACCTACACTTCCCTAAATCTAAAACCAGAGCCAGCGCTATGACTTTTTTTAAAAATGTTACAGCACCATGCTGAGATAGGAGCCTTTTGGCCTTGCACAGGACCAATTTGAATGTTTTTTAATTTTCTTATGTTTACTTTTTTATATAATTTTGTCATAATGTATAGTCTATCTTTTTGTTTCTATGATGTCCTGTGTGAGTTTAATAAAAACGTTTTCTTTCTTTCTTTCTTAAAAAAAATAACGCGAAAATTAACGATTTTATCTTGGAGATATTATTATAATCTTTTTCATAAAATATGAGTTCCAGAATTCTATGTTCGTTATAATATGGAATTTGAATCAGAACAGTAGGAGAAAAACACTTTTAAAAGTTGTTAAGTGTTTACATATTGGTGCTCGTGACTGTACAAATGGTTCACGGTACTTCGGAAATTATGGTACAAATGGCCCAGGGTACTCCACTCTCTGCCGTTCACACCCTTATAATGGAAACAAGGAAAAATGGAACTACAGGCTTGATTTATTTTTCAAATAAATCTATTGTGCGGTTGAGGTTATTTTATCGGTTGTAGCTGGTGTAAGTAATGGTTTAGCAGTTTGTTTTTTAGGTGAATGTAAGTAGGAAATAATCTTAGCTTAAGTTATTGTCCTTTATTTGTCATATTTAACATTCTTTTTCGTTTGTAAAAAGCACCAAGAAATCTTAAATTTTGTACATTAACTAATATATTGGCCGCTTCGCTCGTTGGTGTAGTAGCCGGAAGCGCGACTGCTGAGCTTGAGGACCCGGGTTCGATTACCAGGTCGGGCAAAGTGGTATTGGGTTTTTCCATTAGGAGTTTTTCAGTAGCAGCCACGAAGTCTGGATCAGTAGACTTGCCCCCAATTACATGGCACTTAAACATAACTGCAGCAGAGTAGAATAGAACCAACCCATTACACTCACGGGTGTCGTATAAGGTGACTAATGTCTGAGGCAGAACATCTTGCGCCTCCGTAGACCTGAGAATGGGCAGCAGCGTTTTCTGTTAGTCTTTCATTACTGCGATCTCCAATCCGCCTGCCAAGCGTAGAGATTACGGCAAATTCCTCCCATCATGGGAGAGGCTTATGTCCAGCAGTGGACGTTATGGGCTGTAGTAGTAGTAGTAGTAAACATAACTGACGAAATGTGGGTGTACTAATTAGGTACACCTCTGCCTGACCCTTCAGAGATTACAGACGTGATGTTATGTAGAAAATTCAACTATTTTAATGGTACGCACACATGTACTTACACATGGTGTACATTGTACATAACCTATTTATCAAAACAAGCAGAATTTATTTTAAACGGTTTGTCCAAAACGCCTCACATAATAGGCTAGTTTCCACCATCAATAAATTGCAAATCTATTTAGTCTGTCAGTTAGAGTATTGGAAAATAATGGACACGTATTTTTTGTTTTTGTAAAACGCATCAAAACTCGAGAGTGGGGGCTCGTGACGTCACAACGCAGTAAAAATTATAGCACGGCGTGACGTATTAAGAATTTTAAAAGCAGCGTATCTTCGTCAATTTTAGTTTACTTAACAAAATAAATATAGTGTATGGTGGTGGTGTTCCGTATGCTGTCGGACGTAAAGAATAGCACTATCCCATATCTTCCCGTGGGTGTCGTAAGAGGCGACTAAGGGATTACCAGAGAATAAGCAGCAGCGTTCTCTGTGCTTTTGTAACAACCGTACTGCGATCGCCAACGCGCCTGCCCAGCGTGGTGATTATGGCAAAACCCCCCTATGTAGGAGGGCGATGTCCAGCAGTGGACGTCTTTTGGCTGAAATGATGATGATGATGATGAACAAAAGAAAAAATACGTGTCAAATATTTTTTGATAATCTAACTGACGGACTAACTAGATTTTTTCAGAACACAAGCCCATTGTCCTTAAGTGTCACCATATTTAATTAAACACTTGCAAAACAAAAAAAAACTTTCCTGTTTAATGTCCGATTTGTACGAAAACATTCACAGACTGAGCAGAGCCAAGATTCCGCACATTCCATGCAAGGCCTCGTTTACAACGAGTGGTAGTTAGGCAGTTACGTTAATGACTGTGCCTGCTCTCCTAGCTATGTTTAGAAAATTCTAGACTAGTTGAAACTGCGCTGGGCTTTCAGTAACAGCGTTTTCAATTACATGTGCGCTATGGATCACTGGTTGTTAGCAGTTCTGCTGGGAGAGAACGTGAATAGAGCGCTTTTAGTAGGATTCATTTGTGATCTGTGTAGGATGTATGTTTGTAGGATAGTATGTGTGGAGGATGAAAGCCACTAGATCTTTAGATTCTAAATAAAAATGGACTTTTCTGGTAATAAACTTTATATGTTTTTACATAGTTCAACCTTTCCAACATCATTCCTCCATATTTTTCTTTTTGACAAAACAAACTAAAAAAAAAGGTAAAAAATATAATTAATACATGCCAAATACTATATAATAAAAATAGGTTGGTCGGTCCACAACAGTATGGTTGTGAAGAAAAATAAACCGTCATTTCCGTCGTTTTGAAATTGATCATGTTTTATTGCAAATAAAAATATTCCCAATCGTAATAAGCTGTAGGGTTTTTTTTTGTAATGCTCAATAACTTAAACAAAACATCATTAAAGAAAGAGTGGATTGTGCGGTACTGGAACAGTGTGCACACGGATTTCAGGCCAACAGTTTTTGATTTTAGATAAGTTTTACAAACATAGTTTTAGGTTTTTATTTTATCTATACTAATATTATAAAGAGGAAAGATTTGTATTTTAGTGTGTGTGTATGTTTGTAATGAATAAACTCAAAAACTACTGCGCCGATTTCAAAAATTCTTTCACCATTAGAAAGCTACATTCACCCTGAGTAACATAGGCTATATTTTATCCCAGTACTCCCACGGGAACGGGAACTACGCGGGTGAAACCGCGTGACGTCCGCTAGTTTTATATATCTTAGTAAGTCATCGTCTGGCCTATAAAGCATTGACTCAAATAGTTCAAATGAAGAGATCATCATATTTAATTAATTACCGAAAATATCCTTAGCCACAGCTAATATACCTTTATTAAGACTTAAATTAAAGCAAAAAGAATCATGAGAAAAAACCCCATTTTGCAGACCTCATTTCCGTAAAGAAAAACGCGGTACAGCTCTATTGGGTAATATTGGGTCAGACTAGGGATTTACGTTGTTCTCCAAGGCGCAGACCGGTTGTTTATTTACTCAGTCCAGTCTAATTCCAGCTGCTTAATATTCTACCCCTGGATTTTGGTATTAGCGAATAAAAACGAAGTATCTTCTGTTAATGCTATGTTTTTATTAAAAAAATACTATTTACTTAGTTGTGTTCAATTGACGGATATTATTTTCAGGTGTCTTATGAAGAATTTTAGTCACCATTGAATGGGTGGAATTTCGCAAAAACTGTGAAGTTTTCAGTGGAAATGATAGGCTTTTACTGCAAGTGAAATGCCTTCCAGGATCGACCGTGGCGAAGGAGGTGAGATCTGATCATGTTCACGGGGCAAGTGTGGCCAGAAACAGGGAGTTTTGGAGGGAGAAAGAAGAGGCCTTTGCGTCGGACACAAAATAGGCTATGAAAAAAAAAACTTTATAACAAAAATACGAACTACCTACTACTTACTGTAATTATTTACCTGAACAATTACTTAGGTACCAAATACACGACCTTATATTTCTAGGTTGAAGCCAAGTTGAACATCTACGCAGTAGTCATCATCTGCCTAGCCTTTTCCCAACTATGTTGGGGTCGGCTTCCAGTCTAACCGGATGCAGCTGAATACCAGTATTTTACATGGAGCGACTGCCTATCTGACCTCCACAACCCAGTTAGTACCGGGTAATACGATACCCCATGGTAAGACTGGTTGTCAGACTTTTTGGGCCTCTGACTACCTAACGACTGTCAAAGATCTACAAATGATAGCCGGGAGCAACAGCTAGTGCTTTCCGAGGCACGGAGGCCCCTCGGTATGTAATGGGCGGTCATCCACCCACAACCTAGGCAAGCACGGCTTAACCTAACGATCGATCCGAGCGGCTGTTATTATTTAGCCACGAGCTAAAATACACGAGATAAACATCTTGCAGTAGTGTTATCTAAAACTTTAGAACATTATCGAGTCCTGTGTACCAAACAGTTCATGCCATTCCAGCACACAGCACTACAAAGGTACCCATTCTCCGTTCCTTTCACCCAAGTTTTATCGCCAGCACATAAGACGTTGGGCAACGTTTTTATGGCCCTGTGTTTCTTGCCCGCAGTTGGCAACTTATCACCTTTAGTTAATTTGTCTAGCTCTTACTGCTAATGCGCGTTCGTTTGCGAACAGCTCGCGTTTGAGAGGGTATCCATGTTGAGAGTCGGGTTTATAAGTTATTTGACGCGCTCTTCGTTTTTGTTAGCAAGTTTTGTTATTGCTGATGTTTTGGGTCGTTGTAATGTTTCTTGTGGAGACTACAACACAACTTTCCATCACTCATACTTGAGATGTTGTGATGGAAAGTTGTATTGTATTGTAAATATTATATGTGGTTAGGTCTGTAGAATTTTATTTACATACAGAAAATACAATAAGTACCACTTTTTAAATCGATTTCCTTTATAGACGTTCTGGGAAGGCAAGTCGTCAACATCTGCCTAGCCAATTACATTGGGGTCGGCTTCCAGTCTAACCGGATGCAGCTGAATACCAGTATTTTACATGAAGCGACTGCCTATCGAACCTCCACAACCCAGTAAGTACTGGGTAATACGATACCCCTTGGTAAGACTGGTTGTCAGACTTTTTGGGCCACTGACTACCTGTAACGACTGTCAAAGATCTTCAAATGACAGCTGGGACCAACAGCTTAACGTGCTTTCCGAGGCACGGAGGAAACCCGGTATGTAAGGGTGGTCACCCATCCACAGACCAACCTAGGCAAGCACGGCTTAACCTAAAGATCGACCCGAGCGGCTGTTATTATTTAGCGACGAGCTCCTCCTGTAAACAAGTCTAACCAGACACACATCATAATCATTCCCTCCCCTTATTCCAATACTTTACTCCCATACTTCTCTTCTCCTCCTTCTTCTTCTTCTTCTTCTTCTCAGCACATTTGCGTCCACTGCTGGACATATAATGCCTCTTGCATGGTCCTCCATTCGCTTCTGGATGCGGCGGTTCTGATCCAGGTCAGCCCTGCCGTCTTCTTTATGTCGCCCGACCATCTGGCAGCTGGTCTGCCTACACTTCGACTTCCTATTCGGGCTCTCCAGAATAGGACTTGGTGGCTGTTGGCTGATGGCTCCATCTGTTGTTGTCTACTTCTCAATTACTCGTCAAATACACTACCTATTAATAACTCGTAAATTAATGCATAAAGCAGAAGATATTGCTAGTTCTAGTTGCTACAGGACACCGTAAACACAGAGCTACACTAGATTATAGTGCGGGTTGCATTGAAAAATCTAGTCTCCGCCGACCGTCTCGTACCGCAGCTCGCAGGAAATTGCGAAAAATGTGCTCAACTCGCGACTAATGGACATGTTTGTGCTCCTCCACGAGCACGTAGCCTCGCCACACAACCTCTGAAATATTTATGGAACTACTAAGAACAAGTTCTGGCCATACAAACATAGGTTTTCAAGGTATACCTATGTTTATTTCCCTTTTTGGTAATTTTAGAACAAGATTCTAAGGTTCACCATACCGCGACAAAAAGTTCACGGTTCTGTTGCCTTGAATTGAACAGTGACTTCATTTGAACAGTATTGAGGTGCTCACTCATACAGAAAATCAAATCGATCGATTTATACTAACAGCCATTATCAATAACTTACTAACAGGTATCGGTAGGTTACTATCTCTGTCTGTTTGACATTTAGCTTACGGGACGGTTAGAAACAAAACTTCACAGAAAAGCTTTTTTTATAATTTTTCTATGAATCAAGTGACAGGTAGGTGACGCGGATAGGATATTTCAAGCTAACGTTGTTTATAGAAACACCGATAGCTAAGAGACGTAGGCAAATTAACTTACAGTAATACGTAAGTTATAGAAAACGGTCTTATATACGTATGTGTAAGCTCACTCTTCTCAGCGTATGGTAAACACCTTTTTTGCATTACTTAAGTATGGTAAGAGGGCACATCTAAAGATTTAAATCTTTGATACATACACAAAGAAACTATGTCGATTCTTTCCCAACTTTTTGGCAAATTTTAGAACAAAATTCGAGTTAAACTATAAAATCAAAAGCATTGTCTTGAAGAACTTTGCGGAAGTTGGCAACATCAAACAAGTGGGGGAGCGCTAGTCGGCAAACTGTATGTTGCTCAAAGATTCTGAGTTGCCTTCTGTTCAATTTCTATTCAGTTCATGTATCGGCAAATATTGAGTTATGCACAATAATACGATTAAATTCTGATTGCTGATCGAATATTTTGGAGTTCTGCAGTTTGTAAGTCTATGGGGCAGTAATCTGAAGGCTACGTTATTCATGCTGTATTTTACAGCTGCTATACAAGGTAACAAAAGTCCGCTGAAATGATAGGTATCGACATAGGGATTATAATGACGCCAGACAAAAAAAAAGTTACAGCAGCTGCCTTTAAGATCAACGGCTGCTAAAAGTAGGTAGTTTCGCGCATAGAGAATACACTATAATTATAATACAAGAGTTTCGCGCACCGCGTGATTGCGATCCGCGCGGTCGGGCGGAGGCGGCGAAGCAAATGGGCAGTACGCCGCGCAGAGAGGCGGTGAGCGGTACTCGTCCGTCCGTACTGGCGGTGTGCATGGTGTTTGGCATCAATGGAATGCAACGTGCGATCCGCATTACATCCAACCGCGCGGACGAGCCGTCATGTGAGATTCGCTTAAATTATGAGTTCAGAAAAACGTTAATTTTTTTAACCAATTTCACCATGTTTTTTCCTGAGAGTATACTTACAAGCGGCACCTACATCCGCAACGTATTCCGAGAAATATAATTATGTAGTATTTCCCGGACAAACAAAAGACAAGAAGTTCTTCTAATAATAAATTCTCGGAAAAAGTCACTTTGATTGATTTTCAACACTTCCGCGCTATTTGATACAAACACACTGACACACACACACATACACACACATCTACTAAGCACAAAGCAGTCACTGAGTGACATGATATGACTCCATGGTATGACTGGTTGGACGACTCAAGACAAAAGTCAACGGGAGCTTTTCGAGGCACCGAGTATAAGACAAGTATAAGTCTAAACATGATCTTGTTGTAATGAACGGTCACCCATTCAAGAACCGGCCTTAGAAGTCTTTGCTTAACCTTGAGGTTCAAGCCGTGCGACTGTTATTGCTTCAAGCTCCCCGAGTGTAATCTTGATAGTTTCTCAAAACATAATAACTTCGAACATACTGCAAATACTTATCAGCTTTTTAGACTTCCAGCTCTGCCACCCCCTCCACACACCCGGCCATTGTTCCCAACTTTCTCTCAGAAATCGAAATGCAAAGATTAATTACGGGGACGATCATCGAATCGTTTCCATTCCAACATTTTTGTTAGAAATGAAATTTCGTATAATTTTCCGCGCCGCTTCATCTGGATTATTCACTTCATTACTGTTTAATCCTGACCCTTTTAAAGGTCGGACGTATACCTATATATACTACCTGTATATAGGTAGGTTCTGGGGACACTCATTTTGTTTTTCATTACGTGTACGGTACCTGCCAGCATGAGTGTTGTCTGACTTGATGGACTGATCGATATCACGATGGCTTTATCAAGTGTTTCGGTACTTGATGTTTTTATTAACTGATGGAAGCATTTTGCTTTTATTAATATGACAAATACCCCCACTACCCGTCACCTTTAACATGGGACTTAAACGTAACTTGTGAATGTGGGGACCATGTGGGTCACATTTATTTTTGTTTTTTTTTTTTTTTCCACAACTGTCTGGCAGTTTGAGTACTATAAGCGACCTACCCAAATGTCCTTCTTTGGTATTGTTCGTCTTTTCATTGAGCTCCTTGAGTTATAAGTCGAGCTACACGATAACTGACAAATGCTTGCACTGACTGGACAGTTCCACTCAAATCTGTGTAGTTCTTTCCTCAAAATACCATCTCAGACACTAAACTTCATGTTCCTTATGTGAATTGAGCAAGATTATGTCTGGACTTTAAAAGAGACCTCTGAGTTTGTTTCGGCTGTTTCTTCTTAGAGTAGTCAAGGTACGAAGCACCGGCCCCATCTAGTTTTAAAAAATGACGTGTAAAAGCGTTTGGAAGAATCTACCTGTAAAATAAAGATCATTCGAAAAATAAAGATCATCATGTATTATTAACTGAGGAAATGTGGGTGTACTATTAGATACCTACACCGCTACATAACCCTTTTTTTTTTTTTGGATGGTAAATGTTCAAATGACTCCTCCCGCCCTGGGCGGAGCAGGAGGGAGTGTCAGACTTTTACTGACTAAAACCCATCCATGTTCCTTCATCGCCCTTTGTGTTCCGGGGCCGCGGTATCTCTTTCGAACAGTCCTGCAGCCCCGACCGCTATCTAACCCGGTCGTGATTATTTTTTTGTTAGCATGACAAAATAAATAATATTAGTCTATATGTAAGCTAGATACAAATTGCGGATTGCCTAACGGGCACTATTGAAGCAGGTACGACAGGCACAGACGTCTGTGATGTGATGAGGCTGTCATTACAAGCCGTAGAAAATCCAAGATTTTGTTTATAGCTGCAATAGGTGTGAAATACCCTTAACGAAGCCGAAAGGCACTTGTTCTTCCCGTCATTGCGATTTTTTTTTTGTTTTGGAACATACCTGGGAACCCTTTAGTTACGGAGATATTGGGAGTCAGTTTTTTATTCAAGTTTTTAATGTAATAACATTATTTTAAATTCCTCCTTGACCCCCCGTACTATTCAATGGATCTATCAGCACAATGTTTTGAGTCCTACCGTAAAACGTGATTTTTCACTCCAAAGAAAGAAATCGTTTCCCAGCAATAATTATTGCGTAAAGTTACTTAATTTGATGTACAGAATGCTTGATGACGGCTTCGTGACAGCTCCGTTTACACCTTACATAAGCTTGAATGAAGCATAAAACATTTTAAAAATCGATTCGTGAATGAATCAAATCGGGGGCGTCCGCCACGGGTGCCGCGACCACTGGGGGCCTAAGTCACGGACCCGAATTGAGGTGAAAAAACAAAATGGCAGCGGTAGTCATTCAACTGTGCAGCTGGCCTAATGTTGGCGTTTTCAACGTGAAAGTATAAACTTGTTTTTAGTAACTCACGTCACGTTGATACGGTGAAGTCTCGCCTTGTCCAGTACGACGGTAACACCCGGCCCTCCTCAATTTCAATTTAGCTTTCATTTTACGGCTGAAACAGTGGAAGTGAAGTAAAAGAAGTCTCTTTACGTTCCATTCGATTTTATATCCTTTGTTTATCGTGTATCGTTGCAGGTGTGTGGACGACTTCTGGTTTTTATTCAATGCAGTGGGATACAGTGATTCAAGGACCTTTAGGTAATAATGAAGACAGAGCGGCGCTGTTTGGAGTGAAATTTTTTGAAAAAACTTGATGACACGTTGCATTTTGTACGTACTTAACATACATAACATACGAACTCACGAACTCGTAGGTATCATCACCCACAGCCCGAACTCACCCACTGCTGGGTATAGGCCTCTCTTGTCTTGTGCCAATCTCCACGTTCCTGTGCCAGCCTCATCCAGTTTTTTCCCCCAACGGCAACTATGTCGTCTGCCCATCTCGCCGCCGGACGACCCACGTTCCTTTTCCTCGTAGGTATTAAGGGTGTAAAAAAGCCGAACGGCACTCGTTCTCCTCGTCATTGCGATCATTTTTTTGTTCTATCCTATACCTGGGAACCTTCTAGTTACAGAGATATTGGGGTTCAAAGTTCCAACTTTTTGCCAAGTTTTTTTTTAATACATTTTTTTTTATGTAAGATCTTTACTTTAAACACCTCCACGAACCCCATAATATTCAATCCATCCATCAGCATGTTTTTTTGAGTGGATTACATTGAGTTCTATCACAAAACATGATTTTTCACCCAAAAAAAATATCGTTTTCCAGTAATAGGAAATTTTTGCGTAAAGTTAGTAAAGTAATTTGATGTACAGAATGCTTGGGTGACGGCTTCGTGATGAGTATATTTACACCCTGAATGTATGCACAATACGATGACTGCCTCGTCAGTCTAATGGTCACAAGTGCGGCCGCTGAGCTAGAGGTCTTGGGTTTGATTCCCGGGTCGGGCAAAGTGTTATTGGGTTTTTCCAATAGGAAATTCTCAGTAGTATCTACGGAGTCTGGATCCGTGCCTGGTTGATGGCAATAGGCTCGCCCGCTATTACATGGGACTTTAACATAGTTGGCAGAATGTGGGTGTATTATTAGGTACATCACTGCCAAGCCCTTCGGGGATTACAAGCGTGATGATATGTTATTACGGTGACACTATACACAATAACACGCATCACAGTCAACAATACACAGAAGATCTCTGTGCTTACTCAAATGATCATCATCATTTTCGTAGATAAGCATTCTTCATTATCCTAAGAATTTAGATCACTCACGGATGACTATAACTTTCTTTTCTTAACTTTTGGATATAAATCTTTAAATTTAAACTCATTATCTACCTAGTCTTTTCCCAACTATGTTGGGGTCGGCTTCCAGTTTTACCAGATGCAGCTAAATACCAGTATTTTACATGGAGCGACTGCCTATCTGACCTCTACAACCCAGTTAGTACTGGGGAATACGATACCCCTTGGTAAGACTGGTTGTCAGACTTTTTGGGCCACTGACTACCTGTAACGACTGTCAAAGATCTACAAATGACAGCCGGGACCAATGGCTTAACGTGCTTTCCGAGGCACGGAGGAAACTTGGTATGTAATGGGTGGTCACCCATCCTCAGACCAACCTAGGCAAGCACGGTTTAACCT
The DNA here is from genome assembly GCA_905147715.2 of Xestia xanthographa. Classification (NCBI taxonomy): domain Eukaryota; kingdom Metazoa; phylum Arthropoda; class Insecta; order Lepidoptera; family Noctuidae; genus Xestia; species Xestia xanthographa. Next base: position 14,777,420 of record LR990652.1, read on the forward strand.
AAAGGTCGGTCCAAGCGGCTGTTGTTATTTAAAATCAACCTTATATTATAATATGTAGTAAAAGCAACATAGCCATTTTCGATCTTAAATACAAAATCGGTTTCCTACTAGAAATACATTCAATATACACCCCTGAACGTTACCAACGCAACCAGAAAATCACGTTGCAATTTGAAAGCTATTTCCATCCACAGCAAAAAAAAACCGGCTGTATCGGTTGTCTATGATCGGAAAAGCAAAGGAAAAATATTGAGTGTACAGCTGTTCATTCTTCCACAACTTGTAGAAATCAATTGGAGGGAAGTAAGTTGTCTGGCGCACGGTGAGCGATGAGCTAGCGGTGTGTCAGTACTGTACCCACTACTTGCACCCGGCGGCCATCTTTCAATATCAACACGTTTTTAGTCTGTGGCAGGATGGTATGTTTCGAGTATGTTTTTCTTTGTATGTGGTTAGAGTAAATTAACGTTGCGTTGACCGTAAGATTTTTGTAGTGTATCTAGGAATAATGGGTGTAAAAAGACCGTTAATAAACCAAAGGGTAACTGTTCTCCCCGTCATAGCGATATTTTTTTGTTCTCGACCAAACCTGGGAACCTTCTAATTACGGAGATATTGAAGGTCAAAGTTCCATATATTGATGCTTAGATACGAGGAATTATTCAGTGTCATGTAATTTTCACATTTATGAGAATCTATAAATTGATATTGGGTGACCATAAAATCTGTAATTATCACGTTCCGTTAAACACCCGGCAAAGTTTCATGCATGGAGGAACCCATACAGGACACCGTAATTTTGGCATAGAGCACAGTCAATAAATTGCATTATTGACATTGTCATCGTCTATGTAAGGAGTAAGGGTCGTTTTCGTAGTAGAAGATCGACTGAATAAGTAGTACAATTACGAGCACCAATATGTAAACAGCTAATCACTTTTAAAAGTGTTTTTCTCCTAGTGTTCTGATTAAAATTTCATGTTATAAAAGTATTCTGGAAGTCCTATCTTCAAGTTACAATCGTTATTTCTAGCGAAAATTGCTTTTAAATTTAGGTAACGCATATTGGTGCTCGTGACTGTACGGTTGATAATACCCTATTTGTTTCTAAACTAAGAAAAAGCCCTCTCATTAATAAATTAACACGTAATTTTCTTGCCAAACTAAGTTGTTCTTACAAAACCTCCAGAGATACAAAATTCTTAGGTCCCAGAGTTACAGGCGCTCACTCCAGGGGCTATAAACCCAGGTTACTTTTCTGTTTTTACAGCAGTGATAAACTTTACTCCTCTGGTCTTGTTTGCCCCACTAATAAATATCTGCCGCTCTGCCGGGAGGGGCGTAAATCTTATTTTATTTCTGACCTTACCAACATATGGAAATTTGAGATAAGCTACTTTACGTAATGTAGGTTTTAATGGGTTTTAAAGGTAATTTTATAATTGTTTAGGACTTGGTTATGTCTGTTTGGTATTAACAAAAGGTTATTTTTGTGTATTAGAACTTTTCAAGGCACATCATCATCTGCCTAGCTTTTTTCCAACTATGGTGGGGTCGGCTTCCAGTCTAACGGGATGCAGCTGAATACCAGTATTTTGCATTAAGTTTTGAAGGCACAGTGGTATAAAATGAAAGTAATAATTGTCATCATCAACAGCATTGGCAACCCTGTAGTAACCACTGCCGGTAATAAGCCTGCACTCTTTTTGTCATACTCCCCTGGTCTATGCGGGAATCAACCAGGTCTTCCCCATGATCTTCAGTTGGCTCTCTACTCATCAGGCTGTTCGTTTAATAAAACATTCATTAGGTAACCTTGTCAAGTTTACTTTTACGCTTCTGTTACAACTCTTCTGCTTTCACAGTTCGCAAATAGCATCATTAAATCCTTGAATACAGTTTTACTGGGCACTGTTCCTACGTAGGCTGCCGATGTAATTTTTAAACAAAGAAGCACGATCTCTTGCTGGATATTATTATCTCAAGTAAGATCTGGCGGCCTTTACATTCATTACAAAATAATAGCAGCAACTATCGTATTTTAATCTTATTTCTATGGAAATTTTCATGTTCCTTACAAATAAAGATATGAACAGTCAAGGAGCAAAAATGTTAAAACATTTTAAAATCAATATTGTATCTAAGCGCCGCTAAACAATAACAGACGCTCGGGTCGATCTTTAGGTTAAGCCATGCTGGCCTAGGTTAGTCTGTGGACCATGCATTACATACCGAGTTTCATCCGTACACGCACACGATTATTTCATGACCGATCCATAGTCACACGGAAGTATAATACAGTCAAAAATAGCTGACTTATACATCTTTTTAACAAAAAAAAAAATGTAGTAAAAACAGGAATTCTATAGTATTATTTTTCTCAAAACTGTCGGGTCAGATTTTGATGCCCCTTCACACGTAAGTGTAGTCGAGGTATCCCCCCGTAAATACCACAACAGTGTCGCTATTGATTCATATACCACCTCCCATACAAATGTGCCCAATCTTCTTTGCACTGTCATTTTTATTCCAAAATTTGCAACATGCATACTAGTCGGAAATATAATTAAGTGCAACTGAACCTCCGGTCGGGGGTCCTAAAATGACCAGTTTAGCAGAATAGGCTAGTTTCCACAATGAATCAATTGCAAATCTATTTAGTCCGTCAGTTAGAGTATTGCAAAATAATGGACACGTATTTTTTGTTTTATAAATCAATGAATATTGACAAAGTTAGAACGCATGGAAACTCGGGAGTGGGGGCTCGTGACGTCACTTAACGCACTAAAAATTATAGCACGGCGTGACGTAATGAGAATTTTAATCTTCGTTAATTTTAATTCGTAATGTAAATTTTGGTCTACGTAACTAAAGAAAAATACGTGTCAAATATTTTTTAAAAGAAAATAATATGAATCACGTTAAAATTCTTGAAATGGTAGGCTAGGGCTATTATCACAAAATAACTAACTGTAAATCCAAAATCTCAACTCCACAATAAAACTTACTTATCGTTGCCAGCAGAAAAAAAAACCCCGTCTCCATTTATTTAAGTCTAAAAATATCGTTACGAAGGACGGCCTCTTTCCGCGGCTGATTTTATTCGGAGAGCACTTTAGGTCAAATTGAAACCATTACAGGAAAACGTGTTAGTTGAGGGACGCTGATCGACTGATGGACTTGGCCTTAAGATATCGACGGGTTTGGGTTTATATATTTTATCAAGCTTTATATGCCTCGTACACGAAGAGAAGAAACTAGCCACGTTTGAAAATGTAGGCAGATTTTTATTAGTAAAGATGAATTTTAAATTAAGGTTTAACTTTTCTACAATGTTTAACTTTCTTTTCGGTTCAGGTTTTTATCAAAAGGTTGATAAAAGCCTGACCTGAAAAAAAACCCTTGATAAAATGTTATGGTTCACTTTATAAGACAAGTAGCGTGATTTCCTTTTACAAGTATTATCACTACATAATTATTAAACAAAGTCCTCCGCCGCGTCTGTCTGTTTGTCTGTTCGCTATAAACTCAAAAACTGCTGCATTAAGTTTCATGCTGTTTTCACCAATGGATAGAGTGGTTTTTGAGGAAGGTTTGAGTATATAATCTGTCAAGTTTTTGTATACATTGGCTAAAATATAATGATATTTGTTGGAGGTATCGGAAGAAAATAAGCCGTCTGGGAGCTTAACTTTTGGTCGCGATAACCGACATCCACGCGGGTGAAGCCGCGGGCATCAGCTAGTTTATTATCAAGTTTAAAAAGTTAAATATAAAGTTCCGAGGGCAACTGCAGCAGCAAACCACGACGGTAAAGCTGCCAGACCCTTTGACATACCGCAGCGACTGTGAAACTATGATAGCACTTCAGAAGAAGAAGGTCACATTGTCCTTGCTGTTTTCACTCTTCGGAGTTGTACCTTTTTGCTTTTACTTATTCTTTTAAAAATAAAAGTAAGGCTAAGCATTTTTTTTCTCTTCCGTGTAATATAATTTTCTATTACGTGTATTTATTCTGAACTAGAATCGAACTCGCATCTTGTAGTATGGGAGAATCCTATTTTTTTTACATGCAATACTCTTTTAGTCGACGCGATAAAAAGTAGCTACTTATCTATGCTTCAGCATAATTTTATTGCGTCTTTTCATAGACTACTACAAAAAGCTTAGTTGCTTTCAAATGCGGAAACATTTACTCGTGTAGTTCTAAAATAAACAACTCGCGGAAAATCAATGTACTCTAATAGAGTTACTTAGTTCGGATGGTTGATGTTTATTTAATAATGCTTTACAATTGAATATTTGGGTATACATTAATAGAATCTTAAGACATTGAAGTGTTTATAGAAAAGCCAAATGGAAGAATGTATTTTATTTAATAAGTAAAGTTCGGCCGCTGAGAGAATGCGTTCCTGACAGGTCGCGAGTTTTAGTATTATTGGTGATGATAGATAACTTATTGCTTATATGACTTAAATATTATTACCCCTTTTGCCCTTTTAACAAATAATATTATTAAAAACGATATCATTAAATCAATTATCAATAAATGTTATGATGTCGATGAACGCATTCTCTCAGCGGCCAAACTTTAATCGTTTTTGCTGCTAATACTTTTGCCTTTTAGAGATTTTGGAAATGACTTAAAACAAACACCATAATTACGTAGTATAGAATTCATTGAATGTTTTTCATGAACAAGGTTTAAAAAAAAACACAAGACTTGTTGTTTTTTAATCTTATTACGTAAACACGATAACAAAGACAAAGCAAAAGTATACAGAGTTCATGCGGGCTTCATTACAGATGTTGCAGTAAATTTATATTTACCATCAACCAACGTAAACAGAGCATAAGGAATATTTTATATCTGCCGACAGACGTATGTAGCACAGAGCAGTTTCGAGTTCGCTGAGGCGTAGCATGTTGTAGCTCCGTAGCCATTGTAGCGACGTAGCGCCGTAGCAGCGTAGCACCGTAGCACGTGCTACGAAAAAATTGCAACTAGAAAGTTTTACTTTTTGTGGAATAAATACTCAGTTTACAAGAGGAGAAACACTTGTTTGCACGTAACAAAAGTACAAGTCGAAGAAATTTACATAATAAAATCGTGGAAAAATAAGATTTCGTGCTAACTTTCACGCAATGTTTGAACTTTTTGAAAAACAAATCAGGCGCGACTTGCTTCTTTTATCATATTTTTAACATATTTTAGCTTTTACAAATAACTTGGAGCGAGTTCCCAATGATTATTGTGTTTGTTTGCTTACGTGTGAACTTCGTTTTCGTTTGCTTGAACTTTGACAATTCCAGGTTTCTTTTATTAAATATTTTTTATCTGTTTTAAGAAGATCTTGCTTCCTGGAAGTAAATAGGTAGTTACCTTCTTTCCATTTCACATTTCTTTAAAAGTTAGACTAGTGTTTTTTTTTACTTGTTTTTATTTCAGGTGATACCCACCGGTTAATTGGTAAGCAAGACGTTAGTTTTAATTTGGTGTCGTTTCAGCGCACAATTGAACAGTTTGTTATACTAAAAAAAACTTCTTACAAGAGTTTGCCAATTTCAACCCTTAACAAACATTATCTAAATAATTATCTCTATAAAATCACCACACATGTAACTATATACCTACATTAAAAATACTTTAAAATTGACATCACCAACGACACAACTTAAAAGAATAGCATCCTGGTGCCAAGTTAACTATACAGTACGACTGCTTAAATTAAGAACTATTTTTATTTAAAAAAGTACGTAGTACGTAGTACGTGCTCACACTCTTACAGTGTAACTGAGCGCAAATGAAATTATTTTAATAAAATTTGCAAGGTGGTACAACACAGGTGACTGCACCAAGCTTGCATGAATAGATGGCATGAATAGACGGACAAATTTTTTTTTCTTTGTCATCTACCCTGATGACAAAGAAAAAAAATGTCCGTCAGATAGATTTTCAAAAAAATATTGGACATAATTTTTTTTTTCACGTTAAGAAAAAATTAAGACGATACAGTGCGTTGAAAACTCGTGTGACATTTGAGTACATTTTTTACCGGAAAGTGACATCACAAACCCCACTCATGATCTTTGACGCGTTTTATCTTCGTCAAACACGTATTCAATATTTTTCGATAATCTAAGTGATGGACTAAAATCATATTGTTTTAGTCAGGATTCATCCCTATTATTATATGAGAATAACATTTAAGAAGATATAGAAGTGTGATCCATTCTTCAAACTGGGTTAATTAATCAGGGCAAAATGCGAGAGTCACATGGATTTCATTTGATAATTTGGTAAATATTAGGTCGGGGTTGGTTAGACGTAGAGCTGGCAAGTGGGGCAGAGCCCTAGGGGAATAGTTGCTGAGACATTGCACAAAGTACGTTGGTAGACGGCCAGGTGGGTCTACCACCATCTATCTACCTGGCTGTAGAACCTACTAAAATCTTTTCTCTTCCCTACTCCGCGGCAGACTTTTGGAAAAATCATAAGCCACTGCTTTGTCTGATACTAGTGTATCTGTTTAGGCTTTTTAGCTTGGTGAGACACTTCTCGGGTAGATGTCTCATTCCATCCTGATGAATCTATCTTTTAGGTTTGCGATACTGTCTCTTCAATCTCGTATATTGAAGGCCTTGATCTCCACTGAGTTTGAGGGCAACCTCATTTGGTTGCGGTTTGAGAGTCTTTTTTGGTATTTGGTGCTACATTTTGCTACGAGTATCTCCTGTTTGACAGTTGGTATATTCAAACACTGTTTTAAGCTTTCACGGTTTAAAACTAAACTTACGTTGTCACTTATGGGATGTCTTCCGTCTCTGTCCGTTATTGTTAATAGTTGTTAACAATCACGGAAGATATCCCGTAAGTGACAATATAAGTTTAGTTGGTATATTTAAGTCAAGATATAATTATGTTCTTATTACTGATGTATTGACGGATGTATCTTTTACAATGCCTACCGATTTACAGAAAGAAGATCGAAAAGACCACGACGACAAAGAAACGACGAGGAAAACATAAGGTTTGTACTCAGCAATGAGTATATCAAGGCTGATCATGATGGTGATTAGGTTAGGTCTTATTTAAACCCAATTGCATCGAGAAACGAGCACAAAGTCCATAGTTTAACAAATCACCCTATATGTGATAGAAGTTCACCAAAACACACTTAAGTAAGGTTATGTAATAAATAACGAAGTGATACGAACTTAAGCTGTAAGAGGCTGCAATAAGTAGGTTTTCTTGCGTGAGTCTAGGGTTGACAACCACTTGATAGCAGTTTAATTAGTATGGCAACCCAACTAAGGTATAGGTAATTAATATCTCTGTCTGTGTTATACCTAATCATTGACAGTAACAATGATTAAATGATTAATTAGGTATATTACAGTAGTTAATTTGGTATATGATGTACGTTATTTGTTTATACGAGTATACGGGCCATTCGCGAAGCAAGCGATTAATCTATTAAGCATTCTGTACATTAAACTAAGTAACTCTACGCAAACATTATTACTGGGAAACGACTTTTTTTTTGGGGAGAAAAACCACGGTTTACGGTGGGACTCAATGTAACGCACAGAAAACATATTGCTGGTGGCCCAAGGATCGTTTTATTCTTGTTCAAGTGTGGGTAAGAGACGGAGCTATAGGGGACGTCTAGCGCCATCTCTTTCCCTCACTGGAATAAAATTAAAACGATGCGATGAACCTGCTTTAAAACGTCCTGGTAGGCCACCAGATAGATGCATTGAATAGTACGTGGGTCGTGACGGTATTTAAAATAAGCTTTAAAAACTTGTATTAAAATATATTTACATTTGCACGTTGCTGAAAACATGACTAAACTATAATTTATTTTATGTTTAGAACGGTATTTATTTTGTAAGGCTTTTAAGTTGTTAAACAATACTAAATACGAACTGAAGTTCAATTTAAATATGACAGATTTCATTCTAATTATTTCAGTCCTAACAAATCTAGTTTTAAATTGAGTTATTTGATTGATTATGAATTGAATGAGCCTTAAATTTTATTTATCTTGCCAGCCGGGGTGGGCGCAGCAGGACTTCTTTTTACAGGGTGTAAAAGACCTCATCACGAAGCCGTCAACCAAGTATTCTGTACATCAAACTAAGTAACTTTACGCAAAAATTATTATTGCACGCATATATTATTGCTGGGAAACTACTTTTTTTTTGGGGGTGAAAAAATATGTTTTGTGGTAGAACTCAATGTAACACACTCAAAACATTGTGCTGAAAGATGGATTGAATAGTACGGGGGTCGTGGAGGTGTTTAAAGTAAAAATCTTACATTACAAAACTTGTATTAAAAAAAAAAACTTGTCAAAAAGTTGGAACTTTGTACATTATCTCCGTAACTAGAAGGTTCCCAGGTATTGCATAGAACAAAAAAATGATCGCAATAATGGGGAGAATAAGTGCCTTTCGTTTTCGTTAAGAGGTGTTTTACACCCTTTATATAGTTTTCTATTTGTGGTCACCTCACGTAGTTGAGCCCTAAATATAACATAACATCACGCCTGTAATCCCCGATGGGTTTAGGCAGAGGTGTACAGAGTGTTAAGTCCCGTATAATAGGGAGCAAGCCTAAAAGACAAGCCCGCCACACTATTCTCAAACCTCTGTAACTCCTGTAAGCCAGAATCAACAGTGAAGATCGACGAAGTCCCAGAGAAACAATTTAAAAGTCTTCGATTTTTTTTGTTGCCTTCAACTGGGCACTAATCCAGACTCCGCGGCTGCTTTTGAGAAATTACTGATAGTAAAACCCAATAATAATTTGCCCGACCCGGGAATCGAACCCTCAGTAGTCGCGATTGCGACGACCAGACAAACGAAGCAGTCTTATACAGGGTTAGTTTTCAATGACCAGCTAAGTTTTCAGAAATGGTTTAGAATCGATAATATATTCCATATAATGAAAAAAAAAAAACATTTTTTTTTAAATAAAATTTCAAACCTGTCCACTACTAAAAAGCAAACGGGTAGATATTACAACATCACAATTCAGTTCAACAACCTAGATAGGTAGCAGTTAGCACACACATGCATTTGGCGATGCATGCACGCACACAAGTGCATTGATTCCCACTAGGTTTAGGATTTAAGAAATTTTTAGAACGCTTTTAAATGAATGCTATTATTTTATTTTATATTTTTCGACAATATTATTTAAAATGCACTTTTGGTTTGATATCTAGATAACGATAAAAACATATCTAAATCTTAATTTTGAACTTTGGCTGGTCATTGAAAACTAACCCTGTATATAAAGAAAAAAATGTTGGTTATAAAAACATAGCTCCAATTATGTCCATTTAAAACGACTTTTTGTTTAGTTTTCATGTTTGAATCAACCCTACGCGTATCTTAGCGAGTGGCAAAGAGAGACGGTTGCCAAAACCGCGACACCACCGCTGTGTCTGGGGATTAAACATTTTGGGACGATAGCTTCTCTATTGTGAAAACTGTCGGTGGGTAGACGATTGGTGACGGTATAATTCAGAAACGACAATCACAGTGTAGATATTAAAAGAGTAATGTTGTCGAACGTAATGCCTAGATATTTAGTTAGTTCGTGTTTGGTGTAACCGTTATTCCCGTCACTGTCTCAAGTTCGTGGCTAAATTATAACAGCCACTCGAATGAATCTTCAGGTTAAGCCGGCCTTCCAAGGTTGGTCTGTGGATGGGTGTCCACCCATTAGATACCGAGTTTCCTCCGTGCCTAAGTTAGTACCGGCTGTCATTTGTAGATGTTTGATAGTCGTTACAGGTAGTCAGTGGCCTGAAAGTCTGACAACCAGTCTTACCATTACCCGCACTAACTAGGTTGTGGAGGGCAGATATTCAGTCGCTCTATAAAAATACTGGTATTCAGCTGCATCAGGTTAGACTGGAAACCGACACCAATATACATAGTTGGGAAAAGGCTAGGCAGATGACTACGATTTAGTAAATGCTTTGTCTAATCGTTATTCCTGTCGCTGTCACACAACTGTCAAACTATAGGTGCAGGAAAAGGAGGGGAACATCACCCATGTCCACATATACGCTTACAGATCTCGGCCTTATAATCGTTTTCATTAACAAAGAGTGACATCCTGTTAGATTTTTAGCGCTCGGCTTAGCCCCGAAAGTTGAAAATGCAATAATGCACTTTTATTTGCGTACTATTTAGGTGTTGTCTAGAGTTAGTGAAATTGGGCTTTAGTGTTGTCGTTAAAGATGATTATAATACAAATAATTGGGTACAAATAACTAAACAATTGTGTGACTAACTGACTGAATGGCAGACATCACCCTAAGAATCTGTGTGGACTAACTGAAGAAAGCAAACATTTCTAAGAATAAGGTTTTAAACTAGTTCTGAAGAAGAGAAAAACTGCGGTTGTTTGCGCGAACAGGGTAGCAAACAACAACTTGAATTAAAACAGTTACAGTTCAACAAAAAATAAAACTAATAACCTATACGAAGACGGACCAAGCAAAAGGAATCCTTTCCTTTAGAAAGAGCAGACAACGGCTGCGGGACTGTACGAAAGAGATACTGTGGCCCCGAAACCCAAAGAGCGATGAAGGAACATAAATAAATAAATAAAAATCGCTGGACATTACACACAGCGCCATCTAGTGCCACATTAAGCAACGAGGCTTGTGTCGTGGGCACCGGATAGTTGATATACTACATAGATCCTTTTTTTTGTTTGTAAATACATACTTATTATACATATATACATCCATGACTCGGAAACAAATGTCCATGTTCATCACACAAACATTTGCTTGCTCTGACCGGGATTCGAACCCGGGACCCTAAGAACGCAAGGCAGCCTCGCTACCGCTGCGCCATTCAGGTCGTCAAAACATGGATGGGTTTTAGTCAGTATAAGTCTGACACTCACTCCTGCTCCGCCCAGAGCGGGAGGAGTCATTTGATGATTTCCCATGCGAAAAAAAAAACAAAAAGAAGGATAGTGGAGTACTCTAGTTTCTGCCTACCTCATGGAGAAAAGGCGTGTATTTATGCATGTTATCACGCTTGTAATAGTACACCCACATATTGCCCGTTATCTTCATGCCCCATGTAATAGGGGCCGAGCCTTTTACCATCAACTGAGCACAAATCCAGACTCCATGGCTGCTACTGAGAAATTCCTTATGGAAACACCCAATAACACTTGGCCCAACCCGGGAATCAAACCCAGGACCTCATGCTCAGTAGTCGCGTTTGCGACTACTAGACCTACGACGCAGTGTAGGTGTGTTATTTTAACATAAAATATTACCTACCAACTAGACTGTAGTATATACAGAACGGGCTTGCAAAATGTGGAACGTTTAGACCAAACTTTATTACAGTGTGGTTGAAAATAGTTTGAGCTCCTAATACGTACGAGTATAACTTAGACTTATTCCTTCAAGAACACCTCACAGATACTTAGGTATTTACAAAATAAGGTTTGGTGAATTTTTCTTTGGTGGTCCACCAATTTTTGGTAAGGTTTCCATCTCTATGTCGGGAAATTGTTATTGTGTTTTTCACTTGAAAATACTAGATGTCTAAATAGATAAACTAGCAAAACATCGAAGCCAATAACGTGAGTAACTTAAGCAAAGGCACTGACATACTCGTAATTTGTGATATTTTTCAGAAAGGGCAAGTGCATAGTCCGCGTAACAAGCGAGCATAGAATAGAATATAATTTTATTTTGCAAATATCGGTAATACATGGGTAATAGTTGTTATGACATATCAAAGCTCAGCCATATTTTACCACTCGGCATGCAAACATTTACATTATTTATGAAACATGTACTTTTTAAAGACCAGATCGATAATATTATTATTATTACAATTATCATTTACTGTATCAGCTAATTTATAATTATCATTTTTATTACAATTATCATTCAATTAATAAATTATAATTTTATTACAGTTATTATTATATATTAAATTACTAAATTGTCATTTTTGTTACAATTATATCATTCAATTAATAAAATATAATTATTATTCAAATTAATATTAATAATTAATATAAATCAAAAAAATATGTTTTTTTTGTTAGAAACTCATTTATGCGACCACTTTTTACGTGTTGGTATGTAGTCGCAGGTGACATTCTGCTGTTTCTGCCTTGCCCTAAGGAATATTTATGGGTATTTGGATGTTTTTCAGTTACTATTCCTTTATTGCAATGTAAAATTACATTATTTAAATGCAGCACTCCATTTATGTTAACAAAATTGCTAAAATAAAAAGACCAACAGTGGATATTGAAATACTCATATTTTTTAGATTATTTCAATGCTACAAAATTCATCGAACTTGTCGTCGCGCTTACCGTTCGCTATGTGCGATTTGCCACGGTAACGATACATTGCGTATGAGAAAATAAAACAAATAAATTTATTGAGTTCCCATAACTGGACTGGACTGGACTGGACTGTCCGATCCAACATAAGTGGATGTGTTTATTTACTGGACAATACTGTTCCAAGTTATATTCTTTAATTTATTTGTATTTACTTTGTTTGATTGTACAATTTCTAATTTTAATCGATTTATTGACAAACTAACATGTAATATTGACATTGAATTTTTAATATTTTTAATTGATATGTATTTGCTATTAATTGATTTGTTTTATTAATTTTACTTTTTTTATTATTTTTGTGCGCTGACTATTTTATTACTGTTATGCTTTATGGATTGAATATCTGAAGCAAACGGTTTATTATTTTTAGCATAACGTTCCTGAAATAATTTCTTGTACCGGCCATCTTAGTATGATATACTGAATTCATCCCATCAGTCTGCGGAAGTATATGTGAGCAGAGGTTATTTCCAGAATGTTAAAAGATGAGAGGACATCTCTGTTGTCATTACACGGTCCATAGAAATAAACGACTATCATTTGGGACGACCCTCGGAAGTGCCGATTTAAAAAATAATGGAAAGTTCTGAATTGTGTGATGATAATGGCGATTTTGAGTTTCTGTTCCCAAGTGTAATAGAGAAATTGCTTTTACTGACACATAGACACCCAAAAGTGATCATGATATGGAATTTTGAACATTATTAGTGCTGAAAATTTCGGAAAAACTCATTGCTGTGTTGAAATTTCTGCAGGTAAAACCTAGGCATACGAAACTTACCCTGCTAGTACTTGCGATGGATTTTTAAACTTCACTGCTCCTGAAAGTTTTGACAGAACCCTCTCTGCTCTCGTTCTACCTGTTTAATAAAACTTAACCCTAGCAATAAGCTCGCCTTCACAGAGAGGAAAACTGAATTCCAGCAGTAAAGGAAAACTAGAGGCTGTAGCAATAAGCTATAGTCGAAAAAATACCTGAGGTGAAATTAAACCAGCCACATATACTGAAATCTTAAAAAACAAATAGATTCATCACGCCCAGGTGTGCTAATGAGATTAAAAAATGTCTAAAGTTAGTGTTAAAGAATATGAAAAAGCCGTGCTACATTAAGATAAAATTTATTTAAACCGATTCCCATAAAATTTTCAAGAATCTATAACTCGAGAACAATCAAGAATCGTGGAACATACATTAGGCATTTTCGTTTACCCCTAGGCCTTAAGAATCTAGTTTTCTTTTAAAACATCACTATTTAAACAACCCTGTATACTAAGTAAAATTTTCTGTATTTGACTTGGCCCAAACGTAGTTAATGGGTTAACTCTGTCTTTTGGGAACACCTTATAAGGTTCGTTAATTGATTCCAAATTAATCGTGCAAATTATGGGCTTCTAATGAGAACTAACGTAATATCAAAAGCGGTTAAACGGTAAACGCGATACGAACGATTGTATAACCTGCGTTTGCCAAAGAGCGCTCCCACGCAGAGTCAACAAAATATTATATTCATGATGAAACTAGGGGTAATTATGAGTTCACAAATATTGGGTGGTTAAAGTTAGTTAGTGTTACACAAATTGCTGTGTCGGTGTTTCCTTTGAGCGTGATTTCATGGGAATTGAGTGATGCCTGACTTGTTGGGGAAAATATGATGCGGGTACGATGGAATGACCGTGTTTTTGAAGTGAAATTTTATACAGCATTTTAAGTTTCAGGAACGTCGATTGGAATCCAGGTTTTTTTGTTAAAATAACTTATTACAAGGGTGTAATATGCTCGGGCCTGTGGACGGTGGGCTATGGGCTAGCTCGCCGTCCGTCTGTCTCATGACAACAGGCCGTGTCGACGGCGCAGGAGTGTTCCACGCGCGCCTCAAAGAGAGCCAGCAAAAGGAAGGGGGACCCCTTCCTGCAAGGACCGATGCCTTCCGATGATGCGGGGCTGCGGGACTGTTCGAAAGAGATACCGTGGCCCCGGAACACAAAGGGCGATGAAGGAACATGGATGGGTTTTAGTCAGTAAAAGTCTGGCACTCCCTCTTGCTCTGCCCAGAGCGGGAGGAGTCATTTGATAATTTCCCACCCGAAAAAAAAGGAGTGCAAAATGCTCGATAGTAAGTAATTTCCCCAACCAACTAAATCACCTGGGTGATTTGTCTGTAAACTTTCCGACATTTCCATACAACCCTACAGTCTGAAATAACAGCATTTCGAATTAACGAGCAATCCATATGGTATTGAGAACGAACGCATAAAAAAATATCCTATAAAAACCGCATACAGCCAAACCAGATAACCGAAACAGAACTGAACGAGCAAAATAAAGTTTCAGCCAATAAATAGGAAATGTAAAATTAATAAAAAAACCCAACATGCAATCGATTACCGACAGTATGCTGGAGAGCGACGCTGGATAGTAATAAAGAGTGATCGATGCGTTTGGCCGCGTCCCATGCTCGCCCGCAGTTGCCCCGCACTCGCCCCGCACTCGTCCCGCTCGCACCACGCAGTACAGTGCACCACAGCTGTCGTAAATCTGAAATGACGCCGACGCCGACAGCATGGGTTGCGGACGCTAAACATAAATTTCTTTATCTGATGCCTCTATATCAGCTGTTCATATGGGTTTCGCAATTAGTATTACAAGTAATTTATGCGAAGTTACAGCGGGCTCGTTCGAAAAGATGCATGTGTTCAACACTGTTGATGATGTGTATATATAAGTTTCCTTACGCAGGTAAGTAGACAAAGTTTTTGAAAGTCACCATGATGATTCCAGTGCTCTTAAACATGAAAAGGAAAATAATATACCTCCAACCATATCCCAGACAAAATCGCAGAAAATAGAAATTGATAAAACATTTCAAGTGCAAAAAATATATCTCGCAAAAATGAAACTCATAAATCGAAACGAAATATTTCGTGGGTCGGCATTCAGAGCATTGCGCTCAACTACAGAGCGAAATAGTAGAAAGGAAAGGTATAAAAGCTTTACCCTTTCTAAAAACACGTAAATAGGAGCGCGGGGCGTTCGTTCGGTTCGGCTTCGGCGGTGCACACACGCGCGCTACCTACACTGGCCGCGAGCCTTACATACGGGGAATAAACGACGTGAAATGGGAAAAAAGTTAAATATGTATGAGTGCGGGTAAATATATAAATCGGTATATAAAGGCGTTTATATAAAATAGATGGGAGCGCGCGGGTTGCGCTGCGCTCGCCTCAGTCGCGCGCGGGCCTCACAGCCGCACGGCACGGCTCCCATCTCGGATCTCTCTCTCTCGAAACTCGTCGTTTTCGCGCCAGTTTCCTCCGCGCCATAAACAATGCAAAACAAACTTTTAATGATACACAAAGTATTTCCATGACTAATTTGCGGGAAGGACAGTGTTTTTGTGTTATGACTTAAGTTTTTCCAACTTCACGTGGTCGGCGGCCGAAGTTTTCCGAACTTGGTAAGTGTTTATAAAAGTTGGACCGAGTTTCCTTGCTTAGTATGAATAATAAGGCACTTGTTCAGTACATCCCGAGAGTTTAAAATTACATTTGAAGTAATAGTGAGTTTGGTAGTTCATAATTGTTTCAATAAGTAGGTAGGTATTTGAAGTGTGCTTACTTAAGTTTTTTAAAAGTTTGATAGTCTTGTTCATAACTTTTGACGGAAAGCTACGTAATTTAAGGAATTTACGTATTCTAACATCGTATTTTTTACGACTGCCCAAAAAGGGAGTGTTTTACTAAAGAATGGTTGGTTGGTTCTACAATAAATACTGGACCAGTTTATGAATTATCTAAAGTATTTTTGTGCAGTCGTAACAGTTTTTTAATCATTTATATTTATTACTGTATTTTTAATTTTAGTTTAGAATAAAAATTGAGAATGAAATAATAAATAGACGAATTATTCTTAAACTCAGCTGAATTTTGAGTTGATATTATGCTATAAGCTTTTAAGGTAGTGCGTGCACATGACTTATGTACCATAAAAAAATAAAATTAAAAAAAAAACATTAATTTTAAACGAAATGGCAGCAACCCAATTATAAAGCATTCACAACATAATTCCACAAACAAACGAAAAATAATCTACATTTAGTAAATTATGAGATTATTTCTAATACGACAAAAAACATCCATCACCACAATTAAATAAACGACAAGTATTTTCCTCACTTTAGCAAAACAATCAGTTGCGAGTGGCGACGAATATTAATAGCGAGCAACCATGGTTACAATTTGTTTTGCCGGCGCAAACAACCGACAGTTAAATTAGTCCGCTCCAAATGAATGTCGACGCGAAGCCTAAACACACGTTTATTAAACCTAGTAGTTCTCCAAAATTAACCATATTAATTTCCTTTTACATCATTAAACACTGATTGAATAAACTTTATAATTAAGGGAGCTAAATCTCTTCAAAAGTTCCGCCGGAATACAATAATACGAGAGTACACAAGTACCTTTGCAGTTCATACAAATTTTCATTATTTTTTTTCTAAATAGATAGTTAAGTAGTTAGTAGATAAAGTTAGGTATAATAAGTTATAGACAATGTTTCCTTTACTACGACTACTACCTACCAAAAGAAATGAAATCCCATCAAAAACATAAAGTATGAAAATGCAAGTCTCGTAAAAGTTGTGATATCTGAATGACATGGCAATCTTTAACCCGTATGCTCCCGGCCGTGCCTCCAGAGGCACAGTGCATTGTTATTTTAATTGTGTCTGTAATTGCGGGTATTGAAGTGCTACGGGCAATAGAATCTACACACAAGGAAATCTAATTTGGACCGTTGCTATTATCAAATAGGATCAGTTATGACTATTTAAAATATGTAGATTATTCTTATTTGATTATATTTCCGTGCGATGAACAAGTCGTTATATTTATTAAAGACTAGCGGACGTCACGTGGTTTCACCCGTGTAGTTCCCGTTGCCGTGGGAGTACGGGGATAAATAAAATATAGCTTATGTTACTCGGTAAAGATGTAGCTTTCTAATGCAAAAATAATTTTTAAAATCGGTTGAGTAGTTCTTGAGTTAAATTGTAACAAACACACAAACAAACTAAAAATCAAATCTTTCCTTTTTATAACAATAAAGTATAGACATTTCGATCTCACAATTTTTAACAGTAGAAGAATTGTTTGGCGAGACTTGCATTTTGGTACACGTTATGTTTTTGATGGGATTTCCTTTTACATCATTAAACACTGATTGAGTAAACTTTTTAATGAAGGGAGTTAAACCGCTTTAAAACTTCCGTCGGAATATTTTTCCAGAAATGTCCATTTGTATTTTTAATAACAGAACTAAGGGAAAGTTGGGAACATTCCCTGATATTAGCTGTTGGTACATTTTTCTAAATTAAGGCTTTCGGTACAATTTTGCGAGATTGCGTTCTGTGAAATTCCGGCGTGGGTGCTGGGAAAACTTGGTTTTGCTGTGAGAACAGGAATTCTTATTACTATATTTAAAGAACAAGTTTCCTGAACAGCAAAATAGAACTAGCTGCTAAAAATTGGATTATGAAAAATAATACGATATTGTTTTTCGTTAATTGGACGTGTTAGGAAACTTAACCGTTACTATTTTACTAGCTCATACCCGCGGCTCCGCCCATCCATCCATCCTCACAACATTTCGCATTTATAATATTTATAAGATGGATATATTTTGCCATCTAGTTATTATAATCATAAATAACGACCGGAACACCGCACTTTACTAAACTTTCGATGCACTTCCACGCGTGTGCCGTCATCATACATCTGACGTAAACTTTAAGTAATTACTAAAGTGTCTTTAAAAGTTTCACAACGTGACAGAATAACAGTTCAAAACTGATAAGTACTGTATTTTAAAACTTTTATAAGTTACTAGCGGACGTCACGCGGTCTCACCCGCGTAGTTCCCGTTCCCATGGGGATAAATTTATAGCCTATGTTACTCAGGGTGAATGTAGCTTTCTAATGGTGAAAGAATTTTTGAAATCGGCGCAGTAGTTTTTGAGTTTATTTATTACAAACATACACACACACAAAAATACAAATCTTCCCTCTTTATAATATTAGTGTAGATAACAAGCCAAAATGATGTTACTAACACTTACATAATCAGCGAATAACGTTAAATCCCACTGCTGGGACACAGACCTCTCGATGAAGAAGGCGTGGGCTGCAATCCACCAATATGGGTTGGTGGATGTCACATTTCTTCGAATGTTTGGTTCTAGGTCTTGCATGTTTCCTCACAAAGAAACACTTGTACACATTTTGATACTGACATAGGACCTTGTCTATTTTTAGACACTTTCATGTCCCTTAATTTTGGTTTGAATATTTTCATCATATTATCTTCAAGCCGAGCGACGGACGACGCGACGTCGCCATCAATTACAATTAAGGTATAGACGTGTTGCCTGCGGGTAAAATAAACGATGAAAATTCCTAGATTATTGGCGATAAGTTGATATTACTAGATAGTAGACATGAAATCCTAAAGCACGGATAGCGAGACCAGTGCACAATGACATAAATAATTGAGAACGACATTTATTTTTTTAACGTATTCGTTAAAAAATTCAGATTGTACAATAATTATGAAATTATATTTTCATGAACCAATATTATTTCTGTTGAGACGCAGCATTAAAAAGATCGAGTATTTTTCGTCTATTAGTTTTGAAACTGACATGGTCATGGGATATTTACCGGCAACATTAGGTAATATCTTAAGTCACAAGTCATTTATTCATTTGTTTGACATAGGTACAATAATGGTATCTAAGCAATAAATAGTGCGCTATGTTATGCCAGAGAGCGTACAAATGTAAAAAATAAAAAAAATCAATTATCGGCAACTCAAAACAAATAGTAAGCTTGGTAAATATCCCCTTCATAATGGTGGTGATAGTATTTTTCGTCCAGTTTGTTGAGCTTTCTCAGCCACCTAAGGCTTTTTGAAAAGGTTGACCATCTCTGACTAAGGTTTCTACAGTGACTTAAAAAAAACGGCCTGACTGATGGACATTCATTAACGCGTATTTCGAACCGTTGAAGTAAAAACTTTAGGTACCATGGCCGGAATAGCTAAAACGATTTTACTTAACTGAGACGGTTTACTAAAAATCGTTTTTATCTCGAGTTTCTTTTTTTAAGTATTTGCATCTTAGCTATTCTAGAACGTACGTATTTAAATTGTTTTGCGATCCATTGAGTGTTTAGTTTACTTTTTCCTGAAGATAGGTTAGTTCCCAAGGAGTTCGTCTTTTATTTTTTTATCTTCTTAAGTACATTTTCAAGTGTCTTTGAAACCATTTTATACATGCACAACTGACCACAACACAATGTAGTCGTTTGAGATAAGTGAAAGTAATACTAACTACCTAACATTTAATTAAAAGAATCAAAAAAACCGACTACAAATTGTATTATCTATACTAATATAATATATAATAATATCATAAAGAGGTAACATTTGTTTGTAAGTTTGTATGTTTGTAAGTTTGTATGTAGGGGGTAATCTCCGGAAGTAATGAACCGATTACAAAAATTGTTTCACTGTTAGAAAGCTACAATATTCGTGAGTGCTATAGGCTATTCCCGTACTCCCACGGGAACGGGAACTACGCGGATGAAACCGCGGGACGTCAGCTAGTGTGTTTATATATTTGTAATTTCTACCATACTTGATAGGTTTGGTTGAAAAAATAAAATATTAACGACTTACAATTTAGCGCCAAAATTTCGCCATTTTGACGTTTTTTTTTTTTTTTAATACAAAGAGACGACTCAATGATACCTTAATCCATAGATCGTCAAAAACCATCCAGTCATTTGGAACTTATTAAATGATAAAGAAAACAAAGAAACATACAAGATACGCGCGAAAAACTTAACCGGCATATAATTGTCAGTCGGGTAAATATAAAGCTAAAGCGACAAATAATGACGAAAAGTCATTAAAGCCGGGCTAAGATACTGCCTCCTGAAAACCCACCCCTTCTTTCGTCTCATTTCCTTCGTTGCTGAATGAAAGAAATGAATTCCTTTTCCCACTCTATATTTCCAGACATTTTTAAATCTCACCCCAGCCTGTTGAATAAAAATCAATATTCTACCTACATTTATACCTAGGTATTGAAAATAGATAAGTACTGAGTACGCATTCCCAAAAGATTTCTTATCGATAATATTCAATTTCGATAAAATATTCAGTATTGGATATTCAATTTTCGCGAATGAATGATATTCAAATTGTCGATAGCTATTTGTATAATAACGCCGTTACAGGAATTATAGAGATAATTGTGTTAAAAGTCATCATTCATGTAATTACGTGTTCAAATTGAATAATTAAATTAACAACACATTTAGTGCCTACATTTTATAATTGGATTATTTAACCAGGTATTAAAAACATTGTAGGCACTCAAATCTGTGAAAAGTTTTAACATTTTCATGAAGAGCAAACCGATTTTTTTTTGTCGAATTAATCGTCGAATTTCGTCGTAACGATGTTTTAAATGACCTAGTTTATCGGACTTTTTCAAGTTGAACTCTACTAAAACTATTTAGGTACTTCATCATCAGTCTGCCTAACCTTTTCATAACTATGTTGGGGTCGGCTTCCAGTGTTACCGGATTCAGCAGTATCGTACATGGAGCGACTGCCTATCTGACCTCCACAACCCAGTTAGTACTGGGTAATACGATAGACGATAGTCTGTATGGTGTCGGACGTAAAGAATAGCACCATCCCATATCTTCCCGTGGGTGTCGTAAGAGGCGACACCTACTCCCACTCTCTTAAGTCCCTTAGACTTACCAGAGAGTGGGAGCAGCGTTCCCTGTGCTTTTGTAACAACCGTACTGCGATCGCCAACCCGCCTGCCAAGCGTGGCGATTATGGCAATACCCCCCTCTTCTTAGGGGAACAGTGGGCGTCTTGCGGCTGAAATGATGATGATGATGATGATGAATACGATAGCGCGAGGTCTGCTATTATTTAGCCACAAGCTCCTCTCCTTTATTTAGGTACTTGTAGGCTTCAATTTAAGTCACGTCAGAATCATATTTTTTGACAGAACTACAGTTTAATTACGGCTACCATTAGTACTGTAGACGATGGAATGAACTGAATCGCGTCGGTCGCTTACAAATAGCAGTCTAAACTCACCGAAATATTTCGACGATCGAAACTCGGGCCTTAAATGTTTAGGGTTGCTAAAATAACAACTAACGACTTCGTCAAAAAACTTCATTCTATTTTTAAATAAACGGAATATTAGAATACGGTTTGATGATAAGTTTCTAATGCTACAATTAACTTTGACGTACTTATTTAAATATCAACAGGGTTTCTGGTAAATAAATTCCAGTGGTGAAGATGGGTGTTTTTAGGGTTCCGCACTCAAAGGATAAAAACGGGACCCTATTACTAAGACTCCACAGTCCGTCTGTCCATTTGTCCGTCACCAGGCTGTATCTCATGAACCGTGATAGCTAGGCAGTTGAAATTTTTACAGATGATGTATTTTGGTTGCCGCTATAACAACAAATACAAAAAACAGAATAAAATAAATATTTAAGGGGGCTCTCATACAACAAACGTGATTTTTTTTGCCGTTTTTAGCTCGATATTAATAACGGCAACAGGTAGACGCTTGAAATATTCACAGTATATTTGGTTGTATTTTCACTTTAAAAAATAAATAATAAAATTAAAATAAAACAAAGATCTAAGGGGGGCTCCCATACAAAAATCGAGATTTTTTTGCCGTTTTGTCTAATGTAGTATAGATAATGGTACGGAACCTTTCGTGCGCGAGTCCGACTCGCACTTGGCCGGTTTTTTTTGTTGAAAAAACAATATGGCGTCGATAGTATCGATTATGGTAAGGTGCCGAAAGATCCTTGTACGATAAATAAAAATAAATAAAATAAATATAAACGTTTATTTCAATTACAATAGGCATTTCGATACATATTATTGGAAATCACCTTTTAAGCAAGGAATTGCTTGTATTAGGAGACGATGTACTTCTATAATGTACAAATGGCAAAAACGGGACCCTTAATTTATCTGTATTTGACAATCGTTTCGTATAAAATAAATATGATCTAATTAGGGTAGGAAACGAATCAGACTGGATTGATGCGAAACATTCAAACCGTTTTATCTCGGATATCGGATTTAATTTAATCAAATGTAAAGCGAGTTCCGTGGAAGGTATTCCGAGCATGATTTCTTTGTTTCGCTGAACTGATCTTGATTTAAAATAAAAATATCAATGTTCCTGTCTTTTTCTTAGAAAGATAGCGTGACTGACTAACTTGATAGTTCATAACATTTTATTTTATTTGTAAGTACTTGCAACTTGCTAACATTAAGATACCGCTCCAATTAGCATAGCATAAGCATAATCAGCCTATAATGTTCCCACTGCTGGGACATAGGCCTCCTCTCTATGAGAGGGAATGGGCTATGATGCACCACGCGGGCCCAGGCTGGAAGTTGTCACATATCTTCGAATTTTTTGGTTCTAGGATACGAGGGTTTTCTCACGATGTTTTCTTTCACCGTTTTGAGAGCAGTGGTGATGAAATAAATTACACAAAGTAATACGCCTACGTGGGTCCGAAACCACGACTGACTGCTTGTAAGTTGGGGCCATTGGAAACCGTTGCTCTCTAATTAAAAAAATATTAAATTTAGTTCCGTTATTAAAAAAATAATGCTTTTTTTAAAACTACAATTTTATCTCTTCGATTCTCGTAGCGATAGAATATTTTTCTCAGATACCTCCTTAAATAAATTGCTAAAATAGTATATATACGCAATATTAACAATTGCGTAGTAAACATACAAAGCTAGTTTTCTCGCAACACTTGGCCGCTCCTAACGGGGTACTTATGACCGAAGTATCATAGATCCAGGTTCTGTGTATACCTACTTATTGGATATCGAGAAACCCTGGCCAGACGAGGAGGAGCTTCAATGATTTACATAATAATGTTCAAGAATATTTTACCCATATCTTGGGGAAACATGTATTGGCTAATGATTGTTTGTTCACAAATATTTGAGCTTGGAAGGTTGAACATGTGTGGTGGTTTGTCACTTTTGTTTGGCTATCTTTGTTGTTATATACACGATCTTGTCGTCCTAACTGTACCTAACGTTCTTAAAGTTTAAAGTTCCACACAAAAAGAAACGTGGGACGAGTTGCACAACGAAAATATTATTTATTTTGATTTTCATCAACTCGTCCCAAATGGGCCATAGACTTGTGGGACGAGTTGATGAACGACTCACGCTAGGGTGTACCTGATAGGAATGCCTGTACAGTTGAACTGGATAGGTAAATCGGAGCGTATGTGTTGTAAAACTGTGCAGGTTTCCTCAAGAGGCAACTCAAGCTGTATGTACACCCTAGCGTATATGGCTACCTTAACATTCCATGTTAGCATTTTTAACTTTAACCTTCATACCGAACTCATGTCTTCATATTACTGTTGATATTAGAGCAGCGGTGGCCCAGTGGTGGCGGCCCCGAATTACGAACAGTAAGTCGTGGGTTCGAACCCAGACAGGCGCATTACTTTGTGTAATTTATGTCATCACCACTGCTTTCAAACCGGTGAAGGAAAACATCGTGAGGAAGCCGGTATGTCCTAGAACCATAAACTTCAAAGACATAATATATGACAGCTATGTCTGCCAACAAACTGCTTTGCAGATTGGCGGGGGTAATTATGTACCAGTTAAAGATTTTTTTTACCAATCCGCACTGGGCCCGCTTTGTAGATTATAGCCTATACGCAAAATACGCGCTTTGACGTGGAGTTGCGGACACCAGCCCGTTATACAATATACTGTTGATATTTTTATATAACAAAAGCATTTTGCCATTTTTTCAGATTCCACAACAATGATGTATTTACTGCTCATAGCGTTACTCGGTAAGTAAACTGAAGTTATTTAAACCATTTTGTATTGTATAGCTATTCGTTATAGGTACAAACAATGCAATAATTTACGGGCAATTAGGTTGGCGGTGTTTATGGAAACCGCTTATTTTCCGCCACGGCAAGCATCAGAGTTTGTTAAATTTTATTTTCCTGTTAAACGAGTTTGAAGATTTCTTTATCGTTACCGCTTAAAAATACTCACAAATTCAAAAATCCACTTCAAGTTTGTAAAAGCCTAATTAACTCTCGATTTTTGAAAGCCTATTTAAATTATTCTGATGCAATGGCAAAACCTAAGATTAAGTGACATTCTTTCTGTTCACCACGTGTAAAGTGTACGCAATGTACGTTGATCTTTGAGGTGATTGAACAGTCTTTTACGGGCCGGATGAACGTCATGTGATGATCATGATGAGACAAATGATTCAGGTCTCAGAAAGTGTCTGTAAGCTATACATATTTTCTTCCGTGTTGATGAAAATTAAGCCGAATTCATTCCGAGCGCACATCGACGTTGTGCTTTGATTTGAACCTTGTTTCATTCACGAGACAGATGTAGCAGTAAGTTTTATATATATTTCGATTTGAAGTTAAGTTTATAATTTTAACGTACGTAACGTTCTGTATGGTGTCGGACGTAAAGTATAGCACCATCCCATATTTTCCCGTGGGTGTCGTAAGAGGCGACTAAGGGACACTTACCAGTGAATGGGCAGCAGCTTTCTCTGTACTTTTGTGACAAAACAACCGCACTGCGATTGCCAACCCGCCTGCCATGCGTGGCGATTATGGCAAAACCCCCCTTAAGGGGGAGGCCTATGCGGGCCTGTGGACGGTGAGCTATGGGCTAGCTCGCCGTCCGTCCGTCTCATGACGACAGGCCGTGTCGACGGCGCGTTCGTGTTCCACGCGCGCCTCAAAGAGAGTCAGCAAAAAGGAAGGGGTCCGTAAGGACCGATGCCTGCCGGGGTTGCGGGACTATTCGAAAGAGATACCGTGGCCCCGGAACACAAAGGGCGATGAAGGAACATGGATGGGTTTTAGTCAGTAAAAGTCTGACACTCCCTCCTGCTCCGCCCAGAGCGGGAGGGGTTATTTGATGATTTCCCATCCGAAAAAAAAAAAAAAAAAAAAAAAGGGGGAGGCCTATAGAATAGAATAGAATGTACTTTATTGTACACCAAAATCTTAAAAATACTGCTTACAATATTGCTTAATCTATGGTTACAACGGCGGTCTTATCGCTAACAGCGATTTCTTCCAGACAACCTATGGCCTATGTCCAACAGTGGACGTCTTTCGGCTGAAATGAATGAATGAATTATAATTTTAAGTTATGTATGATAAACGGGCGCTTCTCGCCATCAAACTGTAAAGTTTGGCGAGTAAAAAACTGTAAAAAATAACTTGTTTTTGGGTAAAAGATCTATTAAAATTAAATAAAAATCATACACACATACGCTTACCAGAAATACAGCGTTATACTTTTTTTGGGTACAAATAAATTTACAGGTTATATTTTTTCGGCATAATGACTGACTTTTGGTACTTTTTAAGGCATTTAGGCAGAAATATGTTGTACTTAGATACAGTTTCAGTTTCTTTATGACCAAAACTTTGGTGAAACAAAATTAAGATTTATGGGTTTTGTTTGGAGCCTAATGTATGAACAAGGCTTTATATCTTAGTATTTAATCATTAATAGACCATAAAGTATCGTTAAGTTTAATATTAATAGGTAAACATAACGAAGTACGATTTTATGAGTTTAAGTTCAGCGAACTTTAAACCTATTAATTTTAATAAATTAATTAAGTAGGTTACAATGATTGCTATAATTCGTACCTCATTCGAGGCGCCCTTTTCTTTGATTTCTGAGTATTACATAAGTTTTTTTTAAAATTAATAGTACATTATGATATAAGTGCGGTAAGTTGAAAATTACTGCCGAGGCGATATTGCTAGCCCGAGCCGTAGGCGAGGGCTACAAGAAAGCAGAGGCTCTAATTATCAAAGCGCACGTATGTCATACGACGTTTTATAACATATTTGCGAGTAAAATAAATCAAACTCGGAATTTCTTAAACGAATAAATCTTTTACTTGTTCACAAATTGGCGACGCGCGCGCAACAGCGCTTTTTTAAGGCAAAGACACAAAAACAGCCAGTATTACTAATAAGGTAAATTAATATTTTTGTGTTTTTTTTTACAGTTATATGGTTGTAATTTATTGTCCAAATTAATTAAATTAAAGAATTTTGATTTTATTCATAAAATGTTGACCACTTTTCTGACATAAAAACTCTTTGCTAAGATTGAAAAAAGTACCGTTCCTTTTTGACGGAGCATCTTGATAAACCGTGCGTTGTACATTACATTACTGCACAAGTACGTAATGAGATACATTACGATATTGAAATGGGTGAAATAAGAGACCCTTTACGAGCAAATGTGTTATAAAATAATTAAAGTGTTCATAAATATAAAATTAAAATGAGGTATATTTTAATTAATTTAAAATACCTGTAAAGGTGATTGTTTAGCCATAAATTGTCCGATATACTGTTCTTAGATACTCACATCTAACTTTACCGAAAAGTTAAACAAAGGAAAAAAACATGGTCCTTCATCAGTTGGCGGAGGGAGTTGTTGAAAGAGTCCCTTTTACCGCCCACCTCGTCTAATTGTTTACTATCCTCTATTTACTGCACCTTTATTACGTAAAAAGAAATATTAGCAGTACCTAAGTTACATATGTGCACAAACCGATCTACGTCAGAAGAGTATCTTATTGTACATCCCCATTTAGCCTGTTATATTCAAGTTCCATGTAATAGGGGGCGAGCCTATTGCCAGCAACCGGGCATAAATAAAATATACAACAGAATTTGTTATCTTTAAAATACAACTGCAGTGCACTATAAAGCATGAAATAGAACAATGCACGAACCGAATTTTCACCAAACGATGCGCAGGCACGTCCACGATTACCTTACGTTAGCTTTCATGAAATATAGTTGCCTAATATGCAATATTATAAGCCAACAAAATATGTAAAAAATTCAGGCAAAAACTACGCTACGAGAAAAATTCAGAAGCTTCAGTGCAAACTTATGAAAAGAGCAAGCAAAAAATATGAATAGGGCGGCTCCTAAGCCCGTCACGACACTTCTTAACCTCCGCACCGAGACTGGTAGCAAACAAGCTTAATAAAAACCTACGCCATAGAGGTTCTTTAGTTAGTTTAACGAGACTCTGAGTAAACACCAACAACAGAGGTGCAACGCTTCGTACGATTCAATCAAAGCCCAGAACTCAGGCTATTTTTTTTTTAAATCTCACGGACACACGAGCAGCCGTCTGGCGAGCTAATGGAATTACAAAAAAAAAGAAAAAAATCTGTTTTCTCTCTCCAGGTGGAAATTGCGTTTGAATGACGAAATTTAAATTAGAAAACGTTCGTGTTACATTCAAAGTGGACTAGAATTAATTTTCAGCTGTTTTAGTATAATTTTACAACTGTATCCCCAGAGTTGGGAGGTGTGGGTAATAAAATGGTAGCCCCGTTTACAGCTAAAGTGTCCGTTGAAAATGAGGATTCTGTCGGCGACTTTTGATAACTTCCATTCAGTAAAAGTTTTTATAAGGACGATTCTACAAAATATCATCATTCTCTTGTTCTTATTAAAATTTATTTGGGGTCGGCGCAGCATGTCTTATTCTTCTATAGAATAGAATAGAATAAAATATATTTATTGTAAAAAAATGAGTATACATCAAATAATATGAGCAAGGTCTTAAAATAACAGGTAGATCTGTATGTTTTGCCATTAATGGCGTACAAAATAACCCTCTCTCTCTCTCTCTCTTCTCTATAACTTGTCATCTCATTAGAGACCTCCTTTCTTGTCCTTTACACCCAGTCCATCCATCGTTTCTTTGGCCTTCCTCTACTCTTATATATAACGACGATTGTACAATATTTCTAGCAATATCAACCCTTAATTTTTCAACAGTGTATTTTTTTTCTATGAAAAAAGAAAGTCTTCCGATAAAACACGAAAAGTTGTTTTAGGATTGGAATCGATATATTTGTTTCATTTATACCTACAATATATCAGACAGTGGAACTACCATTGCTGTATGGGGCTGACATAACAAACAGTCCTAGCGGGATTGTTGTAAAATACAAACGTTGGCAGACGAATTGGTTACCGTAGTATTGTTATAGAGGTACCTATACGGAGAAGATACTACTTCCTACCTCTTGACACCCTTACTCACTTTCCAAGGCACCCTTGGGGAGCGATGGACCCTTTTCCCAATACCGGAACCACTCACCGAAAGTGCGTACATCCAATACAAAAAAATCCCCTAAAAATCTTACCCACGTATCAGTTTAACGGTAGTTTTATCCCGTTTTAATGCAATTAAAGGATTAATTGAAACGGCTCTTCTACTGGCAGCCGAGTGAAGCAGGGTGGCAGGGTAAGTACGAACGATCACTGGCGACAAATTGCCTCTCTACAGAGCGGCGTTTCATATTTCTGAACAAGGAAACAATTTAGCAGCGAGAACGTTTTCGTGTCGATTTTTTTTATATTTCGCCCGAGGATGAGCGGAATAATAATGAAAATTGACAAGCGTGGAACAGTCGGGTTTTGACCTTAGCTTTCGGTAAAAACAAGTTTGGTATATGTATTGCTTTATTAGTCTTTTGAGGCGCTTATTTTATATTTGGGTCGGTTTGTGAAAGATATTCTTAAAAAGCTAAATATAAAAATTACACCAACAGACGCTAAAGTATAAAAGCTACGTACCTTTTTTATTAGGTAGTCTTTTGAGGTGATATTACTTTAGAATATAATCTAATATTTTTATTTTTGTGTCGTAGGTATGTTAGAGACTTACATAGCATAATCAGCCTATACACAAAAAAGCCTATTCACAAATAAACGATTTGATTTGATTTCATTATAATGTTCTCACTACTGGGACACTCGGCCTTCTCTTTATGAGAGGGAATGGGCTATAATCCACCACGCGAGCCCAGTGTGGGTTGGTAGATGTCTTCGAATTTTTGGTTCTAGTCCATTTTACAATGTAGATGCATTGTAAAATGTAAACCAAATAGCTTGTTCGACCGACCGTACAGCATGGTTGGCTAACGGCTTTGTGAAGAATTTACAGCTTGTATATACATGCAGAAACACTTTGTTTCAGTTCTTCGTAACTGAAAAAAAGTAGAAATCTAATTAAAAACTTGTATCCTGAGAGAATCAAACCCGTTTCGCAGAAGCCAATCATATCAACAATTTCAGTGGAATTTACTGGTAGATTCCTGCCGTAAAATGGGTCATGCAAACTCACAAAACATATTTTTATTACCTTGTAAAAAACGGGCATGTTTGAAGGAAAACAAAGAGTAAAAAGAAGCGACAGAGGTAGCATGAGGCATTTCGTAATTACGGTCCAGTTAGTACCACCTTTTTCGTACAGAGTTTTTTTCTCATATATTCTGTACCATGTATGTAGCATAATATGTACCTGTATTGTTAGGCACCAAATCAAAGACTGTATGTATGACTGAATGATTAAAAGGCGCAATTGGGTATAATATTTAATTACAATATTTAGGAAAAAAAAAAAAAAAAAAACCGGCCAAGTGCGAGTCGGACTCGCACACGAAGGGTTCCGTACCATTGACTATATTTAGTATTTGTTGTTATAGCGGCAACAGAAATACATCATCTGTGAAAATTTCAACTGTCTAGTTGTCACGGTTCATGAGATACAGCCTGGTGACAGACAGACGGACAGACGGACAGACGGACGGACAGACGGACGGACAGACGGACGGACAGACGGACAGACAGCGAAGTCTTAGTAATAGGGTTCCGTTTTTACCCTTTGGGTACGGAACCCTAAAAAGAGAAGCCGCCCCGTTGCTAGCCAACCAACCACAAGACCCTAGCAACGGGGTTGCCAGATCTTTCCCCAACAGGTATGTAGGTGCTAGCTTCATCACAGGGCATGGAATCGCCATGCCGGCAAAACCCCGAAAGTCTGATAACCAGTCTTTAAAAAGGTTTCATGTTACCCAGCAACTAATAGGTGGCGTGTCAGTAGCTCTATTTAAAACACTGGTATTCAGTTGCATCCAGGCTTATACTGGACAACATGTTGGGAAAAGGCTTGCCAGATGACCGATGATTTTTAACTAGTATGTGATGGAGGACCTCGTGACTAAATAATACCAGCCGCTCGGGTCGATTTTCAGGTTAAGTGGCGCTTGCCTAGGTTGGTCCGTGGATGGGTGACCATCACCCGTTACACACTGAGTTTCCTCCGTGTTTCGGAAATCACGTTAATCCACTAGTCCCGACTGTCATTTGTGGAGCCTTGATAGCCGTTACAGGTAGTCTGACCACCAGTCTTACTAAGGGATAAACTCATACTTGTTACGAATCGGGAATTCAATTTAAAGTTAAAAAATCATTTGTTTTCTTATGATGACGAGTCGGGAATTTGACGTATGCCACATTGGGCACCCGCTTTAATGGCACCTGAAGTCAGCTTACTGTACTCTAACTTTTTTTTTCTTGTGGTCCCAAAATACCACACAAAAATATTTAAGGGGAATCCGGGACCGCGGTCCTGGTCCCGAAAGCCCCCCGACCCTTGGCACCTGAGATATTTCATTTAGGGCACCTATCAATATTTTTCGCAGGTGCCATTAGTGGAATAGTTTATTATTTAAATTTGATTCCACAAACGGCATCTACAAATCAATAGGTACTAGTGTTGGGACGTTTACTTCTTATAAGACGTCAAAATTAAAAATCCGATTAAAATAAGTGGAGTTTAATAACAAAGACAATAAAAATAAATAAAGACAAAATAACAATTAAAATTTAATTTAATTACGAGTTTTTTAACGAGTAACGAGACATTTAATTACGAGTTTTTTAACGAGAAATTAACGAGTAATTCATCAACTCATCCCACATGCCCACGGCCCATTTGGGACGAGTTGATGAAAATCAAAACAAATAATATTTTCATTCCGAAACTCGACCCACGTGTCTTTTTGTGTGGAACTTTAAACTTTATCAACGTTAGGTACTGTTAAAATGTTGGCTAAAGTCAAATTCGAAGTTCAAAGACAATTTAAAACAATGAAGTCATCTCTAGAAAAAAGTTGTTTCCAAGTATTATTGTTGTTTCTCCAGACAACCCTTATTGCCTTCCGCAGGGATTTGGGTCCGGTTCAACCCTTTATGTTACAGAGCTAGATTTAAATGAACATTCTTGCTTTGGTTTAGTCTCGGGAAGTAATCTCTTTTCCATTCCACATAAGTATTGTTTTAGTAAGTTTATTAACATAACATCACGCCTGTAATCAGCGAAGGGTTAGGCAGTGGCTGTACTTAATCATCATCATCATTTCAGCCGAAAGACGTCCACTGCTGGACATAGGCCTACCCAAGTGTCGCCACATTGGCCGGTCCCGTGCGACTCGCATCCAACGGATTCCCGCAACCTTCACTAGGTCATCGGTCCACCTAGTGGGAGGTCTTCCAACACAACGTCTTCCGGTTCGCGGTCGCCACTCCAGAACTTTTACTTAAGAGTACACTCATATTTCGCCAGTTATAATCTAGACTCCGTGACTGCAACTGGGGAATTCCTGTTGGAAAAACCTTAAAACACTTTGCTTTGAATCTAACCCAGGACGTGCTCAACAGTCACCCACCATTACAACGAGGCAGTAACGAACGAGTTTATTAAAGATGACTTAATTGACTTAGAACAGATTCTAATTCAAATTCAAAATTGTTTATTTGTGACAAATAGGTAAAAATAAATAGGTACATGGTGTTATCAAAATAAAATATGTCTCACTATGTGTTGTCTTGCAAGGCGTACAAATAATGTTTACAAGATGTTTGTAAAGCTTTGCATTTTCAAGATACTTTTAGAGGGTTTCTGAATACAAAGCTGATCAGGCGCCTTCTGCGCCTGGACAGAGATAGCCTGCGTCTGGTGGCGGGGACCATCACTGGACACTGTTCACTGTGCAGATCATGCTTGGAGGCGGAGGAAACGGTGGCGCATGTGCTCCTTGAGTGCACAGGTGTTACCAAGATTCGTGAGGAGACCTTGGGAACACCAAGATCCCTTGCAGGGCATCCCCTGAGGAGACTGGGACGTCTGATCTGCTTCTGGAGGGAGGTGGGCTGGTTGGAGAAATCGGCCACCATGACTCACGCACAATGGTCCACTTCAAGGACTAAGTACGGAAACCTTAACCCCATGATAGATAGGAGGGTTTCGGATTAGTGCTTCTATAATAGATTCTTTCGAACGTTGCATTACAATCAGTGTTCGTGAATTTACTTGAAGAAAATTAATCTTTTCACATGAGTATTCTATTTAGCACACCACATAATTCGCTCACAGCTCAATATTAGCAATATTAGAAGTAACATTCTGAATCGTAAGGAATTTGCCTTCAGGAGATAATTTCCAGTCAAATAATACCTAAATTGTGTCACGTACCTACTCCAGCTATCAGTTACAGGTATAACTGTCTTGATAACTCGGTTAATGGTATAACAGCCTCATATTATACCCCGTTGTTGCTGGTTCCCGCTTTGAACAAGGAATCACAATATAATTTTGCTTCTAGTGATACCTGTAGGTACACATCTATACTAATATTATAAAGAGGTAACATTTGTTTGTAAGTTTGTATGTAGGGGGTAATCTCCGGAAGTAATGAACCGATTTCAAAAATTCTTTCACCATTATAAGCTACATTCACCCTGAGTAATATAGGCTATATTTTATCCCCATACTCCCACGGGAACGGGAACTACGCGGGTGAAACCGCGTGCCGTCCGCTAGTATCAAAAAAAGATTGCGATGACTTTGAACAATCCAAATCATTTCGTTACGGTAGATATTTTATGATTTTTTGTTGTTTTTAGATTCTTTATTTAAAAATATAGATTTAGAATATAAAACAATAAACCAAAACAAAGACAAACACAACAAAGATTTTTTCTTGATTAAGCTCAATTTAAAAAATTATATCAGCTGGTGATCACAAACTTTTTTTGACGTGTGTATAACAAACATAACGTCACGGCTTTAATCCCCGAAGGAATTGGCAGAGGCATACCTAATAGTACACCCACATTTCGCTAGTTATGTTTAACTCCCATGTAATAGGGGGCGAGCCTATTGCCATCAACCAGGCGCAAATCCAGAGTCCGTGATTGCTACTGAGAAATTCCTAATGGAGAAACCCATTGACACTTTGCTCGACCCGGAATCGAACCCAGGAGGTCATGCTCAGTAGTCATGCTTGCGATCACTACACCACCGAGGGAGTATATTAGTCATGTTATTTTGAAATTTATTTGAGTTATGTTAAAGATGTATTATTCAATAACTTTTGTCCGTAAACATTCACAGACGAACACACACTTCCGGGATAAATTATCCGAATATCCGATAAGTCAGTAAGGCGTTACAAGTTAAACAAACAGTCCATCATCTCCCTAGCCTTTTCCCAACTATGTTGGGGTCAGATGCGGCTGAATACCAGTATTTTACATGGAGCGAGTGCCTATGTGACATCCACAACCCAGTTAGTACCGGGTAACACGATACCCCTTGATAATACTGGTTGTCAGACTTTTTGGGCCTCTGACTACCTAATGACTGTCAAAGATCTACAAATGACAGCTGGGACCAACGGCTTGACGTTCTTTCCGAGGCACGGAGGAAACTCCGTATGTAATGGGTGGTCACCCATCCACAGACCAACCTAGGCAAGCACGGCTTAACCTAACGATCAACCCGAGCGGCTGTTATCATTTAGCCACGAGCTCCAACCGCCAGAGTTAAACAAACAGTGTTTCAAAGATTACTTTCGCATTTCTAATATTAGTATGGATTTCCTGTAAAATTTGTTCTACCTATACGGTAATCCTTTGAAAATTCGATTCTCAGTACTGTCTTATTCACTTCGTAAAGTCCTTTTCAAGCTAAGTTGTGACATATGAGGTCAGGTGAGGTAAGGAAGGCTAACTGACTTAACCTAAGGCAATATATAAGTCCCAAAGAACATAAAATATACTAGAGGGAACATATTTACAATTCGTCTACATCAAAAGTTTTTATAATTTCCGCGAAGCGCTGTGAGCACTTTTTTGTTTTTGTTCTTTTGCTAGAATACCTACTATCTGAGTATACATGATGTAAGAGGATATTACATTTTGCTAACATTTTGAAGGAACATTAATGTCAGAATTTATCTGTTATTTTTCCTTAATCTTACAATGAAGAGAAATGCGAATAATTTTAATATAAATTCTCTACAAACCGGCCAAAGGCGAGTTGGAGTCGCGCATGAAGGCCGGGTTCCGTAACATCTTAGTATGGGAGTTCCCTTTCATTTTAATTTACTTTTATCATTGTTCTTATAGCGGCCACCAAAAGACACATTCTGTGAAAGTTTCAACTGTCTACCTATTACGGATCCGGTGTCAGCGGGCTGTATATCATGAGGTACAGCCCAGTCTGCCCGCTGACGGACAGACAGACGGACGCACGGATTGTGGAGGCTTAGTATTATGGTCCCGTTGGTTACTCTTCGGATACGGAACCCTAAAAACAGCAGTGTTATTCTCCTAAGAGCTTCATCGATTGAATTCTTCATCTTCATTTTATTATTATGTCAATGGCATTCTTATTTCAGCGTAGAACTTAGCTACAAGTTTGCATCTTTGAGTTCTATCAACTTGTGTTGATCTGTGTGGCAGCGTTATTCTCCTAAACTCTGCATAGACTGTGATGTGGTTTTCACGTTCATCATTGTGAAAGTTGTTTCCCGTAGCTTTATGTATAGAAGACAATACATAATTATTAAAATTAAAAATATATAAGACAGAAACAGTGATTTTTTATTTGAATTTATTGTTCTAAGACCATGTAAAGCTGGGGCGGGCCGCTGGTCTATACTATAATATTATAAAGAGGAAAAATTTGATTCTCTGTTTGTCTGTGTGTTTGTTACGATTTAACTCTAAAACTACTCGACCGATTTTAAACATTCTTTCACCATTAAAAAGCCACGTCTTTGTCGAGTAACATAAGCTATATTTTATCCCCGTACTCCCACAGGAACGGGAACTACGTGGGTGAAACCGCATGACGTCCGCTAGTCATTGATAAAACTTCTTCAGCAACAATCCTGTTGCCATTGAAGATTATGCTAATAATATACAACATTAACATAATAACTAGGTTAGGCAAAGGTGTACCCAATAGTAAACCCACATTTCACCGGTTATGTTTAAGTCCCATGTAATAGGGACAAGCCGTGGCTAAATAATAACAGCCGCTCAGGTCGATCTTTAGGTTAAGCCGTGCTTGCCTAGGTTGGTCTGTGGATGGGTGACCACCCATTACATACCGGGTTTCCTCCGTGCCTCGGAAAGCACGTTAAGCTGTTGGTCCCGGCTGTCATTTGTAGATCTTTGACAAGTCGTTACAGGTAGTCAGTTGCCCAAAAAGTCTGACAACCAGTCTTACCAAGGGGTATCGTATTACCCAGTACTAACTGGGTTGTGGAGGTCAGATAGGCAGTCGCTCCATGTAAAATACTGGTATTCAGCTGCATCCGGTTAGACTGGAAGCCGACCCCAATAAAACTTGGGAAAAGGCTATGCAGATGATGATGTAATAGGGACAAGCCTATTGCCATGAACCGGGAAACAATCCAGACTCCACGGCTGCTACTGAGGAATTCCTTTCTTCACTTTTCATGACTTGGGAATCGCACCCAGGACCATGCTCAGCAGTCGCGAATTTGACCATTAAACCAAAAAGGCAGTCATAATCATCATCATTTCAGCCGAAAGACGTCCACTGCTGGACATAGGCCTCCCCCAAGAGTCGCCACATTGACCGGTCCCGTGCGACTCGCATCCAGCGGATTCCCGCAACCTTCACCAGGTCACTGGTCCACCTAGTGGGAGGCCTTCCAACGCCATGTCTTCCGGTTCGCGATCGCCACTCCAGAACTTTTCGGCCCCATCGGCCATCCGTTCTGCGAGCAATGTGAACTGCCCACTGCCACGTAAGTTAAAAGGCAGTCTTATATAATACTAGCTGACGTCCCGCGGTTTCACCCGCGTAGTTCCCGTTCCCGTGGGAGTACGGGGATAAAATATAGCCTATAGCACTCACGAATAATATTGCTTTCTACCAGTGTAACAATTTTTAAAATTGGTTCATTACTACCGGAGATTACCCCCTACATACAAACTTACAAACATACAAACTTACAAACAACTGTGTTACCTCTTTATAATATTAATATTATTATACTAGCTGACGTCCCGCGGTTTCACCCACGTAGTTCCCGTTCCCGTGGGAGTACGGGAATAAAATATAGCCTATAGCACTCACGAATAATGTAGCTTTCTACCGGTGAAACAATTTTTAAAATCGGTTCATTACTTCCGGAGATTACCCCCTACATACAAACTTACAAACATACAAACAAATGTTACCTCTTTATAATATTAGTATTATAATACACACCATTTCATACTCAAACAATAGTTCAACTAAAACAACCAAGAACAACGAAATACAACAAGTTACATCCGTGTGTAGGTACTATTAACCGTAATAAGTCACCGATCAACTTACGGAACGATCTATCTTGGCGCGGTCTTGGCCGATGACAAATTAGCCGGGGTCTCCTCTCAGGCACATTCCACAAAAATGCTCAGCCATTACTTGTTCATTTGTTGAGCCGGCGAGACGGCTATGGCTTCGGAAGATATTACGAGTTTCTGAACAAGTACGCTCGGTGAAACAGTTTGGTGCACTGGTAGTAATTAGGGTGTGTGTGTGGTAATGTTCGTTTTTGTTGCCTTTGTAACTTGTTTCTTGTGGGATGAGTGATGTCTGTTATAAGGTTTGACGTCTTTCTTACCTTACTGTCAGCAGTCAGTACTACATTCGGCCTCAACGTTAGATACAAAAAGTTATTAGTATACATCACATCAAAAAAAAATTGTGATCACTAGCATAAACTGATATAACTTTTAAAATTGAACTTTATAAACAATTGAATTGTTTTATTGTTTTCTATTCAAATACTATATTTTTAAATATAGAATCGAAAAAGAAGAAGAAATCATAAGATAATCTACCGTAACAAAAAAGATTTCAATTTTTCAAAGTGATCGCAATTTTTTTTTGATGTGTGTATTCACCACGAAATAGATGAACAGCACTTGAAAATTTAAATGTCACCGGCTAGATTTAATGAATCACCTTAAGTAATGCTAATCAATTTTCAACAACTAATTCAGTTCTGTCCCCTGCCGTGCCCGATCGGGGACGGTGCATTGTTATTTTAATTGTGTCTGTAATTGCGGGTATCTAAGTATAAAAGACATCTAAGGGTATCTAAGTATAAAGTATGGCTTCATCCATACATCTCTTTATAACTCGTAATTTCATCAGACACTTTTTTCTTGCCATCTCATCCTTCACACAGTCCATCTATCGTTTGTTTGATCTTTATCTACTCTTACCTTTAGTTTAAATGGAAAGTTTTGAGTATGAATGTGGATACACATTCATACTCAAAACTTTCCATTTAAACTTTGATTTGTGGTTTGCTTAGCAGGCTATTTTGCACTTGAGCTAAACAATGTTTGAAGCTATCTGCATACTTCTGTGTTTTGTTAACTGTACTTGATAGCTAAGATTATGTTACACGGTTCAGTTCGTCAAGAATCTTGGCACCTTTTCGGATGAACGGCGTGAGAGCTAATTAAATTTAATTGGGGTGCTTAAAT
This sequence comes from Xestia xanthographa, assembly GCA_905147715.2. Lineage (NCBI taxonomy): Eukaryota > Metazoa > Arthropoda > Insecta > Lepidoptera > Noctuidae > Xestia > Xestia xanthographa. Next base: position 14,815,713 of record LR990652.1, read on the forward strand.
GTGTCGCGCCTGTCAGCTATTTTGTTATTGAAACCGTTGATTATATGAAGTGTTTTGAAAATATTGTCATTTCCCCGTAATTTTTTTATGAAGAATATTCATTGGTTGTTAATTTATATTACACTTATTAAGGGGCTGACAACACCTAATTTGTTGAAAATGATGTTATTTAAGCATCTAGCACGGCAAAAAAAAAATGTTAATATTGATCATATTTCAAAGACCTTGGACGGACTCGATAGTATTTCGACGAAATCGGCTCGATAGAAAATAATTGCAAAGATTGGTCTTAAAATCGTCATTAACGGTCTTATGTCTTTATTTTTTTTGACGTATGGGTCTGCAATTAAAAACATGAAGTCAACATATTCATACCTAAACCGCTAACGAGTCATATTTCACAAATAATCCATACTTTTTTATATCAATATTTATTCATTATTTTCTTCTAAAACCTGGCCGCCCAGTAATAGTGACGTCTCGTTTTCTCCCATACAAATAGACAGTGTGCGCGATTTTGGTGTTAACAGCGCCTTAAAGTGCTCCTGTGTGCTGGTACACACTGGTCACACACATGTGTGACATACAACTGGATGAGAGTTGCCGAGGGTGCGTGGACTGCTGTAGGCTGATGATGATGATGTTTTTCTAATTTCTTTTAACAACTAGTGATTTTTGACAACCTTTTTTGTGCAATGCAAACTCGATTTTTTATTATGCGTAGGTAAGTACGGTCGACAAAGCTATTTGGTGTAAATTTTACAATGTAATTTGCATATACTTAGATACCCGCAATTACAGACACAATTAAAATAACAATGCACCGTGCCCGATCGGGTACGGCTGGGGACATAAGGGTTAAACCAAATAGCTTGGTCGGCCGTACATACAAAAAATATTTTATATTTGGACAAATAAAAACAAACTTATCTTATACCGGCTTGGTATCAACTAAAGTCCATATAATTGGTTTTATGAAATGGGAAAGATGAAAAAAAGAAAGATAGAAAAGACAGTTTTTTTCTAGATGCAAGAACTAACAAAATGCAACCTTAACGGCATTAAAAAACGTTCAAAATTAATTGTAATATGATTACCATTCACAAGACATTGTTTATGATAATCCGACCTGTCCTACAATATGAATTTACAAGTGATATTCTTTAAAAGAGGATGAATAAGAAGACAGCTTCGTTCGGAGCCGACGGGACTGTTATAATAATGGCGTAATATTTTGCCCAAGCACTTTGTAATGAATATAAACGAAATCGGTCTTTACCCGGAAGGTGGGGCAATAATATATCTTATGATATCCTGAAAAATAAGGAAAAGGTTATCTTATAACGTCAGGAATATTCATTGTTAAGAAAATTGATACATTACGTCAATTTGCAGTGTTATAACTTTGTCCCCGTATGACAAAGTTATAACACTGCAAATTGACGAATAATATAAAATAGTTAAAGAATAACAGGTGTGATCAGAATGTTTTAAGGCAGACAATTGATTTCCCTGTCCAAACGAAACCGAATCAAAGTCCTCTTCCTTTTTTCGAACTTGGTTAAAAATGTTTAAATGGGGATTTCCCTTCGTACAAATGAAGAACTTACTAATAAAAGTTCGCCATTTCTACAAAGGGAAATCCCAATGGAGAGACGCCTTATAGTTAAATAATTCAAAATACCCTGTTCATTCGACATGGGTGGACAGAAATATAATATTATTTGACGTTCACCCAAACTTAAATAATTGAGTCTTACACAATGGGACTGAGAAGGGCTGATATTATGTTTCCGTTTCACGGAATAAAAGTAATCAGTTTAGATTACTTTATTTTGTGAATAAAGAAGAAAAGTACGTAAGTAGATATAATATATTAAAGGCTACCCAGAAATCTGGGAGAATTCCTTTGTTTCTTTTTTTTATTTATATGTCAGGTCTCAGAATTCAGCCTGAAACATATTCGGTTGAGTTTGGTACATACTCGGTTTGTACCCAAGATACAGGCTTGGCTTAGTTTGGGGCCAATACAGGGTTAGTTAGTTCTGCTGACAAACTGTTTTGCAGTTTGGCAGACTTTATATATGTTATTGTTATACAGATTTTGAGTAAATAAAAAAAAAAAAAAATTTTAATGACCGGCCAAATTTTCAGAAATGGTTTAGATTCGATAATATTTGCGATAAAATGAAAAAAAAACAACATTTTTTAAAATAAAATTTCATTCCTGTCCACCACTAAAAAGCAAGTGTGGATATTATAACAGCACAATTCAGTTCAACAGCTTAGATAGGTAGCAGTTAGCACACACATAAATTTGGCGGTACATGCACGCACACAAGTGCATTGATTCCCACTAGGTTTATGATTTAGGACATTTTTAGGACACTTTCAAATGAATGCGATTATTAATATTTAAAATGCACTTTTGGTTTGATATCTAGATCTTAATTTTAAATTTTGACTTGTCATTGAAAACTAACCCTATATAGAACCTTTTTGTAATGTTTTTGGCAATAGTTTTTTTTTTGTATTTTGATTTTCAAAACTATAGAATAGTACTTTGGCCTGGTTAATAGAATCGCTTTTGGTTCAATTGGATTATTTATTGATTTATTTAAACTTCATGTACAATACGGACTTAATGCCACAAGGCATTCTCTACCAGTCAACTTTTGGGTCAAATAGGAAAACATAGTGATAGGGTACAAAATAATGTCTAAAAAACTAACTTGTTAACGAGAATTTATATACTTATATTGATACTAATACACATACACAGATAAAATAAACTAATAGATGTTATAACAAATACCAAAAATTAAATAACGAGAAACCTAATAATAATTATTATGACTAGACTTCAAATTGAGAGCTATATACTTGGATATACTTAGCAAGGAGCAACATACTCCTCCCCTTTAACTGAGTCGAGGTTTGTCGCAAGCAAACCGTCACTACTGAGGTGATTGTGAAAAATGCAATTATGTCCCCGCACCCCAGCCAGAAGTGACGAGGTGGAACACCGTATGGTTTTAGTCAGCAGGAGTCTGACAGACCCCTCCGCACATCCATACACAATTTCCACACGAAAAAAAGCTATGAATTTAAACTTATAGAATTGATTGATTTATGATTGATTGTAGAATATGCATAACCATACACATGCATTTTTTTACTATAAATTATTGTTGTAAAATGTAATTTATTTAGTGTGACTACTGTGATTGTATAATTTTTGTGTTTAAATTCAGATACAAGTTATTTGTTAATGAATAAATGACTATGACTATGACTAACCAACATAGTATAAAAACATTGTGACGAAAATGCATCAACAAAAACACAACTTACCTTTTTAAACTCCATAACAATTAACATGGTCACCAATCAAATCCAAGAATGAACTCAATTCAACAATGAATAACAAAGAAACACTGTAACCGCTTCCATTAGCCCCCGGCAGACATCTGTGTCAGTTATGCACTCATCCATACGTTTGAGTGGACGGTCAGCTCCGGCAGCCTCTCTAATGGAAAGATAATAACTGTTTAGTGACAGCCCAGTGTTACAATATTAATATAACAACATGCCTGTGTTTCTTGAGAGGGTAAAAATCTTACATTAAAAACTTGTATTTAAAAAAAAAACTTGTCAAAAAGTTGATACTTTGACCCCCAATATCTCCGTAGCTAGATGGTTCCCAGGTATGGCGTAGAACAAAAAAAACCGGCCAAGTGCGAGTCGGACTCGCGCACGAAGGGTTCCGTACCATTATTATCAAAAAATGGGCAAAAAATCACATTTGTTGTATGGGAGCCCCCCTTAAATATTAATTTTATTCTGTTTTTAGTATTTGTTGTTATAGCGGCAACAGAAATACATCATCTGTGAAAATTTCAACTGTCTAGCTGTCACGGTTCATGAGATACAGCCTGGTGACAGACAGACGGACAGACGGACAGACAGACGGACAGACAGCGAAGTCTTAGTAATAGGGTTCCGTTTTTACCCTTTGGGTACGGAACCCTAAAAATGATTGCAATGACGGGGAGAACGAGTGCCTTTCGGGTTCGTTAAGAGGTGTTTTACACCCTTTATAGGTATCCATATTAATATAATAAATGTGTAAGCAGCTCTGTCTCGAGGAGGTGCTCGTGGCTAAATAATAACTGCTACTCGGGTCGATTTTCAGGTTAAGCCGCGCTTACTTCTGTTGGTGCGTGGATGGGTGAATAGGTACCGAATTTCCTCAATGCATTGGAGAGTACGTTAAGCCGTTGGTACCAGCTGTTATTTGTAGATCTTTGACAATCGTTACAGGTAATCGGTGGCCCGAAAATCTGACAACTAGTCTTACAAAGGGGTATCGTATTAGCTAGTACTAACTGGGTTGTGGTGGGCAGATAGGCAGTGGCTCCATGTAAAATATTGGTATTCAACTGTATCCGGTTAGACTGGAAGCCGACCCCAACATAGTTGAGAAAAGGCTAGGCAAGAAGAAGAAGATGAAGCTGTCTGTCACCGCCTTAACAGGACGACAGACGACGGACGACGGATGGACGGACGTGGTGTTCCGTCGCTTCCGCGGACAAGTTCCACTGGACAGCCAACACAAGAGAAATGTGACTAAGTGAAGTGCTACTAACATAATTTATGTCTTATTTATTGACACAAGTCTTAATGTATTTACTTTGTATTTATGTTAGTTTATAAGGTATATATTTATAGGCCATTGTACCCTAAAATAAATTGATGTTGTTGTTGTTGTAAACGGCTGAATGGATTTCAATCTAGATCGAAATTAGGCAAACAGGTACATTTTTATAAACAAGTTTTTAATGTTATAACTTTAAATACCTCCACGATCGTAGAACATGATATTTCACCCAAAAAGCGTTTCAAACCGTTTTCCAGCAATAATTTTAAGTTACTTTCGAGTAGTTTGATGTGAGAAAGCATTTCCATCGCAAAACTTGAGTGAGAAATCCTAAATGGAAAAACACTTTGCCGGTCTAAGGATCGAACTTAGGACCCCATACTCAACAGTCACCCTTCCACATTCTAGACAAACGAGGCAATGGAACCTGTTTTCAGTTCATTGAATACAACACTAGAGTAACTCTGAAACAGTTTCGCGAAAGTAAACGATACATCACGAGCTACTTTCTTGGGAACATTGTTTCGCTCTTTACTAGTTTCTTACGTGTATTTATTTGTTGTGTATATTATTGTTGATGGTAATAGTATAGTGTCACGATTCGTTTTTGTTAGAAGAGTGTTAAAAGAGAAGTTGTATGAATCGTTTGTTTAAACTATTTTTTTTATAAACTACTAGCGGACTTCACACGGTTTCACCCGCATAGTTCCCGTTCCCGTGGGAGTACGGGGATAAAATATAGCCTATGTTACTCAGTGAAGACGTACCTATCTAATGGTGAAAGAATTTTTGAAATAGGCGCAGGAGTTTTTGAGTTTATTAATTACAAACATACGCACACACAAAAATACACACACACAAAAATACAAATCTTACCTCTTTAAATACGTAATATTAGTGAAGATGTACAACTTTGACAGTTGTATGTTTAGTCAAAAACCAGAAAGTCTGGCTACCTGTTTTGCTATGGGGTATCGGTGGAAGTCAAACTGGCAGTTGCTTCATATAAAGTAATGGAAGACTGGAAGTCGACCGCAACACAGTTGTTCAAAAGTCTAGGTAACTGATGAGCACTATCAGCGTTGTGAATTTTTTTTTTATGTTACCGCAACATGCAGAGACAGGGGCTTCATACAGGACCAATTTAGTTTTATGTATGTCTTATTTTTTTGGTTGTTTTCTTTTTATTTAAATTGGTTTTATGGCGTTTGTTGTCCTGTGCGAGACAATTTTTTTTTTTTCTTTTCTGGTTATTACTGTAACTGTAACTCTATTATTATTGTATCCTATTATCACTCACGTATGTTCGAACGTCTGTATGGACCAAAAAGTTCAGTTCAAAACATTATTGATTCCGTTTTCGAGACAAAGATAAAAGATCCCGCTAAAACATCGCATAACAAATATTCATAACTCCATCCACCTCAAGGTTAATAGAATAATATCAACACCAAAACAGTTAAAGACATGATTTTAAGCCTTTAAAAATTACACTGATAAATTCAGCTTAACAAAATTGAGTGAAATATGAAATTCACTTGGTGGCCGGAATATGTATGGCGCTGCGAAAATCCAATTTAGGTGTGCAATAAAAGAACGGGCTGCAGGGGAAATTCGCGTCGTTTATACTCGTGGCTCTACACCACATCATTTCCCCTCGAAACAATTTGATCTACCACAGTACAGTAGTGGGTAGGTGTGACGTAGTCATCTCGTGAGCCTTGTGACATGTTAATTTAAGCTCAATGTCTGAAGATATTGGTTTTGTATTTGATCTAGAATTGAAGTGAAGACTGGCTTTCATTAGGTATCACCATGAAATTATCTGTTCGTAATCTTAATCAGGATCTTATGTTTTCTTTAAATTCAACTAACTGTCCCACAACAGTTGCATTTTATGTTTTTAATTACTTGCATACTTTTTTTTGCGTCTTCAAATCCAAATTGATTCTGAAGTGGAACCAGGAGCAATAATGAATAAATAAGCCTCTTAGGAGCAGACCTCTGGTTCCAACGCGTTATTTTTTCATATCTAAATGAGTGGTCCGACGAAAAAATATAATTTATTATTCGTCCTCCCAGAGAGAGTTGTAAGTACATTAACTGCCGGAAACCAACCATTATTCATTTCAAATTTGTTACATTGCGAGGTAGCTCACTGTCATTATTTATTAATTGAATTGAAGTGTGAATTTAAAATTGTGTCAACTTTTTTGAGCGGCCAGTGTAGTGTTTTGCTACTACGTGGTATAGGTATTATTATACATTCTTACATTTTACAGGAATTGAAAAGGTTGAATATACTCGTAACTTATTGGAGAATATAAGGTAAATCCAGTGGAAAATATACGTATATATAGTGTAATTTTGTTTCAGCTAACGAGAAACGGGAAAGATTGGTTTCGAAAGCTTTCGTTTTCAAGTTTCGCTTCACATATTTCTGTAAAATATTTTACGCAGAAAAGCCGAGTGCAATATCACTTCTGAGAGCAATCGTCTATACATCCGCTGCTGTACCTACCTACCTACCCATGGTTACATGTAGTCGAGTACAGTCTGCAGAACAAATAATCGGATGTCTTTTTTTCTAGTTGGCGTGATGTAAACAGATGACCGCGGGTTCAAAGCTCTCGTTTCCGTGCGGGACGCGGGCTTGGAAACAAAAGATGCTCGTTTCCTCGGCGGGACCGCGGCAGGGTGCGGGGCGAGCGGGCCGCAGCCCTACAATGGAGGCATTGTTTGTGCCCGGTGACAGGAAAAACTCCGACCTCCGTGTTTCTGTGCATTTTTTATTTCTTTCTTTCTTTCGTCGCTTTTTCTCGGTAAGCTCCTTTGACTATGCCGGGAGGAAATCAAAGTTGTTTTGAAAGCACTATCTCGTGGGATTTCGTTGGTTGCGAATTGATATCAAAATTTCATTATTCCCTACGTCTTCTGTGGATCAAAAAGAAAATTTTATTATAATTGCAGTCATGAAAGAAGGATCTTTGTGTCTGAAAAGCTTTGAGAGCTTTGTTTTAAATAAGCTTTGCTCTCATATTTTATTCACAAAAATGTTTCTACAGAGAATTGAATAGGTACAAATACAGCCAGTTTGTTCTAAATTAAATTCCTTTAGCAGTTTGAAAAGAATCGAGTGTGCAGGAAAGTTCGTAATTGCACTAAAACTGTATGGATTCTGCAGAAATCGCCACAATTCTTGAAACGCGTAAAAGTTCTACAACTGGAGGTTTTATCGTAAAAAAATTACGTTCATGTGAGTGCTTTAGAAACTAGTTATTGGCCGCAGTACAACTTCAATGTTTTACAAAAGTGCGGGACTACGAGCCTCTGGCTATGAAATACGTTGGCTGTCCGGTGGACGGCGGCCGGTTGCGGTGTATCCGCCGGATGAGCCCCCCCCTCCCGCCTGACCCTTTCCGGTCCCGGTGGCCTCTCACGATTCCTTATTTACCCGTTTTTCCTTATCAACCCGTACCATTCGCAACACATTACTGAGGATCTTGTTGGCGAAATTGAGGTTATTTCATCCTTACTAATAGGATGTGTGCCGGATTAGGGTTTGTTTGGCAACTCCATTCCATCTTAGCAATTTCGGATTTCACGTGTCATTAGGGACTTTCATAAAAGTGCGATTTGAGACGGTGCCGTCGCCGGCCGCCGACGGCTCCTGCGACTTCGGCTGAATATAAAATTGGTAATATTCCGTAATCGTTTCATAGACGAATGAGTTGGTTTCGCCTTCAACTTGATGTATGTTAGGTTTTCCTGTAATATATAACTTTGTTGGACGCAGTCCCGAGGGATCATTTGACCGTAAATAAAACGATAAATCTTTGACATGTGAGCGGGCAACCATATCGATATCAGTTTGTGTGGAAATTGTTTCCAAGTATAATATAAAGTTTGCATTTTACAAGTCGATCTGAAGACTTAGCGAGTCTAAAGTTTTGATAGAAATTGTCTTCCTGGGACTAGACTTACGCACACATGTCTAACTAAAGTTATGATAAAGATATGTTTATCAAAATCAGCGGTTGAGTTTTACTGTTAAACATTTTGAGAATTCCTTATTTAATTAAACGAAGATTAGATAAACACTTTAGTTAAAATTATGAAATTACGTTGATTATAAAAGCTAACTTGCTTTTTCCCAAATTATTGAATAAACCGTTTTCGCTTTCGCCGTTTAAGCGGTAAGTAGCGCACACTTTGTGGAAGCCATTCCAATCTACAGATGGAAAATAAAAAGTTGAAAAAGTCGGGGTTTCCTTTCAATGAACCGATAATCAGGGTCGCCTTTTTCAATATACAGAGAGTTATCAAAACATCGGACAAGTGTGAGGGTGACGAGGGTTCTGCCGTCAATATGTATGAAAAAACTATTTTCTTTTGGCTTTTTCATTAAAAATAAAGACCACTTCATTCTTTCTATAAACTTGGAGCATTCAGTTGACATTTTCTTTGAATAAAGAAATTTCGTAGCCGAACTTGTTACAGTAAAAATATATTTTTGAGATGGTTGTTTTTGCTATCAAGATGTAGTTAAATAAATACCTACCAAACGAAAAAGCTTCGCGGTTGAGCTAAGGAACTCCGAAAAATTTAATCAACTCGTTCGGCAAATGAGAAGTCAATTCAAGAACAAATAAAATTATGCGCCCCCGCGCGAAAACAATTCCACTGACAAAATTCGAATAACAACTACTTTTACCTGCATCAGCACTTGAGAAGCAAAAAGTATAGTGCAGGATTATTGCAGTACGGAATGGTAAGAGAAACAATTTCAATATTCCGTGAGTGTGCAAACGTGCACCAGCTTGACATCTGAGCGACAAAAATGCGCCACTTGAGAGCGCGGTACGACTGTGCGAGCTCGCCCGCTCCACCCGGCCAGCCATTGTTTCAGAATTCACCTACTGCGGAATGCTCACAAGTACCCTTTTTTCCTCCATAATGGTGTCGGCAAAGTTCAATGAGTATTTGCTACAAATGACGTCGTTCTACCATCAAAGTGAACATAAAATGCAAGCGAAGGCAATGTAATGAGAAATTGTATGAAATAAAGTTAATGAATTATGGAAGAACAAAGAAAATAAAAATGCTAGATTAAATGCGGGTTTTTCATTTTAATTACTTTCAGAGAAATGCTCAACACAAGATGACCTACTCGGTAGTGGATAAATATGTATTTAATCAGGTATTCCACTAGACCAGACAAGCCTGGCTTTATTTAAAAAAAATACATTGATACTTTAAAAGCAACTGATAAATATTAATTGGAGAGTTTTGTTATTATGCCTCTGTCAAAAAATATACAAAGCTCTTTTATATCCGAGAAAAGTCTGAAAGAACCGACACCAGTGCGAGCGTGTGACGTACTGCAGTGGCTTTAAAATTGTATCGACATGTAAGTATTGCCTGTGTCGAGCTCTAGAGAAATGTAGCGGAGTAAATCTTCAGGATTTCCTTTCAGTCCCACTTCAACTTGAAAACCACTGACAGACAGCCAAGAGACCGTAAAGATACAAGAATATTGCAACCCAAGATTGTATGCTTTATATTTTTGGCACGAAACTCAAATCATGGACGGATATTATCAGATTTGGATGTCAAATGCGAGTGGCAAGCGCAAAATTGTGAACAATGGAAAAACGTAACAGAGTTAGCGGGCCTCGATTGGTTCGTTCCGCTAAATCGAAGATTTACGAGTATCAGTCAGAACAGGCTACGTTTTGATATTTACGCAACAGAGGTAATAAATAATGGAGGGCGAAAATGTATTTGTATTCTCGCAAAGAGTAAAAAAGGTGCGCATAGTATGGTTTATTGGTTCAAAGAGAGTAGGGTGGTGTACTGGCGGCGACCGAACAACATTTTGCCGATGTGAATTCTATTCGCCGCTAAGCAAGAGTTGGGTTGGCATTCTGACACAATATTTTCTTCGACAATATTTTTTATGACATAAATATTCTTGGAAGTGCTTCTGTAATCTTGTTTAGGCTTTCAGTATTACAGTTGTACATTCATAACACGTAAATGGGTGCGCTACGGGTCGTTAATTTGAATCCGTAACAGTAAAAGCACATCTAATTCAGTAGAAGTTATAGCGAATAGTTATAATAACAACATGCTGTTGCCCACGACTTTCGTTCGCGTGAAATTGTTATAACAAAATATTACTTTCCCTTTTTACTCGGATTTTGTTACTAATTTTAAGGGTTTTAATTGTTTTGCATGGAACCCTAATTCTTAGTCTAAAATAAAAGTATCCTACGTTACTCCGTATAACGTAAAGTCGTAAACTATCTGCTGGTAAAAGCCCCGTCAAAATCGGTCAAACAGTTTCGGATACTAGCCGGTACAAACAGACAGAAAGACGGACAAAAATTAAAAAAACATGTTTTTTTTGTCATAAGTTATTATAATTATTAGTTATTATTATTAAATTTTCCTATGCATTCAGTAAAGATCTGTTATTTTGATATTACAAATAGACCCTTTATTATGAGCCTACCCTGTCTCGCTGCAGGGCATGGCTTTTATACATTGAAAATAATATAATTATAATGTATAAAATTCAGGATAGTAAATGTCAACGTGTTTTCGGTTACTACGCTGCAATATTAAAGTATTCCTTTACAATTCGGACAGTCGGAAATTAAAATTACCGGCGGCGTCGACCTACATTATAGCTTTGTAAAAGCATTTTTAGCTCGCTTGTTTAACACGTTCAACGCAAACGAGGCTTTAATCGGCATGCAGCGGACTCGTATGAGCGCAAATTGCACACTCAGTTTTCGTGTAAAATGGTATTAGGATAAGATGGTATTTAATAGTCACAAAATGCTGATAGTCAGTGTCCTAAAGCGGTTTAGGATACTGAAAACTTGATTAAAACAAACGCCGGTGAGCGGGCACCTCTCCGTCGCCTTGTAGTAACTTATAAACACACACTTTACTGATACCGATATTTTTGCGTTTTCTCCTGCACGATTTAAAAAAATGGCTATAGCTTTACTTACCGACAACCTTTCATAACTTACTTTTCTTTTCTTTTCTTATTTTCATTAATAATTTAAATATGCGACCGTCCGTTCTTTCTTCTTTTTAGTATTTTTTTTTAATCCGTGGACAATAGTGTGGGTTATACGTTTATTAAATGAACATATTTAGCTCCGATATATACATTGTAACGTGTAACTGTTTTTTGTCCCTAAATAAATAAAATAAAAGATTAAAGAATATCCTACTAATATTTTAAATGCGAAAGTGAGGATGTATGTAAATCTGGAAGTTTGTTACTCTTTCACCCAAAAACTATACTGACCGGAATTGGGTGAAATTTGGCACACAAATAATCTGGATTAACACATAGGATACTATTTATCCCAGTAGTACGATCCTGTGGGACAATTAATATTAATAAAATAATAATAAGCCTTTTTAGGGTTCCGTAGTCAACTAGGAACCCTTATAGTTTCGCCATGTCTGCCTCGCTTAATCTCTGTGACCGTTAGCCCTAGCTGAAATTTGGTACCAATATGTATATCAATCACACCGACAAAGTGGTAAAATAAAAATTGGAAAAAAATGTTTTATTAGGGTAGCCCCCCTATATGTAAAGTGGGAAGTGATTTTTTTTTAATTTCAACCCTAACGTGTGATATATTGTTGGAAAGGTATTTAAAAATGAATAGGGGTTTTCTAAAATCATTTTTTGATAATGTCAATAATTTCGGAAATAATCGCTCCAAAAGTAAAAAACAATGTGCTCCCCCCCCTCTAATTTTGAACCATAAGTTTAGAAAATATGAAAAAAATCTGAAAAGTAGAACTTTATATGGACTTTCTAGGAAAATTATTTTGAACTTGATGGAAATAACAGTTTTTGTACAAAAAATTGTACAAAATAACTTCTGGACTAAGTTTGTAGTATATTCGTATATGCAAGCATTTTTACATAATGGATACCCACCTTTAAACTCATAAGTGGGAACACTTATTGTGACGGACGGGAAACTACGGAACCCTACACTGAGCGTGGCCCGACACGCTCTTGGTCGGTTTTTTATTTCCTATAATAATTAAAAAACATTTACACAATATTTATTCTAATGTTAGTGTATAACTTATACCTGGTCTATTTTTTTTTAAATTATATATTGTTATAGGAACTCCTTGTTGTCCCCTGTGGGACAAAAAATAAAAACTTATTTAAGTCATACAATAAACTAAATTGGTCCTGTACGAGGCCAAAAGGCCAGATAGGGGTACCTCAGCATGGTGCTGTGATATTGTGATTCAGTCAGTTTCCTGTCAATGTTCTGAAAGCGTTAGAACTTTTGTTTTATGGTCTTTCATTAGCATCAAAAAGTATGGGACATCAAAGAGAAAAACTAAAGCCGATAAAAATTACCATATTAAAAACTAGCGGACGTCACGCGGTTTCATCCGCGTAGTTCCCGTTTTCCATGGAGTACGGAGATAAAATAAAGCCTGAGTGGCTTTCTAATGGTGAAAGATTTTTTTTAATCGTTCAAGTAGTTTTAGAGTTAAATCGTAACAAACACACAAACAAACAATAAATCAAATTTTTCCTCTTTATAATCCTTGTTCCGTAATCCTTGTTCTGTAAGTACGTAAAGCTATTTAAAATATTGGAAAATCAACATTTTACACGAAGCATCTTTACTTTGCTAGTATGAAATGTGTTTAGTGGTTGGCATACACGGGTGGACTGTATTTCCGGAGCTCCCCACCCTCCCACCTCCCCCCACTCTACCCGTGATTTCCAATGGATCTCGACGTTCGTTTTTTGCCTCTTGTCCTCACTCACGCGAAACACATTATATACGAGTACGTACTTATACAATTTATTTTATAAATACGTTTCCAGATCATTGGGCTTCGAAATTGGTAAATAATTAATTTGGAAACGTTGATTTTGATGTAATACTTCATTTATTTATTTTGATCGTAAAGTTTATTTAGAAATCAGGTTTGATAATCATTTTGATTGATTATGTTCTGAATATTTCAAGGGGAATATTTAGGTAGTAAATATTTGATGTCAAAACAGAAGTCCAAACTCAAGATTTGCCAGCGGGCAATGGAGCGCAGCATAATAGGTGTCAAGCGAACAGATCACGTTAGAAACACCACCCTGCGCTCCATAACTCAAGTAGCTGATGTTGGAGAAAAAACAGCCAGGCTGAAATGGGAGTGGGCAGGCCACGTGGCACGGATGCACCCAGAGAGATGGGCAAAGATCGTCACACACTGGACGCCTGAGGAAGGACAGCGTCGTCGAGGTCGACCTCGGCGAAGGTGGCGTGACGATCTGATCATGTTTGCGGGGCTAACATGGCCGGAGATCGCACAAGATAGAGTGGTATGGAAGGAGAAAGGGGAGGCCTTTGCCCAGCAGTGGGACACTATGTAGGCTATTAAAAAAAAAAAAAAAAAAAAAAAAAAAATTGATGAAGTCTTTTTCAAATACTCTCTGTGTTATATTAAATATTGACAGTACTTTAATGGGCCTAGATTTAGCCTTTAGAAAATACGTGGAAAAACATTGATAAAGTTATACGCGACCGTCTCCAATTTTATTTATTCGCCTACAGTTTAGGATCATATTTGTACGCTTTGAAGTTGGTTCTGTGTAACTAGATTATAAATATAAGCTGGAAAGATAATATTAAATGAAATATCTCAATAGGCATATCTTCATTTAAGTGCATGTTGACTTTTATTCAAAGGTTTAGAGGCGTAACGTAAATACGCCAATTTTTTAATAAAAAAATACCTGTTTCAAATATAATATTTTAAGAATTTATACACATCTAGGGATGATACTGATTGTGCTTGCTGCAAACAGTTTAACTAAACTGCTTTATGATATTTTTATTTTCGATTAAAAAGTCGACGAAATTACGTTACGTTTACACCGCTCTAGGCGTGCTAGGGCCCAAGGTCACTTCTACCGTAAAAATAATTAATAATTGGAAATCAGCCTACTAAACTCAAATTAATAAACGCACACTCTATATACGGTGTTAGGGATATTTTATATTTCAAATAAAAAGCAAAAGACTTCAATTTTTAACACTCAAAAAAAAAACATTGCCACAATATTATTTTGTCGCACACAGTGGTATCAAATGCGTGAGTTCGTCGAAAGCTCAGGCGCGTAATTGAATAACATGTGCGCAACCCCTGACAAAGCCTCTTAACGCGAAGACAAGGCTCGATTAAGTCGTCTTTTTTATTGTTTCGGGGACAATCAGATACAAAAACCATTCCCGTAAGGCTTTATTTAGATTTTAGTTAAGATTTTGCAACTGTAGGTAATAAATAAATATATGTCGCTGGACATTACACACAGCGCCATCTAGTGCCAGACTAAGCAACGTGGCTTTTGTCGTGGACACCAGATAGTTGATATACTACATAGATACTTTTTGTTTGTTAATACATACATAATATACATATAAACATCCATGACTCTGAAAGAAATGTCCATGCCATCACACAAACATGGTGGTGTGTCTTCGTATCTTTGGTGGTCAAGACTTAAGAATAGCCTACCTCTTTCCTATGATAGTTTGTTATTGTTATTAATGATGCATTTTACTGAAACATGTGTATTTGCAGTGGGCAGCAGCTTTCTAGTAGTAGCTAGCTAGTAAGAATAATAAAATATGATGGTAAAAAAAAACACACTTAACAGTGACGTCATGTTTTTTTCGTATTTGTTTCAGCAAACCCTTTCATTTGATATCCATATCATGAAAAAGTTAGTAGTTCGCCATCTTTGAGAGTCCGCCATTTTGGATTTAGAATGAAATCACCAATGAATGAATGAATGATGAATGAGCTAACCATTGCCAACCAAATTAAACATGTATGGAAAATTTCAGCTCAATCGGTTGGGGATAAATTTTAAAATTAAATAGCAACATTTGACCTAAACAATAAACAAACCTAAAAATAGCCGTGATGGTGATTTATGGCGAATCTTTTAGTGTAGAACAACAAACCGTAAATAAAACAGCGATGATACGAAAATAAACCTGGGGTGGGGCAGAGTTTTAAATAAAATATAAACATCATTACGTGGCAACATCACGACTGCAAACCCCGTAGGGTTAGACAGAGGTATACCTAATAGTACACCCACATTTTGCCACGTAATAGGGGGTGAGCCTATTGCGATCAACCGGGCACAACTGGCTGCTACTAAGAAATTCTTGATGGAAATACCCAGTGACACTTTTCCCGACCCGGGAATCGAACCTAGGACGTCATGCTCAGCAGTCGCGCTTACGACAACCTATAGGCCAACGTAGCAGTATATTAATCATGTTATTTTAACATTAACTAGCTGACCCACGCAACTTCGTCTGCGTCACATAATATAGCTTATAGCTGTTCCCCACGGTTTCACCCTCGCTGCTCAGCACCTGTTGGTCGTAGCGTGATGTTATATAGCCTATAGCCTTTCTCAAAAAATGGACTATCCAACACTAAAAGAATTTTCCAATTCCAACCAGTAGTCCCTGAGATTAGCGCGGTCAAACAAACAAACTCTTCAGCTTTATAATATTAGTATAGATTTGAATTAGTCATTATTTTAGAGTAATAAATATTTAGATTTATTATTCAATAACTTTTGGCCGTAAATATTCACAAGCGAACACACACTACCGGTATAAATTATCCTATTATCGGATTAGTCAGTCATCATCTGCGTAGCTTTTTCCCAACTATGTTGGGGTCGGCTTCCACTCTAATCATATGCAGCTGAATACCAGTATTTTACATGGAGCGACTGCCTATCTGACCTCCACAACCCAGTTAGTACTGGGTAATGCGATACCCCTTGGTAAGACTGGTTGACCGACCGATATCCGACCAGTCAATAAGGCGTTAAAAAGTTATCAAACAGACAGAGTTCGTTTCGCATTTCTAATATTAGTACGGATGCTCAACAGTACTGTTAAAGCTGCCAATAGGAACGTGTCACCTTCAATATTCAAATCATCAACACGAGGAAGTAGAAGATGGTATCAATCAATTTATATTAAAGAGCTGACATTTCCTTAATACAAATCCATTATAGAATCTGAGATGACAGAGTGAACTATACGCAATACTTTATGGTAATAATTCATGAGCAATATCGTGAATCGCCGAGTCTTTGCATTTCCGCCGGAAATCGATTTGCAAAGTTCCTTCCGCGTATTATGATCTATAATGGAGGATTCACCCTGAATAAGCTTTTAACTAGATTTTGTGAGTATGAAAACTTTGTCACATACAGGAGAATTTATTATAAAAGATTTACATAGTTTGTTTTTGAGACCAGTACAAGGCTGTTGTAAATACAGAAATAACTGGCCAAGAGCGAGTCGGACTCGCGTGAAGAGTAGACTATTGTAGTAGGGGAGCCCCTTTTATTTTTTATTTGTTGTTAAAGTGGCAACAAAAATACAAATTCTGTTAATTTTTTATGTCTACCTATTACGGATAATGAGATAAAGCCCGCTTACAGACATACAGAAGGACGGACGGATGGACAGAAAAAGGTAATAATGAAATAAGGTCCCGTTGGTTAGTCTTAGGGCCTTAGTCTTAACCCTGAAAACGACTTGGAGGATAACCTTTACTGTTAAAAAATATTCAGTCAGCTAGTCAAACATCTAGAAATAGAAAATTATTTCCAGGAACAAGAATACAAGTATACACAAGAGATGTTATAAGTGGCTTAAAATATTATCTAAAACCAGTTAACTTAGTAAATTTATCTACACCCATGCTCTAAATCCTCTATAAAAGTATCTGAAACAGTTAGCTTATTACCAACATTAAAACAGCCAGTGTCATAATAACCATTATAACATCCAGACGGGTGTTATAATGTTGTACTAAATTTCATTATGCAACTCGTTTTAAAAAAAGAGCATTGTCTAGCACGTGCGATTCACTACCACAGCGCCGTAATTAAAAAAAAAAAACTTATAGGTTAATTCAAATTCACGTCGTATCCCGCCATTTTTGTTCGATATTAGTATTGCATTATGTACTTTGTTGTTTACAAAAATGAGTGATACAAGCTTTGTGCGTTTTAATTTGCACAATCCAAAATGTAAATAATTATATTATTACCTATACATAGTTTGTTTGTATTAAATACACAGTAATTAAACTAACCATGAATTTACATAGACTTCTTACAACAATACCAATACCAAACCCTATGGTTTCAGAACCTTTTATATGCAGGATGCATATCATGGATGTATATAAAGTCTTGTATGCAACTTTATATAATTAGGTATTAAAACACTCATTTGATACTATTATCACACTTGGCTTCACCTCGTATGATAACCCCACATTCGTGTTTTAATACCCCTCATTATACAACAGTTGCATAAATAACTATTATGTATTTCTAAGTTTTAGTTCCAGGATATTATGCCATTCAACGTAGTTTGGTTTAAGGATTAAAAGGTTCTCCGAACCAAATAAGATAACTGGCATATGTAGAAATCATAAAAGGCTTTTCCCAGAAATCATTAAGCTACTTATATTTTATGAGCTCATAATTCTCTCAATTTTTGTGACTTGCATAGTACTTAATAATTGCGCAAGTAGGAATAAAAGGGATCTGAGGTTTTATTTTTTTTCCTATCGAAACCGTTTTCGTTATTTTTAATAGGTTTTTATTACCTTTACCTGTAACTATGTAAAATAAGTTCGGCCTTTTTGACCCACTTCCCGGTTTCCAATTGAGCTGAAATTTTGTATACACGTTTTATTTGGATGACAATGCATGGTTAGCTACTTGACGGCATTCTAAATCCAATATGGCGGACTCCCAAAGATGGCGGCCTAGTTATTTTTTATGCATTACCATGATATAGGTATCAAAGTGTTTGATGGAAAGAATACGACCAATAAAATGACGCCACTCTAAAGCGTGTTTTTTTAGTTTTACTTAACTAATTATATTTTAGTATCAACTCATTATATTATTTACCTGAATTGAAACAATTAACATTATAGGATTCTAGTTCAGTCTACCAGACAAGTTTCTTTAAGTGTTTCCACTACAAACCAATTGCAAGAAAGAAATGAAAAGCAATAACGGAAATAGAATAAAAACCTAAGCTCTCCTCCCCTTTAGCGGTAATTAAGCCACAGCTTATTTCCTCTCGCACTTTGTTCTCAAAGTTAGAAATAATATAGTTTCTTCACTTAACTATAAGTAAAGAAAAGAGTATAAAATATTGTTGTGCAAGTTAAAAATTAAACAAAGTACCATAGGTAAAGAAAAGTTTACCTTTTTAAAATACACTTTGTACAGAAAACAACTGTTGCTACGGCGTAGCTCGTAGCTTGCAAAAACGCTACGCCGTAGCAGATAACCGACGCGCTACGTTGCTACGCCGCTACGCGTGGATGCATTTTATTTTAGGGCTTTGTTGGAATTCTTTAGTTTAGGATTTTTTTTTTATAAGATGATGTGGCCATATTTTTACTCATACTTTCTTAAGCTATAATTTCACCAAAATTATAGCTTAAGAAATTATGAGTATTCCAAGCATTGACTGACGTCAATGCTTGGAATTCGATATTTACGGGGTTATCTAAAAAAGCTGCTTAGACTTGAGTTATGATTAGCGATTCAACTATAAACCTGATGTTTGAACGTCTTGCAACGTTAAGCGAACCGGAAGACGTTGCGTTGGAAGGCCTCCCACT
The DNA here is from genome assembly GCA_905147715.2 of Xestia xanthographa. Lineage (NCBI taxonomy): Eukaryota > Metazoa > Arthropoda > Insecta > Lepidoptera > Noctuidae > Xestia > Xestia xanthographa. The sequence goes on from LR990652.1 coordinate 14,835,145, forward strand.
AGGTGGACCGATGACTTGGTGAAGGTTGCGGGGATCCGCTGGATGCAAGATTTGGGGAGGTCTATGTCCAGCAGTGGACGTCTTTCGGCTGAAATAATGATGATGATTAAAACAGGTATAGCGTAGGGATTTTTACCAACTTGGAAATTAAAAACTTACTAACAATTAAACGTCACGACTTTCCCACAATTTTCACTTGTTTATGTTGGCTTTGCTCCCATGGTTAATGGTGCAATGTTTCGGGCCCCACCTATTTGGCACCATCCAACCGACTATCGGAGTAATGGAATGTTGCCGGCCCCTGCATGGTTAGAATTATTTTAGCACCAATTTAACGGGGTATCCAGTTCTCAATTGCATTGATTCACGTATTGTTCTTTTGTCAACATAGATGACCGCACTTTTTAATGCGGAATCGGTTTGAGCCGATTACAAAAAGCTTAAAGTCTATGCCATAAATGCGAAAATGACGTCATTCAAATCATCTCCGTTCGGACAACGCGACTTATGACCGCGTCGAATTGGACTATTCTCTGTTGTTTCAGAGGCATAATGCTCTTTATGATCGGCTTAAACTAATTCTGCGTCGATAAGTGTGGTCGCTCCCAAAAAGTATGTATCACCATTAAAAAGACAGCAAAGAGTTTGGTGATGTCTTGCCAAATTTAAACACAAAGTTGAAATTTCTCATGTGCTTGTAAATTCTTTGGCGCATGTCTGGTTTCTATCTCAAGGCGGGAAATGTGTTGTGCTGTGGATTGTGTCTGCTCAACAACGATAACTGTTTCGGGACACATGATATTAACCCTTTTCAGAAATACATCTACTGTGTAATCATGCTATGTGCATGCTACAATAAACTTTGCACGCAGTACAGGAAGAAACTCCAGACACTTTATAAAAAGCCTTAATAATCACCTACACGAACACATTCAATTGTTTCCAAACTCCACATTTATTACAGCAACACTCGTCCCACAGTTGTGCAACTTCCGTCTCTCAACAATAAACAAAACATGTAAAAGTTAGAAGCGTAACATGTAGTATGCAGCTAGGGATTCCCATACTATGCCACGTCAATAATTGGAGCGGTTGTTCATGTGTATTTTTTTTATTTGTGCAGCCGTGGTCTGGCCGGGCCCCCATTGTTCGAGCGCGGCCACCGGGCCCCTGTCTCCCGCGACCCCCGCGGACCCCACCACCCCACCCAACGTAAAACGGTTCGTATTTTTCATTGTTGCTTTAAAGCCTTATAGGTTTTGCTTTATTTATGCCCTTTATAACTCTCCGTAGAAGATAAATGCTCAGGGGTGATGTTCTGTTTTTGTCACTATTTAATGGTTTTGCGATGGAGTTCATAGTCGGGATTATAGGAAATGAACTATTGTTTGTTTGTTTTGTTGGGGTAGGTTAAATTCCAATTGAAACGTTTCAAAATGTTAAGTTTTTCTTCTAAAATAAGTTTTTTTTTAGTATGTTGCTTTGTAAGGGTAAGGACCAACATAGATTAGAACCAATTCATTCAAAGACATAATGAGATCCACGAATCTGCACCGGTCTTGCGTCGTGGATTATGAGTTTATGACACACTCCCTCTGTTATTGTAACTTAATAGGCTAGTGCTTGGCCGCAACTTGCGTGATGTGAGGCGGTGATGTGGCCTAGGGAACTCGCTTGCCTAGAAGAAACCGATTCACTCGAAGTTTGAATAGATTCAGATTATATACGTAATGATCAGGGAACAGAGAAGCCGGCAGTAATTTCCACAGACTAGCAGTTCGCACAATAAATTACTAGAAGACCTGTGTCCCAGCAGTGGGAACTGAGAGCCTAATATGACCGCTTTATCAGAATCATAATATGAATCACATTATAACTTTACAATATCTTTTTTTTTTTTTTAAGTGATACAAATTATGATTCAACTAAAGCGGCCATTTTAGACCCCCTGTATACATTGATTATGAATTCTATGGCAATACCATATAAAGGCTATCAACTAAGTTTAAATCTTCCACAGTTCTGGATTAACTTAATTCTATTAACATAATGTATCTTAATCCTATTTGGATTATTGAAATATGTAGCCTGTATTGGCATTTAATCATGCAAACTGCAATAGCTTTAAATTTTGACAGCTCTACAATATTCATTGCATTGACCTAGTTGACGGACAGACAGATTATTAAAACTTATCTAGATTCAAACAGTTATATCTGAACTACAATTATTGTACCTTCTATCCTGTTTATAGTTTTGTTTTATTTTAAACATTTTAACAAACATGTTTAGTGGCGAAATGTGTGTACCTACTATTTATACAGGTACTATCGAGGACACTCCCGCCTGACCACCACTAAGCTAATTTTTGCTTTCACTCGCAACATAGAAACGCTCTCTAGCCCCACCCGGGTGACTTTGTATAGAAATAATGAATGAAAAGATACCGAATCGGCGGAGCGCACTGACGACGCAAGCCAAACGAGAGTTACTGTTATTTTGCGCGCCAAAGTTGACGCTTTCCTAATAGGCCCAATCTTTAAGGGTTCGTGGCTTGGCGCCTCCGCATGATTTAAGCGAAAAAAAATTGAACTGGTCAGGCGGAAAAGACCACGATAGTACACCTCACCTTATCTCTTCGGTGAAATATAGCCGTGGTGTAACGTTTCTTTAGTTTATTTTGAATAGCGGACGTCCCGCGGTTTCACCCGCGTAGTTCCCGTTCCCGTGGGAGTACGGGGATAAAATATAGCCTATGTTACTCAAGGTGAATGTAGCTTTCTAATAGTAAAAGTATTTTTGAAATCGGTTCATTACTTTCGGAGATTACCCCCTACATACAAACTTACAAACAAATGTTACCTCTTTATAATGTTAGTATAGATGTCTTCCTTTATCGAGTGGTTAGTGCCTAACCTGGTGTCGAAGTTTTTATGCCACTCATGAGCCTCTGACTTTTGCTTAACATGCCGTCGAGAAATATCTCTCAGGCATGCTGGTTTCCTCACGATGTTTTCCTTCACCAAAGCAAGTGATAATTATAGTATAATACGTACATGAATCCGAAAATTCAGAGGTGTGTGCCTTGGGTTCAAACTTGAGACTTAGCAGTCCAATGGTCACACCACTAGACTATTAATGTTTTTAATTTGAATGTGTAAATACCAATTTTAATGCTTAAGTGGCGAAAAATGTTTTAAAAATGTAAAAATCTAAAAGTTGTATAACGGTGTTAACAATAAAATCACCTCGTTTAAAACATCAATGCAACCGTTGTTTGTTTATAATTGGATTAACTTAATGGCTTTAAAAACCTCAGCCACAATCAACCCTTTCAAAACGTCATTATAAAAAAGTTTAATAAAAAAAAAAACAAAAGGTATCGCTGTACCATTTGTTTTGTTGGGGGTGTATTATGAAACCCCCTTCCTTAGGGTTGGGAAGAAAAGTATTCAGGAAAATACAGGAAAAATGAGGAGAAAACCATGATATTTTTTATTTGTGAGTTGTTGTTATTGACAATATGATTTCACGACTGTGTTGTGTCGAGAGAACTTGCAATTGAAATAAAAATATTCGTGTGAGGTACTTTACTGATACTGTTTCATCATCATCATCATCATCAGCCTATTACTGTTCCCACTACTGGGACACAGGCCTCCTCTCTATGAGAGGGAGTGGGCTGTAATCCACCACGCGGGCCCAGTGCGGGTTGGTAGATGTCACATGTCTTTGAATTTTTTGGTTCTAGGACATGCCGGTTTCCTCACGATGTTTTCCTTCACCGTTATGAGAGCAGCGGTGATGAAATAAATTACACAAAGTAATGTGCCTGTCTGGGTTCGTTACTGTTCGTAAGTCGGGGCCGCTGGCCACCGCTGCTCTACTGTTAGCTTGTGTCATCCCACTGCTGGGCAAAGGCCTCTCCCCATGACTTCCAAATTCTTCGATCCAATGTGGTCAATGTTCGAGTCAATGTGGGCCACGTGTCGTTGGTATTATCCAGCTCGTCCCGCCATCTCCTGCGAGGTCTACCGCGTCACCTTCTGGCTGTATCAGGGCTCCACATCGTGATTATTTTGTAAGGTACTTTAACTATATTTCTGGTACTTAATTATATTTTTGTGGTATATTTATTAGAAGTCAGTTGCGTAGTACTCGCAATTGGTTGCGTGTATAACCAGATGTATGAATGTGGTCGAGGCAAAAGGAGTGTAAGGAGCGTAACAGGTGGCGGTCTGTGGTTTCTGCCTGCCCCTTTGGGAAAAAGGCGTGAATTTATATGTGTATTTATTAGAAGCACTTTTACAAGGCCAGGTATATTTCAAACGTAGATTCAGGTGATAAAGTATGAAAAAACAAAGGTCAGTCTGGCTGATGCTGTTATTCATATACTACAATGCCCTTTTTCACGGTTCTTATGGTCAGAGAAGATTGAGACATAATTATTTTAAGTATGCAAGTTAAATGTATATTAATACATCATACCTACACCTTTCAGAATAAATGATCTCTCATCAGAATCCATTGCACCACTGCTAAGAAACATGGCGGTCGCACAGACAGACAAGAAAAGCGACTCCATTTCAAAATAGATATAGAATTAAACTGTCACAGTCGACGGCTGACTATACATTTCTTTTGAAAGCAGCTTAAGAAACAAATACAATGAGAGGTTTTCCTTTTGAGGTTTTAAAAAAAACTTAGTTTCCAAGAACTCTATAGATGGCGTTGAACTTACTATGATAGTTGGTGCCAAAGCCAAAACGCTTGAAAAAATAAACATTGTGTCACGTCACATACTCTCGTTGACTGACACTTTCATTTGCTTAACCTTCCGAATATAAACTACATTTCTCGCGCTTTGTTAAAACAGTTTTTTTAGGTTCTCTTACTCCTAGCGCCATCTATCCAGCGACTAGGGAAGAGCTAAAAAGAAAATCCCTCATTGAATTCATTCCATTTTCTTCACATTCAGAAAGAATCACTGACCAGACTAAACAAAATGCGATCAGCCATTTTTCCCACTCCTAGTACTTACGAACAATCTAGCACAGTTAATACTGAAGCTAATCCAGTGATTCACAAAGCGGCGCACATTCATATTCCGGACAGGCGCGTGTGTCCAGCACGTGTCCGGACGCGTCCGGCACATGTCCGGCTTATCTCGTATCCTATACAGTTCCACGTGCGATCGGTCCGATACTAACGATTTTATGAGTATGTGAGAGTGGGATATATCGGAGAGAAGTGGTATGTACGTGATTGTCTTTTGTTTATAAGATTCCAGACAGCCTAGGACAGTTTGTTATTGGTCTACTAGTAGTAGCGAGTGCTAATGCTAAGATTGTATTCAAACATAGGGTCAAGGAATAAATAATAAATAAATAAATATCGCTGGACATTACACAGAGCGCCATCTACTGCCACATTAAGCAACGAGGCTTGTGTCGTGGACACCAGATAGTTGATATACTACATAGATACTTTTTGTTTGTAAATACATACTTATTATACATATAAACCATCCATGACTCGGAAACAAATGTCCATGCTCATCACACAAACATTTGCTCCGACCGGGATTTACTTTTACCGGACTTTTACTATTTTACCGGACCCTAAGAACGCAAGGCAGTCTCACTAACACTGCGCCATTCGGGTTGTCAAAACAATAAATATAGTAAGTATAAAGTAGTCAGTATAAAGTTCAATTTAAAAAAAAAATATCAGCCTAGGCTTGTGATCACAAACTTTTTTGATGTGTGTATATAAAATAAGTATGTATTTACAATCAAAAAGTATCTATGTAGTATATCAACTATCTGGTGTCCACGACACAAGCCTCGTTGCTTAGTGTGGCACTAGATGGCGCTGTGTGTAATGTCCAGCAATATTTATTTTATTTATTGTGTGTTTTCTATAAATATAAATACCCTATTTGAAATTAAAAAAATAAACTCAATTTTATATTTTTTTATAATATACCGAAACAAAAAAGATTTCGATTTTTCAAAGTGATCGCAAACTTTTTTTGATGTGTGTATAAACATCCATGACTCGGTAACAAATGTCCATGTTCATCACACAAACATTAGCTCCAACCGGGATCCAAACCCGTGACCCAAAGAACGCAGCCTCACTACCGCTGCGCCATTCAGAACGTCGATTGCTTTTCAGGTTTTCCATACGAATTTCTGAGGGTTTAAACAAGGTAACATTCTCATCAGCAGTAACGTTGATGGAAAAAACTGAAAAGCGTATGTCAATCCTCTTAAGTCGTTGTTGAAATACGATATACTCAAGGCTTCTGAGGTTCATCATTATTCTCATTCACAGGCCCTTATACCAATTCATTTGGGGTCAGCGCACCATGTTTTCTTCTTCCATACTTCTCCATTTGGGTTATTAATTAATCGTCATTGCATCAGACACCTCCTTTCGCCATATCATCCTTCACACAGTCCATCCGTTTCTTTGGTCGTCCTCTACTCTTATACCCATCCACATTCATACTCAAAACTTCCCTTACGACATTTTTCACATCTGAGGTTTGAGGGTCATCATTAGAGACCGGATAATATGCAACATAAAAAGCTTGAAATATGCATGCAAATACGCATGAAAAATGCCTAAAATATGCACGAAAACTGACAGAATATGCAACATTAAATGAGTTTTTTTTGTTTTGTAAATATTATTCCTTTAGATTTAAGTATTTTGTTAGTAAATACTTGTCTTATTTATGTTTTACTTTATTATGTATGTATCTTTTTAATTTATTGTTATTTGATAAAATAAAAAAACTATTAAGTTTTATATTTTTTATTAAAAAATCAGCATACATTTATAGAAAACTATCCATTGATAGATGTTAATCGATACAGTAGACATTATTTAATATTTTTGTAAACATTAACAATCAAGTATTGTTCCAAATGTTCAGTAGTAAGATTATGTCTTCGATCATTCAAAATATTTTTATAGGTCGAAAATGATCGCTCCACATCTACTGAGGTAACTGGGCAGAATTTGAACTTGGGTGCTATGTTAGCGCTTATATTTACGCTCGAAAAATACCTACCTACTGTAAATTATAGCAATAATATGCATCATCACTAGATATTAGTAAAAATATGCTATTAGCCTTGAAAATCGCTTAAATATGCAAATGCATATGCAAATATGCAAATGCATATTATCCGGTCTCTAGTCATCATCATCATCAGCCTATTAATGTTCCCACTGCTGGGACACAGGCCTCCTCTCTATAAGAGGGGTCTTTTAAGATTAATGTTGATAAAACGATTCTGCGTACACACCAAACATGTTCATAAATAATTAGACTTATCTAAAAAAATGTATCCAAGTAACTTATCCAAGACGAGTACCAGATTGCCACATTTTTAAAATTCCCAATTTTCTACGGGATAAAAGTAAAATATAGTTGGGTTTCCCTCCCAATCTGTATGCCGCATAGCAATGAGATTCGTGGGATTCATTGCTGGAAGGATCTCACGTCTTACATGGAAGCTATTTGCGCGGGTAAATAAGGTTCGTAGATTTTGTAGTTACCGGGAGTAGTGTGGTTTAAGTACAAACAATCTATCTTGCGGAAATTTTAGAAAAATATCGTGTGACTACCCTTACCTTGTTACTACCCTTTTAGAGTGCATGTTGTGAGAGAGTACGGAGAATTTGGTGCTAAGGTAATCGATGTGTGGAGGAGTTCAGACCTACCGCTTATGCTGCTATCATCAAGTTGTCATCCTCATTTTTACCCGACTGCGCTAGAAGGAGGGTTATGTTTTTCGAGATTATGTATGTATGATGTTTTGTATGATGTATGTTGTTTGGCACGCTCTGTGGCCTGAACGGCTCCATGGATTTTAGCTTGAGGGGTGTCGTTAGATTCGTATTTACTGTGAGAGTGACACAGGGTATATCAAAATCAAAAAAACAAAATGGCGAATTTTTCGCGCCAAATTCAAATGTTTGGCACGCTCTGCAGCCCGAACGGCTCGATAAAAGGCTCATCATGAGTATTTTAAAATGGTATATGTAAGTAACTAAAAAGTGTAAAACAAGTTCAGGAAACAGTACATATTGTTGACTGTTGCAGTCAATATGTCCTGTTTCCTGAACTTGTTTTATTCTTTTCAGTTTTTATTTCAAGCTATAAGCTATTTTTTACGCAGTCGGGTTTTTTTTTGACAGCTTTGTTTCACTTACTGTTGAAAAAGTGTAGGTGTCTCTGATTCCCTTTTATACTATTCTTCCGAGTCAAGTAACCATAACCGTTTCTAGTCATAGTTAAGAGTCCTATTACATCCTGGATTACTCCCTGGATCAATTTTTTTCGATCGGCGTACACGAGTCGATAATAATAACGATCTCCGGATGATTGTCGATTGATATTGACGAAAATTAGAGACGAGACTGACATGAGTCTGAGGAGCGACTTGAATTGACGCAGAATTATAGTACTTCAATTTTATTTATTGTAATTTAGTCTTATTATATTGACTTTATTGTAATTTTAGCTTTTATAAGAATTGAATCTAACAATGTGAATTTGAGCGTCAAAGTTCCATCGCCGTCGGGTTTTCTTGCAAACTGAGTTCGTAAAATATTTATAGTAAATTACACGAAAAGAAAAATGAAAATGTGTAACTCCAACTTACAAGAAAGAGAATGGCACTATCGTTATTCTTATGCAAATAATTAAAATATCTTACTGCTGCTGAGAATTACTGCGTCAAAAATCATGAATGTGCGTAAAAAATGTAATAGGACTCTTAACATGTATTCATATATATTAACACTCCTAACGAACATAAATATTATATTTTATAAGCAATTTGTGTTCCACTGCAAGGCCAGGGCCTCCATTCCCTTCTTCTACTTATTTATTTATTTATTAAAACTTTATGCACATAGCGTTAGCATTAGCCGTGTAGTATCCGGCAGAGTAGAATAGAACCAACCCATTACACTCACGGGTGTCGTATAAGGCGACTAATGTCTGAGGCAGAACATCTTCCGCCTCCGTGGAGTAGAGAATGGGCAGCAGCGTTTTCTGTTAGTCTTTCATCACTGCGATCTCCAATCCGCCTGCCAAGCGTGGAGATTACGGCAAATTCCTCCCACCATGGGAGAGGCTTATGTCCAGCTTGGACGTTATGGACTGTTGTTGTTGTTATGCACATAATGTACAAATGCGGACTTAATACCTTCGGACGTATCTACTTCCATTGGCCAAGCTTTTACAAAATATTCAAGTTCGTCCCGCCATCTCCTCCTCGGTCCACGTTATCGTTTGATACTGCTGGGGTACCACTGTGTGGTACGAAAACTACTAAACATAACAAATCAACCACCTCCACCCAACAGACAAATTGTAAGTCTTTAAACATTCGCAAACACGCTGAATGCTGCAAAGTGTGATCAAAATTAAAGTGGAAATTGTATTTCAATTGCGGAGCCATTACCAACTACAAATACGCATATGTTTGAGCGGGGTGGCTTTTAGAGCGAGTACGAGTTACCGCGGTGTGCCCGCGCTGACGGGCGCACAAGAGTAGATATGCTACAGAAGACAAAGTTCATGCAAGGGCTCGGGGCATGCTGGGACATTTTTACGACTGCAACTGTGCGTTGGTACTGGCCAACATTGACACAAAACATGTTGTCTGATAGAAATAAGGATTTCAAGTAAGACATGAGTGGTAGTCAGAGATTTCAAAGCTTTCGAGCTACAATACATACATAATATGACATGTATTATGTCAATTATTAAGCATTTTATTTTAGACAAAAAAACATAAATTGTTAGTAATGCCTTCTATGTTACTAAAACATATTTATCTAAAATTAAATCTATTGGCGTGAAACCGTTATAGTCATTAGACGTCCCTTTCACATAGACATTTCTTTTAACCCATATATCCCCAGCCGTTCCCGAAGGGGAACGGTGCATTGTTATTTTAATTATGTTTGTAATTGCGGGTATCTAAAGGTATCCGTACAAACAGAAATTGGTTTGTTACACATTTGTTTCCCACAGCCAATGAAATTTAAAAATATCACTAAAATGAACGCCTGATGTTCCACCGTTCTCATTTTCAAAGACACACACGCACAACAAAGGTAAAAAAAAACGGCCTTTCACGTCTGACTTGCACGTTCGTTTGTTCGTTTCACACGATTTTTTACGAAGTTTAGTCTCTGTTCACTATTTGCTCATGTACTGTTGGCTGCCGATAGAACTACGCTGTACACGGATACGGTTACATATGGCGTGTACGCGACCACTCAAACATTACCGTGGGAAAAAACGTATTTGCTTGATGCCATGTCGGGTTGGTAATGAAAGGGAAATATTTATAGAGTATCTGGTTATTTAAGTAACTGGTAGGTATAGTTTGTTTGTGAAATTTTCTGGGTACCTGTATGGTTTGTGTCCAGTAACATCTTTTTTTTTGTATAAAGATTTTTTTTTTAAATTTTTTTTACTTACAAGAATTAGAATCGGAATCATTCATTCATTCATTATTTTGCTCCAACCAGCCTGCGAAATAATTTTTTTCTTACGTAAACGTGTAGGAACCAAAAAAAACAGAAGGAGTAATTTCTATACCTTTATGAACTTGGAGGGTTGTATTGATAATTTTGATGACTTTAATTCTTTAACTACATAGGTACGTCTTACAACCGCGAATAATATTTTAACCAACATACATCCTAGCACTGTCCTGAAAATTGCTAAAAACGTAAGAAAATTTGAATTTCGCGGGCTGGTTGGAGCATTCACCTTAACACTTGAAACCGATTGATGGTCTTGTTGGTCTAGTGGTCGAAAGCGCGACTGCTGAACACATAACTGCCGAAATGTGGGTGTTCTTCTTAGGTACACGAAGGAAGTTATGTTCAAGCTTAGGGTACAGAAACGGACTTAAATAAAATAAATAAATAAAATAAAATATCTTTATTTCAGACCTATAACAGTCCATAAGTAATGCCACAGGCTTTTTTTTTCTTAGGCTCTGTTCACAAGTCTGTCTTCATAAATGGCTTGTTGTTTCCACAGATTTTCTATTTGTGTAATACCAGCGTGATAGTGTGAGAAAATAGCAAACACAAAACAGCAAAAACTGTAATACTTGCTGAAGTTTATACTTTGACAGTAATGCTAAAATGTATAAAATGTCGGTAGGTGGTTAGAGTGCACTTAAGAGATAAGTCACGCGTCGCATTAACTTCAGTGATCGACTTAACTATCGGGTAGTTTAGTGGATAAACAACAGTAAATGGGGGCTTAAACTTGTATTTGGTAGTACGGCATGGTGTTCCGTGTAAGTTTATTTTGGGGGTCAAAGAATTTGGTCTTTCTTCCGTTAAAAATTCGGTCAAAGGGCGATTTGTTCGAAGGCTTCAGTAAAATGACGGCAAAAAACACGTTTGTATGGGGGACCACCTCTAATTTTATTATTTGCTATTATAAAAAATTCAAGTCTCTAGTTCAAAAGATTACTGCCTTGCGACCGACGGACGGACGGACAGACAGCAGAGCCTCAATAATCCCGTTGGCAACCTTTTGGTATGGAACGCTAAAAGTAATTGTTTGTTTCATGAAAAATCGCTTTTACCGAGTACAATGTCCTATTGTTTTTTTTTGAAACCCCAGTTTGAAAACTTGCAATCACTGAATTTGGTTCCATAATAGGAATACGATTCAAGATGGGTATTAAAAAAAAAAAAAAAAAAAATGTTTATTTCAATCACATGGCTTCAAGAAACAGGATTTGGAGATCACCTTTTAAGCAAAGAGATGCTTGTATTAGGTGACTCCGCACTTCCGCATTAACATTAACATTATAATGCAATTTAACACAACATAAATAAAAAAGAAGTTATAAAAATTCAAAGATTGATGGGTTATTTTTAATTATTTTTTTTTTAAACTAAAGTAAGTATTAAAAACTTAAAGAGGAGCGCATTCGTGAGATGTATGTGAGTGGGTTAATGCGTGTGTGTGTGTGCGTGTGTGTGTGTGTGTGTGAGTGCATGTGTATTGTATATTACATTTATATGAGTTTTATACGTTTAGTTTTTAGGTTTCTGTTTAAGTTTAGGTTAAGGTTTAGGTTATGGTTTAGGTTTAGGTTTAGGTTAGCCCTGCGACAATGTCTTGGGATCGGAAGAAGCCAGGCACGGCTTCCTCTACTAACGATTCCATGACCGCAGTCATATTATTAACTTAGTAGACAAGTTATGGAATCGACGATATCATAGCCTCGATGTCGTCGTAGCATTTATTCTTGAGCCAGTCAGTCACAGCTAATTTACAGTCACGGAGTTTCAGTGGATGGATGAGAAGCTCTTTGTTTAACAGGTTGTATAAGTGGGAAGATTGTCTTGCATACTGCCTCTTGGCAAAAACAGATTTAACTGGGACAGTTGGAGCAACTAAGTAGCTTCTCCTGCTCCTCATACTCGGCTTCTTGGGATCATATGGAAGGGATTTGTGTTTTCTCAATATTAGATGTAGTAGGTAGAGTTTCCTTACAGACAGAAGGTCAGTGGTTAGGTAAAGGCTTTGGGTTGGGAATCTAAAGGGTTTAAAGAGCATAACCTTAAGCAGAGATCGCTGTGCCCTCTCAAGTTCTAAGAATTTCATTTTTGTTGTCCCACCCCAGCATGGCAAACAGTACGTAAGAATCGATTGGGCCAATGATACGTAGACTTTCTGCAGAAGATTCCTAGAGGCAACGTGTCTCAATGTTTTAAATGTCCATATTAATTTCCTGACTCGTTTCATGATTAGTTCAGTGTGCATGTGCCAGGATAGGCGCTGGTCAATCATAATGCCCAGGTATTTAGTGTATTGTAACCTGTCAATCTTTGTACATGAGCAGTCCGGATTTGGGGGGTTGGCACAGCAGTGGATCTTAATTTGGAATTCGAGTGGTGGTTGCGTGTTTGTATACTTGGTGAAGCATATGAAGTTAGACTTCGAGGCGTTTAGTGTGAGGAGGCTACGATTTAGCCAATCTGCAATCTTTATCAAGCCAGTTTCGGCTGACCAGGACTGGTATTACGCTTACAGAAAACCTTTTTATCTCGCAAACACACACTAATAATTATTAAAATCGTAAATTAAGTTGCTTGGAGCAAAGTAAACTACTGGCAATAGTCCAGGAATGCTTGGATTAAACCAACAGTTTTAGTTTTATTATATTAAAGTTTCTAATGGTTGTATTATATCCTGTTTTGAACAGTTTTCAACGATATAATATTGATACTGTTAGCCTGCATCGTCCCACGGCTGGGCTAAGGCCCATGACTTCCAGTTGTTTTGTTCCAGGGCTAATGTGGACTACTGGCTTTGTCCAGATCTTCCTGCCATCTTCTACGAGGTCTGCCGCAAAACCTTCTGGCTGTGTCAGGGTTCGAGAAGTCGGGCCTGTGGACGGTGGGCTATGGGCTAGCTCGCCGTCCGTCCGTCTCATGACGACTGGCCGTGTCGACTGCGCGTTCGTGTTCCACGCGCGCCTCAAAGAGAGTCAGTAAAAAGGAAGGGGTCCGTTAGGACCGATGCCTGCCGGGGTTGCGGAACTGTTCGAAAGAGATACCGTGGCCCCGGAACACAAAGGGCGATAAAGGAACATGGATGGGTTTTAGTCAGTAAAAGTCTGACACTCCCTCCTGCTCCGCCCAGAGCGGGAGGAGTCATTTGATGATTTCACAACAGAAAAAAAAAAGGGTTCGAGAAGTGGCTAGCAGTGTGGTGTTGCGTACATAGTACTTAGTTTGACACCACTGCGCTCCATTGCACGTTGGCAGACCTTGAGTTTGGACTTTCAAAACGAATGGTTTTTTCGGAGACGACTTCCTCCTTTTACACAGGCGTGATGATATGCTTTTTTTGCTTTCCTCTTATTTTGTATCGAAAAGTTAATTAAACATATCACCACATAATTTAGACACTTGACTTTACAAACGGCCCGTTATTACGCGGTCCTATATTGGGTGCTGCGGTTCATCAGACTATGCAAACAGTGCAAGGCTCAGTGAACGTGTTAGCTTGCTCGTTTTGCATATTGGCTGAATTTGAGGCTTGCTTTTTAAAGATTAATGGAAGCCGTTGATGCAGTAATGTTCGCAGAGCTAGGTACTGAAATATTTGGAACAAAGGGGCGAGATGATGGTAATTATCAGGCATCTTCTGGGTACGCTCGTCCCATCATAGATCTCATTCATCGCTTTTCATCAGGCGAGATCGAGATCAAAGGCAGCATATTGTAAAAAAAAAAAATGAAAATATGAGGTTTAATATAGTTTTCATGATGGCGATGGTAACGTTCGCGCTCATTGAGTTTTTAGCCCTGATTACCTTGCTCAATCAATCAACTCAGCATACTGCAGTCCACTGCTGGGATTCTCCCAAGCTCTGCTGTGACGGGTGCAATTTTGTGATAAAAAATACAACATTTTTTTTTCATACTAACCTTGAACTGTTTATTACGAACACTAAAAAAAATATCAGCCAAATCGGTTGGGTCGTTCTCAAATGATGCTCCGTCATACATGTGGCAATCGATGTTTATGTTACAGATTTCTCTGTAGCAACTTGAAATCCGAATTTAATATCACAACCATTGAAATATGGGATAGCTGTACACTTCTGGCTAACTTTTCGGGAAATACAGATTATGATTATTTTTATCTTAGTATAAATAAATGTGCATCTTCGTACCGGATGCCGCAATGGTTCAAGTTTCCCAGGTAAGCATATTATATCAAGAAAGAAAGAAAGAAAGAAAGAAAGAAAAATATTTATTTTGGACAAGCACAGGAAATACAAAAATAATATTAAGAAAAAAAAAAAAACAAAAATAAAGAATCTAAAACTAAACAATAAAAAGAATCTAAAACTAAATCAAAAAGAAAACCTGTGCGAGGCCAAAAAGGCTCCTATCTCAGCATGATGCTGCGATAAATGAAATAAATAAATCAACGTGTATGGACTTACTTGTACTGCTAACGTTCATTCACCCATTTCCCTGTATTGTGGGGTAGGCAAAGCCCGAGGGGTGAGCACCGGAGCGAAAGTTTCCATTTGTGAAAGAGTCTCTCTTAATGCAATGTACAACGTACCTTTCGGAGTACCTGTTGTAGTACGTTTACTGAATGGTTCTATAGACATGAAAATACGACTAGGTCTTTTTTTACCTTTCTTTTTTTTCGGATGGGAAATCATCAAATGACTCCTCCCGCTCTAGGCGGAGCAGGAGGGAGTGTCAGACTTTTACTGACTAAAACCTATCCATGTTCCTTCATCGCCCTTTGTGTTCCGGGGCCACGGTATCTCTTTCGAACAGTCCCGCAGCCGACAACAGGAAAAGCAAAAAGCAGCAAAATATTTAGCAGTCGTACTTCTGTTTTCGTTATCCCGTACGTGACGTAACGTAAATTCGAACGATTTCTGAATCGAAAATGCTTTCAAAAGCATTCTGGGTTAAAATTTTGTGACAAGCGCATTTTGTACTTTAAGTAAATTGACATGATAAATAATAAATGTTTAAACTAAATATTACAACGTTCGAAATTATAATTTTTGTTTTTTTTAATTGATTGTGTTTTGCTGACATATTTGGGTTTACTTCGCACTGCCCACTGGTATTGCTGTTAATCAACAAAAAGAGAGTAAAACCAAAAGATGCTCTAGATTTGTGATCATGTAGGTCAGGTCGACCCTAAAAAATAGGAATAGCTTCCGACCTTCCGGCCACGGCACAAGAAGCATTTTCTAATAAAATGGTAAAATATATATTTTGTATCTTAATTTGAAGCGACTTTTCAGCACTGAGCTTAGTCCAAGAGTAATTTACAAAGAATTTAGGTTACACGTGTATAATGTTATCGATAGAATGATTCGTGTATTTTTTTAGTTTAGGAACGACATAGCAATAATTATTGCCTGTAATCCCCGAAGACATAGGTATAGATAAAGATACTGGTCACATTAATATGTCTTCTGTAGTGTAGGTTAGGGGCTGCGCAAACGTGGACACTTTTGTGTCTTGTGTCGGATACAAGCCACCAATGAATATTTGATTTCTATACAACCAGTATGAAATCAGCCACTCGTGTGTTGTTAAGTTGCTCCTAGCTGGAGGCCTTTCACTCAAGGCATCCACAGGATTAGTTCGGTTAAGCAGAAACCAGCCTCTCTAGGTTGAGCTGCGAGAAAAAAAAAAGGCAGACGTAATCATTTTTTGTCCACACATACTCGTTGCCGATCAAAAGTGTTCGGCGCCGGTAAGTTGAAACTAAAAGTCCTCAATAGAAGACACAAGCAACATTAACAAATTTCTTTACTGTTAAGTGTACACTTCCGCCTGACCACCACTAAGCTAATTTTTGCTTGCACTCGCAACATAGAAACGCTCTGTAGCCCCGCCCCGTTGACTTTGTAAAGAAATAATGAATGAAAAGATACCGAATCGGCCGAGCGCACTGATGACGAACGCCAAACGATAGTTATTGTTATTTTGCGCGCCAAAGTTGACGCTTTCCTAACAGGTCCAAACTTTAAGGGGGCGTGGCCGTGGCCTCCGCATGATTTAAGCGAAAAAAAACTAAACTGGTCAGGCGGAAAAGACCACGATAGTACCTAGGTACGGTTACCTGCAGTGAGCAGGAGTAGCAACCGACGACTGTGTCCGATCGCCGCTACAGGACACAGCAACTACGGTTTCCTGTGATGGTGTGCTATGTCGGCAACAAAAAGTATCTACGTTTGTGCAGCGCCTAAAAAGTTGGTAGGTACACCCGCATATCCCCAGTTATATTTGAGTCCCCATGGGGTGAATGTTAAGCGTTAAACATAAATATTTGTCGGTAAAGACAAACTTGACCGAAATCACGTACATGACAGGTTACGGTCAGGGGCGGGGAGGGGCTCAATAATTTGATTGTTTGGGGATCGCACATACAATGTACAGAGCACATCAAGCTATTTCAATAGATTTTCAACTTTATCACTAAAGCGTTAGGTTCTTGATGTGCTGGCGACTATGTATATCCATAACGATACATTTAGGGATTGAAAGGAATTTCATCAATCAAATATTTGAAGTCAGTCGATTGTGGAATACCTTTAACTGAATAATGTTCAATAGTATGCAACATTAGATATGAGGAATGTTTGTTGTGTGTTTGTTTGTTTTATTAAATAAAGTTAAATGGCTAATTTGAAAACGATTTTCATCGATTTTCGTTTATATCGATAGACAGGGAGAGAGAAAAAATTAAAAGATTTTCTACTGCAAGATCTTTTGGGTCATATTTTTCATACCTAGTCATAGTCAAGTCGTGTTAAATTTTTTGCCATTCAGGAAGGAACAGCGGTGGCTCAGTGGTGGCGGACCTGCATGGGCGTGCGCTACGAAGAGGCAATTAGGCTAAGCCTACCCTACCAACTGGGGCAATTATTATTACTAATGAACTATGTAATAAAATAACACTTTACTAAAAAAAAACCAACTCCTGTTCGAATACTTATAGCAATTTTTCGCACCCGTGTTACGTAACTAACTGTGCTGGAAGTTGCTACGAAGCTCGACGCTCACCCGCCAGACGCATCTAATAGGCAAACGCTCTACTAGCCTTAAACCCATTGATAAATTTACGCACACAGCGGCACATTGTTGCATATTTTCGTGTGTATGAACCGCACACATGTATAGATTGCAGCCATTTTTGGGAGGTAACTAACGGCGAGTGTAGCTGGGCTGTAATTGGCTGCTACAATACAAGGTCAGGATTCAAGGTGGATGTTCTTAAGCCCGCGAAATTCAAATTTCCTTACGTTCCTTGCAATTTGCAGGCCAGTGCTTGTTGTATGTTGATTAAAATATGACTACATACGTCTTACAGCCGCAAATGATATAATCATCAACACACAACCTATCACTGGCCTGCAAATTGTAAAAAACGTAAGGAAATTTGAATTTTGCGGGCTACCGTGCAGCAGGGTTGGTTCCGGATCCCTTTCCAATTAAATTAGTGGAGATTTCGTATTATGATATTATCCTGCAAAATTTTGTTGATCACTGGAGTGAAGCAACTCGATATGAAAATAATGCAATTTTATTTGGTAGTATTTTTCTATCGACAGATTAGAAATTATATTTTTCTGAAGCAAGCCATTATTGTTTCATTGTGACAAGCAATTTATATCGCGATCTTGAATGTTTTAATTTTAACATATTAAGTTATTTACACATTTGTTTTGAAACAGAAAACGTACATTTAACAGTAACAATAGTGTAGATATTAATTTTGTTGTGTATTAATTGTTTATTCATCTAACAATGGTGTTTACTTGTGAAGTTTGTGCTGATTATGTGTGTTTGTTAGAAGTTAAAGGCAATAAGTTTTCTCAATTATCGTATGATGACAAGCTTCAAGTTGTGTCTAAAGGTAGATGTGTACCCGAATTACGAGAATTAATCCAAAAATAATATATGAAAATTAACTGATATATTCTGTAACTATCACCCACTCACTTGGATAAGATATTATAGGTGGCCGAATCTTTCTTCTGTTTGCATCGTTAGAAAATCGTGAGTTGAACCTTGAATATTGTGGTGAGTTCTTTACTTCTTGTATTTATAACTTTTGTTTTTAGAGGCTTATTTTCAAATACACACATCAAAAGTGTCTAGGGATCAAGCATTTTTATGCGGATTTCTTGAGATTGAGATGTGGCTTTGTAATAAATTTATGATTTTATAAATTTATATGGATCCTTTTTGGTGCATTTCATAATTTGAATCAGGAACTCTCAATCAAATTCGAGTAAAAGATGAAAATAAGCTGTCAATATTTTCCCTATAAAAACATACAACGCATTGAAGACATTATTAGTGCTACTGTTTCCCTACTACTGATTAAAACCAACGTTATTATGGAGCGGCGACGTCATTTAAGCAGGGAAGAAATGCTCAGAGCCGTGGGAATGATAGAAGCTGGTTCCCGGCAACGTACTGTAGCTTTAGCTCTGAATACAAGTCAGAGTGTTATCAGTCGACTTTGGACACGTTACCGAAGCACTGGTACCGTGGCTGAGCGCCATGGAGGACGGTATCGCTGCACCACACGGAGACAAGACCGATACATTCAAATCTTAACTCGAAGAGCTCCAACAATAACCGCCATGATGTTAGCCGTGAGGCTTCATCACTCTTCAGGGAACTTAATTAGCGACCAAACAGTCAGAAACCGCTTGCATGAAGTGAACCTTCATTCCCGAAGACCGCTACGGGTACCACCTATAGCAATGCACAATCGTAGGATTCGATATCAATGGGCTCTTGAACGCAGAAATTGGGCAGAAGAACAATGGCGTTTCGTGTGCTTTTCTGATGAGTCTCGTTTTGGTATGAGACCGGATACAAGACGTATACGACACTGGAGAACCCCTGGACGCCAACAGCGATTAAAATCCTGCCAGGAAGTCCATCCTTATAGTGGTGGAACCATCATGGTATGGGCGGGTATTTGGATCGGCGGAAGAACTGAGTTGATTTGGATCAGAGGCAACCTCAACGCTCAAATTTATGCTGAGACGATTGTATCAGACGTCATCGTTCCTCTACAAGTGCAAATCGGTCCCTTATTTCAGTTAATGCATGATAATGCACGACCGCACACCGCAAGAGTTG
This sequence comes from Xestia xanthographa, assembly GCA_905147715.2. Lineage (NCBI taxonomy): Eukaryota > Metazoa > Arthropoda > Insecta > Lepidoptera > Noctuidae > Xestia > Xestia xanthographa. The sequence continues at coordinate 14,854,878 of LR990652.1, forward strand.
TAAGACAGACTCTCGCCGCAGCTAACATCAATGTCCTGCCCTGGCCTGCTCAGTCGCCAGACTTGAACCCGATTGAGCATGCATGGGATATGCTACAGAGAAGAGCTCTGCCGAATATGGAGGGTATCCAGTCGCAAGAAGACCTTTTTTTGTTGTTGCAACGAACATGGGCGGCCATTCCACAGCGTGATTTGGATGAACTCATTTTGAGTATGCCAAACCGATGTTCTTGTGTTGTTAGTGTTCGCGGTAGAAACACGGATTATTAATTGTTTAAGTTACCCAATAAAATTTTAAAGAAAACTGTGTTTTCAGTCATTTTTTCGAACTTTAATGTTAGTGGTTCAAATGTCAAAAATCCCTTTATTAGGAAAATGGCAAATTTCTTTATTAATGCAAAGGTGACTTGGTTTATCGTTACTGTGACAAACGAAAACACTTTATTTGATGAATCCTTAAAGAAATTTTTAATTAATATCAATCAGGAGAAAAGTTATTGCAAAAATATATGTTGATCCCTAGATACTTTTGATGTGTATTATAAATCAATAAATGTGACTACTTTGAGGGCCATCATAATTATGTAGAGCGATGTTGTGGAGTTGCGCGTTTTATTTTTTTTGCTATCATTATTTCGTGGCCCATCCTGGTGGACCTCTGAACGCCGCTGCGGACCCGACTTAAGAGCAGTAAGTCGTGGGTTCAAACCCTGCAGGCTGGCGTATTACTATGAGCTATTTATTTCATCACCATTGCTCTCAATACGGTGAAGGTAAACATCGTGAGGAAACCGGCATGTCCTAGAATCAAAATTCGATGACATGTGACATCTTCCAACCCACACTGTGGGGGATTATGACCCATTCCCTCTCGTAGAGTAGTCCATGCCCCAGCAGTGGGAACATTATAGGCTGATTATGTAAGGTGCTAGCGGATTAATATCCCAGATTGATATTGCGCCCGACGTAAGTATGTACGGTCGACCAAGCTATTTGGTTTATATTTTAACATTGTATAATGTAAACCAACGCTACTTGTTCAAGTTATCTTCATTTTTATTCACGCACCCACACGCATTCTTCGCTCAATGGTAATTTCAGAGAGTACCAGTAATATCCTGTTTCGCAATAAAAAATAGACTTTAGCTTCAACCAGCAAGTTGTAATTGTATTCATACTCTTCGTTTTTGCACAGTCCGTCTACACATCGTTGGATTCCATTACTAACACTTTTTATTGTTTCGTTTTAATTATTTAGGTTTATTTTTTATTCTGGCTAGACTTTTCGATTCAGAAAACGTACTTCCTTAAGTGTTTGTGGTTCGGTAATATTCCTTATTAAGCTCTTAGCAGTTAGGTAATATTGAAGTAGTCTAACAGTGGTGACTCAGAATGATGAGTGAGGAAGGTTCCGTCTCACGACGATATAGGCCGTGTCGACGGCACGTTCGTGTTCCACGCACGCCTCAAAGAGAGTCAGCAAAAGGAAGGGGTCCGCAAGGGTCGATGCCTGTCGGGGCTGAGGGACTGTTCGAAAGAGATACCGTGGCCCCGGAATACAAAGGGCGACGAAGGAACAATGGATTGGTTTTAGTCAGTAAAAGTCTGACACTCCCTCCTGCTCCGCCCAGAGCGGGAGGAGTCATTGGATGATTTCCCATCCAAAAAAAAAAGGTAGAGTCTAGTCTATAAAATCCATACTAATATTACCCATAAATGTGATACTAACCCATACAACAAAGCCGCGGTCAAAAGCTACTTAAAAAAAATTAGTAAGGTATATATTGTCATTCATATAATCTTGTTGAAATTGTAACTCATTAGCCACGTACTTTGTGGTGTCCCATTTTATGGGTATATAACAGAAAATAAATATGTGTGAAATACAGTCTCTGTTTATGAGTCGGGCAGGTTCTGAGCAGAAGTGAGGAAAACAATGCGGAGCTATTACCCGAGGCGATGGGCAAGCAATCTGCCACTACTTATCTACGATTTATGGCGAGATATAGCCCCACCGCGGTATCTACGGGGCATTCAATAAGTGTTAGGGCTGTGGGGTTGATTATTTGTGGCTGAAAATAAGAGGAAATAACATTATCCTCTTTCTAGAGCAAGTTGGGTAGAACGCGTAAATAAAAGACTGTCTTTTAAAGTAGTCAACATGATATCAAATTTATTTTATTTTTTATTGTTCTGTCTATCTTTAAAAACGTGGTTTTGAAATTAAACGTATCCAAACATTAAGCATTTTCCTAATTGAAAATGTCCTTTCTTGAGATGAAAAAAAAAATATCATGTGTTTTATTTAGATTTTACTTTTTCGCTATCCTATTCCTAAAGATCGATAATCGATTAGGATGTTTAAAAATTTTCATTTATTTATTTAAGTAATTATTTATTTATGTAAAATAGCGTATATCGACGATATGCACAAAAGTGTGTATCTGACTATCTGCAGTGTCGGTTTAAGATAAATTGGAACAAGTCGTCCATTATACCGGGGCGTCCATCTATCATAGCTGTCGTGGTCTATACAATAGCTCGCAACACACGTTTTTTATACGATACCACAATAAATCTCACGCATACAACGAAAATCAATTAAAATTCTAGGCTGATCGTGACCATGGGTTATATAAATCATGATGATACCTACCTACTTTTAAATGATTTGAACATGTACGTATATAGGTACCTATCATGTTTAAATATCTATAGAATATGTGGGGAAAGCACCATGCAACACTCTAGTGCGTTGTTAAAACCATAAATCATCAGTTATTGTTTCAAAAATCTTGCCAACGTTAAAATCTGTAGTTTTTCTAAGTGGTTGCACTGGAGAACTATTCCTCTACGCCCCGTGCACACAATGGCCAATGATTGATGAAATTTTGCACGTGAATGGGACTATGGAGTCGGTAACAGCAATGTGGCCGACGGGTGTCATTGTGACCAGATGACATTAGTTGAATCTTTTGAATTGTGCAAGAGCAGAGCCATTTTTTTTGTGGCGACCTGATTGGCGCAGCGGTAGTGAGGCTGCCTTACGTTCTTAGGGTCCCGGGTTCGAATCCCGGTCGGAGCAAATGTTTGTGTGATGAGCACGGACATTTGTTTCCGAGTCATGGATGTTTATATGTATATTAAGTATGTATTTACAAAACAAAAAGTATCTACTATATCTATTCACATATTAGGATTGGTTATGGAATAAATTATCATAGCCTCTCAAATGTAATTTTGATTAAATTATTTGCAGCTATGGCGTTTGGATTTGGGCCCGGTTGATGGCAATAGGATCGCCCCCTATTATTCGGAGATTATAGGCGTGATGTTATGTAACATTTAACTATTCAGCGTCAAAACACGATAATAACAAACTGGCAGCATTATATCAATGTCCAAACCATAATTTGGATGATAAATATTCCAACATATCATTACTGCGTAAACAGAGTTAGCCGTACAATATCGTGGGATTGAAATCGCGAATAATCAGCGTGTGATAAATTGGTATGTGTCGTCGCCATTAGATATTCAGGCTTTCCATGGAAGCTCCCATGTGATCCATCAAAACTGTCGATATGTGTGACGCGGTCTTAACAATATCGTGTACATTTAGGGTTAAACTACACAAGGTTTAAAAGGTTTATGTAAATGTAAGTTGAGGTTGAATGTGATTGTTGTTTATTATGTTGAATACGTGATATATATTTTGGATTATTTACACAATTTTGTAGGTGATTAGGCAACTAATTAGTAAACTCATGCATTACTTGCATCATTTTGATTTAACTCTGATTAATTAGGTATATATATTTATAAACATATACATAACAACTTATACAACATTATAACAACAACTTATATAACAACTAATACATAACATATTTATAAAAATTAATATATAATTACAATAACTATTATTGTACTTATTCTTCTTACACATATTCTTGTAGAATATTCCAATGGACAAATCATTGGATATTTAAAGGCGTTTGAAGGCGTGCTAATACTTAAACTTAAAAAGGACTTTTTTATGAATGTATAAGTACCGTTAACGAAGCCGAAAGGCGCTTGTTCTCACCGTATTTGCATTTTTTTTTGGTATGCGACACCATAACTTCTAATTACGAAGTTATTGGCGGGGTCAAAGTTCCAACTTTTTACAACTTTTTTTTTAAATACAAGTCTTTAGTGTTAATTTTACTTTAAATATCTCCATGCCCACCGTACATTCCGTGCATACATCAGCACAGTGTTTTGAGTGCGTTACATTGAGTCTTTATAGGACGTGATATTTCACCCCAAAAAAAAAAAGTCGGGTTCCAGAATGTTTGCGTAGAGTTACTTAGTTTGATGTACAGAATGATTGGTTGACGGCTTCGTGAAGCGTTGCTTTGCTTTTGCGTTGCCTTGTTTGTATTTCTATCGTTGCAAGTATTACAGTATTTTCTAGCTCAGGTGGCCTACCATGACGTCTTAAAGCAGGATCGTTTTATTCTTGTTCGAGTGTGGGTAAGAGACGGAGCTCTAGGGAACGTCTAGCGTCATCTCTTTCCCTCACTGGAATAAGATTAAAACGATCCTGCTTTATAAGACGTCATGGTAGGCCACCAGTACCTAATAGGTACTGAACGCCGGATTGTATCATTTATGAGCGAGTTCTCTCATCTTAGCTTTAATACTTTTTCGCGTGACCTACACTACCTACAATGGTTATATCTTACGATATTCATTCATACATCTATGGAATTACCACTTTTTACGTTTTACTCTCAAGGTCCTTAATTACTAAGCACCTAGATTGCAACTTGTGGATTAGTAGATAGCGGCCGTCTGCCGTCCCACAGAGTGGGACGTTTCAGAATGACATGTCACGCTACGTCCGATTGGTAGCCGCTTGGCCGTGTTGTATAATTTGTAGGTACGAGTATCTCTCTAAAATATGAACAATTTTAGAGATGCTGCCAGCCTTCTGGGCACTTTTCCTGTTGACAGCGATGTGGACGAATTTTTCGACGCCCTTGTAACCCATTTTGATACTTGTAAATATTTTTATTTCTATTATAGAGTTAGTATGTAAATAATGTAAATATTATAGCAAATAAAGAACTTTCTGCCACGAAAATTTTAGAGACTGCTAGAATAACCGCCAATTGCATCTCGGGCCAAACACAGTGAAGGTTTCCGTCGGATGAATATTTATATACGCTTTTTTCATCTGTCGGTTGTACTTATATGAAGAGCGCCACCATTGTATCATCATTGTGGCACAGAATACACCTTCCATCCAATTTTCATCGTTTTAATGCAAATATTCTCCAAGTGAAATGACTGTATTATATCCGATTAGCCGGTGAGACCTACTGAAAGATATGACGAAGTTATGGGTTCCATTTTTGCCATTTGGCTACGACAACCTAAAAATCTGTTTATTACCCATAGCTTTTCTTCAATCATAGTGTACTAAATACACAGTAACTACACTAAAGTTATTCCCAAACCCCATAGGTCAGTTTCACAGTGCTCTTTAAGGGTGACAAGATTTTCGAAAGTCCTCAGGACAACAATGTCTTTTTATAACGAACACTAAGTTGCGCGGAGGTACTCCAGCCTGATGTAAGAGCATGTTAAAGTACCCTCATTGTGTGTCGAGGTGACACCGTACCTATTGTGTTCGAAAGGACGCTTCCCGGGTAAATATAATACATGTACACCGAGTAATGATGTGCTTACATTAGTCGCGTATTTGTAATGGGATAGTTCTGAGGTAAAAGCATGTCGGGTTTGTTTTCATGTGAGGTTGTAATGTCGTGTTATTGAGGGGTAATATGACTTTTACATGTCTTTGAGAGGGATAAGTTTTTGAGAAAGACGGTGAGATAAACTGCGGTATGGATTTTTTGGGCCTTTCAATGAATTTGTCAAGAGGACGTTGTTAGTTAACTTTTGTAAAATTATCTGTGGATAATTGAAAAAATATTATGGCGGCGTAAGTTTCGATTATGACCATGTGCAACTTTATGCAATAAATGCGACTAATTAGATCGGAAATAAGATTTTTTTCTAATTGTTGTAGTACGTATTACGTAAATTGCAGATTACTGCTTCAGTATTCTTGTTTTACCCAAATATCCTGAAATATACATCTAATTTATAGGCGAACAGTACAAAGTTACGTCGTAGTGATAAGCCAGAACATTACCCATAATCGGAAAAAAAACTCCAATTTAAATAAGAGATATCTTTGTCGAGACTTCATTAAGAAACCAAGTCTCTTTGAAATTAAATTCAGTGACCGAGTCTGCGAGATAGTCGACACTTAACAATTTATATTTTTGGTGAAACAAACCCTGTGCTGTTTAATATAGTGGTGAGATTCATATACTTATTATTTTCCGCAGATGTCTTCCGATGAATGAAACGAGAGGAAACTTCCTCGAAGCCAGCAAGTTACGTGAGTATCTGTGATTTATTATAGTCAAGGAAAACATTAAATTACTCTATGGAAAGAGCATAATATTATTATTATCTGTGGTAAAAGGAAAAAATGTTTTTCTTCCTTTTATACATGGCCACGATTTTATTGATTGGGTTTTTAAATAGACACTAACAATATTATATAAATGCTCTAAAACTTAAGCTACAACATTGTTGTAAGTATTCACTTTTTATGAATAGCATCAAAACCTTTATTTCTACGCAAAAAATAAAGCCACCATTTCAAAAGAGAGTTCTTGAAATAACATTATGGAAACAAAATTCAACGTTTACCTCAAAAAGAACCGTAATGCGGGATTGACAGTTGACAGCGTGCAAAAGGCGGGAAAATAAAAAAAAAGCATAGAAAAGTAATTTTCTCGTGCAAATTCGTTTCTAGAGAGGAAGCGTTATAGTGGAGTGTCCTTACCGATCACAGTAATACGTAACAACACGAAAATTAAAGAACCGTTTTATTTGAGCCGTATTCGTTGGGAAACGTATCTCATTATGTGCCATGGAAATAAATTGGGACAGAGTATTTGTCGAACACTTGGTTGCCGCTCCCGATCCGCTTCGATTCAATTTGCCCCAAATTTAATTGCAATTGAAATGGTTGAGTGAAACGAAATCCGCTCGTGGAGATTATCCTTTACGTAAAACGATGAAAAAGGTCAGGTAATTAATTTTAATAAGTGTTTAAAGCTCTAAAGTGGCTGAAAATGTTTGGGATTATTTCATTTTGTGATTATTACAAGTAGTTTTGGGCGATGGGGATTGTGATAATGCTAGATTAATGCTTTGGGCTTTACAGGCTGTATATTTTAACTCGGGACTTAAATATTTTCAACGGAGTAATTTATTCTTAAGTGCTCTCTTTATCTTTTTGTTAAAATGATTTGTGGTGCGCAATAAAGTAGTTAAAATATCATCTAAGAGAAAGATTTTCGTATCTCAACGTTGTGCGGTAAGTTCACACATGCTGGTAAATTCATAGGGGAATATATTCTTTGAACATAAATATAAGTACCTAAGTTACGATGCGTGGCCGTACTTGTGTATTATTATAAATTCACAGTACAGTTGAATTATTTACTTCATTATAATATACATGTATGTTTTCATCCCATCTACGCGAAACCGCTTTTTGAATTTGATGCATCTTGTGTTCAGCACCAAAGAAATCGAACGCAAATTGTTTGAATAAAGACTGGCTGGTACGACGGCCCATAGTCGCGCCGCCCGCGCCGCCACGCCGGGGCCGGCTGAATAAAAAAAAGAAATCAATTTAAAAACGCGTGAACTACAGCCCGCGTTTTCGTCTATTTTCACGGATTGTTAGAAATTCATGGTTTTGTTTTGAAAAATGAGATCTTGAAGTGACAGTTAAAGTATAGAATTAACTCTGACAGTATTAGAACTGACGCAAGAAATGTGATGAATAATCTATTACCTGCTAAATCCCGGGAGAAATATAAGTTTTAGTTGTTTTATTATTAGATACTATTTAATTTCAATTTAGTTGTTACTCTATGTTTTATTAAATAATAATATTACAATAAAATATGAGGCGCCTTTTATTTTCTCATAGTGGGTGTTGAAAAGTAGGTGTAACTCGGGCGCAAAATATATTTTTGGCTCGGGCGACGTACTTTGAATCCCTCGCTACGTTCAGGATTCTACTAAGGAGTTCCTTCGCTACGCTCGGGAATCTACTCTAGAATCCCTCACTTCGCTCTGGAATTAAAAAAAGCGCTCTCGCTGTAAAAATATTATTTTGCTCCCCTATGATACAATCTACTATTAAATAGTACATCACAACAATATTGATACGACACAAAACAGAGTTTAAATAGTGTCAATATTCAACACAAAATATATGATCATTAATCAAATAATTTAAGGTGTCAACCGACGAATCAGTTAGCTAAGGTCAAAATTTGTTCGACATTTATGTCACAAATATTCCGAGCCACTATGACAGCGGTTGTCAATATTGACGAAGGTGCACCGAATATTGGAACAGTAGGTACTATAGGGTCCGATAATAGGTCAAAGTTGAGTGTCGTGTTACCAGCCAGACATTGGGAAGGCCGTTCTCAGAGGGTTACACCATCTATGTCAACGCACTGAATTAGATTTGAAAATCGAATGTCAATATCCAATGATATTATAAAGAAGATACGCCATGTTCATACTGAATGGCGTTCAGATATCGTTGCGAGTAATTTAAAACTACGACAGCGATAGATAATACGGAACGTATAAGATAGAAAGAGATAGCTAGCTATCAAAGTGCAACAATTGTATCACTTTGTCCTCAACAATTTGTGCGTGCTAGTGCGATATCTACCTCTTTTTACTATATAATATCATTGTCAATATCTTCTTTTTTATTCCTGTTTTTTTTTTCGGGCCGTGGAATGTATTATTTGTGTTCGTATTATTGGCTGTTGTCAATCAAAATGTCATTTGAAAACAGAAGAATATGCTAAGTAATCAACAGCTACCACCTGATTCGAAAAACCACTTTTTGACAACACAAAATAAAAATACGATATTAAGATAAATACTTAACATGTACAGAAAGCGGAGGAAGAAAAATCGTTACACGTATCTCACATCAAGGCTCATATAGAATGGGAAGCCAAAAAAGGAAAGAATAAAACCTTTTTGTACAATTCCTTACGCACGCACCCTCGTTTCGGAGATACCTGACTTCATTCTACACGTTCAATTTGATAGCGAAAGATACTAGTAGGTCAAGATATAAATTGTATCGTTTTTTTTTAACTTAGGGCTGCTTCGTGTTGTTATTTGTGCGTCACTGATGAGATTAGGTTCTGGAAATTCGGTACGTGCAAAGTTTTTTCTTCTGGAAGTTCCCAGAAGTAATAATACTTATATCTCATAATCCTTCGCCGTTTTGAGAATAGTAGGATAAATAAATTACAAGAAGTCATATTTCATCTACTTACGTTCATATATTCATCTACTAACCCACGTACTATAACTCTCAAATCTAAGCCGTTACTACTCATCATCATCAGCCTATTAATGGTCCCACTGCTGGGACACAGGCCTCCTCTCTATGAGAGGGAATGGGCTGTAATCCATCACGCGGGCCCAGTGCGGATTGGTAGATGTCACATGTCTTCGAATTGTTTGGTTCTGGGACATGCCGGTTTCCTCACGATGTTTTCCTTCACCGTTTTGAGAGCCTGTCGCCTGTCTGGGTTCGAACCCACGACTTACTGTTCGTAAGTCGGGGCCGCCACCACTGGGCCACCGCTGAAACCCAATAACAATTTGCCCAACCTGGGAAGCGAATATGGGACCTCATGCTCAGCAGTCGTGCTTGCGACTACTTGACCAATGAAGCAGTCACTTATAAATTATATACTTGAATAATTATACTCGTCCCTTAACGATATACAGGTGACTTTTTTATCCCTTTCCAAAAAAAAATGGGTATAATAGGTGTAGAAGCAAATGGCATAGGTTTAGTAATGTTAAAGAAAAAAATTATCAAATTATTTCAAAATTAAAATCATACGCTAATGCGTATGATTTGAAATTCTATATTTTTTTCAAAATTTCTCTTTCTTTGTTCTAATATGAAGAGTTTAATTGAAATTTGTAGCGTTTTTTGATGATGGATTAATTTTTTTCTAAGCTGTGGAAAAAAAAAACTAGGTATGCCATGATAAGCTTCTACTCCGTTCACCTAATTTACCCATTATTTTTTTTGGAAAAGGATAAAAAATCATTCTGTAGAACTTTTAAGAGGACGCATTGGAAATCATGTAGTCAATGATCTCAATTTTTGTCAGTAATTACAAAACAAATGAAAATATAAGTTGGTGACCTGATAATTCATGATAAAACCCTTATTTTGTTAGTTTTCAATACATGATTAGGTAACTTTTGTAACAGAGAAAAAAATATCAAACATACCTCTTTTTAAAAAGAGATTCACATTTAATGGGCAAACGGGACCAATTTAAGCCTCTTAACTTTCTCCGTAGATGAGCCTATACATACTCTTTAAAATTATAGAAGGAATTTCTGAAATTATCGTTCCCAACTGAATTAAATAACAAAAACCATTTTGTCGTTTACGTCCTTTAAGTTATAAGCTAGCAATCCTCGCCCCGCTCAGACGCCCAGTCCCCCGCTCAGTCCCGATGCGCGCGTGCCCGGTTTTAGAACGATGCCTCGCCTTAACACGACAAGCCCCACTTTTCTGTCTACCCTTCGCAGAAATACTAGCAGCATATTATGTTTTTAGGGTATTAATCAGCATGTTTTGTTCAGGTCTAGCGAACAAAGGAGACACCAACATGTGGGTGATGTTACGCGGTGACAAAAAACTTTACATCCACTGTTTATATCTCGAGAACACGCAAACAAAGGAACATCATAACAGGTGTGTTTCTTGTTACTTTGTTTTAATGTAACATGTGCATTTTAATGCTGAACATAATAATATTATGTTTAATAAGATTTGAATGGGAATCGATTTATGTTTCAACGTTAATTTCGCACGGTTTACCTCATTTTTATTATTTTACGAAACCTTTTAAACTTCAAATAGGAACTTCTTTTTTACCTTTTCCCAGGAGTGGGACAATATGGGCTAACTAAAATAAATATCTTTCAGTAGCAATAAACAAAAGATTTTGACTAAAAATTAAATCGATAAACCATTAATTTGATTGACTGTCTTGTCAAATAAAATATTCGAAAACTCACAATTAACTTTGCTGAAAGTAAATAACATCGGAAGACAGAAAGCATATAACTACATGTTTTATTTGTTGAACATGGCGACCAAATTATAGTTATTAATACCCTTTCTATTACAATGTACCCTTAAGATATATATTTACTTGACAATATTTAACTTGAAGGCCCATTTTATTAAGACAAACTTTCTCGTTTACAGCGCAACTTTGGCCATTAACGTCACCAAAATCCTATCAGCGGAGACTCAAAATATTGGTAAGTTAACATTTTGATACAAACTTGGCTGAAATATCGCTATATCATCATTGCGCGTCCTTAGCTACAGTTTCAACATCGAAAACATCTTTTAACTTTATTTCCACCAACTTTCAGTAAAGTGAAAATTCTGATTTACCGTTTATCTGCTCGGTCTGCGTTTTCGTTGAGAAACTCGCAAAACATTGACGGCCAATTTATTTATAGGGTGATTTAGTTTTTTATGTAGAATAAATTTCAATTACAGCCGACGGGCGAAGTAATAAGCTCCGTCTGAGTCGGCAGCTTTTTCAATGCGGTCACAACCACAATACGATAAATTACCGGCCTAATTCGATCCGCTGCTCGTAATGTGGGTTCATCAAACATCTTGTTTGTGAGACATAAAGTACAATAGAGGGCAACCTCGACCCGCCCGTGGCATTAGCAACGTCTCCGCAATTTCGCTCTACTTTGTCTCCATTGCTTGCTGTCTCCACGGTCACGGGGCAAATGAGAGATGAAAACGGTACGACGAGGTTTCTTTTCAGACTTAGAATGGTCCCCAGTATCATTAGTTACACGATACGATACAACAGGCTTTGGAAGGGGGAATCCTTAGAGCGGACCGCAATCGTTGATTAAACGAGTTATTCCTTCTTAGATCGAATAAAAAGGTCATTACAAGAAACCTTTGATAAGGTTTTAATTAAAAGTAGGAAGCCATAATGACGTCGAGTTTCCTGGCTGCTTATTCATAATAATTAAAGGGGTTGCAAAAATTTTCTCACATGGCACGCAAAAAGAGAAACGCAAACGCAACATTCAAGCCGTATGTTTATGAGTTCCCTAGTTTTCAAAGGGAAAGATATTGCACTCCGTGCTCGTATTTGAGGAACAAGAGTGTAATTCCCCGAGGTTTTGTCTTGCGGCAACACATCCTACAAATGAAAAGATGCCGACATTCAAAGCGAGCTGGTTCATTTTTAAATTCTCGCTGTGGCCGGTTCGGGGCAAAAACTCATGTGGGTTCGCAACTAATGGACTTTTTAAACGTATTTCGTTTCTTTCGTTCATTCTTGCATTTACATTGAAGCTTGCCCAGTGTATTCTGATCACGTGGCGCTACTTACAGTGTTGCGTCGCGTAGATTCAGTTACGATTAGTTTTAATTTCGCTCCCGGGAAACTGAAACTATTCTGTGCTCGACTGAGTCGTTGTTCTCTTGTGAGATTTATTGCTAAAGTTTGCTGTAGTGAAGCGTGTTTTAAAATGGTATGTACTCATTGCATTGCTTGGACTTCAACGGGTATATATATTGTTTGTCACCCGCCGTCTCTTTGTTCTTTGTAAATAGCTCAACGATGTTAGGAAATCTTTTACTGTACTTACCTAAAACTAAGTCCCTCTTCGTCCATTAAAATAGGTAATTATTTAGTCCCATAAACGGCTCTTTTTTAATAGATACAGACACAGCTTGTGTATTCAAGAACAGCAGACATAGCGCAGTTTTCCACAAGCTCGTAAAGCTTTGAGGGGATGAGACATTGCGATTCATTCTCGCATTTAAAAGCAAGACTGTAATTTCACAGGCCTTTGTCTCGAGCCCGTGCGGGACGGCTTGCAGGAAAATATGCGCATTCAAAATGGATTTTTATCGCTTTTCAAGTGGTAGGCTTTAGCTGTGTAGTCTGTTCTGAATACTTTAACGATCTATACAATGTGGAGATGTGTCGTATTGTTTGTTGAATGGAGTATTTTTATATTGGTTGTTTGTGACCTGTTGAAAGTTAAAAAAGTAAGGCGTTATTTGCAAGCTGTGGTAAAATTTATGCATTTGTGTTTCTCAGTATATAAACAGCAGTAGTAAGTAATACTCTTGGCGCAAAATAGCCCATTATAATCAGTATTATACTCGATAAGTAAGTAAACTCTCAAACCCGATAACTTCGACAATACTTTACCTTAGCTCAAAGTTTTAATTAGCTGAGTTCGCAGGGAACAACTCATAAAGTTTCCAAATAATATGGCAGCGACCTGCCGAACTGTGATGGTCAGTTCCACTTCCATACCTAGTCCCTCGGTTGTTAGCTTAGGACACTTTATGTACGTAGATGTGCAAGTGTTCCAAAACCTTGTAAGACAGGGACTTGTTTAGAGTAATTACAGTCGAGAAGGGGCCTTATTTACCATGTCGTACCTGCAATATTCAAATGAGACAAGCTTAAAACGTCCTCCCCGACAAACGCTTACAGCCACTAATTGGGCGATACTCACATGACACGCTTGTATATTATTTTACGTCACAGATACTTTATGCAGCGTGTGGCCTTATTCAGAGTGAGCGCATGACTGGGTCACTGTACTCTTGGAAAGTTCACAGTATTGATTTTATTGCGCACGCCCGAAAATATAAATGGAATCTGGTGGCGTACGGAACTGGCCATTGATTTCATAGCTGTGAATAGAGGACGGCGCGGACACGTTTCTACATCCATGCATCAATTAGATAGGATTTCCATTCAGAGGAGGTGCAACGTAATACTGTTAACACAGGAGTAAAGTAATCCGTCGAGTGTAATGCGCCGTAACCAAATTGAATTAACTTGATGAATACCCGACGTGTGTCAACGAGGGGATGTTTTAAATGTAATTACTTTATGATTCAACAAATTTATCAGCTAGATTATTGAACATCTTCTTTTTCACAGGTTTCATCGATTTAGTGGAGATGAAGAATGGAATCGAGTGCCAAACTTTACTGGCTTGCAGACTCATTGACTCCAGCCAGCCGTAAGTCAATCACATTAATATCCATAAAGAATATAATATTTAAGTGCTCTCTCATAAAACTGCGAACTGTCAGATATTTGTTTTGTGAAAGAATGAAGTTTATCCTTCCGTCGCAGCTTTACATTACGAGGGAAACTTGCAGACAGTAATAATGCGAAATTTATCAAGATGTCGGAGCCACGTGGCGAGAAAGTTTGAACCTAATTCTGTGTGATATAGACCACAGAATATAGTAGCACGGAGTCGTCGCGACAGCGTCGTTACGTAATTATTAGACGCTCGACGCCGCCGCGGGACGTCGACCCCGGCTCGACTTTGACCCACTTCTTACTCTAATTTTCGCGTCTCAACCCCGTAGACAACTTCGTCTATATACAGTCTATAACTTGTGATAACTACCGGGAAGCCGCGCGTGGAAGGGGAACTTGTTAATATTCTGAAAGCGTCGCTCTTTAATATGTGAAATAATTTTGTACTTGTACCTTTGTGACACTCCAGTTCATTTAAAATGTATCGACACGCGCGCCCACATTTAACGACTACCCAAGTCCCCACATCCTGCACAAATATTTTGCCAACATCAGCCTCTACTAAAAGTTTATATCCAATGTAATGTTTTCTTTCCATTACCTATGATTCGGAAGGCTCTCCACAAGGCCTGAATAAAACAACATTATGCGGCCGAGGGAAAGGTTCTATTTTCATATTTTCTTCAAAACGGATCGGTACGTTTTATCTTTTAAGTAGGCAGACAGTAAATATTTGATTTTACTTGTTTGTTAGGCACCTAAATTTACTCAAGGGCTAATATTATGCGTGCGCATTAGCATAATATGGGTGCGTTTAAAAATCAGAATTTCGTTATTCTAAACTGTTCCTACTGCTACTTCCACTTGTTAAAACATTTAGAAGAATGTCATCTATAATGAAATGATTTTATTTTCACAAACTAATTCACTAAAAATTATACAAGTCACCCGCTGTACCATTAAATTTACAAATATTTGTCAAAGATAGATAAATTAATAGTCCTTTACAAATAAACGCTACTGTAAAAAAAAGATAAATCAAGAACAGAACAACAAAAAAACAAATACAACAATACACTTTAACTTAGCTCCTAAGTTGGTGTAAAACACGGATTTCCTATAGCTCTTCATTCTTGCGAATAAAATCACAATAAAACTTGCTCCTCAAGTTACGGGGCCGCCGCCTTCAAACTTTGTCATATTCAAATGTTCCTCTGAAACTTGCTTTATTTACATATTCGCACTCACAACACAACAGCCTATTAAAAGTAAACAGAGTTTGTGCCCTCTGAAGATAGGATTTCCTTACATGTAGTATCTTATTTTTGGCACGCAGAAGTTATTTTGGATTGGTATTTTTAGGCCTGATTGCACCACACATCACTAAATACGTTTAAGGATATTTAGCATTCTGTCACGTCGTCTTCAAACGGTTGACTGAAATAGAACGATGATTTAAAATCTTTAATCGCTAAATGTGTGTGGATTTGCGGTGCAAGCGGTCTCTAAACTATACGAAATATATTCATGACATATAATTATTGCCTGCAAAACTTAATTTAGATTTATTCAGAAATAATTAATAAAAATACACTTACGATTAATTACTGAAATACTTTATCGACCATTTCAGAAATATTGGCCCGGTTTGAGCTCATATTTAATTAACAAAAAAATACGAATAATATCACGTGAATATCACGATAAAATACTTTATTAACAGAGAAATTGAATATTGCAAGGATCGCAATCCAATTCGAGCCGAGCGAACAGATTGCACCGTCATTCCATTCTCTAAAAATTTGATCGAATCGAAATTACATTTTGATTTACAACGCATTGTACCTGCGTGCGATGTATGCATTTAACAGGGAAATTGATCGAAAAATTCGAGATGAAAACCTGTTCAGGTATTTGTTTGTGTCCAGGTATTTTCATCGTTAAAATAGTTGTTATTTTAGGAACACATTTGCATACCTACATAGGTGTACAAAATGTTATGTAGTTTATTAATTGAAAAAAGCCGTGTAATTAAACTCTCCTCTTTTTTGACGTCGGTTCGCCCAAACAAAGAATTATCCTACAAAACTTGACCAATACGGAATGATTAAAAACACTGCAGAGTTTCGAAATTCAAATATCGTAAAAGGGATGTGTAATCTTGGTGTACAATAAAGAAAGTACGAAGGAAACCCTTTTAGTAACTTCACATCTTACATCAAAATAAAAAAGAATCTACATAGATACTCATGTATTTTTATATATCTATCTCAAACCTACAGAAATTAATTAAGACCGCGCAAACATTTTTCCGTACGTTTCCCCATACATATGTAGGTAAGCAATTAGTAGAGGTTTCGAGTAAAAGGCGAGCTCGAGGAAAATAATTTCAGTTCGTTATTTAGACCCCAGTGGGTGTAATTGGTAGGCTCTCGTGTCCCACCCCGGCGTGGGGACGATGTGGTTGTACATCAAACAAAACGGTCTAAATTACAGCCTTTTAATTTTCGACAATTAATAAATTGAATGGCTTTTCTTTGTGCGGGAGCCGGCTGTATGTCGCCAGGGGGGGATACTATTGTATCGTTGTCGACATGTGCTGGCATTGTGTTTGTTCAAAGGTTCTGTTATGGCCTTGGGATATTGTTGTGTGTGCGTGTTTGTATGATAGTCATTACATTTTATTGTCCTGATTATTTGGGAAGTTGTTGATTTCTTTAATTTTCGTTTTGAAGGTTAACGATGTAACGATATCATTAACACAGAAAACGGGATTATCACCATGTTTACTATTTGTATTAAGTTCCCGATATTTTGGCGCTGTTGCAAGCACTATGATCATGGATAAACTGAAGTTATTGCGAGTGGGTGTTACCGTGTTAGTTAGTGTTAGTGTTGGTAAATATACCGTTTTTAGTGTTAATGATAATGTTAGTGACCATGTCAGTTTAAAAACTGATGTAATGATGTTGTTCATTTTAAAATATCCGTTTTCTATAGTTGCTGCCAGTTAAGATCGCAATAGCGGTCATTGCCCTTTCCCTAATATCTTTTCGTACGAACCAAAACAAATGAACCAAGTATCGTTTTTTATTAGAAAAAATGTTGAAAATCACGATTGATGACGATTTAAGACTTGTACAGGCTTATTTTTGGGTTTCAAAGTTAAGAACTTTAATAAATGAAGGTGGGTCAATGACCGCTATTGCGATCTTAACTGGCAGCAACTATAGAGCAGTGATTCTTACCTGTAATAAATCTCTTTAAACGCTTTTAGTGTTGAGGAACTTATTTTGGCCTATAAAGATGCTCTCAATCAACTTACAGAATTCTACAACATTCTAATTAAAAGGCCACTTTATCTATAGTGAATGTTACTCTTAAAGAAAGAGCGCCAAGATTGTTAATTACACACTAACCAAACTATATATTTAAAACTAATTTAAAGCCCGCTATTTGTCCACAGATACAATAACTCAATCCAGTTCGTAACTAAATCAAGTGGCGGCAAGTTGGCATGTGATGCGCTGAAGTTACGCCCGCCCGGCGTCCGTCAAGACGGTGGTATGTACCCTACTGTAATCGTATTAGTTTTAACTTTGTTATGTTACTTAATCTTTGATTTAAATTGGTTTTGTCTTTCTTTGTTACGGAGTGAGCAGATTGGTGTCACTTTTGTTTTATTGTAAACGCTATGGTGTAAGAGTTATCAAGTTATCGTCGTGGTAAAACGTTGGTTAGACAACAAAAGTTTTTAGCGTTGCTCTCTGTCTAGGTTAGTACGTTTAAATTTTTCTCAGTAGTTTCACACGGTTACACGTTATTTGATTTTGTAAAGAAACTCATTAGGACATTTAAAGAAAATGGTTTCTTAGTTGAGGTCTTTTATGGTTCCTTCTGTTAGATTAACTTTCGTTATAAACTCAGTTCTGTTCTTTAGTTATATGGTGACTGTGGTCTTGTTTTTTTTTTTTTGGATGGGAAATTATCAAATGACTCCTCCCGCTCTGGGCGGAGCAGGAGGGAGTGTCAGACTTTTACTGACTAAAACCCATCCATGTTTCTTCATCGCCCTTTGTGTTCCGGGGCCATGGTATCTCTTTCTAACAGTCCCGCAACCCCGGCAGGCGTGACTGTGGTCTCAGTTTCAGAATTTGTGTCAAAACCAGCCGATGTTCTAACACTAACAAGATTACTTCGGAGGATGCTTTTGAATGTCCCTCCTTTGATAACATTACTGTCTCCGAGATTTGGTTCTGTGCCACAAAATTATAGGTTTAGATTTTGATGTATGAATAACGCATAAAATCGAAAACCCCTATAAACAATATTGGCTATAAAAAGGGACAAATAAAAGCTTCTGAAAATATATCAGAATCATAATATAATATGACCCATGGGTTACCGTTTACGCCTTACTATCAGACCTCTAAAGTACTAAACAAAAACAAAGTTTCCTTCGCGAAAATATATATTCCTTACTACATACGTAAAGCGTCGTGGCTGAATACTTAAATATATTTTACATATCTCTTGCTCTGAATGCCGGGGTGTATGACTATCATTACAGCATAGGTTTTGGAATTTGAAAAAAGAACTGTCATACTCATACTGCACGAAGAATATTTTTAAAAAGTTTTTTTTTTTTTTCTCGGTATCGATTAATTACTCGAATCGGAATCTAGACAATTTATTTTATAAAGATTTTATTTTAAATATGGAACTATTTGTTTCCACATCGTATGTTAGATGGAATCGATTTAAAAATCAAACTGGCCAGCAAGATTTGACGCGCTTGCGTGCGTGAAAAAAAAAAGGCAGTCTACTAGTAGGCGCGAAAGCATCGCGAAAATAATTAATTTTCTTGTTTGAGTTCTTTTTCAAAAGTTTTAAACATGTCTAGTGACGAAGACATAGATCTAACGCCCGATTTTATTAAAGAAAGGGCTGTTCATTGAAACCTGCTGTCTTGTTGTTTACTTACCTCACAATCGATATGTAAAGCAGAGTATTTATCTCGGGCGTAAGCATCAATTGCATACTCGGGTTAATTAGCGCCTTCGCTTCGCTCAGGCGCCAAAAACCTCGTATGCAATTGATGTCATACAGCCCTTGGTTAATAATTTACTATTATGTTAGACTCCACATAAATGAAGGTAATACATCTACATATAAAAAGCAGAGTGCGAGGTCGACCAAGATAAAGGTGGCCTCACACAAAAGAAGTTATTTACTTTTACGAGAGCACCTTTAATATTTCTCGAATCATTTTCGCTTTCATGTCTGAGGAATATATACTCCGTAATTTATATACCACTTATTTTGTGTAGTAGCCTTAATTTGGCTCACCTGGTACCTTTATCATATTAAGTAATCATATCATATAGCGGTATTATCATTCATAGTTATGATTTGGGTCGTAATAGGTCGGAATCACGAGAGGTAGTGATTGTGGCTGATTTTACCCAGAAATGGTAGAGCTCAATCTTGCGGGTCAAAGGGTTCTGTTTATTATGATATCCTTCTCTTATAATAACCTATTAGTGGCCGCATTCAACCACATTAAAGTTAATACATGCTGGCCGTATATCTGTACTGTCCCAGCAATAAGAAATCCAGATTATTTTAATAAAAACCATTCCGACCAGCTTTTATGGCGCGCTATAAAACAAACATAAATCCCTATGTAATAAAATTCAATTTGAGCGCTCCGTATTAACGAGAGATATAAAGAAACTAGGGTATAAAATCAAACTTTAAAAGGAAAATTATTCAGTACATTTTTCTTTTGTCGTGTCGGCAAGAGTTACACGAATAAATCTCGTGCTGCGGTGGAAAGATTAACCAGTCAGCATGGATGACTGTGGAGCCGTCTAGTGTGCGACTGGTGTACTAAAGTATAGTGATACTATATACATAGAGGCTATATAATACTTACATACAGAATGACTTTTTTATCACTTTCCAAAAAAATTGGGTATTGAAGTGAACGAAGTAGAAGCAAATGGCAGACCTAGGTGTTTTTTTGCGAAAGAAAAAAAAAACAAAAAAAAATCGAAATTCAAATCGATTTGAAATTAGTTTTTTTTTTTTATTCTCTTTCTTTGTTCTAATATAAAAAGTTTGCTTGAAATTTGAAGCGTTTTTTGATTATGGATCATTTTTTTTCTATCTTGTGGAAAAAAGAAAAAAAAACTAGGTATGGCCATAAGCTTCTACTCCGTTTCCCTAATAATATACCCATTTTTTTGGAAAGCGATAAAAACGTCATCCGGTATATTACGATGATGAATATTGTTAGCTGGTTCTTTTCTCGTTGCAGTACCTACATGCTT
This sequence comes from Xestia xanthographa, assembly GCA_905147715.2. Taxonomy (NCBI): domain Eukaryota; kingdom Metazoa; phylum Arthropoda; class Insecta; order Lepidoptera; family Noctuidae; genus Xestia; species Xestia xanthographa. Next base: position 14,875,500 of record LR990652.1, read on the forward strand.
CTTTTTCTTTGCGTGTCGATGGACTCTAATAATATCCGACCAGTATGTAGCCACCTGCACAGCTCTTGCTTGCTTCTTCTGATGTAGATGAAGCATCGCTCTTGCTTGTTGCATGTTGATAGTGCCCATACGATTAAAGTAAATTAACGTTTATCTATACTAATAATATAAAGAGGAAAGATTTGATTTTTTATTTGTTTGTGTGTTTGTTACGATTTAACTCCAGAACTACTCAACCGATTTTAAAAATTCTTTCACCATTAGAAAGCTACATCTTTACCGTATAGTAGTATAGGCTATTATTATTACTATTATTATATAATTATTGTGTTGTTCTGTGTGGTGTCGGACGTAAAGAATAGCACCATCCCATATTTTCCCGTGGGTGTCGTAAGAGGCGACTAAGGGACTTACCAGAGAATGGGCAGCAGCGTTCTCTGTGCTTTTGTAACGACCGTACTGCGATCGCCAACCCGCCTGCCAAGCGTGGTGATTATGGCAAAAACCCCCCTTTGGGGGAAGCTCATGTCCAGAAGTGGACGTCTTTCGGCTGAAATGATGGTGATGATGATAGCTTAATTAGATATTACAATTTTCGCGGACGAAGGCGCGGGCGAGGTTAGTTCAAAAGAACCAAAATATCTCGTACTTACCAAACATACGTACTGCTAAGCTAAAAACTTCTGGGCCACCAAGCCAACTATAGTGATATAATTTGCAATACTTACCTACATTTTTCAACTTAAGATTGATAAATCCCAAGTTTATTATAACATCGCCATTTTAAATCCAGTCAAGAAAACTTGAATCAGTTGTAAAATGTTGCAACACCAACATAAAAATGCTGGACGGACACTAAAAACTATTATGAAGCGTACCGCAAGCTGACAGCCGGGAAATATAGCTGTGGTCTCATAATAAGACAGGCTATAAATATAAATGTTAGCCGCGGGGGGTGGGGATCGCAGACCACGGTTGATAACAGAGCAGGAGTAGAGTAGGGAACTTAGTGCATTTGTTACCCCACTGCCAAGGTTTATCACAAGATATTGCTTACTTAGTCTGTTCAGTTTACTGCTGGCTTAGTCTTTTCAAATATAGCTGAAGAAACCTTAATAACTTTGTTATGAAAATCCCGCTGAATTTCGGCAGGTTTGTTTTTAAATTAATTTTGCGATTTATCATAATATATACGTATACATTGGACTAACGGGATTACATAACATCATGCCTGAAATCCCAGAAGGGTTAGTCAGAGGTGTACCCATACTTAAAATGTCACTTACGGGATATCTTCCGTGATTATTTTTTATTTTTGAGCTGAAATAAGTAAGTGACATATTAAGTATAGTTATGAACCGTTGAAGCTTAAAACAGAGGTGTACCCATTAATAAACCCACACTGGGGGCGAGCCGATTGCTATCAACCGAGCAAAAATTCCAACTCCGTGGCTGCTACTGAGAAATATCTCATGGAAAACCTAAATAACACTTTGCGCGACCCGGGAATCGAACCCAGGACCTCATGCTCAGCAGTCGTGCTTTCTACCAGTAGACCAACGAGGCAGTCAGTTTTACTATTTCTACTAAATTTTACTAAACATCAATGTGACATTTAAATTGTTTCCCCATAATATTTTGATTATGATCATAAATAAACGGGACGGTACTGCAACGAAAATATTATTACCGACTAAATGTAGTTTAATTTATGCAAATAATCCAGTTATGGTCAGACAATTAACTCCTGCTATGTGTTTATGCACTGAATCAGCTGCAATCTAAACTGTTTTAATTTGATTGTTGTTATTTACTACCGTAGTTAAATATAAATAACTAGATTAAATCTGCGGATTAACTTAGGACGTCTAGTGTGCTATTTTTTGCATTTGGAAATTTTCATGGATGTGCTCCGACGTGAGGTCTGTCAGACTCTTATTGATGTAACCATACAGTGTTTTTTTCAACTTTCTTTGCATGGGTCCCTCGAGTACTTACAAAGGTCGTCAAGCACCCCCGCTCTTAGACGTATGACTTTCATGCTAATCCCATCTTCTTCTGCGTTCGTAACTCTACGTCCGCAGTTCCTCTTGACAGCAAGAGCAACAGTTCAGCCGACAGGCAATAGGGATGATGACTGACTAAAAAAAATATACTAATTACTATATGATTCTGTTTAGTCCTTCAGTTAAATTATGGGGGCTTGTGACGTAACACGAGTTTTCGACGCACTTTATCGTCTTCAAATTTTGTTAACGTGAAAAAAGAAAAAATATGTGTCCAATATTTTTTGAAAATCTATCTGACGGACTAATTCGTTTTTTTTTGTCATCTACCTTATTCCCTGGCTCAGTCAGCTTTACCATCTGACTGCTTGTTTAGCCTGCTGCTAGCTAACTAATATAAGGTAAACAATCGTGGTGATATGCCGTAGTCATAATCATTCACAACCTGACTTCACCCACTGCTGGGTTTAGGCCTCTATTTACTTGTGCTAAGCTCCATGCATTTGTGCCAGTCTCATCCAGGATATTCCCGCAATGGCAACAATGTCGTCTGTCCATCTTGCTGCCGGACAACCAACACTTCTGTTTCCAGTCCTTGGACACCATTCGGTCACAGCTTTACTCCACCTGCCATCACCGCGCCTTGCTAGGTGTCCTGCCCAACTCCATTTGAGTTTCATAACGCGATTTCCATAAAAGAAGACCTTCGTATGTCTCTGTCTCCGTTTGAAACTCGGTCTACTAGTTTTATGCCAAGCACGGAACGCTCCATGGCTCTCTCCAAGCCATAATCATCACTCTTAATTAAAAGATTAACGATCTACATTTGTTTTATGAACAGACATCTGTCAGTCAATCCTAAAAAGAGATAATCATAAATTCACAAATCCAGAAGTTGTTGATTATGCAAAACAATAAACAGAGGAACGAATACAATCGTGGGCTCAACGAAGACAAATAATTTATCATTTCTCAAAGGAGGACAAGCCTGCCTGCCGTGATAAAACATTCAAGGTACGGGATCCACTGTACAAATAGAAGTACATTTCTGATACGTAGGTAGGTAGGTATACAATAACGTACGGTGTGACTTCTTTTGTTTTTCTAATTTTGAAAACAATTATGGTATGGAGATTTCGACAGAAAATTTATAACAAGGCAAATGTGAGTAGAAACACCCGGACGACATGCACTGAATTTATTGTATTCTTCAGAAAGGTCAGCAGGCCTAGCCAAGTTACAAACGTTTCATATCGATTCTCTTTCTACAATCGTAAACGCCTGGGCGTAAGCGATTGTAGAAAGCGCTAAATTGGTAGCCAAGTTAACACGACTGAGTCGATCGCTCGTTCTCTAATGTCTGTAGAAAAAACCTACACTTTAGTCTATGGTGAGCGTTCCTATCAAAGAGTATAGCGATCAACATTGTAGAAACGATAACATTCTATTCTATCATTTTGAACGATGTAAACTTGTCTACGAATTTTCTCTTCGTTTGTGTTGATCACGTGATTTAACGTTGAGATGTCATTCCCATACATTTGATTAGTTTTCAACTAGCGTTAACGATTGTAGATTGTCAACTTGGCTAAGCCTGCAGGTGTGTAGGTACGAAAGGGTCGTATCAGGTGGCGCTTTTAAATTTCTACCTACCCCACGAAAAAAAAGCTTTATTTTATGTATGTATGAATGTTAAAGGTTTCAAAATTGTATCATTCCAAGCGCACGGTTTGTGGTTCTTACAAAGACTGTATTCTTTCATATTTTCCCCTACCATGTTTGTTTACCAAATAAGACATATAAGAAAAAAAACACTATTTGCTTACTTGTTGCTTGAATACATAACAAGCCGTATCGAATTCATAACAACAATGTTCCAATAACAAGGTAATTTATTTTTATACGATTGTTAGTAGTTAATGATATCTATTCTCCGGGCATTTCCTCCAAAACGTAACTAATGAGCTTTCTCTTAATATTCGAGGTAGAAAGGTGGTCCCGGAAGATCAGGGGTGACTTCGTGTTGAATTACAAGCAGTTTTCATCTAGCTCTTTGTTTATTTCTGTGAATAAGACGTAGTTATTCTGTAAACAGTAATTTTGTGTTTGGACACTAAATATAAGTTTTTACCGTTGCTCCTAACGCAAGGTATATGAAGGTCTGTATATATTAGTATAAATAGGTCTTTGAATTGACACAAAAAGTCTAAAATTATAAAAACAAAAACATTCAAAGTAAATGCTCGTATTCTAACATATATTTTTTTAATCTTTCTTAAACTTCGATTAAAAATTTGTTGATCGAAGTTTTTAATTCGTAAATATTAAGAAACCAAAAGTAATATAAAGGAGAATACCTCATTTAAAAAACATCTGTTTGATAAAAAGAAACGAATGGACTTCATAAGCTGTAGAACATTCCCATAAAATATATTTCTCCCGCAGATGGCTAAAACGGTCTCTCTCTAGCCACCAAGAAACAAATATATTGCGATTTGCTCCTTCATTTTCTCGCAAGGTATTTTATTGCGTCGGGCAAGCTCATAAATTTCGTAGTCACTCACTGAGAAAAATAAGGTCTAACCGAGGCTCAGAAGAAATTGGTGCGAAAATTTCTTATTAGTTTATTTTTATTACATAAGCCGATGGGTCATTTTGACTTGTTACTGCTTATGAAGAATATTATTATTGGATAGGAATCTTTTTAACCGACTTCTAAAAGGAGGAGGTTATGTATTCCAGCAGCATCTTTTTCTCTGTGATTACTGGTTCGATTTTTAATTTGGTAGAAAAAGCTTGCGTGGTTGTCCCATATTTATGAGTCTGTCTGTGTGTGTGTTTTCGGTTTATTTATTTATAAATAAATTTGACTGGTGTGTCCCTATAATAGGCATTTTGTCTTCTTCGTGTGTATGGATGATGTGCTAATAACATCTAGTTACAATGCAAAATTTATACTAAACAAGCATTGGTGCGAGATACCGTAATTATAAAGGGTAAAATAAAAACTTCGACTTCCAGAAAAAGCAGTAAAAAGTGGAAAATAATTTTTACTTTCGGCATTCGGTGGCAAAAAAGTCAATGAAAAAAACAAAAGTCACTTAATGCCTACAGTATACCTATATATTATGTAAGTATGTAACCTACGTACACCACCAATATTTCATATGCTGTTGCACTTGGCAACTTTCAGAAGTGATTTTCAACTGTATTGATTGCAATTTTACTTTGTTACGAGCAACTATTTTAAAAACCCTAACCACTAAGAAGTAGGTTTTATTTCAAAGTTGCAATCGTTATTTCTCGAGAAAATCGCGTGCGGTTTTTGCTGAGTACATATTTTTGCTCGTAACTGTACGAAATTTCGATAAAGATTTGTTTTATTAAGGTAAATGGACAACAAAATGAGAGTCCAAAATGTTTATGTGTGTGGGTGTACACCTCTGCACCCTTAGGGGGTGTTACGTTAGGGGCTGTACGTTACGAGACAGGCGTGATGTTACGTTAAAATGTGAGTAAAAGGTATTATGTAATGAAAGGTCTGCAAGTGCTTTCATCGGGTTTAAAACCAGTTTCAGTATTGCGACAAGCAAAGTTAACAAACGAGGGTCGTTTGAAACAATTAAATAAACAATGAAATCCCTACCAGATTTAGAACAGGGATCAATGCAGTACTTTAAAGCATTCCTAAGTTAACGAAATTCCAAAATAGAAGTAATCAATTTGGCTACAAGTGAATACCTTGGAGGGCGGAGCGACCGTTCGCCCCCGACAAACTTTTGAAACGAAACGGCATTTCTAATTAAAACCTCCGATGTCTAGTTCCGCAAATAGGCACTGGTACTGGCCAAATATAGGCACTATACGTCTCTACCAACCTACGTATTTGTATAAACAACATCAGGCGATTGGTATTCTGAATATAGAGCCACATATTGCGACCAGCAATCCGCTCACCGTTCAAAACGCTATAGTTCTATTTCGCCTTTATATTATCCCTATTAACATTCCCGCAATTATAATTTAATTTAATTGCTATGGTTCGATATTTTATGCCACCAGTCAGATTGTTATTCTATAACGCAGTTATACGAGATGAAACACAATGCAAAGCAATTTACTAAAAGGTTTTGTTACACTCGCGTAATTGGTTCAATAAAGTTCAAAAACTTTTTTATTATAAAATCTGATATCACATATTGGAGCGAAGCGCGAATGCAAAGCGCAGATTGATTGCAAAGATATAAAATAGCTAGATTGGACAGTGATAAACTGGTTGGTGCGCTGCGCTATGTCAAACAAATGGTTAATAGGAAAGCTTATACGATTTATCGGTACGGCTGGATCGCTGGACACATCTAGTTGGGTTATATTGACATAGAGAAATAGGTACCTACCAGCAGCGATGACGGTGGCATATGGCAGATCAATACAAATACAAATATCCGAGGCTGGCGAAATTCGTGTGATTTGTGTACGAGTACATAGGCGCTCTCGTTCTGTGACCTACAAACAGGGGTTTGGGCGCGCGGAATTTTTTATATGCAGACAGACTGCCGTATGCGCTCAACATTCGTTTGAACCTGCATCCAAATTATATGACTTTCATGCCAATTGGATTCAGGTAAATTCCTACCTTCTCTGGAGCGTACTTTTATTTAAGACAAAGGAGAGCTGGTGTTAGTTATACGCTTTGATTTTGTCCAATGATGGTATATGTATGTGGATATGTACCCAGATCCCGCGGGGCGGTTATGACTTTGCAAGGCACATTATGAAAAGTTTGCTTTTTCATTATTTATTATCAAAATCTTTGTTTAATTGTAAATTGGTCTTGTTTGTATTGTCATGTGTCAACAAATAATGTGTTTTAAAATGTTCATACTTGTTCTGCGACGACAATTTTCAAATTACCGATTCACACAAGGTAGTAAAGAGTTCTATAAAAGTTGTACACGAAGATCTAGGTACTTGTACACAACCTTTTTCTGAAGCAAAAAGAAATATGAGCCATGTGGGGGGTTTGGTAAAAGTTGTCGCTCTTATGTCCCGATCGATTCAAACGTATTGCGCCGTCATAAATATTTTACGCTTGCCTGCATCTGTATACGTCGGCGAATTTATATGTAAAGACTCGGGAAAATGTCTACACGAGACATTCAAATATTCCTGTAGTTGGCAAAACTCTTTGAAAAAATATTTTAGACAGCCAACACAATCATGTTATTTTATCCTTCCTTTTATTTTACGTGGATTTTATCGGGGTAGCAATACGTTACGGATGAGATACGTTGTATATTCGTGTAACAACGGGATACTACTACATTTCATTGCTAAAGTTTCGGTGTGATTAGACAAGTATAATAAGCAGAACTTTACAAACAAAGAAACCCTCCTCTTTACAAAGAGAATGATTAGCCGGGCGCACAATTTGCACATTGTTGAAGTACTAAGGCCGCTGGTGGGCCCAATTTTTTTCGTGTTCATTTCGCGCCAACCAAGTGCGGTTGCTTTACCAAAAGGAAACTTTTCAAATTGGAATAGTTCGCCGGATATTTCCCGCGTTGGCATCCATCTTTGTGGGAGTGGGTGTCACTGCCCAGTGGTATGAGACAGGAGGGAACTATGAGGCTAGTTGGTTTTTTCGCCAATACCCGTTCGCTTTGTGAATAACCTATTTGTGTTTTAGCTTTGATCGAAAGCTTCAACCGAATTTTCGACACTCTAACAATATATTATTTAAAAAAGAGATTGTGTTAGAACAGAGTGTACTTATCAAATATTTTAACATGGATTCTGTGTTACTTTGCTTCGTTTTGAATTTTTCGTCGACAAGGGAACAATGTAAAGAACTTAGTTAACTAAAGTGTATATTTTCTGACTATCCGTTGCACGATGTTATAATGCAACGAGGTAATTTCAGTAGTGAATGTCACAAGAATATTACGTAACGTGAACACGTTTTAGCTTCAGTCTAACTGCCCGAAAATTGAACTATAAATTATTTTAATCCTTATTATACGAACACTTAGAGCCGTTATCTAAATAAACTAAAGTTTGTTGACTATTTATGCGTAGAGAGATAAGCGGGAGGTATCGAGCTTCGGTTTATCTCAACGATTCAGTATTCTACACGGCTGTAAATTTTTTGCCCGCTTTTACGATTTACGGTGTTATAAATTCTGAACGAATGCGGATAGTAAAACGCGGAGTTGAGTGAATTTTTCAACAAGGCGTGTAGTGTGCGACTATTCTGGCTGGCTTCTGTTAGCACTACTATCTCATATGCCTACAAATTATGGATGCCCTCATAAAATACGTGATTCTATTTTGATATTGTTTATCGAGAATATACAGTGTCGCCTACAAAGACTGGGAAATTCCATTACAGAGATGAATAGCCAACTATAAAAAAGCGTGTAACCTACTTACGTTTTCTACAATATTTTTCTAATATTATGAATACGATTTTCCTCAAAAAGTTGTACAAAAATATTTTTCAGAAATAATTTTATTTGTGAAATGAATTGCTGGTGTAGACAAAGAGGTCTTATGTGGTTTGATGAGATACGCATTACGGTATAACAAAGGCTGTCTTGGGCAACCTTGTAGATATCAAAACAAGATATAAAGTTTAATAAAATAATGTGATATGGAATTTGAATAAACAAAACGAATTCGCTTCCCTCCGCGCACTCGATCGGTTTGGATGCGATCTATTTCGCTGTCGATTTTAATTACGATTTTCGTGTTCCGTGATCGATTCCCGGCTCGTGAGTTGTTCCTAGTTGTGTACTATTGTGCTAAGTGCTGGTATCGTAAGTTTTTTTAGTGTTTTTACGTCGGTTTTACTGGTATTTTAGTTAATTTCATTTACTTTCGGTGAGTACATTTACTTTTTTTTGGTGTGTGGGTACCTCGAAATAATTTTATCGTCCGTTAATTCTGTTACTTTTCTTACGTTCTAATAGTTTGTTTGAATTTCATAATTTATAATATGTTATCCATTAATGATGACCCGCCTGACCGTGGCAGAGATGCATTCCATACACCCGGGTCGCCGACGACCTCCGCTAGTTCAACAAAACGTTTGTTTCGCGAAATGTCACCTTCGTACATATCGCCCGAGGAAAGGTCAAAACGGCTTCACACATCCGACTCAATTGAGAAACCTTCGCCAATATTAAACGTCAGTACTGCGAGCAATGACAATTACTGCGATTTAGTCTCACAGGCGTCTGCATTTCTTTCTAAAATTAACGACCTTGTTAATGATCAAGGGTCCCGCATTAATGTCGCAAATAAATCCGCTATCATGGACATGACTCAGCGCGTAACGGCCATCGTTTCTTTGTTAGCCATAAAATCATCCTCCAATGAAACTAAATTAGCCAATACGAAACGCGAATTGGATATAATGAAATTAAATCGTAATACTAATAATGTCAATACTAGTGATTGTAACAAATCTTCGTATGCGGATTCTTTGAAACTTCGTCTACCTAAAGTTGCGCCAGCCGTGGAGTCCCGCGTTCCCCTTCCGTGCGTCGTCGCGTACCCTACAGCTGACCGGTTAACCGATTACTCGTCATCGTCCGCGACTAAACAAGCGCTTATGAAAGCGATTAAGCCTAGTGACGACGGATTTCAAATTGTAGGCGTTAAGAAAACCGCGAAATCTGGCGTTGTATTACGTGTCGCTAATGACAACCAAATAAAAAAATTGCAATCGGTCGATGCTATTAGGTCCGCCGGCTTAAGACTTGAAAAACCGAAAGGCCGAAGGCCTCGTATATTAGTTAAGGACGTCCCATCCTCAATGGAAGACAATGCTTTTCTGCACGCGTTATACCGTCAAAACATTAAAGACGAGCTGCCAATAAATGAGGATGATTTTATTAAGTCAACTAAAATTATTCGTAGGCGTTCCTTAGATAACGGTCGCAAGTGGATAGGCGTTGAAATCGAGTCCACAGTTCGAAAACATTTAGTGTCCACCAAAGATAAATTATTTATTGATTGGGCGACTTGCCGTTTCATCGATGATGTCGAAGTAGTTCGTTGTTTACATTGCCAGCAGTTCGGTCACGTTAAGAAACACTGCGTTAATAAATCACCTACCTGTGCTAACTGCTCGGAAGCACATGAAACAAATAACTGCCCGCACAAGGATAATTTAAATTACATACCTACTTGCGTGGCGTGTAAACGTTTTAAAAAACCGTTTGACCATCGTTGCGGGTCCCCAGAGTGTACCACTTACAAACTTAAGCTCGAACAGTTAATCCTCAATACCAACTACTAAAATAATGGATAGTTTAACTATAGGACAACTAAATCTCCACAACGATAGGGTGGCGACCTCTGAATTAGACAAATTAATTATCGATTATAACTTAGACATAGTACTTGTTCAAGAACAATACCAGAACGCTCACTTACGTCACAAAGTAGTTCAGCTGGACAGCAAAGCACGAGCCGGAATTTACGTGGCGCGTTCTTCTAACTTTACAGTAACGTCTTTGCGTAACCTCATGACGCCCCACTGTGCCGTTGCGGAAGTCTCATCAGCTTCTTTTAAAGTTTACGTTGTGAGCTGTTACTTTCAATACTCAGACCCTGTTGCACCTCATATACATAACCTCCGTCACGTCTTACAGTCACTCGCGGGCAGTAAAGTTATCGTTGGCGCTGATGTTAACGCGTCATCGTCTCTGTGGTATGGCAAGGTTAGGTCAACGGATTTCGACCGACGTTGTGCTGTTGAAGATTTTATAGCAGAAATGAACCTATCAATTCATAATACCCCTGATGCACCACCTACTTTTTGCAGCCCAATGGGCGAATCTTGTATTGACGTCACACTTTCTAGTGCAGACGTACGATTGGATAGGTGGCGTGTCCTACCAGATGCGTCTTGTAGTGATCATCGCCTGATCGTGTACGAATTTGTTCCGAGGTCTACTCAAGGTCCATCTCATATCACTGGTAATTTTAGATATAAAAGTAAAGGCGCGAATTGGGAATTCTTTAGCTTGCTTTTTGCGTGTCACGCCAAAGACTTCACTCGTGATGGGCTGTCAGCTGAAGAAAGTGCTGAAATTATGTCAGACACCTTCACTTACTGTGCTGACATCGCCATTGGTCGCGCATCTATGACCAACATCCATAGATGTGATTGGTGGTGTGACTACTTAATTGAGCAGCGTAAAAGCTATCGCCGAGCGCGCAGACATTTAAATAAGCTTAGAAAACAAAAGGTCACCGGAGACCCACTTAACTTTGCTTTAAATGCATTTAGAGTTGCCAAGTCCCGCTACAGAGCATCAGTGGAAAAGTCTAAGGGTAATTTACTGCGAAAAATAGTAGAAAAACTAGATAAAGAAGGTCCGTGGTCTCCTTTGTATCACGAGTTCAAAGCTAATCGATCAGTCGACCTGGCGTTTGTCCAGAACATTAAAGTAAATAATAGACACACGACCGGTATTGAGGAAACAACCGAAGTTCTATTAAATAGTCTGATACCTGATGATTCGCCAGTAAATGACAATGACTACCATCAGCAGATCAGAGCGTGGGCATCTGTGCCACCTGAATCACCAACGTCAGACCTTCCATCCATTGACGAATTCATTAATCTTGTCAGGAAACTGCCTCTTAACAAATCATCAGGTGAAGATAAAATATCTAATCGGATGATAATAGAAGCTTGTAAAACAGCGGGTGACGCCATTTTATCTGTTTTCAACCGATGTATTGCGGACGGCGTTTTTCCTCGTGTATGGCGACGTGGCTTTATACGAATAATTCCAAAAAGTGGTGATAAGCCACCAGACGACCCTAAGTCGTACAGGCCCTTAACCCTACTGCCATCTTTGGGAAAACTCCTGGAGCGCCTTATCGTTCCACGTTTGCTGCCAGACGGGCCAAAGTTTCATAACAACCAATTCGGTTTCACCGTGGGAAAATCTACCGTAGACGCGGCACTTTCTGTTAGAAAAATTGTTAATAACTCGGAACACAAGTACGTGGTTGGAATCTTTTTAGATATTTCCGGGGCTTTTGATAACGCATGGTGGCCGATGCTACTACTTAAAATGAAGAATCGCGGCTGCTATAAAAACATATATAATCTTGTTTATTCATATTTTTTAAATGGTTCCGCGAAACTCAAACTCGGACATCATTCTATGTCAAAGTCCCTTACCATGGGATGTCCTCAGGGCTCGGTAATCGCTCCGTATCTGTGGAATTTAGGTTTCGATGATTTTCTCGCGATTCCTCTCCCACCCGGCTGTTCATTAACCGGTTACGCGGACGACGGCCTGCTGCTCATTCAGTCGAGTACTCGGGCTGGACTCGAGAATTTAGCTGACACTTGCCTACGATTAATATCTCAGTGGGGCGATCGAAACCGTCTGACCTTTGCACCGCAAAAAACTTATCAACTAATTTTAAAAGGTAATCTTAAATCGTGGCCTAGTATTAAATTTAATAACGTTCCCGTGAAAAGAAAGCAGTCCGTGTGCTACCTTGGTTTGGTCTTAGAGAAGAATTTTTCATTCATAGATCATATAAAAACTGTCGGTGAAAAAGCTAAAAAGAACTTTTATGCCTTAACTAGAATATCCAAATCTACGTGGGGTCTGTCATTTCTAACTTTAAAGACCATTTATGGGGCTACCTATTTGGGGTGTATGTGCTACGGGGCACCTGTTTGGGCCGATAGGGCCACCATAGGAGCGGTACGACGTAAATTGCTTCAAAGCCAGCGTTTGGCTTTGATATTCTTATGCAAAGCGTATAGGACGGTTAGTACTGAAGCCTTACCGGTACTTGCAGGTGTACTTCCAGTCGATCTTGAAGTGCAGCGACGGGCTGCAATGTACTATAACGCGCGTGAGACCACGGACGCAGACTTTTTAACCCTACGTGACCGTGATAAGATTTCTAGATTATTCAAACCACAGACCGACGTCTGGGAGGAACTTTTGTCTGAATGGCAATGTAGGTGGGATAATTCCATCAAGGGCCGACACCTCCACCAGTTCTTTCCATCCGTTCGTGAACGGCTGGCCAGGACATGGCTGGAGGTTGATCACTGTGTTGCTCAATTTCTCACCGGTCATGGTAACTTTAAGAGTAAATTATTTTCCTTCAAGCTTGTTGACTCGCCTCTTTGTCAATGTTCCACATCTGACTGCGAATATGAACAATCAGCACATCATATTTTATGGGAGTGCAGTCTTTGGCAGAATGAACGCAATATTATGTTGGATAGTGTACAGGTTACATCCGGAGTTATTTACTACACAGACCTTGTAGAAACTAGAACAAATTTCCGTGCGTTCAAGCGTTTTTGCCATACCTATTATTGGAATCAAATATAACTGCTCACAACTTAGGACCCATTAATGTTAATATTTTATCCGTGGTGCTAGGCAACTGGGCCTATCCCAGTTGTGAACGTCCCTTTGCGCCTATTGGCCTTGTTTCTTTGTGTCTCCTGCTGATATGGAGGGAAGTGGAAATTACAGATTTTCCTACTCCTCCGCTATACTTTTCTGATTAATTTCGTTGCGGGATCCAAGACAGTTAAATTCATTCTCTGGGACTTCGTCGAGCTTCATTGTCTCGGCGCTTTTCTGGTGGTCGCCACTGTTGATTCTGGCTTTCAGGAGTTACAGTGGTTGGGAACAGTGTGGCGGGCTTGTCCCTTTCAAAAAAAAAAAAAAAACAAAACGAATGCCACCACCTACTCGTACTAGGCCCAACTGAACTAAAAATTACCTGCCATAGTCTCATAAAGCAGAATTGCAAAATTAAGCACCTGCTAATCATCTGTCTAGCCTTTTTCCAACTTTATTCGGGTCGGCTTCCAGCCTTACCAGATGCAGCTGAATACCAGTGTTTTAAGTGGTGCGACTGACAATATAACCACCACAAACCTAAGACTTTCGGGCTGCAAATGACAGCCGGGAACAACGTGCCTTCTGAGACACGGAGGAAGCTCAGCATGTAATGGGTGGTCACCCATCTACAAACCGACCTTGGCAAGCACGGCTTAACCTTGAAGATCGACGCGTGCGGCTGTTATTATTTAGCCACAAGCTCCTCCGAATCTACTAATATAAAACACCATAGTTCTACCGTTACCTTCGTGTAAGTTGATTCCACTCGTCTGGGCTGTCCAAAACAGAGCATAAGATTAATAAGGCAATTATCACATTAAATCGACTACATCTGCTCACTCCGCTGAGGTAACTAGCGTGACGATCCAGACCTACATACGGGTTCCGTAGCCGCATGCACCACAGACCTCAGGGGACCTACAAAGCGCTGTCTGTGCAATTATGCCATTATTTGCACGCTTTTGCGCAAATGTTGCCAGTATTGCGAATGGCAAAGACAATTAAAGCAATATGGGTTTAATTTCAGCAACTATAGTGTGTGAAAATAAAAATAATAACACCAAAAAGTACCCGTCTTTAACCAAAAATGTGTTTGTACAAGGCAGATGTGAGAACGCTCGGAGGGGGCGCTCTAAAAAAACATAATAAACATGGTGATGTTCTTCAGAAAAGTTAGGTGCTAAGTACTCGTGACCGTGTTCCTGTATGACCAGTCGTATGAACATGGACATAGTTTATGGAAAAGGGAAATCGAAAAAAATCATCTAACTTGTTTTTTTTTTACAATCTACTAAATGTGTAAGCGATGCGATATACCCAAAATCCTTTTCACACAGACAAAGTCAGAACATCAAAGCCTCCCGATCCATATAAGCCAATGTGTTTTTAGCATTCACCTAGTTATATTCATTTCAGTTACACGATGCTCGTTAGTGCGAGAAGCAAGCACGCTACGTTCGTTCAAACGAAAACGGTTAAAACGCTCTCCAGGTACGTTCCACACGGCTTTTTTGTATTTGTTCACCGTGACTTTTTCTCTCATTCGAACAATTTATGCAGATTCCCGACCCGAGTTGGTGTATACGTTCATCGAGCAAGCCGTGCAGCCGGGGGCTCAGGTTGCGCTGAAATGCTCTGCGGTTGGTGAACCACCGCCTCGGTTCCGATGGTCGATAGACGGGCAACCTATACCCACACATCATGGGTAAGTTTAGATAAGAAAACCATAATATAACTTTCCTTAGAACGTTCTATAAATAGAAAAACACGGAAGCTCCAATGTAGGCTATCAACATCATTATATTTTATGACAAACTAAAATCTGATATCTAGCGCTTCCTTATTTCTCAAGCCTTCATTATAGTGTCTGTATATATGGTCGGTTATCACAGAGCTATAATAACGGAGGGCCGGGAGAACGGTCCCACGGGGCTGGGCTCCGGGAACAACTACGTGTTGTCTACTCTGTCGCTGAGCAGTGCCAGGGTTGAACATGGTGGCCGGTATGAGTGCAGGGCTACCAACACACACGGCAGTGTGGCTCATGCTGCGAGACTCAACGTTTACGGTAAGACTGGGATAATAGGGAAGGTCTGTCAATGCTCAGTGTAGTTGCCGCGTAGCTAAGTCCCAATGGGACGGGCAACTTGCGGAACTAATGGCGCTAGCATCGCATGAACCAAACATCGTCATTGGTTGAAAATCTGTCAATGTCATTTCATATTTCAAAATAGTATGACCTCATTGGTCAGATTGGGTCTAAGCTATAGACGCGTCATCTACAATCAGCTTTGACCAGCCTTCCCCACCGACTAAAGAGGTCAAAGTATTTTGAAATTAGAATGTCATTTGTAGATTTTCAACCAATGGTGATGCTTTGAACTAGCTTTGCTAGCGCCATTACTTCCAGATACCTTCGCCATTGTCTTTTGTTTTGAGAGGTGGTAGTGGGTTGAAATCACCACGTTGTTGCGAAAAGATACCAAACTAGACTGCCAGGTTTCGCTGACCTTTTGTTCAAGTTTTGTTAGTCTAACGGCGCCCTAGTTATGTTAACTAAACTTAAACAAAAGGTCAGCGTTTAAGGTGAAAGCGGCATGGTAACCCGCGAAATCGAAATATTCTTACGTTTTTTTGCGTGGGATTTTTATTTATTTTTTAGTGTCAGGTTGTATGTTGATCAAAATATAATTCGCTCAAGTAACACGTATGTACGTAGTTACAGAATTATAATCCTAAACAACCCTCTAAGTTCATTTAACCTCATTGAATGACTTTTTCATGAAATAGTTAAATAAAGAAAATTTCGCGGTCTACCCTTGTGCTTTTCATTACAATACAGTATCTTAAACAAACTTACCTACATCGTAAAAAAAACATCATAAATCAACATGACATAAAGAAAATAATATCACTATTTCTATGCATGATCAAATTCATCAGGTTTAGTTTTACGATCAATATCAAGATATCTTTGGCAACAAATGGAAACGCTCGGGTTGCCACTGTACAAAATACTGACAGATTGTCAGCCTATCGGTTATAAATGTCCCCATATCAATTTATTTGAGTGTTGCCATAAAATATGTTACATAAGGTTACATAAAATATGTTGCATAAGGCTCAAGGCTTTGTTTTATTTACGATAATTTCTACATCGTAGAAGTAGGCTTGTAGTATAATAAAGAAATACACAAACAAAACAACACTCAAATCTTATTATATTCAACTCCGCCATAAATTGTAATTTTTGCTAACCGCAGTGTTGTTACTTACACATTTCATGTTTGTGTTGCCATCCTAAATAAATAAAGATAAGTATTATTTTAGCGTTACGTCATACGAATTGCTCAGTAAATATTATTATCGGATTTACACAGGTCCACCATACATCAGAGCTATGAGCCCTGTGAAAGCTGTTGCGGGCTCTGAAGTGACGATTTGGTGTCCTTACTACGGATTCCCTATTGAGTAAGTAATCAAATTATATTGTATGTATTTACCTACATTAAGTACTTCTGTTATGTATTCCTTCTGAATGTGACAAAGTTTGATATAATGACTATTACGTATCCTAAGTAAATAAGTTGTTCTTAGAGGATAGACATATTGATGATCTTATTGTGTGACTTTTGATTTCAAGAAAACACTTAGATTAGATACAACATATCGTCACGTCTGTAATCCCCAAATGGTTATAGGCAGAGGCGTACCTAATTGTACACTAAAATTTCCCACTTAATAGGGGGCGAGCCCTGACTCCATGGTTGCTGCTTAGAAATTCCTGATGGAAAAGCCCAATTACACTGCCCGGCCCGGGAATCGAACTCAAGTCTCGCTTAGCAGTCGCGGTTACGACCACTAGACTATTGAGGTAGTTTTGGATTAGAATACGAATTAAATGGAAGCGTGAGCCAATCATTTTATGATAAAAAATCTGCGTAGCCCAAACAACTGCCTATACTCTTTCAGGAAAAGTACGGCCTATCAAGGCTAACCGCAATCAATACAAAAAAACCGGCCAAGTGCGAGTCGGACTCGCACACGAAGGGTTCCGTACCATTGACTATATTTAGTATTTGTTGGTATAGCGGCAACAGAAATACATCATCTGTGAAAATTTCAACTGTCTAGCTGTCACGGTTCATGAGATACAGCCTGGTGACAGACAGACGGACAGACGGACGGACAGACGGACAGACAGCGAAGTCTTAGTAATAGGGTTCCGTTTTTACCCTTTGGGTACGGAACCCTAAAAAGTACTTTTTATTTCTTGACCGTAAATTTTCACTCACAGTATATAGTCTTCGTACAATATGTATGGCAACATTGAGAAGCCAGGCACGGAATACCTAACACCGAACGAATCAGTCGGGTCGCGGCGGTATATTATTATGATTATATAGAGCATTGGGACTGTCTGCTGCGTGATTGTTTTATAGTCTTGATTTTATTGCAAATTCTGGGTTGGAAGGGAAAATACTTGACTTCATAATATGAAAACAGCGAATATTATAGTGCATGTAGTGCACTTCTTCTAATGGGGCACTTAGACTTAAGTTCGATTTTTTTTTTCCTTTTTAGTGTAGTCATTCTTGATGAGCCAAATACAACTCTCTAATAGTAACAAAAATATTTACAAGTATCAAAAGGGTTATTAAATTCGTCCACATCGCTGTCAACAGCAAAAGTGCTCAGAAGGCTGGCAGCATTGCCACGATGGATGGCAATGCTAAATAAAAAAGAGCTAAATTAAATAAATAAATACCTAGTTGCTTTGATAAGAATGTGAGGCTGAGCCCGCTCGATGTAGCAAGGGTAGGGTAAACTTGCCTAATTCGTACCCCTTAAGAGAAATCCGTCATATTTAGAAAATTAGGAAAGATAAATTAGTTTTTATTAAAAGTAATTTTTGTTTGCTAAATTGCTTTATTGTTTTCGTAATCAAATTTAACATAAACCTTATTAACTTCTCAAAAATAAACAATTTAAAAAAAAACGAAAAAAGTACGATTTAAGACCATTCATCCCAAATCGTACTGCTATATCCTTAATTCGTACTTTGAGATCTATTCATTGGTATACAGTATTGAGAATCAGCATCATAATCAACAATGTGTTATTAAAACAAGTAGTAATTCTTAACAAATTCGACGGATGGTCTTCGCCAATTCTCGGCAATCATCGCAGTTATAATCTTTAAATCGTACCAGTACGTTTTAAGAACTTAACTCGAGTACGAAATAGGAGCAAGAGCCAAACAACTTTTAAATTTACCGCCAAAAAAATTGACAACAGTTACGAGTATGACAACACGTCAGATGAAATCGCAAAGATACACATTAATACGTATCAAATAGTAAAATAGGTTATACACGACCTTATTTGAATAAAACTCTTACGAAATGTGTAAAAATATTACAACAATAGTTAAAAAAAACTTACTTTTTCAATATTTTGGTCGAGAGCAGCTTCACAGATGTTATCTGCCAGGTGGTGAAATGGCCGACTGTTATTTCTATTTTTTGACACTAGAGGCGCTGATAGCTGTTACCAAAGCCGAGTTTTAAGTGGAGTACGAATTTGGCGTAAGTACGAATTAGGCAAGTTTACCCTACTGCCGTGACCACAGTCTTTTGAATAAGTGAAAAATAAAATCCTGACATAAATAAAAGTGTGAAGTCACATATAATATGCACGCAACGATTGTACGTATATATACCTACGCGTGACCAATCACTTTGGTTGGGACCTGGCCGTAGTAATGCTGATTTCAATGCATATGATGAAAATAAGGCTCTTTTTCAAGTAAAGGACCAAAATAAATATCTTGTTGATCACAAATACTGAAAATGGCTTTACTTACCCGCACAAATGTCTCAAGGGTCTGATAGCAGCTTTATTAAAGTTTAAAACTTAGAGACTAAAAGAGAAAAATAAATGAGCAGTAGGTACTTATTAAAGTAATTTTCTATCTTATTTCCTTTGTAGACACTTACAGTATAAATATTAAAAATACACTCTTAGGCAGTGGTCCAACCGCCGCCGGCAAGTAAACGACTAACTATCGGCGATTTTCTCTCTCAAGAAACTCACAATAAATGTATACGTACATTCCGTGTAAACGAAAGAGATGCATATATTAAAAGTTGCTCTCTGACTGTTAACACTGCCGGCGACGACTCGCTTTACTAGTTTTGTCGCTGAGCGACGAGCTTTCAAAATTAAACTCGCTCAGCGATACTCGCTCGCTTGATAATTTCTTTACAGTGCGGCATTGATGCACAGGACTGAGCGCCCGCGGGCGAGTGGCGTGAGTAATCGTTCGTCGCACTTGCACACTCGCTTATAGCACGGCGACAAAACTATCGAAACTACACACTCACTTCCCGCTGATCGCCAACTCACTTATAGTTTCTAGTTCTACTCGTTTCTCGTTCATCGTCGGCGGTCGGACCAGTGCCTTAGAGAAAAAAGGCCTTTAAGAATACTCATTATCTTCAGGGGTCAATTTTGATTGTTTATTCATATTTTAACACGCTACACGTGTTATTATTTTCTTTATTAATTATGTCTATTGCCATCATGCCCGATTGACGGCAATAGGCTCGCCCTCTATTACATGGGACTTAAACATGACTGTCGAAATGTGGGTGTATTAGGTACAACTCTGCCTAACCCTTACAGGCGTGATGTTATGTTATGTTATACAAAAAAGTGTATAAAAAGACTCTTAACGAAGCCGAACCCCGAAAAACTCTTAGCGAAAAAATGATCGCAGTGACGAGGAGAACAAGTGCCCACTTGTTTTCCTCGTCACTGCGATCATTTTTTTGTTCTACACCATACCTGGGAACCTTGTAGTTATGGAGATATTGGGGGTCAAAGTTCCAACTATTTCACAAGTTTTTTTTTAAAATACATGTTTTTAATGTAAGATTTTTACTATTAAACACCTTCACGATCCCCGTACTATTCAATCCATCCATACGAAAAACGTGATTATTCACCCCAAAAAAAAGTTATTTCGCAGCAAAAATAATCGCAAATATTTTTTTTTGCGTAGACTTACTTATTTTGATGTACAGAATGCTTGGTTGACGGCTTCGTGAAGAGTCTGTTTACACCCTGTACGCACTGGCAGGTGCCTTGCTTAGTACCAAGAACTTACACACTTTTGTTTTTTTTTTTTTTTGGTTGTTTTTTTCCCACAACTGTCTGGCAGTTTGAGTACTATAAGCGACCTACCCAAATGTCCTTTCTTTGGTATTGTTCGTCGTTTCGTTGAGCTCCTTGAGTTATAAGTCGAGCTACACGTTAACTGACAAATGCTTGCACTGACTGGACAGGTCCACTCAAATCTGTATGGTTCTTTCTTCAAAAGACCATCTCAGGCACTAATCTGCATAGTCCTCATGTGAATTTAACAAGATTATGTCTGGACTTTAAAAGAGACTACGACCTCTGAGTTTGTTTCGGCTGTTTCTTCTCAGAGTAGTCAGGTACGAAACACCGGCCCCATCTAGTTTTAAAAAATGACGTGTAAAAGTGTTTGTAAAAACCTACTTGCAAAATAAACATCATTTATCATTTATCACACTTAACACCTGGCTTGGGCTCATGCCGGAACCGTTAGTTCTAAGTCTCTAATTAATTTCATATTTTTTATCAGTTCAGTGAAGTGGGAGGGTGGTGCTGGCACGGACCCTCGGTACCACCAGATGGATGGCCAGCTCACAATCACGAACGTCGATCGGAACCGCGACAAGGGAGGCTGGACCTGTTCTGTTCTGACACCGGGTGGAGAACTGGCCAGGAGAGAGGTAACAATCGAACTATGGCATCTGGGTGTAAATGACAGATTTAGTTAGAGAAAGAGACTCACACAGAACTATCTATCATGGGGTTTGGTTTCCGCACTTAGTCCTTAAAGTGGACCATTGTGTGTGCTCACACAGATCATTATTTCAATTTTTTTTTCTGTTTTGTTGTGTCTCTGTTTGTTCTGTCCATTGAATTTTACTTTTACTTTTAATATAAGTTTTATATTCCTTCACATAATGTTAATTTAAACTTGTTAATTTTAGTTAATTAGTCACCAATTTTATAGTACAGTGTATAGTGTTTGTGGCACATCTAATATGTTTATGGGGCATGCGGTACTAACCTGTAAGAAATTGTTACACTAACCTTAGATAATGGTAGATATCATCATCATCTGCCTAGCCTGTTCCCAACTGTGTTGGGGTCAGCTTCCAGTTTTACCGGATGCAGCTGAATACCAGCATTTTACATGGAGCGACTGCCTATCTGACCTCCACAACCCAGTTAGTACCGGGTAATACGATACCCCTTGGTAAGACTGGTTGTCAGACTTTCCGGGCCTCCGGCCGGGGGTAGATAATTACTCGAAATATTTACAGTGTAAACAATTGTTGGTTGGCCAATAAAGGAAAAAATTATCATCATTATCCTTCTCCTATGGCCGTGTGGCATCCGGCAGAGTAGAATAGAACCAACCCATTACACTCACGGGTGTCGTATAAGGCGACTAATGTCTGAGGCAGAACACCTTGCGCCTCCGTAGACCAGATAATCTGTTGCTGTTTTCTGTTAGTCTTTCATCACTGCGATCTCCAATCCGCCTGCCAAGCGTGGAGATTACGGCAAATTCCTCCCAACATGGGAGAGGCTTATGTCCAGCAATGGACGTTATGGGCTGTTGTAGTAGTAGTAGTAGTATAATACCCTTATCCCAATTATTTGGGGTCGGCGCAGCAATTCTTCTTCTCCAATTCTTCTCTATTACTCGTCATCTCATCAGACACCTCCTTTCTTGCTCTAACATCCTTCACACATCCATCCATCGTTTCTTTGGTTTTCCTCTACTCTTATACCCATCCATATTCGACTGTATTACTGAACACTGAAGTTACATATACCGATGTAATACTAAAGACTCACACAGATATAAGTCATAAAAATGACGCTCTATAAATCCGAGTTTTTTCTACAGGCTATGTTGCATTATTTAAGCAACGAGTTCACTTGCGAAACTGGCTAGTAAAGCCCTATCGTTTGACAGTTCACAAAGAAAAATTGAAACTTTGTACTGAAGTTTGTACACCATGCTACTTATACTGAATTCACTACTGAACTGATGTAAATGTATCTCCAATGTGCTGTATTTACTACCTTGTACCTGTCTATGTCTGTTCTTCTGTATTCTTTAATCATTTTTAACGTAAGATATATAATAATAATCGAAAGACGATCCAAAGCCAATCTTAACAGCGGGCCTGTGGACGGTGGGCTTATCGGCTGGCTCGCGTCCGTGCGTTTCATGACGACAGGCCGTGTCGACGGCACAGGAGTGTTCCACGCGTGCCTCAAAGAGAGTCAGCAATAGGAAGGGGTCCGCAAGGGCCGATGCCTGCCGGGGTTCGACTGTTCGAAAGAGATACCGTGGCCCATGAACACAAAGGGCGATGAAGGAACATGGATGGATTTTAGTAAAATCTGACACTCCCTCTTGCTCCGCCCAGAGCGGGAGGAGTTATTTCATGATTTCCCATCCGAAAAAAAAGGCCAATCTTAACGAGACTATACTTCAATATGAGATATAGTATTCGTAATCAACATCATCATCCACAGCGTGACTTAACCCACTGCTGGGTATAGGCCTCTATTTACTTGTGCCAAGCTCCACGCTTTTGCGCCAGTCTCATCCAAGTTATGAGAGATACTATTAAGTGTGGAATATATCTACCATGCTGCTGCAAAAGTTATGTTTCGCTCTGGGATGTTTTGACCTATAGTTTCTTTAAAACTTAACATAGTAAAGAACAAAGCTATAAAGGGTGCAAGAAGCAGCAATAAAAGTAACTATTTCACAATCCCCTCCAGACATTGTTCTAACTTATTTTATATCACTTTGGGAATATTCTTATAAAATATGCAGTATCATAAAATAATTATTTTTACTCCCAATCACCCGGTTACTTTATTTAAGACGTGGGTCGTCTTAAATAAAGTAACCGGGCTTACTCAGGAGATAGGGGGATCAACGAACTACACCTCATTTTACGCTTCACTTGCTTTATCACTGACAGCGAGCTTCCAATGTTATATGAATAATAAAAGAATTTTCGATGAGTCATTTTTTAGTATATTTATTTTGATAACCTACAGAAATCAATTTGCTAGGGCCTTGCTACCTAACTGTGTGGGTACGGGGGTGACAAGAAATAGCACACATTAGCTCAACGTATACGTATATAATACGTCAATATTTTAATCGCAAATACAATTAGCCCACAGCATTTAAGTTAAATTGATTGCAAGTACAATCAGTATCATCCATAAAATATGAATAAATTCTTAAAATTATGAAAATATTATTTGTGAAACGGATATTTTTGATGTTAAAATTAGTGTATTTTACGTTACGAAAAACATCAAAACTCGTTCTAGGGCCTCAGTTGTCCGTAAGCATGATTTTAAAACGGAATAAACATTCACTAAATGAACAATTGGCCAACCAATTGACCAATTGGTGGACCAATTGTTGACCAATTTTTCTGTTGAGCAGTCAATGCCAAGCCAAGATCATGAACAAACATTACTGGTTCAGAAGGTGACATGTATCCGTAAACGCTAAAGGAATAATTTTAGTCGTCACGTCACTAATACCCGTAACGTCATTTCCTATATCTTGACCTATCATAACAGGTACAAATGACGGTGGTATCACCACCAGTACTTTCGCCAATCGTGTTCCCACCTGGACTGAGAGCTGGGGACAGATCACAACTGACA
Organism: Xestia xanthographa; assembly: GCA_905147715.2. Classification (NCBI taxonomy): domain Eukaryota; kingdom Metazoa; phylum Arthropoda; class Insecta; order Lepidoptera; family Noctuidae; genus Xestia; species Xestia xanthographa. The sequence continues at coordinate 14,899,735 of LR990652.1, forward strand.
TGTACCGTGACGTCAGGAGATATGCCAGTTTACTTCGCGTGGCTCAAGGATCAGATGCCTATTTCAAGTGCTCTTCAGGTAAGTTCTTTTATTCTGAAATATAATTGATTAAGTCGTAAGAGGTGCTCTTGGCTAAATAATAACAGCCGCTCGGGTTGATCTTTAGGCTAAGCCATGGTTGGTCCGCGATCGTACGTATTGGTTGGTCCGTGAATGGGTGACCATCCATTACGTAACGAGTTTGCTCCGTGCGTCGGAAAGCACAAAGATCCCGAGCAGTTGATGATTTGAAACCTTTATATGAATCGAATTTTTTCAATCATTTTTGAAGTGAAAACTTCTGTAGGCGCGTTGAGCACTTTTTGGGTGAAGGAAAAACATTGAACTCATCGTCACTTGACGTAACGTGCAGTCACGCTTCGTAGCACTCGTGGGCGATCTGCTACGGCGTAGCACCACATAGGCATGCGCGGGGCATAACCAGTGCTACGAGTGGGGCGGGGCCTGTGTACTTTTGGTTTTCACTTCTATTGGCAGTCCCTAAAGACTGCCCCGATTGTTTATTGATTATTATTATTATTATTATTTATTATTATTATTGTTTATTTTTTTAACATTTTTAAAATTACAGGTAGACGAAAGAGGAGCAGAGTTTTATAGTATGCTCCTATTTAAAAGTTTGACTGCAGCACACAGCGGTATTTATACTTGTGTCGTCACCAATACTGCTGGGAAAGCGAATATGTCTGCTGAATTGGCTATTAAAGGTAAATAGTTTGAAAACTTCTTGTTTTTGGTTCCTATTCGTAAGTTCAGTACTTAAAACAAAAAGCGCCTTCGAATGTTTAGAAACTTTTGCTTATTCTTTACTGACCTTGTTTAGGCAGATACTTTTCTAAACGCCAACAAAGTCTAGATCAGCTTCAAAGGCCTGTACTCAACTTTATTGAAGAGAAGTAGTTAATAAACTCTTTTGTTACAGTTCCACCGTATTGGCAAATCGAGCCTTCAGATACAGCTGTACTTCTTAACGGATCTCTCACAGTTAGTTGTGAAGCTCGGGGTCATCCTCCGCCTTCGATATACTGGACTAAGTTTTCTGGTAAGCCTGTGTACAAATTTTCATCATTCTTTTGCCCTTTTTTCGGATGGGAAATTATCAAATAACTCCTCCCGCTCTGGGCGGAGCAGGAGGGAGGGAGTGTGAGACTTTTACTGACTAAAACCCATCAATGTTCCTTCATCGCCCTTTGTGTTCCGGGGCCACGGTATCATCCTTTTGCCCTTATCCCAATTTATGTGAGCGTAGTTTATTCTTTTCTATTATGGAAATCTATCATCCGTCATCACATTGTCCAATCATTTCGTCACGTCATCATTCATGATTCTCATGCCCTTATCACAATTCATTTGTGATCGGCGCAGCATGTCCTCTTCTTCCATACTTCTCTATTACTTGTCACCTTAGCAGTTACCTCCTTTAAATAAATAAAAATAAATAAATATCGCTGGGCATTACACACAGCGCCGTCTATCATCACACAAACATTTGCTCTTACCGGGATTCGAACCCGGGACCCTAAGAACGTAAGGCAGCCTCATTACCGCTGCGCCATTCGAGTTGTCAAAAATTCGGGTCGTCCTTTCCAGCCATATCTGCTTTTTTTGGCCTGAAACACAGGTTTAAATAAACCTAGATCAGGCAGGTCGCTACCTAAAATTTTAATTCGACATTTTCGTTACTTGCAACTGTTTTACTTATAAGCACTAAATATACAATTGTTTAAAAAGTAACACTACTGCACCTAAATTAACACTTTTGTAATATCTACTTTTTAATTATATCTTTCATACAGTTCATCCATCGTTTATTTGTTCTTCCTCTACTCTTATAGCCATCCTTATTAAAATAATAAGTCAATACTTGGGATATTATTGCTTGATAAAAAAATATATGTATAATTAAATCTACAATCGTAATCATTTTAGAAATTAAAGTTAAAGCAAATCGAATACTAATGATTGTTTAATTTTAAAGGTAGCACAGAAACAACCCTAGGTGGAGTATCAGACCCAGTGGTTCTCACAAATGGTTCTCTTAGATTAGAATCGGCACGCGCAGATCATTCTGGAAAATATCGATGCAGAGCTGACAACGGGGTATCACCACCTTTATCTCAAACAATCACTATACATATCAACGGTACGTTTCTACACCACTAATTTTTAATTAGTACAAAAAAGTGTGGCTCTATCCGTACCCTTTATTGATCATATTGATCATGTATAAGTAGTCAAAACTCAAAAAAACGAAATCCCAAAATTGTCTACGAAAATTTGTCATAATTGGCAAACTCATAACTGAATCAATCATTTGATAACAATTGCTACTTGAAAATGACCACGCGAACGCGAGAGCCAGATAAAACGATTAATGAATACTATTACGAATGACTTGTACAATATTTCGATACCTACTTTGAGTGCCATTTTGGGATACATAACAAACGCTTATAACTTTGCTGTTTATCAATATTATGTATTGAGAATGATTGAGACTTTACATATATACAGGATGGTAAAGTAGTCGCGTGCCATAGCTTAGGGGTAGGTTCAGTATCGTTAAAGGAACCCAGGAAAACATAAAATAAAAATTCAAAAAAATAAAATTCAAAAAAATAAACAAAAAAGTTATTGCAAGATCAACCTAATTTAGTACGGTCTACTAACTTAAAATAGCAATCGTTTAGAATTAAATTTGTTTTATTTATTTAAATGTTTTAATTACTTACGGTTATCGAACCGGCACTGCAAGTACGTAGCAATCGATAACGATCGAATCGATACGATTCGATAAATCCGACTTTTCGATTGGTTAAAAACTCATTTTATCGAGAATAGCTGTCAGATTTATCGAATCGTATCGAATCGAGTGCTACGTACTTGCACTGCTGGTTGTAGGTTATCTCCCGCTCTCACTCAATTTACGCGCGAGAAACAAACGGCTCGGCGCATGGCGCACGCAGCGATGCGCGCTCGCTCTAGCGACAGCTGACTGCGGTGCGGTCAATGACCCCGAGTGCTCGCCCGTTTGGCGGTCAGCTGTTTCCGAGCCCATTAGAGTGAAATGATCTCGAGGAAAATAGTAGATTTTCTTAAAAAAATGGTTGCTTTTTTCAATGGTTTTAGGTTCTACTAATGAAATCAAACCACTGGTTTCAAGGATAACGGTGTTCACACTAACACCCGAATATTAAGTTTTAAAAAAAAATTAAAGGTATTTATTTTTTTATTTTTTACGGGTTCCTTTATCGATACTGAACTCACCCTTAAGCTATGGCACGCGACTACTTTAACACCCTGTATAATAAAAACGCCTCCTTTAGTAAGCTCTTTAAGTATCTGTTCTAATTAAAAAATAGCGGCTATTCTAGAATTTTCTTAAAGATATTTCTTTTTTCACTATTTACACTTATAATATTACCAGCTTTTGCACACGGCTACACGTTATGATCGGAAATTATACCACAGAAAGAAATGTTTTAAATATAGCCCATGACGCTCTGGGATAATGTAGCTTCTCATTAGTGAATGAATTTTCAAAATAACAATATTAATATTAATGCAGAGGAAACTTTGTAAGCTTGGATGTGTGTATATCTTCGGAACTACATATCCAATTCCTGAAATTCTTTTACTTATGGGAGGCCACATTATCCCCGAGTGTCATAGGTTATATTTACAACGTTTCCGTGGTGTATTGCCCGACTATAACACGAGCGAAGTCGAGGGCAAAAGCTAGCTTTTAAATAAAATTGTATTCGTTTAGAGCCAGCACGATTTGAGACGCAATCAGCGAACGTGACTGCTAAGCTGGGGGATACCGTGAGATTGGCTTGTGTAGCTCGCGGCGACTCCCCGCTTGCAACCGCTTGGAGTCACTCGGGACGAGCGCTACCCAATTCTGACTACAGGTAGGACGGACTGACATATTACTGTTACACATTTCTCTATTTCACAAATATAATATGTCTAAATCCATGACACAGGTTTGTCTCCACAGATCACGGTATCAGATCACGTTAGTCACGGATCACGGCAAGTTGTATCCACTGATACCGTGATCCGATCACATTAGGTCACGTTCCTAAAATTTTAGACACGTCTTCCACCTTTATCGATACATTTAAGTACATATATTCAATTGATGTTATATCCACTTAAACAAATATTAACTTGATGCTTCTGTAAATTATTTCGATTCCTGAATAACTGCAACTATTGGAAAGGTCATAAAAATGTTGAAAGTGGTAATGAAAATTTAACTTTGTTCGTATTTCCAAAGAATACTCATATTTGGAAACGAATTTGGCAAAAACGATAAGCACAGATAATTCCCTACGTGGCCAATTCTTCGGCAGATTAAAAGGGATGAAGACTGATTAAAAAAATATGATTCTGTGTAGTCGTTAGCCGTGTGGTATCCGGCAGAGTAGAATAGAACCAACCCATAACACTGACGGGTGTCGTATAAGGCGACTAATGTCTGAGGCAGAACACCTTGCGCCTCCGTAGACCAGAGAATGGGCAGCAGCGTTTTCTGTTAGTCTTTCATCACTGCGATCTCCAATCCGCCTGCCAAGCGTGGAGATTACGCCAAATTCCTCCCATCATGGGAGAGGCTTAGGTCCAGCAGTGGACGTTATGGGCTGTTGTAGTAGTGTAGTGTAGTCCGTCAGTTAGATTATCGAAAAATATTGGATACGTGTAATTTGTTTTATCAAATTAATACAAATTGACGAAGATAAAACGTGTCAAAGATCATGAGTGGGGGGTTGTAACGTCACATTTGAGTAAAAATGTACTTAAATGAGACATCACACGAGTTCTCGACGCACTATAACGTCTTAAATTTTTGTTGACGTGAAAAAAGAATAAATACGTGTCCAATATTTTTGGAAATCTATCTGACGGATAATAATAATTATTTTTTTTTAATAATTAGATTTTTTTGTCATCTACCCTCTATTAGTGAAATCTTGTTTCAGAATGAGCATATCAGAAACAAGAAGTGCAGAAGGTTTGAGAAGTGAGTTGGTAATAGAGAGAGCTGACAGAAGAGACTCAGGAGTGTACCGCTGTCAAGCTTCCAATCCTTATGGAAGATCGGACCACTTTGTGCATTTGGCTGTTCAAGGTACAACCATTATACCGTAAGGCACCTCGGTCCTACTATCGTCGAGGAAGCGACCAGCTAACGATAGTTTTTAGCTCAAGACGTATTGTATATTAGTGTTTTATTAATAAACAGCGTGTATTAGAAAAGTGTGGTCATATTTATCTGCTGTCCATTCATTTGGGTCGAGTGGTTTTTTTTTTCTACACTAGGAATTTCTTCTGTATCGTGGGTGCGTTTACTCACATACACAAACCGCCAGCCCCGAAAGAACTAGAGTACTAGACCATACAAATATGCGTTCCGTGCGGGAATCGAACCCGCGACACGCAGCGCAGCAGTCAATCACTCAGCCAACCTTGCCGTCAGATTGTGTAGGACAGATGATTATTTTTTCGCGATTACTATTTTGGTTCTATAGAGAATTGATCCGTTTGATGGTTCATAATGATTACAGCTGTTTGATACGTGCTGTTTTTATAGTTTATGGTCGACTATACTACCGGCGAGAACTGTCTCTCCACTGGTTAGTCTACATACTAACAAACAACTTGTTTCTTGTTGCTAGCCTCACTATTTTTCTGATCGTATTCGGTGGGACAGGGGCCTCAATACTATGTATTTTCCCTACAGAAAGATGAAACAACATGATACCACTTTCTTTTTCATTTATAGAGCCTCCAGAACCCCCCGCAAACTTCAGGGTCTTAGAGTCCACGTCGCGGACAGTTCGTCTTCAATGGCGAAGACCATACGATGGCAACTCTCCAGTTCTGGGCTACGTGGTGCAGTATCGTAAACACGACTCCACCAGCTCTGATTCTTGGAGAGACGCTGATACCCATAATGTTTCGGTGTCTGCTCATGCCCCAGATTCGTATTCTGAGTAAGTTATTTTAGTATATTTCTGTAATATTTAAGGACCTTCTAACCCTAAAATTAGCCACTCTATTTGTGGTGGTTCAAACTTCGTTTGAAATACTGTTAGAATACAGTTCTAATCAGCTTGCACTACAAAGCGGTTGTTACGTCAGTCACTGCGGCCGAATAGAAAAGAAGAAGAAGAGAAAAATCTATTGATTGGACTAAAAAAATAAAACAAATAAGACCTGATGTATAGTTAATTCAGTTAGTATGCAAAGTTTCATGATCTAATTTGAAGTACTTTTTGAATACCAGCGGTTTATTGTTCGATTTGTAGGTAACTTTGGATTTTTTTTCTATCGAGAAAAGTTTATGGAATCGTGTTTTTGCCACACATAGGAGTTAGCATTAATCTTCAACTTTACCATATATTTATTTCAAAATTAATGCTGCAGTATTTTAGGCGTAACGGAGGATCATGCTAAGCCATTTGAGGGATATATAGCCCTTAACGTGGTGTCTAGTTCTTACAAGATAATTTCTGAGCGTTCTCCGTATATTTCAAAGAATGTATTATTTTAGTACCAATTACTATTCAGTAGGTAGGTAGGTAGGCACTACAATAATACCTTCTTTTGTTTTAGTTTTAAAATAGCTACGTACAAAAGAACAATAACGAGTAATGAGTAAAGTAGTAAGTAAACTACTTTACTCATTATGTAGGTTATTGTTCTTTCGTACGTTGCTATTTTAAAACTTTAGTTTCTTCCAACAAAGTTATGAATATGAAGTGAAAATGTATTTCCCAAATTACAAAACTATGATCTACTATCTAAATAATTATTAGTATTATCAATTGGGGCTTTTCAAAGTCTTAATTCCATGAAAAACCTATTTCAAAATACTTTTCTTTCGGGAACAGGACGGAGAGTGCGACAATAACAGGATTAGAGCCAGCTACAGCGTATTTAGTGCGCGCTCGGACGATGACGGCTCAATTTGCGTCAGCTCATACGAGGGCTTTGCTGGCGCTTACTTTGCATGAGCCACCTTCGAGGGCTCCTATCAGCTTGAGAGCTTCGGCTCCCAGGTCCTCAACTATTGAGTTGGCTTGGCAGGTAAGGAGACATAAATTAAATTAAATTTTTATTTTTGTAAGTATCACATTATTACGTCGTTACAAAAATACTTTTGTAGCTTGTGGCTAAATAATAACAACCGCTCGGGTCAATCTTCAGGTTAAGCCACGCTTGCCTAGGCTGGTCCGTGGATGGGTGACCACCCATTACATGTCTAGTTACCTCCGTGTCTCGGAAAGTTAAGCGTTGGTCCCGGCTGTTATGAAAAGGTTGTGAAAAGGCTAGGCAGATAATGATATTATTACTTCGTTAATATCTGAAGGAATATAAATGCAAAAATACCCACGTTCCGACATGTTTTAACTTATATTCATACACATCTATTGCATTAGCAAGCCACAAATGTGGACTACGGGCTGCTACTTACAAATTTGAACAAAATATCCAAATAAAACATTCCGCGAACTGGGAATCTAACTGTCCCACTTTCTTCGCGCCTGTCGCTAGAAGTGAAGTTGATTCACAAGCGATGGGATACTGTGTTCTGTGTGTCCTGTTGTCTGCATATCACAGAAATTAATGCACGCTGAAGATACTAACCTCGCAATCAAATTCTGGCCGATTTAGATTTCTATTATCGCTAAGAAGAAGACCTCTAAAAGTACTTCATCAATAGAAACGATCCAAAATATTTTTCAATACACTTCCTCGAAAACTGGTCCTTAACGCACTACGATTAGGTACAACATGCAATGTATTTCACACGTGTGCGATTTTTTCCACTTTCCCGCACGTGTGCGGGAATGAAAATTACCACAGATAACTATGCCTATAATTAGTCCAAATTGTTTCAATGCAAATTAAAAAAAAAAAACATTCACCTCAGACTATAGAGTCTGAGGTGAATGTTTTTTTTTTAATTTTTGCAAAACACTACGCGTCTTTACGGCATATTGTTTTTTTGAAAATTCAAATTGTGTTTATAAATAGAATATCATAGATAAACATGATTATTTAAAACTAATAGTTACTTTTGCACACAAATTAACATTTATTTGTGTTCTGAATTCAAAAATATAAAATAAATCTATTTTTTATATTAGGCTGTTTAACGGCTTCATACCATTGCCTCTCCTTCAACCTGGCGAAATTAAAGCGCGAAAAAAAAAGAAAATAAAAATCATAGTTTCATAGTTCGTGACAAAAATATTTTTCGTTATTTTATTTTATTTCTTCAAAAGTGTATTGAAAAACGTCGTTTGATAAACGTGGACATTTGTTATTGCAATTCTCGGCTCATAAACACCCTCGCCTACGGCTCGGGTGTTATAATTCCGCCTCGAATACAATAACAAACTTTCTCCACTTGTATCAAAATGTACTATTATATCTCTAGTCACCTCCCTCATCATCGTGGAACGGAGAACTGCTAGGCTACACAGTATGGTGGTGGCCATCAGCTGACGGGACGTTGTCAGGGGGAGCCAGCGTTGGCATGGAGTTCGCGACCGTAAGGGGACAGATAACCAAGTACATCATAGAAGGTCTGGAACATTATACACGGTGAGAAAATAATAATTATACAGAATGACTTTTTTATCACTTTCCAAAAAATATGGGTATAACAGGTGAACGGAGTAGAAGCAAATGGCATACTTAGTTTTTTTCGCATCATTTGAAATTCGATATTTTTCATTTTTTTTTTCAAATTTTTTTTCTCTTTCTTTGTTCCGATATGAAAAGTGTACTTAAAATTTGTAGCGTTTTTTGATGATGGATCAATTTTTTTGTAAGCTGTGGAAAAAAGAAAAAGAACTAAGTATGCCATATGCTTCTACTCCGTTCACCTAATATACCCATTTTTTTCGAAAGTGATAAAAAATTCATCCGGTATTTTGGGAAGTATTGAGTTTTGGTTCTTTGAGTATTAACCAGGTTTTGTTTGCAGATATTCTGTAAGCGTTAGAGCCTTCAACAGCGCTGGAGCAGGCCCTGCTACCGCCCCAGTTAATACTTTGACACAAGAAAGCGGCAAGTTTAGTTTCTCTCTCTCTCTTTAAAATTAAAAAGATTGCGGAAATTCAGAAGTGATAGGTACAATTATAAATTCTTACCTCATAACTACCTAACTACGAAATAAGTGACTGAAAGAGTACTTAAAATTACAAGTTTTGTTTTGTTATGACATCTTTAAATGTCGATACGCATCACGTCTGAAAAGTTTCCCTAACCAATTTAATTTGACCCTGTATTTTGTTTAGTAGAAAAAACTCAGAAAGTTAACCATAATCATCTTTAACAGTGCCATCAGAAGGACCCCGCGCTGTCAGATGTCGGGCTGTATCACCACAGAGTATAAAAGTGGAATGGTCCCCGCCACCCGCGCATTCTCATCACGGCGCTTTACTTGGTTACAAATTGCTTTACCGACCGGAACATAGTGAGTAAATATCGACAATGTTCGATTCAATTAGTACGCTGTAACGCCCAATAATCAGATTTTATTTTAAATCCAAGCTGAGTGATGGCAGTTGTTTGTTGGCAGCGACTGAGTGGTTGGAGTGGGAGGTGCGGGGAAACGGAGGGTCCAATATGGGAGCGGGCGCGGAGGTGAAGAGGGTAGCGGGCGTGGAAACGCTTCTGCTCGCGTTGAGACCTCATACTAACTACACTGTTCAGGCCTTAGCATATACTGCTGCAGGTGATGGCGTGCCCGCACATCCTATACATTGTACCACACAACAAGATGGTGAGTATTGTTTTTTTTATTATTTTATTATATACATAATATCTCGTTGGATTAATTGTTTAAACCTAAGATTTTAAACTACTCAACCTTGAATGATTCACAATCTGGACGCATATCGAACTATTTCTACGTTTTGCGACTAAAGCGTAGCAGACGTAGCGGCGTAGCTACTACGCCGTAGCAGCTACACCGTAGCAGCTTCGCGGTAGCAGCTACGCCGTAGCAGCTATGCCGTACCTTTAACACATTTTATACTTTTTTCCTTAGTTCCTGGATCACCAGCGGCAGTGAAGGTAGTGGCAACTTCAGTAACTTCTTTAGCAGTCAGTTGGTTGCCACCAAATCGACCCAATGGACCTCTTTTATACTACACCGTCTTTTATCGAGAACTTGGGCGGTAAGTAAAACTACATCATACAAAAATAATAATTGTATTTATGTGACTACTTAGTTCTTGATTTCTGGGTCTTCTTTAGGGACAGGCCACCAATAACTACAACAGTGCAAGTGGAGGAAGGTGAGCCGTCCGTTGGTTTGGGAGGCTCCACAGAGTTGAGGTCGTTGTCTGAAGGAGCCACCTACGAGGCGTGGGTTGCCGCGCATTCGGTGGCTGGTGAGGGAGAACCTTCACCGCCGCAACCTGCTACGACCACATCAAGAGGTACCAAATATTATAAAATAAGTAAGTAATAATCATCATCATCATCTGCTTAGCCTTTTCCCAACAATGTTAGGGTCGGCTTCCAGTCTAACGCAGGTGAATACCAGTATTTTACATGGAGCGACTGCCTATCGGACCTCCACAATACAGTTAGTGCTGGGAAATACGATACACCTTGGTAAGACTGGTTGTCAGGCTTTTTGGGCCATTGACTACCTTTGTTTAGTTTAGTTTTATTCTTATATTTCTTTTTCATATCGATATTTTGCTTACAATGAAGCTGTATTAATTTTCACAAAGTTTTCAAATGTTCTTTTTAGCATTACTCAACTGAAGTAATTTATTATTCTTTGCGTCAATTTATGGCTTTTCATTGGTACGTAAAAAAATTCATACCTAAGCAAGAAACTAACAAATTACACGAAACAAGTTTACCTACATAATATGATCTGTCTGCTTCGCTACACTATTTTGCCAACTATCTCGTTTCCGCACCACAACGTTACCTATCTTTCATTAAAACATCTATATACGAGTATATGTTACCACAAAAAGGAGATTTTATTTTCATTAACTCAACTTTACTCGCCAACCTTCCTGTTGTTTTGCTATATATTTATTTTTGTACTCACAAAATACTTACTCTTATGGTGGGTACACATTGGCGAAACATGAAATTTAACAATCGCTGAAACAAATTCGCCTTGTTGTTGGGTTACATGTTGCATTGCATAAGTCGGGACGGCTCATTCGTGTTACATTGCACTAATGTGTACCCGGCATTACTTTATCTTTGTTCGGTGTTCAGCGGGAGCGCGCCTGCTATCATTCGGCGTGTGGGCCCGCGTGCAGTGCGGCCACTCGCTGCGGCTGGCGTGCGCGTGGCGCGGGGAGCCGGCGCCGCGCGCGCGCTGGCTGCGCGGCGACCGCCCCGTCACGCACGACCCGAGGACACATCTCACGCCGCACGGACATCTGGCTATACATGGTATTCACAAAAAAACATTCAAAGGATTATATGTTGAAACATCTTAGCTTTTAGTGATAAGACCAGCAGGCCTAAAATGGCCGCTTTAGCAGAATCCTAATAAGAATTACGTTAAAAAAAAACTTAAAATGGACTTTATAGTCAAAAGCATAAACTCCATTTTAAGAATTTTAAATTTTTAACGTTATTCATATTACGATTCTGCTAAAGCGGCCGTTTTAGAATCCCAGTATTGAGTCAACCTATGTGAAATGTTTTGTTTTATGAAAGTTACTTCTATGGTGGTGTTATTCCCAAAGTATAAGGTTTCATTCTACTCCATGAATATATTAAAATGTTCTCAAAGTACTCCACCCCATTTTAATCACAAAGCTAATTTAAATATGTGCATTTTTTTCTCTTTAATTTCTTACGGTACGTAAGAAATACAAACATGATTAGAAATGTTCTCTCCTTTTGTAAACAGAAGTAGACGCATCAACAAGCGGCAACTACACATGTTCAGCACGCAACACGTTCGGCTCAGAAGAAGTGACGTATCGTGTGGAATGCGCGGCACCACCGGCCGCCCCCTCTCTAAGCTTGGACCACGCCGCGCATACTGACGCAAGACTGACATGGCGGACAACGCATCACCCCGCTGCTCCACCACATGGTAACTAACTCACACTAAATAGTATAAAAGTCGCGAAGTCGCTAGTCGCCCCCGCTCTTAGCTTGGACCATACCGACGCGCGACTAACGTGGCGAACTACGCATCACCCGCTTCATCACCACATGAGCAGTAACTTACAGCAAAACGTCCAAAAAAGTAAATTGAAAATTAATTTTCAGATTTTGCAGAGTTTTCACTTAGACACCATGCTACATTTTGGTTTTTAACTACTTCTTCATCTTGTGTCGATGGCAATCTAAATTGTGTTGGCCCAGAACTGAGCTATTCTTATCAACTACTTACTCTTGATAAATCCCAGCCAGCATTTTCCAATTGAAGTCAGAACTCGATCTAAAAATATACGGTAGATATGGTAATCTCTTAAGTGCAGATTTCTATTAAGTTCTCGTTCAAGACTAGCCTGGGCACCGTTCGAAACCGTACCTTCTTTTTTTAACGTATTCACCGTTTGAATTACAAAGGATATACTACTAATCTAAAGGATTTTCATGGCCCGTCCAACCTACACCGATAATCTTATCTATTTGGAATAGGTTCCCTAAGGGACGGCCTTTTTACCCAAATCACGTTACATTTGTATCCCGGAATGTATAGGACGTGAATAATTTAGGTTTTTATTAAAATCAACGGACAATAGTCTTCCTTAAGCCAAAGTTAGATAATGCAAATTATACTGATTGTAACAGTCATTAACAAAAATATTAACCGTTTTTCAAGATAATCAAGCTTAATTATTCATGAATACTGTTTTATTACAAAAATAGCAAACATATAGGAACGAACTTATCGAAATAATGACAAAAGTTATTTGTATTCTCTACATGATTCCGATTTGTGAACATTGGAAACAATCTCCGAAGTTTGTAACTTTGTGATACCGAAAACAATTTAATAGAGTACTCTGGCGGAAAACAAGAGTGATAAAAAGTTGCTAGGTTTCTTTAAAATTTTCATTCTATATTTATCTTCTATCTATAAATATAAAATCTCGTGGCTCGGTGTTTGTGGTCGTACTCCTCCGAAACGGCTCGACCGATTTTTATGAAATTTGTTAAGTATATTTGGTAAGTATGAGAATAGGTCGTAAAGTATATCTCACATTATAATTTATACGACAGAACAATTTGCGGGGTCAGCTAGTAATCTGTACTAATATTATAAAGAGGTAACATTTGTTTGTAAGTTTGTATGTTTGTAAGTTTGTTTGTAGGGGGTAATCTCCGGAAGTAATAAACCAATTTTAAAAATTGTTTCACTGGTAGAAACCTACATTATTCGTGAGTGCTATAGGCTATATTTTATTCCCGTACTCCCACGGGAACGGGAACTACGCGGGTGAAACCACGGGACGTCAGCTAGTATAATATAATATGCCAACATTATTGCATTGACTTTGTACCACATTTGAAGCAAATAAACGATTTTAACTTTGACTTGGGCGTAGTGAAAAATACATCGTTCTTTTGAAAATAAATCAAACTCAACTTCATTACCATGTATATCTCGAAGTTAACGATGTCAATTTTGTTTGCGATCAAAAAATACAAATTTGAATAAACTGTTTGACTTTTCCCTTTGAAGATCAAAGTTATTATAAACATGAGGCTTTTCGCCTTCGTAAATATAACTCCAAAGATTAGGTACCACAGATGAACTTTTCCCTAACCAATCTCGCTCACCTTGAGTGATAAATAACCAATCTAAAATCCAATACCTATCAATTACAGTTCGTGACCGTAAATATAGAACGTTAAATTTTAGAAAAAGAGGTCTAGAAAAAGAGAGAACTTTGTTCTTTTAGGATAATAATTACTAAGGCTCCGTTGTCTATCCATCCGTCCGTCTGTTTATCACAGGGCTCTACCCGTCTCTCTCGCGCACGTCTGCAGATAAGTGCGAGTGAGAGAGACGGATAGAACCGAATATACGAACGAAACGTTAGAGAGTAGGGCCCCTGTGCCTGAGCCTCTAAACTAAAACTAAACTGTTGAACCGTAATAGGTAGACACTTAAAATTTTCACAGAGGAACTATACCGAAGTGTTTTTCAAACAGGTTTCACAATATTGTGGGTTCGGGTCCGTGATGACACGGGTGATGGCTTGGAGCCGATCAGCTCTCGTTCTGAGGAGGAACGGAGGGTCGAAACAGGGGGAGAGGCAGCTAGTGTGGTGCTTAGAGCCTTGTCGTGTGGAGCGACATACTCGGTGCGGGCTGTGGCACATTCAAGAGCGGGGTCATCACCACCTTCTGTGCCGCTGATGGTGAAGACGAAACCACCAGGTAAGGAATTTGAAGGGCACTGACTCCTTTTTTTATTTATTATAATACACATGTAAACGGGTATTTATCGCGAATTTTACCTTTAAATTATAAGCCCGACGTTTCTTTTTTTATTTGTTCTGAATCGCATTACATGTTTTCAGGTCGGGTAATGTAGGACACTGAATATACAAATTGTGTTTAGGACTAGCTTAATGGAGTTTGTTAATAGGGATGATGACGGACTAAAAAAAATATGATTATGTTTAGGTCGTCAGTTAGATTATCGAAAAATATTGGATGTGTTTTTTGTTTTATCAAATTAACAAAAAACCGGCCAAGTGCGAGTCGGACTCGCGCACAAAGGGTTCCGTACCATTATTATCAAAAAATCACATTTGTTGTATGGGAGCCCCCCTTAAATATTAATTTTATTCTGTTTTTAGTATTTGTTGTTATAGCGGCAACAGAAATACATCATCTGTGAAAATTTCAACTGTCTAGCTGTCACGGTTCATGAGATACAGCCTGGTGACAGACAGACGGATGGACAGACAGCGAAGTCTTAGTAATAGGGTTCCGTTTTTACCCTTTGGGTACGGACCCTAAAAATATGTGTCCAATATTTTTGGAAATCTATGTGACGGACTAATTCGTTTTTTTTTTCATCTACCCTATCGTGCCACTGGATCACACTGGGATAAACAGTATTCTATGTGTTAATCCTGGTTTTATAAACTATCTGTGTGCCACATCTAAATACATTCCGTAGTTTTTGCGTGAAAGAGTAACAAACATCAATACATCCATTCTCACAAAATTTTCGCATTGATGTTACACTGTTGCATGTTTGTAACAATGAGAACAAAATGTAGACTCATTGGATTTTAAAATCAATCTGGTGCTATTGTGAGGCTAAATATTATAGTAATAATAATTGGAAATTAAATTAATTATACATTGGCGTCGATTCTGTTGTGCACAAACTAAATTAACTACTAATTAGTCCCCCTTATGTTCGTCTAGTTAATTTACGCTATTGCAATCTTTTACTAAAAGGCAGTGCGAGATAAGGACGACTATAACTATGAACTAAGTTAGAGATGTCAAACTAGTTTATGCCTTGCGCTTCACCGTGTTTTTAGTCGACATGTTTTTACGTGCACCCTTCATTTTTATGGAAATATTAGTTAGAATTTAATTTGACAGCTCTAAATTACGTCAGTCTCTTTCTCGTTTTATTAGAGAGAAAAAGATAGTAATAACCTAAATTAAGTTTAATTTGTGCACAACAGAATCGACACCATTATGTGATTCTATCTTCAAAAACATTTTCTTAATCATATTTGAAAGGGGCGAAGTTCCTGTTTGTCAAGTCTGTGCACCCCTCAGATCATTTATTTTATGCAGATTGAAATATCTGGCTTACTTTAATTTGCATAATTGAAAATATTGAAAAATACTCATGATTCTAATTGAATCTTTGGAAGTGGAAATACCACAGTAAATTCCTTCGTTCTTGGAACAGTTGCTGAAAATAAAATAGTCTAAATTAATATTCTCTAGAAGGAATAAACAGTGCAATACATAAGTTTCACAGAAGTTGTAAACGTAAGTTTTCGCGGATCGAGTCAAAGTGCCACTGATTGGCGTAACAGTACTTGTAGTTGATAAACTAAAAGTTTCGCGTTCATGGAATAAAATAAAATCTTAAAGCAGGTGCTCGAACTTTATAGCAGTTTCTAAATTTTTCTTAACTTAGCTGGAACACTTTTTAAACTTTCAAACGTTGGTAGTTGGAAAAAGAACTCATGCGAATGTGTGGTGTTATTACAGAAGCTACATAATAGGCTTGTGTCCTGAAAAAATCGAATTATTCCGTCAGTTAGATTATCAAAAAATATTTGACACACATTTTTTCTTTTGTTACGTTAACCAAAATTGACGAAGATACGACGCTTTAAAAATTCTCAATACGTCACGCCGTGCTATAATTTTTAGTGCGTTGTGACGTCACGAGCCCCCACTCTCGGGGTTTGATACGTTTTAGCTTTGTCAGTATTCATTGATTTACAAAAAAAATACGTGTCCATTATTTTCCAATACTTTAACTGACGGACTAAATAGATTTGCAATTAATTGATGGTGGAAACTAGCCTACTATGATGTTTTATAAGACTATCCATTACCGCTCAGAAAGGTACCAGGAGGCTCTCGATTTCATTGTCAGGCAAAGTGTTATTGGGTTTTCCACGAAAAATTCTCAGTAACAGCCTGGAATGTGGCCCGGTAGGTGAAAATAGGCGAGCATGAGATCTTGGGTTCGATTCCTAGGTCTGCCAAATTGTTATTGGGTTTTTCTATCAGGAATTTCTCAGTAGCAGCTACGGAGTCTGGATTTGTGCCTGGTTGATGGCAATAGACTCGCTCCCTATTACATGGGATTTTAACATAACTAGCGAAATGTAGGTGTGCTATTAGGTACAACAACAACAACAGCCCGTAACGTCCACTGTTGGACATAAGCCTAAGAATTTGCCGTAATCTCCACGCTTGGCAGGCGCATTGGAGATCGCAGTGATGAAAGACTAACAGAAAACGCTGCTGCCCATTCTCTGGTCTACGGAGGCGCAAGGTGTTCTGCCTCAATTAGTCGCCTTATACGACACCCGTGAGTGTAATGGGTTGGTTCTATTCTACTCGGATACCACACGGCTATTAGGTACACTTCTGCGTATTCCTTCGGCGGTAGGTGTTATGTAAATGTTACGTAAGTATACTAGTAGTACTAACGAATGGGTTTCCTAATTTCCTCCTGTCACATTTACCCTTTTCTGTTTTACAAAAAACAACAATTTGTGATTTATATCCCGGAAATGTTGGAATGAAACTAGTTGTGACGGTCCCTCGGGAATAACTCTGGAAATTGAGTCCGAAACGTCAGGAAATGTAAAAAGTTGTTGAACCGGAATCGTTCTCTATACTATGTAGCCATGTAGGATCATTTAAAAGTCATATAACTGTTGACAACTGGTTATATAGCTGCAATAAAAATATAAAAGACTAGCGGACGTCACGCGGTTTCAACCGCGTAGTTCCCGTTCCCGTGCCCGTACGGAGATAAAATATAGCTTATGTTACTCAGGGTGAATGTACCTTTCTAATAGTGAAAGATTTTTTTTAAATACATCGGCGCAGTAGTTTTTGAGTTTATTCATTACAAACATACACACACAAAAATACAAATCTTTCCTCTTTATAATATTAGTGTAGACTAACGTATGCTTCGCGTGTAGTTATTAATTTTTCCACGGGATCGTACTACCTGGATAAAAAGTAGCAGGTTATAAACTATCTGTGTGTCGAATTTAATCAAAGAGTCAGAAACATTAATACACAAACAACACCAACAAATAAACAAACATTCACATTTGTATCGTAAGTAAGATTGGCTTTTGCGTCCGGATTCACCCGCGGGAAAATTGGGACCACCCTATTAAAAGTATCCCATATCCCCAGGTTATGGTTTATCTGCTTGCTACGTTTTATCCCAATCCATTCCGTCATTGAAGTGTGAAAAGGAATTAGAGAATTACTTGCGGATTTATTATTGTCCTTTCTATCTTATCTATTTTTGTCCTTTGTAATTGTATTTAAGTACTAATAATAGTTTCTAAGTTTTTGTTTACTAACCCTTGAATCTAGTTGTCCCAAAATAAAAACATTTGAATTTGAATTATTATAAATCACTTTTACACATGCTGATCGGGACTTTCGAGTATCTCCACTAGACCAAACGGGGCAGTTCTTTTTGTCGCGACTGCTGAGCATGAAGTTTTGGGTTCGATTCCCAGGTCGGGCTCGTTTTCAGTAGCAGCCACGAAGTCTGGGTTTGTGCTCGATTGTGGAAATAGACTGGACCCCTATTACATAGTACTTAAACATAACTGGCGAAATTTTTGTGTACTAATATGTATAACTCTGTCTAACCCTTCAGGGATAAAGGATGATCCCCCTTCAGGGGGAAAGAGAAAAAAGATGCTAGAAAATGCTGATCTGTGCGTGTAAATGTGTCACAACTTTAGGATTACTAACGATTTAACATAACAATTTATTTAAATACAAAACAAATGAATGTTTTCGTTCCATGTTTAATTTCCGGTGTCCTATCCCAAACCGGGTTGTTTTGCTTACGTTTCTATTAGATTTCCCAATACCCCGTCAGTAAGGTCATCTGTATTAGCCTAACTGGTCCGTTCGAATTACTCTGAAAGCAATTTTACAGTTGTAAACGCTGCCAAAGGATCAAAGGGTAACCTAAGCTTTGAAGGTAACGCTTCGACAATGTTTACGCGTGTATTAGTAACCAAACAGTTAGTACACGTATAATTATTAAATGTCCTTAATAGTCCTAGGTAATGTTTAAGAGTCCTATTACATTTTTTAGGCAAATTCATGATTTTTGACGCAGTAATTCTCAGCAGCAGTAAGACATTTTAATTATTTGCTTAAGAATAACGATAGTGCCATTCTCTTTCTTGTAAGTTGGAGATACACATTTTCATTTTTCTTTTCGTGTAATTTACTATAAATATTTTACGAACTCAGTTTGCAAG
The DNA here is from genome assembly GCA_905147715.2 of Xestia xanthographa. Lineage (NCBI taxonomy): Eukaryota > Metazoa > Arthropoda > Insecta > Lepidoptera > Noctuidae > Xestia > Xestia xanthographa. The sequence continues at coordinate 14,918,805 of LR990652.1, forward strand.
AAAAACCGTCGACGATGGAACTTTGACGCTCAAATTCACATAGTTACATTAAATTCTTATAAAAGCTAAAATTACTAAAAGATAAGTTGAACGTTTTACTTGTTTATTGGAGTTTTAGAATTTCTTTAAATTCCTTGAGTTTTCATGGAAAAAATCGTAAAAAAATAGTAATTTAAGCCATAAATGTCTTAATTCAGCGTCCATTATGTTCCAAATAAACTCAATTTTATCAAACAAATTAATATGTTATAAAACTTCAATCTACAATGAATAAGTTTCATTAGTTTTCGTTTGTCAATATAATAAGACAAAAATACAATAATGGTTATTATGACACTGGCTGTTTTAATGTTGGCCATAAGCTAACTGTTTCAGATACCTTTATAGAGGATTTATAGCATGGGTGTAGATAAATAAAATTAAAGTACCTACTATAATTCTCAATTCAGCTCGCTACTCAGTCTCATGTCAGTCTCGTCTCTAATATTCGTCAATATCAATCGACAATCGTCTGAATATCGCTATTATTATCGACTCGTGTACGCCGACCGAAATAATTTGATCCAGGAAGTAAAAATCAAAAATTTGCGTAAAAAATGTAATAGGACTCTTAACATTGAAAATTTGTCAAAATGATTCATATATTATACAATGATTCAATGTGTATTGCAAGATGTTCAATGTACCATGATAAATTAATTTATCTACACCCATGCTATAAATCCTCTATAAAAGTATATGAAACAGTTAGCTTATGGCCAACGGGTGTTATAATGTTGTACTGAACCATTATGCAACTCGTTTTAAAAAAAGAACATTGTCTAGCACGTGCGATTCACTACCACAGCGCCGTAATTAAAAAAAACTTATAGGCTAATTCGAATTCACGTCGAATCCCGCCATTTTTGTTCGATATTAGTATTGCAATAAGTACTTTGTTGTTTACAAAAATGAGTGATACAAGCTTTGTGCATTTTAATAATAATAATTGTACAATCCAAAATGTAAATAATTATATTATTACCTATACATGGTTTGTTTGTATTAAATACTCAGCAATTCAACTGAGGAGCTCGTGGCTAAATAATAACAGCCGCTCGGGAAGATCGTTAGGTTAAGCCGTGCTTGCCTAGGTTGGTCTGTGGATGGGTGACCACCCATTATATACCGAGTTTCCTTCGTGCCTCGGAAAGCACGTTAAGCCGTTGGTCCCGGCTGTCATTTGTAGATCTTTCACAGTCGTTAGGTAGTCAGAGGCCCAAAAAGTCTGACAACCAGTCTTACCAAGGGGTATCGTATTACCCGGTACTAACTGGGTTGTGGAGGTCAGATAGGCAGTCGCTCCATGTAAAATACTGGTATTCAGCTGCATCCGCGAAAACTGGAAGCCGACCCCAACATAGTTGGGAAAAGGCTAGGCAGATGATGACTCAGCAATTCAACTTTCCATGAATTTACATAGACTTCTTACAACACTACAACACCCTATGGTTTCAGAACCTTTTATGGAGGATTCATATCATGGATGTAGATAAAGTCTTGTATGCAACTGTCCATAATTAGGTATTAAAACACTCATGTGATACTATTATCACACTCGGCTTCGCCTCGTGTGATAAACCCACATTCATGTTTTAATACCCCTCATTATACAACAGTTGCATAAATAACTATAAGGCAGGTTATTTTTTGAAATTGCTGACATAAAGGGTGTAAATAGACCCTGAACGATGCCGAAAGGCACTTGTTATCCCCATCATTGCGATACCTCCATGACCCATTTATTATTCATTTCTAACCATCAGCACAGTGTTTTGAGTGGGTTACATTTAGTTTTACAGCAAAACGTGATTTTTCAGCCCAAAAGCTTTGAGTAGGGCTTAGTTTGATATACAAAATGTTTAGTTGACGGTTTCGTAAAGGGTCCGTTTACACGTTGTATATCGCAAGCAACCATGCATGTTCAGTCGCTTGTAATGTGGGCGAGTCTTTAGCCATTACCCAAATAAACACATGAATTCGGTATGGCCTTTTGGTAAAACATTGATGGGCAACGGTACCCCTCAGTAGTCGCTCTTGCTATCTCTCTTGCTATTCTTGCTATTTCAGTCAGATACTGTAACAAATCTATTTGATCTTATCAAAATAAAGGGATATAAGCAGACTTGTACAAATAAATTTTTATAAGGGAAAGATATGAATTTACAGATGAGATAAAAAATACTGCTAATTATAAAAAGACCTACTTACCACGCACTCTATGGAAAGTATGAAGATGGTAGTTTTATAGATCATGCACTTAGTTGGTGACAAGTCAGATCAGCACTGTAGGAGATGCAGGAACAGGCGTTAGGGTAGCAATGCAGGACAGTTATCAGGACAACTCCAAGGATCAGGCTTCAGGGAAATTCTGCTGGAAGCGCGTCGTGCAGTTCTCAGAGTCACGCACCAGGTCAGCTCTGTAGGAAGGCACCATTGTAGTTCTTAAGGCCAGACGTCAGGGTAGCTCTGCGTGACTAGCGGTACGACAGGCACGAAGACAGCTTCCGAAGATCGGTAGTAGCATAAATGCTATAATATACGCAATGTTATTGTCTGATTCCTCTCTTGTCGTAAAATAGTATATATTTAAACTAATATTACGACAATAAAGAGGAAAGTTTTTTTGATTGTTTATACCGAATAAGCTCCAAAACTACTGAACTGATTTTAACAATTTTTTCACCAATAGAAAACTAAATTATCAGAAAGTAACATAGGCTATAATATATTTTCAAAAAAATTAGAGATCGACACTTCACGGGTAAAACCGCGGGGCGCAGCTTGTTTAATAAAATACCATTTTTGCCTACCAGTACTGGTATGGGAAGGCGGGGGGGAAGACCGACTAGAAGAGGGTGCAGAAGCCGCAGTCTGGAGCAACAGTAGCGCTCTTGCGTTAGACGCAAGGAGGGCTGTGCGCTGCGGAGCCAGGCTCGTGCGCCTGCAGTGGCGAAGAGCTGACGCTGCTGGGGCTGCAGCCTGGAGGGACGCTGATCTTACGTCACTGCATCATCATCGAGAGGTAAGTGCCCTTATGACATATAGGTACGTGATAGGATAGGTTAGAAGAAGGGGTAGTGGCTGCATTGCTCTTGCATTATACGCAAGAAGGGCTGTGCGCAGCGGACCCATAACCATCGTGAAGTGTGTACTATGATAACTTGAAGTAGGGCGGGCATACTACTTTGTAAGATACCTGCTTCGATATGTGATTGACGTTTACCTAACATCTCAAGATATTTCCTTGTTAGTTTGATTACCAGTTAATTACAAGGATTAAAGACTCGTCACAACCATTAGGCTCTGTTGTTAACAAGAATTGTTTATTAACTCGTAACTCGTATGCAATACTTGGAATATTGGTTCCGATTGCAATATGACGCAACGGATTCCTGGAAATACAAATGACTGGTTCTGAACTGCGGTTTCTATTAGCGAAGTTTGATACAATACACTTCAGTTGAACATAGGATTTCTTAATAATGTTAGTTTTCTTTGAAGTTGTTACCTAATCCCAATTAAATGTTTACTTTGAAGTGGAACTACACTGATTATTCAATTAAGTAATCAGATTCGAATTTACGTGAAATTAGTAATAACTTGCTCATGTGTTGCCAAGCCAATTGATTGATTTGGGTTGCTCATAATATTGACAGACTACAAAATTGATATAACACAGGATTTGTAAAACTTGGAGGTTAAAATTATGATTGAAAAAGAGTTTGAACAAAATATCGTTCGCAAAAGATCAGAGACCCAGCAATTTACGCCTTTTGTGTTTCACGGAAACAAGAGCCAATTGAATCCGGGCAAGTCGAGACTCGGCCTCCGTACAAATTCGTAGGTAGGGCCGCCGGGACGGATAAAATACCTTTTTTGTGCAAATATCAACAACTTTATTGTGTGTACGAGGAAATTTTCCTTCAGGTACGCGTTGATTAAGGAGTGAGGGAACAGGCGCGGAATTACGAGCAATTCACTCGCATTTGTGAGGGAATAATTTTAGAAAATGGGTGTACCAAGATTAAAGGATGATGCCGAGAGCTTCAGATTGGATGAAAAGGAGTCTGAACGCAGTTTATTTATGTAAACGTCTCCGTTATTAATAAAACTTGGAAAATAACCCTGACATCACTTTATGTAGCCACTTGTGAAAGTTTAATGAAGCTGCTGCTTTTTAAATTTTCTTTTCCTTTAGCAGTTGCTCAGCTTACCTTAACGGTGCTGGGAAGCGTAAATTTTATTTTAAAAACGTTTTAAGATTATATTTTTAGATTCAATACGCTGTTTTTATAAATTTTCCAAAAACAATAAAAAAAGGGTTTGTGTAATAGGGACTCGCGTTTTTTCGGATAATATTGGATCGTAAAATATTGGTGGATTGGAATTTTAATTGAGGAATTTTGTAATAACGGTTTTCTTTTCGAAGAATCGTTGATCCTAACATGAGAACCTGCCATGTGTTTATTTTTAGATATTAACTTTAATTTTCCTTTTTGTGCGTGTGATTTATTTTATTAACTAGGTTTACACTACAGCACGATAACTCATTATGAGGAATTATTTAGATGAGTAAGAAGTTAGTATGTTTCAAATGCACAACGTAGAGGCAGATACGAGAGCAACAAGAAGACAGAAAAATATTTATTTGTCGCTGAGATATGAAGTATGTACAAAATGACAAAAACAAATCAAATATTACAACATGACGGATCAAACAAATTGACAGTTTGCACTTCGCGACAAGCATGATGCTGTGCTATGGGGGGCCCACAGCACAGCGCTGGTTTTCAGTGGTCACCTGAGAAAAAACACAATTGTATCGCTTATTAGGTTCGCGGTAGGGTTTTATAAGAAAATTAATGTATTTAGAAACTGTTAGTGGTGGTGTGACTTTAATTTTATTCTTCTTATTAATTCTAAAGCTTGTGTTCTCTATATAGGTTGTGATCGGTGGGCTGTCGGCCGGCGCATGGTATGCACTGCGCTTGTGGACTGCGACGGAATCCGCACGACACCAGGCCGTTATTTACGCTGCCACCACTACGCATTCTGGAGGTAACATTTTATAGCTTGCTATTATACTTGCAATATACGATTAAAATAGGAGATATAACATATAATATGGCAAACATCTTTCTATTACACAGAGATTGAAATACATTTGAGGCTGATAATTAATTTGAAACGGAAAAACAAAAGATCATCGCAATCTATGGTAATAAACGATTTTCCGAACATGTTAACCCGGTAAAACACCGGTAAAACACACACGATCACTAATTAAAGCAGAAAAACAAAACAAAAACCGAAAACCTTATATTCGCGTGTATGTGTCGTATTACAGTAAAACAGTTTCCAGCTAAAAATACATTTCAATGTCCATTTATCACAGAAAAAGTTTGCAGTCATTTGTTTGGTTGCAATTTTTTAAACGTGACTAAAAATAATAGCCATCGCGTAGCGTAGCAGGCATTTATTTTAAATGTTTTTTTTTTGCAATATGGCGCAGGCTTTGTTAATGCATTGCATAATTTTAACTGGGCTTTGGTATTCCTTTGACATTGTGTTTTTGATAGAATAATTATCTTAAGGCGACTACATGAGCTAAACGCGAGTTTTATCATGCAAAAAAGCATATTATTCACTGCAATAAACAAAACCAGAAAAATATATAATATTCTTCAAGATATATAATATGCTAGTACGATAGTGTTTTGAAAACATAATACAACTAACTTTATTCGATAGAAAAAAAATCACGAACTTCTCTAAAAATTTCTTTTATCGAGTAAAAACCATACTAAAATACATGCGATCATTCTGATTTTTTGGAAAATAATTCTACAAGCAACATATTAGCATCATAGTGTTTTACTTTTTTAGTCCAATCAATAGATTTTTTGTAAATCGCAAAAAAAACACTCCATTTCGCACTATTCGGCCCGCAGTGACTGACGTAACAACCACTTTGTAGTGCAAGCTGATTAGAACCATAATCTAGCAGTAATTCAAACGAAGTTTGAACCACCACAAATAGAGTTGCTAATTTAGTTCCTGTAATCGCCTTAAATCAGTTTTTATTGACTAAATGTGATGAATAAATGGATTTATAAATCACTAGCTTAAGCCCGAGGCATCGCCCGCGTGGACTTCGGTAATTGTCCACGGGATCACACTCACGACTTGTTTTTCAGTGCGCCAGCCTGAGAAACGAGTTTACGGGTCGAGATTTTGTTTGAGTGTGCGTGCGGCGACGCAAAGATACTATGGCGCACGGCGCACTTCCCCTTTTTAATACTATGCTTTTAGTCAGCGCAACAATTTTTTTTTCTCCTATAAGAAATCCCACCTCCTCCTTTTTTTCCCCTGTCAACTGTCAAGCTATCATTTACTCCTTTTTTTCTTCAAAATAAGCAAAAAATTTCATCCAAAAAGCTTTACTTGTATCTCCTTTCTTTTCTTTTTATTTATTAAAAAAACAAGGCAAGTTAACTTACCTTGTTTTTTGATATCATTCGAACAGTTACTTGAAAAGATCGTTATATAGCCATCATTTAACTGCATATAAACAGTTTATTTTATGTTTCTTCCTACACATTTCCTGAAAAAACATTTCAATGGACATGATTTTCACCTTGGGAAGCCACGCAGGTTGCCCAAAGCCCCCTCCCCCATCTATCACGACTTGTTTACTATTAGCGATCTCTCATGTTATTACCGTCGTAAGTTATGGCCGCAGAGGAAACAAACTACCTTAGAAGTGCTTGGAACTTTTGGCTACATTGGATTTCCGTATAGGAGTATGAGTGAGTTCTATTTATAGGAATTTAATACAGAGTGGTAACTGTTTGTGTGTCAGTGTTCCCATAATGCTGAATATATTTCCTATACAAAAGTGCAATACCTAAACGGTGATGTATGGCAAAGATGATTTAAAAAAAAACGATAAATTACGATCTGGGGTTTAGACCGATGTACTTACTCAGTTCATCGTCATCATCTGCGTAGCCTTTTCCCAAGTTTTATTGGGGTCGGCTTCCAGTCTAACCGGATGCAGCTGAATACCAGTACTTTACATGGAGCGACTGCCTATCTGACCTCCACAACCCAGTTAGTACTGGGTAATACGACACCCTTTGGTAAGACTGGTTGTCAGACTTTTTGGGCCACTGACTACCTGTAACGACTGTCAAAGATCACAAATGACAGCCGGGACCAACGGCTCAACGTGCTATCCGAGGCACGGAGGAAACTCGTTATGTAATGGGTGGTCACCCATCCACAGACCAACCTAGGCAAGCACGGCTTAACCTAAAGATCGACCCGAATGGCTGCTATTATTTAGCCACGAGCTCCTCACTTACTCAGTTCATCGTATTGTTTTTGTCTGGCAAAACATGAGAGTATTAACACGTATGGATTAAACGCAGGAAATGTATATTTTTCTATCAAAAGGACTATTTTCAAACAGTCCTTTAATATCTACTTCCTCTGGTTTTTCTGTCTACGAATTTTTACTCCATATTATAGATTACACAATCATGTTGTTGTTGTTGTTGTTGTATGTTGCCTAATATCCACACTACACATTTAACTATCAGTCACTCGCGTAGACAGTAGAAGAACCTCGTAAACTAAGTTCAAAGTGTTTATGATAGAAGTGAGTCCACATAATGACTACTCATCACAATAGAAGTTAGAACAATATTTCACTCGCCTGTCTTACTCTTCACAAAGTCTTTTACTTGGACTCTTCTAGTTTTATTATTACACATAATTTAGAATGCGGTAGCTAATGCAGCCTTCCGAGTCTTAGAAAGAGCCTGTAAACTGTAAGCGTGATTGAGACGACGCGACGCTTTAAAATACAAAAAGACTTTGTAAGTTAATTTGCCCTTAAAACGGTTGTATATTGGAAGTATTCCTGTTTGAGCACCTATTCTTTGGGCACCAATGCATTGAGCACCGAAGGTATTCCCATTTGAACACCAACCGTTTTAATAGCTTTTAGTCACCACTAAAAGCTATTAAAACGGTTGGTGCTCAAATGGGAATACCTTCGGTATACCCCACCGGGTGTATAATAGTTTTAAAAGCTAAAGCTACCGCACCGTAGGTGTTAAAAAGGGAATAAAATTAAATATTTTTTATTGTTCTCCATTGAGCACCAAGCTATTAAAACGGTTGGTGCTCAAATGGGAATACCTTCTGTGCTCAATGCATTGGTGCCCAAAAAATAGGTGCTCAAACGGGAATTCTTCGTATATTGTTGCGGCTGTCATTGTGAGATGTTCTTATCGTATCCAAACAGAGCGTCTCCGTCGACCCGTGGCCTTCCACTCCGAGGGTGGGCAGATACTAACGTCGAGCGGTAATGCCGACACGGAGCGAGTGCTCGGGGCTGTGTCTCTGGCGTTTGCTGCCCTTGCCGCGCTAGCAGTCACTGCACTGCTGCTTGTGTTGCTGGCTAAACGAAGGTACGTTGAAGCATGCTGAAGGTATGTTGAAAAGTGGTTTAACAATTACGATTGTACAGCCATTTTCTGTAAGGCTAACCATAGTTTCGAGTTTGTAAATACCAATTTCTGCACGTATGTCATACGATGTTTTTCAACACATTTGGGAGAAAACAGTACAATACCTATGTGAAACAAACAGCGACCCCAAAAACCACGAAAACGACACCCATGAAGATAAAACCGAAAAAATTTTCGTCGGTGCCATTTTGGGTTTTCATTTTGACCTCATTTTCATTATCAGTGACCCCAAAAACCACGAAAACGACACCCATGAAGAAAAAGCCGAAAATTTTCGTCGGCGCCATCTTGAATATTCATTTTGACCTCATTTTCGTTATCAGCGAACTCAAAAACCACGAAAACGACACCGATGAAGAAAAAACCGAAAAATTTTGTCGGCGCCATCTTGGATTTTCATTTGGACCTAATTTAAAAAAAAACCGTAAAGAATACGCACGGTGCTTTACACCGGGGTATGCGGTAAAATAGGTACTTAGGTGAGAGTACATATTTTAACGCACGTTCCGTTGTATGGTGCGTAATTTTTAACTTTCTAACAATGTATACAGACTCCGTAAATGCAGTTTTTGAGCAAATGTGTTGAAAATAACTATTACGCACAGCAGATAACATAAAATTTAAACAAAATGTATATATGTTTTCATTGATCATCCTGAGGTGTTGCAAAACATCCAAAGTCTATATTCGGTGTTGTGGCTTTACCATTGTACATAGGTGAATTAGTTCAATGATTTAAAAATACACACAAACTATACAGGTATTCGAAATTCTTGTTTCCAATTAGATTCTTCTGCATTGGCTATGTCGAAAAGAAACCTTAAATACGAGTACTGATATCGAATGTCAATCAACAAAACCTTTGAAACGTTTTGACTTTGAACCTTATTTTTATTTATATGTAGATCAAATTTGATCAAAGACTTTAGGCAACATTATTTCTACATTTTCTTCATCCAATAATAAATTCCTACCTGAAAAAAACCCGCGAAAACCGACATAATATGAGGAATACCGTAAAGGTTTTATCTGAAACGTAATGGTCATGACGTCAATATATTTGATGTACGCATCGCCAATATGTGAGCCCCTCAGAGCCTCATCCCCCCTTGACCTTTAGAATCCAATTTCTGGCGCGCGATTTTCACGAATTGCGGTGTACCTGCGGCGGTGAAAAAATATTGTATTACCAAACGTGAATGATTGTTTGATTTCATGTTTTTGAAATATGATGAATGTACTACTGTATAGGTATGTACTTTGAATTGTACATATTATACCTAACCCGTTGGTCCCGGCTGTCAATTGTAGATCTTTGACAGTCGTTACAGGTAGTCAGTGGCCCGCTATATATAGGTTAGTGATGTAGGTTGTCAGTGGTTTGACAACCAGTCTTTCCAAGGTTTATCGTATTCAGCATCTGCCTAGCCTTTTCCCAACTATGTTGGGGTCGGCTTCCAGTTTTACCGGATGCAGCTGAATACCAGTATTTTACATGGAGCGACTGCCTATCTGACCTCCACAACGCAGTTAGTACCGGGTTATAAGATACCCCTTGATAAGACTGGTTCTCAGACTTTTTGGGCCTCTGACTACCTAACGACTGTCAAAGATCTACAAATGACAGCCGAGACCAACGGCTTAACGTGCTTTCTGAGGCACGGAGGAAACTGTGTGTAATGGGTGGTCATCCATCCATAGACCAACCTAGGCAAGCACAGCTTAACCTAACTATCGACCCGAGCGGCTGTTATTATGTAGCCACGAGCTCCTCCAAGGTTTATCGTATTACCCAGTACTAATTGGGTTGTGGAGGTCAGATAGGCAGTCGCTCCATGTAAAATACTAATATTTATCTGCCGGTTAGACTGGAAGCCTACCCCGACATGGTGAGAAACGGATAGGCAGATCATGATACATTAGAACTACTTAGCCTTCCGTTCTTCCTCACCTGTTAAAAAGTTAAGCCTGTCGCATGCATGTTAGGTCTTTCAAGACCAACGAGCGAACTGATGTTACTGAACCCATCACGCTAAACTCTACTGATGGTCAGCTCAGTTTGATTCCTCCATGTGTTTGTGGGCTGAGGCTTTGTATTCTGGAAATTGGCAACGTCGCAAATTCTGGTCAAATAATTCCTGATTTTTCTGTTACCAATTGTTACTTTATCCCTCTTCTGATGTCAACAAATTTTAATGACAGTTTACTTTTCAAACTGCCTATTTTCCTAAATAACAGGGTACCTTTTATATCACAAACGTCTTTCTTTTCAATAAAAGGGCGCCAAAAAAAACACAATCATTGTTAAAAACAGTAACGGTTTCCCTTCGTTTCGTCCGAATAATTGAAAATGCTCGATACCTATTTACATTATTGTAAGTATTGGAATCCCCTTTCATGAAGGAAGCCTGTATAAATACATAATAATAAATAAGATAAATGTAGACGTATTGGGTACACGATGCCTGTGTAAATCACTCACTGCGACCTACTTAGAATTCGAATCTTCGGTGTGGGCACTATGGGCACGGACTGTTAAAATAATTTTAGCTATTTCTTGGGAATTCTCTATCCTATCCTACTTACATTTTAATGCGAAATATCTTAATTAATTGCTTATGTGTATAAGCTCCGTGTAAGTATCGCCGTGTGGTATCCGGCAGAGTAGAATAGAACCAACCCATAACAGTCACGGGTGTCTTATAAGGCGACTAATGTCTGAGGTACACCTTGCGCCTCCGTAGACCAGAAAATGGGCAGCAGCATTTTCTGTTAGTCTTTCATCACTGCGATCTCGGAGATCACGGCAAATTCCTCCCCTCATGGGAGAGGCTTATGTCCAGCAGTGGACGTTATGGGATGTTGTTGTTGTTGTGTATAAGCTCCATCTTTCTATACTCTAAGATTAGTACGAATTTTATAAAGATAACTGGAATTAATGATGGAATTTTCTTACTTGCTATGATATAACTGAAGCATAGCCACTTCCTGATATTCGTAGATCTGCTTTGTCCAAGTTTGACTTTTACGAATACAACAAGAGCGCATTAAAATTGTTCTTTCTTTATCGCGTGAATATAGCCTAACCTGCTGTCAGAGTTTTTATGCCGCCCAGGGGATTCTGACTTGACTTTACATATCATCGAGAAATATCTCTCAAACATGCTGGTTTCCTCACGATATAATAGTTATTTATGCAACTGTTGTATAATGAGGGGTATTAAAACACGAATGTGGGTTTATCACACTCGGCTTCGCCTCGTGTGATAATAGTATCACATGAGTGTTTTAATACCTAATTATGTACAGTTGCATACAAGACTTTATCTACATCCATGATATGAATCCTCCATATAAAAGGTTCTGAAACCATAGGGTGTTGTAGTGTTGTAAGAAGTCTATGTAAATTCATGGAAAGTTTAATTGCTGAGTATTAATACAAACAAACCATGTATAGGTTAATAATATAATTATTTACATATTGATTGTACAATTATTAAAATGCACAAAGCTTGTATCACTCATTTTTGTAAACAACAAAGTAAATAATGCAATACTAATATCGAACAAAAATGGTGGGATACGACGTGAATTTAAATTAACCTATAAGTTTTTTTAAATTACGGCGCTGTGGTAGTGAATCGCACGTGCTAGACAATGTTCTTTTTAGGGTTCCGTACCCAAAGGGTAAAAACGGAACCCTATTACTAAGACTTCGCTGTCTGTCCGTCTGTCCGTCTGTCCATCTGTCTGTCACCAGGCTGTATCTCATGAACCGTGACAGCTAGACAGTTGAAATTTTCACAGATGATGTATTTCTGTTGCCGCTATAACAACAAATACTAAAAACAGAATTAAATCAATATTTAAGGGGGCTCCCATACAACAAACGTGATTTTTTTGCAGTTTTGTCTAATGTTTTTAAATAATGGTACGGAACCCTTCGTGCGCGAGTCTGTCTCGCACTTGGCCGGTTTTTTTAAAACGAGTTGCATAATGAAATTCAGTACAACATTATAACACCCGTTTGGGTGTTATAATGGTTATTATGACACTGACTGTTTTAATGTTGGCCATAAGCTAACTGTTTCAGATACTTATAATAGTTATTTATGCAACTGTTGTATAATGAGGGGTATTAAAACACGAATGTGGGTTTATCACACGAGGCGAAGCCGAGTGTGATAATAGTATCACATGAGTGTTTTAATACCTAATTATGTACAGTTGCATACAAGACTTTATCTACATCCATGATATGAATCCTCCATAAAAGGTTCTGAAACCATAGGGTGTTGCAGTGTTCTATGAAGTCTATGTAAATTCATGGAAAGTTTAATTGCTTGTATTTACTACAAACAAACCATGTATAGGTAGTAATATAATTATTTACATTTTGTATTGTTCAATTATCAAAATTCACAAAGCTTGTACCACTCATTTTTGTAAACAACAAAGTACATAATGCAATACTAATATCCAAATATCGAACAAAAATGGCGGGATACGACGTGAATTCGAATTAACCTATAAGTTTTTTTTTTTAATTACGGCGCTGTGGTAGTGAATCGCACGTGCTAGACGTTCGATTCACTACCACATTCGATGTTCTTTTTTTAAAACGAGTTGCATAATGAAATTCAGTACAACATTATAACACCCGTTTGGGTGTTATAATGGTTATTAAGACACTGGCTGTTTTAATGTTGGCCATAAGCTAACTGTTTCAGATACCTTTATAGAGGATTTATAGCATGGGTGTAGATAATAGTTATTTATGTAACTGTTGTATAATGAGGGGTATTAAAACACGAATGTGGGTTTATCACACGAGGCGAAGCCGAGTGTGATAATAGTATCACATGAGTGTTTTAATACCTAATTATGTACAGTTGCATACAAGACTTTATCTACATCCATGATATGAATCCTCCATAAAAGGTTCTGAAACCATAAGGTGTTGCAGTGTTCTAAGAAGTCTATGTAAATTCATGGAAAGTTTAATTGCTTGTATTTAATACAAACAAACCGTGTATAAGAAGTAATATAATTATTTACATTTTGGATTGTTCAATTATCAAAATTCACAAAGCTTGTATCACTCATTTTTGTAAACAACAAAGTACATAATGCAATACTAATATCCAAATGTCGAACAAAAATGGCAGGATACAACGTGAATTCGAATTAACCTATAAGTTTTTTTTTTAATTACGGCGCTGTGGTAGTGACGTGCTAGACGTTCGATTCACTATTCACTACCACATTCGATGTTCTTTTTTTAAAACGAGTTGCATAATGAAATTCAGTACAACATTATAACACCCGTTTGGGTGTTATAATGGTTATTATGACACTGGCTGTTTTAATGTTGGCCATAAGCTAACTGTTTCAGATACCTTTATAGAGGATTTATAGCATGGGTGTAGATAAAGAGGATTTATAGCATGGGTGTAGATAAATGTATTAAGAGTAACAAATAGATTAACAAATCTCAGTGTTACAAGAGGGTCCGGTATCAAAAGCCGAGAAAGGGAGGAGTTTCTACCAGCCAATGAGATTTACTCATTAATTTTTTTTTTACTACGATCTCTTCGATGTCGCACATGCTAGACAATGCACGTCCGTGTGGTGCCGGACTCGAAGAATGCCACCACCCCATCTCATCCAGTGGGTGTCGTAAGAGGCGACTAATGGCTAAGCATATGTAACAATCAAAATATATGCACAATAGCATCCCCAAGGAGTGTTGACGTCAGGCAGGCGGCTGGTCATAAAATCTTTGCCAAAACCCAAAGCAGTATGGATATTCAAATAAATGGAAGTAATGTGAGGGCTAGGGCGTACCCCACAGGCGACGCGCAGGGGCAGCACCCGGCCATTGCGGAAAGTGGACAAGGGTTGTCGCACCAGAACGGGTGGGTGCGACGTAAGACGCAAGCCCGGAGGGTAAGAGAGGTAAGAATGAGGTGTGCGAGCTGGAATGTAGGTAAGATGACTGGAAGAGGAAGAGAATTAGCAGATGTTCTTAAAAGGCGACGGATAAAAATAGCGTGTCTGCAAGAGACTAAGTGGAAGGGCGAGAAGGCAAGAGAGATAGGAGAAGGATATAAGTTTTATTATTGTGGAAGCGATGGCAAGCGAAATGGTGTGGGTATCGTTTTGGATAGTGAGTTGAAAGAATGTGTGGTGGATGTTAAAAGAGTGAGCGATAGAGTGATAGCTGTAAAAGTGATTCTGAATAGTTTGGTGCTTAATATATATTAATATATATGCACCCCAGTCAGGAAGTGAGGATAGCGTAAAAGAGAAGTTCTGGGAAGACTTTGATCGAGTGATGTTGGATGTGCAAGACAGTGAAGAAGTGTATGTGGGGGGTGATTTCAATGGGCATGTAGGAAGAAGGAAGGATGGGTATGAGAGAGTGCATGGTGGTTGGGGGTATGGAGATCGTAACAATGACGGCGAGGCACTGCTTCAAGCTGCGTCTGCCTTCGACCTGGCAATAACAAATACGTGGTTTAAAAAAAGAGACGAACCTCTTATTACATATAAAAGTGGCCACCACGCGACGCAAATAGACTTTTTCCTAGTTAAACGGGACAGTCTTAAATACGTCAAAAACTGTAAAGTGCTGCCAGGCGAAGATTTAGTCTCCCAGCACAGACTGGTTATAATGGAGCTAAAAATCAGTGTCTCGGCCAGTAGAAACAAAGAACGGCCCCCACCCAAAACCAGATGGCGTATGATAGAAAACGCAGAATGTGCAAGTATGTTTAAGAATCAAGTTGTAGATAAGATGATTGAAATGAAGGATATGCTGGATATAGAAGGAAAATCTGTGAATGAATGTTGGAAGGAGATGGCGGATTCTATAAGAAGAGTAGCAAAAGATGTGTTTCGAGAATCCAAAGGGAAAGGTATGATAGATAAGGATACATGGTGGTGGAATGAAGAGGTGCAAAAGAGTTTGAAAGAGAAAAAGGTTGCGTTTAAAGAATGGCAGGGTGTAGCAAACGGAAACGACAGTTTGAAAGAAGAAAAGAAAAAGAAATATAAAGAATGGAAGAGAAAGGCAAAAAAGGCGGTAGCAGTTTCTAGGGCTAAGGCGCAGGAGAAGTTATATGACTCACTGGATAGTCCTAGAGGCCAGAAGGAGCTCTACCGGATTACAAAAGCAAGAGAAAGGAGAACGAGAGATATAAATCATATAAAGTGTATGAAAGACGGCGCTGGTAAGGTTTTGTCTAAAGATGATGAAATAAAAAGGAGATGGAAGGGTTATTTTGAAAAGCTCATGAATGAAGAGAATGCATGGAGCGGTGTGCTTAAAGAGGTACAAGTAAATATAGGTTTGGTGAGGGAAATTAGTATGGATGAAGTGAGGAAGGCAGTTCAAAGTATGAAAAATGGAAAGGCCATGGGCCCTGATGAAATACCAGTAGAAGTATGGAAGTGTTTAAAAGAAGACGGATGTATGTGGCTGACTTTATTCTTCAATAAGTTGTTGTATGAAGGAGCGATCCCACAAGAATGGTGCAATAGTTCGCTAGTGCCCATCTTCAAAAATAAAGGTGATGTGCAGGACTGCAACAACTATCGGGGGATAAAGCTCATGTCACATAGTATGAAAGTATGGGAGAAAGTGATAGAGAAAAGAATAAGAGAAGAGAGTAAGATCACCCAAAATCAGTTTGGGTTTATGCCAGGTCGAGGAACAATGGACGCCACTTTTGCACTCCGCCAATTGTGCGAGAAGTACAGACGTGCACACAAAAACTTGCACATGGTGTTCATTGATCTGGAGAAAGCGTATGATAGGGTACCTCGTGATGTGTTGTGGTGGGCCTTAAAAGAGAAAGGTAGAAAATGGTAGAAAATACCTGGGAAGTATGTAGAGTTAATTCGTGCTATGTACAGTCAATCTTGTACCTACGTCCGGTCAGCTGCTGGCAACACCGATGAGTTCAGTGTGGCTGTAGGCTTGCATCAAGGGTCGGCTTTAAGTCCTTACCTCTTCTTGTTGATCATGGACGCTTTAACGTCGGACATACAGGAAGAGGCACCCTGGTGCATGTTGTTTGCCGACGACATTGTTCTTGTCGGTGAAGATGGACCTGAGATCCAGAGCAGATTGGAGAAATGGCAACAGAAACTGGAGAATGTTGGCTTGAAAATCAGCAGAAGTAAAACTGAATACATGTTCTGCGATTTCGGCGGTCTCTCCAGTTCTGGAGCCATAGCGTTAGATGGCGCGCCTCTTCCTGTCTGCTCCGACTTTCGGTATCTCGGTTCACTCGTGCAAAGCGATGGCGAAATAGATCGTAGTGTAAAGCACAGAATTAACACGGGATGGATGAAATGGCGGCAGGTCACGGGAACAATCTGCGACTCCCGCATTCCCCTTAAACTCAAGGGGAAGATTTATAAAACAATGGTTAGACCTGCTGTCTTGTATGGATCAGAATGTTGGGCCACAAAAGGGATGAATGAAAGGCATTTGCATGTAGCGGAGATGAGGATGCTAAGGGGGATGTGTGGTGTTACGCGAATGGATAAAGTTATAAATGAGTATATAAGAGGAAGTCTGAAAGTGGCGCCGGTGACTGAAAAGTTGTGTGGTAATCGGTTGTCGTGGTATGGGCATGTGATGCGGAGGGATGAGGAAAATGTCGTGAGGAAAGTTTTCAGTATGAATGTGGATGGGTATATGAGTAGAGGAAGACCAAAGAAACGATGGATGGACTGTATAAATAATGATATGGCAAGAAAAGAAGTGTCTGATGAGATGACGAAAAATAGAGAAGTATGGAAGAAGAAGACATGCTGCGCCGACCCCAAATGAATTGGGATAAGGGCAAGAGAATGATGATGATCTCTTCGATGCAATAACGAATTGATTGTTATTGACTCGACATGCACTCTCATATCCACTTTTATAAATACCGACCGGCTGTAACCTGAGACTTCAGTCACTGTTTTAAGCTTTCACGGTTTAAAACTAAACTTAAACTGTCAGTTACGGGATACCTTTCGATATTATTCATTATTCTGAGCTCCCGATATTTCTACGCTGTTGCAAGCGCCATGATTGTGGGATGATTGGAGAAGGCGGGGATGGTAAATAAATTGTTAGGTGCCGACACATCTGTGTACACTCTGCCTTTTGCTACGCGCACTACTGGAACACGACACTAAGTGACGGAAAAACACACTCAGAGTATCACTAGATTCTGAGGAGTCCTTATAAGTTAAGTAGGTAATTAGATAATGTTCTATAATGGTGTTAATCTTTTTCCACTCATTACGTCTTCCTAGTACGCTCTGGCCATGTGGAGGTGCAGCAGACGAAGAAACCCGACGCTGCAGCCACTCAGTAGCCAGCACCGACAAGTCCGTCTGCCCCGAACAGCAGAACATCAGGAACTGCCAACATGACTACAAGCATGATAAACTATCTCCTGCTTCTGGTAAGTGGAAATACACAAGTAAAGACAAACTATAGTCTCCACCAGATAAGTAAGAATTAAAGGTCATTAACCCGCATACATTTATTCAAATACATAATTCCGAAAACAGAACTATGACATAAACTTGTCCCGAAACGACCTTTATCGTGATCCTTGACTTTTTCTAGTAATAAAAAACGATTCATAATGTATTGTCGGGATACCTACGCAGAGAAATTAAGGAAAGAGCAATGACCTTTACTTCTTACTTATCTGGCGAAGACTATAGATACTTTAACGGTTTTTTATACTAGAAAAAAACCCCTACGTCGACATTGCGGTGATTTTTAGGCCGGGTGGTTTAATCGAGCTTACTGCAGACAGCGAACTGGCTGCGTATACTAGATTTTGGCAGTTTTTCAGTACGTTATCTGTCAAAGTCCGCTGTCCGGAGTCCGCTCCGCTCTCGCTTTAACCACACCTGCAATTCTTTGCAATGCTCATAAACTTATTTACCACTCATTTTTAATTAGTACAAATACTTAAAGGCAGTATTAAAGAAGGTCTTTTGATTATATAATTATGTAAAGTCTCAATACAAAATATTGCTAAACAGCAAAGTTATTAGCGTTTGTTTATATCCCAAAATGTCACTCTGGAAATATTGTACAGGCCATTCATAATCGCCTTCGCGTGGTCATTTTCTAGTAGAAATTGATATGAATGATTAATTCAGTTAAGAGTTTACCAATTATGACAAATTTTCGTAGACAATTTTGGAATTTCGTTTTTTTTACTTTTTACTACATAAATATGACCAGTAAAGGGTACGGATAGACCCCAATTTTTTTTGTACTAATTAAAAATTTGTGGTGTATAATCTACGACAGAATTCTTTAACCTAATTTCTTTCTGATTGTTAGTATTGACGATCAGATTAATAAAAATGAAGCAGTTTAAGGCCCGCCCGGACCAACTGTCCACCAAAACAGAGACGAGCGGAGAGGACGTGCGGAAACCGACCGATTACATTGATTGAAATGTTATGAATCATTCCGTCTATAGGCCGTTTTCTCTAACTTACTTACGTATAACTGTCAGTTAATATGCCTTCGTCTCGTACCTATCGGTGTTTTTATAAACAAAGTTAGCTTGAAATATCCTATCCGCGTCACTTAACTGTCACTTGATTCATAGAAAAATCAAAGAAAGCTTTTCTGTGACGTTTTGTTTCTATCAGTCCGTTATAAGCCAAATGTCAAACAGACAGAGATTGCAACCTACCGATACCTGTTAGTCAGTTATTGAAAATTGTCGTATGTCTATTCCCGCTATGTCGATTAGCGAAACAAGTGACAGTTTTAAAAAGTTGCCTATTACGCAAACAAAAAGTTTGACGCTTTTAGTTACAAATAAAATCATTATGTATTTTACACAAATTATAACTTTACTATTCCACCAAGGAACAACAAGGCTATTCTCTAAAATATTAACTAAAATCGTGGTTTTGGCGAACCAATGTACTAGGCTTGCATTCATTCAAGGTGGTATTCATTCAAACGATTTCGAATCTAAATATAGGCTAAACGAATCTTTCATCTCTCTTGTGATTGGTCGAATCTTGTACATCTCCTCTTCGCTCCGCTTGTCTCTGCTTTGATGGAGTCCCTGCCTTAATCCGTTTCCTTAGTTCACTTACCATTGAACCATTAAGACGTTCATTTACTTAAAAAAATGAAAAATAGAAAGCTGTTAAAGATAATCCGTTTACCATTCCCTTTGTTCTTCTCTCGTTGTTTTGCATTCCTATTTTGTCCGTATTTTCGAATTGATATTTGCGATCAAAGTAACACTCAGTAGGTAATAATACTCCCTGTAATATTAAACGTGAAATTTATTCTGACAGCTGAATTTCAGAAAAGTAATTTTAATCTTGTAGCTTTACATGCATTAAATTATTAACTTCGGGAGCATACATTACGGAACGTAATCTATCAGCTATTTGTGCTCTGTGAGAGAATGGTACAAACACAATAATTGGTTTCACATCTCGTTACATCAAAATATTTGTCGTAGTATCTTGTCACTGTTTTAATATTCGTTCTACGACCCAAGAGACTTAAGTGCGACCACTAGTTCAAGGTGGCGCCGTTTGTCAAGACAAAATCCATCGAAATGTTAAACTTGGTACATTTATTTTAATAGGGTAGATGACACCATAGAACAATAATTGCAAGACACCAATCTCATAAAAAAAAAAAAAACACTTTATTTTGGGCCTAAAAAACCCGATTTATTTTCAATTAATTGCCAAATTGGATTTTTAGTTGCTTTGAAATCAATAAATAGTTGAGTCATTGAGTTGACCAAACAGTGACTTCACAGCGTGCTATTGCCATACAAAATCTATGAGAGGACCGCGTTTTGACAGCTCTTAAAAAGTATGTCAAATCTTAAAAAGTACTTATGTCAAATGATTGTTTTGTGATCTACCCTGTTCCGGTTCTTCCCGTCTGAACAGATAGGTTGAAAAGGCCTGTATTACGGAACGTTACACAATACTCAAGCATTACGTACTACACTCAAGCCCTTTGATTGAAACTAGTTTTAAGAGTCAATAACAGAAGTTTTGGGCTACGCATCGTATTCGGGCGCCATGAATTTGATTCGAACAGTTGCCAGCGCATCGAGTTACTATCAACTGTCAAATTTTCTCATTCGATTGTGAACTTCTGTTGTGTGTGAATCAAAAATTTATGGTTTCAAAATCATTTGGAGACATTTGACAGTTTGTGGTAATTTGGTATACTGGCGAAGTGGCGACTGTACTACCGCCTCTAGATGCTGCCGGTGCCAAGATTCTGTGATTTGTGTGATAGAAAATTATGATGACAATAGGGAACATGCATGATTTTTTTTATCACTCTAAACAAAGCGTATTAACATAAGAAATAGCAAAGTGAAATATTTTTTTTAGTATCTATAAAGAATACTAAGTTATAAGCAATTGAAACTGCTGATTAGACAGAGAGATCCGATACAGCGAATGACGTCATTCGCTGCATCGACGTACAACATCCATTCTAAATTCCGTTTAACTAGAAAGAGATAGAAGACAAAAGTTTACATGGTTATAACTTTTGTTTTGTTTGACCGATTTATGTCTTGTTTTCGCTTTTTTTTGTCATTGTTTTTATAGTACTTTAACATTGCATATCGAAATAAAATAATATGCATATTCCCTATTATTTATGCTAAGATGTCTACGAGATAAGTCCGTACGCGACATTCGCTGTTGGCGGCGAAGCGGCGGCCGCAGCGGCAGCGGCAACCTTGGACCATACGCTACAGTTCCGCACCTTCGGACACCGCGACAACGACGCACCGCCGCACCGACCCTGCAGGAAACACCCGCAACGACATAGGGAAAGGGCTGAGGGTGAGACTTTGAGATATCTTTCATATCATCAGTAGAAGTAGAGCTAGAGTCGTAGTTGTTTTTGCAATAGTAAAATTCTGTGTGAAGTAGCTCAACCTTGGTAAAGTCATTGCCTTGCTTTACCTGACCACCTGCACCAAATACAAAAAACCTCGTTGAAAGAAGAAGTGGTGTAAAAAGAGGGGTCAAGTAATGTAGAGCTCCGACTTCACCTTCTACCACCCGTATCAATTTCTATTTCCGGTACAGTTTATAGTGTATGGATGACTATATTACAGGCACATAAAACATGTCAGTTTCATCTTTGGGATACCCTCAAATCAAATCAAACAATTTGTGTTTGTGTTCTGTCACTGAGCAGCGTCAATAGCGCTAAAATACGATTTTTGCGTCCAACCGCGTTGAATTCGCAAATAATTCGCAATTATTCGCAAATAATTCGCAATTATATAAAAACACTTGACGATCGCAAACTACAAGAGATATAACTATATAAACTTTACAGTGAATAGCTGAATAGATATGAAATCTATTTAACCAAAAATAAAAATAAACAATGATAAAATATATTATTTGATACTCTAAAAATAATGTAGAACTTGAAAAACAGCGACAAAAACGGACATTTCGCTATTAAAATAATAAATTGTGGAAAGCTATTAACTTTTACCTATTTTTTTTAATTAAAATAAACAACACTATGTTTCCTTTCCAACAAGACCATAATCTCATTAACACCTCATTAGCATCATAAAAAAATACTAATTAGAAACTAGATACTCACCGTTTGTTTACATCTGGGTACTAATTATAGCCAGCCGCGGACGGGTGAAATGGTCCCCATAAAAAAAAACAAAACACTTGTTTTTTGGTTTAAATAGTTGAACAATCTAATCACCTCACTAATTAAGCACTATTTTTCCCATTTCACACTCGTTTTAATCACAAAATCACTTATTTCTTCACACTACACAATCACTATAGGTAGATATACTGAATTTTTACAGGCGAAATACTGCAAATTTGCGATTCGGAACCTAATTTGCGTTATCATAATACGATAGTACAACTATTCACGAACATTTAAAGGTATAACACTATATTAAAATAACAAATACGTAACTCGTAATCACTTGAAATGTGACACTGACGCTAACACGATGACGCAAGAAATGTCGCGCTCTGTTGACGTTAGTTTGTTACTTCATTGTGACACTTGTTGATGGAATAGGGTACTTATGTGAGCCGGTAGCGGTTGGGGGTACGCACCCCTTGCGTATATTAGTTAACCGAACGCTGTTCAATGGGGATTAAATGTTACATCACATAATATTCATATTAATCATTTCTGGTATATGAAACTTAAAATAAAAGCTTAGAAGTAATAACGAAATGGGTTCATACCTATACATAGGTAATTTTTTTCATTTTCATTTTATACTAACATAATTGTATCTAATATTGCACTAATGGGAACATAGCAAGGTGTTACAATAATTTTCTATTCTTTTATCTAAGGTATTCCTGAGTCGTGTCTCTGATTTGTAACTTTAACCATTCAACATAAGGTGCTACCTAATAGCTTACGACAAAATAAAACAAAAAGCTTTACCCCAGTATGATGTTTCAGAATTTTAACGAGGGTTTGAGCCTTACTCTCAATAAACAAAATATTTGTATATCTACAAACGAAAGAATTCCTAAAACCCTGTGCCACATAAAACACTCACAAAAACCTTTGAGTAAATACTCTGATACTCTCTTATATTTTTTCTCCATTAAATATACAGGGTGAGTGTTTGAAATGGAACTTGAAGGTCAGAACAGAAACAATGAAAATACAGAAAAGTGTTTCGGTTTCAGCGCCGAAGTATCATTTCAAATACATTTTGTATGGGGAAAAAGATTTTTAATCTTTTGTATTTTATAAATACGTATTCAGATCGCTGAGCTTCGAATATTCGTAAATAAGTTATTAATTTGGGAACGTTGAATTGGGTGTAATACCTTTTGTAACTTAAAATAATTAAAAAATCACGTGTTCGCACGTACACCCCAATCTCCTAAACCACCCAACCGATTTCAATGAAATTTTGTGACTGTGTCTGGTTCGTTAGTGTGAAAAATAAGAGTTTTGGACACGACAGTTGGCGCCTAGCGAAGCAGGGAGAGGTCGCTAGTGTCTACATATAAAGGGTGTAAAATACCTCTTAACGAAGCCGAAAGCCACTTGTACTCCCCGTCATTGCGATAATTTTTTTGTTTAACACCATACCTGGGAACCTTGTAGTTACGGAGATATTTGGGGTCAAAGTTCCAACTTTTTGACAAGTTTTTTTTTTAATACAAGTTTTTAATGTAATATTTTTACTTTAAACACCTCCACGACCCCCGAACTATTCAATCTATCCATCAGCACAATGTTTTGAGTGCGTTACATTGAGTTCTACCACAAAACATGATTTTTCACCCCAAAAAAAAAGTCGTTTACCAGCAATAATTTTTGCGTAGTTACTTAGTTTGATGTACAGAATGCTTGGTTGACGGCTTCGTGATGAGGTCTTTTACACGCTGTATAATTTATCATCATGCATATACCTCTTCCAGATCACGCTTCAACTCATCAGTGTGTGTTCATCATTAGTGTGATGTAGATGACAATAAAATGACGTTGTATAAATATTGTTTGTTGAATAGTATGGTATGTGTAACAGTGGAGAAGCACCACTCGGAGTGCGAGCTGCAGCAGCTGAGTCGCTACGAGAAGGTGCGCCCGCGCCACTGCGCGCCCACCTCCTACTGCGTGCCGCTAGCACATCACGGTATTTATTTTTAAGCATAATATCATAATGAGCCCGTAATGTTCCCACTGCTGGGACACAGGCCTCTTCTCTAAGAGAAGAAGTGGGCTGTGTGTACCTAATCCATCACGTGGACCCAAAGCAGGTTGGTAGATGTCGCATTTCGTATTTTTTTAATTTCTAGAACATGCTGGTTTCCTCACGATGTTTTCATACACTGTTTTGAGAGTAGTGGTGATGAAATAAATTACAGAAAGTCTTGCGTCTGTGTCTTCGTACCCACGAGTTACCTGGCCGGTACTTAATAATAATAATAAATCCTTTATTTTCAGGCTACTTTGGCCCATAGATAAATACCTTACAGACTAACATATATTTGATGACAACCACGCACATATCCAGACTCGGTGGCTGCTACTGAGAAATTCCTGATGGAAAAACCCATTAGCACAGGCTGCATGCCTATAATTTAAAACTCACATTTAAATTAACCAAAAGTATTTTTTTGCAAATGTTACTTACATTTGAAAAAAAATACTTTTGGTTAATTTAGACGGTTGTTTGACCGCAAATATATTTCATCAGCCCACTGGTCTATCTAAGTATTAGCCGGCCTGCTATAGTACTTTTCTCAAATAATGCGAGGAAATTAAAACTCTCGCGTTGAAGAGTTCATTCGTTTTTTTTTTTTCATTTTACCGCTTTCTATTAATTTGCAAGCCAATTCGAAATTTAAATAAAACCTTTGATAAGTTACCTACTTGGTTGCCATGTTTCAGAGTAAAAGATCGTTCCATTTTTAAATAACACGACAGATGTGAGTTAACTATGTAATTTATTTCTCCGCTAAACACGACAGATATGAGTTTACTATGTGATTTAATTTGGCCGCTAAACACGACAGATATGGATTTTCATACAACTTTTGCCGGCCGCTGGTCGCATGTATCTTGCCAGTACAGCAATTTCAGTTTATCTCGAAGAAGGTTGTCAAAATAATGCTCAAATTTCCAAGCATGTTTGAGAAAAAGAATTTGGACTTGTCAACCCTTTGCTACCATTACCACACCAGTCGATGACCAGTTGTTATATTCGCAGCCAAAGCCGCGCTGTCAGCCAGCATGCTGGGCGCCGGCAGTAGCGGGGGCGGGAGCGGGAGCGGGGGAGGGTGCAGCAGCGGGGGCGCGCTGTCGGAAGTGTACGCGGGCGACTCCAGCGCGGAGTCGGGCCCCGGCTCGCTGTCCCCGCGCACGCACCACGAGCACAGCTAGCGCGCCGCCCGCAAGGCTGCCCGGCTCGGCCATACCAACCATATCGTACGCTTCACTGATACATAGGTATACTGTAGGCCTTTTTACACCTGGGCCTCTACTCTCTAACGTCCGTCCGTCCATACGTCTCTATCCGTCTTTCTCACTTGCACTCATCTGCAGACGTGCGCGAAAGAGACGGACGGACGTACAGACGTTAGAGAGTAGGGCCTCTGTATCGTAACGACATCGCAAAATAATTATACATGACGTTCCCTTTTGATTAAAGCTGTACAAGGATCTTCTGGCTTGTGGCCAAAATCGAAACTAACCGCCATATTCTTTTTCATTACATCCACACATTAAAAAAAAAAATTATGAACAGCCCTGTCAACGTCAATCACGCGTTAAAAGATCGTTGAAGTCTTCGATCAACAATTAGGTTGAAGTTCTTAATTACACCTGTATTTGATTGGTTTCGATGGAATTTTAAAACCTTTTAACTTGTTAAATGTTTACTCACTAAGCCATTTATTCATTAGTCATTAGTCATTTATTCAGTGTAAACCATACCTTACCATTCAATGTTGAGTCAAAAGCGATTTCCAGAAAATCCTGTAATATCATGTCGCATTACACATTATATGTCACACCCAAACTATGTGCCAAACTTAACTCATAAACACTGCCTGAACTAATATCATCGATTTGTAAGCCTAATTTTACAACGAATGATTTTGTACTTGATGTTTTTGTAACTATTAAGTATCACGTATTTGCACTTCTACTATTGGAATTAAGGTCTTTTGGTATAATTTTTGAAAGAAGACTCATTTGGAGCTGGGTTTGCATGAAATTGTGTCATGTCACACCAAAAAATGTACTTAACTTGCGCAATATTAATCGTAATTCGTATTCCTAAAAGTGGAATTTTGTTGATTCAATTTAAAACTTAACAGGGTGGAATTAACATCATTATTTACGACGCGAATGTAAACGTAATGTTTCCAAACTTTTACACATTCACATAAAAGGTTTGGGATTTATTTCACCTAGTTTACACGCAATAAAACTCGGAATTGGCCTGTTTGGAATTATAACTTTTTTATTTACGACCTACGTAACTTTCTCAATGTTTTTATTTCAATATTGCTTTAGTACGTCGGGCTAAAGAATGATTGATTAGGACTCCACTGGTGTCGATTCTTTTGTGCACAAACTAAACTTAATTTAGGCTATTGCTATCTTTTTCTCTCTAATAAAACGAGAAAGAGACGGACGTAATTTAGAGCTGTCAAATTTAATTGGAACTAATATTTCCATACAAATGAAGGGTGCACGTAAAAACATGTCGACTAAAAACACGGTGAAGCGCAAGGCATAAACTTGTTTGACATCTATAACTTAGTTCATAGCTATAGCCGCTCTTTTCTCGCTCTGCCTTTTAGTAAAAGATAGCAATAGCCTAAATTAAGTTTAGTTTGTGCACAACAGAATCGACACTAATAGCACATTTCTAAATAAGCCTATCTTTGTCAGTACGGCTCACACACTACCGATTGTCATTAACTTACCTACATATTAATATAATACTGGAATAATTTTACTTATACGAATAAGCATAATATCAAATGTTTGTTAACCTACTTAATATTAATAAGCAGTTCATATTACATATGTATACCAATGATTAATACCTATTTCGTCGTTTCATTCGATAAGGTTCTTCGGAGGGAATCGTGTATTCATTAGGGAGCTCCTAAATTAAGATGATTACCTTCCTTACTTACTTCTTTGTCCTCATTTCCACCTTTTCACTAAATAAATTGGTCGCACACTCATTAAGAAATCAACGTCAGCATGTCGTTTCTAATTTTACTCGAAGCAACTAAGCCGTGAAAATTGTAGTTGCGGCATTTTTCAATGCAAAATATGTATTTTCTATTTAAAAAGTAAATATACAAAATACACAAGGCCACAATATAAAAAAAAAAAACCGACTTCAAAAAAACAAAAAGAAAAACACAAAAAAGTGAAAAATAACGCCGGTGACAAAAACACCAAATTAATCAAACAAAGGTCAAGCTTCAGAAGCCAGTGACAAAAACACCAAATCAATCAAACAAAGGTCAAGCTTCAGAAGCCGGTGACAAAAAAACCAAATCAATCAAACAAAGGTCAAGCTTCAGAAGCCGGTGACAAAAACACCAAATTAATCAAACAAAGGTCAAGCTTCAGAAGCCGGTGACAAAAACACCAAATTAATCAAACAAAGGTCAAGCTTCAGAAGCCAGTGACAAAAACACCAAATCAATCAAACAAAGGTCAAAATTCAGAAGCCGGTGACAAAAACACCAAATCAGTCAAACAAAGGTCATCATATAACCTCCTCCTTTTTTAAAGTCGGTTAAAAATAGTGTAAATAGAACCGATAGAGCTTTAACGAAGCTGAAAGGCACTTGCTCTCCCCGTCATTGCGATAATTTTTTGTTCTAGACCATACCTGGGAACCTTCTAGTTACGGAGATATTGGGGGTCAAAGTTCTTTTTTTTTAATACTTATCTTTAAGCCTATAACTTTACTTCAAATACCTCAATGATCCGCTAACTACTCAATAAATCCATCAGCACAATGTTTTAAGTGCGTTACATTGAGTTTTAACGTAAAACGTGTTTTTTCGCCCCAAAAAAAATGTCGTTTCCCAGAAACAATTTTTGCGTACTTGGTTTGATATATAATGCTTAGTTGACGGTTTCGTAAAGGGTCCCTGTCCGAACACAAAACACAATTCTGAGAAGTGCAAACACAATCCTTGTCACCACAACAATGTTTTCCTTGTTTGGATTATTGGCTAATTACGAACACAATTAGCCCCTAATGAATACACGCCTCGTTTTAGCTGTTAACAGTAGCTAGCCCACTACGAAAGATAGATCATAATACCTGTAAATATTTAACTATAGGCAGACTGATGTGTTATATCTACGTTAATTCGGAGCTTACATTTGTAAATACATTTTGTAGATAAATTACGAACTCTAGTCAATTTTTATTAAATGTTTTTATGACAATATAATTGTATTGTGTACATAACGAAATACTTTAATTAAGTATCTATATGTGAAAATCTGTTTAATGTAAAATAAATCTATTTATCGCGGTCATTTGTTTTATTGTAAATCCAATTACAGAATGCCGAAAGCGATTGCAGTGGAGTTTTATTACACAGAGTTTGGGAAGAGATTTAATTAATTAATTTGTACAATTACTGCGTTTTTCCAATTTCTCTCTGGCTTTATAATAAAAGCGTTCCGTAAATATCCAATCAGTATCACTCATTTATTAAATTCCTGATTCCATTCATTGCGAAGGAGTTTAACGGAGTTATTTGAGCACGACTTTAATATTATTAGACAAAGGCGCTCTAAGGAAAAACGCAACATTGTAGCATCGCAGTCCCGGACAGATTCCAATATGAGACATTCCGGGAACGCGGTCCCGGCCCGGAATCCCGGCGTCCTCTTTCAATATTACCTCCCGACTTACAAGATACGGTGCACTTGATATTGTGGGCAGATTCCTTTGGCAAGTACACATTTAATAGGATTAAATACATCAAAGTACATCTCTGTAGGAAGAAATCCGACCTCGCAATGGGTGAATGGCAAGACTTAGAAGAAATAATTATATTAAAATTAAACTACATAACGTGGAATGAAATCGCATTTAATTTGGAAGCTTCTTCACATACAGTTTCTAGCTGAAACGTTAGAAAAGTGTTAAAAATATTTCTGACACAGCCTTCACATATTTCGTAGGTAATAGAACTCTGAAACTAATTAAAGTAGTTATGAAGAGGCACTGTTTTCATTTGTTTTGCACTTATTTTGTTAGTTGGCTAATCAAGAAAGTAACGAGGCCGGATATAGCCAAATATTTGATGTTCTTGTAAAAAATGAACATCAATGTAATAATAACATTCTTCTTCAACTTTTTCCTACCCAAAGGTGGTCATCAGGTCATCAGGTTTATGATCATTAATGTGTGCCTTATATTTTTGCAGTACGTAGATAAAGAAATACAAGGCACGATCAGGCGTTGACACAGACTGTACATACACGTACAAACTTTTCAATAACGCAGTTTTAGAATTTTTTTAGACTAGGATCATTTAGATCACGAATTACAATGACTATAGCTGTACGAGAATAATTTGGCGCATGGCCAAAATCGGAACAAACGCCGCCATCCTATTTTAACTATTTTTTTCATTATAAAGGGTGTCGAAGACTCGAAACCGAAGCCGGGCACTTGAACTCGTCATTGCGATTATTTTTTGACTGGACAAAGTCGCTAACTTTTGATTGTTAATTACTAATGAAGCAATTCTGTTGCAATAATTATGCTTGCGAGTAACGCAAGTCTCTACATTAAAGATGCGTTTCTATTCGTTAGTCACCGAATTTATTCGTTAGTAATCAGTAATCAAAAGTTAACGATTTTGCCGTTATCTCTGTCGAGACTGCCGGCCCTGACAACCTTCTAGATTCAGAAATTTTGAAGCACCAAGTTCCAAGTATTTTATACTTAAAAACAAGTACAATTTACACAGTACAGTACAGTTTTTGGTTTTGGGTTTTTTTAGTTTTTTGTACAGTTTTTGTACAGTTTTATACAAGTTTTAAATGTTATAACTTTAATTATTCAATTCTTCCATCAGCATAATATTTTGAGTGCGGTACATTGAACGCTACCGTAAACCGTGTGCAGCAATAACTTTTGCACAGAACTTAATGAAAAAATATACCTCCCAATGATTTTACTTTTTAACATGGCAATAAATAGTAATCAATCTGACCGTAACTCTACTTTACCTTTTCATAAGAATCAAAACAATATTTATAGATTTTCATTTGAGTTTAATATACAGAAAGCTGCTTTCTACCTTTTCATAAGAATCAAAACAATATTTATCGATATACACTAGTTCAATGTTCAGAGTGCTTGGTTGACAACTTCACTCCAGTTTACATCCTGTATTTCACAAAACAACTGCACTAACGTATACTTACGGCTCCTTAGCATTGTATAACCGTGGCATACAGCACTTGTGCAGTAAATGTACTTTTATCTCTCACCCACCAATCAACAATCCCATCAATTTCAACCCCATTTAATTCGATTTTTTAAATCTGGTGCGGGTAGATAAGCAGCTTATGCTCTCAATGTGAGAATTAAATGCTGAATTGTTTTTGTATGTAGTATGAAAATAAATTTTGCATTGACGTAAACAAAACATTATTGAAAATTTCAGGAATGAAGTTTGTACGTCAGTCAATAAACAAAGCCTATGGACAAAGCCTTACAAAATTGCTGGTATTGCTTTATACCAGATTTCCTTTTCCAAGTAAACTGAACGAATGCTTTTACTGGGATTGAGTTCACAATAAAAGCGAAGTTGTAGTGTTATCCGTCATAACCTTATTTTATTTACTTCGTTTCTCACCGGGCTACGGCGTAGGTAATGCGCTACGCCGTAGCCTAATGCTAGCTACCTTATAGAGCCCCGTAGAGCAGTAGTCAATCGTGCAGAAAAGAGACAATTAACGTTAAATGTTAAATTGAATTTTACTTTACGTCTTTTCAAAGCCGATTCACGAATTTATAACTTTAATTCTCCCTGACTAAATTATTCGTCTAGTGGTTATTTTTTGTTCGCCGTTTCTGTCTTGCTGCAAGTCAATTCCAAGTACTTCCAAGTATCCTCCCTCCTTCCTCTCTTTTTCCCTCAGCTCTAAGCATTTAGGTAGGCATAACTACGTTATAATCTAACTGCTACCAATTTCAGCCACGCTATGTTAGTTTAGCTGCCAGCAAACAGCGATAACTCTAGAAATAATGTTCACCCCGAGAATAGCTAAAAAATTAGTTGAAGTTTCAGAGAAAAATTGGACTTTAAAACAAAGTAAGTAGGTTGCTAAGATAAAACTACAATATTCTTCGCTATCTCTAAACATTGTTTTTAATTACGCAGAATAATGTCTATAAACAAAAGAATCCACCTTTTGTTAGTCGAATAGTTTCAAAGTATGCACTGGAGAAGTATAAAATGTTCATTGTTCGTTCTGGTATTAATCAAGTTATCCACAGAGTAGATAATTTCAAGTTATAACTAGCCTCCCTGAAGACTACGCGCAGACGCCGGTGGTAATATTTTTTTCAGTTTTATTTTCCGATGAAATATTTCATAATCCGTTCATCCAGTGGTCAGTGAAAGGGGGGGAATGGGGGAATTCCTCACTCTCTCTCGCCGCGAGTCCATTTAACTAGCCGAGCCCCTACCTCCTCTTGCCTCCCACTATTTCCCCCTCACGGGGTGGGCAACGTCCACGTTTGTTCAGGAAAAAAACGGAAAAATGCTCTCAAACAAAAACAGGAATGGAGCGTTCAGCGCGAATCGAAAATTAATTACAGCTTCGGACTGTTTTTTGTATCGGCATCGGTTATACAAAGCTTTGGATATGAAGTCTTTGAAAGCCACTTTGAACGTTAACAGTTGAAAATATTTACACCTCTCTTTGAGTGCGTGTTTGTTGCTGTTTAAACTTTTTCTTTTATCAGAAAATTAATTAATAATCGCCTGCAATAAATACAAGCATGGGTGCCTACTGTAAGGTTCAACGTTCTGTATCGGGCCAGTAAAAGCAACTGGAAATCGACGAACTTTTGTAAGTAGCTTCTTTCTTTCACAGATTAATGAATTATTAAAAAAAAAATTAACACGGGAATTGACGCTGTGGACATAATATGACTGCCTCGTTGCTCTGGCGGTCGCAAGCTCAATTTCTAAGCATGAGGTCCTGGGTTCAATTCCAGGTCGGGCAGTGTGTTTTTTTTTTTAAGTTTTATTGGGTTTTTCAGTCAAGAATTTCTCAGTAGCAGCCACGGAGGCCTCCCACTAGTTAAACCAATTACCTGGTGAAGTTTGCGGGAATCCGCTGGATGCGAGTCGCACGGGACCGGTCAATGTGGCGACACTTGGGGGAGGCCTATGTCCAGCAGTATTCGTCTTGCGGCTGAAATGATTATGATGAGGATGAGCCACGGAGTCCGGATATGTGCCCCGTGGATGGCAATAGGGTCGCCACCTATTATGGGAAATTAAATATATCTGGCGAAAGTGGGCGTACTATTAGGCAGACTAGAGGTGTATCTAGTCTGCCTAACCCTTCGCGGATTACAGGCGTGATGTTATGCTATGAACATAATACTTGTACAAATTGTTTGTTTAAACGAATCCGAACACTAGGAACCATCAACACAGATTTATTTTCAAACTGAAGCATTGCAGTCCATTGCTGAAAATTTCATTAAAAAACGCCAGCGAACTAGTTAAATATGATAACCTTGTCGTGTCAACAATATTAATAGTTTGAAACTATCGCTGTTCATTATGAGTTTCGTTTTCAAATAAATTATTAGAAGTTACTGATAATATCTTTTGTATACGACTCAATTTCAGCAACAGAATCGATGGTGTTGTCGTCCATTTTTTCTTAATCTTAATTTATTTAGAGGTTTTTACCTTACAAGGGTACGTTACGTTGGCCTCATCGTATCCTAATCCAACAAATGATTACACGTTAAAGCGAGGGAGATAGCGATACAGCAACCATTTCATAAATCAGTTTCGCTTCAAAGAAAGCCCCAATATCATCTAACGCGATTACTAACTTGTATGATTTTGATTTTCAAGTCTGGAAAAGTGTTTTTATTTTTTCATATTAAAAAATATTCATATCAGCATTAAGTCCGCCTCTGTACTTTGTGCTTGAAGTGTTAAATAAATAATATTACGCTGGAATCTAAATTTCGCCTGGTAGTGTAGTAGTAGTGTGCTTTCTAAAATATGAGTGTTTTATACGATTCCGCTTATTTCTTCAGAGAAAAGTGTCATGACGTTACGTATCTTAGGTACACTTAACGTAACCGAATATTTTAGTATCATTCTTTCAGCACCTACTAATTAAAGATTTAACAATTAATTATAAAGTTTTGGTCAAACAAAAAGTTTGTGTAAACTCCCGAAAACTTACCAACTGTGCAAACACAGGTAGCTAGCGCCATCTGTTTGCACTAGGCTGAACTTTTTTTACCGACAGAAACAGTCTGTACAACCAAACCACCTGGAAAATTGGAAGTAGCTGATATACGTTACTATAGTTGTTCGGATCTAACTTGTAACAGTATACCTCGATGTTGTAAATTAGTGTAAGTAAGACTACTATTTAGGGGGAATTAATGGACTTGTTTGGGGTTTAAGGTTTCAACTAAATATACCCATAGATTAAAATACACACCAATTTTGACAAGATTTTGATTACCTACGGATTTACTATGTACTATCGAGGACACTCCCGCCTGACCACCACTAATTTTTGCTTGCACTCGCAACATAGAAACGCTCTCTAGCTCCGCCTCGTTGACTTTGTATAGAAATAATGAATGAAAAGATACAGAATCGGCAGAGCGCACTGACGACGCACGCCAAACGAGAGTTATTGTTATTTTACGCGCCAAAGTTGACGCTTTCCTAATAGGTCCAAACTTTAAGGGGGCGTTGCGGCGCCTCCGCATGATTTAAGCGAAAAAAAATTAAAGTGGTCAGATGGAAAGGACCACGATAGTACCTATAATTTTAGTTTGTTTAGCTCTTGTATGTAAGTAATTTGAAGTTATGGATCAATAAAATATGTATTTATTTATTCTCCTGCTCAATTTATTTGGGATCGACGCAGCATGCCTTCATCTTCCACATTTCAGCGGCACCTCCTTTCTAGGCATATCATCCTTCACACAATCCATCCATTGTTTCTTTGATCTTTCTCTACTCTTCCTCTACTACGTTACAGGGAGTAAACAACCTCATCACGAAGCCGTCAACCAAGCATTCTGTAAGTAACTTAACGCAAAAATTATTGCTGGGAAACGATTTTTTTTTTCGGGGTGAAAAATCATGTTTTGTGGTAGAACTCAATGTAACGCACTCAGTACATTTTGCTGATGGATAGATTGAATAGTACGGGGGTCGTGGAGGTGTATAAAGTAAAAATATTACATTAAAAACCTGAATTTAAAAAATAAACTTGTCAAAAATTTGGAACTTTGACCCCAATATCTCCGTAACTAGAAGGTTCCCAGGTATGGTGTAGAACAAAAAAATTATCGCAATGACGGGTAAAACAAGTGCCTTTCGGCTTCGTTAAGAGGTAATTTACACCCTTTAATAGTTGTTCTGAAGAATACTATTTTAAGTCGGTAACTAGTTTGTAAAAGCACACCGATCTTGCTCAACAGTGCAGAATTTTAATTTCCCCATTCTGAAGGCGCTGCACACAATTGTCAAAGTTTCCGGGAAGAAGTAATTACCACAAGACGTTGTCTGAGAGACAAAAACCATATCTAAGTAGGTATGTCTTCAAACTTATAAGCTTTGCATAAGTAACGACTTGGGTGTACCACAAACTTTCATTTTATAATAATAGAATTCATATCATATTAAGTTGGGATCTCATTGTTATTCTATTGGATATTCATGAGGTGGCTCTTTGAAACATTATTTAAAACCTTTTTTTTATTTTTGTCCTCAATTCGCAAGTATTTTTCGGTACCATTATGTAGATTTGATCGATGATTGCTGTTTATTCTATCTGTGTAAATAAGGAAACATTGTGCAAGTTTGTGAAGAAATAGATTTTAGTTTACTTATAACAAAAGTATAATTTGCTGAGTATGACCATATTAAATTATACATCGAGGGCATAAAGCACTGTTTTATGTCACGGGCACGATAATTAATTCTGAACGTAACAAAGGACTCCAGATTTAACTCCCGAGCGCAGCGAGGGTGTAATGAATTAATTTCCGAGCGAAGCGAGGGAATTAAGACGAGTCCTGAGCGCAGTGAGGTGTTCAAGCGCGCCCAAGACAAAAACAGCTTTATCCCCGAGGAGTGTACTCTACTCGCCTCACCTTTTGCGAGACAATAAAAAAGCAAGGTTACTAAAACAGCGTTTTATTATAGTAAATTAAAAGTGAAAATTGATGTTTGATCAAATATAAATTTGTCTTTCCACAGGTGTGGAAAGACAAATTTATAATTTTATTTGGTACGTTTATCGAAGTTGAGGTAGAGTTTATTTGAGTATTGTTCACAGCTTCAGAAACAAGCGTCTGAGGGTCGTTTTGTGCTGTAAAGGTTGGGGAAGTTGGTCCTTTGAGGCAGTGGGCTTGATATGATGTGTTTTGAGGTGGATGGCTGTAGTGGCAAAGGTGTCCAAGGATCATCATTATTAGACGAAGTTTTTAAATTTATGTTTTTACCAATACGACGGTTTATTCTATTCTTGTTCTGTATTGAATTTTCTATGTAGCCCTCCGCTCCACTGCATCGGATTTCCAGCCACCGTGTGGTTTTATCAGGGCCATGTCTGCACCTGAATCTGCCAACCGACTTGCCGATGTTCTACGAAAAGAATGCCCCGTGTAGAGCTCGGGATTTTGCAATTTCAAGTATTTTGCTATTTCTTTTGGCATGGCGCTAATTTTATTTTTGCCAATAACTTGTCTGGTGCATTTGCCATTGCTGTAACCTACAAAATATCTGTTGGTGTTTATGTTAGAGGGGCATAGAGCTTGATACTTTTTCTTGCATTCTCTTCACAAACTATGAATTACCGTTCTCTATTTGTTTTGGTATCAGGCAAGTTTACCAGCAACAACTCTGCATGCTTTTCGATATCATTGACTTTCATGTTTACGAGTTCATTTCCCCGACAAGCGCCATTCACTCCAAAAATCAAGGCCACTTTAAAAAAAAAATAGGAATGTGAGTACTATAAGTAGAGAGTAGTATAAGTAAATTAATAAAAAATCTTGCGGCAAAATAATTGGGCTCTACCCTTAAAATGTATTTTTTTTAATTTTTGTGTTGTATGATATATTATGAATGCTGCTAGAATGATGGAACTGACCCTTATCCTGACAAGTCATTACAGTTTGTATGAAGAAATACCAACAGATGTCAATGTCAATAAGTGGTAAATAATTCCCCATTCTGTTTTATGTTTTCTTGACACAATTTTAGGACACAGAATCCATTATTCAGGTTGGTATCTAAAATAATTAAACGTACATTACCTACTTCATAAAAATACAAACCATTGAACATAAGCTTCCTTAGATTTTATAATACCGGAGAAAATTACGGTAAGAAACTCCCATTTCTCTTTAACAGTTAAGATTACGATCTAAAGGGAGAGAAGACATTTTATCAACCCCCAAATTGTCACTAATTGGAAACGTCTCATAATTTTACGCTCACTTAATTTAATTTGGATTATAATGGCCGTCTTTAAAATTTAATTTAATTTGGAAATAAATGGGAATCTTAAAATAATTGCAGAACTTCAAGAATTTAATACAGATTACACAATTGAAACAATCATTCAAATTACAATCATTTTGGTTTAATTGTATTGTAAAAATATAAATTAAGTAAGTGCCATAAAACTTTATCAAAGTTACTGTGTGTGTCGAAGTAACTACTACTTGTAAATTACAATAACTTTGGTTTAATTGTAAAAATATAAATTATGCAAGAGCCATCAATATTCTTAAACAAAAGTATCAAAGTTACTTGGTGTGCTTGTGATTGCTTGTGATAGTCAAAGTAACTAGTCTTGTTCTCGTGTAAATGTCACATTATTTACAAAGGTGTAGAAAAAGCCTGATTAAGCCACAAAATAAATTTATTTCCATAAACATCTAAAAACAAAGAACAACATTTTTTTCGTCTACATTGTCAACGTGTCTACAACAGTGTTTTAAAGCTCGCGTGATAGCATCGAGTGCATTCTAAGTTAGCAGCGCAGCGTTCGTTTTGCGGTACAGCAGCGCGACTACCTAATGTAACCCTCGCCCTGCAGGAATAACCTGAACGCTTCTGCTATCTTAGTTGGCTGCTCCTCCAGTACCATGCCACAGTCGGAGATACTCAGCCACGACGTCTTAGACGGGTCCAGGCGACCGTTGAACGTCACCGTATCGTCAACGTGCGGGGACAAAGCGCCCGTCACGTTCAGAACAGGCACCTTTATAGAATGCGTTTCCCTTGAGATACTCAGGTCCGTCCGGCGTAAATATGAGTCTATGAACATCGCTAAATTGACAGGATTGACGTGCGAGAAACTCTCTTTGTAAACATGCGCGAGGTCATGGTTACGGTCGTCAGTGCTGCGCCCGAAGTGATGCCACATTAGGTAATCTAGCGCCCCCTGTGTCATGCCGCTCGATCTCAACTGTCTTGTGTTTATTTTCTGGTATAGCCATTCAGTCCACCCGGCTTGAGTGGATGTACAGTTGACCAGAACCAGCGCGTCTACTTTTTGAGGACTAACAACAGCGTAGCGCGCTAAAATGTTTGCTCCGGCTCCTACTCCAAAACCAATGAAAGATCGTATACCAAAATGCCCCAGAATAAAATCTATTTGGGAAGCCAATGCATCCATGCTAGGATAAGTGTAATCTTCCGGTAGTGTGGGGGCGCCCTCCTCCTGGCCCGGTGCGGTTACGTGATAGATGCAAAACTTATCCAATA
Organism: Xestia xanthographa; assembly: GCA_905147715.2. Classification (NCBI taxonomy): domain Eukaryota; kingdom Metazoa; phylum Arthropoda; class Insecta; order Lepidoptera; family Noctuidae; genus Xestia; species Xestia xanthographa. Next base: position 14,956,985 of record LR990652.1, read on the forward strand.
TCGCTCTCATGTCGATGAAGTTGAAGAACGCCTGGAAGTTGGCGGCATAGTTGAGGCCAAGGTCGTGGTAGGTGATTATGGCACGCTTGCTGCGGTCTCCGCGGACAGCCACCAGCAGGTCCCCGCGGGAAGTCCTCACCCTCTCCTCCACGCATGCGCCGTCGTTGTGCAATCGTCTGTTTGATGGGAAATGTAATTGAACGCTTTTCAACTCGTCTTCGAAATTGTCTGAAGACATCATATTTAGTAGAGCAATGTTCTCATGGACGTGTGTAGGCATTTTCTTGTTCAAATCAAATGGTACTTTCATCAACTCGAATCCCTTTGTTTACTTGTTACGTATCGACGTCCTACCGGTGTCGAACTAGGTGTCAGGTCTTCTTCACTTGTCTTAATTAACGCTTTCCATTAGTCACTGTTAACGATCCTGTGCTTGTTACGTGCATACTATTATCACAATGTCCGTCTTACATCAACTAAATGTCTTATTATGTCACTGAGTCACAGCACAACCACTATTTATGTTAAAACCTTAAACTATCCTATCTGGCAGTATTGTGAACAGACTATGTTATTTTGTTGGAATTATCGCAGGAAATGGTCAATATAATGCGTTGACCGGGCGAGCGTGAGTTCCAGCGCGAGGTTGATTCGGTACTGCTCGGCTGTTTCCGCCGGCCCTCGCGGCTACCTGCTCGCTCGCCCGCGGCTCACTTCACCCAATACAGGGGCGTCGCACATGCGCAGCTGGCGAATCGAATTTTTCCAGGCTATTTTATGTTTAGTAGTTTGCGTATCTACTTGTACATCTATGACAATCGATCATTTAAATAGAGGCTTGTGTAACTTAATTAACTCGAGTGTAGAGTTTTCTATTAACTTAGTCAGTTGGGAATTTCATCAATTCCACGAATGGTTGGAAACCTGCTTACTTACATAAAAGTACTAGTAGACGATATTATTATTTGAAGACCTTGACATATTTTGAATATGGGTCAAACTGAAACTATGAATAGGCTTGGGGCAGTATTATGGAAATAAAGTAATTAGGTACCTACTTTGAGCGACGTTAATTAATGGGCAAATAAGAAAAGTAACAAACTCAACAGTGGCTTGAATTTCCCGCCAAACATGTAAGTTTGGAACAAGGAAATTTCAAAACGTGTTAAAAGTACTTGAATTGCTTTTTTCGTCACTTCTATTTTTAACTCAAAACAGAAACCTGAACCGAGATGGTTCAGGGATGTATTCAAAGATCTGTTATCTATACTAATATTATAAAGAGGTAACATTTGTTTGTAAGTTTGTATGTAGGGGGTAATCTCCGGAAGTAATGAACTGATTTCAAAAATTCTTTCACCATTAGAAAGCTACATTCACCCTGAGTAACATAGGCTATATTTTATCACCGTACTCCTACGGGAACGGGAACTACGCGGGTGAAACCGCGTGACGTCCGCTAGAACATAATAAGAATAAACAAGGTACAGGTTATACAAGATGCAAGTATTTGTTTTCATCAAATAAGTATTTAGAACAGGTACCGATGGAAACAAAAGCAAAGGCAAATAAGCACCGATCGGCAATTGTTTTGATGTTTTTTTTTCTGGATTGTCTTTTTTTTAGCAAGCTTACTTGAAGTATTACCTCAACACTTACTTAGAGGATCCACATAACATTACGCCTGTAATCCCTGAAGGGTTGCGCAGAGGTGGGCCCATTACTACACCCACATTTCGCCAGTTCTGTTACAACAACAGCCCATAACGTCCACTGCTGGACACAAGCCTCTCCCATGATGGGAGGAATTTGCCGTAATAGGGTATATTGCTTATCATTTTTTAAATTTAACCTAATAATGGCTTAACACTACATCGTAATATTATAACATAAGAATATAATATTCTAAATTAATATACATGACACTGGAGAGGCCTATTGAGTAAACACACAATGGTTACCTACTTTAGTCATTTTTATAAAGTTTAGTTCTATTTTTATGTACTACATATTCTTTTCCACTTTTCAAAATTTTAACATTAGTATCCATGTCATCAATAACTACATAAGGTCCGAAATATATAGGGTCCATTTTACTATCTGATATATTTTTTAATAATAACAAATCACCCTTTTTATAATAATACTGGGTTTATATTAATATCATAGTTATTCTTTCTCTTAACCTTACTCTTAATTAAATTACTATGTGCATCTTTTTGCGCTACTTGTAGCCTATATTTTAGCTCAAGAGCGTTATTGTCATGAGCATACAAAGGATCTACCGTATGTCCTTCTAAATTTGTCGGTAACACGCAGCGTTTGCCAAACACTAATTCATGTGGTGTGTACTTGGTCTCCGTATGTACTGTATTATTGTATGAAAAACACCAATACGGCAACCAAGTACTCCACGTACTTGTTTGATTCTCACAATTAATCCTAAGATACGCACCCATCGCTTTATGATTGTTTTCCAGCGCCCCAATACTTTCGTGGTGGTATGCTGTAGACGAAATTTGGTTGATTTTTAAGATTTGACATACCTCTCTCATAGTACTTGATATAAACTCGGACCCACGATCGGTCGCTATTTCTCTAGGTATGCCATATCTTAAAATAAAATTCTCAACAAATGCACGAGCTACACTTACTGTATCTTTATTGTGTAGAGGGTACGCTTCCGTAAATTTCGATAACTCACACTGTAGAGTCAAAATATATTTGTAGTTATGTATATCTGTTGGTAGCGGCCCCACAATATCTAAAAATATTTTTTCTAGTGCTGAATTGGCAGTCGTTGTGACCTGCATTGGTTGCTTGGTGTGTTTAGAATGTTTTTGTTTCTTACACTGCTCACATTTAGAGACGTAATCAGCGACATCTTTTTCCAAACTTGGCCAAAAATAATACTTTTTAATATTATTTACCATCCGCCTAACGCCTGCGTGGCCACTTGTGGGCAATAGGTGGAAGTCATTTAATATCACACGCCTGTTATCTATATTATTTATTCTCTGGACATTACTGACTACACAAATTCGTGGTCCGGACCACTTCTCATAACTTTTTATTTCATTTATAAGCCCACTTATAAAATCTTTATTGTCGTCGTTTCTTATTATGCATATTTCATTTATAGATAACTTTTTACATAAACATAACAAGTCTCTCACCAATTCGACTCGCGTAATCGGAGATCGAGAAATTGTTTGTAAATAAATTATAGATTTACTGGGCACATATATAAAATATTTGTATCTCTCCACTGTTATTCCCTTTTTTTGTAAATAATTTAATTTCCTAGAGTTTATTAAAGAAAATTCAACAATATCCTTCGGTTTTTTAATTATTTCCACAACTCTCGGTTGATCAGGCCTCGAGCTTGTCTATATTATCCACCGACTGATTATTGCTCTTATCATTATTCATATTTAATTGACGTAATTGTGCCCTAGTCATTACACTAACTATCTGTTCATTCATTGATTTTAAGTCTTCCGACGTAATTATTATTCGCGACAGTGCGTCTGCCACTGTGTTTGATTGTCCTTTCAAATATTCAATTGTAAAGTTATATTCTTCTAACTGCAGTCTAAATTTCAGTAATCTACTAGATGGATCTCTCATTGAAAATAAATAAACTAGGGGTCGATGGTCAGTCTGTATCTTAAACCGTCTTCCGTATAAATAAGGTCGAAAATATTTAACACTCCATACTATTGCTAAGAGTTCCTTTTCAATAGTAGGATATTTAATTTCGGCTTTATTCAAACCTCGACTTGCGTAAGCCACTGGCCGTCCATCTCCGTTACATAACACCGAACCGATTGCAATACCTGAGGCATCGGTTTGTAATACAAACTGATTATTTTCTGAAAAATTTGGATACTGGAGGACAGGTGGGTTTATCAGGGCTGATTTTAACATTTGAAAAGAATGCTCACATTCTTTGGTCCAATTATTTTTAACGTTTTTGCAACACAATTTGTTTAAAGGAAATGCTAACTCGGCGAAGTTTCTAATAAACTTTCTGTAATAGTTTGCAAAAGCTACAAAACGCTTTAATTCCTCTGCATTTTGTAGCCTTGGATAAGTTTCTACTACTTTAATTTTTTCTGGGTCTGGTAAAATACCCTTTCCGGAGACTGTATGTCCTAAATAAAGAATTTCTTTTCGCAAAAATGTACATTTAGTGGGATTTAATTTTAAATTTACTTTTCGTAATCTAGAAAAAACATCCATCAAATTTTGATTATGAATACTCAAATTTCTACCCATTACTACTAAATCGTCCTGGTAAACGAGACATTTATCATAATTGAGGCCAGACATTGCAATGGTCATCATTCTACTAAAACTACTGGGACTAGACTTGAGCCCCATCGGCATGCGAGTCATCTGATACTGATTGTTACCTGTAGTAAATGCCGTGTAAGGTCTGCAGCTTTCTTTTAATGTAATTTGAAAAAATCCTTGAGCTAAATCTAAATGAGTAAAGTACATTGCACCTGCCAAAGAATCTAGTATTTCGGTGATGTTGGGCAAGGGAAATTTATCGTCCTGTATGTTTTCATTTAACTTGCGGTAGTCAATTACGACACGCCACTTTTTATTACCGGCTGCGTCACATTTTTTGGGGACCAACAATAATGGACTAGACCATGCACTTCGGGATGGCTCAATTATGCCGTCATCTAACATGTTTTTGACTTGTTTCTCTATTTCCGGTTTTTGAGAATAAGGGACTCGGTATGGTTTGGTATAGATTGGAACAGTATATGGTTTTATGTCTATTGTCTGTTCATAAATTGGGGTAGTGGATAATTTATCCCCTGGTAGATGGAAAATATCAGGAAATTTTGCACAAATACATTCTTTCGATTTCTGTTCCTCTACATTTAAGCCTTTTAAGTTTAATGTTGAAAGTAAAGTTTTCACCCTTTCAGAATCCACAGTATTCCTATTAAATTGACAAATATAGTATTCATTTAACTTACTAATGCTAACTTGAAAATAATTTAAATTTACATCTGTCTCGAGTATTTAAAATACGAATAGGCATTTTTCCGTTAATCGGTTTATTTATGCTACTCGCTAAATAAACACCATCACATAATTGTTGATTTGACACCACACACTCTTCTTTTAATGTCGTATTAATGTAATGCGTGGATTCGCTACGTGCTGGTATAGTTAGATAGTATCCGTTACGCGTTGTCTGATTATTTTCGAACGTTAATGTTACTAACTTATAGTCATGGGTCAATTGTAACGTATTGACTTCGAAATTTAAAATAGCTCTATAATGTGTTAAAAAGTCTTGACCCAAAATGCCGTCATTAATACACGGTAAATTTTTAAATACTGTAAATTTATATGGAAAACTATACTCATTATAATTAAGAGTTAAGTACACATAACCTTCAGAAAACAAATATCCACCAATTTCCTTTTACGCTAACTCTCTCTTTATGGTAAGGAATCTGTAAACGTTCTAAACATTCCAACTTTATTCCCGATATAGAAGCGCCCGTGTCAATTAGCATGTTATGATTATAGTTACCAATTTTAAACAACACCTTATTTAAAATGTTACACGTGAAGATGACATCAGTCACGAAAAAAATGATTTAATGACTCATTATTCGAAGTGCTCGTTGCTACCTGGCTATTCTCTGTTATGACATTGATATCCTTTTTCAACCCGACACCCCGGCCGCGGTTACTACACGGTGGTCTATAGGTTTTGCGATAACGACTATTATAATTACCACGATAATAATTGCTATTAATATAACCATGTGGTACCTGTGGCCGATGACCCCGATGCTGGTGTGCATTTTGTGCACCACCTCTTGCACCGAAATTTCGTTGACCTCGGTAACCTCGTTGGGCTCGCCGACCCTGGTATTGTGACTGTCTATAGGTACCTATAAGTTCTGATGAGCCACTGGGACCGGGTTTCTCCTCGTCTTGAGCTGCCTGGATTGCTTCTGTTAAAGAAGAAAAGTTACGCGCGGCAATTATGGTGCTTAACCGACGATCCCGCAAACCATGCGCAAATCGCTTGATTGCTAACTTCTCATTCATGGGTTTCAATAAGGCATACTTGGCTGAATCACTGTCAGCTTGCGATATCGTCAAATCTACAAAGAGTTCTGACATCTCTTTGCCGTAATCTGTAATTGTTTTACTGTCTTGTTTACAAAACTGTAATTTTGACTGAATTGCAATGTAACTTTTTTGGGATAGTAGTAATTTACGCATATCCTTTGTAAGCTCTTCAACAGTCTCATATTTTGGAGACAATAATAACTTTGCACGCTGGGATAACCTACTTTTCAATATAAACTGAATTAGTTTGTTTTTACATCCCGGTGTGTCTAACATAGTATCGTAATATTCGATATTTTCGATCAGTTGCTTAGTGTTATTAATGCTATCATCCATAACGGGCATAAGATGTAGCGCAGTTTTTAAATCGAATGAATCCGTCGCCATGGTTTGTAGTGGGATATCTTTCTCTCCTGTTAAACTATACAAAGAAATTATTTCTAAAAATAACCTATCGAACTCTTCACAAATCTTTTTAATTAATGTAATTTCGGAACTTGTATAATTTTTTAAGTTTTCTTTATAGATTTCTAAAAACTTATTGTACTTAAATAAAACAGAATTTGCCTCTGTTCTTTTTATATCTGAAATCCTTCCTTGTCGGCGGCTAGGACCAATTTTTATCAAGTAGCTTCTTATAACTTTTAACTCATTTAATATTATACCTAAATCCTCGGCCATAACACACTAGCCTTTAAATTAGTCACCAGTGCTTGATTTAGGCTACGTATTTCATGTATTCGTAATTTCAAGAAAATGCACATAATAATTCTGCAGAAACTACTAATTAATTAGAAAATTCTCTTAAACTAAAATATAATTAATGTAGGTAAATAAAAAACTTAAATACCATCATCATGAGACAGGTAGTTCCTAAAATTCACAAAATAGGTTGTAAAATAAACCTCATTATTACCTTGATTCACTTAATGTTACTTTTGCCACTGATATAGATATTAGGAATGATCACATCACTGCCTACTGTTTCACACCAACACTACACTAGCACGTAGAACGTAGAATTACGAGCCTTGATGATGCCATGAATTTCGCCGTCGTAGTTATATATCGAGAACTTCTGCCTTGCCAGGCTGCGGCACAGCACCCATGTATGCCTGTTGCCTGCGTAGAATACTGGAGTATCGCTTCAATGTCACCTCATCTATGCGTCGCTGTATTTTCTTTTTGTGACAACGATTATAAAGCTTGTATTCTATTATTAAAAGGCCGATCGCCAATATGGTACATATCACCACCAAAATAGTATTTGAGGTCTCCTGTAGCTGCTGCGTACGAGCCGTATTACTACCGACTCCAGCGGTCTGAGTAATCACCACTTCTTCCTTGCTGTTTGTGTTTCCCATTTTTCAAAATTATAAATCATGCACGAATACGCAACAGTAAAACACGCTTTGTGCTCAGGGAGCCCAGTGTATTTTTGCTTCATTTTAAAGTCCACATTAACTGCACTGATTGTTTATAATATTTTGTCCTTTTATGGAACACACGCGCGCGCGCCCGTGCCGGCTACTGTTACTGGCAGGGTCGCCATGTAAGGTCGGGTGTTTAGGAGACAAATGAAACGAATGATGTTCGAGAATACACTGACTATATTGGAATAAAGATACCTTATTATATACCTTACAACTACTACATTTCAGTAATCTCCACGCTTGGCGGGCGGATTGGAGATCGCAGTGATGAAAGACTAACAGAAAACGCTGCTGCCCATTCTCTGCTCTACGGAGGCGCAAGGTGTTCTGCCTCAGACATTAGTCGCCTTTTACGTCTATTCTACTCTGCCGGATACCACACGGCTTCACACACAGTTCAGTTACAGTTCAGGCACAGTTCTGTTAAGTCCCATGTAATAGGAGACGAGCCTATTGCCAGCCATCGGGCGCAAATCCAGGCTCCGTGGCTGCTTCTGAGAAATTCCTTATGGAGAAACCCAATAACACTTTACTCGGACCGGGAATCGAACCCAGTACCTACCTCATGCTCTCACCAACTGAGACCAACTGAGGCAGTCACTAGTTTAGCTAGCTAGCTCACTTCAAGTATGACCTCAATTCATACCTACTTCTAGGTTCCCTTGCTTTGTAATACCTATAGGTATTGAAGTAAGTCATAACTATCGATTACCTGTCTTCTATCTTGCCGATAGCCATCGACAGACTATAACTGATTACTTCGGAAAATTGTTCCAATCCATTGTTATTTTCTCGGAAAAGAAAATAGAGCAAGCGCTTCTTTTTAACGTCAGTTTAGTTTACCAACGTTAACGTTATAGTACTTGAAGTGTAAACAAAGGTAGCCTAAGTTTGAGCCTAAGTGATTATTGGCTTATTATTCAGGTTTAAAGTGAAACATCGTGAGGATACCGGCATGTCCTAGAACCAAAAATTCGAAGACATGTGACATCTATCAACCCGCACTGGGCCCGCGTGGTGGATTATAGCCCAATCCCATTCTCATAGACAGGAGGCCTGTGTCCCAGCAGTGGGAACATTACAGGTTGATTTTGTCTTATATAAGCTTTGTCTTATATAAGCTGATGACACTTCACAGATGGAAATGATAAAACAAAAACTATAGGCAGTCGTTGACCCCGTTATCAGCTGTTGTTCTTAAGAACAACTTACACACACTAACAACACACTTACAAACAACACTTTATTAATAAAAATGTTAATCGTCTTCGGCGTTATAGGCGTGATGTTATGTTATGTTATGTGGAATCTATAATTATGTAGATATTGAGGTACTGACTACAGATACTGTTCTGTTGTACGTGAGACGTCTTTTGGCTGAAATGATGATGAGGATGATGACTCACTGTCGGACAATGCACAGCTTAAACTAATGGGTCTAGAAATTAGATGTTATAAGTAAATATAAATAATCTGGATGCACCACAGTTCCTTGCAAATGTCAAAACACAAAGAAGGCTCGCCGCCTAGTCGTATTACAAGGGACTAACATAACAGGCGAAATGTGTGTGTACTATTAGCCCTACCTACTATAGCCTCTGCCTCCTACCTCTGCCTTTCACTCCGGGGATTACAGTCGTGATGTTATATATGTATTATATACACAATCCAAAACACCAGTTACCCAAAACCCTAAACAAAAGATAAAAGTAGTAAAAGTTCACGACACCTCTCAAAGGCCGCTGCTCTCGTGACAAACACTCTGAGATAACGAGCCAGCTGACATTCGTACAGCCACGTACTTACACAAAAGAATACATTATGTATAGCGGTTATCTATATACATGTATATGAGCTGTCGTCACCTTTAATATTAATGGCTTGTTATGTAAATATAAAATTGTTTTTATGACGTAGAGATGTAAATATGAATGTAATGGAATGCCATATTTTAATTTAATTATTTGTTACGTGACAGATTCTGCTTATTTTATGAATGAAACTTATATATTACTAACCAAACCAGATTTCAGGCCAAAATAGTTTGTCATAAGCCAAACTCGATATCAGGCCAAACTAGTCTATCCAAAGCCAAAGAATGAGCCAAGCGAGCTCGGGATTTGGGACACCACGACTTTAAACCCTACAAACAGAAATAGAAGCCCCGCAGTAAACTGGTTTGGTCTTGGACCAACTACTTTTTTTTTTTTTTTTTTTTTTCGGATGGGAAGTCATCAAATAACCCCTCCCGCTCTGGGCGGAGCAGGAGGGAGTGTCAGACTTTTACTGACTAAAACCCATCCATGTTCCTTCATCGCCCTTTGTGTTCCGGGGCCACGGTATCTCTTTCGAACAGTCCCGCAACCCCGGCAGGCATCGGTCCCTACGGACCCCTTCCCTTTTGCTGACTCTCTTTGAGGCGCGCGTGGAACACGAACGCGCCGTCGACACGGCCTGTCGTCATGAGACGGACGGACGGCGAGCTAGCCCATAGCCCACCGTCCACAGGCCCGCGCCTACGGTGGCCGGGGGCCACGTGGTGGTGGCCCCCGACGCCCGGGGCGTCTCCCGCGGCGGCCGGGACGTTGAGAGGTTCTCTCCCTCTCACGTTCCGCCACCTCCTTCTCTTACTTAGCTTGGCCTGAAGTCGGGTTTGGCCGGTAACATAACTAACATTTTTTTCCTCTCATGGGGGTTAGCCATAACTACGAATCGCCACTTGCTTGCTACTTCTACATTTTGTACTTTACACCTCTGTAAATGTATCGAAACTAATTCGATTATAAACCCCTTTCAAATAAGTACTTCGGTGCATGCCATTAAGATTATCCAGAATATCAAGAGTTTTTGTTAAATCTTTGCTCTTAGGTGAGCTGGCTGGCATTATTAATAATAATATTCTTTATTTTTCGGACAACAGTGATCCATCGTGTTAGTTAGCAAAACAAAATAACTTATTTCTAGTGTTAGTAGCTGAGATACAATAGAGAAGACAGAGTAAAAATAGTATTGTGAAAAGGACATCCCCAGATTAAGGGCCTATACTACCTCAAATGGCTTAGCATGATCCTCCGTTACGCCTAAAATAATGCAGCATTAATTTTGAAATAAATATATGGTAAAGTTGAGGATTAATGTTAGGTCTTATGTTTGGCGAAAACACGATTTCATAAAATTTTCTCGATAGAAAAAAATCTCAAAGTTACCTCCAAATCGAACAATAAACCGCTGGTATTCAAAAAGTACTTTAAATTAGATCATGAAACTTTGCGTACTAACTGAACTAACTATAAAGCAGGTCTTATGTATTTTATTTTTTCCAAAAGACGAAAATTTGATTTTATAATGAATAAAAACCACTCATTTCGCACTATTCGGCCGCAGTGACTGACGTAACAACCGCTTTGTAGTGCAAGCTGATTAGAACGTTATTCTAACAGTATTACAAACTAAGTTTGAACCACCACAAATAGAGTTGCTAATCTGAGGTAGTATAGGCTCTTAATGTTCAGTGATTGTCCTTCTCACAAAACTTTTAATAATCGGAGAGTCGATACTCTCCGCTATAGTTTTTAGGATGCCGTTGCCACTCGCCCGCAACCTTGACAACAGCGACGCGGTTTTCTTACGAATGACGGCGTGGAAGCCCGCAAACATAGCAGAAGCGCTGCACCATCGCGGCAGTCCCAACAGCACCCATCCCATTATCGGTTTAATAAAATAAATTAATAATAATGATCTGTCTAACAATAAGTACATTCGACAAACAACGAAAGAATCGTTAGGTAAGGGTTAAAATAACCACAATAAGAATGCACTCTACTTCATAAAATGAAAACAACTTTCTATACAGGGCGCGTAAATATTTAATAAACTGAGTGCATCATATACCTGGAACTGATAATACGACACGGTTATAGATCCATCCATCTTTGTGTTAGTTATAAATAAATTCCCCGAAATATAGCCCATATTTAACGGCGTCGTCGGGTCGGGGTGCATCGACCTGGTGTCCGGTATGGGGGTATGAGTAATGCAAGTACTTCGAAAGGGTGGTTGATGTCTTTATTTCAATACTTTTCAGGCTTCACGCGATCATGTTTATGTCTGCTGTAGGTTTATTTGTAAATAGCTGTTACCCGTGAGCACCGTGACTTTCGCGTGAAATTATAAAAAAATATCCTGCTGTTCAAATCGGATTATGTTAAAAATTTCATGGGTTTTAATTTTTTAACACGGAACCATAATCCTGTTTCTAAAAAGTAGCCTAAGCTCCTTATTAACATCAGCTATATTCTAAACTAGCGGACGTCACGCGGTTTCACCCGCGTAGTTCCCGTTCCCGTGGGATTACGGGGATAAAATATAGCCTACGTTACTCAGGGTGAATGTAGCTTTCTATTTCTAATTGTGAAAGAATTTTTGAAATCGGCGCAGCAGTTTTTGTGTTTATTCATTACAAACATACACACACACAAAAATACAAATCTTTCTTCTATAAAATATTAGTGTAGATGTAGATATATCATCTGCCAGTAAAAATCCTGTCAAAATCGACACAGACCGACTGATATCATAAAGATAAGGGCAAGATAATAATGATTCACTCTCTTGCCTTTATCCCAATTCATTTGCGGTTGGTGCAGCATGCCTTCTTTTTACCCGACTGCGCCAGAAGGAGGGTTATGTTTTTCGAGAGTATGTATGTATGTACGGTACAAATGTATGTATAATTTTTTGGCACGCTCTGTGGCCTGAACGGCTCGATGGATTTTTGCTTGAGAGGTGTCGTTAGATTTGTATTTACTGTGAGAGTGACACTGGGTATATCGAAATAATAAAAAAAATGGTAGATTTTTGGCGCAAAATTCAAATGTTTGGAACGCTCTGCAGCCTGAACGGCTTGATAAAGGGCTCATCACGACGATTCTAAAATGGTATATCTAAGTAACTAAAAAGTGAAAAAAAAATCCCGACTGCGTAAAAAATAACTAATAGTTTTAAATAAAAACTGAAAATAATAAAACAAGTTCAGGAGACAGGACATATTGACAGCAACAGTCGGGACCCATTAAATAATCTAGACTAAAATCATTACATCCAATATGGGTCCCGACTGTTGCAGTCAATATGTCCTGTCTCCTGAACTCCTGACTCGTTTTATTATTTTCAGTTTATAGTTAAAACTATTACTTATTTTTTACACAGTCGGGTTTTTTCTTTTTTTTTTTTTCCATATTTACCCATACAGACAAAAACGAAATAAAATATGGTTGATAGCAATAAGTACGCCCACTGTTACATGGGACTTAAATAGAACTAGCAAATAGTAATGTGCCATAGGTACCGCCAATGCCCTTCGGAATTCACAGGCGTGATGTTTTATAATTTAAACGGACACTTTAAAAGAGTAACAAAAAAACATAAAAGCTCAAGTAAGCTTCTATAAGTCGTATTTTCAACGGGCGTTTCATTTTACTTTTACAATTAAAAGCTTTTATAACCGACATTTTTTCAAACCTTGTTGCTTCAGAGAAAGCTAATACCTTTTTTAAAAAAAAACAACACTCTCTCAATAGAAGGAGTTATCCAACCTACATTCGAGGTATACACTCAATGAAAATCTAATAATAACACTTGTTTTGTATAAATGCTGCACTAAACAAAAATCTCTGTGCGTGTGATTATGTAGGTGTATGTTTATCTAGGTGTGTGTTTATGTAGATGTGTGTTTATGTAGGTGTGTGTGTGTGTATGAGTGAATGAGTTCGTTAGTGTACAGAAGGCTGGGAGGCTCGGAGGTGGCTCACGTACGGTATCAATCGCCCTCACAATTTATTTTCTCGCCTGCAAATATTTTCTTAGCGCTTTCTTTTATTCAGCGCAGGTATCTGACTTATTATTGAAAGGAAGATGTGGAAATAAAATGTTTGATCTGCCTATTAGGGAGTTTTTGACAGTTTTACCTTAAAAACGTCGCCATTCTGTTGACGTTATACCAATTTATTTGTTGTCCTCTTCATCCAAAATTCTGATGATCTCTGAGATTCGTAGGATTTTAGAGTATACGGAACACCTCTGCCTAATCCTTTGGGGAGTACAGGCGTGATGCTATATTTTGGCAACTGTCTTCAAAGCAAGACAAAAGCTTGGCAAGTAAGAATCATACCAAGTAGGGAGAGTTTACAAAGTTGCTGCTAAAACTCCTGTTACACAGAAATAAAACCAACTATAATAAGTAATAATAAGTAATATTTATTTCACAAATATATGTACATTTTTTACAACAACAGTGCTTAATCTAAACTTAAAGTACACAAAAGTATTAGCATTTGGGGCCGAACTAGGCAGAGCCTGTATTTCAGCCCTCAACGCCGATCCCCCTGGGTAACAGTTTAATTATTTTGATTAGTCTATTGGAATGATCCCATGTATAAATGTACGTATCACAATAACATTTAGAAGAAAAAGATTACAAATAAATAATAATAAATAAATATTGCTGAACATTACACACAGCGCCATCTAGTCCCACACTAAGCAACGCGGCTTGTGTCGTGGACACCAGATAGTTGATATACTACATAGATACTTTTTGTTTGTAAATACATACATAATATACATATAAACATCCATGACTCGGAAACAAATGTCCATGCTCATCACACAAACATTTGCTCCGACCGGGATTCGAACCCGGGACCCTAAGAACGTAAGGCAGCCTCACTACCGCTGCGCCAATCAGGTCGTCAACAAAGTTTAGGAGGTAACATTATAGGTGTGTCCAGTCCTCTCTTTGTGTGTGATGGAGGTGCGCGTGAATAAGTGTGAAAGGGTGTGTAAGATTGCGGAGCATGACTTTTAATTTTTGTAGAAGATTACCTAATTTAGTTTAAATGATGCTTCAAGTAATTGAGTCTTGAGTTGTTTAGCTAGGTATCTGAAGCAGATTCTCTGTCTCCTCATACATGAGTTTCTGTAGGTGCTCACTTACTGTAATTTTGCAAGACTTTTTTGTCATCGGGTAAATGTTCAAGCTTTTATTTATTTTGTTGTAGATGTAGGGCCCAATAAATGGAGCGAATCTATTGCTAAATTTGGTTCTAAAGGCGATGGGTTGTAGGCAAACCAAGTGTTTTGTACGCCTATTTAGAGTGAGAGGGTTGTAAAATATATTCTTATGTTGCATTAATATAATATTGAGCAGGAAAAGTTTTAAAGTTGTCTTACTGAAAGGACTCCACAGAATTCGTAAAGTTGCGAGGTAGGGAACAATCTAGGTTTGAAAGTGCTAACCTTCAGGATGGCACGCTGGGCAACCTCAACAGGTTTCATGATAGTTTTAGGTGCTCCTCCCCATAATGTAATACAATAAGTAATGAGGGACTGGCAGAGGGCAAAGTATATCCGCTTCAGCACAAAGGGTTCGGTAACGTGTCGGAGGGTCTTAAAGATGTAAATTAACTTCCTGATCCATCCTCCCACAGAGGGCCTTAGTGTGCTCCTTAAAGTCGAGGTTCTTGTCTATGGTGACGCCTAGATATTTTATTACTGTTACTCGCTCTAGTTTG
Source organism: Xestia xanthographa (assembly GCA_905147715.2). Classification (NCBI taxonomy): domain Eukaryota; kingdom Metazoa; phylum Arthropoda; class Insecta; order Lepidoptera; family Noctuidae; genus Xestia; species Xestia xanthographa. The sequence goes on from LR990652.1 coordinate 14,972,106, forward strand.
GGACAAGAACATTTTTCTCTAGAGGAACACTCATGCGCTATGATGTTATGTTGATCATTATTGATTTCTGTGTTTGATCGGATACTGAAGCAAACATATTTGGTTTTATCCACATTTAGAGTTAACACATTGTCCTCAAGCCAGTCCCTCACAGCATTGAAACCATCTTGGGCAGCTTCGAAAGCCCCTTCCCATGTATCTGCAGAGAAAGCGAGAGCAGTATCATCTGCAAAGGAGAAAATTTTGCCATGGCGAAGCTTGAGACTCGTGAGGTCGTTTATATAGACGAGAAATAAGGGTGGCCCTAGGATACTGCCTTGGGGAACCCCGTACGTGACTGGAAGGTCTCCACTGTTGACGTTGCCAATCTTAACACTCTAAAGACGACCAGTTAAATAACTTTCGAAGAGTTTTAGTTGGGTTCATCTAGTTTTAGAAGTTCCAGCTTTTGGAGTAAGATCGGGACAGAGATCGTATCAAAAGCTTTGGCCAAGTCCAGGAATACCGTGAGTGATTTTTGTTTTTTATCAAGGTTACTGCTAACAAAGTTAATGAGATTATTAACAGCTTGATCTGTTGATTTACCTTCACGAAATCCGTATTGGTTTGTTGAAAGCAGATGTTTGGTTTCAAGATATCCAACTAACCTTGTATTGATAATTCTCTCTAGAAGTTTAGAGAGCGCTGGGAGGATATAAATTGGTCTGTAGTTAATGATACGACCCCTGTCACCGCTCTTGTATACAGGGCAGACAACAGATTTTTTTAGGCTGTCAGGGAAAACACCATGCTGAAGACATGAGTTAAATATGAATGTAAGCGGAGGGACCAGAAAGTTTTTAAATGTTTGTAAGAAGCAGCTGCTTATTGAGTCATAGCCTGTAGCACAATCTGGCTTTAAGTTGACGATTAGACGATCGACCTTTACTTCAGTGGTGCCTTACAAGACGAACGAATTCATTTGTGTAAGAGTTTGAAAACTGCTACTGCTACTCGTAGGTATGTTATTTGCCTTCCTTTGTTCTACCTTATTAGCTAGTGTGTTACCCACATTTACAAAGTACCTATTGATTTCATTAAGAGATGACTGGGGTGTCGTTGATAGAGACAGTAGTTCATTAGGGTGGTTTGTATTTTTTGAAGTATTTGTGATTTCTTTTATTGCTTTCTATAATCTTCTGTTATCACTCTGCGCCGCCCGCACATTATCTTTCTCGTAGGCTCTTTTAATTTTTTTTAATAGGTTATTACAGAAGTTTCTGTAGCGCGTATAGGTAGTTTTAGGGTTAAATTGTCAGGAGAGAGTTTACATTTACGGTGCATCTTATCCCTATTTCTCATGCAGCGTAAAAGGCCTTGCGTTATCCACGGCTTTATTATCTTCTTCCGTCTTGACAGGGTTACTACTTCGGTGTTATTAACTATCGCTTGTTGAAGACTTTTTGTCAAATAGAGCAGAGAATCATTTGGATTAGGTGATTCAAAATTCAAGATATCTTGTTCCAAGCTTTTCGTGTCAACTTTTTTAACTGACGTAAAAAAGAATTGAGTGGTTTTCTTGAAGTTTAGGTTTAGTAAGACGGGGTAGTGGTCTGTCAAAGTGGAGTCAAGAACGACGGTCATAGCAGGGCTTTTAGTTTTTAGTAAGGCATGGTCAATGCTATGTTTCACTTTCACTACGTGTAATTAGAGTATGGGCTGGAAGAAGGCCATGGGAAGCTGCTAGCGTAAGATAGCGTTCGCCATTTATCTCTAGTTTGTTATGGCACGGTAATATTATGATACAGTACTTTAACTCGGCCGCATGATAGAAATAAATGCCTACAGCCGCGCGGTACGTAAACATGCGTTAGGGCTGCCCGTCTCCAGCATTTTAATTACATTTGCCTACTTTCTCTAACTATTTAGTTTTGTGATTGTAAATATCCTTTTTATATAAATAAATGAAATACTTTGTATATTGAATAGGAAGTGTTCAATAAAAATGCGTGTTGTTTTTTGATTGGTAGATTTAATTAAAAAAACATGTTTTTGTTTTAAAAACAAATCGGGCTTATAAATTTGCGACCGAAATCATGATTCATTCAGAACCACATATAACTACCTATTTCACTCGTCTCAATAACTTTCCGTTACTCTATTCGCTTTATTTATTAATCCAAACACCTTTTTTTCGTGAGATAAAAGGAAATACTTATCCATTAAAAAGACACACATTATGTACCTACCTACTAGTAAGTAAAATTATTTTATAGTCTTACCTTTCAGAGTTTCCAGGTAATTTAAAAAAACTTATGTCTGGATGCGTTATTGACGAATTCATACAACCAAAAACAGCACAATATTTCCTACTCGTCATATTAACTGATTTTTAGAGAAAAAATCACGCGGTTATTGTTAAAAAAACAACACACCGTCCGTTCGACACTGCGGTACAGCCGTGACTGTCTGCGCCCCAAGCGCACCCCAAGATCGAGGCGCGTAGGTATAGCTCGCGTTTCGTCCGTTTCTATGAAGTTGGAGTACTGTATCATAATATTACCGTGGTTATGGTTAATCGCAATATTTATATCTCCCATGACAATTATATTCTCAAAGCTCGAGAATTTTGTGAGAACTTCGTCTAAAGATTTTAAGAATGGATCCAAGTTGTTAAAATAAGGTGAGCGATACATAGCAATGATTGCTGTGCGATTATCATAAGTAGCAACTAAACAATTACAGTCTTCGAATTTGGTTCAATGACTTTTAGTCGAAGATGTTCTCTAAAGTAAATAACCACACCGTCATTTTGCTTCGGATTATTTTTAGTTGTCTCAAAGCGATAGCCAGGTAGGTTGGGAATTACGGATGTGCGTGAAAGCCAACATTCAGTTAGTATGATTATATCACAGTCGAGTTTTAGTCTGGTCAGTAGAATTTCTAGACCTGGCATATTGCAGTTGATGCTACGTATGTTTTGCGTTAGTATTAGAAGGTGATCTGACGATGGGTTTATAAGCCTGTGACAATCTTCAATATCGGCGGTTTACGAATGTGAAACTGTCACCCTGTCTATGTCTTCCGAAAGATCGTTAATATTATTGAATGATAATGATTAGGTTCAATTCTTCGTAATATTTCTCCATGACCATAATTAAATGGTGCCAGACTACATAAGATGCTACAAAAGAAATAATAAATATGTGTAAATAACCTGCGAACAGCGCAAAAATAATAATAAGGTAGTTCCTGTAAATATTTCAGAACATAAACCTCTATAATAGTGGTCGATTTTCCGTGGAATTATGGTACCCTTATAACATATGGGCGACACTTAACTATAGAGCTACTAACTATAGAACTATAAACTTACCCCACGACAAATCTCTACATAAATCCTTTTTTATAGCAACACAGATAACACTTATCTCTACATAACACAACCATAAAACACTCCAAAACATATGATATCCAATTTAATTGTATGAAATGATACGCGCGGTAACATAAAACAAGATAATCATACGTTAGATGGGACTAATGTCCCGTTAAATTGCTAATAACAACGAAAATCCTTTACAAGCGAGCTGGTAGCACTCGCGTACACTTTACGCCCAGTTTATTAGGTTTTAAAGCAATTTATGAGCTTAATTGCGCTATAGGACAGCCGGTTTAATGACTATCGGAGTATCGTCGATGCGAACTGCATTGTAAGATCGTTGTTGTATCATTTAGACTGCTGTTGAAAGCTACACTGAATCAACTTCATTGGGTTATTGTAACTAAGCTTTGTGTAATGAATAACTAATATATTGTGTATATTAAAAGGTGTAAATAAGCTCTTCACGAAGCCGACAACCAATCACATTCTGTACATCAAAATAAGTAACTTTACGCAAAAATTATTGCTGAGAGTCGAGTTTTGTTTTGGTCTTAAAAATCACGTTTTACGTTAAGGTGATATGTTGAAAAAAATTTGGTTTTTCTATTTCGTGTAACTTGTTGAGTATGTAGAATAGGGATCTAACATTTTGGTATATGTTTTTTGACTCTTTGGTCTAGTATCGTGTAAAAGGAATACACGATTAAATGATTTTTTCTCGATTCAAAAAGATTGCAAAGTTACATCTATTTTTTTACGTTTTTCAACATCACGGCGTAACGCATATGAGATATTCAACGGAATTTACTTTAAAACATAGAAAATTATCATATCAAAGTTTACTCAAAGTCATTTTAAATTTTATACCTTTATTTTGTTAAAAATAGAGTAAATTCGTCTTGGCACATACGTCCTTTTATTCCGAGTGCACGCACATTGTAGCTATCTCTTATTTTGTGTTTCAAAAGTAATTGCATCACTTTCGCTCGCTCAGAAGATCAGTCGCCCGGTGCACTTCATCGACGACGAACCTATGACATTTGTTTGCAGATCCGTGCTATCGAATTTTCGTGATTTTAATAATTGTTTATATAGTAAAAGTTAGTAGATTGTTAGTTAATTAGTGTTGAATAGGTATATAAAGACTATTCTTGCGATTTATTTCATAAATATAAAAATGGCTAAAATAAACTTAAAATTAATTTTGGGTTAGAATTATGTCAACAATACGTCAAATACTATTACCGGGTATGACACACTTAGAGCAGAAAAACGATTGGAGCAGCATTTAAATTGCGAAAAAAGGTGACTTTAGTTGAAATTAATTTTTTGATCTTTATTGAGGCATGGTTTATTGTGTGTGATTAAATATAATATATTTTAGTTTTTTAATCACTTTAGTTTTATTTCCAACTGGAGTAGTTTTTTTGCGATTTTTAGTCTTAGAACAAAACAATTTGATTATGCTCCACTTGAAAGAAAGAAAGAAAGAAAGATAATTTATTTGTCAAACATGCGTTTACATAAACTGAGTAATCAGACATGCAAGGTATTAAAAACTATGTTGTAAGCGTCCATGCTTTGCCAATAACGGCGTACAAATTTTGTGGGTTTAAAATAGTACATTGTTACCCTAGGGGTGAAAGTAACTTATTTAGTCCCGAGACGGGGTTTGGTGCCCGAGCGAAGCGAGGGCGCTAATAGTTCGAGGGACTAAATAAGTCTTTAACCCGAGGTAAACACTGTGCTTTTCATTACGAATACAAGGAAAGTAAAAAAAAACATACAACTCGAAAAAACTAATGAAGATCGGAATTCGAATGGGGTAGTGACACACCAATCAATTGAGATACTTTTTAAGAGCTGTCAAAACGCGGTTCTCTAATAGACTTTCTATGGCAATAGCCTACTGTGACGTCACTGCTTATTCAACTCAATGACTCGACTATTTATTGATTTCAAAGCAACTAAAAATCGAATTTGGCAATTAATTGATAATAAATCGGGTTTTCAGGCCCAAAATAAAGTGTTTTTTTTAGAGAAAGGTGTCTTGGAATTATTGTTTTATGGTGTCATCTACCCTATTGCCGCTTTCCCACCTATTTTGCTTTTTTTTTCTGTGGCCGGCCAGCTATTCAGCCAATACCTATTTTTCATTTTCATCATCGAAAAATGGTAAATATTTTTCCCAAATCTATGTTATTTTAAAGAAATAGTTGGAACTTAATTATAATAAAGATATTTAAAAAATATATATTCTTTAATTAATACTTAACTTTATGTTATTTCAATTTTACATCGTGGCTGTATAGAAAGTTGGAACATGGTTCAATAGAAAAATGAACCATTTTTTTTTAATAATTTGACAGCTGTCAGTTGAAAACGATTCTCCCTAGGGCTGAAAAGTATTACTTTCAACCCGCTCCTCAGGCAACTTCAGACCTACTTTCAGAGTATGAGTAATGAAAATTACATTTTATTGCGTAAGTATAGACATTTGAAATTTAATTACAAATTACATAAGAAATAAATAATAATTGATGTAAAGATAATTGTATAAGTATATAATAGTCAAAAAATAAATTAAATTAAATATGTCCAGTATATTCATTATTATGCATTCAAAAAGTATCAAAAGTCAATTAATTTAAAGTTTACATTATTAAATTGTTATTCTTAACCATGTGCATTAGAATTAGAAGTCGGAATAAAAAAGTCCTCTTCATTCAAAAAATGTAAAATATTGTAATACGCTTTATTAACTAAAAATGAATGTTTGAATGTTGATGATCGTTTTTATTTCAGAAATAAAAGGAAGCAACCACATGATGTCGATAACGAAGATGAGGAAGAAGAACCACTCACTGTCGTACGAAATCGAACTATAATATTGTTATCGCAATTTTTACTTGAATAAAGCACATACCTACAATTATTCATCATCATCTACCTAGCCTTTTCCCAACTACGTTGGGGTCGGCTTCCAGTTTCACCGGTTGCAGTTGAATACCAGTATTAAAAAAAAATATAAGGCCAAAAAAATTTGATGTAAACAAGGCAGATTGTAGATAATGACGTCATATCATGGCCGCGACAGCTACGGACGTTTGAACTGTCGTAGAAAATTGCTGGAGTTTAATATTATTTTTGTGCGACAATAGTTGAACATAACTTTTAATACTTTTCTTGGGTTGATAGTACTGTATTTCATTGATTTAAGTGAAGAAAAAATTACTTGCATATTCCCTATTATAGGTAGACGATTTTGTCAAGTTCTTTTCATGGCAGTTACAAACAATACTGTTGTATTTGTGCTGGAGCGGTAAAAGGAAATGAGGTAGTAAAACAACATGAGTGTTTTCTAAATTATTTTTATTACATGTTGTACTAAATAAAAAAAGGTTGAAAATTAAATATTTGTATTGTTTGTCTACTCCATACCACCTGTGTGCTAATATTTCAAAAATCCCAAGAAGTGCGTACTCGGTTCTCCTAGTTAGAGAGCCCATGCAACTTCTAAACCTATTTCGATAGCACTCCCAGAATTATGATATACATATATTTAAAATTAGTCACATTATTAATTGGGGAACACGAAATGACGATGCTGCAATGCAAAAAACCTGGAGGCACAATTAATCAAAATATTCGTAAGTGACCGTGGCACGCGTATTCAATCAGTACAAGTCGAAAAGCCCCAAGTTATTGCTGACAAAACGCCGAATCAAGCTGCGCGCCGCGCGGAAGGCGACTTTCAATCGCTGTAGCAACCACTTTCTCCACTGTTTGGAAGATGCAGCAGTGGTTTTTCTTACACAGAGATTATGATTTTAACGTGGCTAATTCATCATCTGCCTAGCCTTTTTCCAACTATGTTGGGGTCGGCTTCCAGTCTAACCGGATGTAGCTGAATAACTGTATTTTACATGGAACGACTGCCTATCTAACCTCCACAACCCTGTTAGTACTTACCTACTTCGTAGTACGATACCCCTTGGTAAGACTGGTTGTCATACGTTTTGGGCCACTGACTACCTATAACGACTGTCAAAGATCTGCAAATGACAGCCGGGACCAAAGGCTTAACGTGCTTTCCTAAGCACGGAGGGAACCCGGTGGTCACCCATCCACAGACCAACCTAGGCAAGCACGGCTTAACCTGAAGATCGACCCGAGCGTCTGTTATTATTTAGCCACGGGCTGTGTCCCTAGCACTTAGCCACTGGGAGTGTTATCGAACTAGGTTTAGTGTCGTGGGCTCTCTGACTATCCCGATGCCACGTGACCGCACAGTCGACCGCGTAAACTACATTCGCCGCTCCCCGCGCGGGGGGCTAAGTCACGCCCATCGAACTACGATTTATTTTCGAAAAGTAGGGCCTTAAGGCTAGGTGGCCCCGAATTTAAGTTTTTTAAAACAATCTGAGACAAAGAATATAGTGTTTTAATTTTTTTTTTAATATGTGTATTAGTTAAGGATCTTGTCTAGTAAGAATCGCATTCAGTTGCAAGACCTGATGAACTTCACTTGATAGAAAAAAATCGCAAAGTTGCCCCTTTTTATAACGTTTTTTCTATATTATGACTATATTACTGGTTTTTTACATTTAATTTTTGTACTATATTAAAGAAACTAATTAGTTATAGACAAATCCACAGAGTTTGACTTGATAAAATGATTTTCTTAATTACTACGATTAAATGAATTAAAAGCGCCCGCGGCGGCTCCGACAGGCCCGTGTGACGGAGAGGGTGTCCGTGGGGGTAGACAAAAGAAAACCACGGATCCAGGTCAACATAAAAATATATTAATAAAATAAACGGGTGTGGGTAGGTTTATGATCACAAGTTTCTCCCAGCCCGCCCGGGGGTTTGCACGGTACTCTCCTGGCTCAGCCCGGCGTGACGATGACGATTTCGTCGCGGCCACGCAGGTAAAAGGTACCCGCTGCGGAGCCCGCGGTAAATTGGATGCCGGTAATACGGTTGTCAGCCGATAACTTGGCGTTAGCCGGAATCTTGAACGTCAGCCGTAATCTTGAACCCTGGAAAATAACGTCCAGCGTGTCACGGAATGGCTAGCAGTCCTCCCCGCTGATTGGGACACCAAGGCATAAGCAAAGCGAGAAATACCCGTGCGCCAATGAAGGTGATGTGTGGTAGTCACAATCAGTACGGAGTTTACATGATGGTGGTGGTAAGCACGACATGAGTTGCACATTTTGAGTGTCATGAGGGTTATTGTAACAATGTCAAATACACTCGGCTGAAGGCTACAAGATTTAAGCATTTGAATGTGCATAGCAAAAACGGTGATAGAAAGTGGCTCACATCTTGAGACCACGTAGCTAGTGATACACAAAATATGAAAACGTGAATTGCTGTTCAACACTTACCCAGTATGGGGTTTACGCAGACACAAAACGGAAAGAGTTAGGTTACTAACAAAAATTAAAGCTGCCTGCTTTAAGCCCGAATATTCTAGATCACGAATACTTCTAGAAATTTAATTTCCGATGAAAAAACGCGTCTAATCACTGGGAGCAGGATATTTCCAAAAAGGACTCGTCATCGCGAGTCCGTGACATTTATACTGGCGTGCTTACGCATAGACAAGTCTTCACTCATTCGATCAGATACACGTAACGCGCGCACAGCACTGGTAAAACAGTTAATTTTAGTCGTATAGTAACTGAACGGCCCAATGAGTATGTATACTCTGTGGCGTTTGTTTTGACATTTAACTTAATTAAAGTGTTGAATAGGTTATGTTTACAAAGTAACGGTAGAAACTATTCTGAGTTTCTACAACGTTACAATACCCCCCCGCTTGGTTAGGGTTTTTACCTCAGTAAAAATCCTTTACTCCTACTATACCTCGCATCTGATTTACGACCCCTTTTATTCGTCCACATTCATCCATCATATCACCAAATCGTATGCTAACATATTTAACAGACCACCTTAACATGAGGTGAGTCCGCTTCCTAACAAGTACGTGAGAGTATCATGTCCGTAGTTGACGTAATACTCGCGCAAAACAGACGTGCTAGCAGCTGCAACCGATTACGAGCAAGTATGCAAAACTTAAAGAAGTCTACTGGGTTACTAAATTGAAAAATGGATTAAGGCTTATTTAAAGAGTATCCAACCGCTCCTGCAAAGGCTTATTTAATGAGTTGCAACCGCTCAGATATATTTAATTGAACTGGATTAAGGCTTATTTAAGGAGTATCCACCCGCTCCTGCAAGGGCTTATTTAATGAGTTGCAACCGCTCAGATATATTATGAAGTTATAATTTACTTACATTTATTTAAAACAAAAATGAATTCTATATATGGACACCTATACTAACCTACCAATTATTCCAAGTCTTGAAAGTGCCAGGAACCTAAATTGTCATGACAGAGACATAAGTTTAACTGGATAAGCCATTCTGAAGATGTGACAAGATTTGTATGTTCTTTTTCTAAAAAAATAAATTAAAAAAAATAAAGTTAACCGTTAAGTGTTGAACAGCAATCAACAAGGAATGAACAGTGACAAATACTCCTACTGTTACAAATCTAAACTAAAAATAACGTTTCGGTTGTTATCCTAATGAAATGATTAGAGATTTAAGTAAGAAACGACAAAATAAAACTGAAAATAATTTAATTATGAAAAAGCAAAAAATAAAAAACAGGTGCAACTAATGTGTACGCGTTCAGTAAGTAATGTAATTTCGAATATAAACAATAAGTTTTATGACAAGTTGTAAATACAATTAGTTCCATGACTGTACTCAAAATATGTGAGTTATGGGCCTACCACACGCACAAGCTTCCCCACAGTTCTGCCTGCGCAAGCATCTCGCATGAAAAAACTGTACACGGACGGCGTTACCACACGGCACAGTTAAGTACGCACAGGCCACATTCTTGTCGAAACCGTCGGCATGGAAACACTGTTTCCCAGTGAAGAACTATTTCTTCTGCTATTATTTCTTAAGTGTTTGCTAGTGAAAAAAAAACTCGGCCATGTGCGAGTAGAACTCGCGTTGAGAAGGTTCCGTACAATGCCAAAGTTTTATATCGAGTTTACCACTTTATTTTCAATTGATAGATTTCTTATAGGTTGTCCTGTAATCTACAAGCAATGAAACATAATTTTGTATTTTTTTTCAAAATGTTAGGCTCGGTAGTTTCGGAGATCAGGGGGGGAATTGTCAATTTTCGTCTTCTTTCATGAATAAAATCAAAACTGTTTATAATGACAAAAATATATTTGAGATCCTCATAAACGACCCCTTTCATTTGATATAATTAGGTATGACACAGTAACGTTTGCAAAACTGTTTTTTTAATTTCCCAATTTCTCCCCCGAAAATGACCCTTATGGAAGTAAAAACGTTGTTTGCACAGAGAAGATTTTTATTTCAAGTGAATGACTCAAGTCATTATTAAAAGCACATGTTCCAATATCAATTTGAAATGTTGTCTCAATTAAAAAGTTTCACAGTTACGTTTGGTTAGGTACGTCCCTCATTTGTGACTGACGACCACGTACCTCACCGAACGACAACTAGCCTCGACTGCGGCGTGAACAACTGAACACTGAACGCCCAACCACACGCGCAGGCAAGTACGCGCAAGCCGGGCTTGCGCAGGCAAAATTTTAAGCAAGTCGAAAAATGCGCAGGCCGCGCTGTGGGGTTGGCGCGTGATACAGTTTTACCAACCGCACGCACGGTGTTCCGTGTACAAACCGGCTTGCGCAGGCAAAACCGTGGTGAAGCTTGTGCGTGTGGTAGGCCCATAACAAATAAAATCATGAAACTGTTAATGATACTTAATGATTATTAAGAATAACTAGTGTTGAGTTATCAATAACAAGATAATTCACAAGAACAAAAGTGATCAAAATCCAAAGTTAAAAGTTAACAGTTAATAAAATTGTGTGACAAGTTAAAAGTTAATTGTCACTCCGTAAAAAGTCAATGACACAAGTGAATAAGTAAAATCCTGTGATTGTACAAACAAAAGAAAAAACTATGAAACGTTATGAATCTAAATTGTTGTTAATGAATAATTTATTACTGTTATATTTATATGGAATAGTCTCCTTGATATGTGTTATTAATATTATTTGGAGAAAGCAAAAAAAAAAAAAAATGTCACCTAACGAGCAAACTTGTTGATTTATTTAATTGAACAACCCGCATAAATTGTTGGTGGACATAAGACTAAGTTGTTATTGTCTTTTAAATTTTAGCCAGTAATTTATACCCGGCACCCAAACTCTTCAGCCGGCACACAGGAACGCTGATTACCGGAAGAATTAAGTTTGGTGGTAGTACTTCCCCGGGGCGAGCCGTTACTATTGGCCCTACTACCATAGATAATACACTATATAGAGAAAATAACACGTAATTTTTTTTTTTCCTTCTACCTCCACTTTTTTTCCAAAAAAAAACACTATCTATAATAAAAAACGTAGAACACTGTACCGTTACGTACACCTTAGTTGCTGGCAACCAAAAAAAAACGTTTTACACAGCAAAGACAACCACACAAAAAAAAAACACCAACATAAAAAAAAATACCCTCAAGAGAACTTGAAGAAAAGTGACCATAAAACCACGTTTTTGGGCGCCAATGTGACGGAGAGGGTGTCCGTGGGGGTAGACAAAAGAAAACCACGGACCCAGGTCAACATAAATAGTAGATTTTACAACAAGTGCACAAAACGAACCATTTTTATCCGAGATTTTTAGCAGCCCGAGCCGAAGGCGAGGGCTGATAGTAATGTCGAGGATAAAAATGGTTTTGTGGACGAGTTATAAACTCCGCTTTTCACTTCGATTGCGAGGAAGTAAAACAGTAGTATAAATTGAAGAAATTAATAATCACGCAAAAACAAGAGCTGTTTCCCGCCGCTTTCTTTTTTTGAAATCTTACGACATTAATATTAGACTTGGGCTGCAGACCTATACAGCCTACTATTATTATTATTTTTTTTATAATAATTTTCTTAAATTAATTAAATAACCTACCGTAGGTACTTGAATTTAATTTGTTATGTTTTTTATGTCTTAAAAAATACATAAGGCAAATAAATTAAAGTAAATATTATAAAATAACAAATTCTATCTATGAACTTCTTATTGCGTTTGGCTGTATGACTCATTTTCTTTGCCTTAATATAGATACATTTATGAGTAGATGCATTAATGCCCTTGTGCACAAAATTCGATTTTGTGCAGCCTATATCCTGCACAAACAAGCACTTTCAGAGCATGAGAAGTGAAAAATATATTAATAACTAGTATTTGCGTGGGTGCGCGAGCTGCGCGCAGCTCGCGTGTTGTCGTGTTCTTGAGAAGTATTCCTCAGCATCATAAAATTTTGAGAATCCATAGCGATCCTTAAAATAATTGGAAAAACCGTTGCAACTACCCCTATATCAGTATGAAAACCCTTAAAAACATTCTAAAAACCAATTTAAAAAAAAATACCTATAAAAACCAAATAATATAAAAGTAAAAAACCTTACTTAAAAACTGAGACCCATTAAAAAAAACATAACCCTAAAGTTGCTTGTCGTCGCCCCTGAGTTACGCTTCACCCACTCGACCTCCGTTGCGCTACGGAGGTCGCCGGCTCGCTTCGCTCGCCACCTCTCCCCTTCTCTCCACTCGGTCTCGCAGGTTCGCTCCACTCAGAACCTACCTGCCACCAGACAGGTTTCGACGCCTACTATAATATTTGTTCAAACACATAATGGCTATCTTTGACCGTTACGAAGTTATAGCCCTTTTATTTTTAGGGGAGGTTGGGGAGGAGAGGATACCCTCCATATACAAATTTAAACGCTCCTCAATAATAATTTATAGTAAAAATCAAAAAGCCGCTACGTGTCCTAGTTTCCGAGATACGATGGGGGGAGGGGTGAAGGGGGGGAGAGTGGGGAGTTTTGAAAAATGATTTTGACTAACGCGTTGCCCCTTTATAAGAATCTGAAAAAAAAATGTTCCACGTCTCTCAATTTCCGAGTTCCACCTAAAGGGGGGAGAAGGGGGAAAAAGGGGTCAATTTTGAAAGAAAGAAAGAAAAAGCATTTATTAGCCCGCACAGGACAAAACACAAATAAAAATGGTTAAATTAACAGTACTTACAAATAGTAAAAATAAACAAAGAGAAAAAAAAAAAAAAAAACATGAAATGAAATTGGTCCTGTACGAGGCCAAAAGGCCCCTATCTCAGCATAATGCTGTAACATTTAAAAAAAAAAACGTCCAACATTTAAAAATTTTTGAAAACTGCTTCTTACTTCTCCGAGCCTTTTCTATACGAATCTGAAAAAAAATATGTTCCAAGTCTCTTAACTTCCGAGATCCGCCTTAAGGGGGTGAAAAGGGGGGCAAGAGGGGCAACTTTGAAAACTGGTTTTTACTTTCCCGAGCTTCTTCTATACGAATCTGAAAAAAAAAATGTTCCAAATCTCTTAATTTCCGAGATCGCCTTAAGGGGGTGAAAAGGGGGGCAAGGGGGGCAACTTTGAAAACTGGTTTTTACTTTCCCGAGCCTCCTCTATACGAATCCGTAAAAAACAAAAAATACGGGTCTCTTTGTTTCCGAGATACGATAGGGAGGGGGAGGAAGGGGGGTGAAAAGGGGAGGTTTGGCACTTTTCCCATACTCGCGGGAGTTACTTGTTTACGAATCTGTCAAAATATACCCACCTCCCCATCCACCATCAGGGAGAACAATTCTGTCAGTGAGTCAGTGAGTGAGTGGTAATCGAGCTTTATATAGTATAAAATAAACGGGTGTGGGTAGGTTTATGGTCACAAGTTTCTCCCAGCCCGCCCGGGGGTTTGCACGGTACTCTCCTGGCTCAGCCCGGCGTGACGATGACCGTAGTGGTGTGCCACGCTGCAGACGCCAGGTAGGGTGACGGACGGCAGATGATCGCGCCGACCCGTAGAATTTCGTCGCGGCCACGCAGGTAAAAGGTACCCGCTGCGGAGCCCGCGGTAAATTGGATGCCGGTAATACGGTTGTCAGCCGATAACTTGGCGTTAGCCGGAATCTTGAACGTCAGCCGTAATCTTGAACCCTGGAAAATAACGTCCAGCGTGTCACGGAATGGCTAGCAGTCCTCCCCGCTGATTGTGACACCAAGGCATAAGCAAAGCGAGAAATACCCGTGCGCCAATGAAGGTGATGTGTGGTAGTCACAATCAGTACGGAGTTTACATGATGGTGGTGGTAAGCACGACATGATTTGCACATTTTGAGTGTCATGAGGGTTATTGTAACAATGTCAAATACACTCGGCTGAAGGCTACAAGCTTTAAGCATTTGAATGTGCATAGCAAAAACGGTGATAGAAAGTGGCTCACATCTTGAGACCACGTAGCTAGTGATACACAAAATATGAAAACGTGAATTGCTGTTCAACACTTACCCAGTATGGGGTTTACGCAGACACAAAACGGAAAGAGTTAGGTTACTAACAAAAATTAAAGCTGCCTGCTTAAAGCCCGAATATTCTAGATCACGAATACTTCTAGAAATTTAATTTCCGATGAAAAAACGCGTCTAATCGAGAACGCTAATATTGATAAAATTAAATCATATTTTGTCTATATCGATATGTAAAATGGGGTGAATCGAAATGCAAGGATGAATGGAAACGAAACTTTGAAATGGATTTTAAAGTTGAATTCACGTGATATGTTACCAACAAGTACTCTATTTTATTAAATTATACTTATTTGTTTAGATACCTTGTTGGCAAAATACAGTATTGATTCAGCGTTAAAATCCATTTCAACGGTTCGTTTCCATTCACCCCTGCATTTCTATTCACCCCATTTTACAAGTAATTCATTTACTTTTTGTTATAGGTCAGTGGGGCAGCCTCAAGAATTGCAACCGGCAATTTTAAGATGACTAAAGTACTATCGAGGACACTCCCACCTGACCACCACTAAGCTAATTTTTGCTTACAAATAATGAATGAAAAGATACCGAATCGGCCGAGCGCACGGATGACGCACGCCAAACGAGAGTTATTGTTATTTCGCGCGGCAAAGTTGACGTTTTCCTAATACGCCCAAACTTTAAGGGGGCGGGACTCGGCGCCTCTGCATGTTTTAAGCGAAAAAAAATTAAAATGGTCAGACGGAAAAGATCACGATAGTACATGAAAATATTTAAAACTAGCTGTGCCCGGCATGAATTGCAATGCGCCTTTTCCTACTACCTACCTACCTACTACCGACCGCCTACCTACCTACCTACCTACGTACTACCTACCATCTACCTACCTACGTACTACCTACCATCTACCTACTACCTACCATATACCTACTTCCTATCTACTACCTACAGTACCTACCTGCCCACTACCTACTATGTACATACTTACCTACTACCTACCAACCACCTACCTACTGCCTACCCCCTATTTTTTATCTTTTATACAAACCTTGACCTATTGTTGAGTTTTAGCGAGACTAACGAACAGTAATTAATTTTAATTTTTATATTATTATATAGATTTCTTTTATAAATTTCTTTTATAAATTTGTTTTATTTGACACCCTAGGTTCTTTTTATGCAAATCTATCTTTGAAGTAAATAACCGTAATTGAAATTGAAATACTTTCCTCATATATAATTATTTTGAAAAAAAAAACAATAATCCAAAAACATAAACAAATCAAAATTTTATCTTCATAGTTCTCAAACCTGCGAACTGGCTGTTTATTTTCAATTACCTAATTATTCGAACTGCCCAATTATGACTACCTATTTTATATTCTATAATTTTATAGACAATTATTTTATATCGAAGCTCTAATTTATCGCTAAAACCAGTAACAAATTTTGATCATAAAAAAATATTTCATAAAAGTCAAGTAATATTACATAACCTACTGCATATTTCTATACTGTGTCGCCGCGCGGAGTCATGCGAGTTCTCTGACGCGCTGTGTCCACGCGAAGTATTTCGCGCGTAGCCTACAGCGCTAAATGCCTACTTTTGCAAAACTACCTAGCCTTAAAACTCAATGCGCAGTCAAAACATTGTGTTGATAAATAGTAAACGGGTAATAAGTAAGGTATTATAGGCATGGGTATTTAAAGTAAAGTTATAATCTTATAAACTAGTTTATTTCTAAACTTGTGAAACACAGGCGGATCATGACTGGAAGACAATGATCTGATGATTTGAATATAATTACAGAAGTTCTAACAATGATAAAGTAGCTGACTAATAATATTTACACACTAACTCTACGTTTAATAGAAATAAAAATATTAACAAGTATCAAAAAGGGTTACTGGAAGATGGGATTATTATATCCCGCTAAGCAACCGTCGGATAACTATCGAAGTATCGACCCTATCTGCCGAAGTCACGACGTGCAAGCTGTAAATTTTTTTGTTCCATCCTGGTGTATTCATAGATATTTTTTTGAGTTGTTTATTTATTGTTTTTTTTTTGTCATTTTGTATGCAAGTTATGTCCCTGCGACATTTTTTTCTTTCTTTCATTCTTATCCGCGAGATAAGGATATTAGAACAACCTGTCTACAACCATCGGACAGTAGGCCACCAAACAAAAACACCCGTCTGATTGGTAGATCCTCCCTTTACGATCGGGGATGAAAAACTGACCCCCTGTTCCATATAACTCTAAGGACCTTCGATGAAGCCACGAACAAAACCTAGTGATTAATAATACCACTCTAGTCGAAAACTAAACTGACGAAAAACAACAAGTTACAAACCTTAATTGACGAAATTAACTAAGTGTGTACAAAGCGAACGAATTATTCCTACACGTGTAATGTCGTGACTAACGCTATATTCGGTAAAACACCAAGGGAATAACTTAATTATGTATGGCAAATGACTAGCCACTGTGGTAGCCAGGGTAATATAGTAAAGGGCATTCTCAACAGTGACCCCGACCTTGGAAGTTTGGAATTGTTTGTTTGTATGTTGTTTGTTTGTGTACACCTGCTTTCCGTTGAATCAACGCCTTGTAAACTATAATTTTACGTCGCTCGTATCTACGCAAATAAATATAATTAAATGTTTGTTTGTTATTTTATAACAACCGCTTTTACTGAATGCATAATATGAAAGTATGTAGAGTCGAGGACTTCAATTGATAAGCCACTTTAACTACTTTCCAATTTTGTACTTTTTTACCTTCACGAGTACGAATATTACCGACTAACCTAAAATACGAATAGTGTCAAATGGCTTATCAATTAAAGTCCTCGACTGTACATACTCAAAACAAAAAACTTTTTCTTTAATTTTTGTCCGTCTGTCTGTTCCGGCTAATCTACGAAACGGCTGGACCAATTTTGACAGAACTTTTACTGTCAGATAGCTGATGTTATAAGGAGTAACTTAGGCTACTTTTGTTTTAAAAAAAGTATGAATTTTCCGTCAAAAAAAAACAATAGGAAAGTAATATTTTAATAAAATGTTTTATGCAGAAGAAGGCCGCGAGGCACAGCTAGTCGTTTATAATAATAACGAAACCTTGTATTCCGAAACTAGACAATAACGTTTACAATAATGGTTAAAACAAACACATAATGTCTCGAATTTCGGTATGCTTCATAGCATCGGCCTCCTACGCTACTAATATCTAACAATTTCCATTGTAGTGTGTCGCGAGGTACCCTCCTCCAGTTTGGATCTGTTGTCAGCTTTATTTCTTCCTCCCATCGGGTAGGCTGACTTCCCCTATTTCTCTTGCCTTCTCTTGGATACCACTCTGTTACTACCTTACTCCACTTTCCTTTAGTTTTACCTCGCATCATGTAGCCTGTCCACCTCCTCTTTTGTCGATCTATTCTTGTTAGAATGTAACTTCAACGTTTTTAAATTACGATTTTGCGACAGACTTGTTTTACTTCGTTCCTCATGCTAAAGTATTCTAATAATATTGTTGTAATTTCTTATTTTAAAATTGTGTACATCCTGTCTTATGATGGCTGTATAACATGAATGTCTTTGTTTAATATTATAACTGTGTGTGGCAACACTGGCGTCACCGCTCTTCCTGTTCTCTCTATCTGCTGGATGTACGAACTGTGCTATAACTCTGCTTCCACATTACATTATCAATTATAAAACTAGTTTGTTTTATTTAAAAACCTCAACACCTCACTTGTAAGTTAGCTTACAAAGGAGCGGTAATCTTCTTGGAAAAATATTTAGACACCATAATTTCATAATTCTCTTATCCCAATGGATCTGGGGTCGGTGAATTATGCCTTCTTCTTCCATACATCTCTATTACACGTCCTCTCAGCAGTCACCTCCTCTTAGCCATAGCATCCTTCATACAGTCTCTCCGTTGTTTGTTTGGCCTTCCTCTACTCTTATAGCTATCCACATTAGTTTGAGACCATTGGGCTATAACAACTGAATACTAATTTCCGATAGTTCAGCTGTCTCGCTAGACTCAAAGGAGTTGTAAGATCCCGTAGTAGTCGGCACCTTACACTTGCAGTTTAAGTAAGAAGTGGCAAGTAAGTAAGTACTTGGAGTTACGTGAGTTGACGTAAACACACACACATTTGGTAACACTAAAAGTTTATTAGAGTATATACCGATTACATACCGACGTCGGAGTCCACCAAGGTTCTACTCTTAGCCCGCTGCTTTTCAACGTCACTATGGATCACCTCACAAACCACTGTCAAAAGTCTTTGCCCTGGAACATTTTATACGCCGATGATGTTGTTCTTATTTCTGAAAGCATTGAAGATCTCCAGCTAAACTTTGATTCTTGGATCAAAGCACTAGAAACAAACGGCCTTAAAATCAGTAGGAAGAAAACGTAGCACATGTCGTGCGTTTTTGACGGTGTAACCAGCGCTAGCAATTGTAAGATCTCAATAGAACTACTGTGACTCAATTTAAATATTTAGGCTCAATAATTAGCAACAATGGCAAAATAGACACTGACGTTACTCACAGAACTACAACAGGATGGATGAAGTGGAGACAGCTCACAGGCGTTATGTGTGACAGGAAAATGCCGCTTAAAATCAAAGGCCAGATGTATAAGACAGCCATAAGACCAGCTGTTCTTTATGGGTCAGAATGCTGGGCTACCAATAAGCATCACCTGAGCAAACTGCACACAACAGAAATGCGAATGCTGCGCTGGTCAGCAGGCGTCACACTGTTAGACAAAATCAGAAACGAGTACATCAGAGGGAGTTTCAGAGTTGCCCCAATAGACGATAAGGTCAAAGAGAGACGCTTACGGTGGTACGGTCACATTCAAAGACGCCAAGCGGACCATATTGTGAAGCTTGCCCTAGACTTGCCATCAATGAGACGCACTCGTGGAAGACCACCTGCCACCTGGTTGACGACGATCGAAAAAGATCTGAAAGAGGCTAATTTAGATAAAGACGCGGCACAAAATCGTGCTAAATGGAAGATGCGGACAAGGAAGGCCGACCCCAAGTAAATGGGATAAGGTCTAGGAGGAAGAAGATACCGATTACATACCGACAACAAAGTAAAAGTGGGTTGGAGCCTAATCCGCGGTGTTCGCGTTAATTTGTCAACAAAATTACATTAAACATGGTTTTAAATACTAAAGAGAAAAGTAGTTTGCTGCGTTTGCAGCCTGACGTTATGTACGTACACCGTACAGGAATTATACCTCCGTTTGTTAGCGACGAAAAATAACCCTCTACTAATGTAATACCTAGCTTAGTTTCTAAGTACTCCATATTACAGGTAAAACAGTCCATTCAATTATCTATTGCGCATCGATCGGTTTGACCCGCGGGCTGTAATTCTTGCCGCATTCACCCGTTCCGACCATTGCACTTCAGTTGGTGTAAAAGCCGGTAGTGTCAAAGCGAAATGCGGTAACCATCAGTTAACTTTAATCATGATTTCGATTAACATAGTGCTGTTTTGTGTGACAACGATTTTGGTTCAAAATGTGGTAAGTTCTTCTTTGTTTATGAATAGTTGATGACCGTCCAAAGTTGGCGAGTATAATTCAATTTGCGTAGGTTATGCGGCTATTTTAAACTGAGGTTGATTTGAATACTGGTTTTATTTTCGTTTTAATTTTGACGTGCTAGTATCTTATTGTTTGGAACAGGACGGAGATTATGTATTTGGTTTTCAATTCGTTTTTGCCAAAAGACTATTTGTGTACTTATTAGACGGAATTGCAGTTTATGCATTAAGTTCCTTAACGTTTACAAGATGAATACTAAGAGATTGTTTTATTAATTGTAATTTTCATGGTTGTTACAATGTTTCTAATTTAATTATTTATAATAATTATTAAAACATAAAGAGAACCTAATACCATTGTTTGGTTCGTCAGTGTTTTCCACGAATCTAGCTTACAAACTAATAATGTACACACAACTCTGTATTTCGTATTAGATTAGGCCCATACATTCGCTATACGGTGTTGTGTAGGCCCCTAGAGGAATATTAGCGGTAATTATAAGCCTAACACCTTGTTTACTGGTGTAAGTGAAGCCTACCGTTCGATAATTGGTAATAATGGTGGGTATTTCACACACCAACGTTACGCTTGTTTGCTAAAAGGGATAGACAGAACTCAGACTCAAGCTCAAAACTCTTTTAATTATACAAATAAATAAAATTTAAGTATTTATTTGTAAGGTCAAAATATTAGTTTTTTACTGAATGTATATGAAAGTATACGGAGTTTATAACAAAAACACTTTTTTTTGTCCTGTTTGTTTGTTCCGACTTATCTCCAAAACAACTAAACCAATTTTGACGGGACTTTTACTGGCAGATAGCTGATGTTATAAAGACTAAGGATGTTTTAAGGCTACCATTATTTTAGAAAAAAGATTAGTGTTCCGTGCACAAAATGAAAACCCTTGAAATTGGTAACAAAATCCGATCTCAAATAGAAAAGTAACATTTTATAATAATTTCAGGCGAAAGAAGGCCGCGGGGAACAGCTACTTTTAAATAAAACATTAATTCTTCAGTGTCATTGAGTTTTTGTTTTTGGTTTTTATTGTTCCAATGGTAATTATTAATTTTGTGCCATAAAGGCCGATATTGTACAAGGACTTTCTAAGCATTTTAACACCTGATTTGTAATAGCTAATTTTTTTGCAAATATAGCATCTATTCTATTTTACTCGGTATATATCCAGACTAGGTGGTAACTGAGAATTTTCTAATCAATCAACCTATTGTTTGTAACTTTTCTCACCTGGATCTGAATTTAAGACCCTTACGATCTTTATGCTTGATTTTATACATACTCGTAGGTATTAGTTACTTATATTGCCTCGTTCTGCTCACGACTGCTGAGCACAAGGTCCTGGGTTCGATTCCCGGGTCAGGCAAAGTGTTGTTGGGTTTTCCATCTAGGATTTCTCCACCACAGAGTCTAGATTTGTGCCCGGATGACGGCATTAGGCTCGTTCCCTATTACATGGGACTTAAACATAACTGGAGAAATGTGGGTGTACTGTTAGGTACACTTCTGCATAACTGTTCCGGGATTACAGACGTGATGTAATGTTTTAGTTAGTTAAGTATTCTATTACACGGTCCACAGCGTTCGTGTTTATACCAGCGTTATCGATTGCTGTTTTAATAATTAATAATATGGCGGGTTTATGTGTCTAGAACTAGATCGAATGGAAAGTAATGACGTAACTATAAAATAAACCAGTATTAAAACTGAAGGGCAATACTTAACCATCCAGTTTTAACTGAAGCGTTGCCGTTGGTTAAGTGGCCATTAAGGACGGCTTAGTAGCCGGCCCTAGGTTTGATTCCCTGGATGCGAAATTAACAGATCGAAGTCTAAACCGCCCGGTTGATGGCAATAGCCATTAGGTTTAGACATTTACTAGTCTAAATGTAAATGGTAGTTTATTTATTTAAGGATAACCAACAAAGCATATACCAAAAATACATGTTGAAGAACTCATGTTGAATTTAACATTGTATAGTGTAGCCTTAATTAAAGGCTGCCACGGAATGCATTAAACATTCGAGGAAGAAAATGCAGTTACAAAACCGATCTTACCCATTCAGATCTATATAAATAAGTAAAATCCGCCTTGCGGTGCTTTATCTAACTGTTTCTGTGTTTATTAACTTGTTTGTTTATTTTTTTCTTGTTTCTTTGTTTCTGTGTGTAGTTAAAAACATAACTTTAACCTTTTCTGCTTACATCTTCGGAAAATACAGGCGTGATATTATGTTGTTTCGTTACGTAAACACGTCAAAATACAGTTTGTAATCTAATATCTACGAAGCAATAGAGTACGGGCCTACGCGTAGACGGTCTACGACCTTTGCTACGCCCGTAGCTATTGGCTACGACGTACTACAAGATTCCTTATAACCGCGCGGCGTAGTAGAAAGTACTTACCTCGAGTATATTAAAGTTCTTTTTCCAATTATTGAAGTCCGAATATCAACTCTGTGTAGGTGTTTATTACGTTTAGTTTAGACTCTGGTACTGTTGAGAAAGTCATAAAAGTGTTTGATGTCGTAGCGCAAACTGAACTTTATTGGTATGTTTTAAGAGATTTTTCGAAAATACTTAATATTTATTTACATGACCTACGTTTACGGTCATTGGGTTGTGTGACCACTTGCCATTGTAATAGTAAATTCTAAGAATTCAGCAGTAATTTTACGTTTAATTTACTTTAACTACTATAATACTATGTCATAAAAATTATCACATGCCAACGCGGACTAGAGCGCAGTATGCTAAAAATTAGAAAAATTCAAAAAATACGACACACAAAAATCAGAAGCATATCAAAAGTCACGGATGCTCTAAAATATGCAAAAAAGCTCAAATGGAAATGGGCGGGACACGTAGCGAGAATAAGAGACGACAGATGGACCAAAAGAGTCACATCGTGGAATGGCCCAATAGGGAAACGTCAAAAAGGTAGACCGCAAACAAGATGGGAAGACGATATAAGAGAAACGGCCGGCCCACATTGGATGCAGAAAGCTAAAGACAGAACCAAATGGAATTCTTTGGAGGAGGCCTTCACCTAAAAAAGGGGTTCTTGCAATTGGCAACATTAAAATAAAATAATACTTTTAAGCACCTACTTTTTTTAACAAAATATAATGTATGTTTATAATAGAAAATAGTTTATTTTAAGTGAAATGCAAGAAATAAAAGGCTTTTTTATTTTTTATTTTATTTTATTAATACTATGTCAAGTTACGATTATTAGTTATGCACAGTGCAAGGCAACTATGGCCTTCGGGGAATTTACAGCTGACAGTATTGTGCAAATGTATTGTCACACCGTATGCCCGAGGGTATAGGCAGAGTTACAGCTTCGACAAATATGTGTTCATACATCGTGATCCAATTGTGAGTCAAATTTAAAATTTGTAACTATATATTTATTTCAGTTTCCTAGCCAAAACTACAGGAATCTTTTGTTTGACCTTAAACCTAAGTCAGATGCTTACCTTTCCAGCTCATTTTTACCTGTCAGTCGGGATCTTTCACACCAAGTGTTACGTCTGAGCAATATAATAAAAATAATTTCTGCAATTAAAAAATAACCGACTTACAAAACACAAACAAAAGTGAAATGTAACTTTTAAATTATCAACATAGACGAAGAAGAAAAAATACGTACTGCAGAAGATAATACACAAACTACCCAAGTACAGTTAATAAAATGTATGTGGGATACCGTGCGAGGAAGCTCGCACGGTATCCATAATATGTGAAAAAGAATCACGAAAATCGGGCCAGTAATCACAGAGAAATCGGTGTACAAACATAAAAAAAAGATCATGGTGGAATACATAACCTCCTTCTTTTTTAGAAGTCGGTTAAAAATAAAGTCACTCGAACGAATGGTCACTCGTGAAGCGTCGATTCCAGTTTTACAGACCTCTATTGTATTCGCAGGTAGCAGAACCGCCAAACTTCCGAATTTTGGCGCCTCCTTTCATCTGCCCCAAAGACAAAGACGCCCTCATAGACAAGCCGGACAATACCATCATCACGTGAGTACTGTCTTCCTTCCGTACGTATAAATCGCAAAGTCTCTCTAACTGTCTCTAGAACCTCGGGAACCAAGAATCACATGCAAGTGCAGAGATACTGCCACAGGTAGTGATAGTGGTAGTGGAAACCATTTGTCTAAGCTTTTCCCAACTATGTTGGGGTCGGCTTCCAGTCTAACCGGATGCAGCTGAATATCTGTATTTTACATGGAGCGACTACCTATCTGACCCCCACAACCCAGTTAGTACTCGGTAATACTCGGTCACTGACTACCTTGTAACGACTGTCAAAGATCTACAAATGATAGCCGGGACCAACGGCTTAAAGTGGTTTCCGAGGCATGGAGGAAACTCGATATGTAATGGGTGGTCACCCATCCACAGACCAACCTAGACAAGCACGGCTTAATCTAAAGATCGACCCGAGCGGTTGTTATTATTTAGCCACGAGCTCCTCGATAGAGGTAGTGGAAATAAGTACTCTAATTCCTCCATACCTATTCTATCATCGGACGAGCAGACATATGCCGAAGCTTCAACGTTACATGGTTCAAGTTCCACGGACCCAAACAAAGCGCTATGTTTCCACTTATAATGTGCGAACCGCCAGTCACTGTCGGGTTCTCTGTTCACTGATCATTATGATCCGAATCTATTCAAAAATCGAGTGAATCGGTTACTTCTAGGCAACCGTGCTCCAGGCCGTATCATCGCTTCACGTCAGGCCAGTCGCGGCCAATCACAAGCCTATTTAGTATGCAATGAGAATAGTAGACGCAACGTATGTCATGCACATCCTAATATTATGGACAATATAAATAAAAGAAAACCACTGTTCTCATAACGGTGAAGGAAATCATCGTGAGGAAACCGGCATGTCCTAGAATCAAAAATTCGAAGACATGTGACATCTACCAATCCGCACTGGGCCCGCGTGGTGGATTATAGCCCATTCCCTCTCATTGAGAGGAGGCCGTGTCCCAGCACTGGGAATACTATAGGCTGATGATGAAATAAAAGACGGCACGGTTAGCTCAGAGGCTGCTTCGCGTCGTATCGTGAATTTGATTACCGAATAGAACAAATAAAAAATAACACAAGCTATTTGTATGGCCTAGATAGTTGCCCCTGATCTAGCTATTTCTTTACGTATGAAATTAATGGGGTTTTAAGAGAGCAACGATTAATCCTAATTTAAGAAACCCCTGAGCGGGTACAACCGCGGAAAACAACTAGTAATAAAATAAATATATAACAGAAATCTTTCGCTAAACAATATCTCCGACGTGTTACGTGACAGCGAGTTAATAACAAGTAATAATCTGACAAACACAGAATATAATAAGCTCTTCTTATTAGTTCTGTGATTGGTATAGTCTTTGTTCATAATTGTGTTTGGTTCTCTCCTTTGTAAATACAATCTTTGCACTGTCGATGTATCGGTAAATTAAAGTACCTTTGCTGCTTTCGCTAATGGTACTGTAACTGTTAAATTACTATGATTATGATGAGGGATTATTAGCTAAGAGCGTGTTTCACGATGTCCGGATAGCCACTACTTACCGAATAAACTCAGAAATTTGTGTCAAATTACTTGCCATGTAAATGAACGAGCACTTAATCACGCACGTACTATCGGGGTCTTTTCCGCCTGACCATTTAATTTTTTTTTCGCTTAAATCATGCGTGCCTCGCCGAGCCACACCCCCTTAAAGTTTGGGCCTATTAGGAAAGCGGCAACTTTGGCGCGCAAAATAACAATAACGTTTGGCGTGCCTCGTCAATGCGCTCGGCCGATTCGGTATCTTTTCATTCATTTTTTCTACACAAAGTCAACGGGGCGGGGCTAGAGAGCGTTTTTATGTTGCGAGTGCAAGCAAAAATGAGCTTAGTGGTGGTCAGGCGGGAGTGTCCTCGATAGTACATAATGTTTGGTTTACCAATGATTGTGAGTATAAAGTGTGGTTTTCTACATGTGCCTCATTTTGTATTTATTAACCATTTTCACGAATGTCTTGTTATTTCTTCTTCATTTTTGATAAATAACAATATAAGATTTAATGCTTACAAGATTTTGCAAGTCAAGAACTGTGAACACGGGTCATTTGACTGATTCTTTTTCTTCTTCAGTAAATGGCCACGTTTATTGCAACATCAGAGGTGTTGTTCGATTAGATCGTCAAAGGTATAACGTATATCATTTTACTAATGTAATGTAGGTACAGTTAGCTTCACGATGTGGGTACCCGTTGAAAGTACCTACATTCGAACCCAGGGTACTGGGGTACGCAATTGATGCAGCCCACTGTACGTGTACACTCTATTAACAATCCAATGTTCTACTCCATCCAGTTTGCAGACCGAGGCGGGACCTCGCGTGGAGTTCGACTGGATCGTGCGCTGGCACCCGCTGGTTGCGCCCACGCAGCAGTTCACCCTCGCGCTCTGGGCCGCCGTGCGGGAGCTAGAACTTAAGCTGAACGTTTTCCAAGAGGATCCCAATGTCTTCATTATTAATAATTCAGACGTATATACTTGTTTTCGTTGCTTAGCAAAGTATTTAGTTGCTAAATTAAAATTTAATAAGTAAATTGTATATTTAAGTGCTCTGCAATTTTAGTGCCATACATAATTTACAGTTCCATGCACAAATCGTAAAATGTCATCTGACTTTAATATTTCACAGTATTTCTAACCATTAGCTATAAACGGTTTTTCTTCTTTCGTGACGTCAATAGCTTTTCAACAATAGTTTATGTTGACCTCAACACTACTTGTACCACAAAATGAGTTATTTGTAGCTTGCTGACTGGCACAGTTTTGCTAAACTGTCGGCACGTGGTGCAGTGGCTAAACAATTGACTGCGACACTGCGTGTCACGGGTTCGATTCCGGCACGAAACAAATATTTGTATGGCCTACCTATGTTCCGGGTCTAGCTGTTTGTGTACCACACTAACCTAAGCTAACCACACTCTTGAAGACTCTTTTATTCCAATCTGTAAGCTTTTTCAGATCCCAATGAATAACGTAGATTTTCATTTCCAGTTACTACCTGGAGTCAACTACATATTCAACGTCACCGCCAAAACTCGCATCGACGATGTTGGTACACAGAAAACGTTCGAGATCGACAACAGCAAAGGGGACCCCAAGCTCCTTATCGAGGGTCAATCAGACCTGTTCTCCATTGTCCTGATTGGAGCAGAGCTGGCGTATGCTGACATTGACTTTATACTGGAGGCACAAGTTACTACGTGTTATAGGACGCACGATTATTACGTTTGTATTACCTACTAGATTTTTGTAGAAAAATATGAGCATTTGCTCATAAGTCACAGGCGCAAGTACAAGGTCTGCCTGTCTGGTTGTTTGCACATCACAGCAGCAAATTTATGCTACTGAAAGTGCAAAGCTCTTCGCCAAATTTTGGGCCGACTCAATTTAAATTGTCATCAAAACACTAAGAAGAACCGCCCCAGATCGAGCCCTACTTGATTGACTTTTTGTAAAGGCATGCAAAATTAAGAGTTTTAAAAGTACCGAAATGCTGATCCAAGCAACCTTGCTTGATTCGCACATTGATATGATTATGACTTCTTGAATCTTGTCTACAGAAGTACGCGCGTAACAAATCTTTATTTGGACATGCATTTAGGATTATTAAACTTAATACAGAGTGTAAACAACCTCATCACGAAGCCGTCAACCGAGCATTCTGTACATCGAACTAAGTACTTTTACGCAAAAAATATTGCTAGGAAACATTTTTTTTTTGGGTTAAACATCATGTTTTGTAGTAGAACTCAATGTAACGCACTCAAAATATTGTGCTGATGGATGGATTGAAAAGTACGGGGTCGTGGAGGTGTTTAAAAATCTTACAAAAAAATGGTATTAGAAAAAAAAACAAGTTGGAACTTTGACCACAAATATCTCCGTAACTAAAAGGTTCCCAGGTATAGTGTAAAACAAAAAAATGATCGCAATGACGGGGAAAATAAGTGCCTTTCGGCTTCGTTAAGAGGTCTTTTACACCCCTTATACATTAATCACCCCCTTAGCATGGACACAGAATAATAACTAGTGCATGGATTGCTTGATAGTGACGCAGTACGATGTAGTTGCAGGGGCCCCGTAGCCACAGCGGGTGAGTGACACCACAGCTACAACTGAAGCCCTTCAAGTTAATTACTTTTACGTCGTAGTCGAAATTGTATGGTTTCGCTGGGCGTAATAACAATAATATGAATAAACTGGCTTCATCTTCCATTTTCTAAGTATTTAATAAGTTAATAATGCTACATCCAGTTTATCAAGCGTCAATAAATTAAAAAAAAAAAAAAATAACAGTTTTAATTTTCATTTAAGTTAACTAACTTACTTAGATGAGATTTTCAAAGCTTTGTTAATGAAACCGTTAACCCAGAGGCGTTTATGAACTCTCGTGTTCATTTAATTAAATTCAGTTGTTGATATTAAATTGGACCAGTTTTAAGAAGTGAATGCAGCTGCGGACTTTAGAAAACTTAAAATAATAAATTATTTTAAACTCCTCGTAGCCAATGAAACTTTTGAATCACTTGGAAGTTAGCAACAGACTAAGTAAAATAGCGTTCCTAAATATTATACAAAATATTGTAATGTGGAACACTAAAAAAAATATTAAAAACGCTCTGATAAAAGTAAATGTTATTTTCTTAGGTGCAGGTTCTTTCGGCAAATGAGCAATAAAAACCAACGTTTTGCTGTAAATAGTTACCAAACAAGCCTTTTAGTTGCTCTTGATTATAGAAGTTTCAACTCGAAAAGAAGCTCTTACATGATATTTATTTTATTTCCTTACATCTTCATCCTAAAGTTCGTGTGGACAGTGAGCAGTGCTGGAGCCAATGTGTCCGTGACTGACGTTAAAGGATACAGGCTGGTCCTCCGCGGCAACACCCTGACTCCTGGCCAGTCTTATGACGTACTCTGTCAGGTGTATAAGTATTCTACCGGGGACTTTATTACACAGGTAAGGTGCATATTGTTTGTTAAATAAAACAAAAAAAAAACGAAATAAACAATTCATGAATTTATTCATGAATTGTTTATTTCGTTTTTTTTTTGTTGACAGCAGGCAGGTTCATATGTAATGCACAAATACAACTAGGTAATTACGATTCTTGAACAATTTATTTTAAATTCTGTTGCTCTTTTTATTTAAAGAACAACACACGCACAACAGAGGTCATTATCATTTATATAAATTGTTCAATACTCAACACTTTTATTGCATTCCAGATGTAGGTATTCTTAGGTGGTATACTTACGCACCACCGGAATACCGCAAGGTAATGTTTTTGGGGCTGAAGTAATTTAATCGTCGAGCAGCAATGACGAGTGTCATTGTAACTCGACCGTGCGCGAATGTTTGTCCATTAGACTCAAAATCTACCTAAAGTCCCAAGGTAAATAATATAACACACTTGAAGATTCTTAGGAACAGTCGATGGAGATGGTAATTTTGAATAAACTGACCTGCAAAGTAATAAGTGTTTTCACCAAAATACTAGTGATGCAAAGTAATAAGTGTTTTCACCAAAATACTAGTGAATGATACCTGTTTTCAGAGTAGTCTGCCATTCCGTGTGCTAAATCGACCTATGAGTGTACATTTCAACATCGATCAGTTGGTGGTACCTGTTGGTGCTCCTTTCAAACTGAATAGCGATGCAAACAAACTGGATTATCTGGGTGACGGTTTGACAGTAAGTGTAGTTTACTTTTCGTTAAATTATTTTTATTAAATTAAATTTTTGGCGATTTTTTTTGTTTTACAATTCCGTCAAAAAGTATCAGTAGTGGTGGTGTGGTGGTCAGTGGTGGTGGTGGTGGTAGAGTAGTGTGGTGGTGTAGTGTCAAGTATCAGTAGTATTTGATCCAATTTGTTGCTTCGCCCGACTTTCTAAACAGTTAATTTTTCTTCAAATTCTACGTCATAGTCAGTTTGATCATAATTATACTTCAGGCTGTGTTTTAGGTAAGCGTAAGCCCCGCATTATCATTCACAAGTAGGCATTTACGAGTATGCTAAACATATACACAGCGAAGACGATTATCCGCAAATAAGACGTATTGACGATACTGCCTTGATAACTTGACTGACTTGCTAAAAGACTTTTTCAATATACTTCCTTGAAAACGGTCTCTTGTTGCACTACGATTAGGTTGAACACTGCAGTTCTGCTCTATAACACCCTCACCTGCGGCTTGGGTGTGAATTCCGTCTCGACTGCAATAACGAAAATTCCCCACTTATATGTAAATGTACAACACCTCGTACTCCTTGCACCTCGAAAATAAATGTTTCGATTATTTATTATTTGTAGTTTACCTGGGTATGTGTATTCGGCGACGACCCAGTCGATTCATTTTACAGTACCGACAACGAGGGCACCTTGTTCTTCCCATGGGGGCTGTCCTACGAAGGCGAGTGAGTTATTGCATAATTTATTAGTAATTGCTTTTAATTCGCTAATAGCCTAGTCTAAACCTAGACTATTGCTTTGGGTGCACTACATTATAAATACCCACATGACATAAGAAAGATAACGATTGTTACTGCCGGAGGCAGAAAAAAAAACGACCAATATTAATATATTTGTTGATACATATTAATATAATCATTTTTTCGAAAACGGCTGTAACGATTTCGATCGAAAAATCGGTCTAGCTAGGTCTCAAACTTGAAAAAATCTCTTTTCTATTTTCACCCGAGCAGAGGTCGGTGAGTCAGTCGCCCAGGTACTGATTGTATTATGGTTTGTAATTATTGGCCATGAATGTGTTAATATCAAAATATTCGTTTAGTAGACTAATTGATGATAAATAATTGTGATGACGTTCCGTGAGCCGGTTCGTGAATGTTTAATTAGAAAAAATTCACAAATGTTTAATTCTAGGTCTGATTTCCATTTTGCAAAAAAAGTTACTTCCAAAAAAAACTTTTAAAAGTGGCAAATAACTTTATTTCTGGAAGTCAGACGCCAGAAGCCAAAAACGACTCCCGGAAGTATAATTATATTTTCCACATTTTATCATTTTTTTTTTTGTTTTTCTACACCGTTTGTCGTATTTCTTCATTTCATTTTAATATTTTTAACATGGTTCTGATTGTACAGGTACCTCTTAAGTTTGACGGTGACTGTGCTGCGCAAGCGCGTGGAAGATCAGGCCATAGCTCGTGTCATTCCGCTTAAGCGGAAACTACCCGTTATACATGTAGGTATGATGTAGGTACATAGTACACTCCACATTTGTACGTACTTCTGTCAAAGCTTGTTAATCTTTCAGCAAAGTGGTGTAATGCGAAATAATTTTGTCTTAGTAATTTATGTACTACTTCCTTGCTATAATAACAGATTTGCAGACTACTAAATCTCGCTGTGACTTTATACTATAGTTGCTGCAACTTTTATTAAAGTTCTTAACTTTGAAAACCAAAAATAAGCCTGTTCAAGAATCGTCATCTATCGTAATCTTCAACATTTTTTGTAATGAAAAACGATACATGGTTTATTTGTTTTGGTTCGTACGAAGAGATATTAAGGGCAATGACCGCTGTTGCGATCTTAACTGGCAGTAACTATAGTACAAATACACGGTGGAAGGAACACCGACGCTATAACGGTTACCATGTATTCATTACATCATTGTGAGCAGGGTCTAAAATTTCTATAGGTAATTCTTTTTTTAAATCAGCTGTTCCATACATTTTGACCGTGTAAGTATTGCAGTTTTGTAGGAAACAGTTGTTTTGGAACCTACGAAAAATTTGGAGGACTCACAAGTGAATAATGATATGAATATGAATACGCGGTCGTTTTACCGTCGGTATGGAAGGGGTACCGACGGTCTGGGGTTGCGAGACTGTTCGAAAGAGATACCGTGGCCCCGGAACACAAAGGACGATGAAGGAACATGGATGGGTTTTAGTCAGTAAAAGTCTGACACTCCCTCCTGCTCCGCCCAGAGCGGGAGGAGTCATTTGATGATCTCCCATCCGAAAAAAAAGGGATACTGACGGCAAAACGACCGTATAAAAGCAAATTATAATTATCCTGATCAATCATTTAAATTGTTAGAAGTCATCGTTTATCGCACTGAAGTCTAGCGAAAAAGTGACCACACAGAGCAAGTGTACTATCACGTACTTAATACATGTGAAACGTTAGATGCAATATTCAGTATGATTATATTCAAATGTCATAGTCAAAATGATCATCTTTGATACTATGTTCATTTCTAATGTACTGAAAATCCACAGGTGATCCAACAGCCACGAATTCTGAATGAAGGCAGCATAGCAACTTTTAAAGCTAACATAAGCGGAGTGGTACCAGGCTGCTCCATCACTTGGTACTTTAGGAGCTACCACTGTTTAGTGTCAGATTTCTCTTCTGTCTTTGACATCTGCGATGATAACCCGGTGACACAAGTCGGTCATTCTTCCATACAAACGTAGTATGGTGATATTACTCGTCTGTTTGACGGTGTAGGTTCAAAACTAAAAATTGTATCAACTGATCTTGTCATTATCTAGCCTTATATGAAAGCAGAATTTGAAAAAAATATTGGTTTGGAAGTTATGAGCGTCGTAACTTTCATATTTCAACATTAGTTTTAACTTATCTTTAGACGTCAATAAATAACTTATGTAGTATGAATATGGAAATACTGAAACCATACAGGGATAGATAATTTATTCAAAAATTCAAATAATTTATTTTGATCAGATACATCTAGTAGTTTTTCCTATCTATACTCCCAAAGGTCAATTTATGAAATTTTACGCGCTCATTTTCGTTAAATCGTCGTATATTTCACTAAATAAATATATAAATAAATAAACAAAAACTAGATAAATTAATACTAAATAAATAAAACTAAATAAATTAAAAACTATAGTAAATAGCATGTATATTAGCCACGCCCGCCAACGAGTTCGAGCCGTCGACTAATGTCGACGGCTCGAACGCGGCGGTGGACAAACGGCCTGGGTGCACATTAGTGCACCTAAACTATTTTTTTTTTACCCGACTACGGCAAACCCAAAATAAAGGGTTATGATTTTAACAGTCTATGTATGTCTATATGTATGTATTTACGTATGTTCCACCGTATTGCCTAAACTAATCATTTAATTTTGATGAATAAGGTGTCAATCGATTCTTTATTATGGTCCGGGTAACAGAGGCTACATTTTAACCAACTTTATTCAGTAGTCGGGCTTTAGTTTTAGAACTACAATCATACTTGATAATTGTGTTGATTCTGTTGTGCACAAACTAAACATAATTTAGGCTATTGTTATCTTTTTCTAAAAGGCAGTGCAAGAAAAGGATGGCCATAGATATGAACTAAGTTAGGGATGTCAAACTAGTTTATGCCTTGCGCTTCACCGTGTTTTTAGTCGACATATTTTTACGTGCACCCTTCATTTGTATGGAAATATTAGTTCCAACTAAATTTGACAGCTCTAAATTACGTCTGTCTCTTTTATTGTTTTATTAGAGAGAAAAAGATAGCAACAGCCTAAATTAAGTTTAGTTTGTGCACAACAGAATCGACACCAATATCGAACTTAATAAACTAGGGGAGGGAACGCCTCAGAAGGACATACACTGACCTTATTGATGAGGTTCTTCAGAAAGGTCAAGGGCGTAGTACTTGCAATCAGTGTGCGTGTATGAATTTAGACGAGACGAAAGGATAGTAGCAGGTACTGTTCTGTGGTTCTACCCCATGGGAAAGAGGCGTGAGTTTGTCTGTCTATACAACCTGTTTTTTTTTTATATCTCTTAACTCCAAGGTTATATTCTGTAGGTAAAAATAATACTAAAACTCCTAGAATAGGTGGTCCAAAAATGCACAGTTTCGGAGATATCATCAATCATAATAAAATTAGGTAAAAAATTGTGACCAGTATGACGTATCTTTACTTTTGCGAGGTTGCTAAACTTCGCAGTAAAATAAATAGTAAAATAAAATATGTATCTAAGTTTAATTGATAAATACGAGTAATTCATTTTAATTCAAACCAATCATTCATATTTAAAGCTAAAAAAATGCGATGTTGTCATATTTCACGTAAGGGTGTTTTACGTTAATAATCGTGACTTTGCCGAATTATTTTTTTATGAAAAATTAAAAACAAAGAGGATGATTGAAACATAATTCATAATTATGCCAGTTGATTCTTTGATATGGTCTCAATCATACCCTAGAGTTATGGGATATAATAAAACAGGTAATATATAATATATAACAGATAATGTATAATTTATATAAAAAACCTAAAAAAGGGGTAATTAAAAGGTGTCATGTTCTGTGTAACGAACGAGCATAGTCTCAACCATGTCTTTAAACGTATAATAGTCGTAGTATAAAATCGAATGTACAAAGAAAAAAATACAGACTATATATCCCCGCATTGTTAGTCATTTAAAACAATACTTTTTATCCATTACTTGCGATCCCCTAACATCAAACAATGATACTGTATTACCATTTTGAATTAAATACGATTATTTCTAGCATTTAAGCATGTCGATTATAAACTCAGCTTGGAATATATTTTTGAATACATAAAATAAATTAATAAAACAATGACAAGTATTGTAAAACCAACCTAGAAATTACTGGAATTAGGTGAATATTGTTTTTATTAGCGAGGCGTGGGCCGCGTGTTTAGTAGGCGCCACTTCGCGTGTCATAAGTAGTTGCGGTCAGCTTTTTTCGTGTTTATTTCATTTACGTGCAGAAACGACTGCTTTATGGAAAGTGGTCAGAGGTGGAAAGTGCTACTATATTCATTAATATTCATTTACATTTTTATTACTGATGACTGTACTTACATAAATTTCAAGTCATAATAGCGGGGCAATGCTTCGTTTTATGTGACGTCATACGGTATAGATACTGTTAAGTTAATATCAACGATTAAAAATACATTAAAACAAAGCTTGAAATCTAAAAAAATAACTTGTGGCTATGTTCTGTAACATAATACAACTCAATAACATCTAGAAATAAAGTGTAATGTTGAATTTTCAACGCTCGGCGTAAAAGTGAAAGTTGAAATTAATTTTAGAGTACCTTAGCACAGTAGCATAATCAACGTATAGTGTTCCCACTGCTGGAACAAGGGCTCCCTGTATTTAACAGGAAACGCGTGACCTACTCATCAATACAATAATATTATCTTACAAATGTAGGGATAACCTTCGCTTTCTTTTGGGAAATGGGACCAAACGTTATCATATATTAAGCCCAAGGCCGAGTAAACATTCAATGTAAACAAACATTCATACATAATCACACGCCTTTTTCCCAAGGACCCCATGGGGACACGATGCGAGGCCTGTATGTACAGTCTAGAGCATTAATATACATATAAACACATATCAACTTTTAAAAATGATTTTCTTTTACTGTTGTGACCGTTGGACTGACAAGTCATAGGTCTCGAGTTGAACGAAGACCTCTGATTTTGAATTATCACTTGCTTGAGTGAAGGAAAACATCGTGAGGAAATCGGCATGCTTGATAGATATTTATTGACGGCATGTTATGCCAAATCAGAGGCCCACGAGCGGCATAAAAACTGTGACACTAACCAGACGACAAAGAAGACTCCCTCTGTATTGATTGTGTTTATATGCTGTTACGAATATTTTCGAACCCATATTAATGAAAGTTGCAACAGTTATTCGACGACAAAATCGCTTTTGAATTTTGCTAAGTGTAAACGTATCAGTGCTGGTGACTGTACTAACTTACACTATCAGAAAAAAAGTAAATATTATTTATTTTATTCAAACTGATCGATTGTACTTCCCAACAGCACGGAACACGTATATCAGAACCGATAAACTTTTATTCCCTCGAAGAGAACTTTCTGAGTGAGCTGACAGATTATACCAATGAGACCAGTTGGAAGTCGACGTCTGCAAGTATGGCCGCCAGAGCGGGGAGGGTGAGGGTCGTGGCAGACTGCATATGTGTAAAAGAGGACAACTGTTCTGGTGACGGAGAAGTGTTTGCTGACGTTATTTTTGAGCTCAATGAACGTCCTAAGGTTTCGTATACTCTGGTGAGTTTTATTGTTTCACCAAGTGGTATTTGGTAGTTAATATCTACATCTAATGAATATTTTTACTTTATTCAGGTAACTCTTCTAAACTTCACGATTATTTTTGACAAAAATACACTACAATTAGTATTTTTAAAATAAGTAATGTCACTTGTGTCAACACGCCTTTAAAACGAACTATTATGGTACTTCTTAGAGCTTGATTAGTCGGGTTTTAGTTTTAGAACTTATTTTTTTTTTCGAAACAAAGGTAACAATCTTAGCATCAAGCATTTTTAAGGTGTTTTTTGTTATCTTAGGCGATGCCAGAATACGGTACAGCAATGGAAACAGTATTTCGCGTCAGTACGCGCGCTGTTGTGGACACCACCAGACCAATTCGTTACTCCTTCTTCGTTAAACTGACCGAAAATGACACCTTACTGCTGGGGTCGTACCTGGAATACATGGGGATTGAGACCCTGTTGCCTTATACTAGTAAGTATGAGGACTGTGACATACACTCACACTTACACACACCCACACTACACCACATACCACAAAACATGAAATTCCGTACCACGACACTCTAAATCACTTCTCTCTGGAAAAAATCAAATCCCGACCCAAGAAACTATAGCTAGGGGGCTCAATAGTAACTTTATAACTCTGTATTTTTGTAACCTAGCTTTAGATAATAAGTGCAAGCGCAAGTGTACCAGCTTAAGTTTTATTACATGGGTAACAAAACATTTCCTATTTGTATTTTTTCTGAGTACTGCGACGGTTGACTAACAAACTTGGAGAGTAATTTTACTTCAATATTCCTGTTGTCTAGTCTTTTTTATATCATTCTAGAATAATACGCACCGCACCTGCCTATTGTTGTGTATCAAACATTTTATACACCTAAAAAATACCTCTATGGAATAAATAATATTAATTATGTAACCTGCCTATACCTATGCGATTTGTGTATGCCGAGTAAGCTTGTAGCCGCTTTAGCGAGAACCGACTTTCACGAACAATTGTGTTATATTTTTCAATTACTTCATTACAAAGATCAAAGGGTACAATGGGATAAAACATTTAATTTTACGACTTATTATACAAAGGTTTATACTGAAACCAAATTAACTAATTACTTTCTAGAATACTTTACAAAGAACGGGCGTGGGTGTAGTGACTACAGGTACACCTCTGTCTAACCCTACGAGGATAACAGGCTTGATGTTATATTTGTGTTCACAGAAGGAGGTACTATCGTGTGGGTGGAGGTGTGCGACTCGTTAGGGGCGTGTTCCACTAGCGATTCGGTTAAGGTGTCAGTGGCGCCGGGCGAGGCGCGCACGATCGAGGCGCTGCTTGAGGATGCGCGTGCGCATGTGAGGCGCTGCGAGCTCATGACGCTGCGCCGATTAGCTGTGTCTGCTATTGTCACATATACTGTTAGTAAATAAGCTTATCAGCATCATTTGCCTTATGTTTTCCAATTATGGTAAAACGCTTCTAATCTAACCGGGTACCAGGATTTTAGATGGAGTGACTGCCCATTTGACTTTCGGAACCGAAGGTATAGTATCACCCATTTCAAAGACTGCACCCAAATACAAATCAACCTGTATTATAGTCTGGAATAGCACACAGACTACGTTTTTTAAAAACAAACACCAGCCCACACAACACACACACACACATAAAAATTTCCACGCGAACAAAGTCATGGGTAACAGCTAGTTGCTCATATTCTTAAAAAGTATTGCATTGTATTCATGAACACTAGGCGATACCTAAATAAATAGCTAAATGAAAGCTCGCAACGCAACTTTCAACGCTTAGCTCAGGGTCAAAAGACAAAAATCCAAAAACACACTTTTAATTTATTTAAGTCTACTGAAAACAGGCATTAATATATTTATTATGAAAGGCAAGTACATCTGAATTCCAGTATTTACTCAATACGAATGCTGCCATGTTTATTTGTACAAATAGTGGAAAAAAACTGGTATTTACTTCGGCGCTCCAGCTGTCACAACACGTCCGCGTCGTCTTGTTGTGAAGAAAAATATTGCGTAGTTGCTACGCCGTAGCTGACGTCACCGCTACAAGCTACGCAGTCGTAGACGATAAGATCTGCTACGAAACCGTTTTAGTTTCTTTAATGGTTTCTATTTGTGGTTTGTTTTTTTTTGTGTAGGCGTTCTCTATTCAGACTTGGTCTTAAAATATTTAAATAATATCTTGAACAGTTCGGTGTAGTAGAAAAGTTAGTAGGTGTTCAGTAGTTTAGAAAACTTATAGAATTGCTAGTTACAACAGTCTCAGTAATGAGGTCAAATGGGCTCTTTGGTGGACGTTACGGGTGCACCGCAACCTGAATTCTGAAGACCAGTCTTACCAAGTGTTTTCGAGTAACCCATTAGTTTTAAAATACTAGTACTTAGTAGCTCCATTTGGTAAGACTGCAAGCCGACCTAAATATAGTTGTGAAAAGGCTAGGCAAATAATTAAGACTCTCAGTTTTCAGTAAAAATTTACATATCGCATTTAAATAAGTCTGTAGTGATATATGACGCAAGATAGGAACTAAAGGTCATGTATCGCGCAAGCAAAGTTATCCGCGAGATTATGGCACCTCCCTGATTACACCCTGTTCGTCATCCCTCTATGAGTCCATTACAATTTTTGTTCACTATTTATACAATTTGTTACAGAATGCCGACCAAGCAGACGCCCTCTCAAATTTCACTACATCACTCCTCAACGCTCTAGGAGGCATGGAAGAGCGTTGTATTGAAACCAACTATGACGAGTATAACGAGTTCATATACTGGCTGCAAAGTGCTGGCATTGACACTAACACCACTAACGTTGAGGATGCAGCACTTTGAGAATTAAATAAATAGCGACATTAGAAGTGTGCTTTTTATTTTAAAACTTTATTATTGGTCACACAAACGAGTCCACTTTTCAATCTTATTATTCAGGGCATGGGTGAAAAGCGGTCGTCAGTGGAATCGGTAGTACATCTCTAATTCCTAATACAGTGAAATCCATGCTGATTAAAATAATAACTGAAATAACTAAAAATTTACGAAACCAACCCTCATTTTTATCAGAACATGCAAGACTACAAAAATGTACATTAGTTTTGCGAACAGTATATATTGTACATAATGTACGCAACATAAAAGTATTTACTGGAACAAGAGCCCTCGTAGGAACGCTTGTTAGCGATACGACAACTGCAGCGTGCCGTAACGACAAAGCAATACGTACCTACCGATACCCGCTCACCTGAGACGTGGCTATGGCATAAGCGATAGTGATAAACACACGATGAATTTTATCATAACACACCATCACGCCTGTAATACCCGAAGGGTTAAACAGAAATTGAAATTGTTTAATGAAATAATTGAATTACAAAAATATTTACAAAATTGCCTTAAAAACTATAGGTATATAGTAATTGGATTCTACCTGAACTAGGAATAAACCTGTATCTCAGGTAACTCACTCAAGTGCTTATAACTAAATAATCTAAGATTTTTTAAACAAATACCTAGTAAATAACTTATTTATAAATATTATACATACGTAATTGTTATTTAGCCATTTCCTTTCAACGTTCTATTATTTTTGTAATGAAGCATAACACAAAAATCCAGGTCACGTTTGCTTTGTGTCTATCAATGCTTGTCGAAAAAAGCTATGTCACAAAAATGTAAAGATTGTATTTATAGTTTAAAAACTGAAACTAAAATTATTTTAAGTGCGACAATTAGTAGCTGTACCTAAAGATCAATATACTTGAGTAAACTATAACACAAGTTACTAAAAAGACCTTATTGAATAATGTCGGCGCTCTCACGCATCATTGTAATCAATGGAATTGACATATCGTGCCTCAGCTATTTTCTTAGCGGGGCATTCTAGATCGCCTGTTCTGTGGTTGCTCGGTTTTTTAAAACGCAAGCATGTTGCACACTGTGGCAATTCAGAATTTTTATTGCACTCCTTAGACTGATGACGTTGTTCTCCACAATGTCCACACGTATAGGTAGCCTCCCGACAAGTCTTTGCAGCGGGTCCATATTGGCTCACCTAAAGTTCTTTACCCGAAATTGTTCTTCCTAATGATTTGTAATCCGAATGATCACTCTTCCTAAAATTTTTCATCCTAAAGTTTTCATTCATACTATTTGTAGTGCTACCGGCGATGTTCATAAAACTCATGTTTCCGA
Organism: Xestia xanthographa; assembly: GCA_905147715.2. Classification (NCBI taxonomy): domain Eukaryota; kingdom Metazoa; phylum Arthropoda; class Insecta; order Lepidoptera; family Noctuidae; genus Xestia; species Xestia xanthographa. The sequence continues at coordinate 15,012,905 of LR990652.1, forward strand.
AAATTGTATTTACTAATATCATTCATGTGAATATATTTAAACTCCTACTGTTTTTTATCATAACGCTTTTATCCCTAAACATAATTACCATAATATTTTCACTCATACTCAGAAAGAAACATTTACCAAGTGTAATAAAAAAATATATGTGGGTAGAAGATGATATTTATAGTTTTAATTTGAGAGTATGATTATTATTTGGGGGTATGCTTTACATAACGTACTTGTTACTATAACTATACCTAAGATAATTGTGTCTAAAAAACCAACTGTTTAGAATGATTAAAGGTCGTTTCACTGATTTTTGTCTTAAATGAATGAAATTCAGGTCAGAGTGTCGTCTTGGGGGCACTATGAAAAAAATACTTAGAAAAGTTTCGAGACCAATTTCGAGGTAGCGTAGTTGGTCACAGTTCTAACCTAACCTATGGATATATTTGCAGGTACACACCGTTATGAATATATATGAAAACATGTATTTAACAACTTGTACCGTACTATTATTTGGCATAGGTACAATTAACGAACCACCAGATTTAGGAAAATGTAACGGCAAAAAAATCACTTTTGGTTGCCAAAATCAGTAAATGATCACCAAAATTAATCCCCATTTTATCGTGAAATTAATTATTTTGGTGATCATTTACTGATTTTAGCAACCAAAAGAACTAAAAATTTATTTTTTACCACCAGAAATTGAACTGTTATGCTCTTGCATCAGAGTCGAGGGAGACCCGGTCGACGAAACCCGGCTTCGCGGGGTCCTACTTCTGAATGGTTTATAAAAAAATAACCACGAAGGGTATGGCGGGGTCTATTCGCTCGCTTCGCTCGCTCATTCGACCCCGCCATACCCTTCTAACCTAATCTATCCGTGTCGGGGTGCCCCAAGTCGGCCTAGGCAAAACTAGTTTGTCATCAACCACCTCTTTAAAATTTGGTGCTCAATTTACTAAATTTGGTGATCAATTGATATTTTAGGTAGGTGATAGATGTTAGTGGTCACAAAGTTAATTTTGGTGGTCATTATATTTTTTTATTTTGAATGGTACTATTATTCTTCACGTTATGTGAAAATAAAGTTACGCAAAATTAATGTATATAATACTGATTATTATGAATAAAAATAAATCTAAACAAAAAAGATATGACTTTGAATAATAGTGTAAAAGATGGATAGGTTGAGAAAATATAGGAAAACAAATAAAAGTATAATAGATGTTTATTGCTACTGACATTATGAAGTTGAATGCTTCGGAATTATGAACATTAGAGACAGAGTAGTTATGAATTGTGATTGTTAGGATGACAAATTTTAGGAAGAACATTTTCGGATTTCCAATTATCGGAGTTGAAAATTTAGATGAACTTTGGCGCACCCCTTTGCAGCATGTCCATACTGTTTGTTACTGTCCACAGAGGTGTACTTAAGAGTCCTATTACATTTTCTACGCAAATTCATGATTTTTGACGTAGGTAGTAATTTTCAACAGGAGTAAGATATTTTAATTATTTGCTTAAGAATAACGATAGTGCCATTCTCTTTCTTGTAAGTTGGAATTACACATTTACATTTTTCTTTTCGTGAAATTAACTATAAATAATTTACGAACTCAGTTTGCAAGAAAAACCGTCGGCGATGGAACTTTGACGCTCAAATTCATGTTGTTAGATTCGATTCTTATAAAATCTAAAATTACTGAAAGATAAGTTGAATGTTTTACTTGTTTATTGGAGTTCTAGATGTTCTTTAAATTTCTTGACTTTTCACGGAAAAAATCGTAAAGGAAGCGTAATTTAAGCCATAAATGGCTTGATTCAGCGTCCATTATATTCCAAATAAACTCAATTTTATCAAATAAATTAATATGATATAAAACTTCGATCTACAATGACTACGTTTCATTAGTTTTCGTTTGTCAATATAATAAGACAAAATTACAATAGATAAAATTGAAGCACTATAATTCTGCGTCAATTCAGCTCGCTCGTCAGTCTCATGTCAGTCTCGTCTCTAATTGTAGTCAATAACAATCGTCCGGAGATCGCTATTATTATCGACTCGTGTACGTCGAACGAAATAATTTCATCCAGGATGTAAAAATTTAAAATTTGCAAAAAAAATGTAATAGGACTCTTAATATACCCACATTTCCCCACTTATGTTTAAGTCCCATGTAATAGGGGGCGAGCCTATTGCCATCAAACGGACACAAATCCAGACTCTGTCCCGGCCCGGATCTCGACCCGGGAATCGAATCCAGCACCTCATACTCATGCTGAGTTTTATCATCATCGTCATCATATCAGCCCGGAAACCCCCACTGCTGGGTATAGGCCTCCTTCTTTCTTCTGCCACAGTTCTCGGTTCTGTGCTTCCATTATCCAGGTGTTTCCTGAGATTTTGACGATATCGTCGACCTAACGAGCTTTAAGCTGGCCCAGACGACTACTCTCTAACGTTTCGTCCGAATATTCGGATCTATCCGTCACTCTCACTCGCACTCATCTGCAGACGTGCGCGAGAGAGACGGATAGATCTGAATTTACGGACGAAATGTTAGAGAGTAGGGCCTCTGTTTCTTTGGCCACCACTCAGTACAAGCCTTGCTCCATCACCCATCTCGGCGTCTAGCCAGATGTCTTCCCCAGGTTCACTTGAAGTGCACCACCTGATTTTACTGAGTTTTATAGCCACACGCATTCTAGGTAAACACGGTGACACATCAAGCTATACATCTCCAGTATAACATGACCTCGCTTGGTATAGATTTCCCGTACCATGAGAGATGCGCATAAATACGTATTTTCGGATCTATCCGTCTCTCTCGCGCACTTCTGCAGATGAGTGCGAGTGAGAGAGACGCATAGATCCGAATATACGGACGAAGTGTTAGAGAGTAGGGCCTCAGCGGTCTGGGTGTTATAGTAATAAAGACGTAAAGCATTCATAATGACGACCTGAATGGCGCAGCGGTAGTGAGGCTGCCTTGCGTTCTTGGGGTCCCGGACCCCATGATATGGATAAACATCCATGACTCGGAAACAAATGTCCATGCTCAACATAAAAACATTTGCTCCGACCGGGATTCGAACCCGGGACCCTAAGAACGTAAGGCAGCCTCACTACTGCTGCGCCAATCGGGTCGTCGAAATAAAGTATGTATTTAAAAACAAAAAGTATCTATGTAGTATTTCAACTATCTAGTGTCCACGACACAATCCTCGTTGCTTAGTGAGGCACTAGATGGCGCTGTGTGTAATGTCCAGCGATATTTATAATAACACCAAACCAGTGAATATGATCGCTGTACACTAATTAACGACGAATAATCCTATTCTTCTAAAATCGCTTACAACTTACGCCTTTCACATAGTACACGGGGCCCAAGCTCGCGTCCTCCGTTAACGAACCGATACACGATCGAAGAAAAAGCTCCTTACAGCCTCCGGCGACGTAACTCGATACTCTGATGCTTATTTATACTGCAAACACAGGACTGCACCCGATACTCAGCGGAATATTGGATAAACTAAGATGGCGGATGGAGTTTACGTTAAAATTATGGGTATTTCTTTCTCTTTAAAAGTCTAGTAAGAATGTCTATTGTATATTGTATAACAGGCTGGTGTCCGCAACTCCACGTCAAAGCGCGTATTTTGCGTATGGGCTAAATCCAGCACGCGGGCCTAGTGCGGATTGGTAGATGTCACATGTCTTTGAATTTTTGGTTCTAGGACATGCCGGTTTCCTCACGATGTTTTCCTTCACCGTTTTGAGAGCAGTGGTCATCATCTGCCTAGCCTCTTCCCGACTATGTTGGGGTCGGCTTCCAGTTTTACCGGATACAGCTGAATACCAGTATTTTACATGGAGCGACTGCCTATCAGACCTCCACAACCCGGTTAGTACCGGGTAATACGATACACCTTGGTAAGACTGGTTGTCAGACTTTTTGGGCCTCTGACTACCTAACGACTGTCAAAGATCTACAAATGACAGCCGGGACCAAGGGCTTAACGTGCTTTCCGAGGCACGGAGGAAACTCGGTATGTAATGGGTTGTCACCCATCCACAGACCAACCTAGGCAAGAACGGCTTAACCTAACGATTGACCCGAGCGGCTGTTATTATTTAGCCACGAGCTACTCTATTTTTGAGAGCAGTGGTGTTGAAATAAATTATACAAAGTAATGCGCCTGTCTGGGTTCGAACCCACGAGTTTGTAAGTCGGAACCGCCACCACTGGGCCACCGCTGCTCTCTGAATGTCTAACTTTTAACATAGGTACAAATGGATTGAAATAAACTGACACCTTTTTCCAGAAACAGTTGAGCATTATTAGGTCCTGGGTTCGATTCCCAGTTCGGGCAGTGTGTTAGTGGGTTTTTCTAATAGGATTTTTTCAGTAACAGCCACGAAATCTGGATTTGTGCCCGGCTGATGGCAATAGGTTCGCTCCCTATTACATGAGAATTAAACATAACTGGCGAAATGTGGGTGTACTATTAGTTTCACCTCTGCCTAGCCTTTCTTGGATTATAGGCGTGATCTTATATTAGTTTAAAAAACCGGCCAAGTGCAAGTCGGACTCGCACACGAAGGGTTCCGTACCATTGACTATATTTAGTATTTGTTGTTATAGCGGCAACAGAAATACATCATCTGTGAAAATTTCAACTGTCTAGCTGTCACGGTTCATGAGATACAGCCTGGTGACAGACAGACGGACAGACGGACAGACGGACAGACAGCGAAGTCTTAGTAATAGGGTTCCGTTTTTACCCTTTGGGTACGGAACCCTAAAAACGGAAAAGATACTAGAAAATGCTGATCTGTGTGTGTGGCACACCCTTAGGCCCCGTTCCCAATATGTCGTGACGATTAATTTATCGTTGGTTTTTAGTAAGCAAAACCCGTGGACGACAGTAATCGTGTCGTCCTATATGTGAACACCTCCATTTAAATGCACAAGCACCGACACTTAAAACTACACGATTATTTGTTGTCACGACATAGTGGGTACGGGGCCTTAGGATGGGTATTAAATTAGTAGCGTAGTAGTATTTAACATAACAATTGAAATACAAAACAAATGAATGTTTTCGTTCCGTGTTTAATAAGCACAACCTCAACATAAAACACCACACGCTGTATTTACTTATGTTGCGGCCCGTAAATGTAGTCAAGATAACTGCGTTTTATGAGCTTTCTAATATAAAATACTACCAAAGACAAAGCAAAGAGCAACCACCATCTAAACAAACATATTAGGAGGTTATCTTTGCGAGGCTGGGTCCAGGGCTTGATTCAGGAAACAGTACTCCTGAACTAGGTCCGCATATGAAAGAAGTTCCTCTCTCTGGAGCCCTGACCTCTGGCAGTATGGAACTTGTTTCTGTAGCTAATGGGCTACTATTTTTTATTTAGACATCATCATCGTCATCATCAGCCTATTAATGTTCCCACTGCTGGGACACAGGTCTCCTCTCTATGAGAGGGAATGGGCTATAATCCACCACGCGGGCCCAGTGCGGATTGGTAGATGTCACATGTCAAGAACATCATGTCATGTGTGTGTGCGTGTGTGTGTGTTGTCATGTCATCTATACATATAATAAATCTGTAGAAAAGTCATTTTTGTACATTGAAGAAATTGAAACAAAAAATAGCCAGCGTGTGAAAAGATAAGTAACAGAACCCATTTCCATCATTTTTGAAATTTTTGTCTGTTTGTCTGTTTGTCTGTTTGTTTGTGCGCACATCACGTAAAATCTACGAATTCAATGCTGACAATGTTTATATACAAAAATTATACGCAACTTGAGGTTTAACTTAGTTTTTGTTTCATCGAAATCGGTTCACTCTATCAATAGATATGATTAATTTAGTGAGTTCAGCATAATATACTTTAGCAGTTTAACATTTTGGTCCATAGATGGCGTTGGTCATTTCACTCCATTTTCTGAATCGAATGACCCTCGCCCGTGTCAGTAGCCTCAAGATTGTTTTTTTTACCGACGAAACAAAAAGAAGGAAGTTCTCAATTCGACGCGTATTTTTTTTTTTATATGACCACGGATAACTTTTACAGAGAAGTCCGTACATGGTCCTTTTTTTGTGAAAAGCGTAGGTACATCTCAAAGTTGATCCCATTTATAATTGAAAAATCGTGTTTGGACTAATTTCTTGCACCTTTGATGAGAACTTTATGACTGTCATCGAGTGTCTAAGGATGAAGACTGCAGCGTTTTAAAAACGCTACATTTTTGAATATCACCTTTTTTTATGGTGATTGTCATGCAACCTGTTTTCGGAAGCTTTTAGTCGAAATTTTTCTTTAAGTACTGAATCTTTTTAAGTTAGGAATTTGTTTTTGTTCGAGAAAAAAGTGAAGATTTTCTTTGTGTCAGTTGGATGTGGATTGTTGCCCGTGACGATGTATTGCTGAATTTTTTTTGGTTGAAATCACTTTTTTAAAAAATGTGAATCATTTTGAATTTAAAGGCGACAACGTTGGTTAAAAACATCATATGTGAAATCTTCTGTTTTTTGCTGCTTTCTTTTCGCCAGAATGGCGTGATCTGAAAATTTTCTTATGGATCGGTAAGTTTTTACAATAGTTTTTTCTGCAAATTTGTTTAATGTTCAGTCCGTATTTTTGGTCTCATGCCGCCTGTTTTTCTTATCTACGTTGGGCAGGAGGCGCTGAGTACGGCATCACCCACAACTTTATGAGCTAGCAGTCGGGAGCAACGCTCCACCGCGACCCCGGTGTGGTCGTGTGCAGCCTTTCCGGTTCCTGAATTGTGTCAGGCTCTTGAGCCGGCAAATATGACCAAGCGCCAGATGATCGGAGGCCTGGTCCTGTTTTGACCGAGGTTACCAGCACGGTGCTCCGCGGCAGACCTGCAGCGCGTCTCGCCATCCCGACAGGATCAAACTGAGGATTCCCAAATTTACCGTCTTATTTATCTCTTTCAATGTTTTAATTGTTATTTTTATGTAAGGCTCAGTAATACAACCCCTACACAGGGTATGTGCGAGTATTTAGGCATTTAGCATCACTATCTTTTTCTTTCCGAGGCGTGTTAATTAGCATTGGCCAATTAGTTAATTACCGCTAGGTTCGTTTAAATATTTTCCTCTGAATTTCAGGATTTTGGTTTTTCCTCAGTAAAATAAATAACTATTGATTCGTACATTCTCTGGATAATCTGACATAATTGTAACCTAACTGAGTTTTTTTTTGTGTGTGCGACCTATTTTTATATAATTCAAAACTTGATACTTTGGATAACCGGGCACAATCGCACCCTAACTGTATTTTTTATTTTTTTTTACAATTTGACCATTATCAAAATTATACGTTTTAAATAGGGGAAAGTTGTTTTTTTCAAGAATCCCGCTATATATGGCGCCCGAACTAATAAAGTAAGTATTTTTCTTGTCCATACTTCTTGTTATTTAAATCTACATCACATAATTATTTTTTTTTTGCAATTTCGAGGGTGGTAGCTCACTCCAAGTGAGCTAATAATTTCTTCCACTGTGTGAGCTAATTCGTTCTCTGTTTATTCCTATTGTTGGTTTCAGGTCTTTAACGTGATTACCCAAGTGACCAGTTTAAGAGTTTCCTAGAGCCTGGACTGTTCCCATGGTGGTACATCACGAGCCCTGAACTACAGATACGATCACGAAGAACTGGCAGGGTACTGTTCTTTGTTTGCTTGTGTGAGTTGTAATTATTCATCACATATATAAAATAGTTTTGTGAACTATAAAACACACAACCCTCTTTTATTTCTCACCCAACAAATACATAATTTACCTGATTATTATCCCCTGTGTTTAATTTGTTTTCCTTTAGCTAGCGGTTGTTAGAACCCGTAGTGCATGAGTGTGTTGTTTGAACTTATAGGCGTCGTGTTGCAAAGGTAAGCTCCGTATGCACGGTTGATGTCTGTTCTTAGTGGTGTCTTTTGTTTCCTAGCTTGGCAATTCCGGTCACGGCAGGTCGCTGCGTGTCTAGTTTCTTTATTGTGTTGAGGTCCAGCTGTACTTGGGGTGCCTATTTTTTTTGCTTAGGATCAAATCGACTTTTAATTCACAGCCGTCGTACTTATTCTAGTTTTATGCACGTGTTTGCCTAGGGTTGTATTAGTTTTATTTACATCATGTTGGAAGAAGGAAATTCCATTGGTGAGACTCCGCATCGTGATAGTCCTATCATCTCTCGACCGCCACCTCCTATTCCACCTAGAGTCTCTCGTGGTTCCAGCCAGTCTATTCTGCCTTCACCAATCAGATCCGATGATGGTCCACCGTTCGTCAAGCAGTTCTCACTGTCAAAATGGAAAATTTCTTTTGATGGCAACACTTGTGTACGCGATTTTTTTTCTAGTTTGGAAGAATGCAGGGAGGCTGACAATCTAACGGATAGTTATCTCGTTAGGCGTTTTCACGAGGTTTTGTCTGGTATCGCTTTGCAATACTATAGGTCCATCCGTCGACCCGGTCTGACGTTTGTAGAGATCAGACATGCTTTCCTTAAAACATTCGGGTCAGCCGATTTTGAATTCAGGACTGGACAAGAGGTCCGTAATCTTAGGCAGAGACCTGAGCAGTCTGTGAAGGAATTTGTTATTCGAGTGACGTACCTTAATGCCAAACTCGTCAAACCCATTGAGGAATCAGAGTTGGTTGATATTATTACACACAATATGTTACCTAAATACACCCCCTGTTTGTCTATACAGAGGTTTCCTGATTTAAATTGTCTGATTGAGGCCGCTTCGCATTTTGAATCTTTTATTAAAACTTCAAAAGCAGTCGCTAGTCTGGATAGTACTGTTTACCCGACATCTATTTCTGGACACGCTTCCCAGTCTCCAAAACCTCGCCTGAACAAACCCCACCAAAGTGAAAGTAAGGTTCAGAGTTGTCCAACCTGCAGTCTGTCTCAACCACACTGTCTTAAGTGTAACAACCCCGGACACTCTTACCGTTCTTGCCCGGAGGTCACTGGCATGTTATGTTTTAAATGTCGCACTCCAGGTTTTATAACACGCGATTGTCCTAAGTGTAATCCAAAAAATGCATAAGTCACCGACGGCACGTTTTTTACCGTACAGTGTCACCGGTGATATCTACTGATTTGTCTGATAATCGACCGTTTATTGAAATTTTATTGTGTAACCAGGTTGTTAAGGCTTTACTTGACTCTGGAGCACAGATGTCGCTTATTAGTGATAGTTTAATACAGAAATTTTGGTCTTTCTTTGAACGCGAGTGATGCTTGTCCTCGTGTAATTTCGGCTAATAATTCGCCTATCGATATTCTGGGTACTGTTTATCTCCCAGTTAAGTTTAACGGTACAACTTTTATCCATGAGTTTTTAGTGGCAAGTTCTATGTCGTCCTCCGTGATATTAGGTATTGAATTTTGGAATAAGTTTGGTTTAACGTCCGTCTTTAGTCAAGCTTTTGATAAAAATATTAGTGGTAATATGTACCTCCCGTCTGTTCAGCACTCACCTCCACAATTTTCCTCTGTTAGCGAGGTTCGATACGTTCATCCACGCAACGTATTATCACTGGATCAAGAGATGAATCTTCAGCAAGTCATTAATGAGTTTGAAGACATCTCTTCTGAAAAAATAGGCCTGGGAAAAACATCTTGGCTGTCCCATAAAATCAATACAACGGGACCTCCTATCCGCCAAAGATATTATCCTTTATCTCCAGTTAAATTAAAAATTCTCAACGAGGAGATTGATAAAATGCTAGACTTGGGTGTTATTCGTCCCTCTCGTTCCCCATGGGCTAGTCCAGTGGTTATGGTTACAAAAAGTGATGGTTCGGTGCGTTTTTGTGTTGACAGTAGGAAGCTTAATAGTGTGACCATTAGAGATTCGTACCCGCTCCCGCGCATTCATGATATTCTTGATAACCTTCGAGGCGCTAGATACATAAGCTCTCTTGATTTTAGGAGTGCATTTTGGCAGATCCCGCTCGCTGATAGAGAGAGTTGTGAGAAAACCGCTTTTATTGTTCCTCAACGAGGTCTCTTCGAATTTGTTAGGATGCCATTTGGTCTTACAAATGCTGCTTCTGAGATGCAGCGTCTTACTGATATGATTGTCAATTTTGAATTTACTTCTACCAGCGACGACTGCGTTTTCGGGTATGTTGACGATTTGATTCTAGTTTCCAAGGACTTTAATAGTCACCTGGCGCTTCTCAGGAAAGTTCTAGCTCGTCTTAAGAAGGCTGGTTTATCCATCAATCTAAAAAAGTGCGTGTTCTGTAAGAGCGAATTAAAATACTTAGGGTATATTGTAAATGAGAAGGGTCTTCAAACCGATCCCGGTAAACTCGAAGCTATTAGGGATTATCCTACTCCTACTACTGCTAAGTCCCTACGCGGTTTCATTGGAATGTGTTCCTATTACAGGCGTTTTGTGAATGGTTTTTCTACCATAATAGCTCCGCTTACTGCGTTAATTGGTAAGAGAAAAGGTCGTGATCCAATAAGTTGGGACGACGCGGCTGAACGAGCTTTTGTAAAATTAAAAGAAGCTCTGATCGATACCCCTGTTATGGCATGTCCTGATTTCTCGAAACCGTTCATCTTGCAGTGTGATGCGTCTGCTGTTGGTCATGGTTCAGTTTTAACACAAAAGATTGATGATGTAGAGCATCCAATCGCTTATTATTCGCGCCTATTTTCCAAAACTGAACGTAATTATAGCACTACAGAGCGCGAACTTTTGTCAGTTCTAGATTCTATTAAACATTTTCGGTGCTATTTGGATGGGTTCAAGTTCTCTGTCATAACTGACCATATGGCCCTTAAATGGCTTCTCACTTTGAACAACCCCTCAGGTCGTTTAGCTCGTTGGGCTACTATGATCTCCCAATATACGTTCGATATCATACACCGCAAGGGTACACAACATATAGTACCAGATGCCCTTTCTAGATTATATGCAAGTCCTGTGTCGTTTGATCAGGGTCCAGAACATACTAACGACCGATGGTACAAGAAGGTATTTTTAGGTGCCCGTGATACACCACAAATGTTTCCAGCTTACGCAATACATAACGGTGTCTTACTAAGACGTATGCCTGTTACCAGTCCCTTGTCTTCCGACCCATGGCGTGTTGTTTTGCCAGCTGAAAAGGTTACTTCTGCGATTTGGGAAGCACATAATAGTTTTCCTTCAATACATCCAGGTGTATCCAAGTCGTACCTAAAACTTAAGGAAACTTTTTATTGGCCTAACATGTACCGTGACGTCGTTAGCACTTTAAGACAATGTGAGGTTTGTAAAGCTTATAAGATCGCGAACACGCAACCTCGCGGACAGATTTGCTACCCTAAGCAAGTGTCCATGCCCTTGCAGATGATTTCGATTGATGTGATTGGACCGTTGCCCATCGCTTTTTACGGTTATAGGTACATCATCTCTATGGTCGATGTTTTTTCGAAGTATGTGTGGCTTGTTCCTCTTAAGAGAGTAGACGCTTTTTCTATTATTAAAGCTTTAGAGTCCGAAATTTTCTTTAACTTCGGCGTTACTCGTTCTATTTTATGCGATAACGCTACTGTTTTTCGCAGTAGTCAGTTTCTAAATTTCCTCAGATCGTTCCATATTGAATCCCCTACATTTACACCTTATTATACACCCCAAGCGAATACTGTTGAGCGCTATAACCAAAGTGTAGTGACATGCTTAGGGATTTTAGTTGGTGAAAACCAAAGATGTTGGGCTAAGATGTTGCCTAAAGTAAAGCTCTATCTTAAGGCCGTCTACGCCAAGCAAAGTAGGTATTTAACGCTACCACCCTTTACGCGAAACGAGTCGTGCACACGCGTCACCGACTTGAACCCAAAGCTGAGCGAAGTGTCACAGTATAGGTAAGCGTGTCGTGTAGGCAGTAGGTCAACTTATTTTATTAAATTGTCAGCTTGATGTATTATAAAAGGTAGTAATTGCGAAAAGCTAACATTTAAATGTAATAAATTAATTTGAATAGATATTGTAAATGCAAATTGCTGCAAGTCGTAATTTATTCAATTATTTGTGTACCAGACGGGTGGACTCGTGTTTGGAAATTCAAAAACTATAACGGAACCAAATCTGAGCCACTAACCGCCCTGTACCGAAAGTTCCGGGTGTAAACGTTAGCTTCGTGGAACGGAGAGGTGGGTTTGGAAAATACTGCACTATTATTGTAGATGGAGAAGAAAGGAAACACTATTTGACTATGGTAAGACACTACAAGCAGACAATACTGGAAAAACTGAGCTGAAACTATAATCGGAAAGAACTGTTAACTATTCGGATATCGAAACGAAACTGACTGCTTGAATATCGTAAACAAAACTGACTGTTTCAATGTCGAAAACAAAACTTACTATGCGGTGCGCGCTGTGCTTTCATACCTACTATTAGCAGACACACAAAAAATATTCGCGAATCCTCTAGCGGTGTGTTGTGTAGTATTTGTTCGCTAGACAATCTTTTAATTCATACAAAAAGCATGAACAAAAAATACAAAGGAAACTATAAGCAAAAGGATAATAAATAACTCGAACGGAAGAAGAAAGTAGGTACTTTACGCTCTCGGCGTACGGTCGAAATTAAATTAACATTCCTCGATGTTTTTTATAAGTAGTTTGCGTACGCGCACCTGTGACGAGACTATTCTCGAGGGAATTTGTACCTACTTACTTTTAAAACTAATAATAACAGAAAGTACTCGACAAAGAATCACAAACACGGCAATAGCATACTTTCTCGAACGTTCTTTCTATAGACTATATAAAAACACTGTTTGAGACACTTGTCGCGAACAATTTGACTAGGTTTCTTACATTGTTTTTATATCACGAAGAGACACATGCTTTATTTGTTGTATGTGTCACCGTGAAATTGTAAATACCGTTAGATTATAATCTATCTCGTGAGATTGTAAACTCGTTCGTTGAGGAATTCCCTCGACTGTCTATGGTCTCCATCATCAGACCAATGGCACTTACAACCCATATGGTTGCAAAGTTCTCATCAATAGAAATGAATTAAATCCAAACACAAGGTAGCTACTGTAAAACGTTGAGGAGTTCCTTTGACTATCCTTCGTCTTTACCATCAGACCCCTAAAGATGACCACAACCCATTTAGGTGTAAAGTTCTCATCAATACAAATTAATCAAGCCCAAACACCAGGTAATTATTGTGAATCGTTGAGGAGTGCCCTCGACTGTCTTCGGGTTCCATCATCAGATCGAGTCCAGACTTTCTTTAAATAGTAGTGCTCTAAAATACTCAATGAACAAAAAAAACAAACGCACTAGTCGCACTACGATGTTCAAAGGTTCCCCTCGATTTCTCTAAGATGTCATCATCAGATCCCAGTTTCATGGTCATGGTACTACTCTTGGAATATCTTCTTTCCAACAAAAGAAGAATTATCTAAATCGGTTCATAAACGACGAAGTTATCCTACGGTCAAATTGTGAAACCTCCTCCTTTTTTTAAGTCGGTTAAAAAAGACTGTACGGTTATAATTACACTACGTTCTTTAAATAAATCGTTCGATAAATCGACGGGACAGCCGTGCGCCAGCAAAAGGGACATAGGTCCTACCTCGTCAAGGCCTGGCGGGCGACTGAATCCACGTGCGCAAGCCGTTTTCTTATATAATAATTTATTATTAAAAGGATTAAATTGTTTTGAAAAAATCAACCACAAATAATTGTTCTATATGTTATTAACTTTGCTTAGATATTTTTTTTGGAAGTAAAACTTTCATATTCTCCAAGTAAAATAAGAAAAACATAAAAAAATATTCGAATTAGGCTCCTGTTCGGATATTTTTTTCATCGAGTGAAGTTTTTGATATCATGTTTTGAACCACAAATTATCTTAGTAAATATAGTCAACTATAATATCTATTTTTGTTTGGCTTTAAAAAATCACTATTTCTTTGTTTACTATTGAATCAAAGTTATGTAAAATTGGGAAAATTGGGACTACCTGCCCTTAACTCATGCGACAATCTAGCCACAGGCTTCACGCCTAACTTTCTCATGTTTGGTAGAGAAGTACTAATGGATTCTAGCCGTGCTAGTAGTCAGACTCAAAGCTCTAATTTAGCGGACAGTCGGACTCGTCACGCCTCGAATTTGTCTTCACTTCGTGAGGTTTATGCGAAGGTGGCTGATAATCTTTCTTTGGCTTTCCTCCGTAACTCCCGAGCTTATAACTCCAATCGGTCGGCTATCACTCTAAATGTTGGTGACACTGTATGGAGACGTAATTTCTCCAGGTCATCTGGAGAAGATTTTTTCTCTGGGAAGCTTGCTCCACGTTTTGTTAAGTGTCGTGTTTTGCAAGTTATTTCTAGGACTACTTATTTACTACAGGACTGTGGTTCCGTACACTCTGGTAGATATCATATTAAAGATATCCTAAAGTAACTTTTTTCCCTCTATCTTTTATTTCAAATATTTTGTACGGGACTCAAGCGATTCTATCGCGCTCAGTTTAATCCTTAAAAATTGCCTATGATTACCGTTGGTTCAGTACTAACAATTAATTACAGATGGCAGTTGTCTAACTTTTGTGTTAGGACATCTTTTGTCGAGTTGTCGCTAGCATTTAGTTCCAATAATCGTACATAGATGGCGTTTTTCTAAATTTTATGCTAGTACATTGTCAAGTCGCGTCATAGCTAGTTCTATCATAAATGGCGTGTTGCACATTTTGGTAGGGCGTTGTGTTAATTAATTTCTGCACTTAATCTATCCGAAATGGTAGACTTGGACTTAATTTTCTTGTTTCTCTTGGACTTGAAATCCTCTTAGCCTTAGTCCTCCTCTGACTCTAGTTTCTGTGAACCGGAGTCCATTTGTCTCTTGTCTAAGTCTTATCTACAACTGAGACTTATCTCTGAGTTCGTGTAGTACTTGATTTGTGTATAGACCAAAGTTATACAAGTGAACTTGTGGCTTTCTTAATCTTAGAACTCAGCCATACTGGTGCATCCTTTAGTGATGTGCACGTATCGATAAAATCTATTATCGAAATTTTTTTTATCTTCGATTTGAAACTTTTCCTTAAGTTCGAATGTTACTTTATTTGACTTTAGGCTCAAGTTATATCTTTAAGCCTGGTTTTTTTCCAAAACCTCCCTTTGTCTCCCGTTCCTTGTTTGAACCGGAGTACTACTTAGTCGTTCAAGTTCTATCTTTGAACTTGAACGCTGTTTTTTGTATTCTCTAAGACTCACGTTCCTTTGTTCGAACTGTAGTTATTTGTCTTATGTCCAAGCCTTATTTTCGACTTGAATTATTTTTTTTGTCCTTGCTTGTCCGAAGTCTCTTTTATAGACTCATGATGGATTTGTCTGCTGTTGATTTTAAGGCCAAGGTGTTTCTTTGTCCGAAGCTGTTAAATTATTTTCAACCGATCACGTTTGTCAACTAGGTGTTATTTTTTATCCTAGGTTTTATTTTTTTTTTCTTTTTGCTCTTTCAGGTCTCTTTGTTGACTTTGTCGTTCTAGTTTGAAGTTAGTAGTATAATTAGGTAGCTGCTACTGCACAACTGTTAAGTTAGCTTAGTTTTACTTAGATTTAATTTTTTCCTTGTTATTTTCTTGACCGGTCAATCTTAGGTTTATTGGACACTTCGTGAGCTTGCACTGATAACGGGTAGATGAGAGACCGGTTACTCATTTATTCTGTATCTGTTGTACTCCGATGTCGTCTATGTTAGGTTTAGTTTAGGTCAACTATTAGGTATAGTGTTTTTAGGCTAGTCTAGGTTAATTTCCTCTGTTTTTTTCCTTTCTGCCGGACTTGTCTTTTTTTCTTGGAAAGGGGGTACTGCAGCGTTTTAAAAACGCTACATTTTTGAATATCACCTTTTTTTATGGTGATTGTCATGCAACCTGTTTTCGGAAGCTTTTAGTCGAAATTTTTCTTTAAGTACTGAATCTTTTTAAGTTAGGAATTTGTTTTTGTTCGAGAAAAAAGTGAAGATTTTCTTTGTGTCAGTTGGATGTGGATTGTTGCCCGTGACGATGTATTGCTGAATTTTTTTTGGTTGAAATCACTTTTTTTAAAAATGTGAATCATTTTGAATTTAAAGGCGACAACGTTGGTTAAAAACATCATATGTGAAATCTTCTGTTTTTTTGCTGCTTTCTTTTCGCCGGAATGGCGTGATCTGAAAATTTTCTTATGGATCGGTAAGTTTTTACAATAGTTTTTTCTGCAAATTTGTTTAATGTTCAGTCCGTATTTTTGGTCTCATGCCGCCTGTTTTTCTTATCTACGTTGGGCAGGAGGCGCTGAGTACGGCATCACCCACAACTTTATGAGCTAGCAGTCGGGAGCAACGCTCCACCGCGACCCCGGTGTGGTCGTGTGCAGCCTTTCCGGTTCCTGAATTGTGTCAGGCTCTTGAGCCGGCAAATATGACCAAGCGCCAGATGATCGGAGGCCTGGTCCTGTTTTGACCGAGGTTACCAGCACGGTGCTCCGCGGCAGACCTGCAGCGCGTCTCGCCATCCCAACAGGATCAAACTGAGGATTCCCAAATTTACCGTCTTATTTATCTCTTTCAATGTTTTAATTGTTATTTTTATGTAAGGCTCAGTAATACAACCCCTACACAGGGTATGTGCGAGTATTTAGGCATTTAGCATCACTATCTTTTTCTTTCCGAGGCGTGTTAATTAGCATTGGCCAATTAGTTGATTACCGCTAGGTTCGTTTAAATATTTTTCCTCTGAATTTCAGGATTTTGGTTTTTCCTCAGTAAAATAAATAACTATTGATTCGTACATTCTCTGGATAATCTGACATAATTGTAACCTAACTGAGTTTTTTTTTGTGTGTGCGACCTATTTTTATATAATTCAAAACTTGATACTTTGGATAACCGGGCACAATCGCACCCTAACTGTATTTTTTATTTTTTTTTACAATTTGACCATTATCAAAATTATACGTTTTAAATAGGGGAAAGTTGTTTTTTTCAAGAATCCCGCTATAAGACGTAAGGTTGTCAAGGCAATGGGCGGAGCACTGCCGTGTCCTCGATGCGGCGATTGGCGGCGGCGACCCCCTCGCGTCCGGCCCTGGTTCAAGCCATGGTCCGGAGCGAGACGGAATGGGACGCCGTCACCTACTTCTGCGAAGCAGTAATGCTAGAGAAGGAGGTGGCGGAACGTGAGAGGGAGAGAACCTCGCAGCGTCCCGGCCACCGCGGGAGACGCCCCGGGCGTCGGGGACCACCACGTGGCCACCGGCCACCGTAGGCGCGGGCCTGTGGACGGTGGGCTATGGGCTAGCTCGCCGTCCGTTCGTCTCATGACGACAGGCCGTGTTGACGGCGCGTACGTGTTCCACGTGCGCCTCAAAGAGAGTCAGCATTCAGCAAAAAGGAAAGGGTCCGTAAGGACCGATGCCTGCTGGGGTTGCGGGGTTTTTCGAAAGAGATACCGTGGCCCCGGAACACAAAGGGCGATGAAGGAACATGGATGGGTTTTAGTCAGTAAAAGTCTGACACTCCGTCCTGCTCCGCCCAGAGCGGGAAGAGTCATTTGATGATTTCCCATCCGAAAAAAAAGGCTGTCGAGGCAAGCCCTTTTTTGGAAAAACATAAGTAGATTATTTTAGCGATTAATGCAAATATATCGAAGAAATTAAATTGTTACCCACTTGGATCAATATCTACTAATATTATAAAGCTGAAGAGTTTATTTGGTTGGTTGAACGCGCTAATTACAGGAACTACTGGTTCGAATTAAAAAAAAACTTTTAGTGTTGAATAGTTATCGAGGACGGCTAAGTATAAGTTATCTAACATCACGCTATAATTAAAAGGAGCGGAGCATCAATGATAAATGTTGCAAAAAAAAATGAAATTTTATTTCTTTTGAGAGCTTCCTTTGCGGGCGCTGCATAAACGGTTAAAGTTACGCAACAAACAATCATGTATTAGAGAATTGTTAGTTTTAAAACGTTCTAAAAAAAATCGCGATAGCATTGTCTATCTTTTAAGGTTGACTCACACTCTCTCTCTAACCCTCTCTCTCTCATGTGACGCAGACGAAGTTGCACGGGTCAGCTAGTTTAGACATAATTGTTTTTAAATGCTTTTGTTAAAAATAAAACAAGAATGAATAATTAAGACACTATAACCAAAAAAGCTGATTTTGACCTAAGAATTATGTTTTATTTAATTTTTAAATCTGAGCAAACAGGTATACTTTACCAGTTACTTCTAATTTTCACCACGTACTTACTTACAACTTCTTGCTATTTTTATGAGGATTAAGGAGAAACCATTTTTTATAAAATCTCGGTTATTTAAACATTATAATCCGGTTTTGAGATTCTTTGGTTTTAATTAAAGTCGACCGGCCATCAAAACGGGGATCTTCGGGAAAAAAATAATGAGTCTCGGAAAAAAGTAGGTAAACATTGCTTATCCGCTTTGGCCCTAGTAGCTATAAATTGAAGTTTCAAACTGAGGCTAGAATGTCAGTAAATTTGAATATAGAAATCAGTAATACATCATTTATATTGTTAAAGTATCTATTAAATACTATAAACAGCCTTAAATAAATATGAAAACAAAATATTTACAAGAAAAGGAATCAATCAAAAATATCGATATATCAATATTGTATTTATATAAATATTTAAATTTTCTTTAACAAGAAGTTAGTTTTTAGACATTATTTTGTACCCTATCACTATGTTGTCCTATTAAACCCAAAGGTTGACTGGTAGAGAATGCCTTGTAGCATTAAGTCCGCCTATGTACCACTATTGTACATGAAGTTTAATTAAATAAATAAAATAAATAAATTAAGACTAAAATTAAGTACCCACATATATATGAATACAACGACGACAATAGGACACTTACGTGTCAAAGTACTCCTGCGCATCGCTGTAAAACAGTTATTCAATAAATGGAAGACTTAAGCTGAAGTTTGGTACCACAGTCCAGTGGAAAGGAACGCAACGCAAGGCACTGAAATGCTTCGTTCATCATCAGCCACAGAAACAGTCCACTGCTGGAAATTAGGCCTGTCCCAGGCGTGCTCACCTCCTCGCCTGGTCCTATGCTTCTCGCATCTAATTTCCAAAGTCTCCAACAGGATGGGAACTTAATAGAAATTATTATTAAGGTTCCTTCGCAATAATGGAACAGAATTCTCCTTTATTTATTTCCACACTCATTTTTGTTACATTTTTGTTGATTTATTTATCATTTAAAAACATCACGAAGCCGTCAACCAAGCATTCTGTACATCAAACTAAGTTACTCTACGCAATAATAATTGCTGGGAAACGATTTTTTTTATGGGATGATAAATCACGTTTTACGTTAAAACTCAATGTAACGCACTCAAAACATTGTGCTAATAAACGCATTTAATACTAAATAGGTTATGGAGCTATTTAAAGTAAAGTTATGACCTTAAAAACCAGTAGGGATTTGAAAAAAATCTTGTGAAAAAGTTGGAACTTTGACCTTCAATATTAAATCCGGAACTTGTAGTTCCAGTCCAGAACAAAAAAATGATTGCAATGACGGGGAGAACAAGTGCCTTTCAGCTTCCATATGGGTCTATTTACACGCTTTATAGTCAATTTCTTACTGTTTGGTGTCGGACGTAAAGAATAGCACCATCCCATATCTTCCCGTGGGTGTCGTAAGAGGCGACTAAGGGACTTACCAGAGAATGGGCAGCAGCGTTATCTGTGCTTTTGTAACAACCGTACTGCGATCGCCAACCCGCCTGCCAAGCGTGGCGATTATGGCAAAACCCCCTTTGGGGGAGCCTATGTCCAGCAGTGGACGTCTTTCGGCTGAAATGATGATGATGATGAATGATAGTCAATTTCTTTATAAAATAATATTACGACAAAAATAGTGGCCCACGGTATCGGAAACTGGGTCCAAGCTACCGAGGTCAGTGCTCCAGAGATAGGAACCTCCTAACAATACGAGCCATGTCCAGGAGTACCATAGTTTCTAAAAAGACTAGAATTGGCAATGATTATAACAAAAAATATCTTAAGAATGCTAAACGTAATGGTAACGCCACAAATTAAAAGGTAACGCAGGTAAAGAATTCCGATAACACGCATTGTTCTAATTACCAAGCTGTGAAACGGGTGTTAAACTAAATATTTGCTAATTACGGTTAGTAAAAAAATAAATAACTTTCTTTTGAACGCCATTAAAGAGATTAGCTGCCTATTGTTTTGCTAAAAAGATTAAAGGAATTAACCGACAGAGTATTAGGAGGTTTATTTGTCACGTAGCAGTCACTTTCGTCGTAGTTCTTTAAGTTGTACAAGATTAGATGTTTAATTATTTCTGTGTATTCTATAGTTTGTCTTTTTCAACGCTTTTTTTTTTCTTTCGAGAAATGAAAACATATACAGACATAATCATTTTGAGCCTACGTTTATGCGTTATTTGCGTAGCACGTCGTAGGCTGTCGTAGCATGGCGTAGCAGAATCGCTCCGATTTATGAATTTATGTTTATTTCATTATTATATATTTTTGAAGGTAAGAATCATTTGAAAAACGAAAAAATAATATACCGATATAGTGTGGACTCAGCAATCATTGTGCCCACAGTCATGTCACCTGAAGAGGCTCTCGTTAGGCAGTTGTACGGGAGCCTGATTCAGAAAACGGTACATCTTGACACAGCGCACATTGTTGTGAGGTTTCTCTTGTTTTAGCCCTTATGAACGCCAGTAGCTTGGGCCCGTGTCTGATACTGGTGCACGGTGGACTAATTTTCTTTTGTACTTTAAATGTTTTTAAATTGAAATATGTATTTAAAAATACAGTTTATCTACACCCATGCTTTAAATCCTCTCTCCATCTCTCTCTAATATAAAAGTATCTGAAACAGTTAGCTTATTGCCAACATTAAAACAGCCAGTGTCATAATAACTACTAAATGTTGTACTAAATTTCATTATGCAACTCGTTTTAAAAAAAGAACATTGTCTAGCACGTGCGATTCACTACCACAGCGCCGTAATTTAAAAAAAAAACTCATAGGTTCATTCGAATTCACGTCGTATCCCGCCATTTTTGTTCGATATTTGGATATTAGTATTGCATTATGTACAATACTTTGTTGATTTGTAAACAACAAAGTACAGGTCTCCCAGTGATACAAGCTTTGTGAATTTTAATAATTGTACAATCCAAAATGTAAATACATGGTATTAAATACTCAGCAATTAAACTTTCCATGAATTAACATAGACTCATCATAGACTTCTTACAACACTACAACACCCTATGGTTTCAGAACCTTTTATGGAGGATTCATATCATGGATGTAGATAGTCTTGTATGCAACTGTACATAATTAAGTATTAAAACACTCATATTATGTGACACTATTATCACACCCGGCTTCGCCTCGTGTGATAAACCCACATTCGTGTTTTAATACCCCTCATTACACAATAGTTGCATAAATAACTATTATAAAATCTTGGAAATTAAATCATTATAATCCGGTTTTGTGGTCGCTCACAACGAGCCTCATCAGAAGGTAAAAAAAAAAGGCAATGGATAGGGCTATGCTCGGAGTTACCTTTCACGATCAAATCAGAAATGAAGACATCCGCAAGAGATCCAAGGTTACCGACGCAGCCCGAAGAATTGGCAAACTTAAGTGGCAGTGGGCAGGGCACATTGATCGCAGAACGGATGGCTGATGGGGCTGAAAAGTTCTGGAGTGGCGACCGCGAACCGGAAGACATTGCGTTGGAAGGTCTCCCACTAGGTTGACCGATGACCTAGTGAAGGTTGCGGGAATCCGCTGGATGTGAGTGGCACGGGACCGGTCAATGTGGCGACTCTTGGGGGAGGCCTATGTCCAGCAATGGACGTCTTTCGGCTGAAATTATGATGATGATGATGATCTGGTTTTGGGAATTCATTTGTTTTAACTAGCCGTGAAAGTATTCGTCGAAGAAATTTGATGAAACGTATGTGTCTAAATGCTACAACAAGCTATTACGCTACAACTGACTGCAAGACTACAAGCAAGACTACAAGCTGACTGTAAGACTGCAACTGAAATGCAAGTTTAGGCTTAGTTTAGGCACCAGTCTCCCACAAATAAACATAGTGATCTTTTTCAATCAATTTACATGTGTTAGTTTATAAGTATTATTTGTGGAAGAAAAATAAACATTTATTATTATTTTTATTTAACTAGTCACTAGCATTGGTCAAAACTAGAATTGGCAATCATTATAATTATTTAGAAGGACTTAAGGAATGCTTTAACTAAACCCAAGTAGGTAAAGTACCCCCTAATTAAAAGGTAAAGAATTCCGATAACATGCATTGTTCTAATTAGCAAGCCGTGAAACGGGTGTTGAACTGAATATTCGCCAAATACGATTGGTAGAACAATTAATATTAACTCCATTATAAGATTAGCTGTCTATTGTTTTGCTTAAAAGATCATAGGGATTAACCGGCAGAGGATTAGGAGATTTATTTGTCACTCCGTAGTCATTTTCGTCGTAGTACTTAAAGTTGTACAAGATTAAATGAATTATGATTTCTGTGTATTCGTCTGTTTCTAATGCAAGATATATGTGTATGTCAGATATTCTCTTTTTGAAGGTCTGCTGGCAGAAAGTTCGTAAGGAATACACAGTACCCAATGGGTGTTAAACTACCCTTAAAGCGACTACAGGAGCCAAATTAGAAACTCTATTTGTGGTGGTTCAAACTTCGTTTGAAATACTGTTAAAAATAAAGTTCTGATCAGCTTGCACTACAGAGTGGTTGTTACGTCAGTCACAGCGGGCCGAATAGTACGAAATGAGTAGTTTTTTGCGATTTACAAAAATTATGCACTATCATGCTAATATGTTGCTTGTAGAATTATTTGCCAAAAAATCAGAATGATCGCATGTATTTTAGTATTGTTTTAGAGATAAGTTCGTGGTATTTTTTTTTGAGTAAAATTAATTGTATTACGTTTTCAAAACACTATCATACAAGCATACATCCTGAAGAATATCATATATTTTTCTGTTTTTTTTTTATTTTTTATTGCAGTGAATCATATGCTTGTTTGCATTATAAAACTCGCAGTCCCCTTAACGAAGTCGAATGGCGCTTACTCTCCCGTCCCGTTTTTGTTCTAGAATCTAGAATCTAGACGACCATACCTGGGACACCTTTAAGTTATGGAGACATAACTAGGGGTCAAAGTTCCAACGTTTTCACATTTTTTATTTGTTTTAAATTTTAAATGTTATAACTTGACTTTAAATACCTTCACCTCCACGACCCCCATACTATTCAATACATACATATAGTATGTATGTATTGAATAATATCCATCAATGTAGGTACAAAGTTTTGAGTGCGTTACATTCAGCTCTAGCATAAACGTGAATTGTCAACTCAAAAAAAAGTTTTAAACCAGCAAATTTTTTTGCGTACAGTTATTTTGATGAACAGAATCCTTGGCTTCGTGAAGGGTCCATTTACACCCTGTATGTACTCAAATATCAAAATGTAATTTTCCTGTGTTGTCTACTGTGTGTTCATAAATAGTCAAATATAATGAGCATCACATGCAAAACGAAAATATATACCGTGTTCATGGCGTAGCCGGTCGTAGCCGCGCCGCCGCCGCCGTAGGCTCTCGTAACGCGTCGTAGCATATTCGCTAACTAATGTTATTTACGGTTTGATAATAAATTTTTCTATTACTGAATTTTCTGTCGTTTTTATTACTCAATTACAATCAATTCATTGTTTAATTACTCAGGATTAACCAGCAATTAACATAATACCAGCATAATTATCATTATTTCTTATTGATTCAGTTACGGTACAGCCGTGGGTTGCAAAAGAGTAACGCCGTAAGAATGAGTTACACAAATCAATTATTTGTTATTTATTTAATAAAGGAAACTTTATAAAAGTTTTAAAAACAAGGTTTACTAGTGCCGACACTTAACTTTCACTTATTTGACTTACAGAGTAACTAACAATAATATTATAAGTCGAGCTACACGATAACTGACAAATACTTGCACTGACTGGACAGGTCCACTCAAATCTGTGTGGTTCTTTCTTCAAAAGACCATCTCAGAAATCGGCATAGTCCTCATGTGAATTGAGCAAGATTATGTCTGGACTTCAAAAGAGACTATGACCTCTGAGTTTGTTTCGGCTGTTTCTTCTCAGAGTAGTCAGGTAGGAAACACCGGCCCCATTTAGTTTTTTTTTTTTTTTTGCTGTTATTTTATTTTATATTTTCAATATCTTCAGTATGTAGTTAATATTTACATAATTAATTAAAAACTAAGTATTAAATAATCTAACAACAAACTATAAAAGGGCATTAAAAATTTAGTTTTAATTATTTATTCATTAGTTTTACGAAATCATAACAGCAAAACAACCCAGCAACACATTTGAGCCGCCAAAGCTTTACAAGCTGCTCGAAAATGATTACTATTAACAGCTACGTCTTATCATTTCAAGTTATAAACTTATTAGATGCCATTTTAAATCCTATTGTATTTATCATGAAAATACCCAAAACTAGCTCTAACAATAAAAGTCGTGGAACAACAGATAATTCCAGGTCGACCAATAGCGGAGCTTTTACAGGTTGACCCCTCCCCTTTTTGTAGCATCCCTGCGTACGCGCAGGTACCTTATATAAACTCGAGTCCAAAAAAAAATCACTCATTACTTCGTTTGTGGCTAATTAGTGCAGTTCTAGTGAAGTTCGGGAGTTAACATTTTAATATTTATTTGAATCAACAGTTATAGTTTTCGTTACAAAAATGGTGAACAAGAAGGTATGGTTAGCTAAATACATATAATAAAAAAAGTAAAAACCTACGATTTGTACTTAATTATGTTAGTTTTTTTATAACATATATAAGATTGTGATTTTTAATTATTTATGTGGTATTTCAGAATCAAACATCTTCAGAATCTGATGCCCCCCCCCCACTGAGGCGTCGAGGCAGACCTGCTGGCAAAAACCGTGTTCCCCTTTCAAAGGTTTGTTTTTAAATAAAATAATTCACATTTTACACTCTTGCGAAACATATTTGTGAAAAGTTTATTATACATATTGTTTTTCTTTGGTTACAGGAAGAGCGGCGCGCACGCAATGCCCAGTATGAAAGAGAACGTCGGAATGAAACTGCAGAAGTAATGTCACAATTAATTGAAGCTGCTAATTGCGATCCTGACGTAAGTTATTATCATTTCTACTTACAAAATTTTGCTCTTTACATGATTTATAAAACAATGTAACATTTTTATTTTGTTTACAGATTTCAAATTCTGAACTTCTGGCGACGGTGATCAATCGCATTCAAAGAGCGTCGAGAAACAAATCTGAGGACATCACAGAATTAGAACGCATCAATAATAACTTGGAAGCACAAAGTACGTATTTATTGATTTAATTATAAAGTTGTTATTTGCTTGCATAGTTTTCAAATTAATAATCATTTGTTTTTTATTATTTTCAGTTGCTTCAATACAGGATCGATTGGGACTGGACGATGCAGCTTTAGAACTTTTAGTCGGTGAAGATACTGTAAGTTTCTACTTTATTTTGTTACTCTTTATTTGTATATTTTAACACTTTCTATCTTATTAACTTGAGTATTCTTTATTTGTTATCCAGGACACGCAAACAGCTGGGCCACATTCAAGTTCTAAAAGAAGGATCAACAAAACACGCGACAGCGAAAACGACAACTCGAGAAAACAGGTGCGTCACATATTAATATATATCTACATTATCAGCTTTCATGAACTACACTTTTGTATTATTATTTAATTAATTAATGTTTCTGTTCCAGAGAAAAAAACGCAAGCGGTCAGAGCGGCTAAGTTCCGAAAGTATCCAACAAGAAAAGCGCATAAAAACCCGATCAGAAACATGCTCCGTAGACTCCGGCATCGAGATCAGAGGAGACTCCGTATCACCACTCGCGGTGTGTGTACAAGATCAAAACAACACGCAGTATTTAGTACAGACGGAACAACAGCAGCTCAAAGTGGAATTATCCGAAGAACAGTGCCACGGCAAATCTCAAGTACATATGGAACTACAAACAGAATTATACAATCAGATCTATAATTCTAAACCCCAATGCTCTCCTGAGTTAATAAGCGAGATTGTAGCCAGTTTATCGGCAGAGTCACAATCGCATCCTGCGATAGGGACTCTAATTCGATCCATGATCAAGGTGCCATCCATCGTACCGCCACAGCAAGTGCCTCCAGGTAGTCAAGAAGTAAAGCAGACGGAGCTGACAAGTCAACAAAATGTTAAGCTTCCCTGTGACTTTAACATTTTGAACGAATGTGATTTTCTTAAGCAAGAAAGCGATGAAGATCTAACTTTGGATTTTTTGAGTGAGTGAATTTTGTTGCTAATTTTGTTAGCCGTGTGGTATCCGGCAGAGTAGAATAGAACCAACCCATTATACTCACGGGTGTCGTCTAAGGCGATTAATGTCTGAGGCAGAACACCTTGCGCCTCCGTAGACCAGAGAATGGGCAGCAGCGTTTTCTGTTAGTCTTTTATCACTGCGATCTCCAATCCGCCTGCCATGCGTGGAGATTACGTCAAATTCCTCCCATCATGGGAGAGGCTTATGTCCAGCAGTGGACGTTATGGGCTGTTGTAGTAGTAGTAGTGAGTTTTTGTTGTCTGCCATATTTTTACCCGACTACGGCGAACCCAAAAGGAAGGGTTATGAATTTAGCAGTATATGTATGTATATTTGTTGTTCCACACATCTCGACATAATTGTAGTATGTACTTATTATGCTGGAGCGAAGCTGCGAGCTAGAAAATTTCGGTATTAAATTTATCTCTTCTCTTTTCAGCCGATCCCGAGACAGGATTGCTGGCTGACTGGATCAGTTGAATTGATAGATATCAGTTAATTCTGGGATGACTCACAGGTGCCACCGAGAGGTTCCCCAGCTGAGGACATTGTAATCTGGGTGATGAAGAGTTTTCACTGTGGTTTTCCGTAGTGGTCTTATTCCTCAATGCAACCACTACGAAATATTATTGTTAAAAATAAATATGACTGAATGACCCATTTTTAGTATATTTTATGGGGAGTTTCACTTATTACATACATTTTCTTTGTAAAATATGTATCAAATTGTAATTAAGTATATATTTTTTTAGTTGTTCATTTAGAATTTCTTTGATTATAATTGTATTCAGACAATTTTTTTCTAAATTTCAAATTAATATTATTGTATTTTTTTTATAATTAACTGTAACTTGTCTTAAATTTTAATTATTGTCATGATTAATATTAATCAAATCAATGTATTCAGTTTCTTTTAGCACATTTTGTCAATTTTGTCTTGTATTTTTTTAATACAACTAATCTTGTGATATAAGTTACTCTTTCAAGTCTTATCAATTAAATATACAATCAGTAAACATGTACCATTGTTTTTAATTGATTCCAATTCAGTACCTATACACTTGTAAAATAAAATCAGACCTGCTTTTGCACAAAAGCTCATTGGATTGGGCTAGGTTCTTGAATTGAGACATTAAAAAAAAACAGACGCATTGATAATCCTCTTTGTGGAAGTCGGTTAAAAAGAAGCCAAAACTAATCTAAATATTAGGCATTTAAGTAAGCTCTACTTTCGTAGTACCTACAGAATAAAGTGCTACCCAAATGAAAATATAACAGCAATAGAATTAAAAGATAAAGGGATTAGGCACTTTACATTTTTACAGCGCCCGCGGGTGTTAAAAGATTTACTTTTTACAACAGTTCACGGTTCTTGTGACCTTGTACTGTGAAACGATCGTAAAAATAACGAAAACAATAGAAACAGTTCCAGGAATATTATTTTTAATTGTTGCGAAAAACCTTTTTGGTTCGGCAGAAATGGTTTATGGTAGATTAGGTGTGTAGGTGTTCCATTGTTCGAGGTACAATAATGCAACACGAACCTACACCTACAGCATAGGGGTGCTGCATGATTCCGTACAAACTGGGTGGCTAAATCGACATCAACATGACGTGTGTACAGGCGGGGGTGTACAATAGCTACGCCGTATCAATAATTCGAGGCCTCCGTAACAGGGGCCTGACGTGCAGAGGAAAGAAATCGCAAAATATAATCCACAACTTCACATTCGTCCTTTAAGTAACAAGGAAAAAATAAAATTTGACTGATCGCAGATATTGTTGTCGATTCTGTTGTGCACAAACTAAACTTCATTTAGGCTATTGCTATCTTTTTCTCTTTAGTAAAACGAGAAAGAGACGGACGTAATTTAGAGCTGTCAAATTTAATTGTAACTAATATTTCTATACAAATGAAGGGTGCACGTAAAAACATGTCGACTAAAAACACGGTGAAGCGCAAGGCATAAACTATAGTTTGACATATCTAACTTAGTTCATAGCTATAGCCGTCCTTTTCTCGCTCTGCGGTTAGTAAAAGATAGCAATAGCCTAAATTAAGTTTAGTTTGTGCACAACACAATCGACACCATATTATCCTGATTTAACTTATCTAGAAAACTCCGATTTCGTGAGCTTGCTTTTCAATGAAGACTTTTAGCCATACAAGACACGATCGACGATACTCAATTTTTGTTCGCTCTTACGTTCTGTAAAATCAGTGACGACGGTAATATTGCTGTTGTAATTATTTGTCATGAAAAAAATATTTCTTTATAAAAAAAAGGAAAAAGGACATTAGGGCACAGGCCCTATTATGACGCCACTCGTAGCACGCTTATGATAGCCTTCCAGAGCATTAAGTAGGTACCTACCTTCCATAGTCCTAATTTAACATATTGAGCTTATAAAACTGACATACATTTGATATGGCCATGGTTGAACGCAATGAGCACTACAAAGCTGTTTTTTTTTCTATGCTTTTATTTACCTTGCCTTGTTAGTGAGTTTGTTTTTTATTATATATTGGTTAAATCTTGCAACTAAGGTTCAAACGAGTTCCCCAACCGATTGAGTGAGACAGACATGACATAATCCTGCAGCCAGGATGGCCTCCTCACGAGTGAACTCGTCAACGGTTATTAGCACGCATGATACTTTGTATACGCGTTCAATGTTAATAAATAAACCTAATTTTCTTCTATTCATCTAGCGAAAGCTTGATTTAAAAAAAAGTTCATTATTTCGGTAAAACATAATGTGCCATGTTTCCAGCCATTTCATCCTGTTATTACCTACCTACCAAGGAAAACATTTAATTTTGTAGCGTAGTCATTAACAATCTAAATATGTAGGTAGGTATTACATAAAATCATTGGACATAACAAAAACATGCCAAGCTTAATTAGGGCAGTAAATCAACGAACTATCGAAAACAGCTGACTGAGCAAACAAAACAGCAAAACTGGCGGGAAAATATCGAGATAGCAGGAAACGTCCGATGTCCAAACAGAGGCGGAACCAAACGAAAATGAACAAAAGAATCGCAGCGTTTGCAGTGCAAGCGGCAGTCGGGCAAATAATATCTGCTTGCAATCAATAAATACCTAGAATACAGAGCTCAGTTATCTAGTTTGAACTCACAATCGTTGGTACCTACCTACCTTTAGGTAGGTATCTGTTTTCAATTGAAATGGGTAGGTAAGTAGCACACGTCATATGAACTCTGAAAGGGATCGTCACCTTATTGCCTTTCGCCTCGTGTTTCGTGAGTGACGTCGAGGCGTATTAATAGGTAGGTAGGTACGTTACAATTCCGATCAGTGTGCGTTGAAGAAGTTTGTTTGTAAGTAAAAACTAAGGGACCGGCGCGGCGCCTCCACGAGCGAGAGAATCGCGGCGATATTATCGTCCTATTGCCACGTTTTTCTATACACTCTCTTTTGGGCCAGGCGCGGATACAGGATTTCCTTTAAGGGGGTGCAATTTTTGCTAAATTCATTAAAAAAAATTATAAACTTTTGATAATAAATGGGCGTTACTTTACAGAAATCCATGATATGCAAGATACAAGGGGGCCGCCAGCTTTTGGGCTGGGTGGGGGGAGGGGGGGAGCGTAGCGAGAAATTCTTACGACACCTTGCCTGGGACAGGTTAGAATGGTTTCAAACGTTCATAAAGGAGTTACTTGGTGGAAAATTAGATAAATTCAAGAGAAAGTACTCTAAAATCGAAAAATTTAACACTTTTCCTACCGACCTACTGGAGTTACCTGGACCTCTTAAAGACAAAGTTAAGACTTATGAAAAACTAGGCTTCAAGAGCGAGCGTAGCGAGCTCGATATTTTTACAACATTGCCACAGATAATTATGCTTTAATTGCATATAGCAGGGCACACTATCTTAATTTAAGTGATTCCATTTAACGCTACATTTTATTACGTATAATAATGCCATTCTATGGCATTGTCGCGACGTCTGCCCATATATGTCAAGATTCTAGTATTAAAAGGAATCATGAGATACTAGAGTATGTTGATCTCTTCTGAGGGTGTAACCTTAGGCAGACGTAGCGAATGAGGAAAAAAATATTATGTGTAACTTGTACCTGGGTTTACTTTATCTGCTTCGCTTGTTAATTCTTTGTGGAGACAGAGCACAGAACGCAGAGCAACCAGACCTGAGCAGAGGGGCTACTTTCACCATCTGTAGATAGATATTATCGATGACACTGATACTTCGATATTTTGGGCATCTTAGATTATTGGTATTTACTGAAACCAAATGTCAAATATTAGATCTTGTTATCACACTACTCAACAGCTGAAAACCGGTATGGTTTCCGCCCCTGGAAGCTCACTTCCAAGGGCACTCATAAAAGCTTTAAGGTCAAGCATACCTTAAGAGGACGGCGGCCTCGATTAGGCCATACTCACCGCCTCAATAATCATCAACAAAGGGCTTTAAGGTCAAGCATACCTTTAGAGGACAGCGTGGTATTCTCACTGCCTCAAACATCATCAACAAATGGCTTTAAGGTCAAGCACATACCTTGGAGGACGGAGTGGTATTCTCACCGCCTCAAACATCATCAACAAATGGCTTTAAGGTCAAGCACATACCTTGGAGGACGGAGTGGTATTCTCACCGCCTCAAACATCATCAACAAATGGCGTTAAGGTCAAGCACATACCTTGGAGGACGGAGTGGTATTCTCACCGCCTCAATCATCATCAATGAAATCATACTAGTACTAATTGAGATCTCAAGAAGCTTCAGTTATATTATACAACTACAACATACAAAGTTTGCCAACCTCATTGGTTTACATATAATCATTATTCAGTATTTCAGTATTCTCAAGAACACTGGTTTCAGTGAATAACTTAATTAATCTTAAAACATTAGATACTCAGCTTTAAATCCAGAGATGGCCCGATACAAACTCAGTTTGGTAAACACGGCTTCTGACTAAACTTTAGCTTAACAAAAACAAGACAAAATACTGGTTCTTACCGCGTCGGATTGATTTGACAGGTTCGCACGTACTTCCTGCGATGTACCATCGATGTTGCCATTGTATAAAGTTATTGTTGTAATGTTAATTGTTGTAGTTATTGTTGTCTGATTATTGTTGTATTTACATTCGCGGATTATATCTCATAAAAGTCCGCGACAGGCATCAGGCAGGAAAAGCTATATATAACTTTTAAAAATCCTGAGCCTCTAGGGGCAGCTCCTCCTGGCGACGCCCATGACAAGATATACCTACAACTAGTTAATTTCAATTCCGTCAATCTAGTTCAAGCTTAGCTGATGACGTATTTGGTCCGGTTTAGGGGGGGGGCAATTGCACCCATTGCCCCCCCCCCCCTGTTTCCCTGCCTGTTTTGGACCGTCTCCACGAGCGAGAGAATCGCGGCGATATTTTCGTATAGAAATACGTTGAATCGGCCCCTAGGCGTCTGGGTTGCTTTCCGTATTTGTTGCTCACCTTGTCAGTAAATTAAGTGTTTTCCTGTGAACACAGCATGTACAGGCCGCTTACGCCTCGTGTCTCCCATCGCCAGGGTCGCAGGCAGGAGGAGGGGCGAAATCTCAGGAATCTATAGAGAAATCAATCTATCCGAGGTGGATAGCAAAAATTTTCGAGCTCGCTCAGACGTCTTTCTTTTTATGGCCTTTCCTTTTTTTATAAACCAGATTTCTATACTAAAGAACAAAAGAAAACTGAGGTATCAAATTCGAGGTGGGGGAACTTTTTCAGGCTTGCTAAGTTCGCTCTAGAATTGACCGTTTATATTGACAAAGTTACTCCTTGCAACTTGTAGTTGACAAACGAAAATTTAACATTTCCGAAGAGGAATGCTGACAATTTCAAGCTGCTTTCATGGAATTGAAAATAAACCCTCCTGAGTCCTGGAACTCCTGCCGGCGCCCATGGTCAGTTTGTAGGTACATTAATAATAATAAATAATAAATATCGCTGGACATTACACACAGCGCCGTCTAGTGCCACACTAAGCAACGAGGCTTGTGTCGTGGACACCCGATAGTTGATATACTACATAGATACTTTTTGTTAATACATTACCTAATTTTATCAAGACTTGACACCTGAATAAAAAATCAATTTGGAATAAACTTAGGTAGGTACCTAGGTATCTTTTCTTACAATTCGACTCAACTATCTTTGACAAAGTCACGAACAAGGTTCATCATCATCTGCCTATAGCCTTTTCCCAACTATGTTGGGGTCGGCTTCCAGTCTAACTGGATATTCATCATCATCTGCCTATAGCCTTTTCCCAACTATGTTGGGGTCGGCTTCCAGTCTAACTGGATATTCATCATCATCTGCCTATAGCCTTTTCCCAACTATGTTGGGGTCGGCTTCCAGTCTAACTGGATATTCATCATCATCTGCCTATAGCCTTTTCCCAACTATGTTGGGGTCGGCTTCCAGTCAAACTGGATGTTCATCATCATCTGCCTATAGCCTTTTCCTAACTATGTTGGGGTCGGCTTCCAGTCTAACTGGATGTTCACCATAATCTGCCTAGCCTTTTCCCAACTATATTGGGGTCGGCTCCCACCAGCATTACCGGATGCACTTCAATAGGTACCTGTATTTTACTTGGAGCGACTGCCTATCATGGAGCTGCCTATCTATAAAAAGGTTATCCATTAATATTCCGGAGGTTATTCTACAACCGCCAGTACCGCCGCAATAAATTACCCGAAACTGCCACCTTTTTTTTCGTTATTATGACGTCTAGATATATTGAGATATTTGTGAAAAAACTAAGGAAATGAATAAAATTATTTTTAACCAAGGACGTCTAATAAATAGGCTTTTAACTACAATTCTAAAAATCGATATCCTGAAAAGGAAGATGAGATGATTAGACAAGAGCAAGAGCGAAATGAATAAAATTATTTTTAACCAAAGACATCTATTAGGTACTAGCTTCTGCCCGCGACTTCGTACGCGGAACCTGTTGCTTATGCCAGCGACAACGGGGTCGTCAAAATCGAAGATCTGATACGTCTGATGTCGAAGCGCAATTCTCTATCCGTGAACGTCTCCGACTCGCGAGACAATGCGTGACGTTCACGATCAGCAATCAGTCGCGCATCACGTTCCCCACTTGTCTCTAAATACCTAGAAGTCGATGTATAGATACGCTGAAAACTCAAGTAAAATTCTCTTTCCGTGAATGTCTCCAACTCGCGAGACAATGCAGACGTTCACGATCAGCGGTCAGTCGCGCATCATTTTCTTCACTGGTCTCTAGACACCTGGATGTAGATGCGTAAATACGCTGAGAACGCAGGTGTGCTTCGCGATCCGAAGAGGTTTCCACGGAGCAAGTTGAAGCCTGATGTTCTCGAACAGCATTAAGTCTCTCCTGACGCTCTTCGGTAGATTCTTGGGATCTTATGATCCTCAATCTTTTAGCTCCTTTGGAACACTGGGAAAGATTTGACCTCTTTCTAGGCATGGTTATAGTTTTATTAAAATCTAAGTGACTGCTCCGCTGCGTTAGGTACCGGGTAGGCTACCGTGCCACGTGCCACGTAGATAAATAGAAAAGGAAATAAAACACTAAAATAACATAAGCCGGAAGACATAGTTTTGGCCAGTAGAATCAAATTTTCAATGATACACCATTATCATCGAAAATCAGTCCTAAACTGTTACCACCTTGACCGCGTGGATATTTTATAATTATACATTGAAATTAGTGATAGCTTTGATTTCCACATCAGATGTTTCTGTTCTTCAATTTTTATAAGTCAACAGGAAATGCCCATCAGACCGAACAACTTTTGCTAAGACGTCATTCCTATATGTGTTATGGTGTAGCTGGGCTCTCGGAGTTCCACAACAGGTGTTCCAGATCTTCGATTTTTATAAGTCAGCAGAGAGTGCTCATCAGATTGAACAACTTTTGCTAAAACGTCATTCCTATATATATGTAAGTGTAGCTGGGCTCTTGGAGTTCCACATCAGGTGTTCCAGATCTTCAAATTTATTCTCTCAGCAGAAAATGCCCATCACGTGGAACAATTTTTGCTACGGTACCATTTTTGTATCTCTTATAGTTCAGCTGGTCTGTTGTGGTTCTGCATCAGGTGTTCAAGTTACCAAGATAAATTATAGCCTATATCTTGCCCAGACTTAATACCTATACAAAAACAAAAAAATCATTCAAATCCGTCCAGTAGTTCCGAAGATTAGCGTGTACAAACAAACAGACCCACAGACAAACAGACAAACAGACAGATTTTTTTTTTTGGATTCGTGCTCTATTGCTGTTTCTAAACCCCCCTCAATTATTTCATTTTAATATATTCAATGTACAGACACAGTTTTTTTACTGTTTTATTATATGTATATAAATAGATATAGATAGATAGATAGAAGATGTATAGATAGATAGATATAGATATAGGTAGGCTTATAGGCATGATGATTTTGAGAAAGATGGTTCGGAAGGTTAGATCTATCTACAACATAACTGTATTCGGAGACCCACCGGTGGGTCTGCTTGGTGGGTCCTTGAAGTCGAACTGATAATTTCTACGTCAAGTTGATTAGGTAGGTATGCTTAGGTACCTACCTATCGAGTAATAGTTTTTCGGCGGTTCGCTGAATGGGTGGGGCTCACAATTTGTACCATAACGCACTAGAAATTGTAACACACAACTTCGTATGCAACACACGGGAAATATTGTAACACGCTGGAACTCTATAGAGGCAGGATTACAGTACCAACATTTACTAAAAAATCTTACCACTTTTGCGAGTAATGATGACCATTGTATGTGATATCAAAATAAAGGGTTTGAGGAGACATTTACAAAAATATAAATCACTGTTAGGTTTTTAAACCTCAGGCAAACTTTTTTCACTACTTTTTTTTTGTTTGTTTCTTTTTGTTCCTACTCAAATGGAAGGGTAAGGCCACGAAAAATTGTTTAATAACACACTTGAAACTGTAACACACAATAACACACTTGAAACAATATAACACACCGGAAAATAGTAAAGCCTAGTGCACATAATTGATAAAATAATAAAACTAGTTCTTTATTCGCGGCTTTGCCTGAATGATTTTAAAACATAATTACTACAAATAAAACACAAATTAATACTAAAAATCTTTATTAGAACTTACACACATAATTTAATGAAAGTGTTTTTTTATTTTTTTTATT
The DNA here is from genome assembly GCA_905147715.2 of Xestia xanthographa. Classification (NCBI taxonomy): domain Eukaryota; kingdom Metazoa; phylum Arthropoda; class Insecta; order Lepidoptera; family Noctuidae; genus Xestia; species Xestia xanthographa. The sequence goes on from LR990652.1 coordinate 15,048,673, forward strand.
TTTCAGGGTCCCTTTGTTTAAACCTTTCCCTGTATAATTTCTAACTTTCAGCTGGCGTCATTGGCATCTGAAAAGAAAAAGTAAATTCCCTTCACCGGTAAAGCTTAGCAAATACAATTTCAGTTATGAAGCATGACATTCGCCATCATGCAAACGTTTTACTTATTTCGCCACTCAGATGCATTACTAAAATACTAGCTGCTGCCAGCGGGTACACCCGCGCGAAAGTTACTAAGTTGTTAAGTTTGGATGGATGTTTGTTACTCAATTACGTCAGAACAGCTGAATGGATCTTGATGCAATTTGGGTCAGATATAGGTTATAACTCCCTGTATTAAGTTCCCGTTCACACTCACAATACTAATCAAACAAACGCATTTACACGCATAGCTGTCCTTAATGACCTCTCTTGTGTTGAAAACAAACCCGCTACCCTATGTAACCGAGGTCCTCAGTATAATGTGTCAACTATTTTACAATGTGAACTAGGTTTAACGTATTTTCTCGTGTGTTACGTAACACAAAACATAACACACGTAACATGCAGGAACAAACACACGCGAAAATATAACCGTTATCTGAGAATAAAAGTTTTAAATACAGTCTAAATGCACAGAAAACTAGTCGATTCAACAAATAACAACATTTTCTACAGTAATTTTGACTTTACCGGATTAAATTTTAACACTTACCTTGTCAAATCACGTAAAATAACTCGCAAAAACTAGGTGACCAAAATTCCCGTTCCCAACAACTTCACGAATTGCTTCATACCAAGGAACTTATATACTAACTGGAATGAGTACGAACAAAATGCTAAAAAGATAAAAGAAACTCTATCTCAAAAATTTAGAGTTCAAATTTGTTTAATGGATTCAATAGATAAGAAACGTTCCGAGCGAGAAACCGACATTGGTGGATGGTGTCTCTGTCTTGCCTTGTCACCGGTGTAAACAACATGGCCGACACACGTTCGAGTTGAAGTCATATTTTTGCGTTCTCAAGTTGTTTTCATTGTATTTAAGTGAAATCATCCGCTATACATATGGTAAAATTGTATTGTGTGAAGGGGAGTAGTAGTAAGGGGTATGCTGGATGTGGAATTTCGTTTTTCAGGTAAGTTTTTTAACTTTGTTTGTATACTACGACTAGGGTTACCAACGTTTTAGATTGACAAACGGGAAATATCCAAAAAAATATTAAAACAGCTAAGTTCGAAGTTTCGAACATCGTTGTCGTACATACTAATCAAAAGTTTATTTTCATTTTATAAATTAGAAACATCGGACATCGCAAATGGCGTCGGTAGTAGTTTGCTTATTAAATACAAATATTGTTTTGTTTCCAAACAGATTCCCTAATTTAATAATGAAAATCTGCAGCAACGGTGGCTGAAGCTATCTTGCCTAGAATGTTAGGGAGTTGCAGGTCATCATTATTAAATAATAACTTAATAGTAGTCTCTAACTGTCTCAAGAGTTAGTGTGATTATTGGACACCCTATTAGAAAGAGACAACATCCACTCTTGAAGCTTTCTCGCTCGGAACGTTTTTGGGTTGCCCGTCCTCATTCCAGTTAGTATATAAGTTCCTTGCTTCATACTGAAATGGCTGACAGATGTTTGACGTTTCTCTATGGTCTTAGGGAAGTTTCCCAACATAAAAAAATACTTTTAGTGTTGCTGTGATTTGAAAATTTTAAACTAACTTGCATTTCGTGTTATGTCACACACGGGAATCACACACGGGCCATTTTTTCAACCATGATTTTTTTTTAATATTAGGCAGATAGCAACTGTTTAATCGTTTTAAAACAAGGCCGTTATAGTATATAACAGGTACAATGTAGCAAATAATATGATACTAAATTTATTTCATAAAAAAAAAAAAGTTTAGTGTCACATGAACAAGAGCCATTTTGATTTTCTACGGAAGCTTAGCGATGGGCGATTCCGAGATGTTTTAACAATCGAAAGAATCGGAGTCGTTAAAGTAAACCATCGAGTCGACCATCGACTCGCCGTTTTTCAAAACAATCGAGATGTTTTTCGATTGTTTCGAGTCAACGCAATCGACTGCTAGTTTTCGAATCAGGCATTAACGAGTCTCGATCGATCACCAGGGTCAGTCGATTGAATTCATCGAGCCGAAGTGCATGTAAGGCGAGAGTGTGCTAGACTCGAGCTATATGTATTATGTATTCGTACGTAAACTTTAACGACTTCTATTTTAGAGGTTTTGATTATTTTCGATTGCTCTTGTTGAAAGAATTAGGCAGTTTGAATTCGCTTAACAACGCAAGTCAAGAACTCGCGAAACTCTAAACCATCGAGGAACAACTCTCGAATGAACGCGCGATGCGCCAGTCGCAATAACAGACCGAGTCGGACTCGAGCCCAAGTCGAAACCGCGAAACTCTAAACCATCGAGGAACAACTCTCGAATGAACGCGCGATGCGCCAGTCGCAATAACAGACCGAGTCGGACTCGAATCCAAGTCGAAACAATCGAGAACCATCGAGATGTTCGAACAATCGAAACAATCGAATAAAACCTCTCGCCATCGCGCATCGCTATGGAAGCTGAAATCAACCTAAAATATTAATCGAAAATTTACATAATTAGAAACGATATTTTCTTATTTTAATTACACCATGCTGGGCAGGAACTCTCTTCATATCGATAAATCTGTAAACGGTATTAGAAATAATGGTACCGTATTTTTCTTTTAATATTTTTGTCCGAGCCACGTAATTTTTTTGAAATAAACACTTTTTCGTGGCCATACCCATAAATCTCACTTATATTGATTTATTATGTTTATAGTTAAAACTAAAGAGGAACTTGCTTTTCTTAACGTTAGAAATATTATTACGATCAATAAAAAATATTAAAATTATCTAAACGGCCACGCCATTGACCTAGCAGGCGAAAATAAAACTTTCCTAAGTTGCAAAGTGCAACTCTGTATTGGGTCTTACGTGGATCGTTTTTCTCTCCATTGTTTTCTTAGTTCTATGTGCTTTTCTGGGTCAAAATTTGAGATTCTTATACTCGTTTATGCACACGCAAGCAAAAATGATAGCCCCTTTTTGGACTCCACTGCAGTCGGTTAAAGACAATGTAAACCAAGCTTAATGCTATCCAGTGTGTTACGTGACACACCATGTAACACACCATAACACACCGGAGCGAACACACGAGAACATTTTAGTGTTTGATTATAGCAGCCGCAAATTTAAAGAAATTTAGGAAAGAAATCCATAATATACGACATTCAAAGGTATTTATTTAGTATCTGTACTTCATTATAGTGAAAAATAAACACTTCTCTTGAAAATGCTGTCTTTAATATCAAACACAGCATGAGCATTTAATTTCGATGAACAAAAACACCCCAACAAGTCACCTCACTTTTGTGGGTAGGTATACTAAAATGGTTGACATTAAACTGACATTTGATAGCTGTTGCTAAACGGTGCTTCCACCATACAAAACAAGTTCTGGCGGGATTATGACTAAAATACGAAAGTTACCATGCAACACATTACTTGTAACACACTAGAAGATTTTAACGGACATTTTTTAAATTTGTTGTATTTTAAGTAGGTAATTGTAATATTTTGCGATATTTTCTGTCAAATTCCTTTAAATAAACTCCCCTAATAACAATAAAGACAAAAAGAAATAACAATAACAACGTAATAAGAAAATAAAAAATCAATCATTGTTGACGGACGGTGCTGGGACATTTATGTTTTGTATGGAAAAAAAAAATATCAAAAGTTTGATGAACTATATTTTTGTGTATATTGAAGATTTGTGTGTTTTATTTACACCCATGCCTTTGTGATGTTTTGAATTCAAAAAATAAAATTCTTTAAAAAAAATGTTAAGAACATACTAAAATTTAGGGGCAAACAGGTGACCGAGAATTTTTTTCAAGAAGTACATCTTTTTTGAGCCCCACCCAAAATACCGTTAATAGGTACTATCGAGGACACTCCCGCCTGACCACCACTAAGCTTATTTTTGCTTGCACTCGCAACATAGAAACGCTCTCTAGTTCCCCGTTGACTTTGTATAGAAATAAAATTAACGAAAAGATACCGAATCGGCCGAGCGCACTGACGACGCACGCCAAACGAGAGTTATTGTTATTTTGCGCGCCAAAGTTGAGGCTTTCCTAATAGGCCCAAACTTTAAGGGGGCGTGGCTCGGCGCCTCCGCATGTTTTAAGCGAAAAAATTTAAAATTGTCAGGCGGAAAAGACCCAGACTGTACTATTTTTATTCTGTTGTTTTTATATTTATTCTGCATGGCATCGCATCGCCTCAATCCGAGCCGATTTTCGGTGCTCATCAGACTTGTTACTCCAGTCCTAGTCTGTCCTAGTGGGGAATTACGAGTCAAGCCCGGAATGTTTATCATTGAGTTTTGCAGTATATACCTACATTCTCAGTAAATAGAAGACGAGATTAGAAAGCTAGCGGTTAGAAACCCGTCTCGGAGAGCACGTAAAACCAACAGTCTTGCGCACAATCTACTTACGCCTGGGTCCATGATCAACTGTTTAAAGGGTGTAAAACACCTCATAACGAAGCCGAAAGGCACTTGTTCTCCTCGTCATTGCGATCTTTTTTTTTTGTTTTACACCATACCTGGGAACCTTCTAGTTACGGAGATATTGGGGGTCAAAGTTCCAACTTTTTACATGTTTTTTTTTTAAATACAAGTTTTTAATGCAAGATTTTTAAACACCTCCACGACCCACCCCCGTACTATTCAATCCATCCATCAGCACAATGTTTTGAGTGCGTTACATTGAGTTCTACCACAAAACATGATTTTTCACCCCAAAAAAAAGTCGTTTCCCAGCAATAATTTTTGCGTAGTTACTTAGTTTGATGTACAGAATGCTTGGTTGACGGCTTCGTGATGAGGTCTTCTACACCCTGTATGTATCCAGTCAGCTTCACGATGTGGGGTCCTTGAAAGCACCTACGTTCGAACCCGGGGTACTGGGGTACCCAACTGGACGCCCAGTGTGCTCGATTAGCGCTATGTTGGTCCATAATTATTTTGCTCCATAATCAATTATATGAATTTCTGTGTTCTGTTATTTAAAGCGTAGTCATTTCTGGTATTTAGGGTATTACATTAAAAAGCAAAATTTTAACAGAGTATTTATGTATATTTTTTTGTTAAAACTATTTAGTCTTCTAGAACAAACACATTTCCGCAGCTTTACAAATAACTTTCCTTAAATTTAAAAATTATTATGACTAACATTTATTTTATTTGCAATGACAAAATATAAAAATTAAATTATCTTAAAAGATAACTCACTAAGCACACAACATATTGCACTTTTATTTGTGCAGTCGTTGCAATTCACGAGCGCGCTTTGTGACTTTTAAATCATTGAAATAAAGCTTAAATTGCTATGTCACACGCTCGTGAAATGCAATAACTGTACCTATCGATGTACCCCATTCACAGCCTCGGAAGATGCAACTCAGGGTTGCGCCACATCTAACAGCACGGAACCGCATTCGATGCTCCTATCCTTTTCCGTCAGAACCGTCATTTGCCACAACGAGAAACAGAGCGGGAGTGCTATCGCACGCGGCAGCATCAACGACGCGTTCGTCCATGCTGATTGATCAGGTCAACCCTTACGACGAGACTTGCTTGAGTCGCTTGAGCAGCAGCTCGTGACCACGGGGTATGCCGAGATCCTTTATTGTACGATAAATGTTAGTAAAGTGAAATATCATTATTACTCAAGTTCATTGTTCAAGAAGACTAAAACTTACATCTATCACTTCATATTGAATTATCTTGATAGTGTACTTACAAGAGGAATATACGAAAATGTTGACAAGTTCATTGATTCCGTTAAAAAATAATTTTAGTCCGTACATTTACAATCAAATTTTATCAACGTTATTGCTGGCTGTATTGTTTACTAACAACTTCATATTCTAGCTGCTTTGTATTCAATTGTATAATTATTTCGATAGTAAATAAGTACTTAAGAGTAAGGCTTATTTACAGTGAGTGATCCCATCTAAATATGGTTTATTAGACGGTATATATTTTATTATTGCATACACTTATTGGGTTCTCTGGCCAATTTTATTTCTTCATGTAAATGGGCCTTTTTGAATACAAAGCTACTAAGGTTTTGTAATTATACATTTATTATAGAAGACGATGGGCTGCCTCCTATGTGATTCAAAAGGGTAATTTTATGAATTTATAGTACTCCCATAAACAAAATTTATAAACGTTAGACTCATATTCAGGAAAATTAATGAAATTGACTACCAACTCACAATACCAAATATTTGGCAGTTGTACAAAATGCTTATAAAAAAAAATTGGTTGCCTGTAAAGTCGGTATACGGGCGAAAGTTTTACGTGACAACGACTTTGAGTGGTAAAATAAACTTTTTATGTCTGTCTCTCTCGCTCTTAGGCGGGCTAACCATGCCCGAGTGGAAGGGACGCGTGCCTCTCACTCGCTCTCATTGTGAGCGCATAACGTGAGCGGAGCGTAACGCAGTTTCTTGAAGTGTCACCCGGCAAACCAATTTATAAGACGTTGTCACGTCAAAACCAATTGGACGTAGAATATTTTTGTATATGAGTCATTAACTTATGGTGGTACATTGCTCAATGCGAGTTGTATATTCTATTAAAATTGAAAAATACAAAAAACTGCAGTTGCAGTTGTTCATTGCAATTAAATGAAGAATTAAATGGAGATAGAAGACATATGTGTAGAGGTTAAAAATATTAATATTTGAATATCAATCATTGATATAAGTAAAATTACAAATGTATCATTTCTCGCTTAAAAATAATCATTCATTTTAAAAATAATTAAAAACATAGGATAAGAAAATTCAACATAAAGTACACTTATCGCATATTATTATATCAAAGAACGTACTTACACAAGTGTTAGAAAGATGAATTACTCTCAGCAATGACTGCTATTATTACAACTGAAATAAACAATTTTTTATGTATAATTAAGTATTGTTATTAATAATTACATCAAAATAATTCCCTAAAAATGTGTACTGTATACTTTAATATTAGACTTTTAAATTAACCAAGTGAATCTAAATACATCTGCACATATTTCATTGTGAATATAATTTATTCTGACATTACATACAACATAGTGCAATAAAATATTGAGAAGTTATAATACATAACATTTGAATTTATCAGCCGGTACAAATACATACTTTTTCAAATTCCTAATTTATTATGTACAGAAAACAACACAATAACAAAGCTAAGTTTAAAAGTACAGCTCTTATTGATAAAACTAGTTGGTGTATAACATATAACTATAGACAAAACACTAACATACTACACATTAAAGTTACCTTATTTCATTTCATCTGTATCAAAAATATAATTATGTATTGGAACAAAGTAGTTAGTTAGGCTTGAATTATACTGGCTGGGCGGACTGGCCACTACCACGATATTACAATAAATTGTTCGAAAGCGCATCGAGCTTAAAGTCACACTTATCAACGAGAAATGACGACGTTGGACGTTGGAGTGTCAAGTGGCCTTTTTACCAATACTAAGGTTATTACGCAATGGCATACAAAAAAACATAATCGTTCCATGCCACACTGGTTTAAGTGCTCTTCAGTGCACTTACACACAGTGCTTTCCTTGAGGGATCACAACATGTCACTATAGAATGAGGGATATCGCGCATAAATTCGCCGCTAGAGGCGTTCGTGTAGAGTAAGGTCTTCAGAAATGTCAGATGCCATGCTCATTTTTTATCACGGATATTCCTTATTATTTATGTCTTGAAGATTTTAAGTAGCAAGTTTGGATCTAATATGTTAGTACTTGGAGGAAGAACGATTTTTAAATGTTGAAGGCTAATTTTAGGGACAATATTGTAAATATGTATCTGAAGTTTAACACTATGTTGTTATACGTAATAATATAAACTTTTTATGAAGCTATTACTACTCTAAAGTATACAATAGAATGAATGACAGGACCTTACTCGACAGCGGCGCCATCTGGTGAGCTCTAAAACGGTAGCCCTCATTGGTGTGGTCTGCAAAGTGAAGGCCTTGCTACACCGATCTAAGTAATGAGCTGCACTTACATACTGGTGTGCCTTATATCACTCTTGTTCCAACGTCATCAAATGCTCTTGAGTCAGTCGAATAAAAGCTTTATGTCCATGCAATAAAAGCGAAAAATACGTCATTTGACTCGTTTCGGGTCGGAAAACGTGACTCGACACCGCGTGTGGCTATTCACTTTTTTGTATGGACAATAAAGCTCGAAAAAGCTTTCACGGGTGCAAGTCGATTCCGCGTCACGGTGGACACTCTTATTCGATGCGAACATTTTCATACAACCAGCCAACAAATCGGACATACCAACCAATCGCACAAACCAATGTAATCCCAGCCCTAATGGTTAACAATTCTAGTGAAAACTGTGTCATCATTAGCTAAGACGTTATTCATCTCACAACCTGTTTAATTACTAGACATGACGCCATTGATCTTAAGTTTCTTGACCCTGCGCGTGGTGGCCTCTCCGTCTGAGCTGTCAGTGTCATGGGAATCGCCTTCCGATTTGACGCCGAGCCCCAGTTCGTGGGCATCTGAATAGTTGCCGGACTGTCGGGCCTTTTCCAATGCTCGTACTGTAAAGGAAATTATGTTTTCTTTTGAAAAGTGGACGCTACAATTACTTTGTTTTAGTAAATATGTATATGACTTTTAAGATGTAGAAATGGAGAATAATAATTATCTTGATATGTTTTTTTTGTCATCCGTTGAAAGTTATCATAAAAATGGTTTACTTTGCAGAATAGGATGGAAAATAGCATTCAGTTTAAAATAACAGGAGAAGAGGAAGTGCAATACAGTTCAGTAATAAATGGAGATGGATATGCACACGAATCTTGCCCTGTCATTGAAATTTAACCTTGCATTCAAGACAAGGGCACTTGAAAACTAAATAGCATAATAATAGCCATTTGTAAAACATACAATAAATTGAAGGTCATTGCTTTTTATACCAGTATAATTGTCTGCGCATCTTACATGATAGATTTTGGTTTTAGCCAAATCATATTAAGTTCTTCATAATTGATAGTTACTTAGAGTACTGGTAAGGCATAGGCATCAGGGTAAGAACTGTTTGAATGATAAACTTTTTACAAAACTGATAAGTGATCAACTCGTCGTGAATGAGGCCCTTTGTTGTTAGCCCAAACATTGCTATGCGACTACTGATCATTAACTAAAATTTGCATATTTTATTTATTACAGTTTTATACCAAAACGCTTAAAAGCTAACAATAATCATATTACAGAGTCAAATAGCATCTTATAATTACAATAATTCAGAAAGAAAAATAAAAATTATATGTCAAGTGGTTTGTGTTACATATCACAAATCACAAATAAAATAATTTATAGAAGTCCTAATATGTCAAAAAATGTAATGTCATGTATGGTTAGACTGGAACGCGACCGAAAAGGTTGGGCGGTATTTGCTGAGTTAATGTCTGCATAAAATTCGGAAATTCGGGATACGCCCCGGGCGTCGCCAGCGCCTACGGTGGCCGGGGGCCACAGGCGCGGGCCGGGGGCCACAGGCGCGGGCCTGTGGACGGTGGGCTATGGGCTAGCTTGCCGTCCGTCCGTCTCATGACGACAGGCGTTCGTGTTCCACGCGCGCCTCAAAGAGAGTCAGAAATAGGAAGGGGTCCGCAAGGGCCGATGCCTGCCGGGGCTGCAGGACTATTCGAAAGAGATACCGTGGCCCCGGAACACAAAGGGTGATGAAGGAACATGGATGAGTTTTAGTCAGTAAAAGTCTGACACTCCCTCCTGCTCCGCCCAGAGCTGGAGGAGTCGTTTGATGATTTCCCATCCGAAAAAAATAAAATAAAATCAAACAATTTATTTATATGGGTTTGCTCATACTTACAGATTGTCTATTTTAACCCTTTGAAAGGATTTTTTTTTTTGCGTGAATGTCCCACTGCTGGGCAAAGGCCTCCCCCATATTCTTCCAGATACTCTTCTGCGCCACTATCAGATCATCATCATCATCATCATCATTTCAGCCGAAAGACGTCCACTGCTGGACATAGGCCTCCCCCAAGTGTCGCCACATTGAACGGTCCCGTGCGACTCGCATCCAGCGGATTCCCGCAGCCTTCACCAGGTCATCGGTCCACCTAGTGGGAGGCCTTCCAACGCAACGTCTTCCGGTTCGCGGTCGCCACTCCAGAACTTTTCGGCCCCATCGGCCATCCGTTCTGCGAGCAATGTGCCCTGCCCACTGCCACTTAAGTTTGGCAATTCTTCGGGCTACGTCGGTAACCTTGGTTCTCTTGCGGATGTCTTCATTTCTGATTCGATCGCGCAAGGAAACTCCGAGCATAGCCCTCTCCATTGCCCTTTGGGTGACTTTAAGCCTTCTGATGAGGCCCATTGTAAGCGACCACGTTTCGGTCCCGTATGTAATCACTGGCAACACACACTGGTCATAGACTTTCGTCTTGAGACACTGCGGTAGGTTGGACGAGAAGATACCGCGCAACTTCCCGAACGCTGCCCAGCCGAGTCGGATTCGACGATTGACCTCTTTCTCCAAGTTAGACCTACCTAACTGGACCGTTTGTCCCAGGTACACATAATCGTCTACAACTTCGAGTGTAGAGTCTCCGAACTATCAGATGCATTAATAAAATTAATTATCAAATATCTTAATGGGAACCTATCTGTAGGTAATAAAAGGAAGCTAAAAAATTCATATGTGTGACTTACTTTGTGTTTCAAGCATATTATTCTGTCTCCGCAAGTCATCAATATCCTGTTGATGTGAATTATTTTTTCTTCTCATAAATTGTATGTACTCAGCTGCCTTTTTTAGTATTTGTGCTCGACTCGCCTGTAACAATTGACGATCAAGACTCTTGTGAAGTCAAATAGAAAACAAGTTAAAACTTTTAAGGAAAGTGGATCAAAAACTTTCAGAATTTATTTTAATACGTCAACGATGGCCAGGAACAATATTTTGTTTAGTATAGTCAAGCATGAAACTATGTTTAAGTATGTTTTTTTTTGTTGTTTAATAAATTTTTTTATGTAAAAGCATGAGTACAACTACAACAATAAAAATAAGTAAGTACTAAAAAAAGATCTAAAACTATGTTTTATGAAATCTGTTTTACATGCATTTATTAAGAAATAAGCGTCTCTCATTTATTTATGGATGGAATGGTGTTGGTAAGTCTTATGCAGATAAGACAAAAAAATAGCTAGGTATGTGTAATACTGAAATAAAACCTGTCAATTTGCTAAATTGTATACAACATGCTCAGCAAATTTATGTAGTTACACAAGATAATGAAGAAAATGACCAGCGTTAGATAACCTAACGCTAACCTTGAACCATCAGTCAACCCTCAGTATTCTACCTTGTCAACAGACTAAATACTAACTTGTTACAAACACCAACCATCCATTAAGTAATGCAAAACTTAAAAACTATAAAAATAAAGGTCAATACCACATGTAAAATGTGAATGCTTACAATTTTTGAACATACCACTTTCTCATTCTGGAGAGCTGGTACTGATTCCCTTAGTGATGTGAAACTGTCCTTTATGTGGTCTCTTCTCTTTCTTTCCAATGCGTTGTGGTGTGCTCTTTTTTCTGCCTGTAACATTAGGAATTCCCCTGAGTGTCATGGTTCAGCAGTTTCATTGGCTATAGGCATTGCAATTAAAATCTCAGCTAAAAATTATGCGTTTGGATCAAATTCTTTCATATTAATTACTATTTACACATGCAAAGCTTTATTCGATTAAATATTTGATAGTAAAAATCTGAAGTAGGTAGTGTTGAAATGGATACGAACACAATTTACCTGCGAGTAGTATCCGCTGCCACCAACACTGTTCCTGGCATGTGTGCGAGAGTCCGAATCATTTTCAGCCTGGAAATGTGCAAAAATATTATCAGTAGCAAAATAAACATGCAGTACGAACCCAGTGAACTGTCAAATCGGGAAAACACCTACATCACTTTCAATATCGATGTCACGATCGTCGTCGCTCATCATCTTTAATGAGTTCTTATCAACTGCACGGTCACAAGTATTAGTAAACAATCATGAGTGAAATGCAGGAGTACAAAATTATCCAAAACACGCGATATATCCGATTTAATCTACACAAAAGAAACTAAAACGAGTACTTGAGTCGGACAGGCGTGACAATGACAGATCTATTCTATCATCTATGGTAATGCAACCGGTTTGCAATAAAATAACGCGTCGTTTGCGTATGGTGCGACAACACTATAACATTTTACGTCCAAAAGTGAGACAGAAGTAATATTCTCTGACATTTTAATTTAGCCGTCTTCTCAATTTTTTAAACTTTTAAATATTTCATGGAAATGTTGAAGATGGTATAGATTATACAGCCAAGGCCATAAAGGCCAAATGCTAGCAAAATTTTGCTAGACACACGTTGTACTTTTACGTTGTAGTTAATTTACACCCTGATGATAGATCCTCTAATTTCCAAAAGTAAAGATAGAAACATTTTATAAATGTATTTTTTTTTAAAACAAACCCTGTAATCTGTCTATGGTTTTGGTCTACACCATAAATTATTGGTGTCATTGGCGGGAAAATTAGAACACAAAAGTTTACCACTATTAAAATTTACTGTACCTAATAAATTTAATCAGTCTGAGTCATGGAGGAAATTCCAAATAATTTTGACCACATTGATGTCAACAGCCCAGATTTCTATGAAACAGTTCAAACTGAAATAGAGTTTGACATGGCCCGAATGAAGAAAAGTATTGAAGTCATGTTGAATTTACGGAGTAAGTTTGTACCATTTTTTTACTGTAATGTACGTATTCGCACGCCAGTTCATTAGTTTTAATAGGTTGTTAAGTAATACTCCTTACCATCAGACTCATGGAATGTGATTGAAACAATGAGGGATTTTCTTTTCAGCTCTTCCCTAGTCGCTGGATAGATGGCGCTAGGAGTTAGTATAATAATGCAAGTAACGGAACCGACAAAGCTGATTTTAACAAAGCGCGAGAAAACTAGGTTATATTCGGAAGGTTAAGCAAATGAAAGTGTCAGTCCACGAGAGTATGTGACGTGACACAATATTTTTTTTTCCAAACATTTTGGCTTTGGCACCAACTATCATAGTAAGTTCAACGCCATCTATAGAGTTCTCGGAAACTAAGTTTTTTTTTTATACCTCAAAAAGAAAATCTCTCATTGCTCCAGGTCAAAAAATCAGTATTATTTAGTTGCATCGAGTAAGACTGGCAGCGGACTTCAAGATAGAATGACCCACGAAAGAAAGAAATACTTAAATGTATTTTTAGATAAAAACCGCACCTACTCCTACCTGTTTTCACTTAGTGTAAGTGACACGTAAACTAATGCCTAAACGTGGGACTGTAGAATTACGAATGATCTTTGTGCTGAGCAGGCTGAGCCAGCGTCGGAAATCTAATAGAGCGCTGCGCCCCGTTAGTGAAAACGGGCGTGAGACTTATTAAGTCCCATGTAATAGGAGACGAGCCTATTGCCATCAACCGGGCATACCTAAATCCAGACTCCTGGCTGCTACTGAGAAATTCCTGATTGAATAACCCAATAACAATTGCCAGATTGATTGAACAATATTTTGCTCAATAGTCGCGATTGCGACAACGAAACCTTAACGAGGCAGATTACCAAGGTATTTAACATTTATTTTCATTATTAGTGAAAGCTGCAGAAATAGAAGTAGAAGAAGCAGCTTTGTTCCACGCTGAGATCTGGTACGACTTGCTGGTAATACAGAACGACTCGCACGAACATTCCGAAGATGAAGAAACGGAGAAGGATACACAAATAACTACTGAAGTAAATACTGAAGACATTGAAGCTAATAAATAAGTAAAATACCTTCTCTAACTATACCTACTTGTATTAATTTCTTAGTTTTCCTGTTTTGTTACCTACATGAATAAATCTTCGTTAGCATATTGAATGTGTTATAATTATAACAAAACTTCCCTACCTAATCTACGTAATTGCCTCGTTGCCGCCACGTTTGCCGTTGCTCCGTTAACTGCCCCGTTGGTCTCGTGGTCGCAAGCGCAGCTGTTGAGCGTGGGGTCCTGGGTTCGATTCCCGGGTTGAGAGAGAGTGTCCATGGAGTTTCTTGCCCGTTCTTCTCCATAGAGATCTACGCTAGGGAATGGGCAACTACAGTACTTTCACAGTTTTTATGTCTTGTGACTGGGACTGTAGCTACATTTAATTTTCATCTTTGTTTCGACAATTCAAAAGTGCCTGTAACTGGCTTACTTGAAATAAATGCTTTGATTTTGATTTTGGGTTGGGCAAAAAGTGCTATTGAGTTTTTCTATTAGAAATTTCTCAGTAGTAGCCTGGAGTTCGGAAGTTGGCGGTTAGATACGCCCGTCCCGCACCTCGTAAAGCACGATAACCTGTTGGTCCTGCGCCTGATCTCTCTCCGGACGTGTCGGATTGCCGTCCCTGAGGTCTATGAGAGTAAAAGAACAGAGAGTGCACTTGTGCCTACGCAGTTTCGCACACACTTGTGCTATAATATCTCCCGCGCCGATGGCTAATCTCCGTTAAGATTGGCCGCCGTGACCGTAAACGTTCAGGAGGACTATTATTATTATTAATTACCACTGTAAAACAAAGGTCGGGCTATATTGATAACGTAGCGTTGATTGGTAACGTAACTAATAGGTATTGACCAGTTAGAGTAACCTACCCCTGTACCTGCGAATAATAATTATACCCAATTAATTCAAATAATTAGAAGTTTGCGCCCTCTGAAATCTCATCGCAAAAATTAACCCTGTATGGGCCGTAAATAGACCCTTCTACATCCTTCTAGTAGGTATATTAATAGCCCGTAAAGTATAATATTTTCACTTCTCATGCTCTAAAGTTCGCCTTTATGTCGTGCGTAGGCGATATTAAAGTAGCTTTTTTACCCGACTGCGCGACGCAAAGGAGGGTAATGTGTTTATCAGTCTATGTATACAGAAAAAAACAGAAAAAAATTCACCACAGCGACAACCAGACGCAATATTGTCAAAATGAAAAAAAAAAAAGTTGATGAACTATGTCAAGTGGGGTGTCGTTGAATAGGTATTTTAAAATCATCTTTAGGTTCTTTTTATCATTTTTCATTATAAATAATAGTTTAGGATATATAACGATTTAAAGTTGTTTAACAAAGCAATCATTCTCGCTAAGTTTAGGATCACGAGTTATGTTACGAAGAAATTTGAATGTTACCCATGGTCTTGTTAACGGAGCAATGGGTGTTATAAGGACAATTGAGTGGCCAGCTCTTCGGAGGGACCAATTGGAACCCGAAGAATTGCCACAGGCTGTTTATATAGTGTGCCGGACGGGCGTTATCCGCTGATGGCGTAGATACGTGTACCTGGTGCTCTGCCTATGCCCTATTACTACCGGGCGCACGCTTGTACTATACTTCGCCGCCAGACGGCGCTGACGTCCTACACCTAATTAACTGTAGCTGTGGCTGATCATTCTTCGCTATCTCAGGGCGTTGACCTAACGAGGGAGGATAGGGGTTACTGGGAAAATAAGACACTTATTTAACTTTCATGACTGTACAGCAGGAAGCGATTTCAGGATTAATTCGCGCACTACTTTTTCACTGTTTACTTATACATATTTAATTGCCGTACTGATGACTACGATTTTAAGAAAAGTCGAGTTTACTAAGGTACTCCAGAACTTTACTGTAACGAGAACCCTGATTTCGCTTTCTGATTTCGGAAAACTTTAATGAAAATTTGATTATGGAAATGTACAATCTTTCTGCAAATTACAATTTTGAGCTTATGTTTTAACACATTATATACATCGCCACAATTCTACATAACGTTATTTATGTACAGACATAGAAACAACGAAAATCTTTATTAAAATGGGGAAATTATTTCCATAAAACCGGACAGCTTTTCCAAAAGTGTCTGGATGAAAGGTCTTACAGGCTGAATTACACGAAAACTGTTGCTGTGACTGTAAGTATATAATCGCCATATACTAGACGAGTATATGGTCCATCTGAAACTGTTACTTATTTTGTCGTGTCTGTATCTTTCAGCCTGTAACGATCCTTCAACTGAAAATCTGTAAGACAATTTTTTCCCGTTTTTTCCCAATATGGCCGCGCTAGACCGTCATACTCTCGTCTAAGTGGTTCAACTATAAGCTAAGTTATAAAAAATTACTATATCCAGGCCTAGGTCGCAACCTAGGCTACCTGGACCTCGCCAAAGCGTTAAATTATACTATAAAACTCCACTTGCGAGCCCATATGTGTCTAGCGCGCCTGAAAATTACTATCTAACTATGCTAGATTCACTGATGGCACTTTGTTATTTCACTATATTGCCCATACACTGACTCTACACTATTTTTTAACTATTAATCAACACTCTATGTGTTGGATTGGTGACGTTCGTCGCGAACATTTCTCCCGCCGTGTAGTGCAGTGACGACTCGCTGTCATGTCGGCGCGGCGCTACATCATGCCGGCGAGCGACGACCATAGTCGTGACTCCCGCCGTCACGATGCTCACCGCCTGGACGCCCCGCTGTCTGGATCACTTCGGTAGTGGGACGAGTTTCTTCACCGGACGCTTCAAGGTGCCGCCGGAAGTGCGCACCTCAGCAGTCCGGACTTCGCCGTCGCCCCCGGGGAAGACAGCTACTATGCGGCCTCGCGGCCACGTGTTTCGTGGCAGCTGGCCGTCGGCTATGAGGACGGGGTCATTGACCTGTAGACCCGGCCCGCGGCTGTGCGGCTCCCGCCGGTACTGTAGCTCTGGCAGGTACTCTCGTACCCAGCGACGCCAGAACATGTCGGCGAGAATCTGTGAGCGCCGCCACATCTTTTTGCTGTCGATGTCTTGTTCGGTGAAGGTGCCAGGGGTTGGCAACCTTGCTGACCCGCCGAGAAGAAAATGGTTGGGCGTCATGGCTTCGTCGTCGTTGCTGTCCACTGATACTTGTGTGAGCGGTCGGCTGTTTACTGTATATTCCGCTTCACACAATAGGGTAGACAAAACCTCTTCGTGCGGGTGTCTCTCGTGGAGGACAGCATACAATGCGGTCTTCACGCAGCGGACGAGGCGCTCCCAGGCGCCCCCCATGAAGGGCGCTGAAGGCGTTATAAAGCGCCACACGATGCCACGGCGACTGGCCTCCCATCGGAAGGCGTCTCGGAGCTCCCTGTCGGCACCGTGCATGTTGGTGCCGTTGTCGGAGTGGATCTCGGCTGGGCAGCCTCGGCGCGCAGCGAACCGGCGCAATGCCAGTACTGCGGAGTCTGCGCTGAGGCTGGCGGCTATCTTGAGGTGGACGGCTCTGGTGGTCAGACATGTAGATAGTGCTACGTACCTATTTTGATGCTGACGACCAACTGTGACTGTCAATGGCCCGAAATAGTCAAGCCCTGTGTAGGTGAACGGCCTCTGATAATGTGCTAGGCGCGTTCTCGGATGGTCGCCGGTCGCAGGCACGGAGTGTTGCGCCTTGCGAATACGACACCTCCTGTGTGTCTTATCCGGATCCTTATCTGTACTGTTCTGTGTTCTTTCCTCCCCTGTATCTGTATTGATTGGAGGTTTTTCTGTTTTCCCGATGTTGACTTCTTCAGTCCTGTTCTGTGTCGGGTCTGTATTTTCTAACACTTCTGTTCTGTTTGACACCCATTCCTTGAGTTCAAACTTTTTCTGTTGGTGTATGTCCTTCACCGCTGTTACTGTATGTGTCGATTCTTCGACGGTTCTGTAGCTGTCGAGGTAGTCATCTGTGTGACTCTGTTTAACTGTTTCCACTGCTTCTGGCTGATCTGTACTGTTTTCTGTTTTCCAGAGCAGGGCTGTTTCTGTATGACCGTCTTCTGTCTGTCTGTTATGACGGTCCGATTTGGCTTCCGCTTTCTTTCCGGGATCGGAGTCTGGTCTGCGGGGGTTAATGACCAGCGATTCTTGCATCTGTTTGTCATCTTCTGCTGTGAGTCTGTAGACGTAGTTGACCTGTTGATTCTGTGTTCTATTTTGCGCGCCGTGTAGAGTCCAGCCCAGTGCCGTAAGTGAGGCGACCGGCTGGTTCTTGGGCCCTCTGCGGACCTCGGTGGCCAGCAAAAGGTGCCAATTATCTTGGCCTATCAGTATCTTTGGCGCGCCGCTGTCGTACGTCAACTGTTGCCTGAGGTCATCCAGATGTTTGCAGTGAGCGATGTCTTCCTCACTGACCGTCTGCGTCGCGAGATTGAGCTTCGGTATGGTGCGCGCTCTGAAGGGCATCTTGTCCTTCACCTGGCTGGAGAGTGTAACTGTTACCCTTCTCGACATGGGTGTGTCGATCACGGTGTCTCCGATGGCGCCTATCTTCAGGGGTTCGATGCGGCCCCTCGCTCCAACTTGCTCCGCGATTTCCTCATCGATGAGCGAAACTGTAGATCCATCGTCGAGGAAAGCGAACGTGGATGCTTCTCCCGCCGGTCCGACGACTCGTACTGATACCATCTTGAGGTACGCTTGACTGGCTGTTGCTCGTGAACTGGCGACTATTTCGTTTGAAGCTTCCTGTCTCGGCTCCTCTTCCGTTGTCTTCCTGACGAAGTGCAGCAGTCTATGATGCGTGGCTTTGCACCCCTGTATATCGCATTTCTTCGGCTTGCACTTGTGGTCGCTGCGACGACGTTGCAGACAGCGGAAGCAGAGGCCGTGCTTCTTCGCTAATTCCCATTTGCTGTTGTTGGATGCCTCTCTGAACTTCTTGCAATCAGACTCTTGATGACCTTCTTTATCACAGATTCGACATTTTGAAGTCGGTTTGTCTGTGGTCGTATGTGCTCTTTGCACAACCCGCTTTCCCGGATTTTCTGTCGAGTGTATGTTCTCAGGTGGAGCGAAGGCACTGCAGTAGCGAGCTTGTTCTGTAATGAACTCGCTGAAAAGTGACAGATCTGGCACTGACTGGTACTTATCTGTGAATGTTCTGTACCACCGTACACGCAGGGAGTTCGGCAGCTTTTCTGTTAGGATTCTCATTAGCTCAGCGTTGACGAGGTAGTAATCCTTTTTTAGTGCTCGTAGAGTCACTATGCCGCTTCTCACCCGGCTGGCAAATGTGCAGATGTCTTTAGGTGCTTCGCTGCAGCGTGGCAATCCTTTCAGCCTTTCTGTTTCGGCCTGTGCTATTGAATCTGGACGGCCGAACTGCAGCTCGAGTTCCCTCATAATGTCATCTGGCTTTGCGTGTCCTATGAGCTCTGAACTCACTGTTTCCAGTGCTCTTCCATGTAAGCACCTCCTGAGTCTTGCTGTATTCTCGACATCGTTGAAATACGCCCGAGTCGTATCATATATGGCGCGGAATGAAAGCCATTCTGTATGTGACCCACTGAAATTCGGCAGGGTCATGATGATCTTCGACGCCGAGGGTTGATTTGATGTCCCTGTATCTGTTTTTTTGTCGGCTAGCGACGCTATGGCGGACGTAAGTTCCGTAATAAATGGACGTAAATCTCCCCCCCTGTTGTCTTTGATCTTCTGAGTTGGTTCTATATTGCTTTGCACGTTTCTATCTGTAGGAACTGTAGGATGTAACGATGGTGCCTGTCTCTGGTTATCTATATCTGTACTGTTGATGACCGCAGGGGGGGGGTTCTGTTTATCTGTAGGGTTCCCCTCGGCGACGTCATCTTGCGGAATCCGCGCTGCGTCGGGCGCTTCTTCCAACCAGGAACGCACGTACTCATCGTTAGAGTTTCTGTCATCCATATATTCAGCTTCGGAGTCCTCTTCTTCGGCCCTCTGAAGTGCTATTTGTGCAAGCTCCAACTTAATCTTTAATAAAGCCTCGAGGGCTCGTGAAATTTTTCTGTTTGGTCGCGTCGTCCTGTTTGACGGCGACCGAATCTGTTCGTTACGGGCGTCACCCCGGGTAGTCATCGGTACGGCTCGTGATGATTCCTCATCCTGTATTTTTCTTGCGCTATCTGAAGGCTTCACTGTTGTTTCCGAATTTTCCTTGGACCTGGTTCTCCTGGTAGCAGCTGATGAACCAGGTACGCTTTGAGCCCCCTGTGTAACAGTAGGGCGTATTGCCAGCTGTTCTATAGATGACGGTGATCGTGGCGGCAACTGATGATGAATAGCTGATGCCGACGGTGTCTCTTGGCGTGGCTCAGCGTACGATTTGCCTTGCGATCTTGTTACCGGCATCTTGGTTTCGGAATTAACTCTTGATGTTAACTATTCGCTTCAGTATATAAGTATAATATATGTATATAAGCCTCTCTGTAAACTCTCTGTAAACTCTATTGTATAACCTTCCTGTGTAAATAAACAATCTTAACTCTATATCTTCACTGTATAACTATCAACGTAATATAAGCTTCTCTGTAAATTTCTCTGTATAATCCTTCTGTGTAAATAAACAATCTTAACTCTGTTAGCTTTTTATAAACTTAACTTATGTACTTGTGTTATATACTTTCTTATGTACTTAAGTTATGTACCTGCTTATATACTTGGCTTATATACTTGGCTTATATACTTGGTTATATACTCGCCTTATATACTTGGTTCTATACTCGCCTTATATACTTGGCTTATATACTTGGCTTATATACTTGGTTATATACTCGCCTTATATACTTGGTTATATACTTGGCTTATATACTTAACTTATATACTTGTTATATACTTGCTGTTATGTACTTGCTGTTATACATATACTTGCTGTTATATACTTGCTGTTATATATGTACTTGCTGTTATACACTGGCTGTCAAATATATCTGCTTACCTCACTATTTTCTGTCCCTCGTATTATCGTCGTTATATACTTCCACTATTCACTGTCACATAAACTGTTCACTGTTCTTATATGCTGTTATAAACTTTACTGTTGACTGTCACATATGCACTGTTTACTATTACATACGTACTGTTCACTGTATACTGTCACATATGTACTGTTGTTAAACACTTCACTATTTACTATCACTTGTGTACTGTCGTTATATACTTCCCTGTTTACTAAAACTTATGTGGTTATATCGTTATACACGTGACTATTAACTGTAACCTATGTACTTGACTGTGTACATAAGCCTTTTTGTGTATAACGTTGAGGCACTGTTCACATAAGCTTGGTATATAACGTTGACGCACTGTTGACACAAGCTTTGAGTATTTAACTTTGATACACTGTTCTCGTAAGTTTATAACTTCGTCGCACTGCTATTACTTAATTTTTGGAATGTATATAACTTCGATTCACTTTCACATAGGTATCGACACTTCGACGCACTGAGATTCGCGAGAATAATCCGGTTCTGAAGGACCAATAAATGTGCCGGACGGGCGTTATCCGCTGATGGCGTGGATACGTGTACCTGGTGCTCTGCCTATGCCCTATTACTACCGGGCGCACGCTTGTACTATACTTCGCCGCCAGACGGCGCTGACGTCCTACACCTAATTAACTGTAGCTGTGGCTGATCATTCTTCGCTATCTCAGGGCGTTGACCTAACGAGGGAGGATAGGGGTTACTGGGAAAATAAGACACTTATTTAACTTTCATGACTGTACAGGAAGCGATTTCAGGATTAATTCGCGCACTACTTTTTCACTGTTTACTTATACATATTTAATTGCCGTACTGATGACTACGATTTTAAGAAAAGTCGAGTTTACTAAGGTACTCCAGAACTTTACTGTAACGAGAACCCTGATTTCGCTTTCTGATTTCGGAAAACTTTAATGAAAATTTGATTATGGAAATGTACAATCTTTCTGCAAATTACAATTTTGAGCTTATGTTTTAACACATTATATACATCGCCACAATTCTACATAACGTTATTTATGTACAGACATAGAAACAACGAAAATCTTTATTAAAATGGGGAAATTATTTCCATAAAACCGGACAGCTTTTCCAAAAGTGTCTGGATGAAAGGTCTTACAGGCTGAATTACACGAAAACTGTTGCTGTGACTGTAAGTATATAATCGCCATATACTAGACGAGTATATGGTCCATCTGAAACTGTTACTTATTTTTTCGTGTCTGTATCTTTCAGCCTGTAACGATCCTTCAACTGAAAATCTGTAAGACAATTTTTTCCCGTTTTTTCCCAATATGGCCGCGCTAGACCGTCATACTCTCGTCTAAGTGGTTCAACTATAAGCTAAGTTATAAAAAATTACTATATCCAGGCCTAGGTCGCAACCTAGGCTACCTGGACCTCGCCAAAGCGTTAAATTATACTATAAAACTCCACTTGCGAGCCCATATGTGTCTAGCGCGCCTGAAAATTACTATCTAACTATGCTAGATTCACTGATGGCACTTTGTTATTTCACTATATTGCCCATACACTGACTCTACACTATTTTTTAACTATTAATCAACACTCTATGTGTTGGATTGGTGACGTTCGTCGCGAACATATAGAATTTGACGACAAAGCAATTAAAAACAATGTTCCTGGAGTAGGAGTCAGAATCGAACCATCGACGACAGAATTCGATGCACTTCGCGGACAGGGTAAAATAGATCGAAGAATGTTGCCATTGATATTGTGCTGGGGTGTAACTGTACACAAGCTCCAAGGAACTACTTTGGCCCGAGCTGTGGTTGACTTAAGTTCACGCATTTTTGCTAAAGGTCAAGCATATGTAGCTTTGAGCCGAGTTAGGTCTCTAGAGGGACTAATCATCAGTAGTTTAGACCACCGCAAGTTACTTAATAATCCCCACGATATTAACTCCCTCAATGAAATGACTAGATTGCGAAATTTACCATCTTATAACGAAGTCAATGAATCGTAACTAAAAAGTATAAAATAAAAAATAATAATTTAAAGAAAAACAAAAAACCCGACTGCGTAAAAACTAATTTTAAAAAATACGTGAAAGAATTAACTTAAATAAAAACTAAAAAGAAAGAAACAAGCCCAGTAGTTTAGAATTCTGTTAAGTAATACTAAATAACTACACAATTAAAATAGTTTTATAATCGATACACACATAAAACAAATCATAAATTCTAATGCAGAACAGAACGACTCACAGTCGGGGCCCTTGGGAAGATTTGATTGGTAAAAATTTTTAAAATTAGTTTTTACGCAGTCGGGTTTTTTGTTTTTCTATAAATTATTATTCTCTACTATTATTATTCTCTAGCATAAAGTAAAATCTTCGTCGAAGACCAAGGCAATCGGTCCAACAGCCACACGAACAACTTCAACTTCATAGAATAACCTCTTTATTTTAATTCGTTTCGTTAGTATTGTCTGTCTGTCTGTCTATCTGTCCGTCTGTATGCCCGTCTGTATGTCCGTCTGTCAGTCCGTCTGTCTGTCCGTCTGACTAAATTGACTATTTTTCTCGCACTCAAAGTGAAAAGTACAGTGTAACACACGGCGCTAAAATCCCATTAAAACTCGGTTCCTATTTACTACCTCGCTAAAGCTCGGTAGTAAAACTACCTCGTATATACCTAATGTGTCATTTTATTTAGCCCCTTGTATTACAATGTACGGTCTACTATTTGATACAAGAGGGCAAACTTAGTCACTGCTGCCGAAGCGGAACTGACAAATTAGCTTCAGGCGTGCAGCGTGCTCCATTTACTGAGATTAAAAAAAAACACCGCTGACTCTAGGATTTGATTGACCAACGTTGAATTTAGTTATCTGGGGAAATAAAACACTAGGTAGTAGAAATAAATTAAAAACAAAAACACGAGTGTCATATGCACTGCATTCTGAACCTAACAGTAGTGCGATAAGAGCCAGTTTCGAGGAAGTGTATTGACAAAGTAATCATTACCTACCTACGTTATTTTCGGCTCTTGAAAATTAGTACATACCTATATACATGGGTTGTTTACTTAGATGGGAATAAAATTAATTAACACGTTGCCACCATACGGTTGGTCTGATAACAGAATTATTTTCCTAGAGCCAAACTTCAACTTAAGCGAACTGAAACGGTTCCGTATTAGCAGTGTGTGTGATTTTACAAAGCAACTTCGTTTTTTCTTTAAACTAGTTAGGTAATGTTTATGCGTAGAGTGGGTACACACTGAGACACAATGGCTGGGTCACTGCTGATTATGATAAGTAGTACCTATCTATATCTACACTAATATTATAAAGAGGTAACATTTGTTTGTAAGTTTGTATGTAGGGGGTAATCTCCGGAAGTAATTAACCAATTTTAAAAATTCTTTCACTGGTAGAAAGCTACATTATTCGTGAGTGCTATAAGCTATATTTTATTCCCGTACTCCCACGGGAACGGGCACTACGCGGGTGAAACCGCGGGACGTCAGCTAGTAGATCATAATCAGCAGTGATAGCCTAGTAGTGTGACCATCGGACTGCCAAGTCGTAGGTCTCGAGTTCGAACATTGTATAGATAATTATCACTTGCTTCGGTGAGGGAAAACATCGTGAGGAAACCAGCATGCCTGAGAGATATTTCTTGACGTCATGTAAAGCCATACCAGCGGCATAAAAACTGGTACCAGTTTAGACACTAACCACACGTTAAAGAAGAAGATAAGGTGAATACTCCAGGGTAGCCCGCGAAATTCAATTTTTCTTACGTTTTTTGCAATTTGCAGGCCAGTGCTTCGCGGCTTTATGAGGGAATTATATTCACCTTAATGAATGGATATACCTACGCATGTCTTAGTATCTATGGCGGGTCCAAGAGACGTACGACGGCACATACCGCTTGCCACGTGGATTCAAAGTCCACCTTTAAGGTTGTCGCGATAATTATTAATTTCACATTGAACCCTAATTCTAACGGCCGATGATTAATTTTAATTAACTCCTGATAAGTAGGTAGGTACCTACACCATGTACATAAGCTAAAGCAAATATTCCGTCACTTGTGACTTTAATTTCCTCAAGATGAAACGTTTTTCGGTATTATTTGTTCTGCTACTTTGTGTATTGGTAGATTCGCATAAAGCTAGTCGACATCACCACAATAACAGAAGGTTTGATAAAAAAAACGCCACCCCTCCTCACTGCACGCAAGTTACAAAACGTGAGTACCTAGTAGGTCTACTTTCTGTCCAAATGTAACCTACTTACGTATGAAGGTGCTGGCAGTTTATTAGCCGCTTCTTCCTAGCTTAAAAACTAGGAAATGGTGAAAGAGGAGCGTTTTAGTGGCAAATTTTAAGGTTTTGGACGTGCCACTGCTTGGCAACAACAACAACAACAGCCCATAACGTCCACTGCTGGACATAAGCCTCACCCATGATGGAAGGAATTTGCCGTAATCTCCACGCTTGGCAGGCGAATTGGAGATCGCAGTGATGAAAGACTAACGAAAACGCTGCTGCCCATTTTCTGGTCTACGGAGGCGCAAGGTGTTCTGCCTCAGACATTAGTCGCCTTATACGACACCCGTGAGTGTAATGGGTTGGTTCTATTCTACTCTGCCGGATACCACGCGGCTAAGGCTTGGCAAAGGCCTTCCCATTTCTTTCCAGGTACCTACCTACCTACTGTTTTCGTGCGCCAGCTCGAACAGGTCATCGCAGTGTGCCTCCAGGTCAGGACTTGAGACTAGCCGTACACAGGTCTTGGAACATGATCAAGGAAAAAGGATTATCTCATAAGGAAATGTGAAGTTCTTTAGGTAGGTATATAGGTAACCTCTTTCTGCCGACTTCAATGACTTTGGTTTTCCACGAGGCTGCGTAAAACCCACCGTAAACTAAACTACCTATTCCACTTAAAACCCTTGTAGGTAGCTAGGTCATTTGTATTCAGATGGGCTTTTATTTTTAGTACAGTACCTACCGAATGGGTGAATCTAGGTATTGTTAAACTGTCCTATGTTTACCTAACCTACTTACTTATTTATTATTTTCCAGATACGGACTACCAGTCTAAATTCAAGTACGACTATCCAATCGCTTACATTCAACCTGGACAACACGAGGCTTATCAACAAGTAAGTGAAACAAATTAATAACTTTTTATTATAATTATTCTAATTTCTATTATGTAACCCCTGAGCCCGCCCGCGCCGTCGCTTCAGCTGTATCCGGTAAGATTGGAAGCCGACCTCAATAGTTGGGATAAGGCTAGAAAGATCATGACTGAGAACGGAATCGACACCTCGGTGCCGGCAGCGGCGGCCGCTGCCGGGGCTTCATCGTGCTCTGTGTAATTATTGGGTTGCAATAGTAGGTATCATGAGCATAATCTCGCGTTATTAATAAATTTTGAGGGTCGTACTGATTATTTTGATCATTGTAATTATGTAACTACATACGTGTTACAGTCGCGAACAATATTTTAATTAACATACACCCTAGCATTGGCCTGCAAATTGCAGAAAACGTGACAAAATTTGAATTTCGCGGACTACCCTTGAATATTAGGAAATCTGCGCTCTAAGGCTGTAGCTGATAGATACCTAGTCATCTTAGCTGCCTGAATTAATATTGATCTTGAGCTGTATCTATGTGCGTCTCTTTGTTCTTGTGTAACACTACAACTAAAAAAAAGCCTTTATTTACTCTGACCTTCCTAAACACAATACTTATTACAACTTTATCTAAACTTAAATTATACTTTTAACTATACTTAAATTATAACTTTATCTAACTTAAATAATATTTTCCTGTTATTCGTTCGTCTTATCAGCTACCAGGTCAGGCTGCCTGTCTTGCGACATAGGCCTCCTCAAGTTCCCTTCATATTTGTCTATCCCACTGTTTTTTTACATTTCTATGGTCTATCCCTTGCTATACTCTACCACACCTCTCCTCCACACTAGACCTACCTACCACGATTTAAATTGATAATTCTATGATATTTCCAGCTATTCTGCGTGAACCCACCCACAGTAAACCAGGCGGTGACGATTGTGTGTGACTGGGTAGCACCTCCTCAAGTCCAGTTCACCTTGGGCGACGAATACATGCACGTGGTACGTCAGGACCCCACCGGTCGTTTCCTCGGCAATGCCGTCATCACCACACACCAGTTATGCAATCATCACCTGCACAGCAACGGTACCACTACCAGATCCTCAGCGGACGTGACCGTTACTGCTGTGTAATGGAAATTTTAAGAAATAAAGCTCTTTTATAACTTAAAAAAAAACATATTTTTTTTTATACCATGCCTTAACTTACCATCGGAATGTTCTATAGCATACCATTTCATCACCATTTTACCCGAAAGAAGGCCACTGCTGGACAAAGGCCTCCCCCATGTGTCGCCACATTGACCGGTCCCGTCATTCCTCGGTCCACCTAGTGAGGTCTTCCAACACAACGAGGCACGATACATTACATGCAATATACGATTTACATAACATGCTGAAACTTTAGCAGAATTCATAAGGGGAAAGTAATGGCGATGTTTTGAAGAACTGCGCTGACTACAATCATGAATGATTGTAGTCAGCGCAGTTCTATAGTTTAACGTGAATATATATATTGTTATATTCACGTTAAACTTTAATAAAACTATTTTATTTGAAACATCTTACACGTGCAAAAACAAGAGGTTTATGTCTTCATGGTTCGATGTTTAGCCCGTTTTCGTCCTTTTTAGGGTTCCGTAGTCAACTAGGAACCCTTATAGTTTCGCCATGTCTGTCCGTCCGTCCGTCTGTCCGTCCTCGCTTAATATCTGTGACCGTTAGCACTACAAAGCTGAAATTTAGTACCAATATGTATATCAATCACGCCGACAAAGTGGTAAAATAAAAATTGGAAAAAAAATGTTTTATTAGGGTAGCCTCCCTATATGTAAAGTGGGAAGTGATTTTTTTTTTAATTTCAACCCTAACGTGTGATATATTGTTGGAAAGGTATTTAAAAATGAATAGGGGTTTTCAAAAATCATTTTTTGATAATGTCAATAATTTCGGAAATAATCGCTCCAAAAGTAAAAAAAAATGTGTCCCCCCCCCTCTAACTTTTGAACCATAAGTTTAGAAAATATGAAAAAAATCTGAAAAGTAGAACTTTATAAGGACTTTCTAGGAAAATCATTTTGAACTTGATGGAAACAACAGTTTTTGTACAAAAAAGACAAAAAGTTGTACAAAATAATTTCTGGACTAAGTTTGTAGTATATTCGTATATGCAAGCATTTTTACATAATGGATACCCACCTTTAAACTCATAAGTGGGAACACTTATTGTGACGGACGGGAAACTACGGAACCCTACACTGAGCGTGGCCCGACACGCTCTTGGCCGGTTTTTTTATTGATATATTCATCTTGACGCGATCAAGAAAGCTGTCGAAGGCAGTCTGTAGTCAAAAAGTCTGACACTCCCTTCCGCTTTGCCCAGTGCGAGAGGAATCATTTTGATGATTTCCCATAGGAAAAAAAAAATCAGTATGTAGGTACCGAGCTACACAGCACCAGCACATGCGCACATGCTAAAAGTCGCGGCACGAAACTCTAGCGTTGACCGTTATTTAGCAGAAGTAAAAAATAAGAATGTCTTGGATGCGTTACGCCGATTTGCTCTCCAGTCGTAGAACATGCGCAGCTATCCCCTCCACGTTTCGTTCAGCGCTAGAGGTACGTGCCGCAACTTGTAGCACGTGCGCATGTGCTGTGTAACAAAAAAATTACGGACAAAACTTCGGGACAAACGAAGAATAAACGAAGACGGTAGCTTGAAGACGCAAGTGGTCGCGACCCTTAACATTGAGGGAAGGACAGAAAAGAAGATACTTATCTTATCTCTTTTAAGTATTGTAACATTCAAACAGGTAACTGTTAGTATAGGCTATCTGTCCAACCCAAGATAGTAGGTAATGTTATTAGTACTGGAATGAAAAGGTTTAATAAAAGCAATAGGTAGCTTATCAATGCAATTTCTTATGGTCTAACTCGATGATTGCCCAATCATAGACCGTTAATAATTGCTTTATATTGACAGAAAGATATCAGTACAACACACGCAGCCGACAATGTTCAGCATTTTATCGTACCTAGGATTGATACTTTTTATTTTTAGTGGTGCTAAAACGGAGCCATCTGACCGCGTAATAGAGGTTTTTGAATATGGTGGGTTTACATTTATTTATATATGTATAAAGTATATTATATAGGGTCGCCAGCACGTAAACTGGCGATGCCGGACCAAATTAAAAAAAAAACCGCAGACGTTTAGGTGAAACAGAATTTTTTACTGGACACTGTAGAAGAAAAATCATAAAAAACATTGAGTGTGTATGTTCAAACAAGAAGTATGGCTATCGGTTATCGGTACCTATCTGGCAACACCAGAGTTCGCTTGGATACGGTTAATCGTAACGGACGAATTTTTAACTATATTTTGTTTTAATTTATTGAAAGCTTTCATAGTTTTCACCAAATTTTGGATAACTTACTTTGACCGGGTGACCGGAAGTTTTAATCGAACACTTTTAATAACTCCACCTGTACGGCCCCCGAGACGCCTTCCAAACTAGGACAAATCCTGGAAAACCTGGACGGATGGCAACCCTAGGTATATGATAGGTACCTAGGGTTGCCATCCACTGTACCGTACGATACCATTCCACTCGGTCAGTCTGATTGGCAGACTTTGAGACTTTTGACTGACCGTAACGATTAACGGGCTTTTCGAAGCAAGAAGGCTTCTCGATTTAGTCTTCAAAATTCGCTAACCTATGTATGCTTAAATTAACACTAATCAATATACTTTAATCCACCCTTCTGCTTGCCCACTTGTACCTCTCCCAGTACTCAGTAGGCATATTCAACGTTAGCAATTCCAGAACACCCTTGAATATCCCTCAGGCGCATTTTTCTTTTTGACATTCATTTTAAGGAGAACATCGTGTGGGCGAGGAAGCAACATTCGCAAGAAGCGATAGAATTCCACCTTTCGAGCCAATTTATAAATTGAAATTAAAGGTAAGTGAGCTTGCCTATTGTATTGTATTGTATTGTATAGCGGGCTGGTGTCCGCAACTCCACGTCAAAGCGCGTATTTTGCGTACGGGTGGGAATTTTATTCGATCCACCCTGTAAGCTCTGTTAGAGCTAATAATTAGATACAAAGAAAGTTCTATATTCTTTATTTAAAATCAGGCTAGTACAGGAAAACTAACAACTTAGAAATCAGAAGAATGATTGTGGTGTTTGCTGTCAAAGTCAACTGTCAACCGAGCACTGGCCACTGGAACGCCATTTACGTTCCATGTCTCTGACATCCCCCTTTCTAAGCGTAGCGCTTGGGAAGAATGACTGGCCGGCCACTGCGAGTTGTTTTAGGCAAGGCGAGTCCGTGATCCGGCGGCGGCTGTGTTGCTGGCAGCGGTTCCAAGGGCACTACTGATTTTGGCGGTGGTTCTGGTGTTGTCTTATGCAGCGACTGTTCTCTAAGAGACACATTATTAAACTCCGCCTGTTCATTATGAACCATCATGTTTAGGTTTTCCAATAGTTCAGGTTCAGGTACATTATTTAAGTTTCTCGCTTCAGTCATAATGTTATCTGAAACAAGAACTGGTTTGTTATGTGAAGGTGAGCCTGAGCATCTAGATATTGGTGGAAGCGATCGCAAATGCCAGGTGTTTCTTCGGTAGATTGACCCGTCTGGCTTCTCGACTAAGTAGGATCTGGGTTCTGAAGTTGGAGCTATGATCTTGGCCGGTACCCAAAGTTTGTGGTCCTCTCTCAACATCACCTGTTCACCACTATCAAATGTTTCTCCTTGTTCTTTCCCTTTGTCAGCATACTTCTTTTCCTTTTGTTTTGCAGCTTTTAAGTGCTTTTCAATATTTGTTAAGGTTTTTGGTTTGAGTAATTTGTAATTTATGGGTAATAATGTTTTTGTCCTTCTGCCCATTAGTCTTTGTACTGGTGAACCTAGATTCTCTCTAGGTGTGTTTCTGTGATGTAGAAGGGCCAATTGTACATCTGAATTTTCATCCAAGCATTTTTTCAACAGGTTCTTTGCTTCTTGGACATACCTTTCTGCCAATCCATTGGACCTGGGGAAATGTGGGCTAGATAATCTGTGTTGGAATTGCCATTGGTTACTGAATTCTTTGAATTGTTCACTATCATATTGTTTTCCATTGTCTGTTAATAGACATTCTGGAATCCCAAACAAAGAGAACCAAATTTTCATTGATTTAATCACTGTAGAGCTATTTAGATTTGATAATTCATGGAAATCAAAATATCCTGAGTATGCATCTGCAATGACTATAAAGTTTTTTCCCTTGTGATGAAATATATCAGAAGCTACAATACTCCATGGAAGTTTAGGTACTTCTTGCAATAATATTGTTTCCATTGGTTTGTCTTTTTGTGTTTTTAAGCAAGTCTGACAACTTCTTACATAATCTTGCACATCACTGCTCATGTTAGGCCAGAATACATTGTCTCTTGCAAGCTGTAGTGTACCCGCTGTTGATTTATGGCTAAGATGACAATGCTTTAGTATAATTGGAACCATGCTTTGAGGAATTAGGACTCTGTTGTTTTTGAATATCATGTTGTCATATACACTTAACTGTTCTCGGTAGTACCAGTATTTTTTTGTTTCTTCTGGTAGTATTTTTATATTGTCTGGCCAACCATTGAGTATGATTTCTTTTAATTTTCTTAGCTCTGTGCTTTTTTCAGTTTCATCTATTAGCTCTTGTTTCCGGTTTTGTGAAAATGGCATTATGGCGCATATTTCAATTTTATCTTCATTCATTTCTTGGCTACTTAATTCCCTGCAGTCTCGGCTTAAGGTGTCTGCAATAAACAATTCTTGCCCCCTTTTGTAAATTATGTTAGCATTATATGGTAGTATCTGGTACAACATTCTTTGGAGTCTGGGTGGTGCTTCTGACAGGGTTTTCTTAAATATAGTTTCTAATGGCTTGTGATCAGACTCTATGGTTAAATCTTTGCATCCCCAAATATATGTGTGAAATTTTTTACATGCTACTAAAATAGCATTAGCTTCTTTTTCTAATTGGCTGTAACCTTGTTCGGTCTTTGTAAATGCTTTTGCGCAATAAGCTATGGGTTTGCCATTTTGCATTAGTACACCACCACATGCATAACTGCTAGCATCAACTGACAAAAGTATGGGATCTTTGGGATTGTAGAAACCTAGAACCGGTGGATTTTTTAACAGTTCTTTAAGTTGTTTGAAGGCTTCTTCTTGAGAATTGTCCCAATACCAGTCTATATCTTTTTGTAACAGCTGCCGTAATGGGTTTGTAATGTGGGATAAGTTTTTTATGAATTTTGATAAATATGTAATTAGCCCGAGGAACCTTTGTAGTTCTTTGATATTTTCAGGTCTTTTTATTTTATTTATTGTGTCTAATTTTTCAGGATCTGGTTTGAGTCCACTGTTTGTAAAAATATGTCCTAGGAACTTTATTTCTTGTGTGTTAAAGACACATTTATCTGGGTTCAATTTGAGTCCAGCATCTTTAAGCTTTTTTATAACCTCATTAGTTATGGCTTCCAATCCTGCTTTGGTTGGATGATGGATAAGGATATCGTCCATTGAGACCTCCACATTGTTTATACCCATTAAGAGTGAGCTCATTATTTGTTGGAAGACCTCCGGAGCTGATGCCAACCCAAATGGTAATCTGAGGCACGAGTATCTACCGAAGGGTGTACTGAATGTTAAGTACTTTGACGTCCTTGGTGTAACTTTCAGTTGCCAAAATCCTTTTTTACAGTCAAGAAGGCTAAACCATTGTGATCCGGTAACTCTTGTAGCTATTTCTTCAATAGTATTTAGTGGGTAGAATCTTCTCTTCAAGTTTTTATTAATTTCCGATGGGTCAATACACAGCCTTATTTTATTGTTTTTCCTTACTACAACCATGGGTGAAACTGCTGGTGTAGGTTCTGTAACAGGAATTATAATATTATCTCTTACCATGTTATCAAGTTCTTCTTTAACTTTATTTCTTATTATATGAGGTACCTTCCTTGCCGGACAAATTGGTAATCTTGGGTTGTCAATCAGGTCAATATCATACTCATAATTTTTTAGGCAGCCGATTCCTTCAAAAACATCATTTTCCTTTGTTAGAGCATCAACTCGCTTTATTAGATTCAATTTTATACATGTTCTTCTACCAAGGATCGGTGAAAAGTCTTGTTCAATCACATAGTATTTTATTTTAAATATTTTCTTTTTTACAATGGTTTCCATAACTGTTTCACCAATAACTGTCATTTTGTGTTCTGAGTATGATGTCAGGGATTTTGTATCTGATGAGATAATGTTTGCTTTTGCCTTGATTGCTATCTTCTTTGGTATCACGTTGCACTGGCTACCAGAGTCTAATTTAAATGTGACTTTTTTATTTGTTGGTAGTAGTTCTGCTGTCTCATACCAATCATCTTTATCATTTATGACAGATAAGGCTGATACATACCATTCATCCTTGCCGGAGTCATCTTCACTAGAGCTGTCTTTTTCATTAGGTTTGTAAATTGCTTGAACTTTCTTTGACCTACAACATTTTGCGAAGTGGTTCAGCTTTTGGCATTTAGTGCATGTTTTTTGATATGCTGGACATGCTCGAGGCCCGTGTGTCATGCCACACCTATTACATTCCGATGTAGACCCAGATGTCTGCTGAGTTGCCTTCATCTTTTTCTTAATTATCGCCACTGTAGGTGTTATTTCACTGTTACTGTTCATTTTATTCATTTGCAATTTTAGTTGTTCCGCAGCCCTGCATATGTCAACTGCTTTTTGCAGATTTAAATCATTTTCGATTAGCAATCTTTCACGTGTCGTTTTGCATTTTACGCCAATTACTATCCTGTCCCGCAAGATGCTATCCTCTAATTTTTCATAATCACAACTTCTAATTTTATTCTTTAGTTTGGTCAAGAACTCGTCGAAACTTTCTTCGTTATTTTGAATTATTTGATTAAAAATATATCTTTCGTATGTTATGTTGGTCTTTGGGATGAAATATTCTTCGAATTTCTTTTTGATGGTTTCTAAGCTCTGAGATTCCTTTTCTGTCAGGCCAAACGTATTGTAAATGATGGCCGCTTCTGGTCCAATTGCGCTCATGAACATTGCCACCTGCACCTCGGGTGGTCTCTTGTCCAGTCCTGTGGCTGTCGCGTACCATCCAAACTGTTGACTCCACAGTTTCCATGTCGAAGCATTTCCTGTTCCGCCATTTTCTATGACAATCGGCTTCGGCGGTCTTATTCCTGTGCCGCCGGCACTTGTCGTATTTTCTTCATTACTCATTATAGTTGTTGTTTCGGCACCATGTAAGCTCTGTTAGAGCTAATAATTAGATACAAAGAAAGTTCTATATTCTTTATTTAAAATCAGGCTAGTACAGGAAAACTAACAACTTAGAAATCAGAAGAATGATTGTGGTGTTTGCTGTCAAAGTCAACTGTCAACCGAGCACTGGCCACTGGAACGCCATTTACGTTCCATGTCTCTGACACACCCTAACTCCCCGAGAAAGGCCAGCAGCGCCTTGGTGTTGCTGACAATCTCGCGGAGAGTACCTGGGTTACCGAAGTACTTTGCCCTGTATGTTGCAACCACTGGGCAGTGCAGAAGCACGTGGGCTGCTGTCTCGTCTTCCTCCATGCAGGCACGGCACAGGGGGCTGTCCATGACTCCTATGACAAAGAGGTGTTTATTAAAAGAGCCGTGTCCAGTAATGGCAGCTGTAACTGTGCGCAGCTGCGGTTTGGTCAACCGAAGCGCGCGTTTGGTGAGGCGGCCGTCGATAGTAGGAAGTGCATCCTTGGCCTGCCTGCACTCGCCGTGGTCTAGCCATAGCTTGTGGTGTTGTTCACTAGTTCAGTTCCTTACCAGTGTGCGTAGGTATCCGAAAGGGAGTGGCACGATAGGTTCGGGTCCCACCGCTGCCATGCTCGATCCCCTTCTAGCGAGTTCGTCCGCCGCATCATTGCCACGGGAATTGCTGTGACCCTTAATCCATTGGATGGTTATATTATTGAGATTACCAACCTGGTTCAGGCGTTGGTGACACTCGTGTATTAACCCAGAGTTGACTGTGTGGTTGTTTAGTGCCAGCAGTACAGCCATGCTGTCTGAGAGTATACGGATTGAGTGGTCCACAACCTTCCTGGCTAAGATGGCAGATGCCGCCAGGGAAATGCCCATGCATTCTGCCTGAAATACCGTGTTGTGGGCCACCAGAGGTTTGGCTATCTGGATGTTGAGATCCTCGGAGAAGACTCCAGCACCTGTGCCAGTACCTGTTTTAGATCCATCCGTGAAGATCCGTAGTTCCGCGGGGTTTAATCCCTCGCAGCGGTGATCCTCGTGGAGCTGGATTTTGTACTTCTTATCGAATACGAATTGTTTTGGTATCTGATCGTTTATTGCTTTCGTCAGGGGGAACTCGTTGTGGAATCCCTCCAGTACCGCGGTGTGCTGTGTTTTTTTCTTACCCCATAGTTGAAGTGTATTAAGGCGTACAGCCGTCATCGTCGCTTCCTGCTGTATGAATAGATGAAGCGGTGGGAGCCCCAGCATGGCTTCGAGAGCTGCGGTCGGGGTAGTCCTCATGCAGCCTGTGATCGCCATGCAGGCAAGCCTTTGCATGCGTTGCAGTTTGATGGAGGCTGTAGTTAGTTTGGTACGGGGCCACCAGACCACTGCCCCATAATAAGTGATCATAGGTCGGATAACCGCGCAGTATAACCAAAGTATAATTTTAGGGGATAGGCCCCACTTCTTACCTATCATCCTCCTGCATTGCCAAAAGGTGATGCAGGCCCTGTTCATTTTATTATCTAAGTGACTACTCCAATTTAACTTACTGTCCAGGATGACTCCCAGATATTTGACCTCGTCGGCTAACTGGAGTTCCGTATCGAAAAGTTTGGGTAGGCGGTAAGGGCCTAGTGTTCGTTTTTGGGTAAACATGACTAGTTCAGTTTTCGTGGGGTTCACTGAGAGATCGAACTCTCTGCACCACCGCTCAACGATGCGTAGTGCTTGTTGAGTGAGGTTGCAGATTGTCCCTGTCACTTTACCTGAAATGAGGATAGCGAGGTCGCCAGCATACCCTATTGTGTAGAAATGGTTCGCGTTGAGTTTTGTGATGAGATCATTTATCACTAGATTCCAGAGGAGCGGGGATAGTACTCCACCTTGGGGGCAGCCTCTTGCTATCAAGGCCATCTGCTGTTCCCCTTTAAGTCGAACCACTCGTTTGCTTAACATATTGGTGATCCAGTCTGTCAGTACCTGTTCTACTCCGTGATGGGAGAGCGCGGTGTTGATGCTGGCGAAGTTTGTTTTATCGAAGGGTGAGCTTGCCTATTTCATACACAAATTCACGCCTTTTTCTCATGGGGTACGCGGAAATTTGCCATGCTCATTTCCTGATGAAATATATAAACGAAAGTATCTACTAAGAGTCTCCAAGTAAGTATAATACAATTCAATAATGTTCAATCCTACGTAATTTTAAATGGAAATAATAATTAATATTTGTTGATTTTATGGTTATGGTTATTTATAATTGACTCTTACTAAATTACTTATAAATAAACCTACCAAAACTTGGCATTTGAAGGTGGTTCAAATCGATTTACATTATTAGCCATTTTCTGCTATCCAGATATTTTCTTTCCATTTCCATACAATGAAAATTTCATTACACGAAACAATGTAGACCAGCATAAAAAAATTGTTTTCTGGTCTGGACACTGTGGTACCATTTTATAAAGCTAAGCTAAGACAAGAAAGTCATTTGTAAGGTGTACTTACATGTATTGTGAGAGAACTGCCTCAAGACATAAAGGACGTTACAAGAAAATTTCAGAACATGAACTTCACGGAGCTTAATTTCCATATGTAGAGGCACTTTCTTATCAAACCAGTTTTCGAAAGATTCATTCGTTCATGAACTCTAAGAAAATCTACATCGGAATAACAGTATAATACCATGAACGGCGTAGATTTCTCACAATCGGCAGTATATACAGGGTGTAAAATACCTCATCACGAAGCTGTCAACCAAGCATTCTGTACATCAATCTAAGTAACTTCACGCAAAAATTATTGCTGGGATACGACTTTTTTTTTGGGGTGAAAAATCATGTTTTGTGGTAGAACTCAATGTGACGCACTCAAAACATTGTGCTGATGGATGGATTGAATAGTACCGGGGTCGTGGAGGTGTTAGAAATCTTACATTAAAAACTTGTATTTAAAAAAAAAACTTGTTAAAAAGTTGGAACTTTGACCCCCAATATCTCCATAATAAGAAGGTTCCCAGGTATGGTCTAGAACAAAAAAATGATCGCAATGATGAGGAGAACAAGTGCCTTTCGGCTTCGTTAAGAGGTGTTTTACGCCCTTTATACGTAGATGCGGAAAATTTCCAAAAAAAAACACTACAGTTCGATTTCTCCGAAACAACCCAGTTTGGCCCCAAGTTAACGGGTCAAAATTGTTGCAAATTTTAGGTCTAGTATCACCCATTACAAGAAATGCTCACAACTACTTATCAATAACTGTACCTAAGTATAAGTAATAATACATACTTCCTTCTTCTTTTTTTTAGCACGAACGACCGGATTTGGAACAAAAATTCAATTATATCAGAGTGGAGTATGTCAGCCCCTTTTCAATTGTGCACGTAACATATGATGAGCACAGTTTTGAATTGACGTTTCACATAACTTATCCCATGTATGGAATACGTTTCGGAGTTGTTGGTTACTCTGTCCCACTTCGAAAAGAAGAAAATATTTCAAAGGAATATTTGACAAATATTACTGTAGTGTAATAAATATTCAAAATGTTTTTTTCGTTTTTTTTTAATTAAGTATTTAAATCATTAAATAAATTATTGTAGCCTTCCGGTATCAGGAAAAGGGTCCAAGCTAAAGGCGGTCAGGGATCCAAAGACAAGAAACTCCTAACAATACGAGCCGTGTCCAGGAGTACCGCTTTCTGAATTGAAATGCCTTTGCACCCAGTTGCTTAACGAGAACCTCCTCAGGTATTGGTGGAGGCTCTTGGCAATTAATCCATTGGCTGAAACGACTATCGGTACAATGATCGCTGAGTTCACACCTCACATGTGCTGGAACACAATTATAGAGAGAGAGTGAAAGCGTCGTAGTCGACCATGCCGGCCCAGTGAGGTTTAGGCCGTCTACTTTATGTATTCTAAAATCATGCGTGAAGTAGTTAGTAATTACTTTATGCGTATGCTTCGATTATTAAGTACTATGCGCACTTTTATAATAATCACTTCCGTACACGTAAAGAGTGATTTTAAGGTTTCGATGACCAACTTTGTGCGAAAAAGAGCAAAAAAACGAGTCGTTCCCGCTGGTTAATACCCCGTGGTTAACACTATTAATATTATTATTTCGCGAGACGAGGGTATAACTATTGGTAAAAAAATGTTGCGTTCGTCAACACTGTTATCCAGTAGAACGCATCTTTCCCAGTAGTATTTACCACGGAGTATTAACCAGCGGAAACGACCTCTGGAGTCCTGAGAAATTTGGACTCTTGCGAAAAGAGGAAAAAAACATGCATAACGTGAAATTACTCCTTGCTTCGTTCAGCGAATTTTCACACACGATAGTTAGATGTTAGATAATACTTAGTTTTAATTAGTTCTGTTGTACAATATGAACTACTTCCTTACTCCAATCTCTTTAGACTTTTGAGAATTCATAGATAGAATAGACCGTACTGTGTTGCAATACCTATATCATACCACATTAATTGCAATTTGGTAAGGTCTGAATCAATTATTTATAAATCATAGAAAGCTATCAGTGCAACACACGCAGCAGGAAATGTACAGTATTTCATCGTATTACACCCTAGGATTTATACTTTTTATTTTTAGTGGTGCTAGTGCTAATACGGGGCCAGCCGACCATGTAATAACGATTTTTGAATACGGTTCGCTTGATTTACCATTATCTGCCTAGCCTTTTCCCAACTACCTATGTAAGTATGCTGGCATCGGTTTCCAGTGTAACTGGGTGCAGCTGAATACAGGTCGCGGCACGTAACTCTAGCGCTGACCGTTATTACGCAGAAGTAAAAAATAAGAATGTCTTGGGGCGTGCGTTGCGCCGATTGGCTTTCGAGTCGTATAACATGCGCAGCTATCCCCTCCACGTTTCGTTCAGCGCTAGAGTTACGTGCCGCGACCTGTACCAGTATATTGCATGAAGCGGCTGCCATCTGGCCTCCACAACACAGTTATACCATTAAAGGACTTTAGTAGACACAATAAATAAGCAATTTACATAAATCTCCTGGAGATTTAGTAACGAACGGGAGGATATTAGGTAGGTGTATACCTAAAGGGTGTAAATAGACCGATAACGAAGTTGAAAGACACTTTCCGGGTTCCATAGTCCTGACATGACAAGGAACCCTAATAGTTTCGTTATGTCCATCTGTCCGTCCTTCTGTCTGAGGACTCTGAGGTTTTGCTAAGAGACCGTTAGTACTAGAAAGCTGTAATTTTGTAGGGGTATGTATATCAATTACCATAGTGGTAAAATAAAATGTTGGAATAGTACATTTTGATACAAGTGGAGAAAGTTTGTTATTGCAATCGAGGCGGAATTATAACACTCGAGCCGGAGGCGAGGGTGTTTTTGAGCCGAGAATTGCAATAACAAATGTCCACGTGTATCAAACGACGTTTTTCAATACACTTTTGAAGAAATAAAATAAAATAACGAATATTATTTTTGTCACGAAACTATGATTTAAATTTTCTTTTTTTTTCGCGCTTTGGTCTCGCCAGGTTGAAAGAGAGGCAATGGTATGAAGCCGTTAAACAGCCTAATATAAAAAATAGATTTATTTTATATTTTTTAATTCAGAACACAAATAAACGTTAATTTGTGTATAAAAGTAACTATTAGTTTTAAATAATCATGTTTATCTATGATATTCTATTTACTAACACAATTTGAATATTCAAAAAATATTTATGCCGTAAAGACGCGTACTGCTTTGCAAAAAAAAAAAAAACTGTCACCTCAGACTATAGGCATTGAACCAATTTGGACTAAGTATAGGTATAGTTATCTGTGGCAATTTTCATTCCCGCACACGTGCGGGAAAGTGGAAAAAATCGCACGCGTGTGAAATACATGCCATGTTGTACCTAATCGTAGTGCGTTAAGGACCAGTTTTCGAGGAAGTGTATTGAAATAGTACATTTTGATACAAGTGGAGAAAGTTTGTTATTGCAATCGAGGCGGAATTATAACTCCCGAGCCGCAGGCGAGGGTGTTTTTGAGCCGAGAATTGCAATAACAAATGTCCACGTGTTTCAAACGACGTTTTTCAATACACTTTTGAAGAAATAAAATAAAATAACGAATATTTTTTTTGTCACGAACTATGAAACTATGATTTAAATTTTCTTTTTTTTTCGCGCTTTGGTCTCGCCAGGTTGAAAGAGAGGCAATGGTATGAAGCCGCTAGACAGCCTAATATAAAAAATAGATTTATTTTATATTTTTGAATTCAGAACACAAATAAATGTTAATTTGTGTATAAAAGTAACTATTAGCTTTAAATAATCATGTTTATCTATGATATTCTATTTATAAACACAATTTGAATATTCAAAAAATATTTATGCCATAGAGACGCGTAGTGCTTTGCAAAAATTAAAAAAAAAACATTCACCTCAGACTATAGGCATTGAACCAATTTGGACTAAGTATAGGTATAGTTATCTGTGGCAATTTTCATTCTTGCACACGTGCGGGAAAGTGGAAAAAATCGCACGCGTGTGAAATACATTGCATGTTGTACCTAATCGTAGTGCGTAAAGGACCAGTTTTCGAGGAAGTGTATTGAAAAATATATTTTTTAGGGTACCTAGCTACATGTGAAGTGGGGATTTTTTTTTTCGTCGCCTACCCGTCGTGTGGGGGGGTATCGTTGAATAGTTTAAAATGACATGAATGAAATGATGATGGGTTGCTAGTACTATTTTCTCCATTTATGAATTATTAAACTTTACAGTGCTGTAAGGGTTGTATTAATTACCCACTATAAGATCATAATATATGCACCTTTGTAACCATTTATATGCACTGTCCTATGAAATATAACTCAGTATTATTCAAACATTCGTTGGTTTCATTTACCATCAACACCGCACCTTACATGGCGACCCTGCCAGAGGATGCTATACGCGCTCCGCGCACTTGATACCATTCGGTGTGTTACAAAAAATATTAGTGAAAATGGAACGAGTACGAATCATCCACGAAAATGGGCGAGCAGCAGTTTTTCCCAGTAGCCCCCCCCCCCCCCCCCCCTTCTAAAAGCAAAAATCTGAAAAATTTCATGATGATAGGTACTTACTACATTTCATGAACTTTAAAGGATAATTATAGCGGTTTTGAACTTGGGTGTTGGATAATTTTGTACCAAATACAAAATTCTTATAATAAATCCTTTAAAGTGACTAAGATGAAGTAGTTGCTTGTGATAAAGGGCTACTACGGAATCCAATCCAACATTGAGCGTAGCCCAACACGCACTTGGGGTCTTGGGCGGTTTTTATTTTGTTCTAGACCAACGGTCGGCAACAGGCGGACCGCGGTCGACCCTGGGACCGCCGAATATTTGTTAACAATTCTGGAATATAAAAAGATCTCTGAAGTCATCATTTTCAAAAAATACCTAATGTTTTGAAGAACAAACATCGTTCGAGACACGGACACTCTTGAAGACTCACTTCCTTCGCGTTTGGTGTTCCGCTAGTGAACCAAATTTCGTCTAAAAACCGTCGGTGTAATTTTTCGGTTTTCGGTGTAAAAAATTCAATCGTTGTATGGACCCCACTTAATATTACTTGCCGACCCCTGTTCTAGACCATACCTGGGTACCTTCTAGGCGGAGATATTGGTGGTCAAAGTTCCAACTACTTACCTATTTCACAAGTTTTTTATTTTTTAAAGTTTGAATGTTATAACTTTACTCTAAATACCTCAATGCATCCATCATCATAATGTATTGAATGCGTTTTATTGAATGTGAATTTTCACCGCAAAAAAAAGTCGTTTCCCAATAATATTTTTTTAGAATGCTTCGAGAACGGACCCTCCGTTTACACCCTAATAGGTACGATACCACTTCACTTGGTCAGTCTGATTTGCAGACTTTGAGGCTTCTGACTGACCGGAACGGTTAACGGGCTTTTCCAAGCACAGATTCGAGGCGTCTCGATATATATAATTATGGGCGGTCATCCATCCGCAGACTGAAGAAAATTCTGTGTGACTAAAGAAAATTTGTCTAAGAATGCTTTATACACCACTAATCAATATACTTGAATCTACTTAAAACCCCTTTTTTTTCGGATGGGTAATCATCAAATGACTCCTCCCGCTCTGGGCGGAGCAGGAGGGAGTGTCAGACTTTTACTGACTAAAACCACAGTAGTATTATGCTAAAACCCATCCATGTTCCTTCATCGCCCTTTGTGTTCCGGGGCCACGGTATCTCTTTCGAACAGTCCCGCAGCCCCGAACCCTTGAATATCCCTCAGGCACATTTTAAAGTTTCAGTTTGACATTCAGACATTCTACCTTTCGTGCCAATTTATACAGTGGAATTAAAAGTACCTAAGTTTGCTTGTCTATTTTCCCAAGCAGAAATTTACCATGCCCATTTCCTGATACAAATACCAAATGTAAAATTTGTGCAAAATAAATATAATTTTATTTGCTAATAATAGCGTTTCACTTTTTGTTATTGTGTAATTTTCCAATCTCGTGGTCAAGCGTAAACTTTTTAAAACAGATGTCATTTGTTTCACTAATCGACGTAAAGGGATTCAACGCAGGGGGAATGATTCACCTAAATGTAAGTATCTACGACGATTTAAAGGCGGTTCGAA
Source organism: Xestia xanthographa (assembly GCA_905147715.2). Taxonomy (NCBI): domain Eukaryota; kingdom Metazoa; phylum Arthropoda; class Insecta; order Lepidoptera; family Noctuidae; genus Xestia; species Xestia xanthographa. The sequence continues at coordinate 15,091,775 of LR990652.1, forward strand.
TCGATTTACCTCACAATTTACCTACATCATAAGCCTTTTTCTGTTAGCCAGATTTTTTCTTTCCATACCATGAAATTTTCATTACACAAAACAAAGACGAAGAATTAAAAAAAAATCGTATACCTAAACAAATAGTACTTATAAAAATTTTCATGTCTTCGCACAGCGTTTCAGATATGTACCCTTTACTGAACTTTGAAGCCGTGTGGTATCCGGCAGAGTAGAATAGAACCAACCCATTACACTCACTCACTATCGTATAAGGCGATTAATGTCTGAGGCAGAACACCTTGCGGTTCCGTAGACCAGAGAACGGGCAGCAGCGTTTTCTGTTAGTCTTTCATCACTGCGATCTCCAATCCGCCTGCCAAGCGTGGAGATTACGGCAAATTCCTCCCATCATGGGAGAGGCTTATGTCCAGCAGTGGACGTTATGGGCTGTTGTTGTTGTTTGTTGACCTTTGACTAATTTCCACTGGACAGTCGCGAGTTTTGTCTTCCCATACAATGAAAGGCGGGCGACCAAAAATTGATATGATTTAAATTTTCTTTTTTTCCGCGCTTTGCTTTCGCCAGGTTGAAGGAGAAACATAGGTATCTATGAAACAGCCTAATACTTTTTAGAACACAAATAAAAAATATATTTTGTTTAAAAAAATAAATATTAATAATTATGATATTCTGTTTATAAACACAATTTGAATACTTATTCAAAAAATATTTACGCCATACAGAGATACGCTTGCTTTGCCGAAATATAAAAAACCGGCCTAGTGCGATTCGGACACACGAAGGGTTCCGTACCATTGACTATATTTAGTATTTGTTGTTATAGCGGCAACAGAAATACATCATCTGTGAAAATTTCAACTGTCTAGCTGTCACGGTTCATGAGATACAGCCTGGTGACAGACAGACGGACAGACGGACAGACGGACAGACAGACGGACAGACAGCGAAGTCTTAGTAATAGGGTTCCGTTTTTACCCTTTGGGTACGGAACCCTAAAAAAACATTCACTTCCGACTAAGCATTGAACCGATTTGAACTTCGTTTATAAGCGAAGTAATTATTATCAAAGTTAAATCTGTGATTTTTTTTATTTCCGCACACGTACGGATAATTGAAAAAAACGCACGCATGTGAAATACATGTTGAACCTAATCGTAGTGCGATAAGTACAACCCGTTTTTAGAGTAAGTGTATTGAAAAATAACTTTAGCTTCACAAGTCGGTGACTTTGTTAGTTTGCTATACTTAAAGTAATTACGGGATAATACCCGTGGTTTTCCATACACACGGATACGCACGGATATTATCCCGTAAGTACTTTAAGTATAGTGAAAAGAGTTTGATTCAGTTTTTTGCCACCGATTTCTGAAATGACGCCCTCGCCCCTTATATGGGACTTAAAAACCTCTGCCTAACTCTTCGGGGATTACAAGTGTGATGTTATGTGAGATATTAATTACAATTTCGTATGGTCTGAATCAATTATTTCCAAACCACACAAAGTTATCAGTATAGTGTAAGCAGGAGACAATGTACGACATTCCGCATTCTTTAGGATTGATACTGTTGATTTTTTGTGGAAAATATGAAAGTATAGAAGACCTAACTACGACTTTGGAATTTGGTGGGTTTGTACCTAATTTACATAATTTAGTCCTTTTTTTTTCGGATGGAAAATCATCAAATGACTCCTCCCGCTCTGGGCAGGGAGTGTCAGACTTTTACTGACTAAAACCCATCATCAACCCTTCATCGCCCTTTATGTTCCGGGGCCACGGTATCTCTTTCGAACAGTCCCGCAACCCCGGCAGACATAATTTAGTCCCTATAGACTCAGAAGCTGATTAATGATATCATAGTAGGTACCTACGAAGAAGTTATACCTATGTCCCTTCGAGCCTTACTTTGCGGCGATGCCGTTGCCCGTCAGCTCTGCGCAACTCTCGTAGTTCTATCATTTGCCATTTAGATGTTCAGCGATAGCAATTCCATATTGTGGTCGTGGATTCGAACTCGAACAAATTAGTTGTGTTGTGTAATACAATGTATTTAGTCATCACTGCTCTTATAACAATGAAAGAAAACATGGTCAGAAAATCTGCACCTAGGACTAAAAAATCTAACAATTTGGTATCCAAACCGCACTGGATCCGATCCGAATGTCTTTGTCTCCTCTCTTTGAGAACAGACAAAGACATTCTAAAAGACAGTTCTAAAAGTAACTTATTTTAATATTTGTCGAAAAGGTATGCATGTTGAAGGAGAGGAAACCTCGGTCCAAATATTCGAGTATATTCCTGTGGACATCCACATTTTTGAACGTAATTTAACAGTAAGTGATCTTTTATTATTTTATCTACACTCATGCTACAAATCCTATAAAAAAGTATCTGAAACAGCTTATTGCCAACATTAAAACAGCCAGTGCCTTAATAGCCGGATCCACACCAGACGATCCAAATGGATCGCCAATTCCTGTGATCCGCGATCCGTGAGCATGAGGCATAGATCGTGTCGTCTGGACGAACTGCGATCCCGCCGCGTTGCACCGACACGCTCCAACCGATCCACACTGATCCGCCTAAGTATAGCAAGCACAGTTGAACTTTCGGTCGCTATGGAGTCACACGTGCAGCAACGACGTCGAATTGCTGTGGCAGCAACAACCTACATTCTTCTTAAATATTTACGAAATAAATCATTTATTTTCTTTGTGAAGGGATATTAGACGACGACTTTCAAAATGTTCCATAATGCGTGATCGCGCGCTCCACACAAACGTCTACAACGAGCGCGCCGAGAGACAGACGCCTGTGTGCTAGTAACAAAAACCGACAACTGACGGATCGCTCGCGGCAAGGAGCGCGCGCTCCTGACTCCTGACGCGCAGTTTGGAACGCGCGAGGCAAGTCCACATCAAACGCTCCTAGCCGCGATCGGAGCGCGAGGATCCTCTGGTGTGGATCCGGCTAATAACCATAATATCATCCAAACGGGTGTTCTAGTGTTGTACTAGTAAATTCCATTATGAAATTCGTTTTAGAAAAAGAACATTGTCTAGCACGTGCGATTCACTACCACAGTCAGCGCCGTAATTTGAGAAGTAGATAACTTAACGATCAAAAAATTTACTGGGTCCGAACTATAATAACCGATAAAACCAATCATTACACATTACCGTTCAAGACAAAACCAATAAAACAGTTTATCTGATAGACATAGCAATACCCAACATACATAATATTCAAGCCACAATATCCGAAAAGCTCGGTAAATACCAAGATCTTGGCATTGAAATTAAAACCCAATGGAAAGTAGGTACAAACTGTTTATATAGTTCCCATTGTTCTCTCATCTACTGGTATTACCTATACCAAAATCTCTCACACAAAGCTTCAACACTCAACAACACACAACAGATGCCTAATCACACACTTTAGGTACATGCTGCAAAAAGCCACCATTCTCAACACCTGTCGAATCACCTGAAAGTTTCTGACTTCATCTACATTAGCAACCATTTCCTCTATTTAAAACTACCTACCTCTATTTTTCCTACATCCTTGGGATACAGACCCACCGTACCCCTGGCCGTACCCCTGGTGGTACGGTGGGTTTTTTAAAGTTAAACGATACCACCAGACCAGGTAATAGTGTTGCATTTTTTAATCCTTTACGGCTCTCGTAATAGTGTTGTAACACTAGTTAAAACCCTTTCTGACCCGTGGAACACCAAACTGGTTCACCTAGGTGTTCCACGGTTAACTTTCTGTATCCCTGGTTCACCTAGGTGTTCCACGGTTAACTTTCTGTATCCCTGGTTCACCTAGGTGTACCACGGTTAATTATCTGTACCCCTGGTTCACCTTCTGACCCTCAGTAGCAAGACTTTTCGACATATAAGAACCTGCTACGACTCCACGACGCGCGCTCGCTACGCTCTGACTTCTGTCCCCGAAGTGCCGGGCCTCCGCCGGGCTCCTTCGTCGGCCTACGGCCCGGTGCCCATGCAGCCCTTACAGGATAAAAAATATAACACTATTACCTGGTGGTATCGTTTAACTTTAAAAAACCCACCGTACCACCATGGCTACGGCCAGGGGTACGGTGGGTCTGTATCCCTTTAGGGATACAGACCAGCTCTGTACAGTGTACGTTCTGTATCCATATAGCGGTTTCAACTAGCGCAGCTCGTTTCGATTTACGGTTTCAACTAGCGCAGCTCGTTTCGACTTACGCACTTACGAACGCGCCACATTTTCTCGGCTCCAAAAATCCGAACGTGCGTATTCGCGCTTATTTCGGCGTGTTCGCGCGGTGTGGCCAAGGGCAGGTATACCTACCCGTGTGATAAAAACTAGATAATTCTAATTACCCAGGCAACATAACTATTTACCTAATTTTATACAGACCTACTTCTCGATACCTACTTAGTTAGTATCGAAAAGTAGGTATAAAATTAGGTTGGTATATTCGGTACTTGTGTACCTAGGTAGGTTCTTACTTAATTCCATAATTTTTGTAGCACAATCTGACGCATTTGGAAAAACGAATTAATTATCTCGCAGTGCAGTATATCAGCTTCTCGAGTGCAGTGGAAGTATACTTTAATGATACTACGAACATTTTGTCGTTTTACATCAAGTATCCAGATTTTCAAATACCTTATGGAGCCATCGGTGCCTCTCCTAAACGTCCTCGCAGCCACACCAGAATGTGGAGCTCATGGCGAAGGTCATCGAGGAACCCAAAGAAGTACAAAATATCCAAAGACATCTTTTAGAAGACATAATAATACTACCATGCAGTCTACATTATTTTTTGTGAAATATTTGGGTAGCAAATAAACAGTATCTGCTTGAATAATATAAAAACAGAAATATGGTAATTTTATATAAAAACTTTATTTTCACTATTGCCGACCAACAATTGTTAAGTCGTCAATTGTAAAAAAAAATCAAAATAATAAAGTAAATTTTCAATTTTTGAAGGTCAAAAAGATTTCAAGATTATTAACACTTTTTGCGTAACATTATTGATACATAGTAAATAGGTACTAGGTATTCGGTATTATTATTTTAAGTTTATGGTGCATTAGTCGTGCGAGCGCATGTTGATGTCGTCGTGTCGCTCGCGTTCGGTTTCGCGGTGGTCGCCGGACACGCGCGCGCCCGCCGACGTGCCGGCCTCATCGTGTTCGCGCTTGCCGGGCGAGTGGGGCGCCGAAGGGGCCGACTGCACCAACCGCCCCATCAGACTCGCGCTCTTATCCTTGCGTGGCCGGGTCCACTCGTGCGAAAGCACCCGGTCCAGCGTGAGGCGAAGTGTGATGTCGGGTTCCAGAATGTGCCGCACGATCGACTTGGCCGCCGTCGATACTGTATCACGGATCCTGGATCTAAAAACCCAGTTGCGAGACATTTGGTCCTTCAGTAACTTGCGCAGGTTCGAATCATCGAACGGCATGGAAGCGTTAAGCATTATGAATAGGATAATTCCGAGAGACCACACATCAGCTAGTTTGGGATTGTAGGGCGTGCCACTCACCACCTCAGGAGCGGCGTACGCAGCGGACCCACAATACGTCTGGCTGAGTACACGTCGATTTTCGCCGTCCGTGCAGAATCTTGCGAATCCAAAATCCGCCAATTTCACGTTAAAACGTCTTGATAGCAAAATGTTCTCGCATTTTAGATCGCGGTGTGCTATATTCTTGCTGTGCAGGTATTGCAAGCCACTAGCCATTTGTCTAAACCAGAGTTTCGCCTGGTTTTCTGGCACGACTCCATTCCGTTTTATGAAATCCAACAGATCACCGTTGTCAGCATAACGCATAAAGATAAACACTCTCGGTCCACGTTGTAAAATACTGTGCACTTGAATGATGTGGGGATTCTCGATTTTTGTCAATATATCAAGTTCACGAGGAAAAAACTTTTCTAAAAAATCCCGAGGTGCTTTTTCTTTATCGAAGATCTTGCACGCGAGGTGCATCCGCTTCGGGCTGGCCGCATCACAGTACTCAGCAAGGTGAACGGTGGCATATGATCCTTGCCCGACTTTCCTGCCGATGAGATAGCCTCGTTGTTCCAAGGCATTCACCTCGGAGCTTCGAGGACTGAGGCGCTCAGCCATTGAGCTCTATAGACTTTATCCTAACCCGTTTAGGATACATTGGACATCTCACTACTCACGTATGTCCAAGGTTTCAATGATCCTTCTGTCAAAGTGTTAGCTTTTCGATTGATATAATCTTTCAACACAACTCTCATGAAAGAGAGTAAATCAATATAATAATAATAAATCGTCAATAGCACGCACAAAATTTTGTTAAAATATTACGACATCACAAAGAATTTGGATATAAAAAACGCTTTCACTAGTAAGAAATCTTCCAAAAAGACGTATTTGCTACGTTTATGTCATTTTTTTCCTTTGTTTCTAAAATTAAAACGATATTTTTTCAGAAGAGCCAACATCAAATAGGTACTATAAAAAAGATTTTATTTGATGAGAATGTTAAAAACTAAGTAATTAATGTTTACTAGCTGTTTAATTAGGTGCTTAAAATATTACCTAGAGGTTAACCGTTCTACAGATACAGTGTTGTGCATGCGTTTTGTGTTTTTCGAAAAATGAAACTTTGTTTTCTGCCAAAAATCCTATTGGGGTCGCTACCTATTACCTTTGTAAGTCATCGTTAAGTGTCACCAATATCTACAGAAACAATTAATGTTTGGGAAGCCAGTTTTAGCAAACCTTTCTAGTTTATGTTGGTAATTAGATGCAGAATACCATTATTTTACACTTACCGCGACTGCCTCCTCTGACCCATATTCATCCCAGATAGGTACTCGGTAGCAGGATACCTGTTGGTGAGACTGGTTTTCAGACTTTCAGGCCGCTCCCGTCTGAAAGAAAGTAATATGTAGCAATGATAGCCTAGTTGTGTGAACGTCGGACTGCTAGTCATAGGTCTAAAGTTCGAAATAAAAATATTCATTATCACTTGCTTCGATGAAGGAGAACATCGTGAGGAAAGATATTTTTTGACAGCATGTAAAGCCAAGTCAGATGCCCACGGGCAGCATAAAAACTCTGACACCAAGTTAAGCACTAACCACACGATAAAGAAGAAGACTGTCAAAGAAATACAAGGTCTTCGCACATTCAGACTGAGGGTGCTTACATAAAGAAGCAGGTTTCCGGTACGGGCGGATCGGTACCGATCGATGCAGGTATTAATTCATATGTTATCATATGCGTTCACTTAAAAGATACAGGTTTAAACTATATGCAAGTTAACCCTGCACCGATCGTTACAGACCCGCACAAATTTGTCTGTTCCGGAAACCTGCTCCTTTATGTAAGCACCCTGATACACTCGTTCGGTTCCTACCTATGTAATGGATGGTCAACTATCCACGAGCCAATCTCGGCCAGCGAGGCTTAAAATTGAAGATCGGCTTGAGCGGTTGGTATTAGAGTTGGTTGAACCTCATTTATCATGCGATTCCGTGCGAACGCACACTTATCTGCGCCGAAAGAACCGACCGCGCCGAAAGAAACATTTTCTCATTCGTATGACGTTATCTATTTGTCCGATTCGACGCGGTTATATGTGCGAGGTTCAGGCGCGGATCCAGGATTTCCTTTAAGGGGGCGAGAAATTTTGGAAAATTCATTAAAGAAAAATTTATAAATTTTTGATAATAAATGGGCGTTACTTTACTGAAATCCATGATTTATGCAAGATACAAGGGGGCCGCCAGCTTTTGGGCCAGGGGGGAGGGGGCGTAGCGAAGAATTCTTACGATTACGACACCTTGCCTTGGACAGGTTAGAATGGTTTCGAACGTACATATAGGAGTTACTTGGCCGAAATTCAAGAAAAAGTAATCTGTAGAGCGAGCGAAGCGAGCTCGAAAATTTTAACACTTTTCCTACCTACCTACTGGAGTTACCTGGGCCTCTTAGATACAAAGTTAAGACTCATGAAAAACTAGGCTTCAAGAGCGAGCGTAGCGAGCTCGAAATGTTTACAACATTGCCTCAAATAATAATTATGCTAAGTATAATTGCATATATATAGGTATATAAGGCCTCGGGGCAAGAGGTTCCATTTCAGGCTCTGTCTATTGTATAGATCGATCGTGCAAAAATCCAATAGGAGTGCCAATCCAGAGGTAGAAAAAGGAACCTTTTTTATGATAAATGTTTTTTCGCAGGGTTAAACAATATATTAATTTAAGTGATTCCATTTTACGCTACAATTTATTACGTATGTTACCATTCTATGGCATCAGGCAGGAAAAGCTATTACTTTTAAAAATCCTGAGCCTCTAGGGGCAGGGGCAACTGCCTCCTGGCGACGCCCATGACAAGATATACAACTACAATATTTAGTTTCAATTCCGTCAAACCAAGCATGGATAATGAATGACTTATTTGGTCCGGTTCAGGGGGGGGGGAATTGCACCCATTGCCTCCCCCCTGTATCCGCGCCTGGCGAGGTTTCATAGGATCCTTTGCTTCCTACGGCTCTGTCAGCCACGAGCTCCTCAGTTAGATGTATGAATAGAAATTGTGTAAGAGGCAACTTCACAAGATAAAGGATGAATAACTAGGTACTGAAATTACTGCAATATAGAATACAGGAGAACGAGACATGTTGAACCAACTCAACCAAACAATATTATGGCAGGAGAAAAACTAAGCAGCTATAAACGTTTTGGCGAGCCATTGATGTTTGATTGATTAAGCTAGGAAGAGCTTTAAGTATAAGCAGACGTCGGACAGGGTTGAAACTAATTTCCCATAAGTTCGCATAACTCAGTCAGATCCCATAGCGAAAGTCTTACGTAATGACCATATTTCGTACAAATAAAAAACCTTGACTCTTAATAACAGTAAAAAATGTGAATGTTTGTGAGAATGGATCAATGGATATAGACTCTTTGACGTTAAAACTACTGAATGGATTTAAAATGTAATTTGGCACACAGTTAGTTTATAACTTGGATCAAGATAGAATTTTCATCCCGGTCGTATTATTCTTAGTTAATTCTTAGCCGTGTGGTATCTGGCAGAGTAGAATAGAACCAACCCATTACACTCACGGGTGTCGTATTAGGCGACTAATGTCTGAGGCAGAACACCTTGCGCCTCCGTAAACCAGAGAATGGGCAGCAGCGTTTTCTGTTAGTCTTTCATCACTGCGATCCGCCTGCCAAGCGTGGAGATTACGGCAAATTCCTCCCATCATGGGAGAGGCTTATGTCCAGCAGTGGACGTTATGGGCTGTTGTTGTTGTCTGTTGTTTGTTGTTGTCGTACTATTCCTTATAAAAATTACCGAACTTCTAAACTACTTAATTGTTCATGGTGATGAGTGCATTGACCCTTTTCAGGTATTTCATTAACACCTTGTAAACAGTTATAATAACATTCTTCTACACTGTGTCTCACCTTATAAGTGCTGAATACATGGGGAACAACAACACTAATTTACCAACATGATTATATCGTGTTGGCAGTCATTAGTTGTGGTGATATATGATAGGAGCTCGTGGTCAACATGACACACGCTCGGGTCCATCTTCAGGTTAAGCCGCGCTTACCTAGGTTGGCCTGTGGATGGGTGATCATCCATTACATACAGTCCCCGGCACGTAGGTAACTTGGCAAGAGTCGTTAGATGCGCAGAAGTCGTTTTTTAGGTCCCTTTGGTGGTCAAGCGGGACGCGGGGTATAACGTAGCGCCGATCCAAGCGCGCGATTGGTGCGTCAGTCGACCCCTGCCTCCCGCACCGCGTCTACATTCCGTTCGCTTCCGATTACACTTGCATGCACGAAAGTTGTACCCTTTGTTTTTGATGACTTTTAGTTACGAGTTCAGTTTTAGTTTTAAATTAAGTTTTTGTTACGAGTTATTGTTATTGTTTTAAATTTAGTTTTTATTACGAGTTGTTGTTATTGTTTTAAATTTAGTTTTTGTTATGTTTATTACATAATATGCCAGCTCAAGTGGTAGTTCTAATTTGATGCCAGGGGTAACAGTATTATTAACCGATAGTGACGACGAGAACCTATAATTTTTAATAATAATACTTTTTTTTTCTTAATTAAAAAAAATGCATATTATATTTTATTTATGTTAGGTTCTTTTAAATAAATAAATCGTTGAATCATTTTAGTCATTTAGTGGGACACTTTATTGTTTACACTGGCAACACCAGGGAGAACGAATGAAATTGACAGATGACGATTGAGTTTTGGGAGAGAGACTCGGCCTATTTGCTCGGGGCCAGCATCGAATACGGACGTGATATCTGTGTATAGACGAAAATATAACCACCCTTCGATTAATTAATGTGAGTTTTATTGTTCTACTATATTTAAGGTGAGTGTTATTACATTTCAGAAGTGGGATAAACCTGCTTATATGCTTGCGCAGTGCTATACTGCTTATATTATATCAGCATAGTAACAGTTCAAAGAATCCCATAATGTGTGTGTAATATTTGGAGAATTTCTTTAATTTTTTTTACAACGGTCATTTTTCAAAGTGAAAAAAAAAAGAATTGTTTCTAGGTCATACTAGTAGGTCTACGGGATTGCTTACTGCAGTGCAAAGGGCACAAAATTCCGTTATTTTTGAGCTACGAAGCCCCGTTTTCGAGATATTGTAAATATACCGCCGTCGTCAACATAAATTTTGTGTTAACGTGTTTAATTGAGTAGTACAGCGCTTACGTTTACAAGTTTCAGATTAATGATGCCACGTTCGAACGAATCTTCTCCACGGCGGCGTTTAAGGACGCCAACCCATAGAGAAGCTGATCGAAATGCAGACTCAAGCAGACGGAGTCGGAGTCGCACGCGCCGCGAAGGCGACAGCAATCGCAGTCGCAGTCGCGTGCGTACTCCAGGTCAAAGGCAAGGACATGACAGTACCAGAAAATTGGAACATGAGCTGGAACATCATCGCGAGCGGCTACGCGCTCTGGAGAACGAGTTGAGCCGGGAGCGCAGTCTTAGGCGACGGCCCACACCCCTCGATGGTGCTGAGCGTAGCAACCGCCGCGTGTGGAAGGACAACGAACTGGACCGTTTGCGGGTTCGAGACGGGAGCTTACCTCGGGAACGCAGCCCTACATTGCGAAGATCCCGTGAAGTACGTGATGCTGTTGACACCGCGTCACCGACACGACGGAATGTAAGGTCAGACAGTCCAACTTTTACCTCCAAAGATGTTATGAATATTATAAATTCTATTGGTAATATTAAGTCTCAATCTCAACCGTTAACTGTGGCATCTCCGGTGCAGAATTCAAATAATAATATAAACCATAAGAATATTTTATCCAATTTTGACCCTTCTTCAAAGGGTCAGCGCATTGATATTTGGCTTAAAAAGGTGAACGAATGTGCCGCTGTCTATGGTTGGGACGAAAGAACCATCATACATTTTGCTATGCAGAAACTCCAAGGATTGGCCAAAACTTGGTATGAGAGTTTAAACTCTATACTATTCAGTTGGAGCGAGTGGCAGCTTAAATTGACGAGTGCGTTTCCATTTGAACAAAATTATGGCAAATCCTTGGAGGACATGCTCAGGAGAAAAAGTAAAATTGATGAACCCATAGAGGTCTACTATTATGAAAAATTGGCCCTCTTGAACCAATGTGACATCGAGGGCAAACGCGCTGTGGAATGTATAATACATGGTTTAAGCGACAGAACTATGAGGTCTAGTGCCAACGCGATACGGTGTACCCAACCCGATCAGTTATTACAATTTCTGATGACTAACAAGGAGATTTCACAATTTTCGGATCGTGTCAATTTTAAAGGTAAATCCTCGTCTTCTACATCAGAGTCGTTAAATAATAATGCTACAAATCGAACTACAAAGACTAATAGTAATAGTATTCGCGAATTAATCTGTTTTAATTGCAAAGAGAAAGGGCATCCTTACCTTAAATGCCCCAAACCCTTAGTTCAATGCGAGAAGTGTCGTAGGTTTGGTCATAAAATCGAATATTGCACTGTTAAATTTGGAAACGACAAAAGGCCTGAGAATATACAAAAAACAATGCGTATATTAACGTCGGAATCAAATTCAAAGTTCATCAAAGAAGGTAGGATTAATGACGTTCCAATAAAAACTTTCATAGATTTCGGTAGTGAGGTCACGCTTATTACACAGTCCGTAGCTTCAGCGTTAGGTCTTACCTTCGATAGTCCTTCCATACCTTTAAAAGGTTTCGGAAGTGACATAATACAATCCAAAGGTGGGGTGGATGTGGATTTGAACATTGATGGGGTTAGAGGTCGTGTTTTGTGTCAAGTAGTAGAGGACAGACTTCTTGATTTACCCTTGCTTGTAGGACAGTCGTTTACTGAACAGTCTCATGTCGTAGTGTATAAGAATGCGGAAGAATTAAAATTCTTTGACGGTAGCAATGCCTTTGGATTTCCGCTATTAGATGTAGGAGATAGTACATCGGTCACCGTGGAGGTTGCTTCTGATGTTGTCATTTATGGTCCAGCTGTAGTTAAATCCCGCTTAAGTACTTCTACGATTAAAGATGGAGATATTTTATTAAGTGGGAAAGTGATAGGGAAGCCAAATCAGCAGTTTACCGTTAATGGGGGGGTGTATCGGGTCAAAAGCAGCTTACTTTATATTTACATAACGCCCTTGTCAAAGTTCTGTCAATTGAGAGAGGCGGTCGTTATAGGACGGGGTACTAAGATTCAGGTAGTTAGACGCATATACACATCAGCAGATTCCTCCGTGGCCGAGCCCGGCATAATTGATGTTAGTCAGTTAAAAATAGGTGCCACAATCGACGAGTCTCAGCGACGACAGTTGATAGACATACTTATTAGGTATAAACATTGTTTCGCGACGTCCTTGAGGGAACTAGGGTGTACAAGCGTCGCTGAGATGAACATTGAACTAACTAGCAACCGTCCCGTTGTGTACCGACCGTACAGATTAGCACATAAGGAGCGTGAGCAAGTTAGGGAGATGATAGGGGAAATGTTAGAGTCTGGAATCGTGAGAGAATCTGTTTCTGAATATGCTAGTCCTATCATATTAGTGCGCAAAAAGGACGGCAAGCAGAGATTATGTGTCGATTATAGGCTCTTAAATTCTGTAACGGTGAAGGAACGGTACCCGATGCCGATAATCGAGGACGAGATTTCCCGACTCTCAGGCCAAGCATATTTCATTACTCTGGACATGGCCTCTGGTTATTACCAAGTGCCAATAACCGAAGGCTCAAAACCGCTAACGGCATTCGTAACCCCGGACGGCCAGTACGAATTTAATCGTATGCCGTTCGGGTTGGCGAATGCACCCGCTGTTTTTCAGCGGATGATGAACAGAGTGCTGGGATCTGCTAGGTTTACAGAGGCTATGGTTTACATTGATGATGTCTTAATTTATGGAAAGACTGTAGACGAATGCTTGAACAGGTTTGAAAGAGTAATGCAATTGTTAGAGAAGGCGAATTTGACCCTTAACCTATCGAAATGTGATTTCCTTCAGAATCAGATAATTTATCTCGGGTATGAAATCAGCGCTGCAGGCGTTCGTCCCGGTAATAAGAAGGTTCAGTCTGTACTAGATTTCCCTTGTCCAACCAATTCGCATTCAGTAAGACAGTTTCTTGGGTTAGTGGGCTATTTCAGGAAGTTCATTAAGAACTTTGCGATTCTGGCACACCCACTGAATAGACTGCTCAAAAAAGATGCGGATTGGGTTTGGGCCGAGGATCAAGAGGTGGCTTTTGGGGCGCTTAAGGATAGGTTGGTAGATAGACCGATATTAGCGATTTACGAACCAACTGCTGAGACAGAATTGCACACCGATGCAAGCAAAGTAGGAATTGGAGGGATTTTGCTTCAACGTAAACATGCTGGTGATTCCTTTCAACCTGTGGCATACTATAGCCGGCAAACTTCTCCAGAAGAGAAAAATTTCCATGCTTTTGAACTCGAGACCCTGGCTGTAGTATGTTCGCTCAAGAAATTTCGAGTTTACCTGTTAGGGCAAAGTTTTAAAATTGTCACGGACTGTAGCGCTTTGCGTTCAACATTCTCAAAACGAGACATGATTCCGCGTATAGCGCGTTGGTGGCTTCTGTTACAGGAGTTTCAATGCACTGTAGAGTATCGCGCCGGTACTAGATTGGCACACGTGGATGCTCTGTCGCGAAATCCTGTCGAATTAGTAGATGACACAGTTGAGACTGACCAGTATCCAAGTATTATGTTGATTAGCAACGAGGACTGGTTACATACCTTGCAGATGGGAGATTCTGAACTCCGTCGAACTCGTGATATACTCACTACTGACATGGATGCTGATAGTTTAAAACATATAAAAGAAAACTATCTGATTAAAGATAACAAACTTTATAAATGTTTAAACGGGGATAAAAATAATATACGCTGGGTAGTACCAAAGGGCGCAAGGTGGCAACTCTGCCGCATGAACCATGACGATATCGGACATTTTGGTGTGGAAAAGACGTTAGAGCGCATTAAGAAAACGTATTGGTTCCCTAAAATGTCTAGATTTATAAAAAAATACGTTCAGGCTTGTCTTGAATGCGCATACTCAAAGAAAAGCGCTGTTAATGAGGGCCTTTTACACCCAATCACTAAAATAGAAGTGCCTTTCCACACCATTCACGTTGACCACCTTGGGCCCTTTGTTCGTTCAAAGTTAGGCAATTCTTACCTTTTGGTGATAGTGGATGCTTTCACGAAGTTCGTTTTTATTAAACCAGTGCGAAATACTAAGACGCAGACGGCCGTAAGAGTTTTTGAAGATATTTTCTATACGTTTAGGATCCCCGACCGTGTCATAAGTGACCGTGGCACATGTTTTACATCCCACGCGTTTAAACGTTTTTGTTTAGATAAGGGCATACGACACATTTTAAACGCGGTTGCTAGTCCGAGAGCGAACGGTCAGGTAGAGCGGTACAACCGCACCATTCTGAACTCTTTGACTGCCCAGAATCTTAATTTTGATGAGAGGAATTGGGATGATAAAGTAGGTAGAGTCCAATGGGGCATGAATAATACTCGACAAAAGACCACGGGCAGGACGCCGGCCGAAGTCATGTTCGGATTAAATATGAACGCAGAGATCAATCCTAGGCTTAATGAGTTAGTACGGGAAAGTAGCGAGGAAGTAGATCCAGAAATTCTGCGAGAGTCTGTCAAAGATAAAATTGACGTTGAACAAGAAAAACAAAAATCCGCTCATGACAAAAACCGGCTTCCTGCACGTGTATATGGTGAGGGCGATCTTGTAAAGATCACAAGAACTTCGTTTGCAAATGATGGCAAAAGCAAAAAACTAATTTCACCCTATGTTGGACCTTATCGTGTGATTGCTGTGTTGGGTAACGACCGTTATAGACTGGCGGCTATACCAGGGTTGTCTAGTACTAAAAATAAGCGCAAAACCACTGTAGCTGCCGATCGCATGTTACCATGGGTTCACGTGGCGGCCTTAGATGTAAACGAGGGCAATGATAATGATGATGAAGATGAGACGAATAGCTGTAACGATGAAGATACGGATGCGTAACTTTGTTCATTTCAGAGATTATTTGTTAACGAAGACGTTGCATAATTATCATCATCATCATATGTTATAGTGATTGTCATCACCGTTTGTTTATCACAATTGATTAATGTTTACTCACTGGATAAATTGTTTTGTTAAATTATAACAACCGTCTTGATTTATCGAATAATCAAAAATAAATAGTACAAAGTGATCTTGACATATAACTGTATTTATG
The DNA here is from genome assembly GCA_905147715.2 of Xestia xanthographa. Lineage (NCBI taxonomy): Eukaryota > Metazoa > Arthropoda > Insecta > Lepidoptera > Noctuidae > Xestia > Xestia xanthographa. The sequence goes on from LR990652.1 coordinate 15,107,625, forward strand.
TTTAGAAAGATATAACTGATACTTATACATATAGATTGATTGTGTTGAGATATGACGTGATTAATAATGTAGTAATATGTTCCGAACGATGATGAATAATAAAAATTGTAAATAGATTCTGACAGTTGTTATTTATGTGTTTATTGCTTGTGAGAAAGAGGGTTCACAAGCAATGTCACCTTGGTATGTGAGAAGGAAGGTTCACTACTACCGTGACTTTTGATATTTTATTATATTTATGTATTTATTGCTCGTGAGAAAGAGGGTTCACAAGCAATGTCACCTTGGTATGTGAGAAGGAAGGTTCACTGCTACCGTGACTTTTGATATTTTATTATACTTATGTATTTATTGCTCGTGAGAAAGAGGGTTCACAAGCAATGTCACCTTGGTATGTGAGAAGGAAGGTTCACTACTACCGTGACTTTTGATATTTTATTATATTTATGTATTTATTGCTCGTGAGAATGAGGGTTCACAAGCAATGTCACCTTGGTATGTGAGAAGGAAGGTTCACTGCTACCGTGACTTTTGATATTTTATTATACTTATGTATTTATTGCTCGTGAGAAAGAGGGTTCACAAGCAATGTCACCTTGGTATGTGAGAAGGAAGGTTCACTACTACCGTGACTTTTGATATTTTATTATATTTATGTACTTATTGCTCGTGAGAAAGAGGGTTCACAAGCAATGTCACCTTGGTATGTGAGAAGGAAGGTTCACTACTACCGTGACTTTTGATATTTTATTATATTTATGTACTTATTGCTCGTGAGAAAGAAGGTTCACAAGCAATATCATCTTAGTATGTGAGAAGGAAGGTTCACAACCATCATGATTTGTAGATATTGTTTATTATATTTACTTCATGTATATCTCTTTTAAGAAAAAGTTTACAATGGTGACACCTATGTTTTGTGAGAAAGAGAATTCACTATCTTAATGGCCATTAGTTAATGTTTATTTTTTGTTTTTTTTTTCTCTCTCATCTGTGTTTCTATTTTATTGTTTTACAAAATAATGGTTTTCAAACTTTAAATGTTTTAGAAATAACGTGTTAATAATAATTGTAAGTTCGGATTCGATGCTGTCACCTTTATTGACCGAGTGTTAGGTTGTAGTAGCTAACTGGCTTGCGTGCATGAGGACATGCACAACGTCAGGATGGTCGAGTGTTAGGTTCTTTTAAATAAATAAATCGTTGAATCATTTTAGTCATTTAGTGGGACACTTTATTGTTTACACTGGCAACACCAGGGAGAACGAATGAAATTGACAGATGACGATTGAGTTTTGGGAGAGAGACTCGGCCTATTTGCTCGGGGCCAGCATCGAATACGGACGTGATATCTGTGTATAGACGAAAATATAACCACCCTTCGATTAATTAATGTGAGTTTTATTGTTCTACTATATTTAAGGTGAGTGTTATTACATTTATAACACTTATTAAATGTCACGAATTCCTCTGCTTTGTTTAACTACATGTTTTTTACGTACAAAAATAAATGATGGCAATAACCATAATGACAATCAATAAAAGTGACCAGTTTTTTGTTCCACTAACACGGCACGATGCGCGAACTTGCCCCCACTACCTACGCCAAAACCTTGCCAACTTACGTGCTGGGAACTGTACCGAGTTTCCTCCGTGCCTCTGAAAGCTCGTTATGCCGTTGGTCCTGGGGCCGTCAAATAGTAGATTTTTGACAATCGTTACCGTCAGTGGCAAAGAGTATAGTGCATTGACTTGATAGTGTCAGTGGCCTGAAACTCTGACAAGCAGTGGGTATCTTATTACCCAGTCCTAACTGAGTTGTGGAGGTCAGATAGAAATAAATTCTGGTATTCAGATGCATCCGATTAGACTGGAAGCGGACCCCAACATAGTTGGGAAAAGGCAAGGCACTATTATTTATAGGCAGATGATTATAGTGGTGGTGATCTATGATGTTTATAGGGGATGCTATGAAAACTTACGCTAAATCATAAGGCTGCTTTACACCGGGGCAACACTGTGCGACATTGCTGCATGCTACATATCGTGGCTTGCGTCATCTTGTGATAATTATGCTACAAATAACCAACATAGTGGTATGCGGCAGCCTATTTTACGCCGAGGCAACATCGTGCCTAGATATTTTTTTAAAGTTCGTGCTGTAAACTTTTATTGGAGTGTTTTGGTATAACAACTTGATTGATCGAGGGGACAAGACACCGTAGAGTATGGCTGATGAAGTAACTTTAGCAGCATGATGCAAGGTGTTGCCATGCCGCACGATTGTTGCCACAAATATGCAACATTTTAAAGTATAGTAGCAAGCGGCTTTGTGGCATGCCGCAATGTCGCACAGTGTTGCCCCGGCGGCGTAACATTAAAATGATAATGTTATCAAAATACTTTTATGTTATCTGTGCCGTGAAAAAAAAAACAAATTAATAGTGTCAGTGTCAGAGTGTCAGACCATTAGTCACTACTGTCAATGTCACGATGTGTCAGTGATTTGACTGTTGTCACTACTGTCATTTTAAGTCATTTACGTCACCGGTCACTGTTGTTTTTTTTATTAAAGTAGGCGTTTTGTGTAATTTGTGTTGGTAAATTCAATAGATAATAAAATACGAAAGGATATTTTAGTCAATTTATTAATCACTGTGTATAACATAACTCTGCCAAGATGATGAACCAATATATAAAAGAATTAGAACAAGTAAGTACTATTTTGTATTTGTTGTGGGTTTCTTGCTATGTAACTATGAAACCTCACTGCAGTGATCGTATGATTTCTAATGAAATACATTTTATCTTGTATATATTGTGGTATTGTAGGATCCCTTCGATCCTGATGAATTTGTGGAAAGAATGGTGAGACGGAGTATGCAGGAGTCCCGTTTGAAAGATGACCAATTTGATCCTGAAATGATACATGACATTTTTACACAAGCCATACAAGATTTGAAGGTTTGTATGGATGGATTACTATGTTTCATTGTTATTGTAAAAGTAATGCAACATCATTTCAGCCAAAAGAAGTCCATTGCTGGGCATAAGCCAAAGAGCGGAAACTACAACAATTATTGAGCCACGGATCGCGGCCGCCAATTTCAATCATGTTGGGGTCACCACTGGAGATGCTTGCGTGTATGGTGTTGTGGAGACGCTTGCTACAGCTCATAATACATGCAAGCATCTCCACAACACCATACACGCAAGCATTTCCACAGTTATTATACATATTATTATGTATAAGCATTTAACTGTAGTTGGTGCTAGTTAAGATGAGAATAGCGGTCATTGACCCTCCTATATTTATTAAACTTCTTAACTTTGAAAACCAAAAATAAGCCTGTTCAAGTGTGGAATCATCATCTATTGTGATCTTCAACAGTTTTTGTAATGAAAAACGATACATGGTTTATTTGTTTTGGTTCATACGAATCGAAAATACGAAATCAAATACGAAAGATATTAGGCAAAGGGTAATTACCGCCATTCTCATCTTAACTGGCATCAACTATAGTTTATGTTTGTCACAAGTTTAAAAGTCTAGAAAGAGTGACTGCATAGTGAAAAATATTTAATAAATCAAAAGTCTGGTAGTTTAGATGTTGGTTGTTTTGATAAACATTTTATTGTATTGTTACTCTCTCTTTGGCCACCCAATGCTGACCAATGTCTCAGGTATTTTTTACTATTTCTCCTCAAATTATTTACTGAATAATTTAGTCACAAGCTCAAAAACTTAAAACAAATGTAAGCATCAAGCATATTCAGTGGAATAAAAGTAACCTTTTACTTTTTCAGGTTCTACAAGAAAGACAGGAAAGGAAATGTGCTAGACTGGAGCAATCTGTTCAGGAGGAAGAAAAGCTATATGGTGCTAAATTGGCTGAAATCATGGATCAACACACTGTAAGTAAAAAAAATATTAAAATAATCACACACAAATCTGTGAAAATGTCAATAATATTTACAATTTTATTAGCACAAACAATGGCAATAATAATTCTGCAGGGTAACTGCCTGATACATTCTCAATCCCAATGCAATTTCAAATTAAAAAACAAAAAACAAGTAATCCCAAGTCTATGTTTCTTGAATATTCCGAACATTTCTGAAAACCCCGGACTTTTATTGTTTAAATGTTATGCAGTAAAATTTAATTGAATTGATTGATTTAGTATTATTAAACATACTATTATTTTAGTATCAACTAATTATGATTTCTTTTATAATTCCACCCGCATTCCAGACAAATCTGAAGAATTTTTAAGGGCAAATATTATGACAAATTATCTGTAAAAATATCTATCTAATTATGCTTAGAATCATAACAGCAATCATGTTGTTTTAGTGAATTTGTAAAGGTATTTATAATATGTTACAGGCAGAATTATATCAAATTTTAACTTTATTTTTGTACTATGTTCATGTTATGTGTGTGTTTCTAAATAATGTAACATTTTAATAATGTTGTTAGTTTTAATCTTTTCTAATTTGGTTGGAAGAGTATGGTTTAGGTTTAGTTTAAGTTCTTAGCTGTTGCATTAGGGTAAACCCTGTAAGGATAGTATAAGAAGGTGGTGGTGTTATATATATATAAATAAATTTGACCAATGGAAAAAATAAGGCATGCTTTTCCCTAGCAGAGGGGCAGTAGTGATCATAGTTGTAGTATTATGTAAAAGGCTAAGGAAAAGGAAAGACCTTGTTCATAGTAAGAAACAACTGTTTTATTTGGAGTACCCACACTTTGGATTATCTTAGTACTAAAGCCCTACCTACACTTAAGCTATTATAACAATACTAAAGGTTATTTTTTTAATCTGTTGTATCCTATATTTACGAAAAATTTTAGCTGGAAAAAAAACATAACCATTAATACAGCCAAATTTCATTCTGCCAGAAGGTACTAGAGTATTTATTTTCTTTTTCAGCATTGTGTAGGTGTATTCAGCGCCTTAGATGAGCGCATGTCACGTTGCGGGGGGCGTGCACTGGACGTGGGCGAGAAGCTGGGGGCTGCGCGAGCGCCGCGGGCGAGGGCAGCGGCCGCCAGGGACCTGCTGTCGCATCTATCACACTTCTTGAGCCCTGGACCTGTACTGATTGATCTGTTCAATGACCCTAGCAAGGTTTGTTGTACTGCAACTTGAGCAATATTTACCTTTTTCAAAACTGGACTAATCCTAAATTGTAATCTGGTGTTAGTGGCTTTAGTAAAACCAGCAAAAGTTATAGAAAGGCACTTAATCTTATCATGTTGCAAAATGCTGTTCTACACAAAGTTCAGATGTTCTTCAGTGTAGATGCACTTTTAACCAGTTCAGTACTAAAGACTGACTGTCTGTGGTGGAATGGTGCTCAACGTGCTCTGCAGACAGCAAACCTGTTTTTACTACATTCAGAATATCCTTGAAATCATGTAGAGTATGTATTTTTAACCAACTTCCAAAATGAGGAAGTTATCAATTTGTCAGATTTTTTTTTCAATTTTAAATTTTTTAAATTTTCTTTTTTGACAAACTGTCATACACAGTTTGATTTGAAAGATCTATATCAGTTAAACAGATTGTTACATAATATTTTGTGTGATATGAGAATTTATGCTACTTACTTATAATTAAAAGCTGATCCTTATAGCTTGTCTTCTTTATAACAACCTACTTACCATACAAACCAATATTACAGTTAAATGAAGCAGCTGACGTCATACAAAAGCTCCATACAATCGCTCAAGAGTTGCCACCTGACAAATTCGAGGTTGCCAAGAAGAAAATAGAATCGAAATATGATGAAATCGAAAGGAACCTTATTGAAGAGTTCGTAAAGGCCCAGAACCAGGGCAATATGGCCAAGATGAAGGAAATAGCGAATATTATGACCAACTTTAAGGGGTATTCGCAGTGTGTTGATGCTTTTATTGAGACCAGTCAAATGGTGAGTAGAATCGCAAGTTTTCAACCTAGCTTTCTTATAAAATGCAAGTATGTACGACGACCAATCAAGCTATACAAAACAAGTTTATGCGGACCTCTCATTGTATGGGGAATCTATACAAAGCTGGAAATGTATTTATTATATTATTTATTTAGTACAGTATTTTAAACCATTAACACTAGATTAAATACCTAATCCTTTTACTCGGTCTTCTCGCAGAACCACAAACATTCCAACAATATCGTCTTCCATTCATCAGCAAACAAGTCCAATCCAGGGTTGGTCTCCACGAGAGCGTTGAGCTTCGTATAGCTTGATGTGTCGGCGTGTGTACAGTCACGAGCATCAATATGTATACATTTTCCTAAATTTAAAAGCAATTTTTGCGAGAAATAAATAGTGAGGAACTTGGAGATAGGATCTTTTTCATAAAAATATGAGTTCCAAAGTTCATAATAACATGAAATTTTAAAATCAGGTTTCAGTTTCAGTATTTTCCATAAAGAAGCTGCCTTTCCAACCTTCACAACCCAAGCAACTGGGTGTACGCAAGTACATCAAGTTACCCGAAACTGTCTAATTTTCCCAATCAACTTTGAACCTAATGCTTTAGCAATAAAGTTGAAAATCTGTAAAAAAAAATTGACAGATTGTAGTACTTCGATATGCTGGCGTGTATACAATACCAAGTAAAAAGTAGTATAGTTCAAATATATCATATCAATTAATATTGAGAGCAGCGGTGGCCCAGTGGTGGCGGCCCCGATTTACGAACAGTAAATCGTGGGTTCGAACCCAGACAGGCGCATTACTTTAATTGATTTCATCTCCACTGCTCTCAAAACGGTGAAGGAAAACATCGTGAAGAAACCGGCATGCCCTAGAACCAAAAAAATCGAAGACATGTGACATCTACCAATCCGCACTGGGCCCGCGTGGTGGATTATAGCCCATTCCTTCTCATTGAGAGGAGGCCTGTGTCCCAGCAGTGGGAAACTGGGAACATTAATAGGCTGATGATGATAAGATAAGATATATTTATTTGCATAAACATTTGGGTACACATACATTAATAAAAAGTGCATGTAGGATGACATAAAATAAAAGTTTGTTCAGGCATGTTTGCGTGCAAATGTTTTGAGTACTAATTAAAATAAAATCAAAATTAAATGGCAAAATTAAAAAAATAAGCATGAAGAAAAAATTGCATTTTTTTATTATCTATACTAATATTATAAAGAGGTAACATTTGTTTCTAAGTTTGTAAGTAGGGGGTAATCTCCGGAAGTAATGAACCAATTTTAAAAATTGTTTCACTGGTAGAAAGCTACATTATTCGTGATTGCTATAGGCTATATTTTATTCCCGTACTCCCACGGGAACGGGAACTACGCGGGTGAAACCGCGGGACGTCAGCTAGTTTTAAATATAGGTAATATTTCTTATTACCTACTACCGACCTACCACAGGGGTGGAGGAGGTTGACACAGAGTCGAGAGGCCTGGCGCAGCCTGGAGGAGGCCTTTGTCAAAGGGACAACCTGACAAAGAAAACATTATTTAAGTTCAGTTAAAAAACTATATTGTAAAAGGAAGTCAGTGAAATAAAGGCTATTTTTATTTTATTTTTTTATTTTAATATTTCTTATTCCATTCTCAGAACACATTACTAGGCAAGGACATATTCTCAGCAGCGCTCCCTCTCTGCAAGAAGAACTACACAATCATCAGCAACGTGTTCCCCAACCCCGACCAGGTGATGTCCAAGTTTGTGCTGAACATCTTCCATCTGAAGCTGCAGAAGTACATACAGACCAAGCTCGCTGATAAGAATGATGTGGAGAAGTACTTGAAGAATTTGTATGAGATGTATACTAGGTACGTGGTTTTTAGGGCCTAGACGAGACTTTATGTGCGGATGAGTCTGTGGCGTACAAAATGTCTGCATGACATACAAAAAATCCGTCGCGGATTTTACGCAGACTCAACGCACACGACGTACTTCTTCGATCATTCTATTCGAGTGCAGATTGCATACTAAAAGTGTGCGCCGTCTACGTTAGCGCGCGTTAAAGCAAACGTTCTATGTTTTATCTACACCCATGCTATAAATCCTCTATAAAGGTATCTGAAACAGTTAGCTTATGGCCAACATTAAAACAGCCAGTGTCTTAATAACCATTATAACACCCAAACGGGTGTTATAATGTTGTACTGAATTTTATTACGCAACTCGTTTTAAAAAAAGAACATCGAATGTGGTAGTGAATCGAACGTCTAGCACGTGCGATTCACTACCACAGCGTCGTAATTAAAAAAAAAAACTTATAGGTTAATTCGAATTCACGTCGTATCCCGCCATTTTTGTTCGACATTTGGATATTAGTATTGCATTATGTACTTTGTTGTTTACAAAAATGAGTGATACAAGCTTTGTGAATTTTGATAATTGAACAATACAAAATGTAAATAATTATATTACTACCTATACACGGTTTGTTTGTAGTAAATACAAGCAATTAAACTTTCCATGAATTTACATAGACTTCTTAGAACACTGCAACACCCTATGGTTTCAAAACCTTTTATGGAGGATTCATATTATCATGGATGTAGATAAAGTCTTGTATGCAACTGTACATAATTAGGTATTAAAACACTCATGTGATACTATTATCACACTCGGCTTCGCCTCGTGTGATAAACCCACATTCGTGTTTTAATACCCCTCATTATACAACAGTTGCATAAATAACTATTTCGCGCACTTTTGTGCGGCGCGGCGCGTCGTGATCTGCCAGAATGACACGGTTTTTTGGCCGCCGGACTTTTTGCGCGTCGTATGCGTTACTGCATATAATTGCTTAGGTTCTATTTTCACAAACTAAAAATTGCGTCACGTATAGTCTGTCGTCTGCGCAGGCCCTTAAACAGATTTTTTTTGCCCTTTTTAAGACATACTCTATGTCTTAGTGGCATAACATAACATCAGTCAGCGATATAACGTTTAAAATGTTGTGGAAAATGTCGTAGGTATTTTGTTTATTTTCCCGATTAAAAAACATTATGTAGTCCAATTAGTGATAGTAGTAGTGACTAGTTGATATTTTTCTTACTGTTTTTTAGCTAAGTTAAATATGATATTAGGCATACATATAAAAAAAAGATCATGATTTCATGAAACACATTATGGTACCTCAACTGTACTCCAATGTGTACTGATTCTCTTACAATTTCAAAATATTGGTAGACCCCATAATTTCACAATTTTACCACTACAGCAAAAGTAGGGTTAGACTCACTTTTGTACTTTTTACGATAGGCTTCAAACTCCCGCGACCTGTTTAAAATCTTACTTTATTGTTTACTTGCGACCCTTTATTCCCTCCTGCCACCACCGATCCGCCACCACTGGTGGCAGTTGCAACTGCGACCCCGTGCCATCTTCGCACGCGTGCAATTAACTAATGAAGAAAATGTAAAAAAATTCTTTCATACAAACCTTTTCCTGACAATGGCGAACACTACAAAAAAAAAACAAACAAATTGGTCGAGTTGTCTTCAAGCGATGTTCTTTCATACATGTGGCAATAGGGTAGATGACAAAAAAAAAAACTTATTAGTTCGTCAGTTAGATTTCCAAAAAATATTGCACATGAACCTGTGGCCAATATCTATACTAATCTATACTAATATTATAAAGCTGAAGAGTTTGTTTGTTTGTTTGTTTGTTTGAACGCGCTAATCTCAGGGACTACTGGTTGGAATTGGAAAATTCTTTTAGTGTTGGATAGTCCATTTCTTGAGGAAGGCTATATAATTATAGGCTATATAACATCACGCTACGACCAACAGGTGCTGAGCAGCGAGGGTGAATGTAAGATACATACATGCAGCGACAACTGTTGAATGTGACGCAGACGAAGTTGCGCGGGTCAGCTAGTTTTTTGATAATCTAACTGACGGACTAAACAGAATCATATTTTTCTTTGGTCAGGCATCATCCCTATTGATTTTTATTATATGATTTTTATTTAGATTTAAATAGATAGATTGACTTGACTCAATTTTAAAATTCCTTATTTTTCTCCTAGTACCCAACGAGTATGCGACGAGCTAGTCACCGCGGGGCTGGTATCCGCCGAAGGGAACACGACGACCGGCGATCTTCGCCGAGATGCGCTCGTCAACGGCGCGATGGCGGGCGCCAACGATGGCTATGCGGCGATGGAGACCCGGCGCTTGAAGGCAGTCATGTCTAACGCACTCAACTCGTATTATGCCGAGAAGCAACATGTTAAGAAACACATTCAAGGAGGCGGGTAAGTACATCTTACTACTATTATAAATGGGAAAGTTTAAAACTGTAAAACCTAAGTGTACTTAAGGCGACTACATGAGCTAAACGCGAGTTTTTTTAATGCAAAAAAGCATATGATTCACTGCAATAAACAAAACCAGAAAAATATATGATATTTTTCAGGATTTATGCTAGTACGGTAGTGTTTTGAAAACATAATACAAGTTACTTTATTTGATAGAAAAAAATCACGAACTTATCTCTAAAAATGTATTTTATCGAGTAAAAACCATACTAAAATACATGCGATCATTCTGATTTTTTGGCAAATAATTCTACAAGCAACATGATTAGCATGATAGTACTACAAAATGTCACTTACGGGATATCTTCCGTGATAAAGGTTTATTTTTGAGCTCCCGATATTTTAAACCAGTTAACCCGCGATCATGGCGCTTGCAACAGCGTCGAAATATCGGGAGCTCAAAAATAAACAATAATCACGGAAGATATCCCGTAAGTGACATTTGTAGTATAGTTATGAACCGTGAAAGCTTAAAACAGTGTTAGCATGATAGTGTTTTATTTTTTTAGTCCAATCAATTGATTTTTTGTAAATCGTAAAAAAACCACTCATTTCGCACTATTCAGCCCGCAGTAAATGACGTAACAACCGCTTTGTAGTGCAAGCTGATTAGAACTTTATTCTTACAGAATTTCAAACGAAGTTTGAACCAGCACAAATAGAGTTGCTAATTTAGCTCCTGTAGTCGCCTTAAGAAATAAATACAGTTTGTGCGGATGTGTGGGATGTTTATTATTTTTTCACGCAAAAATGGTTGAACGGATTTGGGTGAAATTTGGCACACGGATACTTTATAGCCTGGATTACCATATAGGATATTTTTTGTCCCAATAGTACGATCACGTGGGATAATTACCGAACTCGACGCGGGCGAAATCACGTGCGTAGGCTAGTATAAAAATATGCCCGTTTTCTTAAATGTGATTCCTAAATAATTTTGCACTGCTACACAATACACAAATAGTGCGCTTTTAATTTAAACATTACGTATCTTAGGCATTTTTTTTGGATGGGAAACCATCAAATGACTCCTCCCGCTCTGGGCGGTGCAGGACTGTCAGACTTTTACTGACTAAAACACATCCATGTTCCTTCATCGCCCTTTGTGTTCCGGTCCACGGTATCTCTTTCGAACAGTCCCGCAGCCCCGGATCTTAGGCATCAGTTAGTGTTCGTGAACTGTAGGTTACTAACGATTACGCAGATTCTGTTGATGTTTCGAATGAAGATGGGTATCTGCATTTGTTATAACTAAATACAGCCAGAAACGCCGGCAGGGCACGCCCTAGAAGGATACACTGACCTTATTGGTGAGGCTCTTCAGAAAGGTCAGAAGCCCTACTCCCTAACGCTTCGTCCGTTATTCGGATCTATCCGTCTCTCTCGCGCACGTCTGCAGATGAGTGCGAGTGAGAGAGATGGTGCGTAGTAATCGCAACCGGCGTGCGTGTATGACCCGATGTATGAACGTGGACGAGGCGAAACAAGTATGTAAGGAACGTAGCAGGTGCCGTTCTGAGGTTTCTGCCCTCCCCCCGCCCCCCCATGGGAAAGAAGCTTCAGTTTATATATGTATGAACATCAAATTAAAACAAAGAATTATTTTCTTGATATTGTTGACACTTTATTCGAATAAAGATGGCTTTCGATGTAAATACACGATAATAAGGGGCCTGCGCAGAGGAAAGACTTTTTGTGCGGATGAGTCTGGCGCACAAAATGTCTGCATGGCATACAAAAAGTCTGTCGCGGATTTTACGCAGACTCAACGCACACGACGCACATTTTCGATCATTATATTCTAGTGCAGATTGCATACTAAAAGTGTGCGCAGTCTGCGTTAGCGCGCTTTGAAGCAAACATTTTATTTTTTTCGCGCAGTTATGTGCGGCGCGGCGCGGCATTATCTGTCAGAATGACACGGATTTTTTGGCTGGCGGACTTTTTGCGCGTCGTATGTGTTACTGCATATAATTGCTTAGATTCTATTTTTACAGACTAAAAAGTGCGTCACGGATAGTCTGTCGTCTGCACAGGCCCTTAACGCACTTATCACAACTAGAAATAAAACCCAATTTCCTTCGCAGCAGTTTCCAAGAGCTGCGACGCGACATACAAGCGGTGATCGGGACTCGCGCGAACATCAACATAGCGCAGATAGAGAACTACGGCGGGGAGACGTTTCTTAGCGAACAACTCGTTCAGAGGATGATCAACGACGCTAAGACGTCTTTTACAAGATGCAAGACTGTAAGTGTTTATGTACCTACTATCGAGGACACTCTCGCCTGATCACCATTAAGCTAATTTTTGCTTGCTCTTACAACATAGAAACGCTCTCTAGCTCCGCCTCGTTGACTTTGTATAGAAATAATGAATGAAAAGATACCGATCGGCCGAGCGCACTGACGACGCACGCCAAACGTGAGTTATTATTATTTTCACTTCTCATGCTCTGAAAGTGCTTGTTTGTGCAGGATAAATGCTGCACAAAATCGAATTTTGTGCACAAGGGCATTAATGTATCTACAGTACCCGGCAATAAATATTGCACATCGACCTTTGGAAAGAGACAATCGGCTAATTTCGGCTTCGTAGAGCGTTATCTCTGTCGCACACTACCTATGTGACGTTTGTCAGTCGTTGTTCATAGATACCGGACTGTTTGTATTTCGTGCGAGAGAGATAGCGCTCTACGAAGCCGAAATTAGCTGATTGTCTCTTTCCAAAGGTCGATGTGCAATATTTATTGCCGGGTACTGTACTCATAAATGTATCTATATTAAGGCAAAGAAAATGAGCCATCCAGCCAAACGTAATAAGAAGTTCATAGATAGAATTTGTTATTTTATAATATTTACTTTAATTTATTTGCCTTATGTGTTTTTTAAGACATAAAAGACATAAAAAATAAATACAAGTACCTACGGTAGGTTATTTAATTAATTTAAGAAAATTATAAAAAAAAAAAAAATAGTAGGCTGTATAGGTCTGCAGCCCAAGTCTAATATCAATGTCGTAAGATTTCAAAAAAAGAAAGCGGCGGGAAACAGCTCTTGTTTTTGCGTGTCTATTAATTTCTTCAATTTATACCACTGTTTTATTTCCTCGCAATCGAAGTGAAAAGCAGAGTTTATAACTCGTCCACAAAACCATTTTTATCCTCGACCTTACTATCAGCCCGAGCCGAGGTTTGTTTTGTGCACTTGTTGTAAAATCTACTATTTGCGCGCCAAAGTTGACGCTTTCCTAATAGGCCCAAACTTTAATGGTGCGTGGCTCGGCGCCTCCGCATGATTTAAGCGAAAAAATGTTTAACTGATCAGGCGCAAAGACCACGACTGTACAACCCGTTCAACGATAGAAGAGACCTGTCACACCACTTGAAACGAGTGAAACTTTGTGAAATCTTGATTATGCCTCGAGGTAAAACATTAAGGTTGAACTGCGCAACATATTTTCCATACAAATTTCGGGGGGCTATTACTCCACTGTTTGACATGGTACATCTAAAGTTAAACATGATATCGTTTTGTCTCATTATTAATTGTGTCTGTGCGGAAACAGAATAGTAAAATAAAAAGCCATTCAAAAGTTACGAGCTACCAAAGATTCATTTTTATTGCCAATTTTAACGTAACTTTGGGCGTAAATTAGTAATAAAAGAAGTGTCAAATTTCCAAAACAAAGTCGGTGCCGACACAGCACAATTATCGAAGAATTCAATAAATTTTATTTGATAATGATTTATGCAGTGGTTTTTTCATAAAATTCGATTTCCCAAAAGCCTTTTCATATTTTTTTACGCGCACCTTTTACTATGAATTTTCGTGCATCTCACTGAATAATGTTTCCCCCGGTGCGGTGCGGGAGGGGGACACGCGATATTGACATGTCCTTCGTTTGATAGAAGAACAAGACCTATATTTCTGTCCTTTTCATTTCATGCATGACGTCAATGACGTGTCATTTGTTTTTCGCTGAAGTTGAAGGGCCTGTGAATTTTTATTGCACTCCTATAATGTGTGCGTTTCGATGACGCGACCACGGCATTATTTTTTTTTAAACTATGGCAAGATATTGTAAAAAAAAAATTCAAAATTAAATTCATTAATTAATTAAATATTTCACATTCAGAACATTTTGAAGGTGATAAGCGATACCGTACGTATGCTTCTGAAATATAAACCTAGGATTTTTTATATTTTTTTTACAAATTCAATCTGTTATTTACCTAAATTTCAGGTCTCTGCAACGCTTAGTTTTTAAGATTTCCGTGGCCGCGCGGTTCTCCGCGTTTCGATGGCGTGGCCACGTTCAAACCCTTATAACTTTTTAACCATAACTTTGACAAATTTAAGGTTTTGGGAATATTTTTACAAAATCATGGCATAGTTATTTTAAAAAAAAACGCCGTGGTCGCGCCATCGAAACGCACACCGTATAATATGGTATAGCGACCGACTTATTTAGAAACTTTATTTACATAAAACCTTCACGATATAATTTTTACTTTTCTTCTGATCTGTCACTTCTCTGTCTTGTGTTGACTAAATTTATATAGAATTATGAACATTTTTAATTTAATTTAGTTAGTGTACAACAACCACTAATAGTGACTCCGACGTGATATGCCCTGAAAAGGAAATCCTAAACCTTATCAGGCCAAGGAAATCCACAGTATCACGATGACAATATAAAGCAGTCGTCTGCCGACCAACGTCCAGACTCTGCTGGCTTCACAGCCATTTATTTCTCTCGAGGGATTAGCAGACCTGGCGAACAATAACAAACAATATAGTTATACAATATTATTGTTGCCACTAATCTCGCGAATTGTGTAGTGACGATGACGTTATAAGTTGATAGTAAAATTTTTAAAGAAAAAGTTTATTTTATTCTTTTTAGCGCATTGAAATAAAAGGTCAGACGAAAGTATTATATTTAACTTCGTTTTCGTTCGGAACGGTTCGGAACGCTGAGTGTGTGCGTATGAACTAGACGCGCGTGAAGACTAGCGTCTAACTGCTCATCACTGATACTATCTCTGTCGGGCACGATGCCAGGTGAGACAGCGAGCTTTTTGGCCACGCCCACCAATGAGTTCGAGCCCGTGTGATGTGTCACCTTAAGAAGACAAAGTAGGAAGATGGTTTACGACGTGTACACCTATGTCAAAAGAAGTATTTCGTTACACAAGTTCTTCTCCATAGAGATCTACGCTAGGGAATGGGCAACTACAGTACTTTCACAGTTTTTATGTCTTGTGACTGGGACTGTAGCTACATTTAATTTTCATCTTTGTTTCGACAATTCAAAAGTGCCTGTAACTGGCTTACTTGAAATAAATGCTTTGATTTTGATTTTGAATTAACTCGTATAAAAGTAGTGTGACAGCTTCTTTCGTTGAACGGATTGTATATCTTTTTAAATACCAACTCTACTTCTTACCTTCACCTGTAACTATATGTAAAAAATCTTAAAAGTTAAATTTGACACACTTCCCAGTTTCCTATTGAGCTGAAATTCTGCATACATGTTTACTTCGAATGACAATGCATGGTTAGCTAAGTGACGTTATTCTAAATCCCATGATAATATGGGAATCAAATGAGAGGGTTTGCTGTGAAATAAGATGAGTGTAGAAAAAATAACAAGCCAGCCATCTTTGGGAGTCCGCCATCTTGGATTTAGAATTACATCACTTAGCTAACCAAGCGTTGTCATCCAAATAAACGTGTATGTAAAATTTCAGCTCAATCGGACATCGGTTGAGGATAACCATTTTAATTTTTAACAAAATTGCTGGTATACAAAATTGCTAAAAAAGCTTGAATGGCCTGTATCTCAGAAATGGATACTGTAAAAGTTGCTATTATTATGGTGTCAGCCCAACTACAAATATTTAATTTTTATTCCAAGATAAAGTAGCTATCTATATATTCTAAGAAACTGTAGTGGTCCAAGAAAAGTTACCTATAAGTGGTCTCTTAATAAGACAATGGAGTATTGTTAGGCATAACAGATTAGCAAACGCCGAGCCGTCTGCCTCGTTATCTGTCCAAGTTGTTTATGTTTATTAATTTAGATTACATATGTTTAATTAAAGAGAGAATAAATGTATTTATTAATAACATTTACACTTGACCTAAATTACTGTTTAAGAATTTTGAATTAGGTCGACAATCTGATATAAATAAATAAATCACTCATAAATCAATCAACAATAAATCGCTGGACATTACACACAGCACTATCTAGTGCCACACTTAGCAAGGAGGCTTGTGTCGTGGACACCAGATAGTTGATATACTACATAGATACTTTTTGATTGTAAATACATACTTAAAAAACACACATGACTCGAAATCAAATGTCCATGCTCATCACACAAACATTTACTCCAACCGGGATTCGAACCCGGACCCTTTGCTCCGGTTTATGCCTTGCGCTTCACCGTGTTTTTAGTCGACATGTTTTTACGTGCACCTTTAATTTGTATGGAAATATTAGGTCAATTTAATTTGACAGCTCTAAATTACGTCCGTGTCTTTCTCGTTTTATTAGAGAGAAAAAGATAGCAATAGACTAAATTAAGTTTAGTTTGTGCGCAACAGAATTAACACTACTGTCACTGTAACCGCCATGATCGTGGGATGACTCCCATTCCGCGATCATGGCGCTTGCAACAGCGTCGAAATATCAGGAGCTCAGATTACGGAAGATATCCCGATAAGTGACAGTGTAAGTTTAGTTATAAACCGTAAAAGCTTGACCTTTTGAACGGCAGAGCATAAACGTGTGTGTGCTCTACACGTCTGGCTACAATTTCACCTACAATTTTGTCACATATTTGTGTCGTTTGGCGTACAGGGGCCCGCGCTTGCTGGTCACGTGTGACAATGGTGTCGATTCTGTTGTGCACAAACTAAACTTAATTTAAGAAATTGCTATCTTTTTCTGTCTAATAAAACGAGAGAGACACACGTAATTTAGAGCTGTCAAATTTATTTGGAACTAATATTTCCATACAAATGAAGGGTGCACGTAAAAACATGTCGACTAAAAACACGGTGAAGCGCAAGGTATAAACTAGTTTGACATATCTAACTTAGTTCATAGCTATAGTTGTCCTTTTCTCGTACTGCCTTAAGGTACTAATATATATTCTGTGGTAAAAGATAGCAATAGCCTCAATTAAGTTTATTTTGTGAAAAACAGAATCGACACCAATTGCGTTCAAAAGATTAAAATAGTATTTACTTTCAGCTGTGCACTGCAAACGAGTTGTCGGGTACGACTGTGGCACTACTAGAAGTGTTGATACAACACCTACTCATTGAACACGTGGACTACGCGCTGGATTTGGGTCTCCAATCCATTCCCATTGCCGAGAGCAAGTCCCCACCTCAGGTATTAGAATTTTCGTACTTTAGCCATCAGTCAAAGCTTTACAAAAAAAATCCCGATGACTCTTTCAGGAAAGCAGTTAGGAAATGCATTCCGACCTCGCCACGTCCCTGTTCAACCCCTCCTCCCCCCGACCCTTGCTCGAGCCAGCCCGCGATTTTAAATTAGCCCCTAAATAATGATCTCCCTCAAATCCTTGATTGCAAGAATAGGCAAGACGACAAAAAAAAACTAATTAGTCCGTCAGATAGATTTCCAAAAAATATTGGATATTTTTTCTTTTGTTACATAAACCAAAATTGACGAAGATATGTCGCTTTTAAAATTCTCCATACTTCACGTCTTGGTATAATTTTTAGCTAGTTCTGACGTCACGAGCCCCCACTCCCGAGTTTAAAAAAACATGTGTTCATTATTTTCCAATACTCTAACTGACGGACTAAATAGATTTGCAATTTTTTGATACTGTCGTCATGCCTATTGTAAGAATATTGACATGTCGCATGCTACCCTGTCGCTAAGATGCAAGAGACCTATACAGAGATTTTCCATAGATCTTGGCAACTAATCTATCCTCATTCTTGAAAAAAAAAAACTAGTATCCAACTGCTATCATACTTAAATGCATTTTGTACACGTGGTAACCTTAAAACCAGACGGTTACGAGTAACGACTGTTACATGAAGTTATAAAATAAAAAGTGCTATAAAACTGTAATGTTACTCAACAAGCAAGTTTCATATAATAATCCAAGATGGAAGTAATAATACTTGGTAATTTTTCAGATTTATTTCTTCGACATCGTGAAGCAGGCTAACAAAATTGTCAGAATGTTTGAGGAACACTATCAAGAATCTGTCCTCACTTGTGTGGTGTAGGTATTGTCTTTCTAATATGTAAATTCGTCTTTTAAAGCGATTTTTTTTATATAAAATTATTATTTAGTATTATTATTACACTAATCATTTGCAAAACACATCTTCAGGGTGTTAGGTTATACAAGGGAAATACCAATACTCATGAAATGAATTGGCTTCCACGACGAGTCCAACCATGAAATCGTAAAAAACTGCTTCCCCATAAATTCATGTCTGTGATTTATCTTACTTATTATGCTATGCTATACTATTATAAAAGAGAAAGTTTTTATGGATGGATGTTTGTTACTCAATTCCACCAGAACGGCTAAACGGATCTAGATAAAATTTGGTCCTGGAATAGTTTATTGTCTGGAAATAGCACATAGTGTACTTTTTTCGCCATTTCCCGAACTCCACACGGGCGAAGCCGCTGGTATTAGCTAGTGTTCTCATAATTCAACAAAATGTACGAAATAGCTGATTCCGTAGTTGGTCTTGTGGTAAAAGTTGTTCATTGTCATGAGTCACTCGTGTAACCTAATAAACTGTATATTATTATGTATGAAATAAAATAAAATGAAAAAAAAACACAAACACTGAAACAAAAAACACCGATTTTTCTTTCGTGATAAACACTGTTTTAAGCTTTCACGGTTTAAAACTAAACTTATGGGAGCTCGAAACAAATAAAAATCACGGAAGATATCCCGTAAGTGACGATATAAGTTTTGTATATTGTATAATTATGTATACTCTTTTTTTGTTCCTACATTGTGACTTTATTATAAGCCTTACTAACATTATTGGTTTTAAAATTGTCTACCTGTATTTAAAGCCGGCCTTTGAGAAAAACTGGGATAAATTCCGCCAGACAGCGCAGAAGGTAACTTGTAGCTGGAGTAGCAACCCCGTTCATAAAGCGCGCAGACGACCGCCCATGAAATCCTGTCCTATCCGTGATAAAATTCGACCTGAGTCCGACCGACGACCTCCAACGACTGTTTTCGCCCATAAAATGATAATATCAAATACATATTATTCCTACTACAGGGTGGATACAGTAAACGGGTCAGTAAGGGAAAGTACCTTAACCGTTGCAGCTACATGAACATGGTCTTAGGAGACTATCAACAATTTTTCGTGAAATTTTGATCCCTATTCACAGATTTTATAAAAATGTACAGTTAGTAAGAAGTTACAGTTAGCAAGAAGTTAGAGTTATCAAGAAGTTAGAGTTATCAAGAAGTAACAGTTAGCAAGAAGTTACAGTTAGCAAGAAGTTACAGTTAGCAAGAAGTTACAGTTAGCAAGAAGTTACAGTTAGCAAGAAGTTACAGTTAGCAAGAAGTTACAGTTAGCAAGAAGTTACAGTTAGCAAGAAGTTACAGTTAGCAAGAAGTTACAGTTAGCAAGAAGTTACAGTTTTCAAGAAGTTACAGTTAGCAAGAAGTTACAGTTAGCAACGGTTAAGGTACTCCCTCTTGCTGCGGCGTTTACCATATCCACCCTGATATAGTGTAAAGGACTTCTGTTTAAATGTTGGACGGGATCGTATTGGATTCAAACAAGGTTTATTAGCTATTAGAGAAGCGATTTTAGATCGAGATTTAGCCTCGCCTTGGAATAGTCACGGTCTTGTACTTAACATCAGAGAGAAGATAGAGAGGGGACAGAGAGTGCAGCTGGCATAAAATATTATTTATTTCTTCGAAGTTAGAACTGCACAATTGCTTAACTTTTTCAATTACGATTACATATTTATTGTAATAATGACAAACTAAGGTAACTTTAGATGTCAAATGTGGTTTATTAAATTGGCCCTACTGTACCTATTCTATCTCCCGCGTTGATGAAAAAAAAATTCCTTTGCTCTGTCATGTGACTACATTGTGAACTCGTCTTAAATCTATAGGATGAACGCGTGATCGGAGTCACCAAAAATAAAAAAAACGGGTTTTCGACGCACGTCATGTATGCACGTTATTATTTTTCCTGCGACAATTATTATTTTATTTTTTATTTTTAAGTCGGCAAGACAAATTGGTAACATCCTATTATTCGTCGTCTGCATGGCGCCTCAAAATCTCCCCAAAATAATATTCCAATATAATTTCAGCTCATCATCAAAACAGAATGAGTGCATGCAAAGGAAGACGTCTATAATGGAACAGCTTGAGAACAAGCTGGACGCTGGACTGGAGCGAGCTATTGTAGCCATTGTGAGCTGGGTCAAGCTGCATCTACAGACCGAGCAGAAGAAGACTGACTTCAAGCCGGAAGGCGATATCGATACTCTCGCTTCTTCGGTAAGCAGATTTATTAAGTTAACGAGTAGACTGAATGGCAAAATTGTGACCGTACTGCGTAATGTACGGGATAATAGTAAATTATACAACATGTAAAAAAAAAGATAAGTTCTCTTCTATTCGAGGGACTAAATTCCTTAGCTGCTAACGGGATCCCCGTTAGCAGTTAAGGATAGAGTAGAATCCCGAGCGTAGCAAGAGATTCTAGATTAGAATCCTGAGCGGAGCGAAGGATACAAGGACCGATATTTGATGGTATAGATTGTGTGAGCAATGCTATGAAAAAAGGAGTAAATGTTACGCTTATTGGTATACCCGGCTACATCTTAAAGGCTCACGCATTTTTGCCCGGCTGCAAACGCTTTGCAGAATGCAACATCACTTTCTTAGCTTAAAAGTTATTTTTCAGTCCGATCCTTCCACTATCATCTTCTTCATTACGGACTCTCTTCCTTGACCAGGCATGTCTCGCAGTGGTGTCGTACCTAAACAACGTGATGGATAAGATCCACGGCGGGCTAGACGGCGACAATCTTCACGCTGTTACCATGGAGCTAGCCGTCAGGTTACACCGAGTCATATACGAGCATCTGCACAACTATCAGTTTAATTCCGCCGGTGAGTAGTTTTTTTTTATATACTATCGAGGACACTCCCGCCTGATCACCACTAAGCTAATATACCGATCGACCGAGCGCACTGACGACGCACGCTAAACGAACATTATTGTTATTTTGCGTGCCAAATTGACGCTTTCCTAATAGGCCTAAACTTTAAGAGGGCGTAATTCGGCGCCTCCGCATGAAATAAGCGAAAAAAAAAAACTGATCAGGCGGAAAAGACCACGACTACGTCGACGACGGTGCACATCAAGCCACCCGAAACTGTAATATTTCCCCAATCAATTTTAAACCTAATGCTTCAGCGAAAAAGTTGAAAATCTTGTTGATGTGCTGGCGTCTGCTCTTTATCTTCAACTCGTAAAATTTGTGGTAAAATAATAAGAGCCGCACGGATCGATCTTCAGGTTAAGCTTCACTTGCCAAGGGCAGGACTTGGGTGGGTGACCATCCATTACACACCGAGTTAACATTTTGCGTAAAAGTGCCGTAACAAGTGTGCGAGTAAACTACTAAAATATTGACATGATGCTTTTTACATAAAATGTCACGGGATATCTTCCGTGATTATTGTTTATTTTTGAGCGTCGAAATATCGGGAGCTAAGTGATATTTTAAGTATAGTTCATCATCATCTGCCTAGCCTTTTCCCAACTATGTTGGGGTCGGCTTCCAGTCTAACCGGATGCAGCTGAATACCAGTATTTTTCATGGAGCGACTGCCTATCTGACCTCCACAACCCAGTTAGTACTGGGTAATACGATACCCCTTGGTAAGACTTGTTGGGCCACTGACTGTCTGTAACGACTGTCAAAGATCTACAAATGACAGCCGGGACCAACAGCTTAACGTGCTTTCCGAGGCACGGAGGAAACTCGGTATATAAGGGTGGTCACCTATCCACAGACCAACCTAGGCAAGCACGGCTTAACCTAAAGATGGACCCGAGTGGCTGTTATTATTTAGCCACGAGTTCTTCACATTTTAAAATGTTCATAACTATACATTTTAAATATAGTATAGTCAGTTATGAACCGTGAAAGCTTAAAACAGTGTATGATGCTTTTTACCTGATTACGTAATCATAACCTCAAGATTTAAACAGGCTATGTATGTATTGTTTATATATATGTTCCCTCATAACTCTAGGACTCTTCGTCTTATTTTGACAAACTAGGTAACGTTCGTATAACTGGTGTAGTGCGTAATCTGTACTATTTATACCCATGACATTTGGTATAATGACTTTATACCTATGACATATTAAGTAATGACGTCTGACTCCGTTGAAACGAAAACAGGAAAAAAGTAACATCTTTCGACTTGTTTATATCTTTTTGGTTTCTATCTTTCCTTTTTACACGACTGCCCAAAAAAAGGAGTGTTATGTTTTCAGGGTTCATGTATGTTCTAAACGCCTCAACCCATTAAATAATCAAGACTAAAATCATTACATCCAATATGGGTCCCGACTGTTGCAGTCAATATGTTCTGTATTAGAATTTATTATTTGTTTTGTTTCTTTTCAGTTTTTATTTAAAGTTATTAGTTATTTTTTACGCAGTCGGGTTTTTTTTTTTAAATTATTTTTCCGATGCTGCTTGAGTAATTTCTGAAATAAATGTACAGGAGCAATGATAGCCATCTGCGACGTGAAGGAGTACCGCAGCGCCGCGTGCGGTCGCGGAGCCCGCGCGGCCCCTGCGCCGGCGCACGCACTGTTCGACGCACTGCACGCGCTCTGCAATCTGCTGCTTGTCAAGCCGGAGAACCTGCATCAGGTCTGCGAGGGAGAGACTCTTGTGAGTATAACTTTTTCATCTTCGTGTCGCTGGCACGACGGTATGTCATATTTTGTTGGCCCAAAATTTTGACAACGCTACAACGTCGTTGGTATTAGCGCAGAGGTTGGCATGGCTGCACGTTTTGGGGCTCAGATTCGACGCAGCTTCACTCCTGCTGCCGTTCCATCGAGGTAGCCCCACTGTCAGGTGAACATTTTAGGGAGAAATAGCCCTGATAAAAAAGAAGACTACATGAGAGGAAAACAAAATTGATAGAAATTTGCCATGGCCATTCTTTTGAGACCCACAGGGAAGGCATACAAAATCTTCGAACTTATAGCATTCAACATGAAGGATATTTTATGATTGTTATAATTTGGTCACATTAATGTAATAGAAACTGTGGAATATCAGCTACTCCCTAAGGGTTTCGCATTGCCGAAAACGTTATTATAGTCCAGTTACTCACCAAGGCAAAGCAAAGGCCTTCGAATCCCTTTAAATAAATTGGACGATTGGGACGAGCTGGACATAGCCAACGACCAGTGGTCCACATTAGCCCTGGATCAAAACAACTGGAACACATGAGGAGAGGCCTTGCATTGGGATGAGACTAACAGTTTCAATATCATGACAATCTTCTCTGATATTGAAGCTATCTAGCTACTTGTCCTGATAGTCAACTCCGTCCTTCTCCCTGTCAGCTGTCAAAAACTGAACGAACTTGCCCAATTACACACTATTTTCAACGCATAACAATTTAATGTGTTATGCGAACGATAGAAATAAGAGTAAAAACACACACCCTTTCCTCGCAGTCGGATAAAAATGTGACCGGTAATGTGATTGCCGAGACTAAACTAGCGCTCATAAAATAGTAGATAGGTTCTGAATATGATTTACATTTGTTTTATAGGTCCCATTTTTCACAAAACTCACTAAAAGCAAATGATAAGATTCTGTTTAGAGAGTGACTAGCACTTCGCACGCGACTTCGACCGCGAAAATTGTGATAGCTCGGCTAAAATTAAGACTAGAGGACGTATTCACAAGAGGACATTATAACTTGCAGCATGCTGGCTAACTGTTCGCAAATATGCCCAAACGTGTCCAATGGTCTATACTATGGTTCTAAGATGCGCGCGAACTGCAGAGTCCGTGCACGTGCGCAGGTGTGGAGGCGCCTTAAGAAATCCACCTATACAAAATCCCAATAATGAATCAAATCCAAAACCTATCGTACTTATCAGTAGCGCTTGGGGTCACTAGACCAAAGACGCTTATGTCCCCAGCCGTGACCGATCGGGCACGGTGCATTGTTATTTTAATTGTGTCTGTAATTGCGGGTATCGAAGAGGTAGCTCTTAAACAGGCTTTTTTTTTGCATATTAAACAGGCTTTTTTTTGTGCATACAAATAGGACGCACATTAGAAAATAAATATAAAATATCACAAAGTAGCCAAACTCGTCTTGTTGTAAACAGACGTAAACGGTAAAATTTATGCAAGGGGGATAAAAGGTAAGCCATGATACTGATGTCATATATATTACTATTACTAAGAAATTTGCACTTTTTTTTGCTTTTTATTACGGATAAAAATCTATATTATCATCATTATTACAATACGGCCAACGTATCTTGGCGAGTCCGAACTTCGCGCAGAAGGTTGCGCAATCACTGTTTTGAGGAACCAAATGATGGCATGAGGTGACGTGCGGGGGGCGGTGGTCTAGGCTAGAGATTGACCAAAAATAAACACAATCGACCCTTTATTCAATCTAATATCGTAATCGATTAGTTTTATTTAGAATTAATTGATTTTTGTTTATTTAGGATATTAAACGAAATAGATTTACAAATATAGTGTATTTTGTTTGTGAATAAACGGGATTTCGATTGAAATTAAAAAAAAACTTATTAAATTTTATTTTCTCGGTTGAAAGACATGATTTACATAAAATATCAGTTATCTATTAACGACTACTTGAGTAACGACTATTTGAGAAAATTTAAAACCTCCTTAAAAAATTAAAAATAAATATATTTTTTGACTTAATTTTAATCGATTTGAATAAAAATCGATTAAACAGCACCCTCAGGAACGCGTATTGGACATCCCTATTTGATTACTTCGTGAAGCTTCGTGCTTATTCGGCAATGCTCGGTACACGGTAATATGTCTCACTCACACGTTAGCATTGGTGTCGTTTTCGTGTCACTATCTCTGTCTTGAGTACAGTCGGTTATAAAAGTTTTCGTTGTTATTGTTGTGAATTATTTATTATTGGTTATTATTATTGTTTAGTTTTTTTGTTTAGTGTTAAGTTTGTTCTATTTGCGGTATATGAAAGTGTCAGTTGGCACTTATATTATTCGCCAAATATGCCACCAAAGCATATTATGGTTATTTTATTCGTACATTGGTTTATAAAAAATAAAGACAATAACAGTTTTCTTCACGAGTGTACATGCGCTAAAGTTCGCAGAGCCTATGTTCAGACTCGCCAAGATACATCGGCCGTATTGTACATATAATAAAACAGTAGAAAAACTGTGTCTGTACATTGAATATATTAAAAAAAAAAAATTGAGGGTGGTTTAGAAACAGTAAAAGAGTACGAATCCAAAAAAAAATTCTGTCTGTTTGTCTGTGTGTCTGTTTGTTTGTACACGCTAATCTTCGGAACTTATGGACGGATTTGAATGATTTTTATTTTGTTGTATAGGTATTAAGTCTGGGCAACGTATAGGCTATAATTTATCTTGGAAACTTGAACACCTGATGCAGAACCGCAACAGACCAGCTAAACTATAAGAAATACAAAAATGGTACCCAAGATATCGAACCCAAGATCCTATGCTCAGCAGTCATACTTGTTACCACTAGACCAATAAACTATTGTCAGTCATCGATTTCATTCCAGCAAGAAGTACCTACTCGTACTCCTTGTTAACAGTATCGTCTCGTAATGATCTCATTGTGAATCTATGTATATGTTCAGTTTAGCAAAGAAATTATTGTTGTAATCAAAAATAAGGTCGCTATGGTTTCCAAGATTGTTATTTATTCTGTGTCAGTTTTTTTATGGAAAAGATTTATTAAGTTAACAGTTTATAAGTTATATTATTTAACTCCTCGCCAGTTTAGTATTTATTCATAGTCCTTCGAGCCGGATAAGTCGGCAATCAATAAGGCAGAAGATCGAAGAAGGTCTTCGGAAATATCTCTTACATTTTAAACTTCATACTATCTAATTTGGAAGTAATATGCTGATAATTAACTTCATTATGATTTTTTCGCTGTCGGGATTTGTACCCGGTTGATGGTAATAGGCACGCCCTCTATATAAAATTACACCTGTCAGACTTTAATTTTATCATTGAGATTGAAGTCATGGAAAAATAATAATTTACTTGTAGAACTTCTCACTACTTAATTCTATTATTAATTTGGAAAAAAAACAAAAAAAAAAAACATTATTGCGAGATGCAAAGAATGAGTCACCTTCAATCAATCGATTCAGTGTAACAGCCAATTCCGATCATAGTAACACCCTTCCCGACCTAGTTATCAAGTAGCCGAATACAATAAATTCAAGGCAACAATCAGTAAACATTACCAGTACAACCAATATGCATACCGCCACGAAACCCGCCAACAGTTAATAGGCTATTGTTTTAGTGGTTAATAGCAAAATTTTGTTTTGTATTGAGTAACTTCGCTTAGTTACCTAATTTAATGTTTGTTTCACATTTAGTTATTGTGTTTTGAAATTAGCATCTAATTCTTTAATGTTTGCATACCAATTTTATGGCGAAATGTGTTATTGCACTATATATATTATTTTTACCATCTTTTGTACCACAATTACTGCAAATAAATAATTTGGACTTTGACTTTGAGTAGTTTCCACCATCAATAGATTGCAAATCTATTTAGTTTGTCACACGTGTACCTTACCTATACGTATTTTTACGGTTCCGTACCCAAAGGGTAAAAACGGAACCCTATTACTAAGACTTCGCTGTCTGTCCGTCTGTCTGTCACCAGGCTGTATCTCATGAACCGTGACAGCTAGACAGTTGAAATTTTCACAGATGATGTATTTCTGTTGCCGCTATAACAACAAATACTAAATATAGTCAATGGTACGGAACCCTTCGTGTGCGAGTCCGACTCACACTTGGCCGGTTTTTTGTTTTTTGTAAATCAATGAATATTGACAAAGATTAAAAGCATCAAAACTCGGGAGTGGGGCTCGTGTCGTGACGTCAGAACGCACTAAAAATTATACCACGGCGTGACGTATTGAGAATTTTAAAAGAGTCGTATCTGAGTCCATTTAGGTTGTAATGAAAGAAAAAATACGGGTCAAATATTTTTTGAAAATATATCTGACGGACTAATTATATATTTTTTTGTCATCTACCCTATTGTATGTAGGTACATCAATGATATTATATAGTAAAAAGAGGAGGTACATAGTGTTATTGCCTTCGTTGGTTTAGTGGTCCCAAACGCGATTACTGACCATGGCGTCACAGGTTCTATCCCCAGGTTTTGGTGACCGGCTGAAGTTTCAAGGTGAAGGAAGTGGGGGGAGGAGGGGTAGCCTAAAGGTCTTAGCCCAGTTACACTTTAGATATACTTACTTTACATTGGCACTGACGGCGGTAAGCCCGCTGACAGCGAACTGCCTGCTAATTTATGTTGCCAATGTAAAGTATATCTAAAGAGCAATACTTAAAGCCCATATTTGAATATGTGGGCTAAGACCTTTTAACCTCACGAAGTCACGATGTAATCATATATCACCAAGGGGGAGGCGTGCGGTTTTTGAAGTCGCCTGCTGTGCAGCTGTGTTGTTAGATTTTTCATCAGGAATTTCTTAGTACAAGTTCAGGGGTCTGAATTTGTGCCCAGAAGATAGCAAAAGATACCCCCTATAAGTGTTTATCAACCTGTGGGTCGCGACCCCCTGGGGTGTCACGAAGCCTCTACGTATATAGTCGCAAGTCGTCTATAGTCGCAAGAGGGCGCGAATACTTACTACCTCAATAAACAAAACAATAAAGCCTTATATTTCATAAGAAAATGTTAATTAGGATATAAACATTTGTATGTTCATACAAATTAACAAAATAAAAACCTATTAGTGCTCATCCATCTTATTGAGGTTTCGCTTGTTTGTCATTAACTAATTTCTCCCATCGTGTATGGATGTGGATCCGTTTTTGCTACATTGAGAAATCGAATTTAATTTTTTTTTTTAAATGTGTTATTACATAATTATATTTATCCGAATCCTAATTATGCAAATGCTAAAAAAAATTGTATGGATTTAATATTAATAAAAAATTAAATAAATGATAAAAAGCAAACGGTCGGGCGTCGCCAAATATTTCGGGTCGTGTTCTTGTCATGAAAAATATTGAAAAACACTGCCCTATAACATGGGACTCTAGTACTACTGGTGCTATGAGTGCTACGACACACTTCTGCCTACCCCTTCATAGGCGTGGTGTTATGTTATATTATTATGTATTTCGCAAGATGTCATGCACCTAGTTTATACAGAAATAAAGTTCAAAGTCACTTGTTCACCTTGACTCATGATAGAACCATTAACTCCATGCTATCGCAGTTTACCACTACCATCAATAATATCAGTATTTATTTAGTTACTTTGGTCTGGTGGACGCAAGAGCGAATGCCGGGTAGGAGGTCGTGCATTCACTCTCCAGTTTATTTAGTGATCTGGGGTAGCCTTGCGCCAACACCATGATAATTAAGATATGGGCTATGATGAATGTCTGGAGCCTGGATGCTGGATATAAAGGATGTAAAACACCTTTTAACGAAGCCGAAAGGCACTTAGTCTCCTCCTTATTGCGATCATTTTTTTGTTCTACATCATACCTGGGAACCTTCTAGTTACGGAGATATTGGGGGTCAAAGTTTCAACTTTTTGACAAGTTTTTTTTTTAAATACAAGTTTTTCATGAAGATTTTTACTTTGAACACCTCCACGACCACCGTACTATTCAATCCATCCATCAGCACAATGTTTTGAGTGCGTTACATTGAGTTCTACCACAAAACATGATTTTTCACCCCAAAAAAAAAAGTCGTTTTCTAGCAATAATTTTTGCGTAAAGTTACTTAGTTTGATGTACAGAATGCTTGGTTGACGGCTTCGTGATGAGGTCTTTTACACCCTGTATGTGCTCCGATCATATCAGTTACCTTTTCCCCATTTACACCAGTGTTTGAGTCCCAGGTAGGTAACACACACACACACACACTTCTGCTTAACCCCTCAGGGATTATAGGTGTGATATTCAGATATAGACATAAACATAACATCACGTCTCTAATCCCCGAAGAGTAAGGCAGAGGTGCATCTAATAAACCCACATTTTTTCAATTATGCTTAAAGTTCCATGTAATGTCCATGTTCCATTATTTTAAATTGTCTAGTGTATAATTATGATTTGTATTTTTTTAACTACTATGTTTTGAATTATTAACAGGCTTTGTAAAATGTTTGCACATAAACATGGAAGGGGAGGTCTTCTGCTACAGGTGTTTCTATACAGAAGGCCTCTACAATGTATCTGTTAAAACCTGTTGATTACGAAATAAACTTTATTATTACTTTAATAGGGGGCGAGCCTATTACCATCAACCGGGTATAAATCCAGACTCCGTGACTGTTATCGAGAAATCCTTGGTGGAACTCTCAATAACACTTTGCCCGACCTGGGAATCGAACCCGAGACCTCATACTCGAACAGTTGCGCTTGCTTCGCCAATTTATCGAAAGATATCACCTAGTTCATTTATACTATATTCATTTATACTATATCTATACTAATATTATAAAGAGGAAAGATTTGATTTTTTGTTTGTTTGTTTCGATTTAACTCTTGAAACTGCTCGACCGATTTTAATTCAGCAATGAATAGCTACATTATCAGCGAGTAACATAGGCTATATTTTATCCCCGTACCAATCAAACCAAACCGTCCAATGGAACGGGAACTACGTGGGTGAAACCGCGTGACGTCCGCTAGTAACATTATAAAGAGGTAAAATTTGTTCGTAAGTTTGTATGTAGGGGTAATCTTCGGAACTACTGTTCTGATTGCGAAAATTCTTTCACTTACAGAAAGCTACATTATCCCCTAGTGTCATAGGCTACATTTAAAACGTTCCCGTGAGTTAACTTCCGTACAAAACGGTACTGAAGCCGGGAGCAAAAACTAGTACCGAAATAAAGTTCATGGTCACCTGTTCACCTTGACACTCGACCGGTAGTAGCAATAAGCATAGTTTACCATCAATTAATATCAATTTTTCTATTACCACAGGCGGAACTGGACCATTCCATACTGCACAACTTCATCCAACTGAGGGCTGACTACAAGACACACAAGCTATCCGGCTTTCTCAAAGGAATGTCGTAAAAATATCTATGTTTTGAAGGCGACTACAGGAGCTAAATTAGTAACTCTAGTTTTAGTGGTTCAAACTTCGTTTGAAATACTGTTACAATAAAGTTCTAATCAGCTTGCACTACAACGTGGTTGAAACGTCAGTCACTGCGGGCCGAATAGTGCGAAATGAGTGGTTTTTGCGATTTACAAAAAATGTATTATTTGATTTAAAAAAAAAAAAAAAAAAATATCATGCTAATATGTTGCTTGTAAAATTATTTGCCAAAAAATCAGAATGATCGCATGTATTTTAGTATAGTTTTTACTCGTTAAAAAATTTTTTTAGAGATAAGTTCGTAATTTTTTTATCGAGTATAATTCGTTGTATTATGTTTTTAAAACACTATCATACTAGCATATATCCTGTAGAATATAATAGATTTTTCTGGTTTTGTTTATTGCAGTGAATCATAATGCTTTTTTGCATTATAAAACTCGCGTTTAGCTCCTGTAGTCCCCTTAAATGCAATGTCTTACAATAATTGAGTTGAATACTTTATGGGGTAGTATTCAGGAATATGAATAAGTTTTGCTATGAGCGAAGACCCAGCAACGACCCAGTAACGATGTCCGCAGTTTCATACAACAATTTCAAGCATTTTTTGTATAGTTTGAGTAGTGCCGAAACTGTTGTCAGAGTTTTTACACTCGCCTCTGGCTTTACATGCCGTCGAGAAATATCTCTCAAGCATGCTGGTTTCCTCACGATGTTTTCCTTCACCGAAGCAATTTTAGGTATACAATACGCACATGAATCCGAAAAATCAGAGGTGCGTGCCTTGGGCTCGAACTTGAGACCTATGACTTGGCAGTCCGATGGTCACACCACTAGGCTATCACTGCTATTTCAAGCTATTCAATGGGACGGGCAACTTGTGAAACTAATGGCGCTAGCATCGCATGAACCAATCATCGTCATTGGTTGAAAATCTGTCAATGTCATTTTATATTTCAAAATAGTTTGACCTCATTGGTCAGATTGGGTCTAAGCTATAGACGCGCCATCTACAATCAGCTTTGACCAGCCAACCCCATTGTATGAAATAGATTATTTTTTATTCGATATTTGAATGTTTGTCTCTTAAATTAAAGTTGTTCATATTCATGAGAATGATCACCTTTTACAATATTTTACTGTGTTTTTTAAGATGTTACTTATTTGTCAAAAGATTATAATTTTGGTAAGAATTGGCCTCCATATACTCGATTGACTGAATTAAAAGGCTTTTTGTACCATAAAGTATAGATTTTCAATCGATAGAACGATGTATAGTCATAGAAAATCGCTTAAGTAATTATTTATACATGTATGACATATCCAAGTGATATATTGTTGCTTTGTATATTAGTAAGAGAATAATATAACTTTCTAAAGTATTAATTAAAATATTTGAAATGTAATTTTTATCTTTTTTATTTACTCTCATATAAATCTTTGTTTATTCTAAAGATATTAATGTGCTAACATTATTTAGCTAATAATGCTGACTGATCTAGGTTTATTTTGTAAGATCACTTGTATAATGTCGAAATATGAAGCGTTGTATTACGCTGACAAGTAGGATGTACAACGATTAGTTGATTAGGTAGCGGTAACAGCGAGGCGATCCGCGCACTCGTATCATGTTGTATAATGCTTGCATAGCGCCTTATCAGCGGTATCTATACGACATGGCTTCACTACGTCCATTCATAAGTTCTCCCCTCCCCTGCCGCCGACGTTATTTGAATGAACGCGAGTGTGTGCGTGCGACGCGGGCGCACCTACGCCTGTGTTCACGCGCAGTGTCGCTCCAACCGGCCGGCTGCCCTGTACTGCCTCTCCACGCGTCGCGAATACCCCTCGTTCATAACAGTGACATGCCCACTAGTTCAGTGTAACAACACATTGATAACAATATTTTAACAAAGTGCTGTGTCGATACCGCTAATCTGGATAAAATTATTAAAATCGAGAGGTAAGCACTCTACCGAATATTATGTTTATTTTCATTCAAGCCCCGACGCCTACGCGCCGAGCTGTGTCGCGATTTGTGAGCGACGAATTTACATGTTATAAGTTCATTCATTGGACGTTTGGGCCTATTTATATTATTATCAACGTGCGTGCCGTATGAATGGGTGTTTAGGGCCACTCATTGTGAGCAGACGGAGATCGCGATGATGACTGATTCCCGGCGATATGACGGCGCGCACTTTACCTACATCGCAATGAGGTTTTTTTGAGAATTTCCAAGTATCGCTGGCTATAGCACGGGTTTTCTTTTTGTCGGGCGATCGCAGCGTTATCTAGGTGAGACCGGGCCGCGTCCGCTCCATTTCAAGTGGCGTTTTTATCCCGGCGCTACCTGAGTCGAGTGGACTCGTCTCGCCGCAAGTCGATCCCGCTAATGGCATGGCGCACCATAGCGACAGATACCGCAGACCACACCTTCGTGCAACTTGCGATTCTGTGAGGTAGCTTTTTGTCTGCAGTCGTGCCGATAACCGCACTATTTATAGACGACTGTTTAGGAATTCTCTACCAACACACACTTGCACGATGTTTCATTTAATTTCGTAATAATTAATATTGATCATTATTCGTTATCAGTGGCAAGGTGACGAAACGATAAAGAACAATAAATCACAAAGTTTACGATGATGTTTACCTAGCCGGCCGCGCAGCGAGACGTCGCTTTAATAATTTCATTATGAATGTTATTCCTACGCACGTACACTAACACAAACCTAATCTAACGGCCAGCTATTGCAAAGAAACAATGACGTCACTCTAAAAGTTAATATCACGAGGTGGAACACTCACGTTATGAAGAAATCTAGATAGATAAGTACGTATACACGTGCATCATCCCCGAATTACGTGACCCTATTCATAGACAAACAGATGACAAAGAAAATTTATACTGTGCAACCCTAATAAGCGACAATTTGTTAAAATACTACTCTGTCAAGAAAGTACCGGGAAAAGATCAATAATACACAAAATGTCTGTTATTCATCCAAATTTATTTTATCACCTTCAAAGTATGCTCCTTTAGAAACGATACACTTGCGCCAACGAATAATCCATTCATCAAAAAATTTTTTAAACGCTGCTTCCGGAATTGAGTTCAGTTCTCGCCGCGAATTCTCCTTTATGTCTTCTATCGATTGAAAACGGGTGCCACGAAGTGGTAATTTGAGTTTAGGAAAAAGAAAAAAGTCAGCCGGAGCCATATCTGGTGAATATGGTGGTAGCTGGATGGTATTTGTTGAGTGTTTCCGAACACGAAATTCCATTGGCGATGCAAAATTTAAGACAAACTCTTTGTTCGATATTTTTGTCCATTATGAAATTCGCAATACACACTATATATGATATTACTAAAACCAGCACTGTATTTAATATAAATAACAGATGCAACTCAAACTCCGCGCCAAAATGGAAAACAGTTGTGCCAATCTAACAACGACAAAAAAACAAAAATTTGAATTTGGAACCATAAACAAATCATCCATTCCCGATACTTTTTTGACTGAATGTATGACTAGAAAGATCATTATGAAGGCTGCAAAATATATTTATACTACACAAAAAAATAACTTAAAACACAGATCCACGACAACTTGTCTTTAACATTGCAGTACTTACATTAATTTTACATCGCATAGTTATTTACGAACATTGGTTCAAGGTAGGTAACTGCCTGACATAGCAACACTAAAAACTGGTAACAAAGAAAATTTAATTTTCTATGCACTAGAAACTAAAACTAAGGCCCACTTTCACCTTTAATCCGTTACACATACCTACATAATACATCTATCTATTTCTGCCATCTTCAAAGAATTAAAAAATAAACAAAATGATTGTGATTATTAACCAACATAAAAAAGGAGGAGGTTCTACGTTCGACCGTTATGTATGTTTACCGATTTCTCCCCCATTTGAAGACTGATTCTCGAGATTATGTTTTTATTTGAAAGGGTATACCTACTCCTGAGGTGGTCCCATTTAAATTTGGTGAAGATATGATGCTGATCTTCATATTTTTATTGAGATATACAATGGAACTCTTCGAAAAATAGACAGCAAATCTGTCGTGATTGCTGTAATCGCTTGGATGTTTATTGTTTATACAACATCATGAGTTCATGACGTAACATCACGCCTGTATGCTCTGAGGGGGTACGCAGATGTGAACAATACACCTAGATTTCATCAGTTAAGTATGGTAAGTTCCGTTAATTGGGGATAAGCCTATAACCATGACATGTATTGTTGAAATAAATGCATAGCAATTATTTGTATGGGATATTTACAACTAAAAATTTAAAAATAAAAAAAGGTTTTTTTTAAGTACGTTTAGCATTAAACGCAGCGTGGGATTTTTGGGGCAAATGAGCCTTAATAATCACAGAATTTATGAAAACTAAAACAAATCTAAATCTATAAAAGTCGACAGCAGTAAAAAAAAACAAGATTTTATAACACCACGTGGTCCGCTTATCGTCATCAATGCAAATCACATTGGAATCAACAAATAACCGGCAATATCAAGTATCACAACGTTCGTCACCAATGTTTGATGATACCTGTCTGATAATTAATGATAAACTTAATAAGTAACAAATAACACATTCTTGTTATTATTTTTTTGCGTACAATAGGTAAAAATTAAGTAATTCCCCTAACAAAGAAACGGAGGAAAATTCCTCACTGTTTCGGAATCTAGGTGCAGATTAAATAAAATACTAATGCTTAAAACCAGTTATCTGTTTTTAGTTTAATTTGGAAATACATAAACAATATTATACCTTATACGATGAATCATTGGATCAGAATAAATTATGATAATTATATACTTACCTGACAAACTTAGTAAAACCTCATTAAAAATTTCACTAGAGTTCTGTAATGACCCATCACCTAAAACATAGTTTAAAGTTTCGTTCACAGAGTATTGGCAATAAATACTATGGTTGGTGCCAGTTAGATGAGAATAGCGGTCATTGCCCTTTCCCTAATATCTCTTCGTACGAACCAAAACAAATAAACAATTTGTATCGTTTTTCATTACAAAAAATGTTGAAGATCACGATAGATGACAAATTCAAGACTTGAACAAGCTTTATTTTCGGTTTTCAAAGTTATGAAGTTTAATTTAATGTAGGGCCAATGACCGCTATTCTCATCTTATCTGGCACCAACTATATGTATATATTGTATAATTCCTACACCACAGTTCAATGAAATAACTTACTGTCGCCAGTCGCTTACTTGTTTGTAAAAGTACCAATTGATTCTGTTACCACAGATCCAAAGATGATCCAATTTTGGTCATGTACCACCATCATCCTTCTGCCCTTATTCCAATTTAGTTTTTTTGATTTGGCCATAATTACAAGTTTTCTTCATAAATCTACACACTCGTATCAGTATCGTATACTCGTATCACCAAGAAATCTTGAAGCAATTTCTCTCTCTCATACAATTTAATGAATTAAATATCAATCATAACATTCGCATCATTGTTTAAATTTTAATACTTTGATACAATACAGTTCGCAAGAATATACAGTGGCGTTGTGCCTACTGTCTACCTCCGTCGTTATTGAGCATTTCTTTGAACCATTGCTTCTTCTCGATTTCCAGAGTAAAAAAAGCTTACTGTAGAAATGTTTCAATGCGTTCTTCTTAGAGTGTTGATAGTAATCTAAATTGTGTCGGACCAAACCTGAGCTAGGTACTAGTTTTTTTACTATTTAACGCGTTATAAATCTAAGAATAGTCTAAAGAAGAGTAATATTATCTACTTTCTACCAAGAGGAAGTAACAACCTACTTAGCTATAATTATAACGTTTTAATCTTAAAAGTATTATCACTTTCAACATTGCATTTCAGGTTTTCATCCTTGTCAGGCACTCGACTCGACTATAAGTAGAGTCTTCATCTATTACCTTTCACTATTTCGGAAACTGGGGTTTCTCGGGAAGTTCTGAAATAACCACGAAGCTCATTCTAACGTTGTAGTTTCACCATAGAGAGAGATGAAGCCGTTCCGGATATCATTTATGTGTCAAATCTTATAAGACGCTTAATATCCGTAGTTTTCTTTGTCACACCCATTTAATGTGCCTATATGCGGTCTAAAAATTCGCCATAATCGATAGCAGTATTTTTTTTGTACATGGCAAGTACAATAACGAAATGTAATCGCCAATACATTGGGGCACATTGTTTGTGTTTCAACGTAGTGCGGCAGTTATCGATTACTGTTGCATCGCCATAAATCCCGTAATGGTTATTGGTGAAATGAAATATCTTAGGTACACGTGATGCCTCAGCTAACCGTGAAGGTTGTTCGAGCAAGTTATAGCCAATTTATAAAGCTGTGCATACAGTTATGACAAGTATTTCAACGGATTAGACAACATAACCGTGGAAAAAAAAATCATGTGGACGCAGCTTTATCTCATGCTAAATGCTAAAAGTAGCGGAAACCAAGAATCGGCAAACGTAGAGGAAGATGCCCTGAGTCTATGTGGAGTGACGGTTTTCTCAGGTTGACTGATAATGGAAAAGAATAGCCGAGGATCGAGTAAAGGCGTGCAATTGGAGAGACCTTATAATCAGCATTATTTCAGCCCAGATTCAGGATCCATTGCTGGTTAGGCCTCCTTTCTCTTCTGCCACCAGCAATAAATTGCTAGTGGGTTCTGATGATGATGTTAATTTGTTTGTAAGTATTTCGTACAGATTCGATTAGGAGAACATTCTTCCGCAAGATATGCAGCAATAACTAGTCACCTCCAAAAATGTGGTTGCTGTTTTGATTAATAGCCAAGTGTTTGACATTTTCAGCACGGGAAATATGTACAGGATGGTGCATGCATTCGGTTGATGTTGTGTTCTTCGCATTCTAAACAGGAATGTGGCAGTTGACATTCTGTTCTTGCTATGCATTTACCTACATGTTTATCAATTTGGTCTAGTAACGCCTCTATGTAGGTACTTTAAACGAGCAAAAATTGTATCAATCTGTATCTTGAATAGTAGGTATCTACCTTATTATGCGATTGTTTGCTAAGATTTCATTTTATCATATCAGTTAGAAGAGTGGATGTGGAACAAGGAGGCTCTTGACTTTACCATCGCGCCTGGCTTGAGACATTTATGATATCTTATTATGGAATTTATACGACATTGTTATGTGATCATCTATTCTATTAGCCATGTTTCTAGTTATCTGTGGCTCGAGGAATCAGAGGCTCTGCAATGCGCCATTATCGTTTTATCAGACACCACCCGCGCGTTATCTGACCGCCTGAAGGTCAAATGCTCCCGACGTGTGACTATTGTAATACTATCTTCGATATTTTGCTTTTTCACTAAAAAAGATGTTGCGGGAATAACAGTTCCTTGAAATCATCAATGCAAGGGTATTGTCAAATCTATTTCATGTTAATTCTCAATTATTAGGGACTTGTCCTAAAAATTAAAAAAAAAAACTGAATAACTTAATCCGGCAACAGATCTCAAGATAATCCGGTTTGAAGGCTTAGTGGAGATCATTCAAGGAGCCACTAAAAAGCAGTTCGTCTTGTTATCCACTTGATCTGTAGCTGCACGTAGGCCAGTTAAAATGCCACCAGCAACTTGAAACACTAGCATATCTAACAGAACTAGTCAAAGATGTGCAAATGATCTACCCCTACCTAATTCCTCTGCTACGGGCGCTCATTTTATCCCACAGTAAACAAAAAAATCTGTCGATCAACATCTGACGAGCTAGCGCAGCTGAGGTTCGGTGTACTATCGGGCGTCGGCGGGGGTGGGGGCGGGGTGGAGGCGACATCTGCGCAGGGGCAAGCTGTGTCTGTGTGCGTGGCCAGTCAAATGTGTGCGTGTAGGGTGCAGTACACCTTGCACGCAACGGGACCGAACCCTGAGCAGGTAGACGCGTCGCTCGCCCGCTGACATAATTTGGAACGGATCTCACTTTCTCGATGGCGAATATGGGTTTGAAACACGCAGTTAAAATGGCGATAGATGATTTGGCAAAAAAAAAACCGGCCAAGTGCGAGTCGGACTCGCGCACGAAGGGTTCCGTACCATTGTTATAAAAAAAAGGCAAAAAAATCACGTTTGTTGTATGGGAGCCCCCCTTAAATATTAATTTTATTCTGTTTTTAGTATTTGTTGTTATAGCGGCAACAGAAATACATCATCTGTGAAAATTTCAACTGTCTAGCTGTCACGGTTCATGAGATACAGCCTGGTGACAGACAGACGGACAGATGGACAGACGGACAGACAGCGAAGTCTTAGTAATAGGGTTCCGTTTTTACCCTTTGGGTACGGAACCCTAAAAAAATAAGATTTGAAAATGATGTGTATTTTAATTTAGACAGATGTACTGCAACCATGTTCCTATA
This sequence comes from Xestia xanthographa, assembly GCA_905147715.2. NCBI lineage: Eukaryota > Metazoa > Arthropoda > Insecta > Lepidoptera > Noctuidae > Xestia > Xestia xanthographa. The sequence continues at coordinate 15,146,857 of LR990652.1, forward strand.
GATAGGGACGACTAGGTGGGACGTAGAACATTGTTTGCCATTGTAAAGCCATAAATAACGCCTGATTAATATGGTGCTATTTAGGAATGGCTTCACAATGCCAAACTCAAACTGCATCATTTGATCGCTCAATTGAGCAACAAATAGGAATGGAAAAATATACCTACATTATAAGCTTCCTATTAGGTATAGGTAGTATAGTGTTTCAGTTACTAACTCGATTGCTCAACAATGTTACACAACAAACTACAAAAAAATAATTACCTACCTACCCAAAGTTTATAAGTAGAGCTATCTATGTAAGTAATTAGAACGAAAAATGTTTACTAAACTGCAGTCAACACAATGCCACAACAAAGAAAAATACACGTTAGCATAAAAACATGACAGCCTACATTACGATTATGTAATTCCGTTTTTAAAAACAGAAACAGCAATCCGACATAAAAATTCTGAAATCCGTTTATCTGGCAGAAATCTAAACTAGCGAGAAATAAATCTTGAAAACATTTTTTGTCGTTGAGAAACCGATAATAACAGATGTTCAGCAGTGTTCACATTCGTTTACTATTTGCACAGACACACACACACAAACACGAGAATATGTTCACACGAAATACGCTGATGTCACAAATAAAGAAGAGAAGATCTTTGTCATTACTAGTACGATGGCGTAAGAAGATGACTAATACAGCATCAATATGATAATCTACTTACTTAACATTATAAAAACTTAATAATACTTTTACATCAATTTAATACATAGCCTAAGCTACTATTTATAATATATAAAATGATGTGCAAGTATGCCAATTGCCACATATCGCTCTGTACAGCGCTGGCACAGTAACAATTCAGTCGGTGTACTAAATATAGCACAAAAATAAAACAACTGTCTCTTGCCCTTCATTCAGAACCCTTATCGCGTCATAAATGAACCTAATGCACGTGGCAATAGTGTCCACATTCACATGCTGCGCGTGGGCAACGTAATTGGTTGACGCGGCCGTCTGCGCGGGCGCACAGAATTTTTAATTATGAATTAATTAGTAACGATCAACAACAAACGCGCCTAATCCCGATTACTCATTTTCATGTCGTTATGGCTCGACGTACATAGATGTTGGGACTTATGAGTATGATGTTATCATTGTGTATTTTGACGGGCCGGCCAATTGAGTTGTTAAAAAGTTCCGTCTGGCTGCGATCTTCTTCGTCATAGGTCTAAAAAGTTTTGTTTAGGAAGCCACCGCATATAAAATAGATTGAACCACATAATTAGCTGATAACTTGTTACAATTAACAATATGCGCGCACACGCCCATGTGTTGAGGTCGACGACTCTCTGATATAAATATTATTAAACATATCGCAGTAGATACCCAACTCCATCTATCTACGACCATACAATAGACACTACTCTTGCGCAGATAATGCATAGTTTTATGAAATAAATTGTACAGAATTGATCATAATTTCAGCAAGTCTTTGTATTTTTCTAGTCTGTTCCGAAATAACTCCCTCTAGCGGATATTTCCATACAGACTCAGTTCCATTTTCTGGCATATTAAAGTCTGTTGAACAGGGCCTTCATTGCCACTAGTACCATTAACAGTTCCATAATGGAAATAGTGTTGTTTTTTATAATCACTAGTTCCATTATGAAAGAATCTGAAAATAATGGAACTAGACACCAACACAAGCCCAAAAAATAAGTGTAAGGTGCTACAAAATTTTCCTCGTCAATGAAAAAATATGTATAGAGATACTTGCCTCTTGGTATGACTTGTATGATACGAAGCCGCCATAAACGTCATCTTAATGGATGCCAAAAACGTCTATGTACACACATCAAGACATATCTAATCTTAATTATTTGTTAAGACTTAACAGCTCGGCTCCTATCTTTGTTTTCAGCAACCTTTTGGGATATTCCATAACAGACTAAGATATTTATTAACTAGGTATCTTGCTTTTATAGGACAATCTAAGATAATAATTTAATTCTAGAGGCATACATAGACTTGTGACCATGAGAATTCTTGACATTAACACTAGTTAGTCCAGTGCTACGTTCATGGCTAAATAATAACAGCCACTCGGGTCGATCTTTAGGTTAAGCCGTGCTTGCCCCTTACATACCGAGTTTCCTCGGCCGTGCCTTGGAAAGCACGTTAAGCTGTTGGTCCCGGCTGTCATTTGTAGATCGTTGACAGTCAAGTCAGGTAGTCAGTGGCCCAAAAATCTGACAACCAGTCTTACTAAGGGGTATCGTATTACCCAGTACTAACTGGGTTGTGGAGGTCAGATAGGCAGTTGCTCCATGTAAAATACTGGTATTTAGCTGCATCTGGTTAGACTGGAAGCCGACCGAAAGGCTAGGCAGAAGATGAGTCCAGTGCTACGTATGAAAGAACTAAGTAAGGCCACTTGGGATTAGTTAATGAACGCCCACCGCCAGACTACTTACTAATGCTATTTTAAGACAGGATACATCATAAAGACAATTAGATACGTGTAGAGATCTAGAATATAATTAGTAATTAAAAATGTATCCTTGGTTACTTTGGCAGTGGTATATCCGGCTCGAAGGACCAAGAATGTGTGTGAATTTGTATTACTGTAAAGTTACACACTTTTGTTTTCACAAACACGGTGACACGGTCGATTCAGAGTCGAGATTTACAATTCTAACAGTGCAAAAATAATTTAAGTGTCCCTTATGCTTGAAGTGGTGCCAGAATAATCAAGAGCAGCTTAAGATGGACATTCTGGCTAAACACAGATCGGCAAAGGACTTTTCTAAGTTCTGGAAAGCTACTGGAAAGCATGAAGCTAAGCCTGGCCTCCCGGTGAGCGTGAATGGAAAAAGCGAAGCAGTCGATATTGCGAATATATTCAGGGATCATTTTATGGTGCGCTCCCCGCTGGGCCCTTCAGTTTCGTCTGTTAGGTCTGAGCCCGGATATGAGGGGGAGGAGTTGCCTGTATATTTCACGGCAAGTCAAGTGAGACGCGTTTTAAAGAGAATGACGGGCGGTAAATCTCCTGGTCACGATGGGCTTAGTGTGGAGCATCTGCGGCATGCTGGGGTTCACATGCCGAGGGTCCTGGCCCTGTTCTTCACGATGTGCTGGAGTCACTCATACTTACCACATGACTTAATGAAAACCATCGTAGTGCCTATTGTGAAGAACAGGACTGGGGATATCTCGGACAGTGGGAACTATCGGCCCATATCGCTAGCAACGATCATTGCTAAAGTGCTGGACGGTGTGCTTGATTCCTACATAGATAAATACATAAAATTACACGACGCGCAGTTTGGGTTTAGACCCGGGCTATCCACAGAGGCTGCCATCGTAGGTCTCAAGCATACTGTCCAATACTATATGGCCCGCAGAACACCGGTATATGCGTGTTTCCTTGACCTCTCCAAAGCTTTTGATCTTGTCTCATACGATGTGCTCTGGAGAAAGTTGGGGAATGCGGGTATACCGGTTGGGGTGCTCAATTTGCTTAGGTATTGGTATTCCCACCAAACAAATTTTGTGAGGTGGAATAATACGCTCTCTGAAGCATATACGTTGGAAAGCGGGGTGAGACAGGGAGGTTTGACGTCACCCAAGCTTTTCAACCTATACATAAATGACCTCATCGTCGAGCTCAGCAGCAAGCGTGTCGGTTGTTCGATAGATGGCGTCTGCCTCAACAACATTAGCTACGCGGACGACATGGTGCTGCTGAGCCCGACGGCGAGAGGTCTTGGAGAGCTGTTAAGGGTATGTGAGTCCTATGCTGCTGCACATGGTCTTATTTACAATGTCCAAAAATCCGAATATATGGTCTTTAGGACCGCCGGTGGATGCCCTGAGTATTCTCCTAAGATTACCCTAAATGGCTTGTACATAAACCGTGTCACGAAATTTAAATACCTGGGGCACTTAATTACCGAGGGTCTTGATGATGATATGGACATTGAGAGGGAGCGCAGGGCTTTAGCGGTCAGAGGTAACATGCTGGCCCGCAGATTTTCCCGCTGCTCTGAACAAGTAAAAATAACATTGTTTAAAGCCTATTGTCAAAGCTTTTATACGGGAAATCTGTGGGTCAAGCACACCAAAAGATCGCTGGATGTCCTGCGCGTCCAGTATAACAACATCTTCAGGATGATGTTGGGGCTGCCTCGCTTCTGTAGTGCATCGGGGATGTTCGCGCTGTATCGAACTGATGGCTTTCATGCCGTCATTCGCAAGAAAACTGTTTCCCTGATCTGCAGAATGCGTGGCAGCTGCAACGGAATTCTGAAGACTGTTGCTGATAGGGTCTCTTCTCCGATATGGGTGGCTCTTATTAAGCGGGTAATTTGATTGTTTTAATTTTTATTTTATCTTATTGTATTTTGATTGTTTTAATTTTTATTTTATCGTATTTTAAATTTGATGTTTTTATTTATCTTATTTGAATTGTAAATGAATTGTAAATTTTATCTTGATTTTAATAATTTATGGTTATTTATTTTTGAATTTTTTGTATTTGTGTTAATTTATTTTATATTTTTTAATACTTTTAATGTCACTGTATGGATCATGTTATCTGAATTAAATGAATTTTATTTATTTATTTATTATATTTATCTTTTGTGCAAATGGACATTTATCTCGCACTATTTTGCCTCGCATCTGTTAAGCTTAAAATAATTCAGATTCAAACTTCGCGCATTCCTTCAACTCCTACGCAGTCTGTTTATAAAGCTCCGATTCCGAAAACTAACTTGAAATAAGTTCAGCAAAAATGATCAAAAGCAATATTATTTGTCGGCGTTTGTTTTAAGTTTATTTGAACCGACTGAATGAAAGGCACTCACCTAAGCTTTTAAAATTACACTTCATAAGAGCTTGTTGTAAGCACAGAGTAGCTCTTAGAGCTTTTTATAAATATGTAGCTCGTGCTGCTTTTACTTTATGATGATTCAGAAACTTATCACAATAATTATCAGTTTCAATGTAAAATATTCAAATAAAGGTTTACATTTGACCCAGTGTTTTAGTATTCGAGTCCTATCTACTTCTTTGCGTATCGATGGCAATCTGGACCATATTTCGATCGCTGATTACTAACGAATAAATTCGGTTGCAATAATGATGCTTGCGAGTAACGCTAGTCTCTACATCCAAGACGCGTGCATCAAATCCTACCTACTAAAAATGCAATATGGCTTCTACTTGAAGTAGAATAATTTGGAAGTCCATTCTACTGAGTTCCTGTCTTAATGCTCAAGATGATCACTGAGTTTTAAGTCAATTAGTCTACCAAGTAAGCCAAACGAAAATAACGATAGAGTCACCAATATACGTAAAGGCACTAATATTCTAGTTTGTGTATCATTTTAAAATTATGCGTAATTATGATAATGGTTATACCTAAGTAGGTACTCTTACTTACCTACATTTTAAAGATCGGTGTATCAAATAAATTAAGGCTAAATAGTAGTTCAAAATGTTTATTTAGCGGCATTCCTTTGTGTGCGTTCGTGTTGCATTACAAGTGGGAGTCACATCGCGCCACCGTGTAGGCCAAGGTTTCTGATTTGAATCTGCGTTTAACAAACATCACAGAACAGAAATAATATATTAGGTTTTTGTATTTATGAGGTAGTATTGAAGAATAATTATGGGCAAAATGGCGACTACCATAGAAGGATCATAATCTGGAGTTGTTTAAGTGCATCTTGATTTAAGTCATCTCTTGTCGATTAAGCTGTTATTCATATGCATAAGAAAGGTAGCGCCTGACATTGTCAGCTACCAAATGCACTGTCTATTTACTAAGAAAGCTATTTCCATATTGTTAGAAAATGCCCAAGGCATACGGGTGCCCAAAGTATAAGTCCGTATTTGTGCATAAAGTGCATAAAGTTTTAATAAATAAATAAATATAATAGAATAGAATAGAAGTCTTAAAATTAATCCATTTACAGTGTTAAGATCTTAGAATTAGTTTTCTGTAAAATCTTAGAGACAGACTACGCTGTTTACACCATAATACACGCTTATTTTTAGGTCGTTCTGAAACCGAAAAGCATTAAACTCGATCATCGAAATCGGAACGATTGGGACTGTTTTTTTTTACAAAACACAAAAAAAAAAAAAAAAATTAATTATAATTTTAATGTTTCGTGATTTTTTTATATATTGTTTTATTACTTTTGAAATAAAATCCAGAAAAAAAAAATTCAAAAAAAAAAACGGTCCCATTCGTTTCAATGATAGAGTTTATATGGCTTTCGGTTCCATTCCAGAACGACCTAAAATTAACGGTGTATAATCGCTCGAGTCAAACGTAAAGTTGTTTTAAACAAATGCTCATTACGTCACTAACACCTATATTTCAGAATCTCAGAGATATTCACATGTTTGAATAATTATTGCAATCTTACGGCGACACACGTGCTCCCTAAAATGAGTAATCTCCACGCGACGAACAACGGCTCATAATCTTCGATTAGAAAAAAAAAATGCTAAACTTAGAAACTGTTAAATTGCTGATGTACGCAATTGGAAATGTACTCTACTTCCCTAAACATCACTTACGAATACTTACGAACAGGATGAATTACTCGCCGGATATACGGAACAGCAACGTGACAGTAGTTCCTGTTATGACGGAACCCTAAAAGCTTCCGATAAACAATGCACCGAGTGTACCAAGCAATGCAAGAGTTAGAAGCAAGCAATGCATTTTACGTACTGTTTCACACATTAGTCACCGAGTTATGAATGGCTGAAGGGGTGTGAGGTGGGAGGCAGGGGGGAGGAATAGCTGCTAAATATAGCGAGCCAGTAACAGGTGGTCGTTCTTCACCCTTCTACATCCACCCACGCGGCATACGGCCGACACACTCACTCATTGTGCACTACACAGAATAAAGAAAGTGAAAATCATGAAACATTTTCCAACAAGCACGCAAGAGAAAATTCTCATTACATTTACAGCTAATTTACATTCGACTGCATTGTATTATATTTTACGATTCGGTTTGTTTTTATGAGTTCCAAAGTATTTCGGAAAACTAAAGTCTCTATTCTTAAGATTTTACTGCTGTATGCCGGATATTTCGCGTAAAATCTTGGTCTATCTTAGTAATGTGGGTCCCAACCTGGGAGTTTTATTTTATTGCTGTTTCTAAGCAAATCACGTTACGGATGACGACGTGATGATGTGTATAAGTGCTGATAGTATCTGCAAGAGAGCTTTTGCTTGCATTTACAAAACCTTCGACTTAGGAGAACCTTAGCTATGCGTAAAACTGCTCGTGTCAAGAGTACCTACACTGCAGAATCGTACAGTATCTATAATTAAATGTCCGGATATTAACATCTTTATTAGATTGGAACGATTTCTTTTGATCCTTGCGTGTATTGTCTTAGTGTAACGTTCAGTCGGATACTAGGATATCCGTCCAGGGTGGCGATTGATCCGCGATTATCGGTGACGGTCCTCAAACGCCGAGGAAGCGGAAAGGGATGTTACAGTTATAATTATAGAACTATCCTCACGCGACGGACTTTTTAAACGATTTTACGGAACTGATGTGTTTGTTGTTACAAGAATAAAGAGTTCGTTTCCTACTATTGAGTGGGCGACAGCGACTTTGTAAAACATGAAGAGGATGTTTGACAGGATTGCGTATCCTGTCTCTCAATCTGTTTATTATACAACGAGTTTATATTATGTAGTACGGTACTTTAGTAGACCAAGACCTCGTATTAGCCAGGTGAGGTTCGAGGCCCAATAGCTTTAATTAATTTCGAGATCTCTTTCCGGCGATTCGCTGTCGAATAGTATATCAGTACCTAATAATATCGCGATGTAGTTGGGCGTCGTACTTATTATAGTGCCGGTTATAATGGAACCGTACAGAGCGAGTTTTCTCGGAAGAGGCGCGGGCGTCTGGCTGGAACAGTTAGTGCGCGTCAAATGCAACCGACTGCGCTTGCGCACCCACACAAGCGCGACAACTTCATTCAATAAAACAAGCTTTTGTACGGACTTTGACAATATTTTACCATATACAGAAATGGTCTTCATAGTATTATATAGCCAAATCCTTTAGACCGTTGGTCTTTAAAACACTACAAATCATAAAAGTGAAAGGAAAACCATAAATTGGGCTTATAAGAACACTGCTATATTCACATTCACCAGCTCCACAAAAAGATTAATAACCGTAATCCCAAAATAGCTCTCGTTCTCAGCATAGTGTTACGGATAAATTATCCTCCCAATATTAATTAAAGTGAAACAAGTCTGGGTGAAATCTAAACCTATCATCAATCATAATTTGCCGCGCGCAACTTGTTGGCCGCTGTATCCACGACCCTGAACACGACACTATATTTAGACGGAGTGCAGCCCTTTAATGCGACAAACCTAGGGTTGCCGAAGCGAGAAAGATGAAATTGCAAACTACATGGATTCCAGAGCATCGCTCGCGAATACTCGCGATCCTGCATCGCTGAAAGTTCGACATGTAAATAAAGGTGGCCGTTCATCCCTAATTTGCCAGATGCTGTTTTCGGAAGAGATAGTAATTGGGCAGATTATTGACTGTTCAGTAACCCTAATCAAAAAACAATAAGTCACGCGATGTTTGGACTTGGCCTGAGGCGAGGCGATCAGGCGACGCCCGTCCACCGTCAGAACGTTTTGCTCCACGCATTCACACAAAAATGTGAGCTGTATACCAAGAAAACCTTTGCAAAGGCTATTCAAAAACATTTTATAAATTCCGTGGATATGTAAATCTGTTAAATATTTCTTCGAAGAAGCTGAATATGAATGAGTAAATGAACATAGCAAAATGGAAGCAATGAATACCAATTTTGTATGTAAAAAAATGTATTTAAGTATCAGCGAGACATGTAAATAAGAAAGAGCCTTGTCTTGAATTCTAAACGACAAATCGGCGAGGGAAGTCATCCTTTCCTAATCTCTGCCTATCCTTTAGCAGTGGGGTCGACATAGCCCAGTTGCTCATCATCGGTGTGCGGCCAAAACGTAGGTTTGTTGACGAAGTCACACGAACTTTCCGGAAACATATCACGCACCATCTCCATCGTCATATCTTCGTATTTTGGAAGAGCATTTATTCTTGCTATCTCTTTCTCCGACCTGGTGTTGGACAAAAGCCATTGGTAAATGGAAACCGTTGCATTTGATGTTAGTTGTTATTGTTAACTAAACCGTGAATGTTAATAAGTTCTAGATTTGAGGTAAACCTGTACCTAGTAAAAAGTGAAAACAAGAATTATGATGTCGATCAATTATTTTGACCAATAAGTAATATTACTACCAATGAGGGAGCAGTGGTGGCCCAGTGGTAGCGGCCCCGACTTACCAACAGTAAGTCGTGGGTTCGAACCCTGACAGGCGCATTACTTTATGTAAATTTATTTCATTACCACTGCTCTCAAAACGGTGAAGGAAAACATCGTGAGGAATAGAACCAAAAAATTCGAAGACATGTGGCATCTACCAATCCGCACTGCGCCCACGTGGTGGATTATAGCCCATTCCCTCTCATAGAGAGGAGGCCTGTGTCCCAGCAATGGGAACATTAATAGGCTAATGATGATGATGACTACCAATAATTAAATATTAATAATAATTTAATAATTTTAATTTAATATTTTATAGAGGTAAAATTTAGTTAGTTGTGTCACTAATGATGATAACACCCACCATCCCACCATCGTGCGCCATCCCACGGCTGGGCAAAGGCCCCATGACTTCCAGTTTTTCTATCCAGGGCTAATGTGGACCACTGGTCGTTGGTTTCATCCAGCTCGTCCCGCCATCTTCTACGAAGTCTGTCGCGACGCCTTCTGACTAATGATACAATTCTAAAAAATCTTTCACTGACAGAAAGCTACATTAGTCGTGGGTGCTATAGGCACATATATATACAGGGTGGAATTTTTGCATGCCACCTGGAGGGAAAGTACTATAAATACGAGAGATAGCAAATTTTACTCAAAGGAAACATTCCTTTATTTTTTTAAAAGAAATTAATCTGCATTCAAAGATTTTGAAAATTCGCGTGCCTCACTCGGGAATCGAACCGGCTAAATTCCAAAAAAATAACATCCTGTACTTTTATGGCACCAATCGATAGGGTCAAGGATCAAGTCTCTCTAACAAACATATAAATTAAATGAAAGGAAAACATAAAATCTAAAGTTATATACCCTCCAGGTGGCATGCAAAAATTCCAACCTGTATTTAAATCATGCATAGGTACTAGCCGAGCTATCACAATTTTTACGGACGAAGTCGCGCGCGAAGTGCTAGTATTCGATGAAATTTGTTACTCACGTTGCTATTGCCGCCTGGTTAGTAGCAGTAAACTTTTCGATTTCGGGCTGCAGTTCTGACCACTGATTCTCAATCAAAGCCGTTACATTATCTTCAGGATATGGGACTGTGAAAGATGAATATGCAGACTGGAACTTGTCCACAAGCCCAGGCACTGGGACCATCTTCTTATACTGCTCCCAATCGATCTTTGGCGGGGTCGCAGGGTTTGCTAGCATGCTACGAAAGAATTTGAACTTTATCTATGACTGCTGACTATATGGATTTTCCTATAGAAGAATGGTTACCCAGAATCTGGGTAGCCGATAAACTAGAAACTGCAGCATGTATTTTAGCAGCAGAAGTATCGGGCACTGGAAACCATCTTTTTCAAGTAATATCTTGGTGACAAGTGAGCTCAGGGAATGGAGTTTTACAACAACCCTGGGTGGACAATAGAGAAATACTAATAAAATCTAACACGGGAAAGGCTCTAAGAAAACATATTTGAGTTTCATTTCTTTATGTATATATCTATCTATTTATCTATACATGAAAAAATTTGATAATATATTACTTGCGCAAATATGCCTCCGATTTCCCCTTAAAAGCAAAAAAGTTGCCACGTTGCTCAGGCGCCACTCTCTGTTCAAGTTCTTTCCATTTTATGGCACTAGCTGTTATTCTCTTCGACATTTTATTTAACTAATTGTTAAATAAGATATTATTTTAATTTTATTATTATTATTTGCTCCTAAAATTTTAAATTGCAACTGTCAGTTTGTTTGAAGATGACCACAGACCGCATAGAGTGTGACATAGAGCTAAGATGACGATAATCTACAGTCTATGGGTGTTATTTTTTATATTTGATACAAAAGAGGTAAAGTTTGTAAGGTAGGATGTAAGCTTCGGAACTATTGATCCGATTTCGATTAAGTTAGACTAACCCCGAGTATCATAGGCTGTATTTATAACATCCCTGAGGGGTAATTTTCTATAATATTGCGAACGAAATCAGGCAAAAGCTAGTCATCTATAAAACCATGATTTCTCAGGTCGGTTACGAATCAAAATTTGGTCTAAATCCAAAACTAAGAATTACCAAAAGACAGGACGTTAAAACGTGTTTTTAATCTATAACAATGTTATCATCAGATGTCCCGAAATATTTAAACCACGAATAAGATTTTAACGAAAGGCTTTCTTCAATCAGAAAATTATATCAGATTATAGGTCACGCGATGTTGGATGTCATCAGATCCTCATGCTGAATTGCGTGCCTATGCTTTCAAGTTTCATAGGTTGGGGAGCATTTAGATATTTATGAGACCCTGCTGCTTTGTGTCTGGCCCAACTTTGGGAGCCTGTTTAGGGTGATAACGAATAACCAGAAGAACCTCTTACTTCCTCAGACCGTCTTGTCTTTTGCCGTCTGGTTTTGGTTATTTTTTGAGGACACTCATTTTAGAATGTACCGGATCCGGCTCGAAGGACCACTGTTGAACTGATGACTTGACCGGGTTCGCTGGCGGGAGAAACTTGAGTTGCGTTGGTGATACAGAACACTTTGGAGTGCTTCTTCTTTTTCTTATTTGTTTTGATGTTGCTTCCAAATTAGTATACTTACTTACAAGAACTTGCTATGTTTGACTTTTGCATTTTTCAATGTTAGCTCCAACTTAACTAAACGGTACAGAAGAAATTAAGACGCTTTTAACTTTTGTAACGCAATAGTAATGAGTGTGATTACTAAGAAGGGAACGTACCTATGATATCAACAACGCTTATAGATATTATGCGCTATTTATATTACTTATTACGTACAGATAACTTTATCATTGCTGATTAGATAGCGCATACATTGTCATTTTGGACGGTCATACGATATTCGCGGAGCCTTGTTAGTCGGCTTGAATTATTCAGTATTGTGATGCGTAATAATCGGTCTTAATTTGTTTTTCCGGTTACAATCATCGGTATTTAGAGTATTTATCCGGTTTTTTCGACGTGCTTTTGAGTCAGTGTCAATAATTTGTTAAGAAAGTGTTAGAAGTCTATATTTTCTCCGTTCGGTTGAGTTGTGCGTTTGATTTGTGCTGTGTATTTGCTTTGAAGAGCGTTATTAATCTTGGTAGGTATTGAGGTGTTGTAACTATGACTTCATCGTTATTATTAGACTAGCTTTTATGATGTGGTAGAAAATAGTTCTATTTGGGGCAGTTCTGGATTCTGGAACTAACACCTAACATAGGTGTTAGTTCCACTTATCAAAAATGAGGAAAATGTGCCGAAGTTTCATTCCACCGTGGGGCAACCAAAACCGATAAATGAAGTCATTCAAAACAAATTCCACCCCATTCAAGTTGATAAATTAAGTTCAAACTTCAAACAATTGACTAGACGCATCCTCTTCAATCACTAGCTCCTAATTTTGGTGACTTGAGGGAACGTTTAAAGCTTGGGGGCTATCTATTGCTTCCCCTTTTCAACCCCTGCATTCAAATGAACAAATCGACACGCCGCTTCAATTACAAGACAATAATGTCGGGTGGTGTCAGATCATGCCGTATCCGGCGGATATTAGCCGTAACGACGCCGCTGCCGGCTTCAGACGAGCCGAATTCTGACGACACATTTAGTGTATAAAATGTTCTGGCGATTCGACGAACAGCAAGCCATAGACTAAAAATATTGTGAATGAACTATTTGGAGTGCCATCCTATTGAACGGTTTTAATTTTCGAATATAATCTTTTCTTCTCATATAAAACATTTTTAAACAATTAGAATTTAATTTTGTTTCATTGTCTTGAATTACGGATCGACTTAATTAAGCGTAGGTAGAGCTTGAAAATGTATTAAATAGCTAAGCTTGATAATTAATTATAGAGCTTTATGTACAGATAAAAAGTTAAATTAAGGAAAGGATCACGTATCTTTGCCTAACCAACTAAAACAGAAAACTAAAAAACCATCAATGGTTATAAAACTTAACTCTGCTCAGAGCAGCCTTACAACATCAAAAAAGAAAAACTACACGATTCCTACGTGGGACTTACACAAAAAACAAAAGACGGATAGAGCGAATAGGCTCGATATAAGGAACAGGTTCAATACTTTATCCAGGCTTCGACTAATTTGACGGCTACTCTATTTCTTTCATTTCCATAGCGTGTGAGCAAGACGGAAAGATATTGATAGTCGAATATTGGCGATAGTAGACCTGCTTGCGGTTACCGAAGCCTTATTACTGGGACTTGATGGAGCGACTTGCATCAACTGGTATCATAAAAATAAATGTTGATGGGTGAACGGTAGCGAGAAGCAAAGTATATTTTATAGGCAAATAATAAACATTACTTTTTGTTGCGTCGGATCTTTGGATGTTATTTCGATTTTGTTTTATGAGTTTATGGCTCTTGGAGATTTATTTCTTCATGGGGCTTTTAATATTTATTGGTTTCTTTTACTTTTGCGAATCGATTTGTTGGAAGTATGGGACCTTGTCAAGGTCTTGTTAATCTTCTTCTTTATCGTGTGGCGTGCCTTACCTGGTGTCATAGTTTTTATGCTACTCATCGGTCTCTGATTTCGCTTTACAAGCCGTCGTAAAATATCTCTCAGGCATGCTGGTTATCACGAAATTTTCCTTCACCGAACGAAGCAAGCAAGAGAACGCGATAAAATAAAAAAAAAATAAAAGAAAAAAGAATGTATGATCCCTTGCTAGACCAGACATTACTTTTAGATGATAGGTGAATGGAATAAAGTAAAGTACTGAAACACTACTGTATTGTCCCAAAGGTTCTTAAAGTAAAATGAGCTTAATGAACTGATGGTGTGGAAATGACGTGAGTGACGCGGCCCTTGTTGGCTGTAGCGAGAACGTCTGGCTGACTTGATAGCTCAACGCGAACTGAACTAATTATTATAAGTTGAAATGAATGTGGCGTAAACTGCAAAATTGCAGAAAGTGCGGTTGCACCGTACATGCTCCCGATCGGGAAGATAAATATGAGATGTGCGAGCAAGTGACAATTTATTATACAATACGCACATGAATCCGAACAGAGGAGCATGTCTTGGGTTCGAACTTGAGACCTATGACTTGATAGTCCGACACACTACTAGGCTATACAAACTTGAACCTTGAAACTTGAAACTTGATCAGAACCTGAGAAAAGGTTACCTCATCTACCTGTATGGTTACTGAAACCGATCTTCATCACAAAAAAAAGTACACAGGCCCCGCCCCAGTCGTAGCACTGGTTATGCACCGCGTATGCCTATGTGGTGCTACGCCGTAGCGGATGCTACGAGTGCTACGAACGGCTACGAAGCATGACCGCACGTTACGTTACGTGACGATGAGTTCAATGTTTTTCCTTCACCCAAAAAGTGCTCAACGCGCCTAAAGAAGTTTTCACTTCAAAAAATTCCCAGTCCGTCGTGTAACCTAATTGAAATGCGTCATACAAGCTAATTACGCCTTACCTATCTCCATACTGATACTGAGCTCCTGGGTTCGATCCCCTGGTCGGGCAAAGTGTTACTGGGTTTTTCTCGCAGGAATTTCTCTGCCAGCCACGGTGTCTGAATTAGTGCCCGGTTGATGGCAATAGGCTCGCCACCTATAATGTGGGACTTTAGTATTAGGTATTTACTATTAGGAACACCTTTGCCTATTCCTTCGGGGATTACAAGTGTGATGTTATGTTACCATTTATACCAACCTTATCCTTTTTGTTACAGCCCCAGCACTATGAAGCTGGAGTGGGCCGAAAGCGAGTCGGACTACGGTCTGGAGGAGGCCGCGTTCTACGAGGGGCCGCCGGCCCTCGCGCCGCCGCCGACCAAACATGTGTCATTCAGCTTGAGACTCGATCTGGTATGTATAACACTATATTTTAGCTTAATTTGTAAGTTACTAGAAAGCGTAACTTATTTGGGATTCATAGAAATAACCTATTGTTGAATTCGGCTCTTTCTTGTAGAAATGAGCTCTAAGAGCTTGAGATAATTGTGATTTGACCTATTCAATCCAAGTCTAAACTTTATTGCTCTAAGGTCAGAAAATTATGCTTAGGACAGTGAGGACGTAACATTCAGACAGATAAGCCTTACAAAAATAAATTAACGTAGCCAAGTTTCTAAAAGTATACAAAATGTCAAAGAATCGGAGCAATAAATCAAAGAGCAATATGTTGTCTCCATGCCACATGAATTAATGTTACCTACCGTATTGGAGTGACCACTGTAACCAGTTGGTCTTAGCTTTACAAAAACTGTTGCATTTAAGCTCCTCAGTACCATCTGTATAAATAAAATGTCACTACACGCACACAACCACTCTAAAAGGTTGTAGCACACGTATCAACTCGGAAAGGGATCATCACCGTATCAACTCGAGCCGTTCAGTATTATTTGTATGAAACTCCCTACTGCAACGCACACTAATCGTGCAAGCTCACGATCCGCGGTGCGGTGCGTGGTCGTCTTGCAGTTCCCGCGCTTACGGTTCTCCGTACCCTAGCTTACGGCTCTCCGTACCCCAGTTTACGTCTCTTCGTTCTACACTTAACGTTCGGATTCAAAATGATTGAACTAGTGCCGCCTAGCCGTCAACCAGCGGTCGGCGAGCCGTAAGTGCGGCGTCGCCTAGCTGTAGCCGAGTCGACGTGCCGGAGCTTCCGATCCGCTTACGTTACGTGGACGCCTGTTTGACGCCAAAGGAAAAGCCGAGGCGGTGACAATCCCTTTCCGAGTTGATACGTGTGCTACGACCTTTAAGGGTTCCGTACCCGAAGGGTAACCAACTATTACTAAACCTCCGCTGCCCGTACGTCTGTCTGTTAGCTGGCTGCATAAGGTATGTCTGTTGACGCTAAAACAAAAAAAAAATACAGGGGAGCCCCCTGTATTTTTTTTTGTACTACCACGATAGCACGGAACCCTTCATGCATTTTTTCCTCTTACTCCCATTTAACGATACCGTCTCAACAAGGTTGCATTCGCGGAGTTATCGAAACCCGTTACGATTGATCCAGCTAGCGATTGAAACCTTTTCAAAACCACTATTAACTTTTAACAAAATCTTCTTTGATGTAGCCACGTTCCCGGAATTAAACATGCCTTAACAGAATAAACATAAAACAACGAAACGCCTATAAACAATAATCGATGCGTTCATTCATAAAAACATATGTTTCGGATTCGTTTAGGTTTCGTTTTGGCGGCCTTGTGTCAAATGTCAAAAGTTCACAGACCTTCAATGTCAACTGCTGAAGCGCCGTTTTCGAAATTTCAAAATGGCGCACAAGAATAACAATGTAGGCTGTGCACTTATGAATTAATTAATGAGGAAATGAGTAGCAATCTAATAAACTAACAATGTTGTATGAGAAAGTTCATTGTTTTATGTCTTGCCTACTGAGCCACATTAAATTAGTTTCATCGGCACAATGAGATAGACGAGAAGCAGTCACCGACGCAGTTAATATTATGAATAGGCTTGTCAACTGAAAAAATCGAATTAGTCCGTCAGTTAGATTATCAAAAAATATTTGACCTGTATTTTTTCTTTTGCGTACCCCAAATGTTTTATTTAACCCAAAATTGACTTGTAAAATTCTCTCTCTTCTATAATTTTTAGTGCATTCAGACGTCACGAGCCCCCCACTCCCGAGTTTTGATACGTTTTATCGTTGTCATCATTGATTTACAAAATAAAAAAATACTGACCATTACCTACGTATATTTTCTAATACTGTAACTGACGGACTAAATAGATTTTCAATTTTTTGATACAGTCGTCATCACTTTGTGACCACTTTACTAATAGTAACATAATTAGGTAATTCATAATTATTATCCTACTAAGATTCTGCTTAAGGGGCCATTTTATCCTCCCTGCTTTTACAATTAAGAGATCAAAAAAATACTAAGTAGCTTGCTAGCCTAACAAAATCTTGCATTTGTAGAAATAATTAAAGATATAGCCTAACTAAAACAGTAAAAGGAACATGAAATAAGAACTTTAACGATACGGTCGTCTGCAATGGCCGTCGCATCATTTTAGTAAAATATCAGGCACGTTCTCGCAACGTGGTTGGTATATACAGTACCAGCACATCAAGTTACCCGAACCTGTCAAATTCCCAATCAACATTGAACGTAATGCTTTAGAGAAAAAGTTGAAAACCTATTAAAGAAATGCTGGCGTCTGTACTAAAATAATTATACATCTTATAAAGTGCCGAGAACTTCCGATCACCGGAACCGAGGTGCAGCTAAATAAAGTAAGAGTAAGTACTTTAGAAAGTACGCAACTTGTACGAAAGTACGCTTATATTTATCAAATGATCCCTTCGTACTGATTAAGAAATGAGAGGAAATCCGAATGCACGTGAAAAAGCTGTAGCGTTTATGCTAAGCGATTGGTTTTCTTTAGAAAACTGGCCGCGGCAAGTTTCGAGTTGGCACTGGCCCATATATCGATGTGGTGCCGTTTACAATGTTTACAAACGTGATATTATTTCTGTTTCACTTAAGGGGACTACAGGAGCTAAACGCAAGTTTTATAATACAAAAAAAAGCATATGATTCACTGCAATAAACAAAACCATAAAAATCTATGATATTCTTCAGGATATATGCTAGATGATAGTGTTTTGAAGACATAATTCAACTAATTATACTCGATAAAAAAAGACCACGAACTTACTTGGCAGTACTTATTTGGCAAATAATTCTACAAGCAACATATAGCATGATAGTGTTTTATTTTTTTAGTCCAATCAAAAGATTTTTTGTAAATCGCAAAAAAAACACTCATTTCGCGCTATTCGGCCCGCAGTGACTGACGTAACAACCACTTTGAAGTGCAAGCTGATTAGAACTTTATTCTGACAATATTTCAAACTAAGTTTGAACCACCGCCTTCGATGTATTGATCGAAGACCACCGCAAATAGAGTTGCTAATTTAGCTCCTGTAGTCGCCTTAACTACAGGTGTCAGCAGATAGCCTCGTTTGTATAGTGGTCGCAAGCTCGATTCTCGGGTTGGGCAAAGTGTTATTGGGTTTTTCCATCAGGAATTTCTCAGTAGCAGCCATGTATTCTGGATTTGTGCCCGGCTGATAGCAATAGTCTCGCCCCCTGCCCTATTAATGGTACAATTAGGTACAACTCTGCCTTGCTCTTCTGTAATTATAGGCGTGATGTTATGATTGCAAAAAGTATTGATTGCTTGATATTGTAGTCGTAACTGTTAAAAATTACGTTAATATATCATTTCGGTTTTTCCATTGTTGTCTGCAATATTTACATATTTTAATTAGGTAATATAGTAAGTAATGAGCAATAGGTTTTCC
The DNA here is from genome assembly GCA_905147715.2 of Xestia xanthographa. Lineage (NCBI taxonomy): Eukaryota > Metazoa > Arthropoda > Insecta > Lepidoptera > Noctuidae > Xestia > Xestia xanthographa. Next base: position 15,165,587 of record LR990652.1, read on the forward strand.
TGAATAAAATATTGTTTAGTCTAAGTTCAACGACATTAACCGATTATAAATTAAAATTCGCAGATTTGACTATCAAATCAGTTTATTAAAGGAAATACCAAAATAAGTCCAAGACAAACAAGTGTAACAACTGTATTTCTTGTTTTTATTATTTCAAGAAGTGAACACACATACGCGCTACTACGGTCGATAGTAGGTACCGTATTAATTAGCCCGGTTTATGGAGAGGTAGGTATACCAACAACCCTCATTGGCTGCGACATAATATACCATCTCAACATGAATGATGTAACCAAGATTTTGTAACAATATTTTGATTTAAGTGTCCATGGAGTTTCTTGCCCGTTCTTCTCCATAGAGATCTACGCTAGGGAATGGGCAACTACAGTACTTTCACAGTTTGTATGTCTTGTGACTGTAGCTACATTTAATTTTCATCATTGTTTCGACAATTCAAAAGTGCCTGTAACTGGCTTACTTGAAATAAATGCTTTGATTTTGATTTTGACAGACATCGATGACTATTTCCTCACAAATGGCAAGGGCCATTTCATAGTCACTAGTTTAAAAACGAACAACTAAGGGCCAAGTTCACCGAAAAGATAACAGTCAGAGTATCCAAAAACAGCTGTTTAAAACACAATTTTGGACATGAAAATGTGTTTTAGACAGCTGTTTTTAGATAATCAGACTTATCTTTTCGGTGAACTTGGCTCTTAGTCATCATTCTATTGCCCTTATCCCAATTTATTTGTGGTCGGCGCAGCATGTCTTCTTCTTCAATTCTTCTCTATTACTCCTCATCTCATCAGACACCTACTTTCGTGCCATATCTCCTTCACACAGTCCTGCATCCATCGTTTCTTTGGTCTTCCTCTACTCATATAAGTTAAACTTTCCTCACGAAATTTTCCTCATTCCTCCGCATGACATGATCATTAAGTATTACACATAAAAAAATAAACACAAACATTATATGTTTTTCTGAAAATAAAGTTAATCTTTAATATTTGAGTCAAGAACGCCTAGTAAAAAGTTATATGACGCCTTACACTTATCGACGCGAAATCTGCCAATTATTGCACGGACATGAAGCCCCCTGTTCACCGACTCATGCGGATTTTGAGTTGAAAAATTAGGTAACTCCTTTATTCCAGTACATTTATTTACATGGGCGTAAGGTGAAAAATGTATTCACTTTTTAACCGACTTCAAAAAAGGCGGAGGTTATATGTTCGTGTGTATGTATTTTTTTTTTTTTTTATGTATGTTACCTGATTTTTTGATAGAGTACACTCCTGAGGTGGTCCCATTTTAATTTGGTGAAGATCTGATGCTGACCTTCGGAGATATACAATGGAACTCTTCAAAAAGAGACGGCAAATCTGTTGTGATAGCTCCAATCGGTTGGATGTTCATTGTTTATACAATATCATGACGGAACATCACGCCTGTATGCTCTGAGGGGGTACGCAGAAGTGTACAATTTACCTGATTTCTCTCCCATTTGTGGACTGATTCTCAAAATTCTTTTTTTATTTGAAAAAGTATACTCCTGAGGTGGTCCCATTTTAATTTGGTGAAGATCTGATGCTGATCTTCGGAGATATACAATGGAATTCTTCAAAAATAGACGGCAAATCTGTTGTGATAGCTCCAATCGGTTGGATGTTCATTGTTTAAACAACATCATGACGTAACATTACACCTGTTTGCTCTGAGGGGTACATAGATGTGTACAGTACACCCAGATTTCGACAGTTATGGCATGTTATGTTCCATTTATTGGGGATAAGCCTATTACCATGACATGTATTGTTAACCATGTACAATGAATGCATAGCAAATATTTGTAAGTATAGGATATTACAACTAAAAATGGAAAAATAAAATAAAACTTTTTTGCCAAAAATAAAACCGACTTCAAAAAAAACAACAAACAAAAAAAACACAAAAAGAAAAGGACAAAAAATACACTAAAAAAAAAACAAAAAAAAAACACTAAAACAAAACCACAAAAAAGTGATAAATATATAATAAATGAAGCTAAAGTTATTTTTCACTTTTTTGTGGTTTTGTTTTAGTGTTTTTTTTTTGTTTTTCTTTTAGTGTATTTTTTGTCCTTTTCTTTTTGTGTTTTTTTTGTTTGTTGTTTTTTTTGAAGTCGGTTTTATTTTTCTGTTATACAATTTCATATACAAGTTCTTAGTAACGAAACGGCCAAGCCACATATTTTGGCTATAAGGTGTAGAGTTTGTGAAGTTAGACCTTGTAGTGTTAGGGCGAGACGAGTTAAAAGCTTGGCTCTACATACACGAGTCATATGGTCTCGTCTTGGCAACATTTTACATGAAAATGTTTTTGGTGGTACAACTTACCTGAACTTACACTGTCACATACGGGATATTTTCAGTGATTTTCAATTATTCTGAGCTGAGAGACAGTGAGACCGGTTAGCCGTGTGGTATCCGGCAAAGTAGAATAGGACCAACCCATTAAACTATAAGGCGACTTATGTCTGAGGCAGAACACCTTGCGCCTCCGTAGACCTGAGAATGGGCAGCAGCGTTTTCTGTTAGTCTTCCATCACTGCGATCTCCAATCCGCCTGCCAAGCGTGGAGATTACGGCAAATTCCTCCCATCATGGGAGAGGCTTATGTCCAGCAGTGGACGTTATGGGCTGTTGTTGTTGAGAGACAGTGCGCGAGTTACTAGTAAGTTTAGTTGTAAACCGTGAAAGCTAAACAGTGTTTTACCAGGTTTAGAACTTGAAACTAGCCATATACAAAGTAACACTGTACCATACCAATTGGTTTTCTTCCTAATGAACGCGTCCAACTGTCCATGTCTCGAACAAGTTTTCATACACGTTTCCTAAAGAACGCTATAATCAGCAGAACTTATTCTGAACACACTCCTGCATAGACAAGTTTTATTTTCAATGAAAACAGTAGCGTTTTTGTAATTAGTTGGGCGTTGAAACCGGTATGCCAGGCCTTGGAACCCATTTGTAATCTGTATGATTAAGAAAGTAGCATGGCAATAATTTGTATTTATGTTTGAGCGTGTCTGTTTCTACAAGTAGGGTGCAAGAAAATAATTCGAATGACGTTGAGTTAGTTTTTCTTAATTCTTCTGAGTATACCTAGTCATCATCTATTCTGGCTTTGGTCTTTACCGAACTATGTTGGGGTCGACTTCCAGTCTAACCGGCTGCAGCTGAATACCAGTATTTTACATCGAGCGACTGCGTATCTGACCTCCTCCCAGTTGGTTCTGGGCAGTACGACACCGCATAATAAAACTGGTTGTCAGACTTTCAGGGTACTGACTACATGTAACGACTGTTAAAGATCTACAATTGTCAGCCGGGACCAACGGCTTAACGTGCTTTCCGAAGCACGGTGGAAACTCGATATGTAATGGGTGGTCACCCATTCACAGACCAACCTAGGCAAGCGTGGCTTAATGGGTCCTAAGTTGTGAGCAGTTATAATCAAATATAACTGCTCACAACTTAGGACCCATTAATGTTAATATTTTATCCGTGGTGCTAGGCAACTGGGCCTATCCCAGTTGTGAACGTCCCTTTGTGCCTATTGGCCTTGTTTCTTTGTGTCTCCTGCTGATATGGAGGGAAGTGGAAATTACAGATTTTCCTACTCCTCCGCTATACTTTTCTGATTAATTTCGTTGCGGGATCCAAGACAGTTAAATTCATTCTCTGGGACTTCGTCGAGCTTCATTGTCTCGGCGCTTTTCTGGTGGTCGCCACTGTTGATTCTGGCTTTCAGGAGTTACAGTGGTTGGGAACAGTGTGGCGGGCTTGTCCCTTTAAAAAAAAAAAAAAAAAAAAAAAAAAAAAGCGTGGCTTAACATGACTTAGCTATTAGGTCCTCAATTCTTCCGAGTCTAGGGCAAAGACAAATAAAGAACACTAGACCTTCAAACATTGAATAATATCTGACATCTAAGAAAAGCTCTCATCCTGTGCGCAATTCCGTATAAAACATATTTCTGTACAATAGATATCATCATTTCCTCCAAGATATTTTACTGTCTATACTTAAATGTCGCCTACTCGCTTTCGTCGCGAGGGTGTCTATGGTGTCCACATCCCCGGATGTGTCGCTCCGGACCAGTGGACCGTGACCGCCCTGATCAACTTGCAATGGCGTTTATTTTTAATAGGATAGGATATTGTTCGTGTATTTGCTTTTTCTTTCACTACCTACGTTTTATTTTTATTTAAGCTAGCAGTTCCTAGTAGGATAAGTAACTCGTAAATAATACACTTTTCAAGCAAAAACTAATACCTACAAAGAAAACATTATGAAGACGGTCCAAAGTTTAATATTTGGTTGTATTTGAGAAAACCAGTCTGTTTATAATAATTAACAAAAACTAGACTACAGAAAAACAGCTAGACATACACAACATGCAAATAATGAATGCATTTACAAAGACCATTAGCTTTCATACCTGTTTTCAGGTTTTCAGCTCAAACGAAAATAACTATACGTAGTTTATTTCATACATACGGTAAGAATCAATCAACAACTATGTAGAAGAAAGGAGTATCGAAAACAAACTCGAGTTCTTATTTCAAAGATCCCGCGCTTTTTAACTTTTTTTATTTTTATTTTTAAACTTGTCCGTGACACTGATGCTAAGCTGCACTAATGAGTTTCGACATTAGCTGAGTACGACGAAAAACTGTTGGAACTTTTTACGAATGGGTTACAGAGTATTGTATTATTTTTAATGATTATTCGAGAGGGTTCGGGTGACGAATTGGTTTGGAATAATTATACGAAACGTGATTACCTATGGTTGTCGGAAAGGATCTTGGTCGCAGGATTTAATTAATGTGAGTTTGTAACTCAAGCTCAATGTATGGTTTAAGTTGACTTGGCTGTCTGTGTCTAAATAAAATCATGTGGTTTTCACTTTAAATCCTACAAAATAAATTACAGGAAAGCAAACTACCCAGCGGCCTCAATTTTTATTTAAAGAGTGTACTCATAAATTGAAGCTATCATTAAATCATATATTAAGAAAGACTCGTTAATAACCGACAGGGGTGAGATAAAGAGGCCGTCAACTGTTATGACGTTAACACCTTCATTCAGTGAGTGCGACCATAAAGAATTATCTCTGACTTGATTTACGTCTGCTCTTGTCGACAGTCAGCGACGAAATGACTGAGGAAATTGAAATTCAAACGTCGGTATCGAATATTTTTTGAATATAACTTTTTTTTTTTCATGGAATAAGGCTTTTAATATCTAAAATGTTCGTACACGCTATTCTCTGAAACCACTGATTACAATAAAATTTTGTGAAGCCAGCTTGAAAATTATGATAATTTTGGAGCCGATATTAGTTGGTGCCCTGCGAAACAGGGTGGGATCACTAGTAATTTTATAAATGGAATTGTGTTTCTAAATCAAGTTTTTCTACAAATTTAAACCTTATCATTACAGACTTCATGTCGGCTCAAGTTTTTCAAAGAACATCTGTATCATTAGATACTTACTTAGGTAGACAAATTTCTAAGAAAACTTGAAGCCTGGATTGCTTTTGATAAGAGACTGAGATTGTATTTCATTATCTCGAGTACGTATTGGAACTGAAGCAAAATATAACTAACCTTTGAGTTGTTAACACATTACATTACATGCTTTACATTATTACTTAATTTGCTTTAGTAGCAAATTAACTGATAAATTTTCGAAATCACCAGTAGTGTTGTATGAAAGCAAATTGACATATTAATCAAGTTGATGTTACCATCCTGCACGACGAGAACCTTCTGAATGCTGACAAAGAGAAACAAATAAAACACCTCGAATAGACTCGTGCCCTGAAAACATCTAATTAGGCCGTCAGTCATTTGAAAAATATATTTGACACGTATTTTTTCTTTTGTTTCGTAAACCAAAATTGACGAAGATACGACGCTTTTAAAATTCTCAATACGTCACGCCATACTATGTTTTAGTGCGTTGTGACGTCACGAGCCCCGACTCTCGAATCTTGATGCGTTTTATCTTTGTCAATATTCATTGATTTACAAAAACAAAAAATACGTGTCCATTATTTTCCAATACTCTAACTGACGGACTAAATAGATTTGCAATTTATTGATGGTGAAAACTAGCCTATTGGCAAGCGAGGAATGTTTGAACTCTATTTCGACTCGCCTATCATTGAGCCGATTGTCGTAACGTCCAATGGCTTGATGGCCAAGAGCATCGACGAACGTCCTTCGAGGCTGTCTTTAGGCGGTTGGATCAAGGCCCGTGATTCAAAAGGCAGTACTCCTCGATACAGCTCGCATTGTGAAGAGGTTCCTATCTTTGGAGCCCTATAACCACCGGTAGCTTGGACCCTGCTCCCGAGTACTCCCGACACCGGCGGACAAATATTTTAACATTGAAAATGTTTTATGATCGCTTCAGAATAGCCCCCATTAACCCCATTTTCGCTCAGAGTGTGACATCGCCTTGGTGTCGTGAGTTTTAGGGCTACATGAATGTTCGAGACGCGTATTGACAAAGGTTATAATATGGTGAAAAAAAAACGAAAAAGTCGTAAACTTTTTTTGAAAATCGCAAAATTAGAAAAAATCGATCATTTTTTAAGGTATTTTGGCATAAAATCAACTGTATCTCAAAAATTGATAGTGATATCGAGAAAAATAAAATAAACCGGATCTCTGTATCACTAATAATCTAGGCAGGAAGGTGCCCTTTGTGTGGCGTAATTTCGACACGTGCTTTTGAGCTCTATTACTTCAAAGACGATACTAACGTATAAATTAATTGAGAACAATAAAATAAATATTAGACAAACTAGAATCTTTTTGAAAACTTAATTTCTTCATAATTATAAATCAAAATTAAAAATAGCAAAAATGAACAAAGTAAGTCCAAATAAGGTCTCTGACTATGTCAGAGGACACGAGCACAATCATAAAAAAAAAAAAAAAAAAAAGACTATACTAAATCTATTACGTCTAATCTATTAGATTAGGCATCGTACAAAATGAAAAGCCTGCCTAAGTGCATTTTCAATGTACCCGAAGGTCGTGTAGAGCACGAGATCTGTGATTTTTTAATTTCTTTATTTTTATCAAATATTTAGAAATGTGAAGATAAATAAGAATCATAGTGTAATAATAGAATTAGAAATGATCCGGTGTATCGGCGCGAGTCTCATTAGGGAGAGCTAGCCGATTTCCGGCTACTAATTAAAGGGACGATGCTAGTTACGTCCGCCTCGCAGGATATGACATATTTGTTGTGATTTTTCTATGTATTATTATACCATTTTTGGCTGTAATAGGCTAGTTGGCTAAATTTGAAAAATTGGTTAAATTGCTACCTTCAAATGTACTACTACTACTATAACAGCCCATAACGTCTACTGCTGGACATAAGCCTCTCCCATGATGGGAGGATTTACCGTAATCTCCACGCTTGGCAGGCGGATTGGAGATCGCAGTGATGATGAAAGACTAACAGAAAACGCCGTTGCCCATTCTCTGGTCGACGGAGGCGCAAGGTGTTCTGCCTCAGACATTAGTCACCTTATACGACACCCGTGAGTGTAATGGGTTGGTTCTATTCTACTCTACCGGATACCACACGGCTAGATACCTTCAAATGTATGTTAACCAAAATACATATACCTTTTTTTGACTACCTTGTTGGACTAGTGGTCATAACTGCTGCGGCACAACTGCTGGTCACTAGGTTCTGGGTTCGATTCCCGGCTCGGGCATAGTGTTATTGGGTTTTTCCATCAGGAATTTCATCACGGAGTTCAGCCACGGAGTCTGAATTTCCGTCCAGTTGATGGCAATAGGATCGCCTCCTATTACATGGAACTTAAACATAACAGGCGAAATGTGGGTGTAATAGGTACTATCGAGGACACTCCCGCCTGACCACCACTAAGCTAATTTTTGCTTGCACTCGCAACACAGAAACGCTCTCTAGCCCCGCCCCGTTGACTTTGTATAGAAATAATGAATGAAAAGATACCGAATCGGCCGAGCGCACTGACGACGCACGCCAAACGAGAGTTATTGTTATTTTGCGCGCCAAAGTTGACGCTTTCCTAATAGGCCCATAATTTAAGCGAAAAAAAATTAAACTGGTCAGGCGGAAAAGACCATGATAGTACATCTGTGCCTAACCTTTCGGGGATTACTCGCGTGATGATATGTTTCTAAGATTATAATAAGCAAGTTACAGTTTCCACTCGATTGCGACATTAAATTTTCCTTGAAATCGTCACGAGTGCCAACGCAAAATGTTGATAAAGCCTGATGTGTTCATAATGTTTTGTAAATAACGATTACGTATTATAACTGTTCACGTTTTACTCAGCTCTAATCGGTTACTTTTTGCCCGAAACTGCTTCATTAGCGTTTCGCGACTAATTTGAATACAAGACCGGCTGGTTCCAGAACCTGTTGTCACTAATTTTCATGAATAAGATAACCTAATGAGTTTTTGAGGATGAACCTTTGTAGAGCATTTCAAACTGAATTGAGTAACGTTACTTAGAAGTGAACGCAGACCTGTAGGGCTATTACGTATCTCTGTTGACAGCTAGAAATGATAGTAACTGGGCTCAGTGTCCATAAATTAACTGTAAAAAGGTTAGTTTCGTATTATGTATGACCAGTTGCGATCAAATATGACGTCATTGGTTGTCATCGCGGCTGATAGTCACCGTAACTCATTTTGACAGACGCTTTCGTATCGATACTTATATTGTTTCGATAATGTAAGCATATTGGACAACAAATTGATGACTGAGTTTGAAGTGGCTTTCGTGAAGACGTTACACCGTACCCGGGCTGTTAGTCACCGTAAAGTGATATCCACTCAGTGCGATACGTAATACCAATATTATGACATTCTCGGTTGTCATCAAAGTTCGGTGTACAACCGAAGCTTGATAGACACTGGATATCAGAAAGATACGTAATATGCCTAGCCGCACCTCACGTGCCGCAGTCGCCGCATTCGAATTCTTCGTATGAAGTTCTATGCAATCTGTGTCTGTGTGCCATCTGTGTCTATGTATCTGTGTGCGAGATTGCGTAGAAGAATACGAATGCGACGACTGCGGCGTGTGCGGTGCGGCCAGTCTGCGTTCACCTTAAGTAGTAGAATGGATAAAATAAGGAATGAGTGCCTAGGAGGAAGTCTGAAAGTGGAGCCGGTGGCTGAAAAGTTGTGTGGTAATTGGTTGTCGTGGTATGGACATGTGATGTGGAGGGATGAGGAAAATGTTTAGTATGATTGTAGATGGCTATAAGAGTAGAGGTAGACCTAATAAACTATGGATGGACTGTGTGAAGGACGATACTACTAGAAAGGAGGTGAATGTTCAGCTGACGAGTAATAGAGATGATGTATGGAGTAAGAGGACATGCAGCGCCGCAGCAAATAAATAGGGATAATGGCAAGGAAAGAAAGAAAAAGCATTTATTAGCCCGCACAGGACAAAACACAAATTAGAATGGTTAAATTAACAGTACAACTAATAAAAAAAAATAAAAAAAACATGAAATGAAATTGGTCCTGTAGGAGGCCAAAAGGCCCCTATCTGGGAATGATGACATAAGTACTGAAAACGTCTGTAAGACGAGAAAATGATTCCGATTTTTTTGCAAAGCTTAGTCGAATTTCATATTTCTCCCAATATTAAAAAGTTACTCATCATCTGCCTAGCCTTTTCCCAACTATGTTGGGGTCGTCTTCCAGTCTAACCGGATGCAGCTGAATACCAGTACTTTACATGGAGTGACTGCCTAACTGACCTCCAAACCCAGTTAATGGGTAATATGATACCCCTTGGTGGTTGACACTTTTTGGGCCACTGACTACCTGTAACGACTGTCAAAGATCTACAAATGACAGCCGGGACCAACAGCTTAACGTACTTTCCGAGGCACGGAGGAAACCCGGTATGTAAGGGTGGTCACCCATCCACAGACCAACCTAGGCAAGCACGGCTTAACCTAAAGATCGACCCGAGCGGCTGTTATTATTTAGCCACGAGCCCCTCTTAAAAAGTTACTGTAAATACTGCATTTCAAAGATTTCAAGTGGAATCCGTTAACTACTGCTCTTACCCGAACCAAACGTCGTCGTTCCAAAATTAAACAACAAAAAACCTCATAATTCACTCTCTCTGACAATAGAACACAATTTAATCTACCAATAATTTACTTTTTAACGCCATTTGAAGGGTAATTTATCAGAAGGGGGATCAACAACACCAGATAAATCAGGGCACGTTTAAAAAGTAGCTTCCCTTGATGTAAGGAGACAAGATCTTGACACCGCACGCGTTCTACAACGATAAACGAGCGACAAATTGACAATTAACCTCGACCATACGTTATTCACATCCCTATTTTACTTTTTTCGAGTTCGATTTTTGAATAGCCTGTTTATATCTTTCCTTGGCGTTTAAAAGTTATAAATATTTTCTCCAGTAGTCATGCTCAAGTGCCGCGTTATTTGAGGACTGAAATTTTCTAGATGTTTATATTTTTTTTAGTTTCATGTTCCACTAATTGTTTTGAGTTAGATTTTACGGTTAAAATAAAGTTTATTTATTTAGATAGCAGCAGTATTTTACTTTATTCTTTTTTCAAATTTTCCTAACCTCTCCCTGCTACGTCGACCGTTGCGGCTACCGACAGGTCTTGTGGTCAGTTTGACCCCAGCTATGTGCCACACAAGGACGCCACTCATTGGAAAACCTCAGTCATACAGTCCCCTTCGAACGCTCCAGTGATTTAGCACTCAATGTCCCCTTTTCCTGCAAACGATCTTAACTACTTTGTAATGGACACAACCGCTTTTATTTAAAGAATAAAAATTAAGTACTTACCTAACTAGGCAATAAGTCTGACTGGGGAATTTTATGTAACGACAGAATACTTTTGGTTTTTTGGTAATCTAAATTAATATTTTAAATTGATTCCTTCATCTTCTTTTACATCTCTTTGAAAAGAAAATATCCCTCTGTAATTAATACAGAGCAAAAAAAAAAGACTGACGCGCATCAATCGACAGCCAGATAATAAGAGGTGTTCGAGTGAATTGGGATCGTGCCCCCCAATATCGGTAATCACGTGCCAAGACATAGGGGTGACCCGACCCCACACTTTGAACCGAACCAAAATACCCCATGAATGTTTACGGGTTAATCAACAGGCACGGCTCAATGGACAAGGAATTCATTATTCTGCCATATGCATTCAGTTAACATGTCAAGATTTTGTCCTCCATGTCACCTAATTAGGAGGTAAGCGTTTCATTCTGAATTATAGTAATGATTATTATGACGTTAACGTCTGTGTTATTAAGAAAATCCTTTTGAAAATAGAACTTCCTGTTCGAAATATCAATTACGTGTTTCCTGAAAACGTTACGTTATGGTTTTAAATAGACGGTGCGTCTGTAACGCTTGAAAAGCCTTTCCTTTTTACCCATTATTATCAAGTTTATTTACAACTAAGTGCTGATTAGAACTTATTCAGAAACTCACACTCGACCACTACACTGCAAATAGCACTTACGAACATCAATCAGTCTAGTTCGTGTTATTCCAATTATTTATTGCCTAGTTTGTATATTCACTTTTGCGCGGTTTAACAGACTGTTTTGCTAAAGAAAATCTAATTTCGAATGTCAAAAGAGTTTTGATTCCATATTCGAAAATCGGAAAGTCTTTTCACTGTCATCAAAAAAGTTACAACAGTTGTTGTACACTATAACATTACGTATGACAGTGTGAGTAAGGTCTCATAGAGTCACATCATAACGGCATGGAGTGCACGTAAGTTGATTGGCCCGAGGGGACACACTGATTCGATTTTGACGTTTTTATTGGACCATATTGATATACTTTGTGATTAGGAGCTGTGTCATGGGCCACGAGATATTCAATTGAGAAGGGTCAGCGAAGGATACGCTAAAGTTTTCGTTTTATGAACTAAAATACGTTGGCTAGCTGAGTTTTCAATTTGTTAAGGTGCCTACAGACTATATAACATACCACGCCATAAAACATGATGCAATAGAGAGTTTTTATCAATGTCATACAGGGTGTAAACAGCCATGAAGCCGTCAACCAAGCATTCTGTTACATCATACTGAATATCTCTGCGCAAAAAATATTGCTGGGAAACTAGTTTAAAAAAAAAAAAACAATTTAAAGTAAAGTTACACATCATTACATTATTATCATCATTTTTATTGTTCATTACTAGCGGACGTCCCGCGGTTTCACCCGCGTAGTTCCCGTTCCCGTGGGAGAACGGGGATAAAATATAGCCTATGTTACTCAGGGTGAATGTAGCTTTCTAATGGTGAAAGAATTTTTGAAATCGGTTCATTACTTCCGGATATTACCCCCTACATACAAACTTACAAACAAATGTTACCTCTTAATTATTATTATAGTATAGATGAACTTGTACTTAAGAAAAAACTTGGAAAAAAGTTGGAAATTTGACCCCCAATATCTCCGTAACTAGAAGGTTTCCTGAGGATTTTCACACTCAAAAAAAAAAGTTATGGCCTTGAACAAAAAAACGATCGCAGTGATGAAGAGGATAAGTGCCTTTCGGCTTCGTTATGGGCCTATTTACACCCTTTAAAACAACAAATTTTAAAGGTTACTTAATATAGAAGCACAAGCACCCTTTTTTTATTTTTTTTTCGGATGGGAAATCATCAAATAACTCCTCCCGCTCTGGGCGGAGCAGGAGGGAGTGTCAGACTTTTACTGACTAAAACCCATCCATGTTCCTTCATCGCCGTTCCCGTAACGTAAAGAAGTCCCGCAACCCCGGCAGGCTTCGGTCCTTACGGACCCCTTCCCTTTTGCTGACTCTCTTTGAGGCGCGCGTGGAACACGAACGCGCCGTCGACACGGCCAGTCGTCATGAGACGGATGGACGGCGAGCTAGCCCATAGCCCACCGTCCACAGGCCCGCGCCTACGGTGGCCGGGGGCCACGTCGTGGTGGCCCCCGACGCCTGGGGCGTCTCCCGCGGCGGCCGGGACGTTGAGAGGTTCTCTCCCTCTCACGTTCCGCCACCTCCTTCTCTAGCATTACTGCTTCGCAGAAGGAGGTGACGGCGTCCCGTTCCGTCTCGCTCCGGACCATGGCTTGCACCAGGGCCGGACGTGAGAGGTCGCCGCCGCCGATCGCCGCTTCGAGGACACGGCGGTACTCCGCCCACGCGGGACACACCTCCACCGTGTGTTCCACCGTGTCCTCCGGTCGATCCTCACGATTCGGTGCAGGAACCTCCCGAACACTCCGTGTCCGGTGAGGACCTGCGTCAGGCGGAAGGTGAGGACGCCATGGCGTCTCTCAAGTCACTCCTCAAAGAGGGGACTTATCGCCACTATTGTGGCGTGCCCTGCACGGGGTTGCGACAGTCGCTCTCTCCATGTCGGGCGCGTTCAGGTAGTGGGCGGCTCGCCGCCTCAATGAACGCGCCCACACCGGGGCCCCGTAAAGGGCCATGGACCGCACGACTCCCGCATAGAGCCTCCGGCAGGAGGCGTTTGCCCCCCCCAGATTGGGCAGGAGCCGCCTGAAGGCAGCCCCAGTCCGCTCCAGTTTGGAAGCCAAACGTCGGAAATGTTCCACGAAGTTCCACCGGCTGTCAAGGACAAGTCCCAGGTACTTCAACGTCGACTCGACGCCGATGGATACCCCTCCTACCGTCAGTAGGGATCCCGTCGGTGGCGCATTCCGAGGCCCATGAAAGCACATGGCCTCGGACTTGTGCAATGCCACCTCGAGACCCAGTTGCCGGATCCTCTCAACGACTATCGCAACCCCGCGTGTCATCGCTTCGGCCGCCGCCTCGTGCGACCCCCCCTGTGCCAGCACCAGCGTGTCGTCTGCGTAGCAAACCACGCTGACACCGCTAGGGAGGTCGGCGCGCAGCACCCAGTCGTAACCGATGTTCCACAAGGACGGCCCCAGAACCGATCCCTGCGGAACACCGAACGACATCTCTCGCCGGTTCCATTCTCCGCTGCGACTGGGGTAGATAACAGCTCTATCCGTCAGGTAGTCCCCGACCACTCGACGGAGGTAGGTCGGCACCCGGTGATACCGGAGTGCCTCCCTAATGCAGCTCCAGGGCATGGAGTTGAAAGCGTTGGCGATGTCGAGAGACACCGCCAAGACAACCCCACCCCTGGACACCGCATCCCCCGTCGTGAGGGCTCTCACGCGCATGATGGCGTCCGCCGTTGAGCGCCCCTTGCGGAAACCAAACTGGTGTTCCGCAAGGTCCGGCCCAGTCCCCGCAAGGTGCTCGGCGAGGCGGTTTGCAATTACTCTTTCAAAGAGCTTGCCCACCTCCCCGAGCAGCACCACGGGCCGGTATGCGGACGGAGAGTCCGCAGGGCGCCCCGGCTTCCGGATGAGGACCAGCTTCCCCGTCTTCCAACGAAGCGGGAACTGGCCTCTCTCCAAGCATGCGCTTAGGAGCCCCTCCAGTCGGGGCCCGAGAGCCTCCGAGGCCAAGACCCAGGCTTTGCCAGGCAAGCCGTCGGGTCCTGGGGCGGTATTTTTGGCGCTGAGCCTGCGTACCGCCACTCTCAGGTCTACTACCCCAGTCACTTCCGGAGCGTCGTCGTCGTCATCCCGGTGATCCGCTTCCAGCACCACAGGCGGCGGAGCCATAGGCGGGGGGGGATGTTCCCCTCGCGTAGGGAACAGAGTGCTCACCACGTCCTCCACGAGCTCAGGCCGGAGACTCTGCGTCAGTAGGGGGGCCCAGGGGCGGAGTTTATCGCGCACCATCTTGTAAGGGCGCCCCCACGGATCTCTGTCGAGAGTCCCCAGCATCTCCTCGCGGGCCAGGTCTCTGGCCCGGAGGACAGCCTCGCGGAGGGCGGTCTTCGCCGCTCTGTACCCCTCATATAGCTCCGCCTCAATGGCTGCCGCATCCGGTGGGCGGATGCGGAGCCTGCGATGCCTGGCGTACAGGTGTCGCGCAGCCACGCACGCCTCGTGCAGAGATGTCAGCTCACGCGACCACCAGTACACTTGACGCCGGGCGCTTCCTGGCCGGACTCGGGGCATTGCCACGTCACATATATCGGACATGGCCTCCTGGAACCACTCTGCCTCATTGTTGACGTCGGCAGGCCTGTCCGGTGATGTCACCCAGGCCTGCACGATTGAGGCTTCCAGGAGGAGCTCCTGGTCCAGCTGCTTTAGCGAAGCACAAGCACCCTTAAAAAACTTTTGGGAACAATGTTTTACGTATGGTGTGTGACGGTTGTGCAAGTTATTTTGGTTAACTAGTAATAAAATAATACCATTGTCCATTGACCCATTGTCCAACTTTTTTATGAAGTAGAATTTACTTATTGACCTGTTGTTATTTTGAAAGTGAGGATGTCTTTCTTCTTGGTGCGTGCACTGAAAATCGGGCAACGTTTAGCCTGAAAAACAGGATAGATCCTCTTTCTTGCTTTATCGTGTAGTTAGTGCTTCACCTGGCCGCTTAGCATGAACGCCGTAGACACGAAAGAGAAACGACAAATCTTTTGTTCATCTGTCATTGAATCGACAAAATGACAGATAAACAAAAGATTCGTCGATTGTGTCGCTGGTGTCAAAGTTTTTATGCCGCCCACGGGCCTCTGACTTGGCTTTACATGCTGTCGAGAATTTATGATCATCATAATATCTTTCAGGCATACGACAGATCCATATTACGTGGAACCTTATTATAAATACGTAATTTCAAATGTTATAATTGCAAAATATTATGAAATCCGAACTTTTACCCCATAATCCACGCCATCAATCAAAAACCTAGTAAGCATTTTAATTAGATCTTAATAATGTTGCCTAATTGATGTAATCTTAGATAAAGCTACTTAAGATTATACCTACTCGTCCATAATTCGGATATCAATCTATATTCAGCTGACGTTCAGATTATGTTGTTTTACAAACAAATTGGCTAAAACTGGCTTATCGTCATTAAAGATAACGCAGAATTCCGAAAATTCGGCGTGGTACAGGAAAACAGATGGCAAAAATAAGTCTGTAATTAGATTTATTAAGTTAATTACTTTGCACTAGTTTGAGGAAAACTTGGAAATGTAGGTAATCTATTTTTTTGATTGATTATGATAAGTTTATTGAAACCCGCATGGTAACGTACTCGTATAAATAAAAAAAAACTTATCTGATAAGGGAAAAATCTAAACAAAAGTAAAAACAAAATGTAGAGTATTACCTATGAGCTTCAAAAAGAATTAGCATCAGATAGAGTTGAATGGAGGAGCTCGTGGCTAAATAATAACAGCCGCTCGGATCAATCCTCAGGTAGGGCCGCGCTTGCATAGGTTGATCTGCGGATGGGTAACCACCCATTACATACAGAGTTTCCTCCGTGCCTCGAAAAGCATGTTAAAAGCCGTTGGTCCGGCTCATTTGTAGATCTTTGACAGTCGTTAGATATAGTTAGTGGCCCGAAAGTCTGGCAACCAGTCTTACTAATGGTTATCGTATTACCGAGTGCTAACTGGGTTGTGGAGATCAGATAAGCAGTCGCTCCATGTAAACTACTGGTATTCAGCTGCGTCCGGTTAGACTGGAAGCCGACTCCAACATAGTTGGGAAAGATGAGAGTTGAATGGAAATTGCTACACCGACAAGTGTCCAGAAGGTCATGAGAAGCTCGCATCGCTGTCAAAATGATTTGCATTTCTAAGATGACTTTCAGCAAGATTGACTAGAGCTTTTGTCAATCGAACATATTTTTGAGCTTTCCTTCAAGTCACTGTAACTAGGTCCTTAGTACTAAAGTACTGTACAATTTCGGATCAGCGTATATAGCTAACACGAACGCTTTGATTCGATTTCGATCTTTTTTGGAATTATGAAAGCCAGCGAAATGGACATACGACCCGAATCGCATCCGAATCGAAGCGTTTATGAATCGCTCTGTTAAAAATATATTATTATGTCATTTTTGTAAGTTTGAGTAACAAAATATTCATTTATAGGTTTGAGTAACAATATATTCATTTATAGGTTTGAGTAACAATATATTCATTTATAGGTTTGAGTAACAATATATTCTCGTTTAAAAATACATCGGTTTCGAAACCTTGACGTTAGCTCAGAGTTTATTTCTTATCGCATAGACTTTATTCTTTTGAATAAGAATGAACATAGATCAAAGGATCTTTTGAACCATTGTGTTGTGAATATTTTTTTAAGCGACGCATGTCCGAACAGCGAACGGAAGTGACTGGTGTGTGGATAGCATACCCGTTCGGGTAATGTGGGCCTGCTTGGCCCAGGCGATGCGATCACCGGCTCCTCCACTATACAGGGTGTTTGGTAGAAAGAACGACGGCGACGCAATTTTTTGAGAGATTCATCATCTGCCTAGCCTTTTCCCAAGTTTATTGGGGTCGGCTTCCAGTCTAACCGGATGCAGCTGAATACCAGTATTTTACATGGAGCGACTGCCTATCTGATCTCCACAACCCAGTTAGTACTGGGTAATACGATACCCCTTGGTAAGACTGGTTGTCAGACTTTTTTTGGACCACTGACTACCTGTAACGACTGTCAAAGATCACAAATGACGGCCGGGACCAACTGCTTAACGTGCTTTCCGAGGCACGGAGGAAACTCGGTATGTAATGGGTGGTCACCCATCCACAGACCAACCTAGGCAAGCACGGCTTAACCTAAAGTTCGACCCGAGCGGCTGTTATTATTTAGCCACGAGCTCCTCTATAATAAAAAATTGAGTTTATTTGGAACATAATGAAGCCGAATCAAACCATTAAATGGCTTAAATTACGCTTTCTTTACGATTTTTTCCATGAAAACTCAAGGAATTTAAAGAAATTCTAGCAGCTTATCTTTTAATAATTTTAGCTTTTATAAGAATTCAATATAACAATGTGAATTTGAGCGTCAAAGTTCCATCACCGACGGTTTTTCTTGCAAACTGAGTTCGTAAGATATTTATAGTAAAAAATACACGAAAAGAAAAATGAAAATGTGTAACTCACTCCAACTTATAAGAAAGAGAATGGCACTATCGTTATTCATAAGCGAATAATTAAAATATCTTACTGCTGCTGAAAATTACTGCGTCAAAAATCATGAATTTGCGTAAAAAATGTAATAGGACTAACTCAATTTTAAGATTTTGGAAGCACATACAATATTTTTTTGAAGAAATGTAAATTAATAACAATCATAAACTATTGCGATATATTAAAGCCTCAAAACAATACGTTTTTAAGACTTGGAGGTGTCATTTCGCGAAATAAAGAAAATTATGTTTTACCGACAGTTCTGTAAAAACTAAGATACGCCGCCTCCTTACTCCTAACAAATTGTCGGTCCGTTTTCCAAACAGCCTGTATAACATTTGATAATATCCTCTTTTTGATGGACACTGCAAGGTTTTTAAAAGCCTACTTGGTGATTCGGGTGCCTGTATGTGATTTATAAGTGCCATTTAGTCGCTAACGTCGTCGGTCGATAAGTAAAACTGAGAGTAGTATTTCTGAATTAATTTGCCAATACAATGAATGACTCAGTCTTGGAATGAAAATGAGAATAATGCATGATATTTTTATCACTCTAAACAAAGCGTATTAACGTATCATAAATAGTAAAGTGAAATTATTTTTTTAATATCTATAAAAAATACTAAGTTATAAGCATTTGGAACTGCTAATTAGACAGAGAGATCCGATACAGCGAATGACGTCATTCGCTGCATCGACGTACAAAATCCATACCAAATTCCGAGTATCCAGAGATAGGAAAAAAACAAAAGTTTAAATGGCTATAACTTTTGTGTTGTTTGTCCGATTTATGTCTTGTTTTCGCTTTTTGTCATTATTTTTATAGTACTTTAACATTCCGTATCGAAATAAAAAAAGAAAATGTATGCATATTCTCTATTATTATCATTTATGGGTTCCTGGTGCTATAGTGAGTTGGAAACTGGACACCAACTAAATTAGAGCAATTTTACAACTTATATAGGATTATAACTTAAAAAATCCGATAATCAAAGACTGTTAGGGAAAACATCGTCATCCACAGCCAGAATTCACCCACTGCTGCTTCTCTTTTGTTGTGCCAATCTCCACGTTCCTTTTTTTCAATCTCCACGTTCCTTTTTTTTTCAATCTCCACGTTCCTTTTTTTTTCAATGTCCACGGTCCCGTGCCAGCCTCATCCGGGTTTTTCCCCCGATGGCAACTATCATCATCATCATTTCAGCCGAAAGACGTCCACTGCTGGACATAGGCATCCCCCAAGTGTCGCCACATTGACCGGTTCCGTGCGACTCGCATCCAGCGGAGTCCCGCAACCTATACCAGGTCATCGGTCCATGTCCATGATGGCAACTATGTCGTCTCTCAATCTCGCCGCTGGGCGATCCTCGTTTCGTTTCCCAGTTCATGGACGCCATTCGGAATAGCGTACGTATTATTTTAAAGGAAAACCAAGCAATACGAGTAATATGACGCATAAAGCTCTTTGAAAAACTGTCAAAATTCGATTAGAGAAATCGATTTTTGACATTTCCATTCACATCAATTAATCAGATATAATACAATATTTTGGTCATATCAGAATGTTTTAAAGGATTTGTGTAATTATTATGCTGATACGATTAATATGTAAGATCCCATAATCTATTGCTGATAAGGTTGATTTCTGATGAGCGCACTTTAAGTGCTTGACTTCATTATGTCGAGTACCGTTCAGGATAAGACATCTTTAATTGGTTATAAAACTGCTTAAAGATACCGGTCAAACTTTCAAAGTGTCTGAAAAAATATTTTCTGTTCTTTTTTTTAATATTTTTATTTAATTCGTCTCTCTTAGTGAAACGTAAAATTTACGTTTAAAGATTTATCTGGCTATTTACAGCCAGCTATTTTCAAAATATTTTCTCTAAGCGTGTGGAACATTCAATGTTGTGTTTAATTATTTAAAAACAAATGAAAATTCAAGAAGTAACAAGTTTTGGTTAGTAGTAATTTAACAGTCAATTATAATACAAAAAATCACGAACTTGGAAAACTTGCAACTTTCCTACTACACTACGATTCTCGCGTGGTTTCCTGTTAAGGAAAACTTTACTAGTATTTGTCCATGGTTCAGTCATACTGGTGCTGTGGTGGTCTGGTTACAGTCAGCCAACACTGACGGGTAGCATCTACATAATTATTTGTCAAAGCCTGGTGTACGGAGCCGCATCCCAAATTTTTCAATACCAGATTTTCCTGTAATCGGTTTTTCAATGTAGACTGGTGATTTTCCACAAAAGTTGCTAGCCAAAATATTCGTATGGTTGTGAGAGCACCAGCTCTCACAACCTCCCAAAAGATGGCTGCCAAACTTTTGTGTTTGGGTTCTTCAATCAGTCGTGTAATGGTCCCACCGTTGGGACACAGGCCTCTGCGGGGGTGAAAATCAGTATTTATGTGTTGAAGTGTATATGAAGTGACAATTCCTAAGTGTGGTACATGTTTCCAGTGCGATGAGGGTGGCGGTAACGCAGACGGCATCAAGACTGAGCCCCCGGAGGAGCCCCGCGCTATGCAGAAGGTACCTTCGCTCTCCGATCTCTCGGATCCTGAGGCTTCTCTAGGTAAGTCCTACTAAAATATTCTAGAAATATCTTTAGGTTCAGCTCAGTAATAAAATCACCCATCCAATTTAATGTGTTATTAAATACTGTGAAATATGTCATCGATCAAAATTCTAAAATAAATGTGGTCTATACTATACCATCCAGTGAAATCAGTTCCCTAAACATCAAAAATGAATCCTTGGAGCAGTTTAAAATTAATTGGCGTTGTCTATGCAAGGTGGAACCCCGATACCGACGCTAAAACACCTCGTATTCAGTAAATCAATCTGATTTTCCATTATACATTTCAACCATGTAGGTAGGTATTGCGGTGTTGTAGGAAATAGCTGTTTTTTTTTTAAATAACCAACGAAAAACTCCTATGTGGGGGCCAAGTGGCCCACATAATTATAAACTTTTCAGAATGATGTATTGAATTCGTGGTAACCGTTTTAACATTTGTGTCCCTTCAACTCTGTATATTTAATAATCATTTCAATTACCTACTTTGGAAAATGGTAGAAATGTTGATGAGATTTTAATTATTTTGTTTCTAGAAACGTCTTTAATTTTAACCTAGTAATACGTAGGGGATATCAAGAACTTGAAAAATTGGAACGGAAGTAGATTAGGTACTTAATTTTGATAGTCATCAAGGTTAGAGAAACCGCCATGATGGAAAATGATCGTTATTGTCAACGCGCATTGGTAAAATTTGCATTGATGAAATGAAAGACATTGACGACTTCCGGTATCCTTGAATATCATGAAAACGCTGCATGAATCTTTAAATGTAAATCGACAGATTACTAATTTGATAACACATCAAGGGTTCAGATTCAGTTTGTTAGCAGTAATTTTTACAACATAGTTTTCGTTTAAAACATGGTCTTTTCGGTGGCCGAAAAAAAAAACAATGAAAACCAGAAGAAAAAAAACGAATAAATCTCTCACTGAATGTAATATTTAGTCTGCGTTTACATTTTAGTGTTTACACAGCAATTAGGTGCTCAGCTTATTTTTACCGTTAATTAAAATAACAGTATAGTTGGCAATATTAACTTATATTATTAACTGCTACAGTTTACGCCGAACTCGCGCCAATTTGGCTAACCATCACTATTCCGTCATCGTCTGTTATTAGTTTGTTTATTAAGAGAAGATTACCGCGAACACTTTTCAATTATTTTAGGCTATTCACTCATTTCTCTGTCATCAGTTGGTTATTTTTGCTAGTTATTTTTAACATTCTTATTAATGTTGACATAGATTAGAGTACACACTTTGAGATTTTACATGTTAATACCTAACGAATTGTTGCTCTGAATTTTCTTCTGGTAAAACAGGTTTACTTTACGAAGCTAACCCGGTAAAAACATAATGAGAGGTTTTCCTTTTGAGGTTTTAAAAAAAAACTTAGTTTCCAAGAACTCTATAGATGGCGTTGAACGTACTATGATAGTTGGTGCGAAAGCCAAAACGCTTGAAAAAAAAAACATTGTGTCACGTCACATACTCTCGTTGACTGACACTTTCATTTGCTTAACCTTCCGAATATAACCTACATTTCTCGCGCTTTGTTAAAATCAGTTTTTTTAGGTTCCGTTCCTTGCATTATCATACTTACTCCTAGCGCCATCTATCCAGCGACTAGGGAAGAGCTAAAAAGAAAATCCCTCATTAAATCGTTATTGCATTGCCTTGATAAAATATCGAGCTTCTTTTTAGGTACAATTACCTACCACAGATAATATAATACTTCTACCTACTATAAGTATCTATTTTTGATCACTCACGAATGCAACTATCTTTTACTTTCACGAATTTTGACACTCTTCTGAAAAAAAAAAAAACCGACTTCAAAAAACACAAAACACAAAAAAGTGAAAAATAACTTTAGCTTCAGAAGTCGGTGACCTTTGTTTGATTCATTTAGTTTTTTTTTTGTCACCGACTTCTGAAGCTAAAGTTATTTTTCACTTTTTTGTGTTTTGTGTTTTTTGAAGTCGGTTTTTTTTTTTTGTTAAAAAGTTTTTATATTTCTCCATTTTTAGTTGTAAGTAATATCCTCTACAAATATATTATATGCATTTATTTTACATTGTTAATATATATATATACATGGCTTGGTAATAGGCTTATCCCCAATAAATGGAACTTAACATATCTAAACTGTCGAAATTTGGGTGTATTGTACACATCTGCGTACCCCTCAGAGCATACAGCCGTGATGTTACGTCATGATGTTGTATAAACAATAAATATCCAAGCGATGGCAGCAATCACGACCGATTTACCGTCTAGTTTTGAAGAGTTCCATTGTACGTATATATCTCCGAAGATCAGCATCAGATCTTCACCAAATTTAAGTGCAACCATCTCAGAAGTATACTCATTCAATTAAAAAAATAATTTTGAGAATCGCTCCACAAATGGAGGAGAAATCGGTGAACATACATGAAATTATACCACACGACTGAAGCAAAAATGTTCATAAAATGAAAACTACTGGGCCAAACTATGTTAAATTTTTATGGGACCAAATGGCAACTATTCCGCATCAAACTAAAAAAGAATCACGTAAATCGGATCATAAATCTCAGCGTAATCGGTGTACATACATAAAAAAAAAAAAAACAAAAAAAAAAAAAAAAATACCCATCGAATTGAGAACCTCCTCCTTTTTGGAAGTCGGTTAAAAATATGATTTTGATTTCGGAATGTGTTTTTCTTCTCAGCTCTTAGACTGGATTTTAGCTACATTTACGGGCCGAAGCCAAAGCAAGTGTAGCTTGTGGTGTGTTAGTTTTGTGATTGTTTATGTGTTGTGATGAGGTCCTATTTCGTTCTCTTCTATCTGTATGAACTTTCTTACAATTCTACACGTATTTAAAATCGCTGCTTTTTGCAGTGTAATGTAGAGGGTTTCATTAAGGTCTAATTATTATTATTTTTATTCAGTAAAAAGCTGTTGTTTTGAAATTACAAGCAGACAATACATTTTTTTTATAGATTCGCTTAGTAGGAAACTGTGTTCCTAATATTACTGCATTACATCTAGATGTCTGTGTCGTCTGTATTAGTGTAAATGGGCATTGAAACGACAAATATCCGATGCAAATCACAAGAGTCATACACCCACGTGACAAAATTACCCAACCAATCTTTCAACAATCTCGTTCTTGAACCGTCGCGGTGGACGTGCTGATCGTTTAGCCTAACTGAGTAACAACGTCAGTGGAAGTGGAAGCTTGGCGTGATGTGGCGATCTTCTCCCTCCGGAATCTCCGGATCACTCCAAATAACTGAGGAGCGGAACTGGGTCGGCTACGTCTGCAGCCGGAGCGTCCTGCTCACTTTGTTGCTAACTTGCGCACCTCCGCCGGACATTGAGGGATTCTTGTGTCTTTCTTAAATGTTTAGTATTTTCATCTTACGGCCTTATAGGTAAACTTGCTATTGCCTGCGACCTTCGTCCGCGTGAATTATTATAAAAATAAAAAATAAAAAAAAATAAAAAATTACTTCCCTATTTAAATCGGATCATTTTTTTTATAGTGGAAGGAATGGGCATCCTGCATCATGGAATGGAATGGACTCCTGAGCAAACGCCTCCCCTTTGCTCAGGAGTGCGAAATACGGGCTAACAAAAAAAAATCTTTTGTCAATACACTTCCTCGAAAACTGGTCCATAACACACTACGATTAGGTACTACATGCAATGTATTTCACACGTGTGCGTTTTTTTCCATTTTCCCGCACGTGTGCGGTAATGAAAATTGCCACAGATAACTATACCTATACTTAGTCCAAATTGGTTCAATGCCTATAGTCTGAGGTGATTTCTTTTTAGGGTTCCGTACCCAAAGGGTAAAAACGGAACCCTATTACTAAGACTTCGCTGTCTGTCCGTCTGTCCGTCTGTCCGTCGGTCCGTCTGTCCGTCTGTCCGTCTGTCCGTCTGTCTGTCACCAGGCTGTATCTCATGAACCGTGACAGCTAGACCGTTGAAATTTTCACAGATGATGTATTTCTGTTGCCGCTATAACAAAAAATACTAAAAACATAATAAAATTAATATTTAAGGGGGGCTCCCATACAACAAACGTGATTTTTTTATAATAATTGGTACGGAACCCTTCGTGCGCGAGTCCGACTCGCACTTGGCCGGTTTTTTAATTTCGCCGGCACACACAATTTTCAAACACAATTTTAATATTCAAAAAATATTTATGCCGTAAAGACGCGTAGAGCTTGCGTCATAAATCTATGTTTTATATTAGGCGGTTTAACGGCTTCATACCTTTGCCTCTCCTTCAACCTAGCGAAAGCAAAGCGCGAAAAAAAAAGAAAATCTAAATCATAGTTTCATAATTCGTGACAAAAATATTTTTCGTTATTTTATTTTATTTCTTCAAAAGTGTATTGAAAAACGTCGTTTGATACACGTGGATATTTGTTATTGCAGTTCTCGGCTCAAAAACACCCTCGCCTACGGCTCGGGTGTTATAATTCCGCCTCGATTGCAATAACAAACTTTCTCCACTTGTATCAAAATGTACTATTCTAGAATAAAAGTATAAATAGTGTGAACAGACCCTTCACGAAGCCGTCACCCGACCAAGCATTCTGTAGGATTTAGGTTGTTATCAAACTAAGACCCAACGAAAAAAAAATTGCCGGAAAAGGATTTTATTTTTGGAGTGAAAAATCACGTTCTAAGGTAGGACTCAATGTAACGCACTTAAAACATTGTGTTGATGGATGGATTGAATATGTATGTACGGGGGTTGTGAAGGTGTTTAAAGCAAAATTCTAAGTATTTATTTAACATATTTTATTAGAATCTTGTGAAAAATTTGGCACTTTGACCCCCAATATCTCCGTTACTAGAAGGTTCCCAGGTATGGTATAGAACAAAAAAATGATCGCAATGACGAGGGAACAAGTGCCTTTCGGCTTCGTTAAGTGTCTTTATACACCCATTAGTTGCTCCATTGTAACATTAGCTATCTGCCAGTAAAAGTCCGGTCAAAATCGGTCCATAGGTTTCGGAATTCATTATTCATCGACATTAAAAAAAATCTGCTGTTTCCTTCAAAAGCACAATACATGCACTTGAAAGGATACCGATGAAACGCTATCAATAAGTACGAAATTGCAACAAATATTACTATCATTATTAATTTCCCACTTATTGGTTCCTAAACCGCTAAATACAACATTGTCAGAACCTTTTTTTTTTTTCGGATGGGAAATCATCAAATAACTCCTCCCGCTCTGGGCGGAGCAGGAGGGAGTGTCAGACTTTTACTGACTAAGACCCATCCATGTTGCTTCATCGCCCTTTGTGTTCCGGGGCCACGGTATCTCTTTCGAATAGTCCCGCAACGCCGGCAGGCATCGGTCCTTACGGACCCCTTCCCTTTTGCTGACTCTCTTTGAGGTGCGCGTGGAACACGAACACGCCGTCGACACGGCCTGTCGTCATGAGACGGATGGACGGCGAGCTAGCCCATAGCCCACCGTCCACAGGCCCGCGCCTACTGTGGCCGGGGGCCACGTAGTGGTGGCCACAGACGCCCGGGGCGTTTCCCGCGGCGGCCGGGACGTTGAGAGGTACATTGTCAGACCCTTGCAACAAGATAAACTATAAAGGGTCAAGTTGACTAAAACAAGTCTAAATTAATAGCATTAAGCAGACCATTACTAACCTCGTAGAGAATAACTTAACAGGTTTTCACCAATGATAATTTACACTAAGTTCAATGCATGTTCAATGTTGCCATATCGAAACAAAACAAGTTATGGTCTATGGTCTAAGGGCAGGAACACTTTCAGTTGCCCTCAAGCCCTCAATACATGGATATGTGAATGTAGATAACCTATAATTGACTAGATTAGCGAAACAGCAGGCCTAGCCAAGTTACAAACGTTTCGTATCGATTCTCTTTCTACAATCGTAAACGCCTCGGCGTAAGCGATTGTAGAAAGCGCTAAATTGGCAGCCAAATTGACATAACTGAGTCGATCGCTCGTTCTCTAATGTCTGTAGAAAAAACCTAAACTTTAGTCTATGGTGAGCGTTCCTCTCATAGAGAGGAGGCCTGTGTCCCAGCAGTGGGAACATTAATAGGATGATGATGATGATGATGAGCGTTCCTACCAAAGAGTTTAGCGATCAACATTGGATCAACATTGTATAGAAACGATAACATTCTATTCCATAATTTTGAACGATGTAAACTTGTCTACGAATTTTCTATTCGTTTGTGTTGAACTTTAACGTTTTCTACTAGCGTTAACGATTGTAGATTGTCAACTTGGCTAAGCCTGCTGACAAGAGATGAAAGCTTACAAAGTGAAATCTATACTTAATAATAATATTATAAAGAGGTAGGTAACATTTGTTTGTAAGTTTGTATGTAGGGGGTAATCTCTGTAAGTAATGAACCGATTTCAAAAATTCTTTCACCATTAGAAAGCTACATTCACCCTCAGTAACATAGGCTATATTTTATCCCCGTACTCCCACGGGAACGGGAACTACGCGGGCGAAACCGCGGGACGTCCGCTAGTATGAAAATATTTCTATCATCATAATTCTTCTGCCCTCATCCCATTTTATTGTGGTCGGTGCAGCAAGTATTCATGTTCAATTCTTATTACTCGTCATTACAACGGTCGCCTCCTTTATGACCGGTCACCCTTCACACAGTCTATCCATCGTTTCTTTGGTTTTCTTTCTGAAATACATATAGCGGACATAGCGCGGTTTACCCGCGTAGTTCCCGTTCCCGTGGGTGTACGGGGATAAAATATAGCCTATGTTATTCGCTGATAATGTAAGCCGTGTGGCATCCGGCAGAGTAGAATAGAACCAACCGTGTCGTATAAGGCGACTAATGTCTGAGGCAGAATACCTTGCGCCTCCGTAGACCAGAGGCAGCAGCGTTTTCTGTTAGTCTTTAATCACTGCGATCTCGCGGCGAATCCGCCTGCCAAGCGTTGGGATTACGGCAAATTCCTCCCATCATGGGAGAGGCTTATGTCCAGCAGTGGACGTTATGGGCTGTTGTTGTTGTTGATAATGTAGCTATCCAATTGCTGATAGAATTTTTCAAATCGGTCCAGTTTTTTTTTAAGTTTATTCATTACATACAAAAATACAAATATTTCCTCTTTATAATATTAGTATAGATATAGATATATGGACAGCATCAGAGTAACGATTGGTGTACCTAATTCTATGAGTGTTTGTTTATAGTAATTACTATAAAGTTTAATCTAGAATGGGAGTTTTTTAGTCGAAGTTCATTACAGTTTTTTAATTAATCAACTTTGCAAGTGGATACAAACAAAGAAAAGGCTGAAAAGGTAGTCGGCTTTTTACGGCAATTTAGATAAAAAGGCATGCATAAATACGATTTACTTGATCAAATAATAAGACGTTACACAAGGAAAACGGTAAATAAAAATAAATTAGGTAATTTGTTGGAAAAACCATATTAAGATCTAAATTAAAAGCGAATATAAGTTACTATTATCGGCGTTGCCGTCGATTTTATTGCATCCTGAGAATTTTCTAAAGTTATCCTCCTAATTTTACAAAGGGGACTCTCCGAACCAAAAGTAATAGTCGTTTGTAACGTAGTACAGGAGGTATAGTCTATGTACCATGTATTAATAAATAGGTGAAGCCCGAATAGAATAATACGCCGCATCCTCGTTACCTCGGTGCACTTTCAGATTAGTCCACGTCCATAAGGGTACACGCGCACTAGGCGGGCTAGCTGCTGCAACCGAATGATTGGGCAGCCACTTTATAAAAGGTGTAAAACACCTCTTAACGAAGCTGAAAGGCACTTGTTCTCCTCGTCATTGCGATCATTTTTTTGTTCTACACCATACCTGGGAACCTTCTACATAGTTACGGAGATATTGGGGGTCAAAGTTCCAACTTTTTGACAAGTTTTTTTTTATACAAGTTTTTAATGTAAGATTTTTACTTTAAACACCTCCACGAGCCCCATACTATTCAATCCATCAATCAGCACAATGTTTTGAGTGCGTTACATTGAGTTCTACAACAAAACATGATTTTTCACCCAAAAAAAAAGTCGTGTCCCAACAAAAAAAAATGCGTTAAGTTACTTGGTTTGATGTACAGAATGCTTGGTTGACGGCTTCGTGATGAGGTCTTTTACACCCTGTATAACCAGTCATCGGCCACATCAAAAAGGTGACAAGTGTGACAACCTCATTCTGTCTCATTATTATCTTCCTGCCTTTATTCATCATCATCTGCCTAGCCTTTTCCCAAGTTTTATTGGAATCGGCTTCCAGTCTAACCGGATGCAGCTGAATACCAGTATTTTACATGGAGCGACTGCCTATCTGACCTCCACAACCCAGTTATTACTGGGTAATACGATACCCCTTGGTAAGACTGGTTGTCAGACTTTTTGGGCCACTGACTACTACTGTTACGACTGTCAAAGATCACAAATGACAGCCGGGACCAACTGCTTAACGTGCTTTCCGAGGCACGGAGGAAACTCGGTATGACCCATCCACAGACCAACTTAGGCAAGCACGGCTTAACCTAAAGATCGACCCGAGCGGCTGTTATTATTTAGCCACGAGCTTGTTAGCCCTTGTTGTTGATGTTAATTGGGGTCGGCGCAACACATTTTTGCTTCTATTCTTCCCTGTCAATATTCACGCTATCATTAAATTTACTGCTTGTTCCTTCATATCATTTGTCTTGCTTGGTCTACGTGCATAC
The DNA here is from genome assembly GCA_905147715.2 of Xestia xanthographa. Lineage (NCBI taxonomy): Eukaryota > Metazoa > Arthropoda > Insecta > Lepidoptera > Noctuidae > Xestia > Xestia xanthographa. The sequence goes on from LR990652.1 coordinate 15,195,095, forward strand.
ATTTGGTTGCCGTACAAATGCAACCATGCGCGTTCTAATAGAGAGCAGCGGTGGCTCAGTGGTGGCGGCCCCGACTTACGAACAGTAAGTCGTGGGTTCGAACCCAGACAGGCGCATTACTTTGTGTAATTTATTTCATTACCACTGCACTCAAAAACGGTGAAGGAAAACATCGTGAGGAAACCGGCATGTCCTAGAACCAAAAAAATCGAAGACATTGTGACATCTACCAATCCGCACTGGGTCTGCGTGGTGGATTATAGGCCATTCCCTCTCATAGAGAGGAGGCCTGTGTCCCAGCAGTGGGAACATTATAGGCTGATGATGATGATGATGATGCGTTCTAATATCTGCCTCAGCCAGATATCCTTGGTCGCTTAGCCAGGCTCCAATAATATCGTAGTGGCTGCCCTAGGCTTCCTAGTGCGCGGGTTTACAGTTTGCATCATATCTGGACTAGATAAACTGCAGGACATATGGGTCGTTCGTAAATCATTGCTGAAGTTTCCGCACATTCTTAGCCAACTTGTGGGTAAATGTGTTGTAGTCTAAATGGACCACGAGTCCACGACAGTTGAATCATTTCTTGGGACACTTTTGTTCCGGCTTGCAGGCGTTCCAGAGGTTGGGAAAAGTGGTGGGTGTATCCTAATTAAAAGGAAGAGAAACCTTTTTAAAAATAAAACGATAAATTCTATTGAAGGTCCAACTATATAATAACAGTATTTTACACGGAGCGACTGCCTATCTGACCTCCACAACCCAGATAGTAATGGGTAATACGATATCCCTTGGTAAAAATGGTTGTCAGACTTTCGGGGAACTGACTACCTGTAACGACTGTCAAAGATCTACATTATGACTTAGCCTTAGAAACAGTAAAATTTTTAGACAAACAATATCTACAAAATCGTTATTACATAACAAGTTTTATGTTAACAAGGATTTAAATTGGTTCGAGTTTATATGAATGAAATCCGGTTTAATTTTTATCATTTTTATATCAGCCGAAAAAAATCCGGAACAGTGGAAATCCCCAGACATATCACAATCATGATGGCGTGAAAACATTAGGTTACAACCGGTATCGCGACAATAAATAGTTAGGTTATCAAATCGAAGTACTTAGGTGGTATAAGCACTAGTAGGGTATTTTGGGGGAATATAATAAAAACAGTAAAATACAATGATATATAAACTATAGATACGTTGTCCGCACTCTAAAATGACAACATGAAATGAAGCCAATTGGCCACATCGCGCTTAGTTACGCACCAACCTGTCGCGCGACGCTACGTTTGTTTATAATTTAATAAATCCTGTGACGTGACTGAAGATGTATATTTATCTCCCTCTCGCAACAGGCATCCCGCCGTTCGGTGTCATATTTTCTTTCTCTTTCTTCACGCTTATAAGTAGTTCTAGTATTTTCGCCGTTTTTAAGCGCCGCGATGTTGGTTCATGACGTGTCTATATATAATACGTCATTGGTAAAATATGGGTTTACTGTCATTATTATTATCCTGCCCTTATCCGAATTTACACATTTACATACGTCACTCTACGAAAGTCTATGACCAGTGTGTGTTGCCAGTGATTACTTATTAGGGGACCGAAACGTGGTCGCCCAAAATGGGCCTCATCAGAAGGCTTAAAGCCACCCAAAGGGCAATGGGAAGGTCTATGCTCGGAGTTTCCTTGCGTGATCGAATCAGAAATGAAGACATCCGCAAGAGAACCAGAGTTACCGACGTAGCCCGAAGAACTGCCAAACTTAAGTGGCAGTGGGCAGGGCACATTGCTCGCAAAACGGATGGCCGATGGGGCCGAAAAGTTCTGGAGTGACGACCGCGAACCGGAAGACGTTGCGTTGGAAGGCCTCCTACTAGATGGACCGATGACCTGGTGAAGGTTGCGGGAATCCGCTGGATGCAAGTCGCACGGGACCGGTCAATGTGGCGACACTTGGGGGCTTATGTCCAGCAGTGGACGTTTTGCGGCTGAAATGATGATGATGATGTCATCTCAGCAGTCACCTCGTTTCTAGGCAAATCATCTTTTACACAGTCCATCCATCATTTCTTTTGGTCTTCCTTTACTTTTATAGACATCAAAATTTAACTCAAGACATAAAATATAGTCTTACGGTAACAGGCGTAACTTATCCGTCTGAAAAAATCAATACCAAGAAAAAAAGTGTTAAAATGATCGCCTACTTACCCTGTTTGTAACCTGGTCATTGACTTAACTCCTCAACAGATGTCTTTGACCTAATTAAGTGCTCAATCAGAAGGTCTTTCATATTTGCACGTAATTAATGCGTGAGTGCATTGACCTCGGTGTAGCGCCGTCTCTCCAGGGTGGGCCGCATACGGGCCCATTGTTCCTCGGTGTGTATGTTCGTCTGTGTCGCGTATATAACGTGGGAACTTCACATATCTGAACACGTGAGGTAAATCGATGTATTCAAGTTGTCTTCGATGCATAAATAGTGGGTAACTAATGTGTTTGTTTCTTGGTAAATCTTATGTGAACAAAGGCTACTTGACAAAGGATGTAATTTTTCAATTTTGTAGCCAACATCGGGTTTTCTTCAAAAAAATATTGAAAGTCAAAGTTCCATAAAATAGACTTTTTTCAAACAAATCAAATCGTCTGCAATCTTGAACTAGGTACGGGAAAAACCGACCTTAATACTAATATTATTATGATTTAGGAAAAACTAAAATTTTATCAGCCTAGGGTAATTTAGGAACTCACAACTCTTCATTCCAGAGTTCATATTTATTACTTTACCTATGGAAGTGTTGAAGGAAATCCAATGGAAATATTAGTTATATATGTGTTAACAACCAAAAAATGACGTGATTAGATCAAAACACATCTTAATAAATATCATTATTAATCATCTAGGTACATCATATTATTTTACACACTTATACATGTAAATATGTACTCAAAAGTTAAACAAATTAAAATAAACAATATTGATTGCAATTAGGTTCGTAGGTACCTAATTAGCCCCTTTGTTTCAATGGAGCATTTCATTGATAAACCACAAGCAAAACCGGATTTTCCTCACATTTTTAACAAGTCTGCATGAATGGAAACACCATTTTTTTAAATAAAATAACATGTTTTATTTTTTAAAAACAATAACATAACTTACTATTATTTTTAATCACTAATTTATTAATAACGGAAATCCTGTAAAATCGGTCACGCAATATTAATAATATTGATAATTTTTATTTAGTACCTACCGGATTTTCCTTCAGCAAGCTTGGAAGCTGTTTGAATGAGTGGTGAATGGTGATTGGTTGCATGAATGAATGAATGAATGTAACTTGATCGTTCCCTGCGGTTCGGTAGCTTTGTCACGGCGACTGATCGCAATGATTACTAGCTGTTTCAAAGTTATTAGCTGATCCATATTAGTATTGCCACCCTCGACGTTTGTTGCGAATTAACTTTCTTTGTTATTCAAGGGGAAACCACATAAACTCACATTTTCACGAAGGGGTAGGCAGAAACTAGGCAACACCACCTATTGGGTACGATCCTAACGTCATCAACATTATCCACAGCCTAATTTCAATCACTACTGGGTAAAAATAAGATAAAGACATGTGTCTTCTTTCAGTACCTAATCCAAAATTGACAGTTAAGATGAGAATAGCGGTCATTGACCTACCTACATTTATTAAACTTCTTAACTTTGTAAACCAAAAATAAGCCTGTTTAAGTCTTGAATCGTCATCTATCGTGATCTTCAACATTGTTTGTAATGAAAAACGATACATGGTTTATTTGTTTTGGTGCGTACGAAGAGATATTAGGGAAAGGTCAATGACCGCTATTCTCATCTTAACTGGCACCAACTATACTATCTATGCTATTGCTGTTAAAGTTGCAATACACAATAAGATAAAGATACTCCCTAGAATACGTTCACAGAATCAAAGACATCACTCACGCTCAGAGAAAACATACAGACAAAGAGTACAAAAGTAGATACTTAAGCAGTTATTTTCTAATCAACGAGTACCTACATAAGGTGATGAATGACTATTTCATGAAAAAGTCATTCAATGGAGTTACATGAACTTGCAGGGATTGATGATTTTGATGATTATAATTCTGTAACTACATAAGTACGTCTAACAGCCGCGAATAATATTTTAATCAACATACGACCTAGCACTGGCCTGCAAATTGCAAAAAACGTAAGAAAATTTGAATTTCGCGGGCTACCCTGTCCACGGCTCCATGCAGGCTATGGTCACACAATAACAAGAGTTCAGTTAAAACTTGAGAAATAGAGTAAAAATAAATATGTACTATCGATGGAATTAAATTATTCAGTACAGAAACAAAAGACCTATAAATAAAACATATCGTTGTGAAAACGCTGAGGGCATGATAATAATGAAATTTCAAATTGTCTGTGGTTCGTTATCACTCATTATCAGAGTTCCAACTAACCATAGAGCTACAATGGGAGCAATTTGTATGACATTATCAAACTAGCCGTCCGATGTGATTCACAGTACCGCGTATTAGCTATGTATAATGTACTAATTATTATGTATTAGGCAACATTAACCAGTGTTTACATAGTTGTGGTTTACATATTATTATTGTGGGTAGGTGTGGGTGTAATAAGGCTTTCTTGTTTGAATTTCGAATGACTCTGTGTCTATGGCTAAGTGGTCCCTTTGTTACGATTTTAGGGACTCTTTTGTAGAAGTTTCATCGAAATGTAGGTACATAGTACGTATATTATCAAATTAACGTGCATTTAAAATGCTTGGGAATCTCCCAATAATGCCTATATTTTGGCACAATGTTTTTGTCTAGCAATAAAAGTGATTCATTCCTAATATATGATAAAATAACACATTATTCGGAGCAGCTTTTGTAAATTAATCTAAATAAATTCCTGTTTTTGCTGATTTTTTTTTCCAAAATTTAGCCATCAATATCGATTTTTGAACGAAATATATTAATAACAAAACGAAACAATGGTTCTTCCATGAGTGGGACGCACTGTCAAATTAAAACTAAAATACTGGCTTCAAAAAATAATAAAAGTTTAGTTTTAATCGAAATCTAAATATATAAAAGAAGAAACTGACTGACTGACTGACTGATTGACTGACTGACTGACTGACTGACTGACTCATCTATCAACGCACAGCCCAAACCGCTGGGTCTACAGATTCCAAATTTGGCAAGTAGGTTCCTCATGTGGTCTAGAGGTGCACTAAGAAAGGATTTTTCAAAATTCATCCCCTAAAGGGGTTAAACGGGGCTCCAAAGTTTGTATGGGGAAACAAGATTAGTTAGACTATTTTATTCGAAACTTCACAGGAGTGCTCCTATTGATAAATGAGTAGAAATGGGTTTCAGGTTTTTTCAGAATTCAACCCCTAAGAGGGTGAAATGGGGTGGCAAAGTATAAAGATCAATGCACAGCCCAAACCGCTGAGTCTAGAGATTCCAAATTTGGCAAGTAGGTTCCTAATGTGGTCTAGGGGTGCACTAAGAAAGGATTTTTTAAAATTCAACCCCTAAGGGGGTTAAACGGGAAACCAAAGTTTGTATGGGTAAAACAAGATTAGTTAGACTATTTTATTCGAAACTTCACAGGAGTGCTCCTATTGATAAATGAGTAGAAACGGGTTTCAGGTTTTTTCAGAATTCAACCCCAAAGAGGGGGAAATGGGGTGGCAAAGTATAACAATCAATGCACAGCCCAAACCGCTGAGTCTAGAGATTCCAAATTTGGCACAAAGGTTCTTTATGAGGTTTAGGGGTGCATTAAGAAAGGATTTTTCAAAATTCACCCCCTTAGGGGTTGGAACGGGAGTCCAAAGATTACGTGGGGAAATAAGATTAGTTAGACTACTTTATTCGAAACTTAACAGGAGTACTCCTATCGATAAATGAGTTAACGTTTGTGTTTCAGTTTTTTTTTTCAGAATTCAACCCCTAAAGGGGGAAATGGGGTAACAAAGCCTGAAATTCAACATAGGTATTGTTTTTATGTTGAATTGGGTCGGGTGTATTACAAAAACAACGATTTTAAGATTTAATGTGGCAGACCTGAAATACTACCATTCCCTTTTGGGGTGCGATGGGGTTGAAATGTCTAAAAATCAATATGGGTGTCGATACCGAGATTGTCAGGGGTGCTGATTACGAAAATGGCATTTATTTTGAGATCCAGATGATAATAATTGTGATTACGATGATGATGATTGTGATAATGATGACGATGATTGTGATGATGACGATTTTGATTACGATTATAATGATTGTGATTACGATGATGATGATTGTGATAACGGTGATAATGATTGTGATTACAATGATAATAAGTGTGATAACGATGATGGTGATTGTGATGGTGATTGTGATGGTGATTGTGATGGTGATTGTGATGGTGACTGTGATGGTGACTGTGATGGTGACTGTGATGGTGACTGTGATGGTGATTGTGATTGTGATGGTGATTGTGATGGTGATTGTGATGGTGATTGTGATGGTGATTGTGATGGTGATTGTGATGGTGATTGTGATGGTGATTGTGATGTTGATTGTGATGGTGATTGTGATGGTGATTGTGATGGTGATTGTGATGGTGATTGTGATGGTGATTGTGATGGTGATTGTGATGGTGATTGTGATGGTGATTGTGATGGTGATTGTGATGGTGATTGTGATGGTGATTGTGATGGTGATTGTGATGGTGATTGTGATGGTGATTGTGATGGTGATTGTGATGGTGATTTTGATGGTGATTGTGATGGTGATTGTGATGGTGATCGTGATGGTGATTGTGATGGTAATTGTGATGGTGATTGTGATGGTGATTGTGATGGTGATTGTGATGGTGATTGTGATGGTGATTGTGAAGGTGATTGTGATGATGATTGTGATGGTGATTGTGATGGTGATTGTGATGGTGATTGAGATAGTGATGGTGAGTGTGATAATGACTGTGATTACGATGATAATTATTGTGATGGTGATTGTGATAGCGATAGTGATGGGGATTGTGATGGTGATTGTGATAGTGATTGTTATGGTGATTGTGACGGTGAGTGTGATAATGATTGTGGTACTTATGGTGGTTGTGTTAATGATGATAATTGGTGATAATGATGGTGACTGTGAGAGTGATGGTGATGGGGATTGTGATGGTGATTGTGACAGTGATAGTGATGGTGATTGTGATAATGATGGCGGTTGTGATAGTGATGGTGATTGTAATAATAATAATTGTGATGATTATGAAATGCGGCACATAGATAGTTTATAACCTGGATTAACATGGAGGACACTATTATCCCTTTAGTATGATCCAGTGGGACAGTTACCGAACTTCACGCGGGCAAAGCCGCGGGCAACAGCTAGTAAATCCATAAAAATGTAGTAAAAAAATGCGAAAAACCAGTCGGGCCTCAGTCACCTCAAGATCGGATGTTGCGGTGTCCATTTCCCTCGCATGTTGTTCCATATACAGGATGTTGCCAAAACTACGACGCAACTGTGTATACTTTACTCGCATAACTACTAAAGTTACATTTGGTTACGTGGAAAACAATTATTATTTAACATTTAGTTTACAAACATAGTTCTAAGTTTTAGGCGGGTTTACATTGTTAGCTGTCATTTTGTTCATTAGTTTGTGCTTAGTTTGACTATTTTCAAATAATTTTCTTGTTTGGGAAATGTATGTTTTGTGTTTTTGTCCGAATAGTTGGAAAATAAAAAAATCCCCTCTCGTTTTACAAAGCAGTTTTTTCATCAAAATTCAAAACCAAGAAATGAATTAATATTAAAAGTTTTTGTTGAATAGCTAGGTATACAAAATCTTTATAGCCATTTATCGTAAATGTATAGTGATAATAAAAATGGTCATTAATGTAACTTTATATTATAGCGTGCTAAGCGGATTTTTATGCTCGATCAAGTTGAAGTTGAAACCAAGTTTCGAGTGTCACCTGGTTTTATAGAAAAATATTACTTTCATCTTTATTTTATATCAGTTAAAGTCTAGTTTGGTTTGCAGATGGTATTTAGTAATATTTTCACATAGCCACGACACATGTGGATTGTCTGCTAGCTACACTTGTGTGTCATATGGTGGCACCGTAATCAATGGTGACAAGTTCAAATTAATTTGATTTATTATTTGATGTGTGTAATTATGGGAACAAATATATCAAGGTAACGAATGCTGTGGCTCGTCGTCACGGTGACTGAAATAATGTCCATTCAAAAGTGGAATTTATGTTTGGGGTTTTAGTACCTATTTTCTTTTGAAAGCAACATACAAACGTGTAAAGAAAAGTCGTATTTCCCGCACAAAGCTCAGTAATTAACACCTGAAATAGAGACTACATTTTGCATTGTACATTTTGCACTTGCACGCAAGATTTACAGACCACCTCGTGGCGTATTATTTTAAGCAAATGGCAGGCGTACTTTGCAACTTTGCGAGCACAAAGCTACGAAACTATTTCTGTACGGCCAGAGTCGTTGTTGACACAAGAAAATTCTCATGAATGCCTACCATGTTGGTTCAAATAATCACGTGTGTGCGCACACATGTATGGAGCTCGTGATGTGCGTGCACACAGGCGCGGTTCATTCATAAAAGTGGCTGGTGAATGGGCGCGGGCGGCAGCGAAACAGTAAAAGCTCTGCAAGACTTATGCGCGCCTGGTATCGCGAGCGACTAGTCGGCAGACATGTTGTTTTATTTGTCCGCCGACGCTGATCGATGTCAATAACAATTGTTGATCTTGTATGTATCGAGGAATGGCTAAACTTACAATACTCTTTTATAATATTATCTAACCACGATGAATTATTTCTATGCCAAAAATCCGATGTAAGAATTCCTAATGATGTCACCCTATTATTTAGAAAATTAAGAGATAAGTAGGTAGGTACTCGTAACTGCATCCTATAGAGAAACTATCAAGGAGAATATGATATCATACCTAATAGTATCTATACCTACCTGAGTTTACAAATTCATTAGGCACCAATAGTTCCTGTATTTTCATAGATAAGATAATTTGCTTAGAAGCATAACTAATTATTCAGTGAAATCTAATTATAAAAGTTACTGTAATCTACGGTACCTCTTACTAAGGTACGTCGATCTTGGAAGTTTATCAGTATACTTCCGTAATGAATGAAAAATGATTGTATTGATAAAATTCGTTCATAAAATAGTTGTTGATACTATGAGTAGTTTGATACCGCAGCCGCTCCCCATGATACCGCTAGCACCAGGTAACGAACCCTTTTTATTAATTTTTGTAAAACTTATTATGTTTAAAAACAGTGGCGCATGCGCAGCACGTCGGGGCATGCGTGTGCGCATCGTAATGTCCTGTTCGTCACCTCTCTACGCCTGCCTATCGTATACTTTGCATACTAATCTCGTATCTCGACACTGTCCGCACATATAAAATTATATTTTAAACGACTAAATAATAAAAATTACGTAGGCTCTCCATTGAAGGTTTTTCAACCCGATATCGAAGCTTTTTGAATATAATTACATATTATGTACAGATATTTATTTTTAGGTCCTTGTGTAAAAAAGTAGAAATATTACGCCCGTACCTACGAATAGGATGATTAGATGTGGCTAGATGGTGTACATCGATTACTTTGTTAAGTAAGCAGTTCAGTTATCCCACTGAAACAAACAAGTCGTCAAAAACCCCTTTTGCATAACTCTTTAGATAAAACCCCTATCTATTACGTGTCACATTATAATCAAAGTGAATCTTAAAATAACGGATATACAAATGACATAACACCTACATAATGTACCTACTCTTATCATTCCGGTATGATTCAACTGATATCCGGATCCTCTTTGGATACCCAAATCTTAGTTGCTTCAATCTACCTTCTAATCTAATCTTTATATATTATTTACTTTATTACGTAGAACCAATACAAAAAATAAAAAAATATCGAAATCAAAAATATTTATTTATTTAAACTTCATTACAATAGTGGTAGGTAGAGGCGGACTTAATGCCACAATCATCGATCTCTAATTAGTGATCGATGGCCACAAGGCATTCTCTACAAGTCGACCTTTGGGTCAAATAGGATAGCATTGTGATAGAGTACAAAAAAAGAAATAAGTAAAATACCACGAACACTACCAGCTTTTTCTTAAAAAGCTGTGAGTGAAAACGAGTCAAAGTTAGGAAGGAATTAATTCTTCGAGTCCGTGAAAATGAGGTCTCAAAAAAACTTTCCAATATCAAAGCCGTCAAACTTCGTCTTTCATACCTTGTTAAAATAAATTTCAGCAATAATCCAAAGTTGTGCCTTAAAATGTGATTTATGCTGCTATAAATCCATTGCCGACTCGTTACTATACCAAACACATTTGAAACCTTGCCAACTTGCTGCAAATGGCTACCAACATACTTATCACAGTTAAAAACACGCTGTGTAGCCCTAATTATCTCGGAAACGAGAAGTAAAGGGACTTTAGTAGAACTAGAACTAGTAATTTTGAGTGATTTAATTAATTAATGCCAATGTAAGGAATTCAAGAGTCTTAGCTGCTCAATACTTTGGCTGGTTTGGTAACGACTCGACTATCGAGATAAATAACTTGTGTAGGTAGAATAAATAAATCCGCCAAGTATGTTCCACAGCAATAAGTATATTTACACCGACAAAACGTTGTGTCAAAACCCTAATTTTCACAACTAAAATCCCTACTGAAATTCAACTCGATGATTTAACTCTCTACATCACTACAACAAGTAAATTTCAATTTTCTTATAGGTATGTACTTATTAATTTCTTCATTAACTATTAAGTAGATACTTACCTACAATTTAATTCGATCAATCTATTTTAGTAAAACGCCGTACTAGCAATTCCACGAAAAATGTTTGTAAAAATCGTAAACATAAGTAGGTAAAGCTTGCGCCTACGCTGCTACGACGCGCTACGATTTATTTCCTCGATCAAACGTCTTAAAAGCTCCTCGCACAGCGCCATCTATCGCCGCGTGGAAAAGCGAGGAACATAGTCAATCGACTGGTTTGCATCGTAGTTTGTAACGTTTCCGCTAGATGGCGGTGTCGTTCAAATTTTAATGTTGTTTCTCGTTTGCGATAGAGGGCAGTGCAGTAACAGATTTTTTTTTTAAATTTCGATTTAGAAAAGACAGAGTAGAAAACACTTTGCACAAAGAACATTATGGATTTACGAAGTAAAGACTGTTTTTTATATTTTTTGTTACTTTAAATAAGTAATTTTAAGTGCCTGAATGGAGCTCGCGATGATACTGTACTGTGATGTAGGAGAAACCACATTCATCCTTTGTGCTATCGTGACTTCTGATTTAGAATTCTATGCTTCTTGTATTTTATTAGGAAAAATGGAATAATATGCCAATTGACATAAACGTATGGCATCAAAGTGGATCGCGTAGAACAGATACCTATGTAGATCACATTTTTAAAAGCTTTTATTCAACTAGCCGTGTTAGTTTCAAACAATTAAGGACGCTAACCCGTCAAAATAAATTATGAAAAATATAAGTACTTCAAAAATAAAATCAGAAATAGGTATCTACTAAGTACATAATGTATTATGAGTAGGTAGGTACCTACTATACTAAGCCAATGAGCAATTTTACTTCGTGAGATTTTTTCTCGACAAACACAGATAAAACCTAGTGAACGGAAATGCGTGAACACACGGTTAAATACTAAAAAATATAATCGCGATATAAATTCTAATCAACCGGATATTTATAATCATTTATCTCGTTAATTCACATTAAATAAGTATAATTGCTTTCATCGCACCGTTCTCATTGTGGTTATCAATTTTATTTGCCTATAAGTTTTGGAAAATTAAAAGACATTGGATATTCAAATAGTTTTATCAATTAATTAATCTGAAATTTAAATTAGTTAATAATAAAATTATTTTCTATAATATTGGTGAATGTTGTCGTCAAAAAACAAAACAAGCTCAGGTTTGCGGACCGTTGTTTATGTGGATGTGACGTGCGGCGGCGGTGCTGGCGAGCGCGGGTGTGCGGCGCAGGGGGCGAGGCGTGGGAACCGTGCGGCAGGTGCGCGCGCGCCGGCCACTGATCCTGAACACACACACCGCCGCACAACTCCACATGGTTTACTATAAATACTCAAAATGCACACACAGACACTGCTCTCCGTAGACTCCGTTATTGAGAAAGTTCCGCTTTTCCAATAAAAAGGCTCTAGGATTTGTGACCCTGCGCAGGCGCCGCCTGGCTGAGCCAATTAAAAAAAGAATAATAATAAAATTACATTCTTTTAACGATATACCGAGTGCTGAATGAATGAATATAAAAATTTCTCCGTTAGTATTGGCACTTCGCATTCATTATTAAAAATAAAGATTAGTAAAAGAGTTTATGGTTGTTATTAAAAGAGGAGGAAGGAAGAGGATCGTTATTTCCTTCGGTCGTAATGTTATATTATAATAAATGATATTAAAAATGATGTGGTAATATATTTATTTTATTCGCTTTATTTTTTGCATAAAATCGTGTTAGATTATAGATAGAGAGGAAATCGTTAACCGCGTCCATTAACTTCTTTAAATCGATCTTGTTCATAAGTTTTTTTCTCTCTCAGTTGTTACAAAATTAGTTAGTTTACCTAGCAATGATAAAAGTAACACTCTCTAATAATAATAAAACATTCTGGGTAGTTCTGTGTGTGTTCTGGGCAGATAAATCATTTATTTCGAGTAACAAGACTCATAGTGTTAGTAACAATATACTTACAAACTATTTTATTTTATTTTTTTATTACAATATGGGCCTGCTCTTGACCTCGATCACGCCTGATGGAAAGCGATGGATGAGATCTACTTATGATGGAACGAGCGTGCCCAGAAGATGCCTGTTCACTCTTGCTTTGAAGGCAGGCGGGTTAAATGTGGGTGGGAACAGACGCAGGCAGAGAATAATAATAAACTATGTTAGATTGTTAGTAATACACTTACAAACAAAACAAAACATAAAACAGATTGTGACATCATTGCTGCAAGGTGACATGCCCAGTTGAAACCTTGCAGCAGTGGTTCACAAACGCACAATCATGCCTACTCGCAATCATAGACAGGATGCTGTTGGCGCTGCCCCACACCCTACGGACCAGGGATGCGCACCGAGACAAACCGGTGACAAATTCTGATAAAACAGAAATAGAGCATGGAAATCAGAACTCTTGAACAGGTTAGTCTGTGTCTCCCCCGATTACCCCGAATGACCACCGTATAAGGCTATAGAATAGGTACTAGCTTCTGCCCTCGGCTTCACTCGTGTTATAGACGAAAATTGTCCCACTGGAACATTTTAAATAAACCTATAACACAGGGGAATAACGTAACTCCCCATTAGTGAAAGAATTTTCGGAATCGGATCTGTAGTACCGAAGATTGCCACCGACATCCTTACAAAGTTTACCTCTTTTCAGTGTAAAATTAGAGCCCATAGAGCCATTCAATGTCCCCTTTTTTATTATTGGGACAAGCCCACCACACTATTCTCAAACCACTGTAACTCCTTGAAGCCAGAATCAACAGTGGCGACCACCAGAAAAGCGCTGAGACAATGAAGTTCGACGAAATCCCAGAAAAACAATTTAACTGTCTTGAATCCCGCAACGAAATTAATCAGAAAAGAGTAGCGGAGGAGTAGGAAAAACATAATTTCCACTTCTGAATACAATATTAAAAGGTACAAAAGAGTCAGAACCACGTAACTGAGCTATCCACAGTCCCACACCCCACTTTCCGTTAAAGCCAATAAAAGGAGCAATTAATTTTAAAAGCACGACGCTCTAAACTGCGCTGTTTGAGCAAGTTTTAAAACCTTACAGCAATTAACAGTAACTGAGTTACTACTGACCGAGCGGGGTTCAATAAAAGTGGAGCAAAAATTAAATTCGAGGGGCCTCCGGGCCTCTTACTAGGGAGGTCCTCCCTTTGATGTTAGTACACAAAGTACACCTCTTTTCTGCGGAACGGGTCACTAACTTTAAGTTTGCGTAAAAGCTAGCTAATAGCTTTAATACTATCTTTCATGTATGTTTCATTGATGTGATTTATTTTTTAATTTTGTTTTCCCCCTTTTGATGGTGTTGTTTTTCTAGAATGCAATTTTGTTTATTTTTCGCTATTTCAAGGAGTTATAACGTTACCCTTCCTGTTCCTATGATAATTATCGAGTAATTCTCAGTAACGCAAATTATCACAATTAGCTGAGGACTTCTTTTACGTTTGAAATCAATATAGAATTACAAGCAATATCGTAATACGATAATCTATTTATAACAATTCAGAATAACAGAAAATTATATTGAATAATCCGCAGATGGTAATCATCTAGATAAGCTGTTAACTTTTATTCCTTTATTTATATGGAGAAATAATCACTATCACTCATACCAGGGTATATTTAAGGGTAGTCGTTTTCAGACTTAAGAACGTAAGTCTGAAGAATTTAATAATTATAATTGACTGTTACGAACATTGTATCAATTACTACATCAACATCACCACCATCCACATCCGCCTTCATCATCTAAGTACATCATCTGTATCATTATTACATTCAAATGAGACGGAAAAACTATTTGAATTAGTAGGTACTTCAATCTCATGATACTTTGATCATCCATTTGTACAATTAGGACGCTAATATGATTAACTAAAGAAATTCTGCAAGATTCAGATGTTGAGATTACCTCTCTAAGGGGAAAAAAAAAGAAATAGCGACTCAAAACTAATTCTAGAAATAAACAGTCGCACCAACAGTACGAATGCGCAAATTAATTTCAAAAGCGCATTTTAATATCAATTTATCGTCATAAATAATATCACCGATAATTCTACAGTAACAGAGGTTTCTGAGAGGCAGCAAAGTGGGCCCGGAGGCGGGCAACACTAGCAATGATTAATTTATTGTTAACTAGTGTAGTACCTACCACCAATCACGATACCTCCTCGTTTGAGGAGAGTAACTGTAGTTTTAATTGTAGTTTTAAACTTGGCATACCATTTGTCTTGTAGGTAGGTACTGAGCTCTAAGTCCACTATGATTGATTTATTGAATCAATGAAACGTGTACGTTCTCGTATTTTCAATTTACTGAAACATCAACGTTTTAGCACTACAAGAGACATTCATAGAAATTGCCAAATATAGTGATTTAGTTTGAGGAAGCTTAATTTCACAATCCACACCAATATTTCATAGCTTCACTGCAAAAAAAACAAACTATCTTGAAACCCAGTCAAATGCAAAGATACAGTGTAAATTGTCCAACAATGACAGGAAACCAGATTGCAGAAACAAACTAAAAACTTAAGACAATAACGCATTCAGGATTCGACACGATTTTCACCGTTTACCATTGTGGCAAGCCTTGTAATACCGAAATCTAGTCTGTTGTAACACTATGGCTTTCTCTGGGCGACAAACGATGGCTCGTAAAGTTTACGGGACACTAAACGACCCGTTATACTAGTCCAATTGTGTCCTGCTTCAATTTATAGCCGTGTATATTAGTGGAATTAGATCCGATTGGTTAATATGTCGATTTGATTCGATTAGAATGGATATCGAGGGGATATTATTGTTTTAAAGGTGGTATTGGGACCCGTATTGCATGGAACTTTAATATTACTGTTGGAATGCGGATGTGCTATATACACACCTCTGCCTCATTGGGAAAAACTTTGGAGAACTTTCCTCAGAAATGTTTGCATCCGAATATCGTTTTTATTCGAATTGGATGTATGGAAAACTAAGATCCGTATTCTAGAACAAAACTGAATGTTGAGTTTCGATTAAAGTCACAGATTTTGCAGTGCAATGATTTAAGAGGATGATAGAGATAAAAAAAAACAGTTACATTTTATAATTATGTTTTTAACCCCTGGGTTAAAAACACAAGTTAACTTGTGTATCTGTGCATCTATCTGCGGCATTGCAGCTCCTAAACGAATGAACCGATATTTGATTAATTTGTTTTTAGGTCTTTAATGTATCTGTGCTATAAATTTAGGCAAGCATGCGCTGTCGCGCACTACCCGTTGAGGTACTGGTCAAACTCAAAATCAAAGGTTGATTTTGAGTATATATAGAATATTAAAAAAAATTAATGAATCTTCACGAAAAACGTGTCGACTTTCAGTCCTCGGCAATTACGTATTAATTTATTTGAAATAGATACTCATTTTAAGACCTTTAAACAGTGTTTGTACTCGACTAACCTTTTCTTGTTAGCAAAGATCGCGTGCACTCTATCGCAGTAATGTGTTGCCAGCTAAAAGCTCTCATTACGCTTCGTAATTATGTGCTGTTATTGCATGTGGCAACTCATTAAACAAGTCCAAACATATGTCTAGGTACTTTATCAATAAGTAG
Organism: Xestia xanthographa; assembly: GCA_905147715.2. Classification (NCBI taxonomy): domain Eukaryota; kingdom Metazoa; phylum Arthropoda; class Insecta; order Lepidoptera; family Noctuidae; genus Xestia; species Xestia xanthographa. The sequence goes on from LR990652.1 coordinate 15,211,595, forward strand.
ATATTAAAGTACATGTTTGATTAAGCTGGTAACTCATCCAGGTATTGACAGCTAGGCATGATAGGACAGCTTAGCTTCTGTTGTGAACATCTGTTCACAATTAAGACTTCATATTGAGAATTCATATTAAGACCATCTGGTCTTAATATGAATCCCGTTATAAGTTGGATATAATACGCTTATCCCTTTCAATTTAATTTAACACCAGTACGATGATAATTAACAAGTATTTCAATACCTTCTTAATTTATATAGTAACTAGCTGATTCCCGCGGTTTCGCCCGCCAATTGTATACTAAAACCTTCCCCTTGAATTACTCTATCTATTAAAAAAACCCGCATCAAAATCCGTTGCGTAGTTTTAAAGATCTAAGCATACATAGGAACAGACAGACGCGGCGGGGGACTTTGTTTTATAATGTAGTGAAAAAGATGTTTGTCTCCATAGTTTTTGTTATGTAACTTTTTACAGTCAGGATAGGCAAAGATAACTAACTCTATACTTAATAATGTCTCTCGGCGTTTAGACATATTTTCTTGCTCTGGCGGAATTCCAGAGGGTGACACTTAGTTTGTTGTCCACTGTGTAATTTGTGTTTCTATAAATCTATACCCAGACCCGTTACTTGGGACTGAATAGCAATTTATGACTACTTTTGTTAGCTTGGGTTTTACCTGTTAAAACAAATGTATTTATTTATTTATTTTTGTGTTTTGTGTTAATGAATAAAATAAAAATAAATAAATAAACTCTCCATGACCTAATCAACTCAAGTCTAGCCCGAGAAACTCCTAAAACCCCTAGAAAAACTCAAAAATAGAACTTCAACATACATAAAAATATCACGTTTGAAATCCCAGAAGGATCTAGAGTAGTGATGTAGGTATCTTTAGTACACACTGTACACAGTACATACCCAATACTTTTCTTTGTTAGTCTAGTAGTCGCAGGCTGAGCATGAGGTCTTGGATTCGAATCCCAGGCCGGGCAAAAGAATTCCTCATTAGCAGCCCATGAGTCAAGATTTGTACCCGGTTGGTGGAAATAGAGTTGCCCTCTATTATATGGAACTTCAAAATTTGCTCATAATATTTCATCACGCCTATACCCGCAGGATTGGGCAGAAGTACACCCAGTTTTCGCCAGTATCCAGTGCTCATAACTCTTCACCCTAAATCAATATTTATTAATAAATTTTGACCAAAATTTAAAAAATAATATCTTAAACCATAAGTCGATAAATTAGGTATAAATCATATAATTCTTAAAAAAATTCTTAAGTTATAATTTATAATAAATTTATTTACAGAATATTTTTTTATATTTCTAATTAAATAACCTATAAATCCACCAATTAAACTCACATAAATTACTATTATTTTTAAATTAAAAGGTAAATAAATCATATAAGGGTAAGAAAAAATAATTCATCTTAAAAATTTTCCTCTAATAATTATTTTATATAATAAAACAAATATTCTTTTTAATATAACATAATCCTCATCATATAAATTATAAATTCTTACAAACGGAACGGTTCTTCTTCTTCTTCGGGAATCTAACCCGATAAGTCAAAGCAGCACATCGTCAGTGGTGCGCCGTGCGCATGATGCGTACGCGTCGCCGGAGTGACGCACGATTCACGATGTTGTAAGGTTTGCTCCGAGCGTTCGCGGAAGATCGCCGTCAACGCCCGCCAATATTGTGCACACCGCATTGTGATCACTGTTAGTAAATATTCACTCATTATGCCCAAGGCAACATTTCGCAAATGCTTTCCTCTGTTTGAGAAACGATTAGCGCTAACATTTTTGTTGTTGATTTGCCAAACGTCATAATAGCCTACCCGTAACAGTCGTATAATTCTACAGTACCGGTGTGTTTGCCTTTCTTAAGAACTAGTTTTTGCTCGCGACTTCGCTCCCGTTTTGTACAAAAATTAACCCACGAGAACATTTTTAATGGAGCCTGTGACACTCTGGTATAATGTCGCTTCCTGTTAGTGCAAGAATTATCAGAATCGGATCAGTAGTTCCGAAGTACAAACCTACAAACTTTTACCTCTATAAAATATCAGTATAGATAATACGAGAATGAAAAGCAAGTAGATATAGCTAAGTATGAGACATCAAAAGCCGTGGAAAAAAAAAAACAAAAAAAAAATTAACAAGCTAAATATCGCTTGCAGATCTAAAATATCAGAAAATTACACCCCATCCATAAAAATTTGCAATTTACTTCATACATGGGAAAAGTTCTTCTCAAAGAGGTGTAGAAGCATCAAATTACGAAGTATGAAACGCATTAAATTATTGCACTGATGGCATCGGATGCCGAGGAGCTGATAATGTGGGAACTGACGCACGCGCACCTGCTGTCACGCCTCTGTACTCGACACAACACTCCAGCAAATACTCCACGATTACTAACTAACCAGAAAAGATACTGATTTGTCAAATTCTAGGAGTTCACCAATCAATTCTGAACTCCGCGCCATATTTATGTGACGTTTAACTTTGACCAATTAATAAATCTCGTTTATTGTCAAGCGACCATTTATTTTCAGGGATTGCTAAATTGTCTTTAATTAATTTTAATTGAGAGTCCTTACGAGTCTTTGCGAGGAATGTTATTGCGAACGCCCGCATTGAAATCATGTGGGGACTGGGGTAAATATGACCCCCATACTCACAAATTCACACGAAAACGAACTTCACGGATCGATTAATTTGCTTCTGCAGGTTTAATTAGAAAAAAAGAAACAAACGGGTACGTTTGTTTCCGTCCTGTTGTCAGAACACATTAAAGGACTAAAACGTTACGTTTTCATGAATGGAGATCTAAGAATCGCAACAGAATTAGCTCTTAAAACCGTTCAGCTACATTTACTTCCAAAGAAAAAAGCCGAATCCGAGACGCGATGTATCTTCGACACAATGATTTGGCTACAGTTTACAGAAGCCGCCGTGTAAAATTTCACTAGCTAGAAATCCGGCTGTTTTCCGGGCTTCCCGGCGCATCCACAATGGCGTCCCTTCCGGCCAGGTTCCCGCCAAAACAGAAATAAACTGACCCAGTTGCGCGGGCGCACGTCCGGCCCGCGCGCGCTCCGTCTACGATCTGCATTTCCGGTTCACTTGTAATTTTTTATAGCTTATGATTTTTTTAATCTGCCTGTCATAATGAAACGTGGTGAAACTAATTATATCGCACAGTGAATGTTTCCTTGTGGTTTTTGTACAAGCTTGTTTTACGTTTTGTAGGTTGACATGTTATTTATACGTTTATAATGAAATGCCTAGTTATTTTACGAGTATATTGCGACAGCTTCCAATGCGATACGTATCATGATGAAACGGACATAACAATTGGCTAAAGTTATAAAAGTAAACAGAGGAGAACGGCCGTCTAGTGCTTGAGCTAGATTCTTGTCAACGTTTTATGATTCTAAAATATCTAGTCTATGTTATTATTTCACGTCTTGGAATACTTTTCAGACTTCTCAAAAAAGTAATTATTAAATACAAACGAACAATAAGAGACTAATTGCATCTTTTCAAGTAACATAACAATTTACTGACAACAAACAATTACTTTATCTTCAAGCACAATTAAATTTATGAAGACATTACTCGGCCTGCTGTTGTCCTTGTAGTCACAATTTTAAACTTAAAGAATTACTTAATTCACCTAACAGGCTGTAATTTATTCATTACCAATAATTAGGGCGAAGGAAGCGCAATCAACGAGCTAAGTTTCCTTAAAAGTTGGTACTGGCAATGAGCAGCAGGGGGAATTCCTTCCTATACGAAAATATAACAAATACTAAACCATTAGTACAATTTTGCTGCCATATTATATGAAAGAAAAAAAAAACAATAGATAAACACACATAGGGTGCGCAAAGTATAGCCACTTATGTGTACAGTATGAAGAGGTTTGCATAACTTGCCTGCTTTTTGGAGCGGAAAGGGACGCATTGCCACACGCCCTGACCTTGCGACGTCGTGCGCGGGCGCGACCTACATAACATCTGGATCTTGCATCAAAGGACGCATTTCATGAGTCCTGAACTGAAAGTGCCTGAAAACATCTCACAGACATCTTAAGAGCTAATATTCCAGCAGTAACATTAACGTTTGGTTTCACGTTTTCAAATAATCATTTAAGATTTAACCCTAGTAGATGTTGGATTTCTAATTGTAGACTAGGCCATTTCAGGATACAGTTTTTGACTCTTAAAAATTTCCAGATATATCATCTGACCAACTAGTAGGTTTGATGTCTCTATCACTCCAATTTACGCTTTTTGCAAGATTTGGCAACGGCCAAACTTTCACAAAGGACAATTTAGACTGAAAGAATGGCGGGATGACCTTGCCATCGCTATAGCAAGTCGCTACGTGACCAAGAATCTAACATCTGGATGTAACATGAAAGGCAATCGACACCCAGAGCCCCTGAATAGGCCTCCAGTGTTCTATTGTACTTGTCAATATTCTATTGAGAAGTATGTAGGGAACTATTTTTTTTAAATTAATATGTTAAGTATAAAGGGTGTAAAACACCTCTTAACGAAGCCGAAAGGCACTTGTTCTCCCCGACATTGCGATCATTTTTTTGTTCTACCCATACCTGGGAACCTTCTATAGTTACGGAGATATTGGGGTTCAAAGTTCCAACTTTTTACCAAGTTTTTTATTTAAATACAAGTTTTCAATGTATGATTTTTACTTTAAACACTTCCACGACCCCCGTACTATTCAATTCATCCATCAGCACAATGTTTTGAGTGCGTTACATTGAGTTCTACTACAAAACACGATTTTTCACCCCAAAAAAAATAGTCGTTTCCCAGCAATAAATTTTGCGTAAATTTACTCAGTTGATGTACAGAATGCTTGGTCGACGGCTTCGTGATGAGGTCGTTTGGACCCTGTATGTTAAAACATTGTTGATGAACGTATTTTTAGCATTAGAAGTTCTTGTTGGTAAGTTAGAACTAAGAGCGTATTTAAGAGTTGACTGCCTCGTGGGTCTAGTGGTGGTCAAGCCCGACTGAGCTTAAGGTCCTGCGTTTGATTCCCAGGTCGGGCAAGGTGTTATTGGGTTTTTCCATCCGGAATTTCTCAGTAACAGCCACGGAATCTGGATTTGTGCCTGGTTGATGGCAATAGGCTTGCCCCGTATTACATGGGACTTTAATATAACTAGCGAAATTTGGGTGTACTATTAGGTACACCTCTGCCTAACTCTTCGGGGATTACAGGCGCGATGTTATCTATACTATACTATACTATATATATATATTATATATATTATGTTTATATACATATATAATATATATATCTATACTAATATTATAAAGCTGAAGAGTTTGTTTGTTTGTTTGAACGCGCTAATCTCAGGAACTACTGGTTGGAATTGAAAAATTATTTTTGTGTTGGATAGCCCATTTATTGAGGAAGGTTAAGGGCTATATAACATCACGCTACGACCTAAAGGAGCGGAGCATGAATGAAAGATGTTGCAAAAACGGGGAAAATGTATTCCTTTTGTTAGCTTTTTCTCTCTTATGTGACGCAGACGAAGTTGCGTGGGTCAGCTAGTGTTATGATATTTAGAAAACTATATAATTTAGATTTGAAAATGTTAAAAGATTTCTCGCTGGCTTTAATAGATACTCGTGTTGATTAAAATACCTATGTAGTTAGCTCAAAATGCATATTCTATCACAGCTTAAATAAATTACAGGATATGAACAAATGAAGTTTCATAAGCCTAATATATTTCAACAGTCTATTCACACGAGTTGATTAAATTTATTTTTTCATCGATTAATTCTGTCCTCGGAGCGTTTCATATATATTTATTTCCTCCTAATATGGCTAGTTTTACCGGCCTGTAATTAAAATGTAACACCGGTAGTGAGGCGTGTGTTTTATATCGTCTATGAAATAATACGACATAAATAGTGTTTTAGTGCATAATAATGTTACGTCATTAAACATTGATGTCCTTTTGCCTGATCGATGTGACGCGACTGTTGATTTTTTATTTAAAAATTTTATGACTGCCGCGTTGGTCTTGTGCCTGCAGGCGCGACTGCTAACCATAAGGCACTGAGTTTGATTCCGGTCGGGCTAAGTGTTCTTGGTTCCCTATCCATTTGCATAAAATTTTAAGATCTAATATAACTTGTCATACTTTTGTTACTTCTAATTATATTTTCGCATAACATTAATTGCGCATAACAGTTTACGCAGATTTTTTTAAGCATAATTTCTCTAATCATAATAATGATTAAGCATAGCATTCTTAGGCATAAATTTATTTACGCATAATGATATTAAAACATATTTTTTATAGGCATAACAAAGAAGCATAATAATTAACTCCTAAAATGTTAGACATACCCTAATTGGATATACCAATTTGTTTTGAATATAGTTGATTGTGAACATATGTGAGTAATGTGAGTTTTTTCCCTGTAAGAAGCATGCAAACAAGCATACACCATGCGTGCAGCAAGCATGCAGCATGCAAACAGGCATACACCATGCATGCAGCAAGCATGCGTGCAGCAAACATGCAACATGCAGCAGGCATGGTTCCTAGGGTGTTTAGTAAACTGGTCCCACACAGGTGGATCCCGCGGGATCAGTCGACCTAATGAATATCACGGCTGCAGTGCTGCGGGACTCCAGCGGTCCCACGCGAGCTTATCGTCGCAGATGTGTTTTACGCTCACCATCGCAGCTTCGGCTTGCTGGCCGGCTTCGCCAGCCTCAGCTGCAGCGGCGAGCGTTAATACCACCTGCTCCTCAACTCGCAGGCCACCTCGCCCCTCCGCGCCTACGCGGGCTTAGATTACACTCTAGGGGTAGGGCAGACAAGACTACGTGGAGTCGGTTTTGCAGCGATTCCTTTCAGTCACTAACTTTTGTAGCACAACTTAATGAATTCTTATTTCAAAATATAAACGTAAAAATAAAATAAATTTGATTCCGGTATTTACATTATTTGTATGCCTAAATACTATTATGCTAATAGCCATTATGCCTAGTAACATTATGCAAAATTCAATTTATGCCAAAACAAATTAGCCTTCAAGATGATTATGCCAACATAAACAGTATGCCAAAAAAAAATTGGCAAAGTATTATTATGGCGAAACAAATTATGCCAAAACAGTTATGCCAAAGTATATTAGGAAAAAGAAGATTATGCAAAAAGAAGGGATCCCTAAAAATGCATACTGCAAAATGGCGTCAGGCGCCATCAGGTTTCTAGCCGATTGCTAATTTCACACTAACAGAAAGTCAGAAAGATGATTTATTCCTTATAAATCAGGTAGCTAGACGCACTAAATCAATTCTTTTAACCATTCAATTTCTAGATTATACCTAGATACACGAGTGCTGAAATAGCAACAATAGAACGAATATAAAACATAGGTGTATCGAACATAAAGTTAGGAAACAAATAATTACTGTTTTTATCGCGTTTACTTTAAGATTGATAATGAGTTCGTTTTACAACATTTCGGTAGCGTAACTCCTTTATATTTCTACACCTTTATGATATTTAATTACGACAAAACTGCTAATTTAATTTTATACGACTCTTCACTTAGGTACCTACCTCCTTTTCCATTTGTAAATTGAATTTTCTGATTCAAACTAATTGTCAATTTTAAAGTGCCTGTAAACGGTTTGTTTATATAAATGAAGTGCTTTGAGTTTGAGCGAAAGATCATAATTATTTTATGAAAGGAGTTTCATTCACACTCATCATATGCTCATTGTATGTATTGCGTACATTATATTGTATGTATTAGTTTAGTGTATAAAATAAGTTAATTTAAATTTTAACTGTATTGTTTGTGCACGTAAGTATATCCTCTTCTGCAAATCTCGGAACAGAAAGGTTTGCTGTAAGAAAACCCAATTCTGGGTTAAGCTCGCCGTTGTACATAAGCTATATATTTTAATTTGTGTGCTTATTTTTTAATTTTGTGTGCAATAAAGAATATGAATATATGAATATGAATATCATCGACACACATAATATCCACCTGTATATAAGCCTAGAAACAGTAATATCCTAACAGAGATACAATGATTGAAATAAACTAACGAAACGCGCCTGTCAATCCTTTTCAAAGTACGTAGTTGTAGGCTGGTCGCAGGAATACGAATTTCAAATATCGCTGAAAGCCTTTGCCGCTTGTCAACACGAAAAAAACTGACAGAAACAAAGAATAAATCACTTTTTAGGGTTCCGTACCCAAAGGGTAAAAACGGAACCCTATTACTAAGACTTCGCTGTCTGTCCGTCTGTCCGTCTGTCTGTCACCAGGCTGTATCTCATGAACCGTGACAGCTAGACAGTTGAAATTTTCACAGATGATGTATTTCTGTTGCCGCTATAACAACAAATACTAAAAACAGAACAAAATTAATATTTAAGGGGGGCTCCCATACAACAAACGTGATTTTTTTGCCCTTTTTTGATAATAATGGTACGGAACCCTTCGTGCGCGAGTCCGATTCGCACTTGGCCGGTTTTTACACATTCATATTCCATAAATAAAAAAAATCCATATTCCAAAGTAGTAAGTACTTACCTACAAACCTCAGTTACCTACATCCAGATAGACGCGCCCCCGCGGCCGGAAGTGGCTGTTACGAAATTAATGCGGCTCTAATTAAATAACAAGCTCCCAGCTCCCGTGGCCGCCATCTTGTCCTGACTGTCAAAATAGAACTTCCCTGTCAACAGTAGCCCACTTCTGTGTAAATGTAAACTGGTCTTTTTTCCATTGAAATGTCTATGTAGTGTTTAGATTGGTAACTTGTAAGTTTTTGAGTTTGTATGGTGGTGTTTGAGTTGCATGTTGTGGATGAAGCTTCTGGCATATTTTACAATGGATTATCCACATTATCTTGATTGTTACTTTTTGATAATGTGTGTGTGTATGTGTAGATTTTTAACAAAGTACCTATGGATTGGAGTTGGACCAGCGAATGCCACAGCGAATACCAAAACTTGTTGAAAGATTAGGTTGGTTTATTGTTCGGTAACTGATCGATGCACATCGCAACAGATGTCACGTAGACATTATGAAAATAATTAAAAAAATAATTAATTAATTTAATAATTAATTAGTTAATTCATTATTAAATGTTACTACAGAAAACATTAGCTTTTAAAACTTTTTTAGGACAAAGTTCGTAAAAGCTCTACCTAGATATACGCAATGTCGTTGCTCTTACAGTAATGAGCGAGGGAACATTCCTCCGAAAAGCCTCTCACCTCACGACCTCCTCCGCGATACATTTTCAGGAAGTACACAAAAATCTATATTTATCAACCACAAAGACCATTATTGTCACTTTGTTAGAACAAAAATCGGTCTCTCGCGAGATAAGAGCGCGGCGCGTTTGTCGGCACACTTCAAACGGCGCGCACGCGTCTCACACAGACACGTTCGGGGAACGAGAGGTCCGGGGTTCGAGCCTGGCCCCGGCTAATCAGCCACCGATACGTCGCGTTTAACCAATGTTCTTGGAAAATGCGACAAAAAAAATATAAGTGACAATTTGCGCAACTAAGAAAAAACTTGTTTAGAATAAGTATATTTTAGTAATTTCTATGTAGGACGATTATATACGACAAAAAAGCAGTTTAAACTTTAGCACCAGTCTGTGATGAAAACCAAAACAAACAGTAATGAAATTAAAAGAAATTGTCTTCCTGTTACTCAAAAGTGAAATTCGTAGCGATTTGCTATGAAATATTCTTCTACGTAGCACCTATACAAGTTTGCCTTTGTACCTTCAAATGTGTAGTTGATCGACTCCTCAGATGACCAGAGCACTGGCCTAGGTTTAAGACTAAAGAATCGGCACTACCATTCGACGTAAATGATGTTTATTTTGCAAGTAGGTTTTTACAAACCCTTTTACATGTCATTTTTTTTAAACTAGATGGGGCCGGTGTTTCGTACCTGACTACTCTGAGAAGAAACAGCCGAAACAAACTCAGAGGTCATAGTCTCTTTTGAAGTCCAGACATAATCTTGCTCAATTCACATGAGGACCATGCAGATTAGTGTCTGAGATGGTATTTTGAAGAAAGAACTACACAGATTTAAGTGGACCTGTCCAGTCAGTGCAAGCATTTGTCAGTTATCGTGTAGCTACCAGCCACACACTTTACTACACTTCTATTGACAGCGATGTGAATGAACTTTTTGATGCCCAATCAGCTCTTCACCCCCTTTTTTCCAAATTGATTAAATTATTTAGTACATATTACACATTTATTCACAGTTAATTTTTGGTCTACAACCAGCGTTAGTAATAATACTATGTTAGTCAAATAAGTAAAATAAAATAATTTATCATATTAATTATAATTGGCACTGTGTACAAGTTCACAAAAAAATCTGTACCAACGTTCAAATGTAAAATAAAAGGCCACTCATTTATTATTTCAATGGTGTTCACTGGTCACCCATAGTAGCATTGGTAGCGTTTCGGTGGCGAGTTTTGAGTGGTGGCCCCATCGGTGATTACGATCGTTATCTGGTTCTCCATCGACGCGAGCGCACGCCGCTCGACAAATTACTACCATTTCATTTGGACCTTTTGTTTAGGATGAGTCGAGATTTTTTTAGTTGTAGTCTAGGCTGGTAGCAAGCGTTGTGTTGGGTACGTCAAATGATTTTAAATCATAAAAAGTAGATGGTTACGTTCAAATAATAAATAATAATAATAAATAAATAAAATCGAATAAGAAAATTTGACAGTTTGTAGTAGGTTGATGCGCTGGCAACTGAACATGGAATTAGATGATGGGTGTGTGTATTGGGTATCGAGATTTGAAGGAAAATGGCTTGCTAGTGTACCTACCGCGAGTTTTATCGCTAAGGAAATCTACTCGATCACGTAACTTCACTACAATTCCTATTCAGAAATGATTGTATTCCCCGCATCTTTTTGTCGCTAGGTGACGCTGGTTCCAGTTTCAGTCACACTGAAGTTGATGTCACGCAATCCAATAGGTCCGAAAACTAGCATTTGGCCCTCTGCTGAGCTAAACTGAGCTTTTCGTAGATTGGAAGCTTTTAACAATTAAAAGTATAGACGAGAACAATCACGAAGTGATAAACAAGTCAAAAATGACATATATGAAACGTGGTGTACCTCAAGGCTCAATTTTAGGACCTGTACTATACATTATTTTTACTAATGACTTACTCAACTTCATAAATAAAACTCATCCAAACGAGAAACTTGTTGTTTTTGCTGATGACACAAACATAATAATTGGGGCAAAAGACATAGAAAAATTTACATTAAATACTGATACAATTATAGGAAATATTTGTGAATGGTTTACAGCCAATAATTTAATACTAAATACAAGCAAAACTAACCTCATATTATTTAAGACTACGACTCGTAATAAAGATAACTTAGATATACAAATAAATGGAGACAAGATTGAATTAGTGGATAAGGTTAAATTTTTAGGAATTAACATAGATTCACATTTGAATTGGAAACCGGAGCTTGCTGCTATTGATTCATCCATATCGTCAGCATGTTACGCACTAAGGAGCCTTAGGGATGAGTTGAATATAGAACAGTTAAAGGCTGTATAATATGCCCTGGTCGAGTCTAGGATAAGGTATAGCATCGTGCTCTGGGGAAATAGTTATAGTTCAAACTGGCAGAGAGCTTTCATCTTACAGAAACGAGCCATAAGGACAATAGTTAAAGTTTCACAGCGTGTCTCATGCAGAGATTACTTTAAAAAATTGGGAATATTAACGGTACCTATATATATTCTCTATATATATTGGTCCTCTTAAGTCTTTTTGCAAAGTACCTACATGAGTTTGAATCACTAGAGGAACGTGAGCTTAGAGAGAACACGCGAAGAAAAATCTTTAAACAACAAATAGCACCAACATTTCATATAGTACAGCATTGCCCGAAGTACCAAGCTGTAGAGATATTCAACAAGTTGCCTTCTGAACTAAAGACCCTGATTTATAACACCCACTTGTTTAAAGCAAAGTTAAAGGCCTTTTTAATAGAAAAATGTAATACAACATATCGGAACTAATGCCACACAATAATAAATGAAAACTGTTGACATATAATCTAAAATCTCTTGACATCATGTTTAAAACTGTTTGACATTATATTTACAACTATATTGACATTGTATTTTAAAACTGTTTGACATTTTATTTTAAAACTGTTTGATATTTTATTTTAAAACGTTTGACATTTTAATTATATTGTTCTATGACTGTTTTGACATGGTATTTTAGAAGTGTTTGACATTATAATTATATTATTTTAGAACTGTATATTAGTATTTTAAAACTGTTTGGACATGATATTTGTAACTGTTGGGCACTATATTTTGAATTTCTTGGAATGTTATTTAATAATTCTTATAATTATTTTATGTAAATTGCATGTATATTCAACACAATGTAAATTGTTCACGAATAAATGAAATGAAACATAAACTCGATTTTTTTCCCGCAAATTGGAAATCAGTGTTCATTTTTTTATTTTTTTTGTAGCCAATATTATATTTACCAGCTTAGTTTTTATAATAAATAATAATAATAAAATAATAATAACATTAATAATAACTTTATTGCATAAAATGTGTTGCAGTAAAAACAATAAAAACAGTTGCACTTTACAAAATATGAACACTGGTATACAACATAAATGGTTGGGGTACTGTCCTCTTAGATAGGCAACATAATAGCCTGTAGTAAAGAGAAACAGTGCCGTATAGCTCAAGAATGGAGAAATCAATTGCTTAGTGTTTAAATTAAAAATCAATGTTACTAGTTAATAACGTAAAACAATTTAAAAAAAATTCTAGGATATAAGATTTATTGTAATGTAAGTACATACATACCTGCCAAGGTCTACAATAGAATCAATCTTACATGATTTATTGTCTAATCAAGCCATAAGTTATGTAAAAAACGTGTCTTATACAATCTTGAACACTGCATAATCATCTTAATATACATTATGTCTACATTTTTAGATATGTATATTGCAGCTACTGCATGAGTCACAAAGACTCTCAGGACACACCTCATTTTAAGTAATGAATATTAAATTTATAGCTCTGATATGAGCTAATAACACTGTTTATTCATAATTATCCGCGCGACCAGTTTTAAGCATTTATTTGCATACCGTATTTTACCCGGAGGCGCATATTTCTTACAGGTATTTACTTACACGATTATTTTAAATACAGCCTCTTTACTTTTCTTCTATATTTACTGTGCTTCTACTTTACACGTTGAGAAATTAGGAATTTGTCTGGCAGATAATTCAATTTTTTTATTTGTCTTGTGGATATGGTGTTCCATTCAATTTGATAACGTGATCGGTTGAGACAAAACCAAACCCGTATTTTGAGGTGTTAGTCTCAGCCGGCGGTATTCTGCAGTTACTGCCTACCCCAGGGGGTATAGGACCATAATCTAACAAAGTTTGTAAAAGCTCTACCTAGATATACGCAATGTCGTTGCTCTTACAGTAATGAGCGAGGGAACATTCCTCCGAAAAGCCTCTCACCTCACGACCTCCTCCGCGATACATTTTCAGGAAGTACACAAAAATCTATATTTATCAACCACAAAGACCATTATTGTCACTTTGTTAGAACAAAAATCGGTCTCTGATTCTGCAGTTACTGCCTACCCCCTGGTAAATAAAGAATATATATGTTAAATAGAGCCTGAATATTTTAATACGAGAAAACAGACTTTAAAATATTCTAGTAAATATCTGAACAGATATATTGCAGTATTTTACAAGTATTTGTCAGCTAGGGAAATCCAAGATACACTGGTACTTATTTACTACATTATTTCCCACAGATTCTTTCCCAGACAGATCAAATAAGAAGCGATGTCAATAGGATGTGTATTGCTGTATATTGCTAAGCGTTATGCGGTAATAATATGGCAGCTTTATAAATTGTGTAGTGCTTGAATAGTATTGATATATGATGGCGCGCCTAACGTATGCAATGCAGAAGCTATTCGTTTCCTCCTCCCTGTTTTAACTGACTTAAAAGAAGAAGTCTTTGAGTATTTCATTGATTATATTTGAAAGAATCTTGCAAATATTGATAGGCATCCAGTCATGCTTCTGTATGGTGTCGGACGTAAAGAATAGCACCATCCCATATCTTCCCGTGGGTGTCGTAAGAGGCGACTAAGGGACTTACCAGAGAATGGGCAGCAGCGTTCTCTGTGCTTTTGTAACAACCGCACTGCGATAATCCACCTGCCAAGCGTGGCGATTATGGCAAAAACCCCCCTTTGGGGGAAGCCCATGTCCAGCAGTGGACGTCTTTCGGCTGAAATGATGATGATGATGATCCAGTCATGTAGTTTTTTAATTCAATCAACCATAGCCGGAAATATTATATTCTTTTGGCTATCTTGACTAAATAAGACCCAAAAAAGAAACTACTTTTTAGTTAAATACGTAATTTAGCAGTTTTAATATTGTTTCAAAAGTGCAACTGATATATCTTTGCCTAAATCAAATAGGTAGATTAAGATGTGACTAGACAAAAAAGATAAACAATAATTAGTATATTTTTTACAGGAAACAACGAACAAAAGTTAAGGAAATCATACTTTAAAAGAAATAATGATTTATGACCGTGTGGTTTCCAATTAGAGATAAATGTATTTTCTTAACAAATAAAGTATGAAATATAACATAAGCTCTAACCAATAGAAAGCCAACTCGGAGCTTTAGCCGATCACGAAACAGGCTACCGTCTTGTTAATATTATAATTATTTCCCTAATGTGAATTGCAAAATAATCTAGCGCCTTCCGGTCCATAATTACATACATACGTCTAACATTTTATATATTATGCTTATCCGATTCTATATCTACGTATCAAAAGTTTGTAGTCTCACATTTTGTCTTAGATGAATTTGTGAGTTAGAAATCTGACTGTCATAACTTCTGCAGCTGAAGAATGAAATGCCGTAAGTTATAATTAAATAAAAAAGTAACACTGGTATTAATTCTGAACCAGATATTAAAGTCAATATGTTTTATTATGTGCAAAATCAAACAAAAGAACGAAATGGAATATCAATTAATGGGATGCAGAGTTATGAACCAAGAAGTTTCTAAACGCATTTGTTGCCTGCCAGTTTTCTTTTCAGTTAACAAACTCTTTGATGAACAAAAGAACACGTTTTGAAATAGTACATTGTTACCCTAGGGGTGAAAGTAACTTATTTAGTCCCGAGACGGGGTTTGGTGCCCGAGCGAAGCGAGGGTGCTAATAGTTCGAGGGACTAAATAAGTCTTTAACCCGAGGTAAACACTGTGCTTTTCATTACGAATACAAGGAAAGTAAAAAAAAACATACAACTCAAAAAAACTAATGAAGATCGGAATTCGAATGGGGTAGATGGCACACCAATCAATTGAGATACTTTTTAAGAGCTGTCAAAACGCGGTTCTCTAATAGACTTTGTATGGCAATAGCCTACTGTGACGTCACTGTTTATTCAACTCAATGACTGGACTATTTAATTGATTTCAAAGCAACTAAAATCGAATTTGGCAATTAATTGAAAATAAATCGGGTTTTCAGGCCTAAAATAAAGTGTTTTTTTAGAGAAAGGTGTCTTGGAATTATTGTTTTATGGTGTCATCTACCCTATTGCCGCTTTCCCACCTATTTTGCTTTTTTTTTCTGTGGCCGGCCAGCTATTCAGCCAATACCTATTTTTCATTTTCATCATCGAAAAATGGTAAATATTTTTCCCAAATCTATGTTATTTTAAAGAAATAGTTGAAACTTAATTTTAGTAAAGATATTTTAAAATATATATATTCTTTAATTAATACATAACTTTATGTTATTTCAATTTTACATCGTGGCTGTATAGAAAGTTGGAACATGGTTCAATAGAAAAATGATCCATTTTTTTTAAATAATTTGACAGCTGTCAGTTGAAAACGATTCTCCCTAGGGCTGAAAAGTATTACTTTCAACCCGCTCCTCAGGCAACTTCAGACCTACTTTCAGAGTATGAGTAATGAAAATGTTTTTTATTTTTTTGTTTTTTCATTTCGCTCCTTTTATTGTTTGACTTTGGAATCAGCCTAATCAAATATATTTTGCATTTAGAACAGTCTAAAACATATTCTTTCAATGCGAGTTTCCTGCTTTTAATTCTAGACCTCAAAAGTCATGAAAATATTCTTGGCTGTTCCATAATAAACTTAGAATGTATGACACAACGCAACTTGTTTAAGTCTCGTAGGCACAGGCGCTATGTGATGAAGTATCCTAGGTATAGTTAGTCGAACAAACTCACACAAATATTACCTGAATCCAACATAACTCCTTGCCACCACTAAGGAAGCTGAGAATTTCCATATAACGGGTAAAGTCGGCTGCATCGAAGTTTCAATCGTTATAAAATCACATAGCATTGTGAAGGTTCTATTAAACTCGGCGGCAGTAACTCATTGCCTATAGTAAAAGTAGTTGGAGATTATCTGAACAAGATTTGTACCCTGACTAGGTTGGCTATACGACCGAAATTAGATCCAGAATAGCTCAAAATTAATTTACCACAAGATGAAATTCAACTTTAAATGTTCTGAAATAGAGTGTAATTTAATATGAGTTGTGTGTTAGTTGTGATGTTTTAAGGCTGTGTGTTTGAGACACTGGTCCACAGTACTTGGGCGGCAGGTGTTCCGAGGCAGCCTCCTCCCACTGCCGGCGCCGATCTCTCGATCAATAGAGATCAATGATCTACTCGAGATTTAAACACTAGTTCAAATGCCCGGTTTCACTTAGATTTAAATGAATTTAATTGAATTTAGAAAATCAAACAGAAGCAGGGTTTATTTATATTTATTGTTCGTTGATAAAGG
This sequence comes from Xestia xanthographa, assembly GCA_905147715.2. Taxonomy (NCBI): domain Eukaryota; kingdom Metazoa; phylum Arthropoda; class Insecta; order Lepidoptera; family Noctuidae; genus Xestia; species Xestia xanthographa. The sequence goes on from LR990652.1 coordinate 15,228,594, forward strand.
GCTTGAGAGCTTTATTTATGAGCTTTACTGTGGATTTCTAAAAGCCTATTCAAATTCCGGATCAGTAAATCTGCTGTCAAATCCCATGCTGACTGATTTTGTTGGTTGTTGGTTAACTAATGGCAACAGATTATTCAGAACCCTGACAAGTCTGCTTTCTGATATCTTGTAGCCTCGCACAGCTTACGAAGTACGTTACGAAGTAAAAGAGGTTTTTTTTTACACAGAAACTTCTCGAGTCAAAGAAAATTCAACCTTTTAGACAAAGTGTGTATGGTCTATAATAATACTATAGAGTCATCATCTGCCTAGCCTTTTCCCAACTATGTTGGGGTCGGCTTCCAGTCTAACCGGATGCAGCTGAGTATCAGTATTTTACATGGAGCGACTGCCTATCTGACCTCCACAACCCAGTTCATACTGGGTAATACGATACCACTTTCGTAAGACTGGTTGTCAGACTTTCTTGGTCACTGACTACCTGTAACGACTGTCAAAGATGGACAAATGACAGCCGGGACCAACAGCTTAACGTGCTTTCCGAGGCACGGAGGAAACTCGGTATGTAGGTTGGTCACCCATCCACAGACCAACCTAGGCAAGCACAGCTTAACCTAAAGATCGACCCGAGTGGCTGTTATTATTTAGCCACGAGCTCCTCCATATCCAATAATACTATAGAGTAATCTTCCTAAAAGCTATTCAAATGGATGTGGTTTAAGCCTTGTAAAAAAACCTGTGGTATTGTAATACTTTTCATGAATTTACACGGTCACCTATCTCTAACCAATTTGAGTTCTGAACTTGCTAAATTCTTGATAGCACATAGTATTTCACAACTGAAAATGCACGTTAAAGCTGCCGTTTTAAGGTCTATTCTCTAACTAGTGCTTACGTGGATGTAGCTATAAGTAGTATAGAAGCGTACAGTTAACGCTAGCATAATAAGCTTACATAAAAACCAACATGAGAACATACAATTAAGTGTATGTTGTTAAACAAACATCAATTTATGGCGTGTTGTACGACTTCGGTCGTTAGGTGTGAGGGAGGCGGTATCTCCGTCGCCATTTAATTTATTTATGGTAATATAAATAATCTTTAATATCTTAGGACATGGAAATCATTTCAGATAACAGAACCGTATATCCTCTTTGGCAAGGTAACTGTGTGGTAAAATAATCGACAAGAATAATGTTAATTGTCACCCTAGTGATAGACAGCTATCAGAAAAAATGGGTCTTACTGATATTACCTACCTTTACCCTTACCTACCTACATAACGACTCGTTTCTTGCTTATAGGAACCGGGATTATTGTGTCAGGAGTCAGCGCAACAACATAACTAAGCTACTAACAACATAACTGGGGTTTACCTAAGCTAACCCGTAGGGTTTAGCGGACTAAACCGTACGAGGAATAACAGGCGTGTGTGGCGGAACAGCATCTTTTGTACTACTAATCATGATCTATTCGCCAAAAGTGGCGATGTTTTTTTTTGTAAGCCTGTCATGTGTCCCAGTGCTGGGCAAAATAATAAATAAAATAAAATTCTTGTATTTCAGGTCATTGACCCATATTAGAAACAACACATAAACAAAATTTTTGTCAAATTTTAGTCTGCTGATTGAATAATAAGCAATAAAAAAAAATAAAAAAAAAAGTGCATTCAATGACAAAAATAATTAAAACAAAACAATATTAAATTAAATACAAATTAAATAAAAAAGATCTCCCCGTTCTCCTTACAAACCTCTTCTCTCTTGTGCGACCTCTGCCCATGCTTGCCCCGCAAACAAGATTGAGATTCAAAGTGGCGATTATCATATGGCATGGCGCTATTTTAGGCACCTCTAGGGCAGAACATTAAGAAGTCAAGTACTACTAGTTCAGTAGCTATACCAAACCGTATTAATAGAGCAACCAAAAATCTCCATGGTCAATTAAAACTAACTGCGTTTACACTTCCCGAAATGGTGTAAAGATTAGATCGGCTACCGAACTCGATAAACTTAATGGGTATACCGATTAATCTGTGGCTGCCAATTAAATCGCGAGAATCGATTCGTAAAGTGGCGTTACTGAATTAGTTAGTGCAGCTCTACACGCTACCGATTAGCAAGTTCAAAATAGAAGACTATTTGGGATTCGGACTGGCACGAAGAAAATTATTAATGAAAACATGATGTTTGATTTAAACAAAAAGGTTTTAGGTTTGATTGACAAATTAATAAATACATTTTAAGTACTCCCATGTTTTTTTTAAGTCATAGCGTGATCTGTACCACTCCTGGGCAAATACCTCACCACATTCTTCTTTTATAATCTGTGGCTGCCAAATAAATCGCGAGAATCGATTCGTAAAGTGGCGTTACTGAATTAGTTAGTGCAGCACTACACGCTACCGTTTAGCAAGTTCTGTTCGATTCACTTTTGAAAATAGAAGACTATTTGGGATTCGAACTGGCACGAAGAAAATTGAAAATGATTTAAACAAAAAGGTTTTATGGTTGATTGACAAATTAATAAACGCATTTTAAGTACTCCCATGTTTTTTTTTAAGTCATAGCCTGATCTGTGGCTCTTTAGTAAATTGATCCACTCCTCGGCAAACACCTCATCACATTCTTCTTCTATTGTGCTTCTTCTCGCCAATTTGTGAGGAAGCCATCTTCTTCTTTTGATTTCTTTTTCGTGTAGGATGTGGGTGCCTAACCTGGTGTCAGAGTTTTTATGCCGTCCATGGGCCTCTCTCGACTTGGAAGGCATCATAAATAGACATGATATAAAATAGTTGAAAGTAATTGGTAAAATCCGTTATTTGTAGTTTAGTTTAGTTTTATTTGTGGTTTAGGTTACATACTAAAAGATGTTCCATTCTAACCTATTACAAACTATAAAACATATGTTTCCTGCATTAATTTAAAAACTATAAAAATACGATAATAACAGCTGTCAGTTTTTGTGAATTAGCAAAAGGAAGAACAATCATTAGTATGTAAATCTGTCTAAGTATAAATCTGGTTTTCGCATGACTCATATAATTTCAAGTGATATTTAGTGTTTGTCGGTCGATGCATTGATAAACGACTAAAAACTCATGTACCTGATAGACACATGGTTCACACGCTTGCTTTAATCCAAAATAATTATAAACTTTATTTAAATAAGTGTAAGATTGGAATTAAGAAATCAGATAATGGCTCTCATGATTTTGACAAAATATTATCTTGATCTGATGTCGACTTCCATTTTCAAGTTAGATGTTACGACCGGTGTGATTCATTCAATTAATTTAATTCAATAGCAATTAAATATTTTTTATAATACCTATAAATAACGGATGTGAGAACTAGCTGCAATAAAACAGCAATCCAAATATTTTGTAATGCCCTTGCAAGTTTCTCATGTTTAATGAATGGACATAGAGCGTGTCCTGTAATCCTGCCCCCAACTCACGATTTGGGATTTCAATAAGGTAAATGAAACGCATAAACATAATCAGTATATAATGTTCCCACTGCTGGGACACAAGCCTCCTCTCCATGAGACGGAATGGGCCATAATCTACCACGTTAGCCCAGTGCGGGTTGGTAGATGTCTCATGTCTTCGAATTTTGACAGGACATTTTCTCACGATTTTTTCCTTCATAGTTACGACGTTCATTTTCTAGAATCTCCTATATTTTTTTTTACCTGACAAAAATATGATCCCAATTATTTCTAGGCAATAAAAAAAGCTCAGCTCAAATAAAACCTGTCTAAACCTCATTGTACACACTGCAGTCCATAATTCGCTTGTAAAAACACATAGTTGTGCTGTTATTACATATGATTACGTCTCGTTGAGTCGTTGACCGCTCATATAGTTCGTGTAGACCTGAGTTTATTTCTATTGGGAGCAAACAAATTGATACCGTCCACGATCGCTGTACATTAAGGCTGTATTATCTACTTGTAGAACCCACTTTAAATTAATTATGTTGCCCGAGAAAATTGTTTTTGTTTGTTGCGTAGTAAAAAAATCTTAGTCAGCAAAAGTATTTTTTGTTTTGGTAATGTTTGGGAAGGTATATGTATTTTAAGATTTGAATATACTGACTAGAACTAAGCCTAATTATAATAATACTAGCGGTTGCCCGCGAATGGTTGTGCAACATTTTTCATTGATGCTCCGCTCCTTTTAGTCGTAGCGTGATGGTAAGTAGCCTATAGCCTTCCTCGATATAAGTATATCGACTATCCAACACTAAAATATTTTTACAATTTGAACAAGTTGTTTCTGAAATTAGCGCGTTCAACCAAACATATTAAGCTTTATAATAGTAGTATCTAGATTTAGATTTATGGCCCCTGTTTCAAACCATTTGCCAGGTATTTCAGCATAATTATGTAATATTGAAGGTAGCTACCTGATGACTTCAGTCATTTAATCTTAAATATAAACACCCAATAACCGACTTTCACGGTATCTAACGTTATATTTTTAACAGTTTATTTCCGATGATACGTGAAAAGTGCTCAAAACACGAGGAAATATAAATTGTCAAGATAAATGAAACGCGATACGTACAGTAAAAGTATTTCAATAACACGGGTTTATATTGATGGAAGCAATTAAAATCAGTCCAGTTTTCCGAGCCACGACATCTAGTATAACGTTGAGTGCAGTATGTTATAGCACGTTAGTAAATTGTGGCGCTGAAAGGGGTGGTTGACGGCCCAGCGACCCAAGTTATTTATCACACAGGATACGTAATGCTTTTAAAATTTATTTGCGTTTTACTCCGATGACACGGTAATGCATTAAAACGAATGTCCTCTCTCAAACATCTCTCATACAGAGCTTTTTCATTCCAAACTTTTTACAATACCTTTTGTAGAGCTTCATTCATTGAAAACAAAAATAGAATTGTAAAACCAACGACAAGCTACTGTTCTTTTCTTTTTTTAGTACCAGCCATTCATTATTGTACACTCTTTATTGAGATCGCAACATTATTAATAAGCTTTTTGATTACAATCGTGTTACAACGAGAGTATAATAAAAAAGAGGTCATCATTTGTCCATGCCGGCCGACAGACAGACAATTTGGTGTAGATACTTATCCGTAGTCCATACGGTAACGGTAGCTCGGAACATATGCATACGCGCACTCGGACACACATGCACACACACACATGCATGCGGCAATGAATGGGATGCTGCCACCGGCGATTACAGATAGGGCTTCCACCACACAATAATACTTTATCGTCACCGAAAATCACAACTAATTTAAAAACGGAGCGATTGAATTTGATCGAGGTATTTAAGCTTAAGTGGCTCTCTTAATTGTTGATAATGACAGAGGTTGAATTAGCTGTATTGAGACAGAAGATAAATGATCTTAATCAGAATGTGAAAGCCGCGATTGGTAAATTACTCGGTCGGTAGTTTACTCATTGCGGTGGCACAGCCCTATAAATAAAACAAGGTAGATTATTGCGCGTGTAAGCGTGTTTCCCACGGCGTGCAAAACAAGTTCTTAGCCGGAGATAAGCTGAAACTTACCACGAGGCCGGCTAAATTAGTACCTCAGTGACAGTTTCCTGTCTCCTTTACATGTTTTCTATAGTCCAAAAGAACGCCTTATTGAAATATACTTATTGAATTTCTTATTATTCAAATGAATTGTACCGCCTGAGGGGTGACTTTATACTGGACATAACCTGTAACTTTCACAATGTGTGACATTGAAACATGTCGCGATACTTATTCTATTTTCACAACACATACATAATTATGCAAATGTATAAAAGATAACTATAGCTAAACACTACTGAATGGAATCATTTGTTCAGATATGAACATAATTTTTCAGGTCTGTATGTATGTATAACGTTTGATATAGTCTGACTACATACTTTACTGACGCGGCTATTCAAAGTTGTGCCATTATTTTGTCGTCGTTGACATCTTGCGACTTGTGAATGATGAGATGTTGATCCTCTTTTTGAGTTCTTTGTTGAGTAGACATATTGCCATCATAAAACCACTATACAGGGTGTAAAAGATCTCATCACGAAGTCGTCAACCAAGCATTCTGTACATCAAACTAAGTAAAGTTTACGCAAAATTATTGCTGGGAAACGACTTTTTTTTTGGAGTGAAAAATCATGTTTTGTGGTAGAACTCAATGTAACGCACTCAAAACATTGTGCTGATGGGTGGATTGAATAATACGGGGGTCGCGGAGGTGTTTAAAGTAAAAATCTTACATTAAAAACTTGTATTTAAAAAAAACATGTCAATAAGTTGGAACTTTGACCCCCAATATCTCCGTAACTAGAAGGTTCCCAGTGGTATGGTGTAGAACAAAAAAATGATATCAATGACGGGGAGAACAAGTGCCTTTCGGCTTCGTTAAGAGGTGTTTTACACCCTTTATACTGTATTACAAGTTAGTTGTAGTATCAAGAAAATCCAGGTACGCCTTTCTTATATCGTTTTTATTTTTTGTTAAGCCTTTTCTGTCCCACTGCTGGACAAAGGCCTTCCCCATTCCCATGAGTCCGCCTCTTTATCCCACATTAAAAAGTTTTTACAAAATTATGCCAGCTACTCCGAAATCGGACATCCAAATCATTGATGGAGCTACCATTCATAAATGAAGTCGAACGTGCCTCACACACAGCGGTTACAAAATTATCGTATTGCCCAATCGTTAATGGATTGTTTATAATATTGTACTTAATTAGGCAGCAGCCATGTTCTCGCTCGATTCGTGAGAAGCTCCACATCATCAGATTACATCTGCAGCAGTAGGAGATAGCGTCATTGCACTAATAACTCATATTGTTTTTATATTTAATATTAACACGCTACTCCATTCATTCTGATAAATTAATAAAGATAAACTTGATGGAACATAAATTGAGATGCCATTTTATTAGATTACTCTGATAGCCAAGATACACTCTACATATTTGATACGTATCATGAAATATATTTTACGAAATTAAAGACGACTCGTTTTGAAACGTACGGATAATAAATAAATTCACTGTATCAATCGATGTCTAAAACAGCTGCAATAAATAATCCTGTATTGCAGTGGCAATCGTCACAGACTGTTAGACACCGTCATCGTGAGCCAATGGAGCCTGACACGTAACTATACACGTGGGCTCGAGCCGATCATCCGACTAATATCTACGCTCCACTTACGAATCATTCAAGAAACACAACACACACATACACACAATAAAGCGAACACACTTACGCACGCACACATTAAAGCAACTTTTTGTTTTCAATTACCGATCCGAAAGGTTCATTATCTCTAGCGTTTTCGTGTTCTTTTTTCTAGTTCAAACCGGTGTACGACTGAAAATAACCCGTGGCGACATCTCATTAAGCCCGTCAGCGGTCGGGGCCGCTTTGAAAAATGTCTCATTTAACCCCAACGGTCCCTTAATAGCTGGTGAAGGGTTAACCGACACAAATAACTCAATGCGGAAGTAGGCGACTGTATCGTCGACTATACTTTTTAATAGTTTTAATTAGGAAATAGTTTAATTTTTATGTTGTGTGAGTGGTGCTTGGGAGTTGTCAACGTGTCAACCAATAGCAAATTGGCGTGAGAAATGGTTACTGATATTGGTGTTGAAATTGATAGCCGGAAGAGCATATAAATATACGCATAACTAGTTTCTGTTCGGCTCGGGAACTTAATACTCGTTCGCTGTTTACTGACAGTAGCTGAAAGTTAAACACTAGCCTCATTTGTATATAAATTGTCTTATTTCTGACTAAAATCCCATTTGTTTGGTATTTATAGTGGCAATACTTATATACTTTTATATACTTATATACTTGCATATACTTTTTAATTAATAGCTATAAAATAAAAGCTTGTAAACTTCTTTAATATTCTAGTCAGAGGAAATTGACACCCACATGAGAGTTAAAAACTGAAGCTGAAATAACGGGAATACCAATCACACGGTTTCTGAGATATGACCAAGCAAAAACCAATAATATTAATATTAGTTACACTATAACTTTACATCACGATAAGCACACGTAAATATGGAAGTCGCAAAAGTTGACTGAAGGACCATACGATAGCACCAATTGTTTATTTTTGTCCCTTTTATCACACGTAATAGTAGATTATGCACCGAGGGGCTAAAGTTGTGTCTTATGTCACGGGCGTCATATTGAATCTCGAGCGCAATGAAGGATTCGTGACTTAACTCCCGAGTGCTGCGAGGGAGTTAAGAGTTTAACTCACGAGCGAAGCGAGGGAGTTAATACAAGAATCGTGAATGCAGCGAGGGATTCAAGCTAGCCCAGGGCAAAGACACCTTTAGCCCAGAGGAGGATACTCTACTTTTTACACCTACAGTGAGAAAATAATAGCCAGAGTACGAAAAACAAAGTATTTATTAATAGTAGATTATGCACCGAGGGGCTAAAGTTGTGTCTTATGTCACGGGCGTCATATTGAATCTCGAGCGCAATTATGAAGGATTCGGGATTTAACTCCCGAGTGCAGCGAGGGAGTTAAGAGTTTAACTCACGAGCGAAGCGAGGGAGTTAATACAAGAATCCTGAATGCAGCGAGGGATTCAAGCTAGCCCAAGGCAAAGACACCTTTAGCCCAGAGGAGGATACTCTACTTTTTACACCTACTGTGAGAAAGTAATAGCCATAGTACGAAAAACAAAGTATTTATTAAATAAACAAACAGTAAGAATAATTAACTAATGTTACACTACAGCCAATTACTATTACGGAATTACGGCGCGGTACGGTTTTTTTTATTATTAATGCCAGTTTTAATGTTATTCCATTCCTTTTAAAAAATGGTTCGTAGTTATCTAATTATTCTTACAATATTATGTCTCCGAAAACATGGCAACGATGTGAAGAAGCAGTCGTTATGATTTTGTAGGAAATCGAGAATATCATCCACGCGTAGTAAGGGTATCGAAAATAGCTTTCCTCTTTCTGGCACCAAAGGGTGTTTGTTAGTACTATACTGCCAGTTTAGCTGAGCATGTGAGATTCCAAATTCAAATCACATTATTGACCAGCGGGTCATAATGAAATCCAGTACAACATTATTGACCGGCTGTGCCCCCGGCCACTAATGACTCACTTTAGGTTAAGGTTGCTTGACATATAATTTGACATTTTCGAGCAGGTGGTGTGAAAATAAATTATTGAATTTAGAACGTCATTGGAGACGCTCTTGAAAATAGAGTATTTTTGATAAAATGTGTAGTAAAAAAAAAAAACTGTGGTATGGATAGGTTTTATTATTTATTTATTTATTCACAAAATCCACAGCAATCTTAGCGCAGTTTACTTAAAATAAAGTAACTAATGTTACAGCCAATTATTAATTATTATTATACTATTACGGTATTACGGCGCGGTACGGTATTTATTATTCTTACAATATTATGTCTTCGAAAACATGGCAACGATATGATGAAGCAGTCGTTATGATTTTGTAGGAAATCGAGAATAGCTTTCCTCTTTCTGGCACCAAAGGGTGTTTGTTAGTACCATACTGCCAATTTAGCTGAACATGTGAGATTCCAAATTCAAATCACATTATTGACCAGCGGGTCATAATGAAATCCAGTACAACATTATTGACCGGCTGGGCCCCCGGCCACTAATGATTCACTTTAGGTTAAGGTTGCTTGACATATAATTTGACATTTTCGAGCAGGTGGTGTGAAAAGTACTTATAGCTTTTCACGTAATACGTAGCCAATACAGCTACCTACCAACTATAACAATTATGAATTTGATGAGGAGTATTTTCAAGCTGAACACCCATCAACTGATTCAGAGTAAAGTTGTTAACTGAGAATATTCAGGCATTAGACTTACTATTCTTTTATTTATTTATTTAAATTTCATGTACAATAGTGTTACACAGGCGGACTTAATGACACAAGGCATTCTCTACCAGTCAACCTTTGGGTCAAATAGGAAAACATACTGATAGGGTACAAAACAATGTCTAAAAAAAACTAACTTCTTGTTAACGAGAATTTTTAAAGCAAGATTGATACTAATACACGTATACAGATAAAATAAATTAATAGATGTTTTGACAAATACCAAAAATTAAAAAGTAAAAAATAATAATTGTTATGACTAGACTTCAAATTGAGAGCTATTTAGTATGACTTAAATAGTAGTTACGAACTTTATCACTTTTTGCGGTCCTATGAACTTCAAAACTTTTACAGCAGCCTGAAAAAGTCTTATTCTAAATATGTATATGAATTTTCTTTATGCCACCAGTGTTACTATGTGCCCCGATGTGCTTACTTACCCCTAATCGGACGCAGCTGTCCATCGTCTGGACATACCCCAGTCTCGCACAAAAGGCATAGGTATTCTTTGGACCAAATAAAACGCCGAAAAAATCATTGTATTTGCGAAAACTGGTTTGATGTATTATGCTATGCTTTGCTCTCTATTTTTATTGGACCACATGTCCAAAGTTATATAGAATTGATATCAAATGTCAACAACTGATGTTCCCATTGGAAGTAGTATGGTAACCACGCCTCTTCCTCAAAAAGGTGACAGTTATATTATCATCACCCCTCGAATTCAACGGTAAAAAGGGGTGAGACTGACAATGCTTTTTTATTATAATCGTACATATATTTATCTCTTTTATAACTTACTCTTTTGTAACTAATACATAACGTTATAATAGTTAACTATCGTTTTTAAATAACGGGTTTGCAAATAAAGATGATATTTTTTGTACATAAAGAAATAATGAATACCTAAATCTCATTTTGTATTTGAAATTTAAGAACCATATTCAAATTGCGAACGAGTTAAAGGTGGGTTTTAACGTGTGAATTTACATCGAATCTAAAGTGTTCCATATCATAAATTATCTTTTTTTGTTTCAGGTATGTATCAATCAAAGGCCACTAAATCATTCGAGACGTCAGGACTCAACGATGTCAAGGTAAAAAGTATAATATAATATATTTCAATTAACACAAACAAAAAAGGCCATAGACTAACAATAAAAACTGCTACATAGTTTTACAGCCAAACAAAATGGTTTTGGATAATCCAATCTTGAGAAGTTGAGACTAGTAGTTATGAACTGGATTGAAAACGGCCAAACCGGTCATCGGTTCATTCACTCAGTCAGTTCGGTCCAGCTGCCATTAACGGGTGAAGATTTCCGTCTCATTGAAAACACACTCTAAGATAAAGTACAACGCGCTAAGATACAACTGGCTTATTTGAGGACCATGTTTGACTAAACAATTGTTTGACATCGTTGATTTCCGTTTGGATCGCCATCTTACAATGGTAAAACGTTTTGTAAGCTGTCATTTTCTTGTTGCTAGGCTGTTGAAATTGTTACTTTTTTATGTTAGTTTTGCATAATATTAACGGTTGTGTGAAGCAGGCAAATCTGCAAAGAATTATCACATAGCTAAACTTCGTAGCGCCGTGCGTAGCGCTATGTGTTTGCACAAAACTCAGATTAAATATATTTAATTAGCACAGCAGCCCACTTAAATGCATATTATTTTTCTCGTTTAAATGCTACTGAATAAATATTTAATGAGTAAAGTTCAAAAATCAGTTTGGTAACACATCCTGTTGTATTTGCCAAATGATTTCGTAATCAGTGGAGACTGTAGATATATCGAACTCTCGCGCAGGTGAGAGAAGAGTTATTTCAACAGTCGGTTATTTTTGCCGTTTAAAAACTATATTTAAAACTTAGTGAAGCTTAATTTTGTGTTTTGGGAAAACAAAACGCGTCGAGGACGTCCTCGTGAAAAATCACCTCGCGCTTTATGATTGATCATTTCTTGAAACTGGAGAGCGTCCCACCGCGCCGCGCGCCGCGCCCGTCGCGACACACATAATATTTTGAAAGCGTAATGTGTTGATTTGTTGAAAGCTCCCAAATGAGATATTGTGATGATATGACAAGGCATTTTGTTAGCGATCTCATAAATAAACATCCGATCAGTATAACACTTTTATTGTGAACAAATAAAATATTGAACAAAGCGGCCATGTTAATTTTTGTTGTCTATGCTATAAAACGCTTAAAAGCGTGTTGTTACTTTTAACGCTTGAGTCTGCTTGAGTCGACACAATAAAAAAATACACGATTTGTTCTCTGGACAATATGATGACATTTATTAAGCGCTTTAGGTGACAAAGTTTGAATGTAAAATATTGTAATTGACAGATACATGAGCGTTGTTTATGGACGCGTTGCACTCACTAATGAGTGTTTTGTATGAAACTGAGATGAATTATTCCGAATGCACGGTCGTGCATTTATTAAATCAAAACATCATTTTATTTGAGGGTGGAAAGATTCGGTGTTGTCATATACATCAAACATGCACTTTTGTTTTGAGGTCTAAGACCTTGTTAATATCTCCCAATAATATACCTATAGGCAATGATATTTAATTAAACAGATATGTTATGAGCGCGCAATCGTGAAGACTCGAAAACGTGTCAATTGGCCTGTTTTTCCTTTATTCTGCGTCACTGCGTGTATGTGAGCTGGCTCTCCCCCGCGGCACACTTTTTTCGGTGGTTTTGTAGGTGTATAACATATCTGTTTGTTAGAATATCATTGCCTATAGGTATAAAAGCAGAGCTCAGACAGACAGGCAGGTAGGGCAGGGACATAAACTACAAACGAATTGCCAGACAAAAAAAATAAAGAAACATGCTATCCTCTATTCTCATTACACTGACATTTAATATGCAATAAAGGGAAAAATAGTACAATTACGTGAAGCTTCCTCTAACAACATCTTCCGCGTAACGTGATACAATAATCACGCCGCACCGCGCAGCGCCGAGCCGGGCGGCGTCCGCGCATCGGATCGGGTGACGGCGACAAATCGCTCGTGCATAATCGTAAATACGATTTTTTTATCCGTCACCATTCATCGACGATCCCACTATATCCGGTGAGCGGTGCCACCATATTGTACGCCAGGTAACACAAAAACATTGCTCATTATGGCGAAAATAAAACCCGAAACATAAATCCTACTTAAAAATTGTTAACCCAAAGTAGAAATTCGCACAGCAAAAACAGGTTGCATTTCTAAGGTACCTTAAAATTTGTAAAAAAGGACGCCCTTTTGTGGCTGCAGACAGTGTGGCACCGAAACCTTTTTGTTCCTGCAAAAGCAAAATACTCCAAAATTTGAATGGGAAGTGGGAACTCATCGATTATTTCCAAGAAACGCTGCGCTGACCGTACGCGGGCTCTGTGGCTGACGAATTGTATGTAATACTATACCCGCGCTCGTTAATTACAGCTTGTGAACACTATAATAACGCGAGCTTGTTGTGTCGTCATTGATGTTCTGAAACATAGTTTACAACAAGTAAAGTACACAAATAAATTACACAAAAAGAAACTTCAGAAGCCTCTTTTATTTTATAAGTAAGAGAGCCCTATAAGTTTCCATTCATATAACAGTATATAAAGTACCTAAGCTCAGGCATCTAAATATATCTCTAGCGGCACTTTCTATTACGTACCAGCTTCTCACTGCCAGCTATGGCCAGCATGGCCGCGGTGTAGACGGCAGGTCGACATCATTCATTTCCCGATAACCAGTAAACCTAGCCAGTTTACACATATATATTATTACTTACATAAGATAAGCAGTTTTGTTACAATCAACATGCATATAATGATAGGTGCGGTATACGCGCTAGCTTGTTTCAAAACATTGATTAACCATTTTTATGTCTATTAGACTTCCTGCACGGTTTGTTACAAAACATCCTATTTATGAAATCGGAAGTCGACGTCTAATTTGGAGTCTGCATATATCAAATATTAAAAAACACGATTTGCTAACAACATAGTCCAATGAAGAATATTGTAAAAGAAGTCAGCCTCAGAAATGTGAAACGTGTCTCGATCATAACTAACAGAGTAACGCAGGATGTCGATTTCTCTTTTAGTTTTAGTCTATAGGGATGTCCTTATAAGTTTGACTCTTGCAGGTAACCTCATGCCAATCTCCAGTTTCCATTACATCCAAGTTTCCATAAAAGAAATGTAATGATTAGGTTCTCGGATTGAATGTTGTATGAAATGTGAGGTGATGTTGCGTTTTTCCGGCAGTTGCTAGGTGAGCTGTGTGTGTATATGGAGTCGACCGCCAGGCCCCCGGGCCCCGGCCGCCAGGCCCCCGGGCCCCGGCCGCCCAGGGGACAGCGGTGACTCCATTCACCGATTACTAGATCTTCGCACCTCACCGACCACAGAACGCATCCCATTCACGACAAGCGAGTAAATCAACCGAGAACGTTAACACCTTATAAGGTCTAATTGATACCGTTTCCTCAGACGGAAAACAACTTTCTGCTATCGATGGAAAAACCACTTTCGTATGCGTTCGCTTTGAGTTACGACTTTTTACGATGTCTATTTCTGTGCGCAAGCCGTGTAATGCATGAATGTCGCTCGTGTTTGCGCCGAAGATGGAAAATGAACTTTTTGTGCTTAAAGCTAGAGTTGATATTAGAATGGATGATAATGTGAGTTAGTACGTTTAGTTGGAGATGTTTGGTTTTATGAATGAAGCGCAACGTTGTGAGCGGAAGCGGAGCCGGGCGTAGTGCGGCTTTCCCGCGGCGGCCGGTTTCATTAATAATTAAAACGCAGCAACTGGCGGAATGGCCGGACGTGGAGATGATTTCTAGCCGCTCTTGTTGCGGCCACAGCTTCTGCTCCGTTGCCGTTACACGAGCCGTACCACTGTGTCATTATTTATATACTTTTAGAACGGAACAGATAAATAAAAATTTAGACAACATCGAACATTTTGTTATAAAATATGAGCAGTAGAGATGTTGGTCGATAATGACGTATCATTAAACAGTAGCTGTTCGGAGAGTGGTCGGCTCCCGGCTCTCGGCTGTCGGCTCCATGACGCCGCAATAATATAACGGTCAACATACAAAGTAAAATTTGACCGCCTCATTACGCAACGCAACACGCAAGTGGAATGGTACCGGAGAGAACAGGAGAGTATAATTCAAGTTACACGAGCAGAAAAAGGACAAAAGTATGTCTGAGAGAGCGAGATGGTGGAGTATGACAAATCTATAAAGAGAATGGGATAGATAAGGTAGCTAGATACGCGCGTCCGGCACAGCACTTCCTGCCGCGGGAATAATACTGTGCCAGTGTCCTGCAAACATTAATCGTTGTCGGTAATGTAATAAACGTTACAGAATTAGAATTACATAATCTGAAGCTAATAATAAACGAAATTTCAGGATCTTTCATAATCCCAATATCTTTTTCAATGATTACATCCTCTGATCTCATGAGCGACAAATTAAACTTCAAGCATTCCTTAACGATTTCACAGTTCAACCTTACCTTCAACATCTCTTGATTAGATTCTTACCTTGCCATCAATTTCCCTTTATCCTCCAAAACTCTTAACTTCGTCAGATCATCATTCTCCCGCCAATATCCCAATTTATTTGGGGTCGGTCTTCTACTTCTTCTTCGCTAGACTTCGCCACAATTCGTACAAATTCGTGAATGATCTCCTCACGTGTGCTCAGGCGCCGCAGAGCATCACTTCCGTCGCCCACATCCACTGTAATGTAATGTGTAATTGTTGGCTTCTCTCTACCACGTCCTTCAGTTAATATTGTTAATGGAACAACATGACTAACCCTACGTATTTCTGTCTTTATATTCTTAGAACTCGTTCTGATCTTTCTGTTACGTATCGTGTTCTGTTTAGTTATTAGATTTTATGAATGGGAACCTATGTTTAACTCTGCTATAAACTTGAGTCATAGCACTAGTTTCTAGTTGCCACCTTTGGCTCGGGTCAAAAGTGACTTTCTTGCACTTAATATAGCTTTAACATTATACCTGTTAGAAATCATAGACATCCTAAGTACATATTAAACATTTACTGTCGCTTACGGGATATCTTTCGTGATTATTCATTATTTTGAGCTCCCGATATTTCGACGCTGTTGCAAATCTGTCTACCCTCTTTCTTAGTCATTTATAAGTTTAGTTTTAAACCGTCAAAGCTTAAACAGTGTGAGTACATTTTGCTGTATAGTTGTATAATTTCACAAAATTGACCCCTAACTTCCGTCCCCCCAATAAACTAAACTTTTAAAACTGTTCTATCGCATTTCGTAATTGACTTTTTGTATGAGGCACATCTCAGTAAGTTCGTTACACAGCCCTGTAAGCGGAAGCGCCCACGCCCGCTAATTGTGCTACTCTTTTTGTTTAGATGTCCACTCGTCTTAACTCGATTACAGCAATCAGAGCCTCGCCCTTTGCCCCGGCGGCTCCCGGCGACTCCCGACGCCCCTGCGTCTCGCCCGGGATAATTGTTCGTCATGACTCTTTGTCTATATTCAACAACAAACATTTTAATGCTGTGTTTATTTTCATAACGCTCTTTAAGAATTGCGTGTTCTCTGACATAGTTATTACAAGTATAGTTTCAGTTTTTTTTTTCTAAAATTACTGAAATTGAGGGAATTTCCTAAAGAAGATATTTGCTTCTGGTTAATGTAAATGAATAGCAATTAATTGCGGTTTTGTGATAACTACTATTACCAGTCCAGTAGGTACCTAATTAAATTTTGAACGTCCTGTTTACTCAACGGGTTGTGATAATGTCCACAACACCTATCACATGGTGACGTGTATACTTTTCGGTTGCCATAAGTTTTCCCTCAAACATTTATTTTTCGATACCCATACATGTCCAAACAAAACCTACCTACGGTACCTATACAGCGTGGGCTAGTTGACATAATGTTTGTTCACATTTCTACTCAATTAAGTGCTACGTTTCATTCATGTTTAATTATTTAAGGCTCGCTGCTCCGCCAATGTATGCCTATACAAGGTATAAATAGAAGTCAGTATGGCTCGGTGCGCCAACCTGTCATACAACATTGTCGCGCCCGGCCTCTCATTTATGAATGAACTCACAGATCTAGCGATTTCCGGCTAACTGTTGAGATAGTACGACACTCTTCCTGGTTCCTGCTATGGTATCTTTAATTACGCCGCCAGCATAAACAGACCGGTGGTGGACCAACCGCACGACTAATCAAATGCGATCGTGTTGTGCAAGACGTAGAGTCCAGTTTTTCCCGCGGCCGGTGATCGATCGGAGTCCATTTCTGCTTTATCGAGATCGTTCGAAATATGAATAAAGATATTCTAAAAGTGACCAAGCGATCCTAATCGCCAGAGCATTATGAGCTTTAGTATAACGCATTACAGTTAGATATGGATTGACGTGATCTGGTGTCGAGTGTGTCTCGCATCCTGTGGAGCACGTTTTTTTCCTGTCTCCTTCCCGGCGTTTCACCGTTACGCAATATATCGTAAATAATTAGCGGAAGGCAAGATTCCTGTGTCTTATGGAGATGCTGACTATCAGGTTTTTTTCGCCGGACGTTTCCTGCGTCCGGCTAACCGTAAAGTGTCGAGTCTTCTTTAAATGTACACCTAGTAACGACGACTCGTGATCATAAATGTCCATTCGAACATGTCTACAAAGAAAGTAGCTTTGAATAGATTTTTTACGCCTGATAATCTCGCCTTATTTTTGCACCGATTGTGATTCATTCACACGTGTTCATATTGATTTATATCTAATGAAATCTATTTCTGATGCGTTTTCAATGCATAAACGTCATTCATTTTATTTCATCTCCTTGGCTGTCGCTGAAATCTTTCATAAAATGCCTCCGCGCTTTATTGAACATAACAACAAATAATAAGCTCATCAGTGTATTGAAAAAAGTATATTGCGGTGTCGATTTGCCCTTGTGCAGTGCCGGCCGATAGATGGGCATCGGCGGCATTACTGAGGCTCATTGGCGGGCCGGCCCGGAACGGCGACGTGTGCTCACGTCTGCGGTTTTTGCTCGCACAACTAATTGCACGTATAACTTTTACCAAATTGCGCAATTTACTGCGCATTGCCCCCTTAAAATCTGTAAAAGCCATTTTTTCCACGCTAACTGATTTCGAACACCTGATAGCAAGATCGTATCGTCGGTAATCGCCTGTAATTGAATTCGGAGTTTACCCACATATTTTGTAACGACGACAGAATCGTAAGATAAAGTTGTTTAAACTTTCTCGTTTATATTTGGTTCATTATCTTTTCTCACGCGATATAAGATAAATAAAACTCGGTTAATCGATCTAATTTATTCAGTACGTACCACAACCGCACCTATTTATGTTTATCACAAATGAGCGTTTTTATATACTGATGCTGGTTGATGGGTGCGACGCCACGCCACACTCGGCAATACTCGGCAGTCACCAGTGCCACTCCAACGACTCTCTTATGTTCGTGAGCGCTCAAACATGCGCACCGATCATTTGGACGTAGAACAAAATAAAATGGTAACCGTACATGTTCTCACGATGGCGCTTAGACCTCTCGACAAGATCAGATATGAAATGTTGCAACGCCGAAGACCGGTCGACCGCGATACCGAGCTCACTCCGGCCGCGATTAGAAAAGAATAACGATCGAATTTAATGGAAAGAGTATGTTAATGAGTGCGGCCCACAACTCGCACAGATCACGCATCGGATAGTAATCAGAAATCACATCGCTCCGATTATTATGCCTATTTAAATGTGTAGCTACTCGAAAAACATAATTATGATTCTATGCGGCCATCAACCCGTTTGTTCCCCTGTGATTTGTGTCCATATTAAGATCCATATACAATCAATATGGAGTTCTTTTAGCGTTCTCTCGTATAATGCTCTAGATATTAAAAGGATCATAAAATGATGATCAATCAATTTGTCAGGAGACGCTCGAATTTTGACTAATTAACTGGAGCTCAACCGTTCCCACGAGAACATATCTTCTAGGAAAATATTTAATTTATTTTATTATGTATGTTTCTGTTAGCGATGTTATAATATTTTTATTGATGTATGATTTATTATGCAATAATTTATTGAAACCAAAAACCTCACTGTATTTTTGCTGGAGGTAGAAAATCGGATCAACTAATGTGACGTTCCGGACTAGAGCCACCTTGATACGAGCCTTGTCACCTAAGGAATATGACCTACCTGCACATGTCAACTGGTCTGTCACCTACTGCCTACTATTCACGTGACTTATAACTGCTCCTGTGAAGACGCATGTACCACTAATTGCTAATCAATTGAATGCGTGGCAGTGCATCGCGGCTGACAGGAGTGATGCTATCGGCCCTAACTCAAGATCCTATCGAAGAGCCTCCGTCCACCCGTCAGACCCTATCTCCACATCTCGATAACTACTTAAGCGCAACTATACAACGTACTCTCTAAATTAAGACGCATTGAGTAACCTTACGAAGCATCGTTTAATTAAAAAAAGCTCAAATACCAGACGTTAATAAGTTACACAATATAAATTGCTGTACATCTCTGATAGATGTATCAAATGTATCTTGTAATGTCAAAGGAACGATGAGAAAATGAAGGCATTGATATAAACGGACCATAACGGAAGTAGAATCCGATTTTATGTAAAACAAATCGATAGTATAACCTGCCGAAGTTATGGTAAGCGATCACCATGCTGATAAAGATATGATCTGATGATATCAACATATCGTGATGCATTAAGGGGGTTATTTATTGTAGTTTGGAAGCGTAGCTATGCTGTCGATTATATGTAGGTAATAGATTTACCAATTTATTATGGTCAAGGGAAGTGAGATCCATGAATGAGGTGACAGGTTGTTGAGATAAAAATAAAACTGATATGGGAACAGCATTTTGAGAAGCATAAGCACAATCATCCCAAACAGCCCACAACTTAGGACACATTCATATTAATGATAATATGTAGCCATGCATATGCTAGGCAACTGGGCGTATCCCTGTTGTTAACGTCCCTTTGTGCCTATTAGCCATGTTTTGTACGGTCTCCGGCTAATATGTGGAAATTATGTTTTTCCTTCGAGATTGCGAGATACAAGACAGTTAAATTATTTCTCTGGGACTTCGTCGAGCTTCATTATCTCGGCGCTTTTCTGGTGGTGGCCACTGTTGATTATGGCTTTTAAAAGTTGCAG
Source organism: Xestia xanthographa (assembly GCA_905147715.2). Taxonomy (NCBI): domain Eukaryota; kingdom Metazoa; phylum Arthropoda; class Insecta; order Lepidoptera; family Noctuidae; genus Xestia; species Xestia xanthographa. The sequence goes on from LR990652.1 coordinate 15,248,764, forward strand.
TGGTTTGGTAATAAAGTAGTGGGCTTGTCCAACAAAACATCACAAGCACTTCTTGCAATATAGGCTAGTCTGGGTCCTGGGTATTAGAAAGAAGAGGGGGAGGCAGGCAGGATACCACATGTCTGCGGATTTAATTTCTAAAACTTGCTTCCTCTCCTCTTTGATTGCCTTACGATGTTTGGGTTTATAACTTGAGTATTGGTACTATATGAGAATAATCAACTTGCTAGGTCCATCCGTTCCTGAGAAAATCGGTGGTGACAGACGGACGGACGGAGAGTGATCTTATAAGGGTTCCTTTTATTACCTTTTGAGGTACGGAACTCTAAAAATGAAGTCAGAAAAGCTCGGAACTAAAAGTATCCATAGAGAAGCAATGAGCAAAAATATGCGATTATATTAATAGGTCAACAACGTATTGTGAGACCTTATGAGTATTGCATTCTCAATAGCTGACGATATGATCGTTCATTGAGTAAAGTCTGTTGACATTATAGATAATTAATTATGGAATTACTATTACACCTTATTGAACCTCAACATTATAGACGTAGTAAATAATCATTGTATTTTTACGATCGCGTTGTGCGTTTTCCATTAGTAAATTCAGTATTATATCGTTTTTGTTTTTCTTTAAGTGCTCTTGCGGTTTTTGGCAATTTTAACAATTAATACAAACAACCTAAATTGCAAATAAGTACATTATTATTTATTCATCATCATCATCATTCATCATCATTTCAGCCGAAAGACGTCCACTGCTGGACATAGGCCTCTCCCAAGTGTCGCCACATTGACACAGTGCGACTCGCATCCAGCGGATTCCCGCAACCTTCACCAGGTTATCGGTCCACCTAGTGGAAGGCCTTCCAACGCAACGTCTTCCGGTTCGCGGTCGCCACTCCAGATCTTTTCGGCCCCATCGGCCATCCGTTCTGCGAGCAATGTGCCCTGCCCACTGCCACTTAAGTTTGGCAATTCTTCGGGCTACGTCGGTAACCTTGGTTCTCTTGCGGACGTCTTCATTTCTGATTCGATCGCGCAAGGAAAACCCTGTCCATTGCCCTTTGGGTGACTTTAAGCCTTCTTTCTGATAATATTATTTATTATTAGCCTTATATTTCCCTGATGTCCCACTGCTGGGCAAGGTCCTCCCCGATATCCTTCCAGTTATTCTTCTCCTGCGCCACCTCGAACCAGTCTTCGCGAATACATACTAACGTATGGAACTTAAAGGCGCAAATTTATGTCTATCTAATCAATTTGCACCTTTTTCTAATGGGGAAAATAAAGAACGCCACCAGATATGTCTTTATTGCCTCGGAACCGGAAGTATGTATAGTATCCTCAAAACTGTGCATATTTTCAATTTCACAACCACTCATATCTTTCTAGTTATCAATAAGAAATTCCACAACCGATAACATTGTCCAACTATACAGATAGACAGATATCCATTCATAACAATAGTTTGTTGGCCAGGGGACCATTATTATTGCCTCGTGGACTATTGTTATTACATATTGTATGAGTCACGAGCTTTTTGAGGCTTTCCAGCGATCCCGACATGTTGTCACAGCAAACATTGGACTTATGGTCTTGAGCCTACAACGATGTGCTAGTGTTGGGAAATGTACTAAGTCTCATGAGTGACTCACGGAAACGGGACATAACTTACACTTTGCGTAGAAAAATATGTCAGATGAGTCTTTGTCCCAAAAGGGAATAGGTTACCTTAAAATGTTTGTAGCTAATGTTGAGCTACAACGCTAAGCAACTGTTTCCAGATCAAAATTCATCAAAGCAAATCCCATTACATAAATGAAAACTATATGTCGAAATTCAATAAATCTCCGAATCCATCGGCCCAGCATATTGTATTTGCAAAGAATCATCAACTTCCGTTAAAATCAAAGACAGATTTCGGCGTAAACTAATATAGTTCTGAGAACGCTATTTTAAGAGCATTACAATAACTTCCGAATCAATATACGAATTCGTCGAACGACGTTGGAGCAAGACGAGTTATTTCAACGATAACTTGAGTCTTGAAGTGACAGAGTACATACGAGGCCGTAGTAAAGTAGAACGGGTCCGGTACTCCGGTCCATTCATAGTTTCGAAGACAAACAACCTCGCCCATCTAGTCGCCATCGCATCGCCTGCGAGCACCGAGCCTGTCATTCACGACGCTCATGCTCAATGAGGCGTAATGTTGCGACATTGTTGTACGAACACTCATACATCACGAGCTATGGACATGTTGCTATATCAGCGCAGATGTTAACACATGTAATAAATAAAGAATTGATATTAACAGTAATAACTTCACTTATATAGAAATCATAACCCATTATGTTTTAATTAATAAAACATGCCTTTTTCGTGAGCGCACCAGTGATTTACTCTGTAAAATCATTGCAAAATAAACTGGAGTTGTTGAATGAACGGAAGGCAGATATTTCCTTTGTCGTTAACTACGTAGAAAACGATTTAAAAGTAGATTATGTAAAGCACACGGCGGCGTCAACGTCAAGCGGCCGGGCGAGGCATGGCTGGAGCAAGTTCCGTTGAGGCATGTTGACATTATCGAAAGCAAGCTCAAACAGCGATCGGACCTCGGCCATGTTTACACATTGTATATTTCGAAAAATAAATAAATTGTCTTTCTGCGATGTTTCCACGAACAGGTCAATGCTAAAGAGATAAACGAATGTTTAACTATAGTTAAGAGAAAAATAACTATTACAAACATTTACATATGCACATCAAAAGTAGTTTATACAGATGTAGACTTGATAGTAGGGAGTTCTTGTCTTGTATTTACTATTAACAGCTTTTCATTAGAGATTTAGCACTAGTTATTAATTAATTAACGATGATTTAGCACTTTTGGAACTTGCTTTTAGAAACCAAGAAGGCACCTTAATTGCGTTGGATAATTTTTTACCCAAAAGTTTTTTCATCTCCATAGCTCCCATAATTATCTATATCGATATATAGATAATTAATAGCAGAGGCTAAAATGCTACCGATTGCAGAGCGCCACACGATATAAATTACCGCTTACCGTAACAAATTATAATATCGACAAAAAATCGTGAAATACGATTATTAATCGAATCAATTTCACGGGAGCCGTGATCGCATATCTAAGCTCAATTACGTCGACCTCCGACTTGGTTTATCCATAACATGTTTACGTACTAAATATTCTCACTTGGGGAACACTGAAAACACGTATAATATTGGGAAACCTTCGAAAAATTTCCCAAGAATTATTTAAATATATATTTCTTAGTCATTTCTATCTGTTTTATCGTAGAAACAGAAGTTTCGAAAGAATAGTTTAACAAAATGAGACCTCAATTTGCGAAAACAATTGTTCGTCCCTTCATATTGTTCTGTGCGACCTTGGAGCTGTGGGTTGCGGTGCACTAGGGCGGTGCACGATGCGCGAGGCGTCGAGCGATGATCGCGCGATATGATCCACCGCGTCGCGTCGCGTCTCCGCGTCGTCGCCGCGACATCGCAGGCTTCCGTTCCCGCGACCGACTCCGTGGGAACCGCTTTATTTTCGTATTTAAATTCGACCCTCATTAAACTGGTTTGCTTCAAAATTCGCTGCCTTCTTTCGACGCCTTTTACTCAACTTTTTATGGTTCCGTTCGACATTTACTGTTTGTATTTATTTTTATTTTAAGTCTAGACCTCGCCGTGTGTAATCCTACAATGAGCTGCTCGTGTAAAGACCAGGCTGTCTTCATTTGTAAGAGCTTCGCATCATTGATAACTGAACAGTTTGAACTTACTTTATGTTTATTTGTAATAGCTTTTCGTGACGTGAATTGGTCGTATATTCTGTTTTTGTTTTACTTAAACATTGATAATACGAAATAATCTAAGATAACAACATACGTTTAATATTCCATAGATAATGTTTAGATTTCATGTTAATTTAATTTGGGCAATATAAATTAATGGACGGAGAGAGAACCAGTTCTCGATCAGTGGCCAGTTGGGAAGAGAAACTTATCAGTGAACCATTATATTTAATTAATACAGGACGATTTATGTATGTAGTAGATACGGTTGCGTGTAATTTTTCTCATAATACCACCACGTAGGTATTTGGTAGCACTTTATTATTCTCGTTTGAGTTACGGTTATAGTTTTTCGTCGTGACTGTACTTCGGCGTCTAAATGATTTTCTTTCGATGTACTTTATGTAAATTTGGAGTCACGGCTACTTTTTTATCGCATTAATCTGAAGGTTTGTAATTATTTTGTAATTGAAACTTCTTACAAATTAAATGTAAGCGTAAATAGATAGAGTGATTACGTTGTGGGAATCTATTGGGTAATAACAATTACTTAATTTTAATTTTAATGGTCAGAAAACTGAGATGAAAGATGTTGAAAACAGGAACTCATAACATGATATCTAAAGTAGGTACCTAACCTATAACATTTGATCAATAAAAAATCTTATCTCTTCTCACGAACCCAACAAAAGCGTCACTTTGATCAAGACCGGAAACGTCATTGAAAAGACATAAACGCGAATCTTAATTTGATCAAAATTATTGTAACTGTATCTTAACCTTAAAATACTTATACGAATGTTTTATTAACACGTTAAATTATGTTAATTAGATAGAGGGGTTATCTTTCCCTGAAATGGTGCTCACTTCCCCACGGTATCACCTTACACCGGATGGTGGGTAACCCTGCAGTGCAAGTTAAGTCTAAAACCTTACTCAACACTGCTGCTACTTAAAACTGAACTTTATATTGAGGACTGTAACCTTCAATATCCTTCCAAGTGTCTTTTACTTCAATATTTCGAACGGAGAACTATTTGACTTTTGTTTCCCATTTCAAATTCAACTCTATGATTATAGGGTAAGGTTTATTTTAGAGGTATGAGTGCTGAGATCGGATACCGGAAGGACACATTGTATAGGCCTTAGCTACCTGTTGATAATTTCTATTGTGTGTGGTGAACGAGTACAATACTATGTTGTGCGTTAGAAGAAGCTTTTAAAAGCATTCCATCGATGAGTAACACTTAACCGTCAGGGACTTAACTTTTATCTTTTGCAAAAGATAGCTATGTCACTAAGCGACAAGTTTAAGACTTTATTTAAGTCAACAATCTTTTCACCTGTGTCGCTAATACATATTAGTAATATTCGTTGATTAAATAAATCATGAAGTCGCTGTTGAAAACAGAATAATCAAGTTACTACCATCCCAAAATTGACATAAAAATGATCAAAATTAATTCTGGTCCTTTAACAAAATAAATAAGCAACTTATCAAGGCATGTCATCAACATCTTGTAAAGTATGTGAACCAAAATCACGGAAAGCTTTTTATTATTTGTTAGCAATAAATAATTCACCAACTAAGTTGTCAAAAGCTCTTAGGGCGGTAACTTTCAGGCGTCAAGAACAAGCGCTTTAACCCGGCGAGCATGAGGTGAAAAAAAGTTACTTCAAGAATGTGGCAGGGTGTGACATACCCTTATCTTAATGTACCTTTTTATAGTTATTTTTATTATTATTTTTATTTTGTTGATTTTATTTTGTAAAATAATGAATTATTTAATGGAGTTAAATGAAAGAAGTTCTTTATAAAATAATAATGATTTATTTATTCATATTTATTTTATACTATGTAATTTTAGGAACAAAGTATAAGGTTTTACAAAAATTAACAATTCAACAAAATTATTATTCTTTGGAATGTAAATCAACTTTTAAAACTAAAAGATAATGAGATCCACCTCGTAAAAAAACTAATTAAGTATTTTTTTTATTGAAATATGATTAATCAGCACTGTTGCGATCAGCACAATTTTACTTGTTCAACACAGTTTGTTCTGAACTGGATTCTGCAGAAGAATCAGTTGCTGCCTCTTCCAACATAGCACGAATCTGTTCCTCTTGACTTTCAATATCCATTTTGGTCAAAAATAAAAAAAAATAAAAAAATAAAAATGTTCAATAAATTAACGAATAACAAATTCATATAGTATAATAAAGAAATAACAAAACTCTAAAAACAGCAAACAAAAAGCAACAAAATCTGAAATTAATTGAAAAAAAAAAACTAATAAAACAGTTAAAATTTATTATTAAATCATTACGTAAAATAAATACGTCAAAAATGAGGCAGGGTATAACATACCTGAGACAACTTTGTGCACGTATAACTTCGCCGATGCCTCGCGCCACACTGCGATCACGCCACTACCCCGTCCCGCACGCCCCTACCTTCAGCTACTGACCGATCTAGTGTCGCCAGACGAGGATTTTAAAATATACAGTACTTTTAAATTTTAACAGGGTATGAGATACCCTGGATCATGCTCGCCGGGTTAAATGACTATACTTTTGAATTAGCGTCCACTCAATTCATATTTATATCCGCCATTTTTCATGCACAACGAGCAGCGCATACGCAAATGCAAGCCATTAATAAATTACAGAAACACACAGCCGCATTGATCTCTACGTCACTGTGTAGGTGTTGTGCATGTGTGTGTGCACTTCCTCTTGTGTTATGTGTGTGTGTGTGTGGAGGATCGTGCGGGGGGAGGTGTGCGGGGGAGGGCGGGGGACGACTTCCCGCGTAGCACCTGGCGCTCAGAGGTTACATGCATCGACGGGATCCCATTGATTTGTGGCGAGAAGCACTTGAACTTAATGCTCTGATCTGATTTACCCTTTATTTCCACTTACTTTGTTGCGAAGGTGAAATACTGATGCTAATATAACATTGTTTATGTGTTAGTCGGTTAATTTCCACATTTTTCTTGTTATTTTAAGCCAAGCTTGTTGATGGCCGCTTTATTCTGGGAACAAGAAATACTTTTGCCAAACATAGTTCGACAGGTACCACAGTATAAAGTACAGAATTACCTTGTTGAAAAAAGGTATGATAGTGGCTTTATATATGCATATACAAACATACTGATCTCATTAATAATTTTGGCATAATCACCATAACTATAGAGGATCTAGCTAAGATAGCCAAACCTCAAGTTCAACGAGTCTGTGATTCAGTATTCGAGCCATAATGACAATACCGACCACATCCTCTATTTGTTTAAGTGAAAGGCAATTGTAAACCTCTTAGGTATTTGTTTCGAGCAAACCCTTTGGAAATAAGTTGCGTTTGTCAACCATTGCCATCGAAGAAAACGTTCGTTAAGGTCAGAATTGTGTATGTGTTGCCAGTTTCATAATTCAATAAATATTAAGTTCGTATTTTAAAATATCCATTTATTAGATCCAATCAATGTGGAGTGAGAAAAAAATGTTAATTGCTTAGAATTGGAACCGGTGTAAATTTGTGATCTTTATCTTTTGTATTAAGTGGACTAGACACTGATATATGACTGGAGAAATAGTTCTCTACGTTGCGAAGATCTTGGGAAATAAATATTGTTTGCATATTAAAAAGATATACAAGCTGTTTAAATCTAAAATTACAAGTCCGGTTTTCAACTTAATCTTTTTGATCATAGATTATAATTATCTCTATTATTTGATTTATCCATTATCTTTTACCTGTTACTTTTGACATGAGAGATCCAATCCCCAGTTAAGCTGATGTCAAAATATTTGCTGTGATCAAAGGGCCTCCACGTGGTGTCGATGTCGTCCAAACATTGACACGGGATGGCGGGCGCGGGCGCACCTCGCCGGCAGATAACAATACCGCGAACAACGGCCGCCTCGCGCCTGACCCAGCGACACACCTACAAACAACACAAACCGAGCGCTCTCAAACTGATGAGTTTGACTTATTCTCAAGTATTTGCCTCAACAATGAAGGACTCTGTCGTTCTTCATTAAGCCCCTCTACAGGCCTCCTGCATAACATCCTGTCTTAGTTACATTCATTTGTCATAGTCAAGAATCAATTGAGGTACTCTATGTTACTGCCAATTTGTAGCACTTCCTGCCTACCTGTAGCCTGCTAGGCTATACAACATTATTGTGCAATTTAGTACACCGATATTACTATTTAATCGTCCTGCTTGAACATGGTTTATTCGTTATTATAGATTGTTAGCTTAGCAGCAGATAATGTTAATGAGCGTTACTATTAATTGAGGAATGCGCCGCTCTATGTATTGCGTGTGTGCAAATCTATGAATGAAGACGGTGGATTGCACTTTATGGAGCCACAAAAACCGAGGCCCTTTAGAAAATACTCCCGACGGATACATGGAGCGCAATATTTACTACGCCCCCCGACCCTTTCACTTCCTCTACGGCGACAACCTGCGTCAGAGCGAGACTGCGTTACGCAAGCGTACCGGCCAGAGCGGGACGGCCGATTCATTCATAACCGAGTCCGCCATCCGGTCCGCGTTCTGATCGATCACTTTATCTCCTTCTAACGCGCAGTCTCCTCTCGAGTGCGAGCAGGTGGCACCGGATGCTTAACGATGTACCGGAGCTTCTATCGGAAGCTCTTAAAAAAAACCTCGTACTCTTTCACGTCACCTCGAGCCGAGCCACATCCCGGGGCAGCGGGTATCTAGTGCACCCGCGGCGCCGGCTCGACGCGTATCGAAACTACAAGTGTGTCGTTGTAATGTGAAATTACCTCGTTTAATGAGGGGACAGTCGCAATTGGTGATTTTCGTAAGCTCGCTGGGAGTGAGACGGTGCGAGCTTCGCCCCTCCGCCGGGCGCCCATTCAGCTGCGAGTAGTCGCTCGCCGGCCACTGCGACGCACGCGCGCGCTCACACTTGCCACTCCACTCTCTGGATACTACTCCAATTTTGACATGACCGGTTCCAAACACGAACGCGAACGATCGACCTGTGTCCACACAGTGTTAGCTCACTAGTGATTTCTCTAATTGGTGCTTTTGAGTGAGTGTCGCCGGGAATGTACGAGAACTCGGCCTGGACAACTTTACAATGGCCCAAATTGCATTAAATGGGTAATTGGTGTACGTCATTGGATAATGGATTCGGCTCATATACCTAGTACATATAATCCGTCCTTACGAGGAGCGTGGGCCGCTGTGAATTTTGCACTTGACTCCCGGCCCTGCTCTTTGTTTGATGCCGTTCCATTTAAATATTTAAATTCAACAATGCGATTTCTGACCTCATGAGATGAATACGAAACTGTATATTTGTAGTATTTATTGTTTAAGTACATAGTTAGCCACATTTCGGTTTATATTGTTCACTATCAATTGAGTACAAACACAAAATAACCGCGATAACAAACTTCCAGAGAACCTTTCATGAGAATGCTAAAGCTTCGTGTAACCCTAATATTATTATTTGTGTAGTGTATTATAAAGTTTGTTTTGCTCTAATAATTTGTGAAGTAAACATGCTGTAAATGATACACTAATTGGATGCTATTGCACCTGCTGAATAAATAACTTTCAGTACGAAATAATAATATTTCCATTTTACATTTACCACCTATGAAATTAGCAGTATGATTAGCTACTTTTAACTACCGGTTGTAATACCCACTTAGCACCTAAGTGCTTGAGAAATAGTTCTAATGTAATGCTGAACATAAATCACTTTGGCCATTCTGAGTGAAAGAGGACTTTCTAGCATAACTAGTGGCAGAGGTTAACAATTAAGCGCGCTATTACGGCGGTCCTAATAAATCCCGTGAGGATTTCAGTTAGTTGATTTCCAAGCGTTTTTCCCGCTAATGCACATAGCAAGAATTCCACGAGGCGTTTTCTCTGCCGCCACGACGCAGGTACGCGGCGTTATCAGTCGCCTGCGCCGCGACCGTGGGAATGAAAGAGGCGTGTTAAACAATAGCAGCCAGATAAGAACATCGTCAGAACCCATTCGGGGTACCTTTAAGTAATTAGTTGTGTTTTCATTTACGTGCTCAAAATCCGTTTTGCATCGAAAACTCCCGATGATTCATAGTTGGATTAGTCTGAGTTTAGATCTACGCTTCGCCGATTATGTTAATGTTGCAATAATGTTATATTTTGGCTGTTTCTATTGATAGTAACAAATGAAAGGTTTACATTGTACAGTACAGCAACGCTCGCTCGCTCGATTCATGGCTAAAAAAACCTCGCGAGAATTACCTTTGTTCTTTGAATTGGGTCTACCTGATTTAAATAAAAACTTATTTGAAATACTTTGGAGATTCATTGTGTCTACAAATGTAAATTATATTGAAAATAGTTTATTGATAACATTTTACAAAATACTTGTAATTTAGTCAATTGTACAATTCCGGTTTGGTAAAAATGTCAATTTGAAGTTCAAGTAACTTTTATAAATGATTTTCTTTTTCATTTGTTTCATATTCTCACGTCAACATTCTTTAAAAATAACTTCATTTTTTATTGTTTATTTATACTTCTTTTAATAATTATTTTAACTTTATTGGCTTTATAACAATATTTTCACACTGAAACATGAGACAATCTTTAGGCCTAATTACAGTAACGTTCGCTTCGTAAAATGACGTTTGCAAATTTTTGCCAGTTATTAAAGATGCATAATATACAAGTCTAAGGACCTGTACACACTGTGGGGGAAACACAAAAACCCCGTGTCCCAGCAACGGATACAGGTGTTTATTTTGAAGCCGTCCTACAATCCCCTACTTGTGGTTTTTTACACTTTTTTTCACTGAAGAAACCTTTCCGATGAGGCTTTCATACGAGATGGACAGAAAAACAACATGTCCGGCCGTTTTATTTCTTTTTGGCCTTGGCACATTTTTATTTGGGTTTTTTTTTTTTTTTTTGTAAACTGATCTTCATTTCTACTTTAATATCACACATTAATAGATTCTTTTTAAATATATTCTAGTGTCAATGTTAAAGTTTTGTTTTAAAGGTAAATAATATAATCACTGTGTGGAAAAAGATCATTATATTTTGCACAGTACACTGAACCGTCAACTTAGTTTAATTGGTACAATATTTTGTAGCAAATAGTAACAACATCTTCATCATCATAAAGGATTTGCATTCCAAATAGATTTTACAATAAATAAATTAATAGTTTAATTTAGACTAGTTCCAGAGAAATACGTCATCTGAAAGTAAACATATTAACGTTCGAATCACGTGCCAAAACCCTTACAATAACTTTTAGACTTGTTATATTATATTAGTATACACAATAGCCTGCGCTGGCGCATGTGCAACGTTAAATGATCCAATTTCGACAACAAACATTCAAAAAATATTCAATGGGATTTTATTTGTGTCAAACAGGAGAAGTTTTGCATTAGAGTTTGATTCAAACATTTCGTTTTAAATAATCCTGATTCAAATTGTTTTTTATTGATTTTGATTTTTATTGTGAGCAAACACCAACAGGACTGCGGAGCATGAAATGTTGGTTTCGATTCAAAACAAATTAAAATTCAATTTATTTGTTAGAATATGGTACAAATAGATGTTACAATATTGGTTCCAGCATATCCTGCCATAATATAGCTTACAAACAATGCGTAAACAGGGTGGAAAATACCTCATCACGAAGCCGTCACCAAGCAAAAAAGTCGTGTCGACTTTTTTTTGGGGGGTGAAAAATCATGTATTGTGGTAGACCTCAATGTAACGCACTCAAAACACTGTGCTGATGGTTGGATTGAATAGTACAGGGGTCATGTAGGTGTTTAAAGTAAAAGTCTTACATTAAAAACTTGTATTAAAAAAAACTTGTTAAAAAGTTGGAACTTTGACCCCCAATATCTCCGTAACTAGAAGGTTCCCAGGTATGGTGTAGAACAAAGAAATGATCGCAATGACGGGGAGAGCAAGTGTTTTTCGTAAGTGGCTTAGTTAAGAGGTGTTTTACACCCTTTATACTAACCTAGAATGAGGGTTCCTGGGTCGGGCAAGCGTTATTGGGTTTTTCCATCCGGAATAGCCGGAAATAGCAGCCACGAAGTCTGGATTTGTGCTCGGTTGATGGCAATAGGCTCGCCCCAATACATGGGACTTAAAACATAATTGGCCAAATGTGGATGTACTATTAGGCACACCTCTGCTTAACCCTTATGATGGTGATGTGATGTGAATTTATGGGTACATTAATAACATAGGAACTATTGCAATCGCACGTAATTCAATGGGGAGACACATTGGTGTCGATTCTGTTGTGCACAAAATAAACTTAATTTAAGCTATTGCTATCTTTTTCTCTCTAATAAAACGAGAAAGAGACAGACGTAATTTAGAGCTGTCAAATTTAGTTGGAACTAATATTTCCATACAAATGAAGGGTGCACGTAAAAACATGTTGACTAAAAACACGGTGAAGCACAAGGCATAAACTAGTTTGACATCTCTCAACTTAGTTCATAGCTATAGCCGTCCTTTTCTCGCACTGCCTTTTAGTAAAAGATAGCAATAGCCAAAACTAAGTTTGTTGTGCACAACAGAATTGACACCAATGTGGAACTAATGACGCTAGCATAGCTGGTTCCCAACATCGTCATTGGTTGAAAATGGTGGTAATGTAATTTTATATTTCAAAATAGCTTAATTAACCTCATTGGTCAGATTGTGACCAGCTATGGTGGCGCCATCTTAGATTATCTTTGCCTGTGTCTCCCCATTGAAGAAGTTTGTTTACTAAAATGCCACTAAGAACTCAGCATTTCATCATCATCATTTTCATTTTTTTCCCATTTTATTAATTCTCATTTTTTTGTTGTGTTGTGTTTGTGTGTTGTTGTTGTGTTTTTGTTGTGTATTGTGTTGTTATGTACCTCGATATTAAAAAACAGGAATAAATTCGGGTGTAAAATCCCTCTAGGTAAAATTAAATAATGAATGTAATTTTTTACCTAATCCACATGTTAGATCCTTTAAGTACAATAGCACGAAAATTCAACATTTTCCTTAAGCACTTATTATAACGAGCTACCCAATTAAGTCGACTTATCGATTTCTCAACATCGTACATTTCTCAATAATTACAATTTCAGAACATTAAGTGCTTACCTAAAATATCAATGAATAAAAGGTTTCGCATCGCTCGTCCGAAACGCGAGGTGTATGTTAGTACAAGCGTCGAATTTTCGCAGCCAGCCAACCGTGCCCTCTGACTCACAAAGGAGCGTTAAACTGAACGCTTAGCATTCAAATTCAAATGGTCCCCTCACTAGCTGTTCTAAAAACGAAATGAACAAATCGTTCGAAATTTAAAGTACTGACAAAGCAAAAAGACATCATAACCGCGGTTAGCTATTTGGAGAAAGGAGGATTTTGAAAGAAAATCGAAGTTGTTTTTGGTTACTTACTACTACTACGTCTTTATGGTTTGGTTTTTTACGAAGCTGCTCAACAAAGTGACCAAAGGTATCATATGACAAAAAAAATGAGGAAAACTAAAATAACTGGACTTGGCCATTTTGCTTCGACTTGGTAATTTTTCACAGTAAATGCACTACACTATTCTACTTTTGATGCTCGATTTAGAACAAATAACTTGTTGAAATTGAATCATTTTTTATTCATGTCAGTTGACAACGAAACAATACCTAATCCCTCATTGATAGCTCAAAGTTAGGCCTCGCGATGAATGGCAATATATGAGGCATTTGCTCTACAGCGCGGGCATACATAATTGATAGCATTATGTACCTAAGTAGATAGGTAGGTACTATTGTTATCATTTGTTATTTTTGCACAACATTACAATTACAACATGTATTTGAATCTTTCAATCATTTGTTGATTGTTATACTTAGTTACATCAGAATAATACTTAGTAATAATCTAAATTTCGTTACTGAATTTCGCAATTAATATATGTACGTTTTATTGAAACTGTCTTTCTTTTGAAAGATAAAAGAGATTTTGGTAAGGATTATGTCCTGAGTTCCTGACCTTAACAAGACAATCACTGTAAAATTTCCCAAATCTGCCTTTATTGAATTTCATCTAGAAAAATCAAACCCAAAAACTTAAAAACTTTAACTAATGAAGGACAATAACAAAGCGATTAATCACATACAATTAGTTAAGTTTTATAATATTCAAAATAAATCAGTAGTTTTATGAGGATTGATATTTTTAAAAGAACGTTAACACGATGTTAATAGTCACTAATGTCTGTGAGAGACAGAGCGCTCGCTGCGCCCGCCACGACCCAATTTTCAGAATGACGAAACGGATATCTGAACGAAGTAGCTCACCGGTATCACCATCAAAATTAATTCTTCCGTATTCCTGCTTTTAGTGACAGGTTAGTTTATGACCATCGTAACTCTTCAGCTACTGAATAGAGTAACTTTAATAAAAGTATGTAACAGTGTCGTCTAATAGCTCTGCCCATCAAACTGGCTGGCTGTAAAACAACAAAAGGATGCCTTCGAAATTTAAAATGATAGTGTTGTATCCACCTTATAACAATTGTTCATAAAATGAATGGACAGTATTTTTTGTGTTGACTTTTATGAATGTGGCAATTTTCATAAATTAAAGGGTTAATTACCTCACTATTGTTTCATCTGAACTTGTGTTTCAATTTCGTTACTTATGTCAATGGCCTGTGGTTTATTTCATTTGGATCTCGTTCACTTTTAACTTCATCATCATCTTCCTGGCCTTTTCCCATGTTAGGTACTTGGGGTCAGACCGACACGTTTTTTTCTTCCATTCTCCTCTAGCAACCGTCACGCTATCATTTAATCCTTGATTATTATTCACTTTTAACTTATTCTTCAAATATAACCTATCTACATCCAATATAGCACAAGTATCTTTATGTATGGCATATTTAACATGAAAACGATGTGTTTGTCCCCAAATGAACATAAATGCCTACATTGTGTTACATAAAATGGCGGTTGCGACACTGAACTTAACCTTACCAAATGAATTAACATACAAAACCACTGAAAATGCATCCATTTGAATGTCTAATTAACGCGTTTATATTTATTCTCCTAAACGAACATTTGGCGATTGTAATTTGAATTTTTATTACGTACCTAAAAGTTAATTGTGCTCAAGTTGTGCCGTGTTTTAAATTAGGTGAATTTACGATGACACACTTTTGCTTTTTATGTTTTAGCATAATGTGGTAGACAAAAAACAATGTTATCTAAATGCCCAAGCAGTTTAATTTATTCGGTGTTTCAGGACATTAAACTGTTAGGTATTCGTATTTCATTGCATCTTGTTATTTTTGCAAAGAAAATTTTATTTAACGTCGACCAATAATCTGTTCATAAAGCGCGGTGGCCATTTTGTCGAGTCAAGTCATCGAACGACTATTATGCCGCCCACGTGTTGTAAACAAACATTAAGAATATGGAACTCGCAGTTTTCCTCGCGAAGATTTTTCTCTCGGGTGCGCGCGTGCGTGGGCGTTGGGAGGTGTTCGCCAATCGCCTCCGAGCCCGCCCAACAGCCCCACGCCTCGCGTCCACACGCCCGGCCATATCTCCAAGACACCCACACCACAGAATGTCGCCCAAACCATAGCTGTTTTATGAAAGCCGTTCTACAATTATATTTTTTCTCGATAATTAGAGAGGTGCCGGAAAATCTCGCGTCTCCCGCAGCCTGTGCTGCCAAATTCCGACGCTCCAAATCATTTTTGTCTTTGGAATCTGACGTTAATTTGGCGACAGATAACCCTTCTCTTCGCTACTGGACTTTAATTTCATATTTCGAAACACATTCACAGTAAGTCGTTTCAGTGAATTTTACTTTTATTAGTATGTAGTTTTCTAAATAAGTAAACATCATTTTCAAGATTCAGATACCTGTGTGTAGACTGTAGAGTTATGTCTGGTACTTATTAGTTTTTCTAGACTCAGCCATGTTAAGGAAAAGTCGTTCTTGTTTTTTATCAAATTAAGCAATTTTAATCACGTCTCTACATTGAGTCTACATAGCATATGTCTAATACCTCGTAAAACACCTTAAAAGTAAGTCTTAGATATTTACAGTAGCCATTATGAACACCATTTTTTTAACGCATCTAATTTCAACTCGAAGTACACATAATTACTTACACGATGTTTTTTTTTAATTGCCCACTTCTCTCGAGATTCGTCCTGCTCCTGAATAAAAAAAAGAAATAATAAAAAAATCTATTAATAAGCTAAAACAAATCAGTTATAACCGCTTATAGTGATATCTTCAAACCGAATACTTACATACATGACATGGGCATTTGACCCTACCTCCTAGTTAAAACAAATATGTCCCAACAGAAATGATACAATATGACTCGTAGTCGAGCGAGCGTCTGTCCGTAATAACGTTTTAATTGAACGGTCGGAGGTCAAATCACTTGTGCCCCGCGTGACCCAGCCGCGACGCCCGTACCCAGAACAAACCAACACACAAAAACTTACAGTTAACACACGAAAATTACATAAACCGAAAGAATTTACGATGATCGCAGGCTAATATTGACTCAGGCTTACGCTAACAATGTTACGATCATTATTATGTGGCAACACTAAACAAAGTATAAAAGCTCGCCTGCTTGCGCACAAACTGCACCGCACTATTGCTATTGTTCGCATAAACAACCCGCCGAATTGTTAGCTCTTGTTATACAAGCTCGCATTGTTCCACATTTGAATCGTGCGTCCCGCGTCACTCGATTCGCCGAAGCATCCATTGTCGCCATGTTTGTTGATGCGCGCGCAATCCGTGCAAAACCGCGCAAAATCTTGCGAATACTTTGGCCGAAATCAAAACATGCATTGATACGCGGCGCGGGAACAAACCAGTTCTCGAACGCATCACAATGTACCTAGTGGCTGAATAAATGAATTATTTTGCCTCATTTCTGTCAAGAAACCCATAAAGACTCCTTTTATCTTTTTTATTTCAAATCTGCATCAGAAATTGTTTCTTCTGCCTGCACCAAAACCAAGTATCCTCAATTTGACCGTTACATCATACGATTGGTCCCCCGCAGTTATCGTATATCCACTTAATTTAGAAATATTAAAATCTACAACCGAATTAGTGTCCGTCTGCATCATCGGTCCAGATATGCGGGTGTCCACTTTCCTATTAAGATGGGGTCGAAGATGCGACCCCATTTGACCGCGGCTTCATTCCGCACACCTAACACTTAAATAGTATTATTTGCTTGAATGCCGCTAGACGAGAGCCATCAATTAGTGTGGTGCGACATTCGGTTACATTGTACATTAGCACTTATGTAGGTTATTGGTCTCGGGTACTCGCCTACGGTTTTGCATCTTTTGTTATTTAACATTTGTTATCACTAGATACACACGTGATCTTGTTCTAGAATTAGCAAAAATGTATACAGACTGATTAAATATTAAATCTTGACGCTTACTTCAATTCATGTCGATTTAGCCTTTTGATTGCCAAATGATTAAGTACAAATTTGGATTGGCCTCCGTGTAATAACAAACAAAGGGAGCCTAATGTCAAAGAACGTGATCAAAATGTAATCTAGTAACAAATAAGAGACAAATGTAATGCGGTTGGTGTCATTGAGGCGTGGGGTGACAAATTGGGCGCGACAATCGAGTTAGTTGACCCGGGCCCGGCCAATCTGTGCTCACACCACACGATTAACCGCACAGACACATAGACAAGCAGACATGTAGGCACACAGACGCACGCACTAACTGCCCTGTAATAGATCGCCACACTCAACTGAGCTGCACAGATTGTTGGAAGGGTTACAGACGTTATAGTCAATTAAAGGGTCTTTATACAGTCGTGGATGATATTATGTAGGAAATAAAAGTTGTATACCGCATAGCCAATAGTAGTTACTCTATATTGTTAATTCTTGTATCGAAATTCGAAACTATCTCAAACAATTCGGCGTGAACGCTGCTGCTACGTAAAGCCTACGCGGCGTAGGTGCCTACGTGGTGTAGGTGCCTACGCGGCGTAGCGGCCTACGCCGAACAAACGCAACGTGCAAAATTATTTTTAAAATATTCAACTTTTGGATTGGAAATACAATAAAATATTCAGAACTAAAGATTTGTAAGTTAGTTTAGTGCACATTAACAACTAGATATACCTAATCTAAAAATCCGTTCACATCAACCCATACATCACATCATCATCATTCTTCAAAAATATTCCAAAGATCTTGAAGTCAACAGACGTAAAACTGTACCAACCTCTATTAAACATAATTTTCGCTTTACGCCCGCTGTGAGCAGCACGTTATTTGACTATTGTCCTCCAATATTGGTCGAGCAACTAGACTCATTGAATGCGACTACTTAGGACACAAAGGACTCGTCTGGAACGCCAATAGAAATTCTCTCGCTTTATTTAGTATTGAACTTAATCATCTGGATTGCAATAGATGTTAATAGGCATATAATACGATCTGATTGATTGAATTACATGAGTGTATATGACTATAATGGCTTCTCAGGCACAGTTGCACCATAAACTACTAAATTGTTTTGCACTAAGCTTAATATGGCTGCTGCGGTGGATACCCTTGTGTCATCTTCATTTACTATACGAAGATTTGCTAGAAGCACAGAGTAGCGCTGTTTCACGCAGAAAGCCATGGTGTCGTCGAAGATAGCGGACTCAACTCTTTTGAAGTTTTTCACTTCCGTGCCATTTTATGGAAATAATCAACATCTAGAACATCCATCTATTTCCGCCAATCGCTTGAAGAAGACGCAGATAGAATGGCCTTTTAAATTTATGTTTAGTGTTAAATACATTTAGTCATTTGTAGTCCAAGTTGGTGTTAATCTTTCCTACAGTCGTATATTTAAACATGCTCATGTCGTGCCCTTCAACAATACTTTCCGTTTTGTTATTTCATATAGCGTCATTTGTCCAATAAAACCCTCAACCAATAATATGACAGTTATATTCCTAAATGTGATTTTGATTAGAGGCAATTCGTCGCCCCCATTGTGACTCAAGCATGTTTCATTGACTAATGCTATGTCAATTGTTTTTAATACCTATAGCATACACTGCTATGTAACTCGACGTATTCCTTGCAGGATGTCATAGTAGGGTTAAAATGCAGCAAATTAAGCCACCAAATGTTCTAGTGTTGTTAAATCCCAGATGAAATCATTTTTGCAGCCAATTTAAAAATGATTTTCGGTGTGACTGTACTGAAATTTTAGTTATTTATAGTTGATCCCGTAGCAGATCTTTGTTTTTAATTAAATGAGCAAAGATCAAAAATCAATCATTTTTTATTTTGCCATTACTTCGTCGAGTTACCACTTTACCAGTAAGTCAAATTCAAATTCAAATATTTATTGCTAGTACATTTTATACATTTCCAGATGTCAAGTGAATGCGCAGTCCACTGTATTGTACCAATTCAGGCATGCAAAATTTATAATTATACAATTTCATAAAAATCAATTAATACCACAAACAGAGTCGAAAAGAAAATAAAATTGAGTTAATACCTTACACAATGTCATAACTTCAAATTAATACGTTCTAAAATGTCATAAATTAAGAAATCATAAATAAAAATAATACCCTAAACGTATACAATGTGATAAAGTAAAATAAATCCGTTACACAATGTCCTTAATTCCCAGATAATAATTTGTACAATGTTATAAATTTAATTTAATATGTAGGTTATGTCATAGATTAAAATTAATAAGTAATGTCAGGGTATATAATGTCAAAATAATGAAGAAATATCTAAATGGAATTAAGAAAACAAAGAGAAAAAAAAACAAATAATAATAATAATTTCCATAAAATAAAATAAATCGGACTCAATTACTATAATTATATGCACTATTATTATACACACAAATTTCCATCTGACAAGTATTCATTTACAGTGTAGTATGTCTTACCTATCAGAAGATTATTGAGTTGCTTCTTAAAAACATTGATATCTTTACCTAATACT
This sequence comes from Xestia xanthographa, assembly GCA_905147715.2. Taxonomy (NCBI): domain Eukaryota; kingdom Metazoa; phylum Arthropoda; class Insecta; order Lepidoptera; family Noctuidae; genus Xestia; species Xestia xanthographa. Next base: position 15,268,653 of record LR990652.1, read on the forward strand.
TAACAAAGCATTAGGTAATTTATTATAAACATGTGGTGCCATTCCTAGGAGGTTTTTATGGAATACTGCTTTTTTTGTGTTGTCTAGTGCTTATTTTATATCTGTGTCGCGAGCTATGTAGTTTTTCAAATAAATGGAAGTTTGTTTTGACATATACAGCCACCTCATATATATACAGGCATGGTACTGTTAATATACGGAAATTCGCACAGATCGGTTTGCAGCTTTCCGTGCTTTTTATATCGCATATCGCTCTAACACACCTTTTTGCGCTCTAAATACTGTCTCTATGTTTGTGGAGTTGCCCCAATATATGATTCCGTATCGTAATGTAGATGTAACGTAAGCATGATACGCCGTAACTAAAACTTTCTGATTTACTTCCTTTGCGAGAGTACGTAAAGCATATGAATGTTGACTCAAACGTTTACACACACTGTCAGTATGAGTTTTCCACGACATGTCTCTATCCAGTTCAAGCCCTAAAAATTTTGTTGATGTCGTTTCTGAAATAATCTTGTCTCCATATTTGATGTCAAGTTTTTTATGATTTGTCCTTTGCTCAAAAGTCATTATTTTAGTTTTATCAATATTAATTCTTGAATTATTCGCGCCCATCCATTCAATTAACAGTAACCCTGTACGTATATATAGGTACCTTCCTACTAGCATACAAACAAGGTTTTCGTCTATCACTGCCATATTTATAAAAGCGTGTGAAACTATTTTGCGAGATCCAAAAAAAAAACAATAAATTATAAAATGATGTTCTTATCTGCATAATCTATAAATAAAAAAATAAATTAGTGCCAAAGATAAGCTACAAATAACCAAAAAATAAATATGCTCTATCACCGTGTGAACCGAGAAACTTCATTGAAAAGCGTCTTAACAGATTATCATTAATCACTTGTGGCAATACATTTTTTTTGAATAATAACAAGCATTAGAACCCCTTTTCATGGAACATTTTTTAATAAAGCGTAATGAAGATGTTTACTGGTACTTAACCCTTGGACTTTCAATGGGGTTTGAAGTACCAATTTCATCAATTTGTGTCGCTCCGTTATTGGTTATTTAAAAGTGTTATGACTATGAATATTAAGAACATAAACATGGGATGATTATCAGGCAACATCATGATTAAATTACGTTCAATACCCACATGATGTAAAGTAGCTATCAATTGTTGAATAATGAATATTCAAACAACACAACTCCAAATTGTATTTGTTGTTAGAAAGTGTTGTTAAAAGCCGGTTCTTGTTGTTCCGTTGTAGGTCCCATAGTCGACGTTATTGTAATTTTACCCATATCGTGGTCACGCACAACGAAATAAGCACGGACAATTATGGTTCATTATAACTACCGAATGTTCACAACATGTTCAACAGGTTGACCGTCACGTGGGTAATTTTATTTGTGACTTAAAAGGATGGAAAAATACAGATACAAACTAAGTCTCTTAGTCATATATAATTTCTCAGGCATAATAATTCAGTTAAATATGTGGCCATAGTTTGATTAATTCTTCAATATATTAAAAAAATAAAATTTTACATGAATACCATAATTAGTAGTTACAGCCTATTTGCTAGAGTGAATACTAACTTTCTTAACATTGTTACTAAATTGACTTGGACAGTTCGACACTAAGTTAGCAAAATGATCAGTCGCGGGCTAGTGGTTTGCGTGAGAACAACCCCGTTGCAGCGGCAGGGTTACACGCGGCGGGGGTGGTGCGAGGGTGGGAACCACTCGGGGTAAGTGGGGTACCGGGCCGGAAGCGCCTGCATCGGATCGTTCCGCACACCTGTGGGAATGTTTGCCACTATTTGTGTACCTCTATACCTCCTACACCACTCTGTCAGCCTAGTACTTTTAACAATTATCATACAAACGCGCTATCGTTTATCTCTTAATTACCACTCAGCAATTATTTATAGCTATCGCTGCAGATAAAAAATAACATTGCTTTAATTTATTACCTCTACAAACAGTTAACGTATTCATCTCAAACAGTAGAAATAGGAGTCAAGTACAAAATTACATAGAATGTCTTTATTAACAGGTGCTGTTAAGTGAATGCTAAAAACAATGAACAGTGATAAAACTAATACAATAAGAATGAACTTTTCCTTCGTTACGTGACAATAGTACCATTGCCAAAATGAAAAATAGCGAAGAGTGTTTAGACTGACGAAAAAACTTTAATAACAGAAACAGTGTGATATTTATTGATCTTATTAAATTTTTAAGTAAATAGTGTGTAAAAAGTCGTTGTAAAAATAAATATAAGTGAAAAGGACAATAGATAATACTCGTCCTGCTGGCGGGTTGTGATTCGGACTTCAAGAGCCCGCAGCAGACCACTCATCAAGGCGACGGCGGCCATCGCAGGCATGGGAATCAAAGTCATGATGAAAGCTTTCAATAAGCCAAAAGGTAAGATACTATCACTGCAAACCAAATACCTGTACAATTTTCCTCCTACAGCACTACAAAAAACTCGACCAAACATGTAAACAATTGTATCAACCAAATCATAGAGTCAACTGTTCCACAATAGCGTTCGAATTTCAAATATGGATCGTGGTCGAAGGAATCGTAACAAAAATGGCGACGCGTGATCCTCGCTTCGCTTTGGTGACGCAACCGCGCAACGCTCTCGGTTTCGCGTGCACTTGTCCCGAATGTGAACGCGCCGTGACCGAAAGAAAAATATGAAAACGTTCATTTTCTAAATTATTACCTATGGTACTGCTAAGTTTACAGACCATTGGACAGTTTGTGCGTAGGAATTGCAAAATTATTGCGTGTGAAGCGTAGGCTGTTTACAAATACCTTGCTGTCTTTGAATTTACTTTTCTCGTCTTGGGAAATGATGTGACAACGTTTCAGAATGAAGATTTATATCAACATTATGATTAAGACTGTCTCTATAGTAACAAAGACCAAAAATACACCACAAAACAGACTAAATAAAACCTACAATCAATAACTCAAAGGGTCGAACATCCAACAGCTCATCATATCGCAACTCAATTTCCTTTAATATCACTGTATTTTGAAACAGCGTGTCCGGCTCCGCTACTCTAGGGTACAGACAACCGCGGTTGAGCAACACTCGGCCAACCATTACCGTAATTATGACTAGCTCCTCGTATGCTCTGCTGATCTTGAAAGTAAAGACCTTGCGTGCTCATAACCTGAGAACTGGAAACAATGTTTGTATACAAACTGGCTGCTTGTTAATCGGCACCGACGTACGACTGCTGTAAATGTGTGACTGTTGATCGTGTTTGATCACAGTTGACAGCAGTGTGGGAGGACGCTTACATTAGGTCACAATCACGCCGGAACAGCAAAAGATAAAAGTTCTTATCTTCCGCCAAGCCCTTGGTGCTTCGGAATTTTTTACCTCCATGTAAGCATCCTTGGTAAACCGAAACATCAAATCAAACTGCTAATTGAATAAAAATACACATTTATTTAATTGAACGCCATAAACTAAAATAATAGCCACCCTGCTTCCGTCCAAACATTACGTAAACGTGCGCATGAGCATCTCGCACCGCGCCTGCGCCCGCGCCGGTGTCCGCGCGACTAGCGGACATGTCACCTCCGAGCTAACAAGCTGAACTATGTAACCGGTCCACATGCAGTAGCTGAGGACGCGCGTTTTCTCATGCAACGAACAATAGCGCTATCAATGAGGCAAACAACGGATTTACGACTCAACACATTCTTTGGGCCATAAAAAGTCATAACAATTTACGGGCATAACAAAGAAACAGTGGCATCTAGTACGGCGGCTAATAACGCGGAGCAGCAGCAGCGCAGCGCGGGGGCGTCCATTCACGCCGCTGATTGGCCCATCCGGTGCGCGCTCAATGAGATGATGCGCGCGCGCCGCGGCCAGCCCGCCGCGGCCGCCTCTGTCATTGAGCAAAGGTCCGTCGCCTACGTTCGTGATCAACGCACCACAGATCACTGAAAGATAAGTGAGCATTGTTAGATTCTCCACTTCGGAACGTAAAAACGATGAGGACCTCTGATATCTTGCTAGGAATGTTACAACAACTTTGCGTTCAATATAATGAACTCATGTTGCTTTTGCCTTGCACGGTTAATTTAAAATTCCCTGGACCCGGTAGGTATCTTGCAATTTATTAAAGTAGCGCAACGGTTGGGCAGCGTAACGAATTTTAATGTATTAAATAAAAGTACAACTTGTACGTACGCAAAACGTTCATTTTCTGCGTGAGTGAGCAGGGAACCGTTTGAACAATAACAATTTTACCGCATAACCCTCCTCCACGCCTCAACGACTGGAAGGGTGATATCGGTAAGCAAATGAACAATTTTTCAAAATGCATACTTACAGACATAATTGGCTTCACACGGTAACGATATGTTGGTAAGGTATAAGGGTAATAGCTTAAGCAGGGTAATACATTAGCTACAGTGTTAGTTTGGCCAGTATAATTATAAGACATTAAGTAAATACTACCTGAATGCAGTACATAACTCAAAGAATGTTAAAGCAAGCCTTTTTAATGAAGTCTTTCTAAATTGACAGTTGCATACACGCATAATATGTCAATTACTTACAAAGTAGTCCTTTAATCGAGGCTTTTAACAAGAATGATCGTTTTGCAATGATATTTAGTATAATTATAAGCAAAAAGAAGGCGATTTGGATGCGAAACAGCACACGCGCCGTTTACGTCACGCGACGACGTTCCAAGTTCAAACGGTGAACAATGGGTTCGGTTAAAATGGCGCGAGCTTTTGTTCTGGCTCGCTATTGTGGCGACCGCCCGCAGGTAGAGATTGCTTGGCTATGAAGATACACATTACATATTCATGCATCATCACCTCATTTTCCCCTAACACGTTAAGGTAAAAGACAACATCACTTATAACAGTTATAGTCCACAAAATACATGCCTATTTCTACCCAAAACAGATTCTACGATTGCAAAAGCCAATAATTTGAAAATAATTCATCGATTGATTCTCGATTCCAAAGCAGCTGTTCCCTTCACTTTATTCCCAAAACAATTTAGATATAAAACTATCTAGAACATAAAATTACTTGGAAATAATTGTCTTTTACAATTTCACAATTCACTCGGTCTAAATAAATAAGGGACATAATGGAGTCATTACATTTGTTTATCAACGAGCTTGGCTCAGAAATTGCTGGACGCAAGTTGACGCAACAAGTGTCGGTTGGGCTCCCCTCGAACAACCCTTGTCGGCCACCTGTTACTGTGAAACCACCGAACATTAGCATAATGTGAAATGTGTTGGAGTTGTAAAGAAATGCGGCCCGTTGCGTGCATTGTTCTTGTTATACATTCTTATTTTGCGGTACCGGGAATTAGTTGATTGCTTTACGATAGAAAAATGGACTTTCAAAGAATTCTAACCAAAAGAACTTTGTTTCGTGTTTTTTTTTTTTCACTTTTGAGTACCACGGAAAGCTTATGTAAACTCTCTGAAAAATACTTGTAAATATTCTGCTTGTAACAGCACTAGCAATTTTACAAATAGGCAGTTTCTTTTTTTTCTAGTTTTCCTTTTTTCAACGGCAACTCACATCACGCAGTTCCTAATTCAAAAACAAAGCACGGTATTAGTAAGTACGGCCGAAAGTACGAAGGTTGCGGGCCGTCCTCGGTCGGGCACGGCTAGCGGTGGAGCCACGCGGCGCATCTCCGGTGTTTTGTGCACTTATCTACGCCATTCACGATTCTCTTCGCCGCAGCTATACCAAGAACATTCGACGTGTTGTGGAGACCTCGATGACTTAGGAGATTGTTAAGTGGCGCTGGTTGTTTGGCTGATTAAGTTACTGGGTGTGAATTAGATGCAAATAATTTTGAAGGGCGGGAGTAAAATTAAAACATAAGTATTTAAATTTTGAGATTATTTCCCGTAGAGGTAGGGAATAAGAGAAGAAGTATACACATATGTACTGCCACATATCGTCAGTGACGTCAGTGACTGGAAGAAAATCCAAACTCAAAATCCAGGCTTATTACTGATTGAAAAAGTAAATTGTGATTGAAAAACTCTACAAGACTCCAAAAAGTACCTTCTGCGAAAAATAAATAAACTGCTATAATTAAGTAATACAATTCCCCGTTCTTACTTATAAGCTATCAGTGACAATATCGTACAACGGATGGGACTCATCGGAAACTACGCGACAATTACACCGAAATCACTCGGGATTAATTACTTTAATTACGGAAACGGAAGTCTTGCCATCGTAGTTTTTGCGCATCCAAAAATACCATTCCAGATCTTAATGCCAAGCACGACTGTTATTTGTGCCACCTTCTTGCATTATCCCCGCAGATAATTACAATTAGCTTTATTTATTTTATTATAAAATACGAGAAATAAACAAGCGTCTCACGGAGCATTTATTTCTTCAGAGCGATGATAGCTTTCGTATTTAAACTGCTGCAAGTTAAAAGCACATTTCCTAAGAAATAACTGTTTATTTCTAACATATTTTCATCAGAACATCAAATTAGTCATTACTTGTTGTCAAATTATTTCTTTAGAATGTCCGGACAGCGAGTTTCAGTAACGCATATGACACTCACATTCGAACAGTCAAACAGAATTTATGTTCTTTCATCTCAGAAAAAAAAACGCCGGTACCAACCCAACAGTCGAGTTAACGACCACGGAGGCGGTGCATATATTTCTGTTTAAAACTTTTTGATGACACTACTCTTCTATTACATTTAAAATAATTTTAAAAGAACATAAGTTATTAAATATTATGTACTTTTTATTCACCAAGTTGTTTGATGTGAAAATATGTGTAACACCATTAATTAGTTGGGAATGGTTTGATCTTCATGATATAAAAATATAGTACTTGCTTTTTTTATTTTTCATTGAGAGAAATATGAATTAGAGAGCCATCAATTCTCTACAATTACTCAGGGCCGGAGGCTTGTTAGCGAGGAGCTTCAGAATCAGTTACATGTACTATATCGGTGCGGATATATTGCACGAGCAGGTGTCTGATAAATGCAATACATTCTATACACTCACAATATAATATCATCACTACAATGAACATAAAAAGCGTATTGTATAATGCACATTGCATGTACAGAGATGAGTTTAAATACTTCAATTAAACGAGCCATTAATATCCGTTGAGGTAAATAAAAATCCATCAAGACGCAATGAGAAGTTTTTTAAATTCGTTTTGAAACAAATTGCCGACGTGGAATCGTTCGACAAATATTCTTAGCAATTTTAATGTCAATAGACAAACATAGGCTGTGATCAAAGACAGATGTGCCAGTATAAACCTAGTCAAAGAAATTCTTGATGAAAATCGTCAAACAAATGCGAAAAACCTAAATGATAACAACGCAATCAAAGCACGCAATTCCTATCTCATTGTAACTGCGTTAGTGTAAAAAGATGCGTGTGCGCAATAATCGTGAGTCAAGTGCAGCTGCGCGAGATATATAGTGCGAGTAAATCACAATGTGCCGCCGGAGTGCGGCAATTAATGCAAGCGTGATTCGCAACCACCGCGACTCCAACCACCTTGCACCATCGAACACCTCTTTATGTTATCCACGACAAAAATAGAATCCGCAATCCCCATTGTTACTTCGTTCAGCTTATTTTCTGCGTCGTTTGATTTTAATCTTGATAACTGATGTTGTTCGAAATGTATTCAAAATGTCTTCATGCCAGCCACAAGAAAATTAAGCAATAAAAACACATTTAAATATCAAAAGTTTAACATCATGTTTTATAATAGATCTGAGAAGTCTTCATACGGAACGTTTCTTTCAACTCATTTAGAGACATCAAAACATGACACTATTGAAACAGACACCGCATTTACACAACATCAAAGGGCCGGGCTGCATCTCGAGCCTTATTTTACTTAATTGTGATTGGAATACAAAATTCTTTGGCTCTAATTGAAACTAAAACGACGAACACAGAGAAAAATTTAAATTATATCAGAACGAGGTTCAGCTAGAGCAGATCAGAGGCCGAGCGGGCACCGACCGTGGGAGAGGTGCACAAATCTCCGCATCTCAGAACTGGTCGGCAGGTGCGCGCGCGCAGCACACTCACACCACCACAGTCACGCACACCAGTGCCACAAACCAGGCGCACTTATGAATGAAGCCTACAAACCTGCACAAGAACTACACACGGACACTCACGCACACAAACACAACAAATTCAATCTCGCTTGTTTATCTCTGATTTATTTTATTCGAAACCATCAAGTCTCAAAAAGTTGGCTATTAATTTGTTCTTCGGTGCTCGGTATAAATGCCGTAGATAAAGTAATTAATCCGATTGATAACGATCTCGGTTGACAAGAGATGAAACTCGCTTCCACGTTCGAAAACCACCAACATGTAATATACTGTGAAACTATGTGTTAATCTATGTGGATATGGTTTAAAATAACCCTGAGGCTTATGAATAACTCATTGCAAACAGATCATATCTTGCACCCATGCATATGAACAAACCTGATTATAAGGAGCGTATTAAAATAATAAATAGCTTCTACGATGTGGCTGAGACAGAAAATCAGGGTTATGGTAATCTATCGTAGTAGACGAAAAATGTAGAGAGAAATTCCGTTTTTAAAAATTGACATCAAACTCAAAATCAAAGCATTTATTTCAATTGAAGCTTCTACAGGTACTTTTGAATTGTCAAGGAGCCAGTTAGAAAGTAAAACATAAATGTCCAAAGAAAAGAACGGGCACAAAACTCCATAAACAGGCACTCTTTTATCTCCGATCTTCAATCTGCACTCTTCGATCTTCGAAGGCTATCATAATTACAGTTTAAGTAGCAATTTCAACAGTTTCCCATTGCGCACAATATTCAGAAATTTGACACTAGCTGCTGAAGACAGGACCGATATGAACCTTATTACCAAGTATGAAGAAGCAATTCACGATAAAATAGAAGAGATTTAAAGTTATTTTTGTGTTGTTACAGACATCCCGTCGCAGGTGCCACCGCTGACGCCGGGCACCAACAAGAAGATGGCCGAGGCGCTGAAGGCTACCTTCGCCTCCTGGGAGAAGGAGCAACTGCGCCTCGGCGTACCCAAAGGTAACATTTGTTTCTTACTTTAGATTATGTAAACTGGACTCTGGACTCTTCTAATAGGACAGGTTTTTAAATAACTCAACTCTGGGATGGGATGCCTAAGGCCACTATCAAATTGCCATACGGAAAGAGACGTTTAGCTGAAGTCATTAACAGCTAAGTTTTCTTTAATCGACTTGAATTCTTACACATAGGACTTTGCCTGTTAAATATCCTGAATAACATTTTTGTATAACATGACCGCAGTTATAAGTTTACAATGAACACAATTCTGGCATTTCAACTCAGCAAATACCTATTGGTAGCATAGGTATTTTACTGCTAATTTCGACTTCCATTATGTCCTAATAATTAACTTTTGTTTATAGACAATTAAAGTAAGCATTGGATGGAGGCTCAGCTATAAAATACACTCTAATTACCGTTTAACGTTCAGTAAATGCTTATATAATTTCATACAAAGACATTTCATCGTATTCACCAGGGAAGGAATAAGAAAATAATATATCGCAGCTATGGTTTATTTCCCAGTAATGTAAACGCCGACATTTCATTACAGTTCAGCAATACCACTTTATGGTCAGGAAGAAAAGGCAGTAAAACCTCATAAATATTAATTTTAGACTTCAGTCGCTTGAGATCTGAGAGACGGAGGGAAAAAAATCATCGCATGTTATTATTAATGCGATCAGTTCATTTTAATATGATACACCTGCTTTTAAGTAAGCTAATAAAATTATGATTAATTTCTGTTACTAAGTCGCAAGTTGCAGTAGGAATCCAGTCGATCGCTTAGCAGATGATCAAGCTTGAAATCATTAAAGTGCAAAGTGGTCGTCTGGTGTGGTCTGTGGCGGTGTACAAGCGCGACAAATAATCGCCACACTTTTTGTCAGCGAGTGGTGAAGTGAAGTCGTTAGCGCGTAAGAATGTTGTGATAGCCGCCTTGTTTTTCCCTTGTTCAATATTTAAGTGTATACTGGTTACAAGCAAAAACTGTTAGCGTACAGTTGACAAAGCGTATAAATACAAGGTATCATTTGCATATGGTAATGTGACGGACGCGTCGCCGTGTCGCGACCGCCAACGACACACACCTCCACCTTTGTTGGTGGTGACTGACGACCATCATTTTCCTCAGTTTATATCAAAAGTTTTTAACGAAAATTTACAAGAGCAAAAAATGCGAAAACATTTTCTTTTCATTTTCAAAAGCCCTTTGAGTTGCCACATAAAAATAATGGCAAAATATCAATTAGCTGCGCAAGTTGTAGTTCGTGTAAAACGTATTGATATTTGCCTAGGATCATATTGTGGACAGGTGGCGGGTTCGATGCCCTAGCGCGGCGGAAGTGCGTGCGTCTGCGCCGCGTCTATTCGCGCTTCCGGTGTGCCCGCGCGCATCTAACACGAAATCACGCGCAGGATGTGAATAACACTTGCTAAATCTTTTATGATTATTATGTTTTATCAATGGATTCGGATAGTGAATGTAGTACAAATGTTTAGTGAAAACTTGATCATGAAATTGGAAAACAACTACCAAACTTTTATTCGTAGGGTTTCGCAAGAGTGCTTTTAATTTAACTTGAGTTGATGCGATATAATGACGGAACAACTATAACTCTTCACCGTCATTCCAGTGGGTACAGTCGTGGTCTTTTCCGCCTGATCAGTAATTTTTTTTTTTGCCTAAATCATGCGGAGGCGCCGAGCCACGCCCCCTTAAAGTTTAGGCCTATTAGGAAAGCGTTAACTTTGGCGCGCAAAATAACAATAACTCTAGTTTGGCGTGCGTCGTCAGTGCGCTCGGCCGATCGGTATCTTTTGATTCATTATTTCTATACAAAGTCAACGGGGCGGGTGCTAGAGAGCGTTTCTATGTTGTAAGTGCAAGCAAAAATTAGCTTAGTGGTGATCAGGTGGGAGTGTCCACGATAGTACATGGCTCCTTATCAAAGACCACAGTGATGTGTGCGTCAGCTGAACACTCGCTGTCAAATCGACTTGATTCCTTAATTGTTCAACGTAATAAATTCAGTCATAAAACCCAGTTTGATAAAATTCCAAAGTACTTCGAATGGAAATAAACGTTTCACAATGTTGCAGATAACCTTAAAATCAATTTAAGTACAGACATTAGCTCATCAAGCTACTACAATCTGTCAAATGTATTTAATAGGTTTTCAACTTTTTGCTAAAGCATTACATTCAAAGTTGATTGGAAAAAAAATACAGTTTCGAGTGGCTTGATGTGTTGGTATCTGTACCTAATAATAATTCAGGACATAGGTTGGCGAGTCTAATCCAGAATTGCGAATAGTTTTGATCTTAACAAGTGGAACACTCATTATCATCTGCCTAGCATTTTCCAAACTATTTAAATTCGACTTCCAGTCTAACCGGATGTAGCTGAATACCACTATTTCACATGGAGCGACTGCCTATCTAACCTCCATAACCCAGTAATACGATACCACTTGGTAATAATACTAATTTAAAATGTTCACAACTAAGGTTTCACGTACACCTGTATCACTGAAATTTGGCATACAATAATTAATTTCAGCATAATATTGACAGCACGTAAAGTTACCAAAAACTGTCAAATTTCTCAAAACGATTTTCAACCTTAAAATGTTGATGGTTTAAGTTCAAAAGCGCTTGCGACCGTACATGTAGAATTCCATCATTCCATCGTTCTACCTCGTTGTGGGGCCCACCTTAGTCCTGTTCGTAATATCAATTGAGATAACGGTAAGATCTTATCAGAGCTCACACATGGGGTGATAAGTAGCAAGGGAACTGGTAGCACTTGCATTGAAGTTCTTACTCTAATTGAACGTGTTTGAAAGAAGGATGAGAATCATTTATAATAATAATAATTTATTAAGGTTCATAAAGTTTTGTAGTACATGAGGGATCTACAAAATATGCATTAATAATTACATGTAGGTACAACAAATTGCTGGGTGAATCACTGCTCTCCTAACTAGATTGCTGAACAATCCGTATTCAGGAGAGACAGTTTCGACTCCCTATTTGAGTATCACAATAATCATGTATTATACTTTCGGCGCTTAAAATATTAAACACTAGCGGACGTCCCGCGGTTTCACCCGCGTAGTTCCCGTTCCCGTGGGAGTACGGGGATAAAATATAGCCTATGTTACTCGTGGATAATGTAGCTTTCGAATGGTGAAATAATTTTTTAAATCGGTTCAGTAGTTTTTGAGCCTATTCATTACAACCAAACAAACAAAGTTTTCCTCTTTATAATATTAGTATAGAAAACACAAAACCAAAAAACTAAATCTTAAAATTAAATAAAACAAATTAGGACGATGAGTGCTGGTGTGGTAGGTCGAGTAAGTGTGTATTTTTGTGTGAATGTTTTTGTGTGGATTTGAATAATAAGGAATTGGGTTACTTTCATGTGAGTGTCACTAAGTAGTTTTCAGTCTCGTCGTAGGTTTTATTCTGGAGGAATTTACGAAGAGCAAGTTTGCATTTATTGTATGGAAAATTATAGATGTATAAGGACGCGTTAATTTTATTGATAGAGAAATGGGTCTTCAGTTAAGCAAAACATGTTTCTGAAATCCTATGTAACATTTATTATAATAAAACAAAACTATAAAACGAAATAATGGTAGGTGAACAGATTTTCAAAAGGTGGTCTACGTTTATCAAAGCAAAAATAGCCTAAAATATACAAGCAAAGTCCAAAAAAAAATCTAGGTCTTATACAAACATATGCTATCATCATCGATAAACAGAAAAAGAAAAAACCTGTAACGCAATTATCGTAAAGAAGTAGCCTTCCAACATATGTTAAACAAACATTTTTGTGTGTAAGACCTCACCACTAACAAGTGACTAACGTTAAAAAAAAAAATATAATCCATTGCGCTATTTCTTAAAAAAATACTGTAAGTCATGCATTGAAAACACGCAATGGAACGAAAAATAAACTCAAAGTTCGTTCATTGTTGTTTTATAGACGCAATGCTTTATCTGTGTAGAGATCTTAACATTTAATAAAATGAATCCCTGCGTTCAGAATGACGTCCTGTAGTCGAGGAGACAGCGTTATCTTACCATCGATTGTTAATAAAATTGCTCCATTAATATACGGACTGGCTTTGTTATACCTGTGGGCTTCAATTAACGTACATGAGCTCTGCAACTATATTTATTAGTTAATTTTAAACACACATCTTGTGGTGGCAGGAAATTAGTGTAACCGTAACTACGATTTGTGTCGTATGGATTGAAGATTTTTCTTTTTAGATTCATCATCATCTGCCTAGCCTTTTCCCAACTATTTTGGGGTCGGCTTCCAGTCTAACCGGATGCAGCTGAGTACCATTATTTTACATGGAGCGACTGCCTATCTGACCTCCACAACCCAGTCCATACTGGGTAATACGATACCACTTTGGTAAGACTGGTTGTCAGACTTTTTGGGCCACACCTGTAACGATGACAAAGATGGACAAATGACAACCGGGACCAACTGCTTAACGTGCTTTCCGAGGCACGGAGGAAACTCGGTATATAAGGGTGGTCACCCATCCACAGACTATTGTATTGTACTAGATTATTTGTATAAATAAAAACACAAGAAACTAGATCGTTTTCAGTACTTAAATATTTCTTAGTAATATTTGAAGTATCACTTGTAATAATCTTTTTTAGAATTCGGTTAAAAATTTAAATATTGATGTGCATAACATCGTCCGTCAGTCTTGTATCATGACGCAAATTAAGTATGTTTCGTACATTTTCACCACTCAGATCTGAAGTTTCTAACATGAAACCAATGAAAACTAACAAGCAAAGCAATGATAGAACTCGCAATAAAACTACAAACTCCCTCTAATGTAGAAATATATTACTACACGCATTCACTTGCCACCATTTCAACAGCATCGATGGTAAATCATATTTTATTGTCGCACGACTGAATACGTTGTCATTTCCCTTTGATGTCGCCATTTTAAATCGCTGTAAAGTTGTGAACTGACAGTGTCTTCGCGGTTCTCGTGGCCGCACGGCCAAGGCATAAACATTAAACGTCATGTCCCGACGGCCTCCGACTAAAAGCTGTAATTAAACTAATTATTTATTATTAGACAGCTCTCCCGCTTCCAAGGGAAAAACTTAAGTTCCGAGTGCAAGAGCAATTTATAAACATCGTAACACATAACTCTATTTGTATCGATTTACTTTTTCTCGTAGTTAACCTAGCTAGGAGCGATTAGAAAATCTTTAATGGCTGCCACTGATTAAGTTGATCGATCTTCCTTCTGAGCAAGGCGATAAACCCCTTTTCGCTTGAAACACTTGTCTAGTATTCCAATGGTAGCGTGAAGTTACGAGTTTTCCCTTTACATAAGTCATACTAGCTGGACAGTTATATAAAATGGCTATTGACGCAGTGTATTTGATAAACAATTAATTTTCTCAACCTTCGATTGTATAACTGTGTCATCTCCCTCAAAAACAATTGAACTACAGCACAACAGAAACGGAACATTAGAAATCATTTACGACCGTTATAAAGACAATCGGCTGGGTGCATACATTGGGGCGTCAAGGTCGGGCCGCTTCCTGCGCCTGCACAAGTTCCGCTGTGAGGCAACCACTCAACCAGTCGGTTCGCTGCCCTGCTAATTGTCGATGTTGCAGCCCTGCCGACAATTGTGCACTTTACTACTTGATAGCGAGCGCCAATCACGGCCACTGACGGCCACTGATGAATGATTTTATATATGAACCCTATCTGCATATGTCTATCTTGAAATTGTGAATTCTTGTGATCGTTGTAATGGTAATTAGAGTTTTTTATACAATATTAGTTAATTATTCTAAGGAAAGAATATAGTGGACAAAGCATTTTTATAACTATTTAAGGCCAGGTTAGAATAAACTTGTAGTATCAACGTATCATCGTAACGTGCCGCTCTAGACGTACCGCAGGTTGATTCCAAACAAGTGAATGTGTGTAAAAATAAAACTCAGTGTTTAAGATGCACATTCCTTATCTGCTACATGTAAAATACTAGTACTCAGCTGCTTCCGGATAGATTAGAAGCCGACCCCAACATTGTTGGGAAAAGGCAAGGCAGATGATGCTGATGCCTTCTCTACTACATCCAGCACTTCTCCCCCAGATCCTCGCCAATGGAACGAGGCGGCAGTAGCAGCGTGGCTGCGGTGGGCTGCCCGGGAGTTCTCCCTGGAAGGCGTAGCCCTCCAGCAGTTCGCCCGCACCCAGGGCAAGGACATCTGCGCCATGGGCCGCGAGGAGTTCGTCGCACGCGCACCCGCCTTCATGGGCGACATACTCTGGGAACATCTTGAAATCCTGCAGAAAGGTAGCTATTGTATACCGCTAGAGGCATGCTTTTATATAATCTAGATAGTAGACACAAAAGTTGAGAAAATATTTCAAGAACACCTTATTCCAACAGTTGTCATATCTAGACCTACACGTTTCTCGCAACTTTACCTAATTACCTGTTTTCCGGTTACAAAAAGGTTTTTTTCAGCCTTCTGCTTCCTAGGCAGGCATGATTTTCATAACTTGCATTCCAATCCAGCCTTAATTGTCAAGAGGACTTCATTCTTCATCACATCATAATCCCCCACCGAACTCAACTGTCAATCAAATGACAGCTTGACTCAAATGTCAGAATGCTCCGTAGATGTGGAGAAGGAGCGCTCGCTGCTGGCCAACGTGCCTCCGAACATGTACGAGAGCAACGTGTGCCTCCCGGAGCTGCCCGAGTACATACCGCCGCCTGCGCACCACTACAACAACAACAACAATACCGGTAAGTCACACACTTGTACCACACGGAATATCTAGCCAAATTATAAACAAGTTTAAGAGAAAACCAGATAATTATCATACACTGTTTTAAAAAAAAAAAAAAAAAAAAAAAAAAAACTTTAATTCGGATAAGCAACATCCATATGGGTTAGTAAAAACAAAAAGATAACTTATACCTATGTTAGTAAACTTATACATATTATCTATTTGACAACAAGGCTGTTGTTCAAAATACATCTTTGAACAACATCACCTAACAAAGGAGAATCCAACCTCCCCGCTATGGTCTTCAGGATGGAGTTGGAGCTGTCCCGCACTCTGCAGAGCAAAGAGGCAGATTTCTGTCTGACTATGGCGTTTAAGCTTTCACGATTTATAACTAAAATTACACTGTCACTTACGGGATATCTTCCGTGATTTTTCAATTATTCTGAGCTCCCGATATTTCGACGCTGTTGCAAGCGCCAGGGGAATGAGTCGCGGGATGGCTGGAGGAGGCGGGTGGATGGTAAATAAATTATCAGGCACAGACTAAAAAAGAGGGTAGACAGATTTTTCTTCTTCTAACAATTTATTAACCAACCACCCATTCAATCCATTAATGGACAAAATGAAAAATTAAAATATTTGTTTTAAAAAGCAAAGCTCAAAATTATATTCCAAAATCAATTCGATTTAATCTGCAATCCAGTTCAGCATGCGACTAGCGGGAAATCGCAAGGTGAAAGGCGAATTTTAAATCAAGCGTAGCAAAGAATAGGTCCGGTCTACGAGAGGTCTACGCTTGCTACGACATTTTCGTAGCAGCTACGAATATCGATTCTTATCACACTAAAATTAAACTATCTATGATTTTTTTCATTTCTTTTCCACAATGTGACAGAATAAGTTTGACCATCATCACGCCTATATTTTCCAAAAGGGATAGGTAGAAGTATAATGGTAGACATCTTTTTTATTAAAAATATTGGTATTTATTTACGAATTCATACTTATGACTGGGAACACTATAACAATAATTCCAAGACACCAATGTCTAAAAAAAACACTTTATTTTGGGCCTGAAAACCCGATTTATTTTCAATTAATTGCCAAATTCGATTTTAGTTGCTTTGAAATCAATAAATAGTTGAGTCATTGAGTTGACAAGACAAAACAGTGACATCACAGTTTGCTATTGCCATACAAAATCTATGAGAGAACCGCGTTTTGACAGCTCTTAAAAAGTATCTCAATTGATTAGTTCCCCTTGATTACAGGCAATGATTATGATATACATGACCGATCCATAGTCACACCAAAGTGTTCATACTTATGTGTTGGTAGTACTCACACCATTCTACACTTATAATCGTACATAAAACAGATAACACTGCTGCATTTGAACTGTACTTTTACTCGTTTATTTCAACAGTAGAAACACAAACGCGGCTATCATGACTAGTAAAGATAAAAGGGTAGTGTAAACTGCGCTAAAGTGAGCCTCATTACAAGTAGCTGATAGCTCAGCAATTACACAGGTGGGTTTGAACCTCAGACAGCGTTTATTGGCAACGTCATACGTTTATGACAAACGTGTATTTACGTGAATCGTTTTCTGAAGTAAATGAGCTTGGAAACTGTTTGTATGTGATTTTAAAACTCTAATGTCTTCTTAAATATAGGAACAGACTGAGACGTCTTCGTAAAACTTCTAATTATGTAGTTTACGCGTCCTCTGTCGGTCTTTTTCATTCGATGCACTTTGCGTTTCAAACCCCGTGTTTATGTCAAACCGTACCATTTTAACATGAAATAAAACTTTTACGACTACCTTGTTGGTCTAGTGGTTGCAAGCTCCACTTCTGAATATGAGGTCCTGGATTCGATTCCCAGGTCGAGCAAAATGTTATTGGGTTTTACAATCAGTAGCAGCCACGGAGTCTGGATTTGCGCCCGCTTGATGGCAATAGGCTCGCCTTCTATTATATGGAATTTTAAAGAAAACGTAACTAGTGACATGTGGGTGTGCTATTAGGTACACCTCTGCTTAACCCTTCCGGGATTACAGGTGTGATGTTATGTCATGTTTATAAAATTTTATCTTACCTATAGAGCAGTCCAGCCATGTTCTTTTTCTACAAATCCTTTTTCTACAAATCATTTACTCAACAGTTTTTTCACGAATTTCAGATAACAAACCATAAAACCGGAGAAAATTACGATTAAATCTATTATTTAATTTGTTTTGACACAAGAAAACAGTAAACTTCGTCTAACATTGTGGAAATTCGGCTCATTTCACATCGACCTGTTAATCAGCACATAAATCTGATCGCAGTCACATATATTACGTCGAATTATATAACTGTTTCAGTACGGAATAGATGTGTGTGAGTTTTAAGGAGAAATAGACCTTATTGTGGCTCCTAGCAGTGCATATCAAATTAATATTCCATGATAGGGATTTTCGCGTAGATGAAAACCACCAAAAAGTTCATAATATGAGCAATAAGGTCGTTTTACCAAACATCTCATTCCCATCAAATGATGTAACCGTACCAATTTTTAGGTATACGTCGGTAAATGATAATTAATCAAATTTTACAATCGGGGGTGGCTGCGTAATATCACGGATAAAAGCTCATTTCCATTAGATATAAAACGTTGTGTTTATTGCGTTGTAAATCATCGACGCGGGATGTTTTGACTGCGGCCCGAAGCTCAGCTACAGAAATAATAAATTAACTAAGGAGACAAGATGTCCTCTGGCCGTCGTTAGCACGGGTGGTCTCGTCACCACCTCAAACATTTAGACAACTAATTTACACGACTAATTGATGTACGGCATATTTTATCGTGGTTTGGAAATAGGCGATGATGGATACCAGATGCATTTTGTTCGGCTAGAAGTATTTTACGTTGTTGAAAAAGATAAAATATTGCTAACTAATGAAATACAGATGACCTTTAAAATTGTCTCATCTTCATCCACAGCCTATACAGGGTGTAAACAACCTCGTCACGAAGCCGTCAACTGTATATCAAACTAAGTAACTTTACGCAAAAATGATTGCTGGGAAACTACTTTTTTTGGGGTGAAAAATCAGGTTTTGTGGTAGAACTCTATGGCACGCCACTCAAAACATTGTGCTGGTGGATGGATTGAATAGTACGAGGGTCGTGGAGGTTTTTAAAGTAAAAATCTTACAATAAAAACTTGTATTTCAAAAAAAAATTGTCAAAAAGTTGGAACTTTCACCCCTAATAAAGCCGTAACTAGAAGGTTCGAAGGTATGGTGTAGAACAAAAAAAAATATCGCAACTTAAGGGAGAACAAGTGCTTTTCGGCTTCGTTAAGAGGTGTTTTACACTCTTTATATACCCACTGTTGGCTATAGGCCTCTCTTTGTTTGTGTCAAGCTCCACGGTCTTGTGCCAGCCTCATCCAGGATATTCCCGCATGGCAACAATGTCGTCTGCCCTTCTAACTTTAAAATTGTCTACGTAACAATAATTCAGCTATACACTGTGACACACTGTAATCTAAAGCCAATTTACACAATCATCTGCATCATCTGCCTAGCCTCTACCCAACTACGTTGGGGTCAGCTTCCTGTCTAACCAGGTGCAGCTGAATACCAGTATTTTACATAGAGCGACTGCCTATGACATCCACAACCAGTTTGTACCGGGTTATACGATAGCCCTTGATAAGACTGGTTGTCAGACTTTTTGAGCCACTGACTACCTGTAACGACTGTCAAAGATCTACGAATAACAGCCGGGACCAACGGCTTAACGTGCTTTCCGAGGCACGGAGGAAACACGGTATGTACTGGGCTGTCACCCATCCACAGACCAACCTAGGCAAGCACGGCTTGCTAAAGATCGACACGAGCGGCTGTTATTACTTAGCCACGAGCTTCTCTAGATCCAATTTACACAATATCAACTAATATATATTAATGCTTTTACTCAGAAAATTGCTTTTAATCATAATAAAAACCATAATTTAACCCTCCACCAAAAACAATAACTCTTACTGTTGCGATCGCCAACCTTACTCCGATACCGTTTCGACTAGTTAACTCAATTATAAAAACACTATCGTTGATAGAAAAAACTACGTTTTACAGTAACGTGTAAGTATCAGTACACATACGGTTTCCAGTTGGCTGGGCGTATGGCGCAATGTTGCGACCTTGGCGCTGTTTTTCCGCTCTCTTTCAGCTTAACCGAGGTCTAACAACCCGTCTTGCACCTTGTACCACAATTCCAAACGTGACATCTTCATACAATCATACATACATTATTATGTTGATTCTAAACGTTTCAAACTTTCATGAAATCATGACGCAAGAATAAATTGTACCTAACCTAGAATTATTTTTTGCAATCTCAGACGGTAAGGTAGGACAATGAGACTGGTATAGTGATTAAAAAACAAGGCCAGACAGGGAATCCTACGTTAATTTAGTGTGTCATAAATCACGGCCCACCCTGTTAGCTAGATTACTTGATCATTAACATTGCGATGATGCTACTGAAACAATGAAATGTTGTTTCTATTTTAAAACTATGTTTCGTTTCGCAAATAACGTTTATAAATAAATTACTTGAGATATGCTTAGTAGTTCGATAATCTTGAAGACAATTAGTAAATCGTTTTGGCTAACTTACAGAAATACGTATCGTTCATTTTCGATCTGATAACTAACTTTGAGTAAGTTAATTATACCACACAATCAATTATAATCAAATAACAGTAAGTACATCTGAGAGTAGATTGTCCAATCGCCCCTACCACGAGGTCCGGCGCGTGCGCAGGTTGCCGCGCGTCAGTCTTCAGTTGCTACGCTCTTACTCATCACTCGCATTATTCTTGCACGCACCTGAAAGTTCACTGTCGAGAACCAAACCTGAACTTTAATTTACTCTTCCTTATTATTTTTTACTTCGTTTTATTTTTACTTTTAATACTTTTCTTCGTCATAATTATCCAAAAGGATAAGTGCAAAGTGCTTCGAGTGTATGTGACGCAGTATGGAGACATTGGACTCAGGTTAAGCTATGTTTTTACACCCAAGCTCCCGGTCTAGGGACTCCACGGAACTGGACCCTGGAATGGTGTGGCGTGGTGAGTTTTACCTCTTGTGAACTCCCGAAATACATATCTTTTTTCGGTAAAGATTTTCTTGTTTTAGTGTCTGGTCATCAAATAATTTTGTACTTTATTATTTTTCAATATTTTTCAGTTTCTTGTCTAAAATTGGATTAACAGTTTTCTGAATTAAACGTTGCATTGTTTTTCAGTTTTCATTAGAAATAGTTTAATTGCTTTCTTGGGTTTTCCTAATCTATGATCAGTAATTGAATTCCGCTGTTCTTAAGGACACAATGCGAACCTACTATGAAAGTTATCAGTAAAGATAAGTTCAGTGCATGAAGGCTGCATGGTGTGTCGTCACCGTGCGCATGCGCCGACGACGTCGGGTGAGTTTCGCGCGTCCTCGCGTCAACTCGAGCGTGCCCAACTAATGCAAGTGGACCGACGAAGCTGAAGGTTAACGCACAAAAACACATCGTATATATTCAATATTTTGCAACTGCACTCGTATTAATAAACCGCTGGGTATATGGTTAATGTTGCGCTGGTGCAATTTCGTGGCATCCGCGCTGTCGCAAGGGCCAGCCATCGCTTGCCGCCGGCACATCCTCGCGTTGCGCACTCGCCGACTAATCGCCGGACGTGCGCCTCGGAACAACGTTGCAAAATCGCTTACAGTCAAACAATATGTCTAATGTTCTGAAAAATTCATGGGCACGCGCCGGTTGTTGTCGCGGCTCGCGGCGACAAGCGACGCGCTTGACTGAAACCAGCTCCTCCGATGTGCACATACACTTATCCTTGTAACTGTTACATAGCGATAACTGTTGATTACACATGCGGTCGAACATAAATTATAAGCAAGTACAACAAACAGAAGTCAAAAGCAGGTCCTAAAATAATACGGCATCGTTTATCTGGTGGTATTGGCAATAAACCGCGGTGGGTACAGTCATCCTTATTAGCGTACATTTATGAGTTAGCAGAGCAATATATCGGGCGTATTACGTGGCAGCCAATCATAATAATTTATTGCTATAAAGTGATATGGGCAGTTAATGTGGCGACGACTACCGGCGCGGTGTCCTGCGCAAGCGAGTCTCACTGATTTATCAACCGACCAAGCCCCGCCCCGACCTGATAGCCTTACCCTACAACCATTCAGCTTTTTATTGAACAAACATTAATTGGTACAATATAAAAGTAAATATTCAGTATCGAATATCATGTCAAACACAGATTTTAACGTAATAGGCTCACTTAGCTGTAATTAAAATATAAAATCAGTTATTTACGACGCTTAATTACCATTTTCTACAAATAATAGGGCGATTCTATTGAGTGACTCGTGCTTGAATTTTAAACATTTGTATTAACTTAATAACGTCTGTAATAGAGTAGGAATGTATTAGTGTGGAATGTTCATGTCCCTTGTGGAGTACGAGTAATGTATACTGGGCTACTGAGTATCAAGCTTCGTTTTAAATGCTCGGGACATATATCGGGTGTTATATCTCTATTTAACGCTCTACATGTCTGTTGTACAGAGGCCAGCACATGAAGCTACTACAATCTGCCAAATTTCTTAAATAAATTTTCAACTTTAGCGCTAAAGCATTGAGTTCACAGTTGATTGGGAATATTTTACAGACTCGGGAAGCTTGATGTGCTGGCGTCTGTACATATATCCATTGTAACGCCAAAAAACTAAAAAAAAAGCTACTACCAGTACCCTACCACAGCTTTCTTAGATCCTGTTATATTCCTCAAAAAAACCAACACAATCAGGACATTAGAATCAGAAATCAATATCATTTACATTCACTTCATAACTGTCAATAGTTCTGAAGTGTCGACTAGAAAAATATTGAGCTTTCTAAGATATCAATAAAGAGATACGTGTCGTTTCGAGCAGCCACATCCGGCCGCCATTGTGTTTCAACTGGCGAACTTCCGGTGCAACCCGATACACACTCCTGCGCACGTGCGCAAGCTTTTCAAATTACGAACTACGAAATTTTCGTACAAAGGACATTATAAAGGAATGAGGGATGTAATAAAAAATAGAAGAAAAAAATTAGACAGTTAAAGACATCAAAAGTAATTGCATGACATTTAAATTTTACTATTTGTATTTTAAACTCGCTTTTTTGAGGCAATCAACGAAATTTTTTCATGATTTCACCATTTGAGAGTACAAAAGGGCAGGTATATAACCAACGGTTTTAAAATATAGATGGAAATATATTAGACATCAAAATAATAAAACCCTAATAGCAGATATTGAACTAATTAAATAATACAAAGCTGTTAAACATCTAACGCACTGCAATTACACCACATCAATATTCTATTTACAACTTTATTATCAACCGAACGTACTTGCACGAACGGTATTTACTTACAATGATACATATTGGACTCTAATAGACCGTAGAGAACATATTCATTGTATAACAACAATAAAAAAGCATGTAATCCCACCTTAGTACCATTCAAGTGCTGACAGGTAAGAAGTTAATAAAAAAATCTGCCCTTAAGGGTTGGCACACGAAAAGAGCAAGGGTACTTCTTTGATGGGGTGCTTGCAAACGGTACGCGGCGACCCTAAGGGGGCCCTTGTCCTCCAATAAGCCCTTAATAAGAGCCCTTACCGAGTGCCCTTTCAATCAGCCTTTTTTCTTTACCTTACCCACTTGTCCTTGATTCAAATTCTAAATCTGATTTACTTGTCAATGTTATTGTACTTGTACTCGGATAATATAAAGAAGGGTCAGTGCAGTCACAAAGGGTTTTAATATTCAAAGGCTGCCCTTATCGCATTCATTTTACTGCTATTTTAATATCGTCGAAACGCATTGATAAACATTCATGGCGTAGTTAAAGTTTCAGTTTTAATAATAGCGTCGAACCTTCACAATAATGCGTTTTATCTTCGGATTGTCAAAAGGAACCGTTTCTTGTGTTTGGGTATGATTCTATGTAGGTTTATATGTATATCTAGACCTTTTTTATGTCCCACTTTATTCTCTTGATAACATTTGAATGCCTATAAACACATTGAAGTGTGGGTGTATTTAAATAAGTCGTGGAATTTTTCACACTATCGTAGGTACCTACTCAGATAACAATTTAACACACAGTTTTATATATTTTTTTGATTACGAGCTATTCGGGTGTATTTTCAAACATATTGAATTAATGGATGTTAAAGCTGGCTCTAGCTTTTTTCATGAAAATCGATACGACTACGAATTTTGCAATATGCAGGTGTTTTTTCGGCATTAGCTTTTGTATTAGGGTCTAATCGGCAAGTGTGGGAATAGAGGCAAGTAAAGGAGTTTCACGAATCGCGAATCCTCGTTCCCATAGTGTCGGTAGACAAGGTTCTATACAAGTGTTGGGTTACTGCAGTTTGCGCGTCTCGAGGCGCCGACAAAGCCCGCCGGCGGCACCTTTGATGTGCCGAATTCAATTAATTGCCTTATTTGCCGCAGAGTGGTACGCTCATTGTAGGAATCCCCCGCAAAAACAAATATTTGCTGAGTCTTCATTATCCGTTATTAGGTGGTGCGCATTTTAATTGTCTCCACGACTCGTTTGGTTTGCCTTGATTGCGCCCCGAGAGCAGTAAATCACATAAATCACTCATTTTTCTCGACGCTTTTAATGATACCTAAATGCCCGTCGAACATATTAACTAAACTGTCATGTCTGAGGTTTAATTATTAAATTAAAAGAAAAAGACACTCTTTATTACTCCAGAACAATAAAGGACAAAACGGACATTTTTAAACACATTTAATACAGACATGAAGTCTGTTTCATGTTAAAGAAAATCCCCTGAAAAATGATAAATGATATAAAAACCCAGAGCTTTCTGCAGGAGCAAGGCACAGTTGAAATTATACATCATGCCAAACTTCTTCTCCGCACAAAGCATGGACCGCGATAATGTGTTACGTGTCCCCGATACGTTATCAGCATCAGCAGGGTTCCAGGGGGGTGCGAGGCGGCGGCGCGGGGCGCGGGGTGAGCTGGTTGCCGGACGGCGTGGGTGCATGTCCTTCGCAACACTGCCCCTGAGTAAGATATCGCTGTCACAACACTACCACGCGCCGCTCATTCACTGCTTTTTGTAATTTTCAACCAGAGATAACATTTTTTTTACTCTTTTTTGCCGTGCTTATTTAGGCTTGTCGTGTCAGTTTATCAATTATTTGTTGTTTTAGTGATAACAGCGTCATCTTTGACACAATAGACAATTTCAGAATAAATGTTCATGATGAATTAGTATTCTTTAATTCTGGCTTTGGGATTCCACAGCTACAACTGAAGCTAGAACTGCCACGATTTTCTATTTCAAATATTAGGTATATTAAATGTACGCTGTTATAATTATAATATGAACACGTCAATACATGTGGACAGCTATGAGTTCCGAGGTCGCAGCTCATACAAGAATATGTCACAATCATAATGTTCTCAGAAATCGTTCCAAATATAAACTTGGATAAATGTCGTATCTCGCGCCATCGCGACCTTCGAATCGCGACACATGACGGAGGCCGAGAGAAATAAATTATTGGTAGCGGAAGTGACGTCCCGGGCTCGCTCCAATTTAAAACACAACCCACGAAACACCGTCTAACGTCGCCGTCGCTCCGTTGACAAAAACTACGGCTATGCAAGCTTACAGAATAGCCGTCAAACACAATCTCGTAAAATTTGCTTTTAAATGTAATAGCCGCTATTTCAAATATAAAACAAAAACAAATTATACTTAATGAATGTCACGAAATAATATATTGTATCCTTAATTCACCGGAAATAAAAAATTTAAAACCTTAGACTCGGACTAATAGAGAACACAAATTGAATTTCAAATTAGAATTCAATCAGTTTGTATAATCGACAGGGCCGGATGCGCTGCTTTTTAATTAGTGCAAAGGTTAGGGCCGTTACCGAAAAAACCTTTTTATGTTGTCAATCGACGGCGATGTAATTATATGCAACCGTTATTTGTCGTTGAAGCTCATCTGTCTGTCTGACAGTTCTGGATGAAGTGCTCCCGTGCCGCTGTACAGATTTATGAGCTGTTTTCAGTGTTTTTATCTAAAAAAGATTGTTTATCTGGCACTTCCGTCGCCTGCCGCGGCCGATACGCTCGCTAACGCTTTATTGTTTACACTTAATGTAATTCAAAGCAGGGAATTCCTCGGTAAATTGTATTTTTAAATTTAAACCGGCGATGGGAATGGGGAGTTTACTTTGTGAATATCGATTGCCGCCACCGGCTTGTATCGATATCTGTTTGGACTTTTGCGATCGATATTACGCCGATGCCATACGTAATTTTTTCCTTTATATTGCCGACTCTTTGAGTACACATTTGCATGTCCAGATACAAAACAAAGACTAAGATAACTGTAGCTTCAACGAGCTTATTGACGGATACAGTCCGTCGAGAAAAGACCACATACAATAAATATAACGGTGTTCAAAATTAAAATAACAATAACACAAGCACTAATGTCTCATATTGTTTTTGCGCACATCACCACAATTCTCCGCGTTTCCATTTCCCGATGCACGGTGTTACATGATGGAGATTGTTCGTCGATCACAATATCCACCGTGTGTTTATTTCCTTTGAATTTATTCAAATATTGGAAACTCATTTCCCGCGCTATTTCCCGGTGGAAAGGCGCTCGCGGAGTGCGGCGTCTCGCTAATTGCGTTGCTGAGCGCTCCGCAGACTCATTCTCCCAGTTTCATGCAACCTACATACGTACGTATTTGTAAGTAAGTTACTTGACAACGTACCTCTAAATAAGTTAGGACCCTCTACGCTTTGATACTGGTTTCGTTCAAAATTACGCACACGGCAGTTACTTATGTCATTATCAATTTTTGGAGCAGCATGTCGTCCAGATTTTGATAATCGAACATCATTATTACTGTGCCTTCCTTCAATAGAAGGTCATTAAATCAAACCTTGACGCAATGAATGTCGTGTCACTGTGTGGTCTCCTGTCAAATTAGGCAACAACAGTTTATGGTCACTTTTCTCCCTTATCACGAACTAACCATTATATTTGTGGCTGTTAGTTATAGCATACTAACAAAAAATCGGCGTCGGATCTTCCGACGGCGTCGAAATCGCTTCCTCTGGCAGACAATAGCGTCCCGTATCCGGTAGCACACGTGCTCAGGTGCCCATTATGTCCCGGAGCGATCCTCGCCCCTCAACTACCTTTTGTGACCCAACTTAGTACCACCCCCTGTAACTTGACCCAGATTTGGGCCAGCCCACTAGCTCGTGCCCTCCCATCGCATCGTATTCTATCATATCGCATGTTAGCGCATCTGTCTCGAGGATCGTGTAAAGTGAAACTTTTGTCAACATCCTGGAGAATTCATTTATTTGCCACTGTGCCTACACAAATATCAATATCACCTCTAATTTTTTTACTCTTCAGCATTGCTGTGTTATTCGCGAAGCCATTGTAAGAAGCTAATATATTATGGGAGCATACTTCAATATCATCTATCATCATCAAGTTTACTTCGAAAAGAGATTCTATCAAGGCCATTTAAAAATAAATAAATTAAAAATTAAAGTTCGAATTACATAAAGGTTACAACAATAGCAACACCGACTTACAATAGACACGAATGGAAGTATTTTAAATTTAAAATTCAAGTGTGTTGCGTCTCGCGTGCCAGTATCAAACAATGAGAATGAGAATCATAGTCAAGGCCGTACGTCATGGTCATTATTATAACGTAATTATGATACACCACGTTACCTTACACACTGAATTTGCGAAACAATCCAACTGTTTTTTTTTCTCAAGTTTAACGTAATCTTTACTATTTTTTGTTTTGTGATGATACGTCACTGCCTCATCTTGTTCGTGAATAGAAATTCGATTTTCAAAATTGACATTAATGTTCCTGGCTGGAAATTTGTCAGTACGTTTCAGGGACGTTCATTCCAGTAAAAAACTGATTTCAGTTTAATCAATTTCCTTTCAAATCCCAATAACAGGAAACCAAATCTAGCCACCGAATTTATACCTAAGGCTAAAATATTGCTAAATGCGTTAATTAGGCTAGTATCGTCATTTTCCTAAGTTACTGTACCTCAATTAAAATTCACAAGGAGTTTTGCAATATTACATTTTCACGTGGCCACTGAAAAAATACAATTAGATGCGTCACTACATCCATTATGCTAGTTCATTACCTGATGTCTAGTGTATCGCCCGGACAATTTAATCGTCTTGTTTTTATATCTTCGCGAAACAATGCTGAACTCGGAACCAGCAAAGTATTTTTAAGTGAAGAAGAATATAATTTACAACGCATTGTTCGCACTAAAATAAAAACCATGTACTAACAGTTACTTCAAACTGTTCGGTCACATCCAGTGTCTACCAATCCTTGTCAATGTGTTCCACGATAACAATTTCACGTGCTCCACAAACAGGACTCTACATTGTTTTCGTTCTGCGCTGAACGGCTCTAGATTTCATTTTCCTTAAATGATAACCAACAGGAAAATAACTCTACATTATAATAAGAATGAAATATTTATTATTGAACGTTCATTTGTTACATTTGCATGGCTAGACTAATTAGAATGGCAATAGGTACGTTTTGCACATGCGTACCTACGTAGATAATTGACCTCTGCTATTATTAGATTGTTCGAAGTCTGACACAAAAGCTGATTGTGTATTGTGTTGGTTCGATAGAAGGTAGCCGTGCTAATTTTCGTGATACTCATCAGGAGGGTTAGCAAAAAAATCAACGGTCGCGCAACAGTTGGTGTTGTAGCAGGTGACGCGACAGGTCGCGGCTCGTGTTAGTTCGTAGCGCTTCGGGCGCGCTCGGCTCGCGCTCGGCTACACTCGGCCCGCATTTTCCACGGCCGCCCTCTCGATCCGCCCGAAAGCTCTCAGTCGGAGATTAGGCGCGACGCGACGCGGTGCTACGAATGCCTCTCGTATACAAAAGCTCGAAGTCGTCACGATTAACGCGATAATATAACGTCGGTCCTTATTCATTCATAGTTACGTGATTTTATAAAATATTTTTGTTTTTGAAGTTGTTCTTAAACATTAAAATAATAATAAATAGTGAGTTTTAATAAAAATAACATTAAAACTTTAGTTTTTTTTTTTTTTTGGTATAAAATATTTTTATGCGAATAAAAAATTACAAAATAGTGTTGGGGTGTGATGTGTTGGTGAGCAGTGGTGGAGTGCGCCGGGACGGGTGCTCGGGCCGCGATGCTGGTGGTGGAGGCGCCGCGCGAAGCCGCCGTGCCGCCTTGCGCGGCGCCGCTGGACATCCCCATGTCCTCGCTCACCAAGATCCACTTCACAGACTACAGTGCTAAAGTGAACAAACCTTACGAATCTGAGAACAGAGACAATACTAGAATAAACTACGAACAGGCCCTAGCCAGCGTGGCGAGGCTGAACTATGAACAATCAGTGCCCAACACGGGGAAGCTACACTATGAACAGAGCAGGCTCGCATACGATCCCACAGTGGACTCGCTGTGTGGAGATCCTTCATTCATTTTAAATACAGGTTCGTAAACGCGATCTTTTAAAAAACGTCAAAATATTTATCGTAGATTTTTCCCAAACTTCAAATACCTCCCTACTAGGGAGGTGTACCTGTAACCTGTTGTTTTTTATTTTAAACGTTTGAGATACTTCTCTTAAACGTTTAAAATAAAAGATTATTAAGTCATAAAAAAGAACAATCAAGTAATATTTATTAAATAATAAAAATAAATATTAGGTACTTGATTATTCTTCTTAGAAACAAAAATACATAAAATCTTTATTTTTATTGTTAGTAGTTTATTTTAAAGACTTAATTTTATTGACAGATTAATTCTTTAATTTATAAATCCTCTTATAATTAATTACCAATGAACCGCTCTCATAAAGCTTGCGGTTACAGTAATTATTAGAAAACACAATAAACATGTAAATAAATGTATAATTAATAATACAACAACGCGAAACATTTATTGAAATAGAATTATTTATGTGATACCATTGTTGTTCTTATTTATAATATTAGAAATAGTTCTTTTGATTATTAATAACTTTTTTTACCTATTCTTCCCATGTAGCCATTGCCATTGCAGAATGAACAAATAAAGTGCATTTGTTAAGCAAAATTCGCATTTACACAATTGTATTTCAGTAAACTCACTGATGCCAACTTCTCACAGAAAAAAAGAAGTAATTATTCGTCTATTTATTTGACATTTCCGATCGATGTTTCCGATTTCATAAACACACACTTATCTCATTGAGGACGGGAAATGAGCTAAGTAAACGAACGCTGACAAATCTCAATCTTTATAAAAGCGTAACGTTTATTTTAATCATAAACACATTTACGTTTAAAGCAGAGCTTCATTGAGAACTCTCAAGTTGGGAGCGGAAGCACTTTCGCCGCCGCCATGTTGGATCCGGCGGCGGGGCCGGGGGTGCGCGGGCGCACCTCGCGCGCTTCCGCCGCGTGACGCGCATAAAAAGCTTTGCAGTATTGTCACATAGCTTACATTTGCATACATAGTTTACGTGAAAGCATTGTTAACGCCCTGATCAAGTGCTCCACACAATGACTTTAACCTGGCACGTACCACGCAATTCATACTTAAACTTATATTACTCATAAGTTTAAGTTATAATATAACTTTAACTTATTACATGATATCTAAAACTTTGTGTGCGCCCTTGTACCTACACCGTTGGTTCAAATACAGGAAAATCCAGTTTATAATTATTTTTATTGATCTCATAAAATGAATCTACACGAAATCACACACCCATTAATGTTGGAAAACATTATAATTATAACAATAATTTATTGCTCTATCGTATATTTCACAGCCAAACTGAACTTGATTCGCTACGACTAAACGTTAATTGAAAATCAGATAGATAATTTAGTAAAGCACAACACGTATGGAGTATGAATATTCATACAATAGCTTCAGATGTAATCGATGTCGAGGCGTGTCGGCTGTCATCCACGGCTCTCACAAATGGTGGTCGGTCATAAATGGTGACCATTCTAGAGGTAACGGTCCAGGTCGCTCACCTTTCAGTAATCGCTTCCTTCCTTTTACAGGTCGTCGCAAATCTCATAGTTGACGTGATCGAAATCACGATTTGAACCTGCCGACGGACACTTTAATGCTTATTTATGATTCAATCTTGAAAAACAAAGGTTTGGAAGGTCGTTGCCATCGTAAATTAGACTTTTTGTCAAAAATAGCTGCATTCGACCACATTTCTATTGTCGCACGCAATATGATGAACGTGTTGAAAGATTCTAATAAAATTGAATTTTGCAATTTCTCACTAAAATCCTATTAAAATCATGGATAAACCCGGTGGTATATAAGCACCTACTTAGAGATGTAAACAAATCCCTAACAGTTATAAAACAATGGATTCGCATTAAGAAACTAAGTCTGGGGTAATGTCTTATCATTTTTAGGTTTGGTTCCATAACTCATTAAAATACATATTAAACACCTTTTTCATCCCATCTATTCGAAAAGGACGACTTGGTTCGCCTTTAAGTGCACCCAAAGGTGGTGTTTTCTATAAGAAACTTTTAGCGGGCAGTAATGAGTTTTTAATCCTCTTTATAGGTTTCCAAATTCAAAAAGTGCGCCGCAATCTTTGCGGCGCACTTTTTGAATTTGGAACATCTTAGTGTTCAGCGCCGAAAGAAATCGAACGCAAATATTGTTTGAATAAAGACTGGCTGGTACGACGGCCCAGTCGCGCCAACGCGCGCGCCGGCCGCCGCGCTGACTGAATAAAAAAAAGAAATCAAATTAAAAACGCGCGAACTACAGACCGCGTTTTCGTCAATTTTCATGAATTGTTAGAAATTCATGGTTTTCTTTTGAAAAATGAGTTCTTCAAGTGACAGTGAATAAAAAACACAATAAAGTGAAAAATAACTTTAGATCTTCAGAAGTCGGTGACCTTTGTTTGATTCATTTAGTTTTTTTTTGTCACCGACTTCTGAAGCTAAAGTTATTTTTAACGTTTTTGTGTTTTGTGAAGTCGGTTTTATTTTTTGCAAAAAAGTTTTTTTATTTTTCCATTTTTAGTTGTAATATCCTATCCAAATATTAGATATGCATTTATTTTACATGTTGAAATTAGACCACACGACTGAAGTAAAAATGTTCATAAAATGAAAACTACTGGGCCAAACTATGTTACATTTTTATAGGACCAAATGGCAACTATTCCGCATCAAACTAAAGAATAATCACGTCAATCGGCTCATAAATATCAGCGTAATCGGTGTAAATACATAAAAAAAACAGTCGAATTACCTCCTCCTTTTTGAAGTCGGTTAAAATTATGAGGCGCCTTTTATTTTCTCATAGTGGGTGATGAAAAGTAGAGTGTATCACTCGGGCGCAAAATATATTTTTGGCTCGGGCGACGTACTTTGAATCCCTCGCTACGTTCAGGATTCTATTAAAGAATCCCTCGCTACGCTCGGGATTCTACTCTAGAACACACTTCGCTCTGGATTCAAAAAAGCGCCCTCGCCATAAAAATATTATTTTGCTCCCTTATGATACAATCTACTATTGCCTATCAAAGTAGGCTGTCTAAACTAAAGTGGAGACGTAAAAATACACGAATTACGTTAATCATTCTAATTTATCAGCCTAACTCACAGCGAAATCTCCTCAAATGAACTCAAACTGCATTTAGAGACATGTTCTTGTCCAGCATTAAAAAAAAAACTATTTGATGTTAATGACACTTGACAATGAATTTCATCTTTCAGCAGCACTATCAACTGGAACTCTCAATTTATGACTAACTAGCTGATGCCCGCGGCTTCGCCCACCCGCAAATTATATACTCCTTCCTCTTGAATCACTCTATATATTAAAAAAAACTTTACATACATAGGGACAGACAGAGGCGGTGGGGGACGTTGTTTTATAATACGTAGTAAGTATTAGTAATTAAAAGAAGTTTTAATCATTTAATCCAGTTCTAAACACTTTATTACACTGCACTGGAGACACTTTTACCACATGAGTAAACGGCTTTTACCGCCAAAATCATCGAATGTCAAACCAGCAAGATTAGTGATGTCCCACATAGCGTCCTCACGTAATGCTGTGCTGTATCGATTGAGTAGGTTTTCGGTTTTCTTCCGTCTAACAGTAGTGATAGTGATGATAGTGATGCACAATAAGATCTACTTAGATGATATTATAGTGTTATCATGTGTTGTGTTCGAAGGCGACAAACAACTTGTCACGTTAGAAACACCTGTCTAACGCCTGCAGCTGTCCTCTGACCTGGGAAACATGTGCACGATACCAAAGTTTATCACTTACCTATACAAATACCTACAAACCGTCTTTATTCATTAGCCGATACAGAAAAAAAAACTACCCGATCGACTTCGTTAACTCTACCGGCCATATTTTTATAATAAACAACAAAATTTGAAATATCGATGGTTAATTAAAGTTGATGGTGCGCAGAAATGACTTTGACAAATCAGTTTTGTGTTATTTTCCGTTTTTTTTATTTTATTTTAATCAGTATTAATAGATTCATATCGTGTACCTTAACGAACTCTTTTGTCCTACGGATAATTTTATTCATTCCTAGTTTAATCCTCCATTTCGCGAACTGAATACTGTGTGCGTTTAGAACAATGTGCATGACGGATGACGTCAGTCGCCGTCAGTGACGTCACGTAGCTCGGTTCATTCATAAATTAATATGGCTACTTCCGGCCGCCGCCCGCCGTAATCCACACCAACTTTTAAACGCTTTCAGTCTAATCGACACTTTCTAAGAAATTGGAATCAATGAAGCATTAAATAGGAATTTACATATTTTGTATTTGGAGCACCATGAAGTAAGTATCTTGAAAAACTTCTATCAGTATTGTTTCAACTGCAGTTGAGTTTAGCAATTCAAGACGGATCATCATTCATTCAAATATCTGTTAAGGAAACTTCATACTATTCAAATCTCATTCAAAACCGATACAATATTCAGGCCAAGGGATGTTTGCCCATTAACAAAACAAGGAAATCGGAATATGACATCATAATATACCTACGTATCCGTTTCCTTGCCTCATCTTTATACAAAGGCAGACGAGCTTAGAACACATATTGTTCCATCAATTGAAATCGATTTGTACAGATGCCGCCAGCACATTAAACTACTATAATTTGTCAAATTTATTTAATAGATTTTCAACTTTAAGGCTAAAGCATTAGG
This sequence comes from Xestia xanthographa, assembly GCA_905147715.2. Taxonomy (NCBI): domain Eukaryota; kingdom Metazoa; phylum Arthropoda; class Insecta; order Lepidoptera; family Noctuidae; genus Xestia; species Xestia xanthographa. Next base: position 15,303,070 of record LR990652.1, read on the forward strand.
TACAAGGTTGACTGGTAAAATTTAGCGACTGTACTGATCTGTTGTAACCGATCTTTTTCCTGAAAGTTGATTATTGACGTGGTGAATAAACAATAATTCCAGTCGATAATCGATATTATCAAAAATAAAAATCATGATTAACCTTTAGAACCAAGACATGGTCGCTTATTTCTAAAAATTGACTGAAAAAGTTGTCTCTGATCTATTTTTTATTCGTTGGAAAGGTTTCATTGACACATAAAACTATTTTCAGCACACAGGACGTTTTTAAAATAGATTGGCGAATCTGGCAATCAAAATACAGAACGTATTTATTTCAAAGTTTAAGAGCTGAATGGGCGTGACGTCAGAGCAGGTCACGTCGCTGCCATTGATGCGCCCGCGCCGCCACTTCCGTCGTCTGTAGCCACTAGCGCCGCTACATCCTGCCTGCAGTTTTATGTCTATCACACTACTATCCACACCACACTACATTTATTTGCTTTAAATCTATTACTTGGGCTTTTTTTTAGTGGTGTGTCATTGGTTTTATTTTAATACAATGAATTACGGGTTATTTGTAGTTTAGCGGGCCGTTAGGGAGACTAGTTTCGTAGCCACGCTGAATAAAAAAAAAATTAGGAACCTTCTATTATTTTACTAAATTAAAACCACAGAAGTTGGCAAATTACAGTGTTGCAAAAAAAAGAAATATCCGAATAACTTATAAAATGTAATTCGATATTTATTTCCTCCAAATGCCGGCTCAACTAAATCGGCTTTTAAACGTATAATATTAATACTGCAGGCAGGTTTAATGGCTTCCCTTATGTCAGTTATGTTCTAAGTATGACGGCGAGTGTTTACGTGGTGCTGCCCCCCCCTCGTGGCTCGCGCACAGTTTTTGTAACGACCGGCGGCGCGTGCGCAGGTGGCCGCGCACCTGCCACGCATACCGACTACCGACAACCGTAGACAAGGCATAGTGCACGCGATTTGACATTTTTGATATTAGCATTAGCGGCTTTATTGCGAAGTTGCAAGTAGGTAGGTTGCTGCTTGAACCAGTGTACATGATGGAAGGAGGTGCAAATCTCTTTTATACTCTTAAAAGCCTTATTTTTGACAAAAGCAATGATTTATCAAAACATTGGTAGAGATAACAATCAATCCTAGCAAATGAGGTTTGGTTTGGTGAGGTGCGATTACAGGATACCTACTCTAGCTTGAGAGAAAAACTAATTTAAACGGGAAAATTCTTGTATATCCAGCTCCTTAGAACGATCTGTCAGCTCTAAAGGTAATAACAGAGTGTGCACTGTGTGGTGATGGTGACGTACAGCGTGCCAGTTGTATGGCTTGCTGACTCTACGTTTTATTAAGTCTAGACAATGTAATAGCTGAACGATTTGCCGAGCGGTGCGAAGGTTTTATTGAACCACTATCGGATTCCCAGGAATCGTTTACGAGTCTTTAAGCACAATCGGCATGTGCACCCATTAGTCAATCAATTTATATTTTATGTCTACGGGCGTGGAATTTTAATGTAGATTCCCTTGATTAAATCTAACGACCGAACTTTTATAATTGTGTCAAAATCTACGCCACCATCTGCTGCGACAGATTATAAATTAAAAAAAAAAAAACATAATATTCCACCGGATATTATTGTAAGACCCAAATTATTTTTGTGACTAAAAAGTAAACTCCGAAATTTCTTGTTTAAAATCGATGTATAAATAGTGAAGTAAAAAAGTGTGTTTGTAATTATTATCGACTCGCTACACGCTATTTTATTGGTAATAAATATCGGTGGATCTGGTGTTAGTCGATTTCGCGTCGGTCGCTCGCAGGAAAACCGATTGCGACTCTTTATTTTTAAACGCAAGTTGAGGTCATGTGCTGATATACCGTCTCACGTTTGCGGGCTGTTATGTGTCTCACGCTTCATATATTATGTTAACATATTGCAATCGGCAACCCCGTTTCCCCCCTATTTTGGCAATATTTTCCTCAGTTGGTCTCAGTTGGTCTCGTTCATCATGCTTTTCCCTGCTGATGAAAAGTTTTTTAAAGTCAGATAGGAAATCCCACCTAATATGCTGTGTTACAATGCTTTTGGTGTATATTATATTATTTCAAATAACAGGTATTTTTTAAAGTCGAAGACCAGTAGCCATAGACAGATTTCATGAAACACTTATTAAACACAATGGACATCTCGTTCGCGACATCATTGATCACACACATCGCGACTTTAAAATATTTCACGCTTCCTGCCGAAAGATGTTCCAATTTTGAATTTGATTTAAACACCACTCGTTGACAGCCATTTCCTCTTATCCGAGAATAATGTAGTTTTCCCCACTATTATTTTCAGTTCATAATTTTTCCAAGCCGTCCCACATTTGACAAATTATTGTCATTTTCAAATGTGCACCTGTCTAAAAAGATTGTCTATTTCTGAAAGATTTGAATAATCTTTTAAAATCTGTTGCTACAAACTATCAATCTAGTTAGGAAAATGAAACAGAAAGTTTGTAAAATTGCACGGTGTTTATATATATTATTTTCATTTTCATTGATTATACGCTCAGAGAATACGATTAAATATTTTGTTAGTCAAGGAACCTTAGCCAAGAATGACATAAAGGGACAACATTTCTCATGCATTCAACATCTATTAAAAGTATTTTCAACAACTTGATCACAGTAAAATATAGAGTTCCTTAATTGTGACTATTTACATTTTTAATTAATTAATGAGGCCAAATTATTTATGTCAAAACACCGGGCGGCGCGCGGTGGCCTGTCGTCGGCTGTGGCAGTACCGCCTGTCACACCGAGCGCTCACCTGCGCACCGCATTTGATTCTAATTTTAAAAATTCATATTTCGACTTCCGTTCCCAAATGGGAATTGGCGCGATATGCGTCTCCACGTTATTATAAAATAAGTTTGAATTTAGATCACTTTGTGCTGGACTTATGTAATCGAGTACAGCTAAATTAAGTATTTAGTAGAATGTAATCGTATAGCGTTTCTAAAATGGTACTGACTTTATTTGTAAAGATATGTCAGTCCATACATTTTAATAGGCAGAGTGTTTCGGGTTTTCTAATAAGAATAAAGGCCTTTATGAACTTTCGAAATATGGTAACAAAAACTTCGTTATTGCTCGTCTGTCGGGACACCATATGGCAGCCTAGCGCGTGCTCGCCAGTACAAAAAACAACGACTCCAAAGTTCTGGCGGCTTGAATTTCGTCGCAGATAACAAGTAAAAAAGTGCGACAATTCGTGTCGCAGCTGCCGCCAGGTCTAAGGTTACTGTCGTATGCGTCTTAATAATTGCAAAGACTTGATAATATTCTTTACTTTTTGCTTAAACTAGGCTTACGTCTTAATTACTATCGAACTTGACTATTATATTAAGTACCGTAATTTATTCAATAGGCTCCGCATTGGGTAACTAATCGGCTTAGGTATATCTAAACACCTGGGCTAAGCTTTCTTGGTGATAATATAAATACTTGGCAGGAGGAACACTTTCATAATTAATTGTCTCACTTATCCGATTGTTATTATCTGAAACCCTTGGCTTTAAATCTATGATGAACACATACATATTTTAGAATCGATTACTAAACATTCGGAACATGCTTCTCAGTCATAAAGCGGTTGTCTATGCATCGTCGTCTTCTATTTATTCCTCTACAAACATTGCCGGAGCATATCACTTTATGGTCTCTTCTTTCAATTCAGTCCTACCACTTTCTATGAGTGTCTTCTTTTGGAATTAATTCTCAAAGACATCTCAATTTCATTATTTAAAACTATTCAGCCGTATGTACCTACCTATATGCTGATACTCAGGTATAGTGGTATTTGTGGCTCGCAGATATTCGAATTTATATCTGCAATGAAGATCATTATTTTCCTGCTCTTACATATGTCAATTAATTTGAGGTTGACCAATAACATTTTCATATCCTCACTCCTCCTTTCTGAATTTCTTTTAGCCATCATCATTCAACTTGTCAATGGCCTGTCTTCCACATACATACTGATACACATACGGGAATACGGATGCAAGTTATTTTATGCCATTCTACTACTAAACAATAACCAATAAGTCCGTGCCTTAAGTTAGGTTATAATCTTCTACCTTTCATATCTTTTTTCTTCCAACTTCTATAACCTACTTTCCATTTGCTTTTTTGTTAGTCGTTGTTTAACTATTCATAAGTTTCCACGATACCACGCTACCCATATCACTGGGTCCGGAATTACATACAATCTCGCCATTCTTCTGTGTTTGCTCTGCACTTCTGACTTGATATAAGTAGGAAGTCATTCCGTGGTCTGCATAGCTCTTTCGTTACGAATTCTGTGTAGGTATCCGTAACTATGATGTTACCTTTTAGTTTTATTGCGAAGTTTTCCTGTTGGCTTTCCTTGTTAAGACCGCCATTTTCCCCAATCCTACAATTCTTTATGGATTGATATTACTGCCAATTTTTTCCTTTGTTTCCATATCCCTCTTTTTCTTATCTTTACTATTGTTGCCCCGTTTACCTACCTACATTGGAGGCAAATTAAGACAGGAGCCCGTGACCACAGATAATATAACCGTGACTAAATAATAACAGCCGCTCGGGTCGATCTTTAGGTAAAGCCGTGCTTGCCTACCAAGATACCGAGTTTCCTCCATGCCTCGGAAAGACGTTAAGCTGTTGGTCCCGGCTGTCATTTGTAGATCTTTGACAGTCGTTACAGGTAGTCAGTGGCAAAAGTCTGACAACCAGTCTTACCAAGGGGTATCGTATTACCCTGTACTAACTGGGTTGTGGAGGTCAGATAGGCAGTCGCTCCATGTAAAATACTGGTATTCAGCTGCATCCGGTTAGACTAGAAGCCGACCCCAACATAGTTGGGAAAAGGCTTATAGGATTGCAGGCAAATTAATGTATTTTTGTTTACTTTTAATTAATAACATCGCCTTAAATGTAAGTTCTATAAATAGCTTTGGTATGCTAATGATACCAGTGGATAGGTAGAGATCATATGATCTGTTAAAGTTATGTGAAAAATACCTTTTCAGACAATGTAGGTCTCATTATACATGCTGTGGTATCTTACTATAAAAGGTAGTTTAAGTCCTATGAGCAAACGAGCTGTATGAGTGGTCATTGCATCCATAGTGCTTTGATTGGAACTCTGTTAGATCACATACAATACCTGATGATAAGACAAGACATCAGTAGAAAGATATCTATAGGTATACTTACCTATCATAGTTTACTGAGACGCAAAAAATATTTACAGATCGAGGTTTTTAGCCAGCGTCTCGTATAGATCTTACATTTTGTTTCTATCTGAAATAAATCTGTGAGTCGAGCCAATGGCGTGGTGGATCGGCGACCTTTCGACCCGAGCGTTGGCGCGCGGGGCGTGGCCGCGCCCGATTGGCTCGCCCCGCCCCGCGCCACCGCACCCGCCCCTCTCCACGCCCCACTACTCGATCTCGACTGTGATGCTGTGACGGACGTACTTTTCTTACGATACATTTTTATAAACGAATTGACGAGCTACTTTGTCTTGTTCTTGGTCTTTTTTTTTAAAAACAGTCTTGAAAATAAAAACGGATGTTGCAACGGACGGAAATTGATAATAAATATTAAATGAATCTGATAATGTTGACCAGGTGTCTAATTAAGAAATAATTATTATGTAATAAATATCTGTTTTTAACGACATTGTTAGTTAATAAACTTATTTTAGCTAAAGAAACTTGCTTTCAGTCAGGTTAAGTATTCACTGTTTAAGACTTTCACGGTTCTTTAAGTGTAGGTTAAGTATTGCCAACAAAAAAAAACTGATCATTCAAACTCTAATTAAACTCCTAGCGATACAGGGTTATATACAGTTTTCAATGACCAGCCAAAATTTAAAATTAAGATCTAGATATCAAACCAAAAGTGCATTTTAAATATTATTGTCGAAAAATATAAAATAAAATAATAGCATTCATTTGAAAATGTCCTAAAAAAATCCTAAATCATAAACCTAGTGGGAATCAATGCACTTGCAAGCACCGCCAAATTTATGTACTTATGTGCATTAGGCGACTTATGTCTGAGGCAGAACACCTTGCGCCTCCGTAGACCTGAGAAGGGCAGCAGCGTTTTCTGTTAGTCTTTAATCACTGCGATCTCCAATCCGCCTGCCAAGCCTGGAGATTACGGCAAATTCCTCCCATCTTGGGAGAGGCTTATGTCCAGCAGTGGACGTTATGGGCTGTTGTAGGTAGTAGTAGTAGTAGTAGTATGTGCAAACAGCTACCTATCTATATAGGACGTTGAACTGAATTGTGCTGTTGCAATATCCACACGTTCGCTTTTTAGCGGCGGACAGGAATAAAATTTAAAAAAATCAGTCATTGAAAACGAACCCTATATAAAGCTTCATTAAATATAGTGTTACAAATACAAAATAATTAACGACGACAAACTATCCACATCCTAAAAAATGCTTTCTATACCAAAAAGTTCAGAAATCCAACAAAACTCCTCAAAGATCACGAGGTCACTCCCAAGGGAGCTATTTCCCTTCCCAACAGGATTTATAGTTGCATTCCTTTGCCTCTCTCGCCGAGGGAACAATTGCTTCATTAACATTCTTCTATTTGTCCAAAGTGACAATCGTGATTTGTTTACACGACTGTCGTTACTGATGCTTCATTTGTTTCTGTAAAAAGTCCCTATTCTTGTTGGGTTATTGTACATTCGTCACAAAGTTAATTCGTCACATTTTTGTAAACTCCATACATTGAAAGTATATTCGTCACATGCATAAAAACTATGTGTAAATTCGTCACAAGTCTTCATAGGTACATAATTTACTGGTAGCAAACAAAGTTATTGGTTTTTAGCGCTCGTAATGAAAATGATTTCTAAAATCTTTCTTTTCTCCTGCGCTCCTGCACATGCTATCACACGCTCGCTCGCTCGCTGTATCTATATTTTTATAGCCGTACTGCAGCAGCGGAGTAAGGTGGAAAGGCAGCCACTGGCATTTTTTTCGAGGAACTTCAGCCCTTCGCAGAGAAAGTACAGCCCGTACGATCGAGAGCTGTTGGCAACATACGAGGCAATCAGGTCCTTCCGTTTCATTCCACAAAATTCGAAAAATCTGTTTTTTCGGCCGTTTATCATAGATAAACGTTAGTAGTGGATTGTATTCGTTGGAAGTAAAACAGAAAAAAAAACGTTTTGGAGTATATACTGTTTGAAAACGATTTTTATGACGTAAATACTGTTTCAAGGCCTGTACTATTACTACTAGCTATAGAATTGACTGGGCCTCCCCCAGTCAATTGACTGGGGGAGGTTCGGAGAGGTTAGTAGTGGAAGATTTTTTATAGTATTTAAAAGAAAATATTCGAAGCTCTTAAGATGAGGTAAACTTATTTCGGAGCGATATTTACAGGATAAAGTCTGTTTGAAGATGGATACGATTACTACAAACGTTAGAGAATATTGACTGAGGCGGGTTCGTAGAGGTTAGTAGTGGAAAAAATTTCGATAGTTAAGTAGTAAAGATACAACTCGATTAGAAGCTGAAGGCAAATCAACATATTGCAATAAATATATTGCAATAAATATATATTTAATTGTAAGTAAAACCGTGATTTTTTTGTAGACGTAAATTAACATTAAAAAAACGTGATCATTAAGTACTGCGATTTAATTATCTCTCCATTATTTTTCTTTTTTTTTATCAGCATTCTATTTTTTATTTTACAAATTACTTAAACATTTATTTGAATTCAGCTGCCAGTCTCTTGGGGACATTACCAGTTGAGTAGTTTTTTGACGCCATTTTTTAAGTTTAAGTTAGTTTAGTTTATTTTATTAGATTTATAACATAACATACTTACTGAATACAAATAAATGTTTAAGTAATTTGTATTTTTTTTTCTTATAATTGCAATGTAGGCAAATCAGCCACTTGCAATACATGTTTATTTAGGATTAGGCGTGTCACGCAGGTCACGCTGTCCTTGACAACGCGGCCTTAAAATAGAGCAAAACCAGACAATATTAGCGTATATTTTAGCTGTAAGTAGAACTGTGATTTATATGTGAATTTCTGTGATTTTTTTAAATAAATAAATAACGTTATAATCTACTTATTGTTTGATTTTTCTGCTATCTGTACGGAAATAAACAATATGGCGGATTTTCCTTCATGAAAATAGAGTTGTGGCGAGTTTACACATACTTTTTTTCGTGGCGAATTAACTTTGTGACGAATGTACAATAACCCTTCTTGTTTTAGCTGACACTTGCACCCGTATAAATATAATTTGTTTGTTTTTACAGTAAGGGCGTTTTGTTCTTTTATATTTTTCAGTTTTATAACTTCTTTTGATCATCCTTCCGCTGATTTTTAATAGGTAAGTACCATTGTGGTGTTCACTAGAAACACTAGTTAGGGTTTAGAATAAAACCACCAAATTATCAGTAAGTAGATGAACTCTAAGGGTACGTGTGCTCGCTGCCCGGGATAAGTGTGGACTACTCAAACGACGGAACCTTATAGCTCACGCTACGTTTATTAGAATATCACATCTCTTCCTTTAGCTACCATACGTCCAAACTTGAAACTATCCTGTTTTAGAAAACGACTGAACATAAGGCCATGTCTAAAACATTCTTTTGTGACTCATTTGTTTCGGAAACCTGGAGCGCTCTGTTGGCGAGAACACAAATTCGGTTTCGCCACACTAAATTAAATGCCACAATCGCTTCTAATAGATCACGTAGTACCTATGACTCACAGGGATAGTTTTAGGGTAATATCACATTAAGACAACAACAGATCATCATTTTCTTGCATCTTTTTCCACTAAAGCGAGAGTTCCAATTGCACGATTTGATTGATTATTGTGAATGTGGGGACCAAGTAGGTCACATTTTTAGTTTTTGTTTGTTTTTTCCCACAACTATCTGGCAGTTTGAGTCTATAAGCGACCTACCCAAATGCCCTTTCTTTGGTATTGTTCGTCGTTTCGATAAAGCTCCTTGAGTTATAAGTCGAGCTACACGATAACTGAAAAATGCTTGCACTGACTGGACAGGTCCACTCAAATCTGTATGGTTCTTTCTTCAAAAGACCATCTCAGACACTATAATCTGCATGGTCCTCATGTGAATTGAGCAAGATTATGTCTGGACTTCAAAAGAGACTATGACATCTGAGTTTGTTTCGGCTGTTTCTTCTCAGAGTATAGTCAGGAACGAAGCACCCCATCTAGTTTAAAAAAATGACGTGTATAAGTGTTTGTAAAAACCAACTTGCAAAATAAACATTATTTATCACGTTAAAGTGCTTCCGACACTCCATCAAATGACGCTTTTAAGTGACAGAATGAGACAGAGTTACTAGAAAATGCCGATCGGTTCGTGTAAATGTGTTTTCACTATTATTAAACACAATCTTTATGTACTCCTACCGAGGAGGTCATAGTAACGAACCATAGAGGTACTGACCAGTCACCATGCATGTCGTGTCAATGGGGAGACACAGGCAAAGTAAATCTAAGACGGCGCCACCATAGCTGGTCTCAATCTGACCAATGAGGTTAAGCTATTTTGGAATATAAAATTACATTACCACATTTTCAACCAATGACGATGTTGGGAACCAGCTATATGCTAGCGCCATTAGTTCCATAGTTTCCTTCCCCATTAGGGCGTTTTTGAGCTCACCTGATGGCGCCACTGTGAAGTAGGTAAGGTCTTGTCAATAATTCTTTTTCATACTTTAAACTACCAATAACGTCATAAAAAGTTCATTTTATTACGTCTAACAACATGGTGTAAATTTCAGATACATATTTACAATATTCTCCCTAAATTTTGTAAGCATGAAACATTTAAAAATCATTCTACCTCCAAGTACTAACAAATAAAATCCTAAGTTGCTACTTAAAATCTTTAAGTCCTAATTAATCAGGAATGGCTCAGTCTAGACCACAATCGTGAGTATTAGTAAAGGGTATTTCAAATAGGGCGGGTCGATGTTGAAAGTTTGTGGCGGCCATGTTGTTTTGGCGGCATCTGTCAAATGCGTTGTTATTTCTTCAGTTACTGTTGCCAAATCACCATGGCAAGTTACACGATTGAGCAGCACGTCCAAATGATAAAACTTTATTATCACTTTGTTTTTACATTCTGCATGAACGGTTCGAGGATAGGGTTATCTCTCGCAGAGATGACGTGAATTGGCCACCAAGATCGTGCGATTTGACCCCGCTAGACTTTTTCTTGTGGGGTTTTCTCAAGTTGCAGGTCTATGCCAATAATCCGCAATCAACCGATGCCCTGGAAGTCAACATAACGCAGGCCATCGCTCAGATTCAGCCGGATCTATGCAGTAGAGTAATTGAAAATTGGACCTCTCGGATCCGTGTCACCGTTCGAAACCGCGGTGGACATTTAAACAATGTCATATTTCATAAATAATGGCATAAATGGGCCTTTCAAATAAAATAATAATTTCTTTAATATCTCACATGCAGCTTGTTTAATTTAATTTCAACATCGACCCGTCCTTGTTGAAACACCCTTTATAAATACGTGATAAAAAAGCACATCTGACATTTCTGAAGACCTTAGTCTACACGAACGCCTCTAGCGGCGAATTCATGCGCGATAGCCCCAATGTATAGCCCCTACTCATCACACGACAAAACCGACATTCACGGTTTCACTGACACGTGTTATTTATTTACCTTCCTATAGGTAGATACTTATTATTTACGGAATCATTGAATGAACTGACATTTAGTTTTCCTTGTACCTACTTATATGTAATTTTATAAATAGGTTCGAGGGCGACTTTGTTTTTATTTTACTTAACGTATAGTATTGAGCCCATCAGTAATGCACTCTATTTGAAGTGAATTTAAGTAGATATAGAGACATAGTAGGTACATTTTTCCTATTGATTAACCATATATCTATAAACGTATTGGTAGTTAGTTATGTAAGTACTATATCTGGGTACTTTAAAAACTGAACACAATATTCGGGAAGTTCCCTAAATTTCGAATACTTATTGCGAAGTGTAGCTACGTATCCTAACAAAGCGGAAAACATATGCAAAACAATAAGGAAAGACACTGTATCTATAAGGAAAACTGCAGCTTCTAGCTCGTACTTATAGTCGTTCCCCATTGACAGGATTGTATCGCATGCCAAAATTGTGATAAAAGCATTTATCTTCTATACTAATATTAGGAGGAGCTCGTGGCTAAATAATAACAGCCGCTCGGGTTGATCGTTAGGTAAAGCCGTGCTTGCCTAGGTTGGTCTGTGGATGGGTGACCACCCATTATATACCGAGTTTCCTGCGTGCCTCGGAAAGCACGTTAAGCCGTTGGTCCCGGCTGTCATTTGTAGATCTTTGACAGTCGTTAGGTAGTCAGAGGCCCAAAAAGTCTGACACCCAGTGTTACCAAGGGGTATCGTATTACCCGGTACTAACTGGGTTGTGGAGGTCAGATAGGCAGTCGCTCCATGTAAAATACTGGTATTCAGCTGCATCCGGACTGGAAGCCGACCCCAACATAGTTGGGAAAACTACTAATATTATAAAGAGGTAACATTTGTTTGTAAGTTTGTATGTAGGGGGTAATCTCCGGAAGTAATGAACCAATTTTAAAAATTGTTTCACTGGTAGAAAGCTACATTATTCGTGAGTGCTATAGGCTATATTTTATTCCCGTACTCCCACGGGAACGGGAACTACGCGGGTGAAACCGCGGGACGTACGCTAGTTTTTAAATAAATGCTTTTATCACAATTCATTCATCACCATTCTCTTGCCCTTATCCCAATTCATTTGTGGTCGGCGCAGCAATGTTTTCTTCCATACTTCTCTATTACTCGGCATCTAATCTAACACATCAACACGATGAATAGACTGTGTGAAGGATAAAATGGCACGAACCATTTTATCCTTCACACAGTCTATTCATCGTTACTTTGGTCTTCCTCTACTCTTATACCCTGGTTGACTGGTAGACAATGCCTTGTGGCATTAAGTCCGTACTATTGTACATCATCTACCTAGCCTTTTCCCAACTATGTTGGGGTCGGCTTCCAGTTTTACCGGATGCAGCTGAATACCAGTATTTTACATGGAGCGACTGCCTATCTAACCTCCACAACCCAGTTAGTACCGGGTAATACGATACCCCTTGGTAAGACTGGTTGTCAGACTTTTTGGGCCTCTAACTACCTAACGACTGTCAAAGATCTACAAATGACAGCCGGGACCAACGGCTTAACGTGCTTTCCGAGGCACGGAGGAAGTCCGTACTATTGTACATGAAGTTTAAATAAATAAATAAAATACTCATCCACATTCATACTCATCACAGATCATTCTTAATTCATCTTCAGGACAAATGTTTTGAGCCCCGAAACACCATATCCCTCTTTCTAATATACCCACTTACTAGCGACCCACCCTGGCTTCGCACAGGTGCAATTTACTAACAGCGCCACCTATTTGGTCTAAAACTCCCATCTTTCAAGCTGAACCAACCATATACATGCACAAAATTTCACTGAAATCGGTTGGCTAGTTTCGGAGATTAGTGTGTTCGAACATAGTGACACGTCATCATCTGCCTAGCCTTTTCCCAGCTATGTTAGGGTCGGCTTCCAGTCTAACCGGGTGCAGCTGAATACCAGTATTTTACATGGAGCAACTGCCTATCTGACCTCCACAACACAGTTAGTACCTACTGGGTAATACGATACCCCTTGGTAAGACTGGTTGGCAGACTTTTTGGGCCACTACCTGTAACGACTGTCAAAGATCTACAAATGACAGCCGGGACCAACTGCTTAACATACTTTCCAAGGCACGGAGGAAACTCGGTATCTAATGGGTGGTCACCCATCCACGGACCAACCTAGCCAAGCACGGCTTAACCTAAAGATCGACCCGAGCGGCAGGTATTATTTAGCCATCGAGCTCCTCAACACATCTCCTCAACCTCCTCAGAACATAGTAACACGTGATTATTATATATCTAGATTTTCGTCTCTAGCCCAAGGCCGTTCATTAGAACAAGATTTATAGCAATACTTAAAGAATGCTTCAAATCATAACCGAATTGGTGACAATGACACAGCTATTCCAGCATCAATGATGCCACTTAATCTTCATGATAACAAGATCACTTCGGCGGTCAAACGACAAACAATAAGCGACTACTGACCCCGCGGTACGGATCTACATACACCATCACATGCACAACGCACACACAGGCTCATGCACAATGTACCTAAGTACATGTACACAAGCACATTCACAGTAACGTACCCTATTGTTAAATTGTTCAATCACACACACCGCCGACTGCGTGAACGATGATATTTCATTTCATCGTTTTACGAGAAAAATATAGCGTCGTCGGATATTCATTAATCTTGGCTGTATTGACGAGAAACCTATTTTTCCCGTTATAATAAATCTTTTAGGCTTTGTCCAGCATACTTCTGGATTTCCAGTATGTAGATACATCACCACCTTACAACATTGATTTTGTTTTTATCCAACAACTAATTTGATCAAATCAGTATCTACGCCTTTGGTGAAAGCATAGACAAACGCAAATGTACGATTCAAGGCTTTTCTTTGTTTGGTTTTCATGAGCTAGATAGACCCCATGTAAACCCTTAAACAGGTTGCTTACAAAACAAACCATAGGTATAAGTAACATTATTTGGTTTGGTTTCTACTTAATCAACTAAACCATCTTTGATTTGACTTATAAAACGCTTACGCAAATGATTCAGTTTTATATTTTCGCAAATTGTCCGTTACAAAATAAGACGCACAGTTTACTAATTGATGCTTACATAGCACTCAAGTCATCCACCTGAACGCCAGTCTGTAGTCCAGTACTCTCAATGTTTCCCTCTCAAAACCAACATCAATTTCCTAGTTCAATTGCAAGGCCGCAGGCCATTTGCAAATTAAATCAAACCTCAATTCGATGGTCGGTGTTATATCGTGGCTACGTGGCGTGAGGGTGTCGGGGAGCGGTGTGTGGCGAGGGGGGACGGGGGGGATGTGTGGGTCCGTCGGCGCACGCGCAGAACAAAGGGCGAGCCGTGAACCGCGACCGACGCGCTTCGGTACCCCGCGCCCGCCAACACGCCTCGATATGCATGCCGTACTGATTTTTTTAATGGAAATTTTGTCTGACTGAGATATCACAGTCACTGTACACTATATGACGAAATTGTGTGGGACGACTTGCGTTAGCGCATAATTGACCACCGTAGCAGTTAACACACAATTCCAAATGATGAGGTACCGTCTAGGGATAGGCTCTACACCTGCATAGATCTCCGAAATGTTAATCTCACTGTCGCTCCATCTTTTGGGGATTTAAGATATCAGCGTTGTAGGAACTACTATTTTACAGGTGTTCTATGATCTGGTGAGCTCGACGCTAACCTATTCCCTGATGATGCTTCATTCTGGGCCCTTGTTCATATACTAAAACCACTGATGTTTGTTACAGGCGGCTACACGACTGGCGGACCTCGCGAGACGAACGCTTACGGGTACTCGGAGGCGAGCGGCGGGTCCGCACCACCGCCGACGGCGGCTTCTCCCTTGGACGAGTACTACCCCCCTGATTACCCGCACGGCCCCTCTGCGCCGCCCGCGCAGCCCTACCTCGACGAGTACTACCATCACGCGCATGCGCACTCGCAACCCTTGCTCCAACCCGAACAGAAGTATCAACCTCATCCCTACACCAAGCCTTATCCGAGAGGTGAGTCACCGTATTCTACACTATTCTAGTACAGCCAATTGGTTCTTCGAACCCTAACAAAGGCTCTAGTGAAATCAATAGCACGATTCGAAAGAAGCGTGGAAGTCATGCGCACGAATTCTATAAGCTGATATTGTTTAGTGCCCTTTTAGTTTACAACACATTTATTTGTCGATCTTAAAACCTTTTAGATTGGTCAGCAGTGTTAAAGTACCATAATGTATTGTCATCATGATTTTCGTCCCAAGTCAAGAGTCTTTAAACTCTTTCTAACGGGAGAATCAGAAACAGTAGTCATAGTTTGCGAATTGTTTAAAATTCCAGATTTCGAGTACTAAAAAAACACTTCGTTAACAAAAACAAAAAAAAAACGTGAAAAAAGTGATAAAATCAAGCAATCATAATTATTATGTAATTAAAAACACACATGGGCATTCTCTCATTAGGAGAGATCAGAAGACAACTGAGTTGGTCACTTTAATTGATGTGGTGTACAGTTTCAACAGCGTCGTTAACTGATTCTTTCATGTGGTTATTATTTAGTGGTGATCATATTACTCTTCTTGTCATCGTCACTGGAGTGCACTAATTGGTGTTAGTTAAATTGTTCGGTTTCATTTCTGGTTTTCTCCGCGGTGGTAAATCTATGCCCCCATTTTCAAGATGTGCTTAAACAGAGTTCAGCACTTTTGCTAAAACCTCAACCTGAGACAGTAAAAGCATGCTTTTTTTAAGTTTTTGCATATTTGTAAGTTGGCCCAGAAATCAAAGCATCAAAGTGGATAGTGATCCAAACCCCTTATAGCTGGTATTCCGATTCTTATCTAGTTTTATTAACCATTAGAACCAAAGGTCTCTTTAAACATTTCTTTTCTTGTTGTCTAGGCGGCGGCGGTCGGTACGGTGGCGAGGCTTACGGCGAGAGCTACGTGCAGGAGTACGGCGGCGCCTGCGCAGAGTGGAACGAGTGGCCCGCTGACCAGCACGCGCTAATCCCGCAGGACAAGCTCGCCTACCCCGCTACAGGACCCTGCTTCACCGGTATGTGAATAACTACTTTTCGAGACAGATGTCCACTATCAGCTGTTCCCAGCTCTTTTTTTCTACCTATTTTAATGAGAAAATAAAAATTTATGTCATCATAATAAATCCGAAGAACTACAGACATGACTATGGAAGTTTAAACCTTTTTAATATGCATGGAAACAGGCATAACGTGGTTGATGGTAGCAATAAAATAACTGTGCCATACATAAATGGCCATGACCGTCAATTTGTCCTACTAGGGTCAAAATGTTACATATACAGACTACAGACGATTTTCATACTCCTATTGCTAAAGTGCAATAGGCCTTCGTGGCGAACTATGGCCTACTCCCTCTCACGGAGAGGAGACCTGTGTGTCACGGCTCTCGTCGGGAACAATATAAGCTCAATTACAATAGTTTAATTCTCCTACTGCATTTTGTAACATCTATAGATTTAATAAGTAACTGTGATGTTCATGTTACTTCCTCCGTTGACTAAAAAGTCCATCTCTGAGAGTAGTCCTTATGAGTCGTATATCGTAAAGCAACTGTGTGGCACGCTTGCAGGTTCAGGGCCGATCCAACTATGGCAGTTCTTGCTGGAGCTGCTGACCGACAAGAGTTGCCAGGGGTTCATCTCGTGGACCGGCGACGGCTGGGAGTTCAAGCTCACCGACCCTGATGAGGTAAGTTGTCTCTGAGACGAGAGTACGAGACGTGAGATGTCTCTATGTACATTTTGACACTAGAGCATTCCAACCGTTGAACATTTTATAAAAATTGACTACCCAGTCCCTGAATGGTCTTCTTTATGTTTGTACCGTCAGGAAAATTAATTGGTACCTTCATCAATTTTCCGCGTTGTTGTTGCCACTGTGAAACAATTAAATATTTATTTGTGAAGTGAAAACTTCTTTAGGCGCGTTGAGCACTTTTTGGGTGAAGGAAAAACATTGAACTCATCGTCACGTAACATAACGTGCGGTCACGCTTCGTAGCCGTTCGTAGCACTCGTAGCATCCGCTACGGCGTAGCACCACATAGGCATGCGCGGGGCATAACCAGTGCAACGACTGGGGCGGGGCCTGTGTACTTTTTGTTTTCACTTCTATCGGCAGTCCCTAAAGACTGCTCCAATTTTTTAACATGTTGGTAGCTTCAGTACCTACCTGTTGAAGGTTTTAATTTTCTGGGCACGGCGTCCTGTGTGCATTAGTTGATTGAAAGAAAACTAGTAGCTATTCCACTTTTGCTCAATATTTCACGTCCTCCAAACACGTCTTCCTTTTCAACACCAAGTTCACCAAAGACAAAGCTAACTCAACATTACATTCCAGGTGGCTCGGCGCTGGGGCATCCGCAAGAACAAGCCGAAGATGAACTACGAGAAGTTGTCCCGCGGTCTTCGATACTACTACGACAAGAACATCATCCACAAGACAGCTGGCAAACGCTACGTCTACCGCTTCGTCTGCGACCTGCAGAGCTTGTTAGGGTAAATTGCACTTATACACGAGTCGCGAGAGAGAAGGACGGAAGATCTGATGGTAGAGATGAATGAATGAAACAGAATTATTGCACCGATTATTGTTAGTAGGTTGGGGGTAATGGGTAGATTGATGCATGATTCCTACAGCCATGGTGAGACCAAATGTCTTGCAGTTGGGACGCTGCCCGTTTCTAGTTCTTAGGCCTGAATTCCTGCTACGCTGCTAACAGTCGCGTACGTCGGTCGCGAGTACGAGTATACATTGTTTTAAGTGTACGATATAGCGCCATACTGCGACGCTGACGTCAGCGACGCGTATGTTGCTACTGTATTTCTCGCTGACGTACGCGACCAACATCAGCATAGTAGGAATTCGAGGCCTTAGTATAACAGTTAATCCTACCGACAAAGGATAATAATAATATGATTTCCATGAGCACAGCAGGGTTATGATTAGCTCGATTGGCTCTTTGTATTCGTCAAAAGAAGTCATACTGAGACAGATAAGACTGCAAGCATGACTACAGCTGTTCTGAATTTATGATGAATGACCGAAGAGTCGCAGAAAATCAGATGGGATTCAACTGATTTTCAAGTCCTTCATGTTGATTGTGATGCAGCTATCTATCAGTACAAATCTAGTAGACTTATAAACTTTCATAACTAATGATAAAAGTAATAATTAAGGCAACTACAGGAGCTAAACGCGAGTTTTATAATGCAAAAAAGCATATGATTCACTGCAATGAACGAAACCTGAAAAATATATGATATTCTCCAGGATATTATGATGATAGTGTTTTGAAAACATAAAACAACAAATTTTATTCAATAAAAAAAATCACGAACATATCTCTAAAAATTTCTTTTAACGAGTAAAAACCATACTAAAATACATGCGATCATTTTGATTTTTGGCAAATAATTCTACAATCAACATATTAGCATCATAGTGTTTTGCTTTTTGTCCAATCAATAGATTTTTGGTAAATCGCAAAAAAACACTAATTTCGCACTATTCGGCCCGCAGTGACTGACGTAACAACCACTTTGTAGTGCAAGCTGATTAGAACTTTATTCTAACAGCATTTCAAACGAAGTTTGAACCACCACAAATAGAGTTGCTAATTTAGCTCCTGTAGTCGCCTTGATGTGTTTAATTATCTAACAAAGCCCCTTTCGTTACAGTATCTCGCCAGAACAACTGCACGCAATGTACGAACCCAAAATGGAGAAGAAAGACGAGGACTGAGCGAGCCCTGCGCACGCGCCGCCCCCTCCACATCGCTCCCCTTCGCAGAACACCTCCAACCCAACGTACTAAGCTACACAACTCTAACTTTCACTGTACGAAGAAAATCGTACAAAACGACTCAAGAAAGATCTGGCATCTGTCCACCCCAGACTTAGTGTGTTTTCAAAAACTAATTGCTAACACCGAGGCCCAGTGCCTATAACAATCATTAAGATTTTGTATTCATTTTTAGAACTTCATAATATTAAAAAGGATTTGATCTCATAAGCAGCCACCAGTGGAATTAATATTAACCAACTAATGACGGCTAACACCGAAAGGTCCTATGTTACTGTTCACCTTATATTTTACATTCATACACTATGTACCCATGTAACCAATGGTGCCTTATTGAAAACTTGTTGTTTCATTTTGGGTTTGCAAATATTCGTTTTGATTGTATCGGACGCACGTAGCACGCAGTATGTACTCAGTGCAGTATTACGGAGCACCCTTTATATTATTGTCTACTGTGTATACAGTATCAAATTGACTGTATAGTCAATTTGATAAGTATGCGTCCACAAACTTTACGAAAAATCAATTTATTTAAATTCCTACAACACAAAGGAACATAATTCAGCGAGATAATCAAAACTTAGTGCTAAAATAGTAAAATTTTACTATAATTTTAATGATAACTGTAAATATAAGTTAATTTTGTTACTTTATAAAATAATTAGGTATTATATTATAGTAGTTGATAAGTGTTGTATGTTTAATTCGCAAATTGTTGCAATCTGCGATTAAAATAATGAGTAGTCAGAATGAGGACGGACATAAAACGATTTTTGTATTCAGAGATTTTAGTCCAAAGATTATTAAATCTAAATTCCCACCTATTGGTAAGGATATGACAAAATTACCAAAGGGACTTCTCATGTGTCTGGTTTGAAGTGATTATGATATTTTAACTTGTTTTATCGACCAGTGTTTCCCACAAGTGACATCTTACAATTCATGCAATAAACTACCTATACATGAAACTCCTATGTACGTAAATATACTTGAGTATCCAATACATAATGTGACCGCTGCAACACCGGGTGACTTCAACTGTCGCTGATCTCGTGCTAAGGGATGGTAATGTCTTACTAGTTATGAAATTAAATTAGTTGTATTATTTTCAATTTTTATAGCTCCTAGCGTACACCGAAGATATGTCGATAAGTTCTATTTTGTAAAATATCTCTCCTCCATCAATATGATACTTGATTTTCGTTTCGTGCAATGCGGTTGGTAGGTTAGAATTTGTGAATCTTTTTATTATGTTGGTATTTTCACACGGTGCTGTTCGCTCGATTTTTAAATATAACAGAATATTGTAAAACGATGTCTTCCCCGTATTATCAATTTGATAGGTCTGACTCCGATTGACATATAGGTACTCTTTTACTGTTTACGATACTTTTACCTAAATAATAAAGTTCACAGTCGAATGTATTGTATTTTGCTCCTGTTGTATGTGCTAATAGATAACTCTCCACGTTTACTTGTAAGCGAAGCCATTGTAAGTGAGACCTATAGTAGTTACGGCCAAATTTTGAATGTATAAGTGTCGTTGTATGTATTGATGGAAGATATAAAATTAAATATATATATTTACGAAATTATAAATATGTTCTTCTTTTCATACAATATCTTTCCCTCGTGTTCCCACTTCAGATTCCTATACTAAATATGAATTCCATTGAAAATACTATATATAGTGAAGAAAAATTTTGCGGTCGGGGGACCCCGTTCGGTCCTTACGTTTTTTCTTCAACCCCGAATGTAATTCGAAATGAAATCTGTATATTTCAATTTTTGTTTTATAATACTTTTTTCAAAGCAAATAATCAAAAGGAACGAATACACCCCATGAAGAAAAAACCAAAAATTTTCGTCGGCGCCATTTGGATTTTCATTTTGACCTCGTTTTCATTTTCACCAACCCCAAAAACTACGAAAACGACACCTATGAAGAAAAAACCGAAAATTTTCGTCGACGCCATCTTGAATTTTCATTTTGACCTCATTTTCATTTTCACCAACCCCAAAAACTACGAAAACGACACCCATGAAGAAAAAACCGAAAATTTTCATCGGCGCCATCTTGGATTTTCATTTTGACCCCATTTTCATTTTCACCAACCCCAAAAACTACGAAAACGACACCCATGAAGAAAAAACCGAAAATTTTCGTCGACGCCATCTTGGGTTTTTATTTTAACTCATTTCCATTATCACTTCAGCGACCCCAAAAACCACGTAAACGACACAGTATGGAGGGGTATATTCGCTCGCTCATTCGCCATACCCTTCTTGCATACGGCATTTAATAACGTGACGTGACACGTGACGATTCCTACTAAAATCTCACTACCCGAAAGCCGCGTCTACGGAACTACGTTCCAAAAATAATAAGTACCTACCTATAACCATTAGGTCATCCTTCTAGGTACTTCTTACCATTCAGTAGTAGATAGTGTAGGTACGTACCTATTTCTACGGCAAAGATTTACTATGCTTCTTCCTACGTAAAGGCGGCTCTACACGTTGGCGAAGATATTGGCGAATGTATTAGCCAATACGTATTGGCCATCGTGTAGAACGGGGGTTGGTGATCTATTGGTAGGTATTTAGACTGTTGGTCCACGCATTGGCGCAAGATCCGTGTGGTGTCGGTTTTTCGACGCAGATCAAAGGGTTATGGCGTGATTGTGGCACAGTGTTGGGCGCACCGTCCACACGTTGTCGATGCGTTCAGTTTGCAACGAGCGGCCACACTGAGCGGACGTATGAAGTATTTGTTAATAGCAATGTAAGTACGCTAATGGCAACTATGAGCAATGAAGAAACTTTTCGCTTCATAGAACTTTATCAAGCTGAAAACTGTTTAGGGAACCCAAAAAATAAAAATCATAAAAATAAAAACGTCGTAAGTACCTACTAATTTATTAAGTAGGTAGTAATGTACCTATGTCTGTATGCTGAAACCTTTGAAACATGGCAACCACAGAAATATATGAAAATAACAGCAAGAAGTGTATGTACCTCGCGTGCCAAATTTTGTGCAAATTTTAGCATAGTTGTCTCAAATTTTGGGGGCGAAACTCAGACGGCGAACAAGTTCTGTTAAATTTTTTTTTAGGTATTATCGGCATTTCAATATATTTTTGTGATCGCAACGGATTTTCATGCGGCTTTTAAGATACAATATTATGCCCAACGAGCGAAGCCGGGGCATATTTTTTTTTTTTTGGCGTGGTAGGATCATCAAATGTGTCCTAACCCCGGGCAGGGCGAGAGGGACTGTCAGACTCGTACTGACTAAAATCCACGGTGTCCTTCAATAGCCCTTTATGTTCCGGGGTCACGGTAAGAGAGAACCTCAATATCCATTTTGTCGTCCGCACATTGGCCCGAACCGAAGCAAACTGATCGACCTCCCAACGTGTGGACGCGATCACAATCTCTTGGCAAACATCTTTGCCACAACGTTCGCCAATATCTTCGCCAACGTGTAGAGCCGCCATAAGAAGTCTACATTTTCAAACCGAATCTACAGGGTGTATACTGGATACACAATGAACATTGTACCTACTGAAACATTACAGGCGAAATATGGATGTAAGTACTACAGGTACACCTTTTTCTAACTCTTCGAGGATTACAGGCATGGTGCAGGTAATGTTATGCTGATCTACGAGGTTTGCGCATTATTTTGACAAAGAAATAAAAACAGGCTAAGAATTATTGAACCTTGCAGAACTCCCTTAGGTATTGGTACGTCGTCGACTGTTTTACGTGAACATTATATTGAGCGGTGAAGAAGGTTCGATTAAGTTCCACTAGGATCGGTCAGCCGCCAGGTTTGCGGGAGCAGTCAGTCTGATTTCACCCAGCTCGTTACAATATCTTACGACAATAGTTTGCGGAGATCGCTGCATAGGTATCTACTTACCTACGTGACGCGAATCGTAAACTCGGTAAATCAATTATTTAATTTTCTAGTGGGATATTCGAAATAAACAATCGAGAACCTCCTCCTTTTTGAAGCCGGTTAAAAAGAAACCGGCAAATGCGAGTCGGTCTCACGCCGAAGGGTCCATACCATTATCACAGCATTAGACAAAAAGGCAAAAAAATCACGTTTGTTGTACTTATAAAATAATTAATTAAAATAAAATACATATTTAAGGGGGGCTCCCTTAGATATGTATTTTATTTTAATTATTTATTTTTAAAGTGAAAATACAACTAAATATTCTGTGAATATTTCAAGCGTCTATCTGTTGCCATTATTAATATGGAGCGAAAAACGACAAAAAAAAACACGTTTATTGTATTGGAGCCCGTTACGCGGGCTGAAAAAGAATTTATACGTGCAAAAAAATCTATCCGTATGTACACGTTATAACATAACGATAGCGCGTTTAGAAATATAAGATTCGTAGAACGCCATCAATCGAACGACGAATTATTCAAGTGCTAATAATTTGTTGCATCTGCATTTTCTAGTTAATTATTATTTGATTTATTTTATTATGCTTTTTATTCATTGTATTTCACACGTGTGCGTTTTTTTCCATTTTCCCGCACGTGTGCGGGAATGAAAATTGCCACAGATAACTATACCTTACTTAGTCCAAATTGGTTCAATGCCTATAGTCTGAGGTGAATGTTTTTTTTTTTTTTTTTGGCAAAGTACTACGCGTCTTTAATATTATCGGCATAAATATTTTTTGAATATTCAAATTGTGTTAATAAAATAGAATATCATAGTTAAACATGATTATTAAAAACCAACTTACTTACTTTTTAACTTACTTTTATACACAAATTTACATTTATTTGTGTTTTGAATTCAAAAATATAAAATAAATCTATTTTTTATATTAGGCTGTTTAACGGCTTACTTTTACCTATCTTAATACCTTTGCCTCTCTTTCAACCTGGCGAAACCAAAGCGCGAGAAAAAAAAGAAAATTAAAATCATAGTTTCGTAATTCGTGACAAAAATATTTTTCGTTACTTATTTTATTTTATTTCTTCAAAATGTATTGAAAAACGTCGTTTGATACACGTGGACATTTGTTATTGCAATTCTCGGCTCAAAAACACCCTCGCTTGCGGCTCGGGTGTTATAATTCCGCCTCGAATGCACTAACAAACTTTCTCCACTTGTATCAAAATGTACTATTTCAATACACTTCCTCGAAAACTGGTCCATAACGCACTACGATTAGGCACAACATGCAATGTATTTCACACGTGTGCAATTTTTTCCACTTTCCCGCACGTGTGCGGGAATGAAAATTGCCACAGATAACTAAACCTATACTTAGTCCAAATTAGTACAATGCATATAGTGTGAGGCGATTTTTTTTTAAATTTTTGCAAATCACTACGCGTCTTTACGGCATAAATATTTTTTGAATATTCAAATTGTGTTTATAAATAGAATATCATAGATAAACATGTTTTTTTTACAAATTAACATTTATTTGTGTTCTGAATTAAAAAATATAAAATAAATCTAATTTTTATATTAGGCTGTTTAACGGCTTCATACTTTTGCCTCTCCTTCAACCTGGCGAAAGCAAAGCGTGAAAAAATAAGAAAACTTAAATCATAGTTTCATAGTTCGTGACAAAAATATTTTTCGTTATTTTATTTTATTTCTTCAAAAGTGTATTGAAAAACGTCGTTTGTTACACGTGGACATTTGTTATTGCAATTCTCGGCTCAAAAACACCCTCGCCTACGGCTCGGGTGCTATAATTCCGCCTCGATTACAATAACAAACTTTCTCCACTTGTATCAAAATGTACTATTTCAATACATTTCCTCCAAAACTAGTTCTTACCGCATTAGATGCAATGTATTTCACACGGATGCGTTTTCTTCATTTTCAAAAAAATCCACAGGTAACGTATACATAAACGAAGACGCGAATGTTTTTACCTGACTGCGCCAGAAGGAGGGTTGTGTTTTTCGAGAATATGTAATTATGTATGTAGGTATAATTGTTTGGCACGCTCTGTGGCCTGAACGGCTCGATGGATGGATGGATGGATTTTAGCTTGAGAGGTGTTAGATTCGTATTTACTGTGAGAGTGACACTCACTGGGTATACCTATCAAAATAAAAATAAAACAAAATGGCGGATTTTTGGCGCCAAATTCAAATGTTTGGCACGCTCTGCAGCCTGAATGGCTCGATAAAGTGCTCATCATGAGGATTTTAAAATTATATTTCTATGTAACTAAAAAGTGTAAAATAAAAAAAAATAAAAAAAAACCGACTGCGTAAAAAATAACTAATAACGTTAAATAAAAACTGAAAAGAAAAAATCAAGTTCAGGAAACAGGACATATTGACTGCAACAGTCGGGACCCATATTGGATTTAATGATTTTAGTCTAGATTATGTAATGGGTTAGTTATTAAGTAGTTATTTTTCACGCAGTCGGGTTTTATTTAATTTTTTTTTTTTACTTGGGCAAAGCAATGTGCGTCTCTCCAAGGCGTAAATATTTTTTGAATATTCAAATTGTGTTTCTTTATACACACATCAACACGGTCTAGGGATATTTCATACTCAATTAAATAACTCGAAAAGTACTGGCCGCATTGGAATCTTTTATACACCGATTTGTTTGTAATTTATCTCAGACTAATTCCAAATTCAAATTTTTGAAAATTCTTTTGTTTCGGTGGCATAAAAATGTCTTGATGTATAGGAGAGGGAATTTTCATTTGTGCGAAATTTAGAAAACAATACGAATTACGTTTAGTTACAGTTTTTTTTCATTTTTAAACGAAAGATAAAGTTAAAATTGAGGTATTGTAGCCATGCAACGCCGACATTTGACGAGGGCGGAGATGTTACGAGCTGTGGGAATGCTGGAAGCTGGATCTGTTCAGCGTAATGTTGCTGAGGCCATAGGGACCCATCAAAATGTAATTTCAAGATTGTGTACATACGCTATCGTGCCACAGGTGAAGTAGCGGAGAGGCACCGGGGGCCAAGTCGCATCACTACCCCCAGACAAGACCGATTTTTGCAAATTACTGCGCGAGCACAACCAAATGCAACGGCGACCCAATTGGTCCAAAGGCTGCGAGTGGAACACCAAGTGCTTGTGAGTGACCAAACTGTAAGAAGGCGACTGCATGAAAGCAATCTACGCTCTCGTAGACCACTCCGGGTCCCACCTTTACGGAGAGGCAATCGTGGACGACGATTAGAATGGGTTCGGAACCACGTGGACTGGGGCCGTGACCAATGGTCCAATGTGCTGTTCACGGATGAATCCAGGTTCGGCTTCCATCCAGATTCACGAAGGACGCGTGTTTGGCGAGTTCCTGGACGATGGAGCCGTCTCCAGAACCCTCAGGAAGTTCACCTTCACCCATACCAAGGAGGAACAATTATGGTTTGGGCAGGAATTCGTCTTGGAGGACGGACGGATCTCGTTTGGGTGCGGGTCAATATGACGGCAGAACGATACGTCCAACAGGTGCTGGGGCCCGTAATCTTGCCCCACAGAACACAAATGGGGCAAGATTTCCTGCTCATGCACGACAATGCCCGGGCACACACGGCGAGAACGGTAGCAGCTTGGTTACATACACAGCCTGCTCAATCGCCAGATCTAAATCCCATTGAGCATGCGTGGGATATGCTGCAAAGAAGAGCTCTGAAGGAAGTTCCTGAAAATCTGGCTACAGAAGATCAACTTTTTGCGCACCTCAGAAGGACATGGGACAATATTCCGCAGCAAGACATTGACAACCTTGTTCTGAGCATGCCGAATCGTTGCCGATGTGTTATGAACATCATGGGCGCTTTCTCAGACTACTAACTTCAAGTTTATAAACACAAATTAAATGATTTTTCTATTTTTTTCAGTTTTTACTCACAAATTAAAAGTTCATTCATATACGGTTTCCGTCTATGCTTCATTTTTTTTCCATAAAATCCTGAAATTTTAATCTATACCTTAACCATTATTAAAAAATGGTAGAATATTAAATAACGTATCTTTTAAATATATACATGTCATATAAATAATTAACACATTGATAGTAATTCGCTTTTTTAAAAATATCCCTAGACCGTGTTGATGTGTGTAGAATATCATAAATAAACATAAAACTAAAATTTACTTTTTAAACAAATTAACAATTGAATTTGTGTTATAAATTCAAAAATACAAAAAAATCTCTCTCTTAATAATTCATGGCAACAAAAATCATTCTTTAAATTATTACGGCTCGTGAGTTATTCCGCCTCGAATGCTGAAGAGAATAATAAACATTCTCCACTTGTATGAAAATGTACAAGTACTTACTATACCTTCAAGCCTGTCGCTTATCGCCTCGCCTTTTTGTCAATGTTCTACATCTGACTACGAATATGAACGATCTGCACATCACATTTTATGGGAGTGCAGACTTTGGCAGAATGAACGCAATATTAACTTGGATAGTGTAGGTACAGGTTACATCCGGAGTTACCTAATATACAGACCTTGTAGAAACTAGAACTTCCGTTTTACCTATTATGAATCAAATATAACAGCTCACAAGACCCATTAATGATAATATTTATCCGTGGTGCTAGGCAACTCTGCATAACCCAGTTGTAAACGTCTCTTTGTGCCTATTGGCCTTGTTTAGTTCTGTCTCCTGCTGATATGGAGGGGAGTGGAAATTATGGTTTTTCCTACTCCTTTGCTATGCATTTTCTGATTAATTTCGTTACGGGATCCAAGACTGTAAAATTCTTTCTCTGGGACTTCGTCGATCTTCATTGTCTCGGCGCTTTTCTAGTGGTCGCCACCGTTGATTCTAGCTTTCAAGAGTTACAGTGGTTTGGGAATAGTGTGGCAAGCTTATAAAGGGACTAGTATTTGCGTGGGTGCGCGAGCTGCGCGCAGCTCGCGTGTTGTCGTGTTCTTGAGAAGTATTCCTTACCATCATAAAATTTTGAGAATCCATAGGAATCCTTAAAATAATTCGAAAATCCGTTACAACTACCCCTAAATCACTATGAAAACCCTTAAGAACCCCTTAAAAAAAAAAGAATTCATTAGAAACGTTAAAAGCTGAGTTACGCTTCACCCACTCAACCTTCGTTACGCTAAGGAGGTCGCCAGAACCTACCTACCACCAGACAGGTTTCGACGCCTACTATAATATTTGTTCAAACACATAATGGCTATCTCTGACCGTTACGAAGTTATAGCCCTTTTATTTTTAGGGGAGGTTGGGGAGGGGAGGATACCCTCCATATACAAATTGAAACGCTCCTCAATAATAATTTATGGTAAAAATCAAAAAGCCGCTACGTGTCCTAGTTTCCGAGATACGATGGGGGGAGGGGTGAAGGGGGGGAGAGTGGGGAGTTTTGAAAAAAAAATTTGACTAACTCTGGGCCCCCTTGTATGAATCTGAAAAAAAAAAATGTTCCAAGTCTCTCAACTTCCGAGATCCGCCTAAAGGGGGGGAGAAGGGGGATAAGTGGGTCAACTTTTGAAAACTGGTTTTTACTTTCCCGAGCCTCCTCTATACGAATCTGAAAAAAAAAATGTTCCAAGTCTCTTGGTTTCCGAGATACGATAGGGAGGGGGAGAAAGGGGGGCGAAAAGGGGAGGTTTGGCACTTTTCCCATACTCGCGGGAGTTACTTGTTTACGAATCTGTCAAAATATACCCCCCTCCCCGTCCACCATCTGGGAGAACAATTATGTCAATGAGTCAGTCAGTCAGTGAGTGAGTGGTAATCGAGCTTTATATAGTATAACTAGTATTTGCGTGGGTGCGCGAGCTGCGCGCAGCTCGCGTGTTGTCGTGTTCTTGAGAAGTATTCCTTACCATCATAAAATGTTGAGAATCCATACAAATCCTTAAAATATTTGGAAAAACCGTTACAACTACCCCTAAATCACTATGAAAACCCTTAAGAACCCATAAAACATTATAAAATTAATTAAAAAAAAAAACCTAATAATATAAAAATAAAAAACCTTACTTAAAAACTGAGACCCATTAAAAAAACATAACCCTAAAGTTTGCTTGTCGTCGCCCTGAGTTACGCTTCACCCACTCAACCTCGTTACGCTACGGAGGTCGCCAGCTCGCTTCGCTCGCCACCTCCCCCCTTCGCTCCACTCAGAACCTACCACCACTGGACAGGTTTCAGCGCCTACTATAATATTTGTTCAAGCACCCAATGGCTATCTCTGACCGTTACGAAGTTATAGCCCTTTTATTTTTAGGGGAGGTTGGGGAGGGGAGGATACCCTCTGTTTACAAATTTAAACGCTCCTCATTAATAATTTATAGTAAAAATTAAAAAGCCGCTACGTGTCCTAGTTTCCGAGATACGATGGGGGAAGGGGTGAAGGGGGGGAGAGTGGGGAGTTTTGAAAAATGATTTTGACTAACTCTAGGCCCCTTCTTACGAATCTGAAAAAAAAATGTTCCAAGTCTCTCAACTTCCGAGATCCGCCTAAAGGGGGGAGAAGGGGGATAAGTGGGTCAACTTTTGAAAACTGGTTTTTACTTTCCCGAGCCTCCTCTATACGAATCTGAAAAAAAAAATGTTCCAAGTCTCTTGGTTTCCGAGATACGATAGGGAGGGGGAGAAAGGGGGGCGAAAAGGGGAGGTTTGGCACTTTTCCCATACTCGCGGGAGTTACTTGTTTACGAATCTGTCAAAATATACCCACCTCCCCATCCACCATCAGGGAGAACAATTCTGTCAGTGAGTGAGTCAGTCAGTGGTAATCGAGCTTACATAAGAATCCTTAAAATAATTGGGTAAACCGTTACAACTACCCCTAAATCAGTATGAAAACCCTTAGGAACCCCTAAAACATTATAAAATTAATTTAAAAAAAATCCTAATAAAATAAAAGTGAATACCTTACTTAAAAACTTAACCCTAAAGTTGCTTGTCGTCCCCCCTGAGTTACGCTTCACCCACTCGACCTTCGTTACGCTACGGAGGTCGCCGGCTCGCTTCGCTCGCCACCTCCCCCCTTCTCTCCACTCGGTCTCGCAGGTTCGCTCCACTCAGAACCTACCTACCACCAGACAGGTTTCGACGCCTACTATAATATTTGTTCAAGCACTCAATGGTTATCTCTAACTTTTACGAAGTTACAGCCCTTTCAATTTTAGGGGAGGTTGGGGAGGGGTGGATACCCTCCGTATACAAATTTAAACGCTCCTCAATAATAATTTATAGTAAAAATCACAAAGTCGCTACGTGTCCTAGTTTCCGAGATACGATGGGGGGAGGGGTGAAAGAGAGGAGAGTGGGGAGTTTTGAAAAATGATTTTGACTAACGCGTTGCCCCTTTTATATGAATCTGAAAAAAAAATGTTCCAAGTCTTTCAATTTCCGAGATCCGCCTAAAGGGGGTGAAAAGGGGGGCAAGGGGGGCAACTTTAAAAACTGGTTATTACTTTCCCGAGCCTCCTCTATACGAATCCGTAAAAAACTAAAAATACGGGTCTCTTTGTTTCCGAGATACAATAGGGAGGGGGAGGAAAGGGGGTGAAAAGGGGAGGTTTGGCACTTTTTCCATACTCGCGGGAGTTACTTGTTTACGAATCTGTCAAAATATACTCACCTCCCCATCCACCATCTGGGAGAACAATTATGTCAATGAGTCAGTCAGTCAGTGAGTCAGTCAGTGGTAATCGAGCTTTATATAGTATAACTAGTTTTTGCGTGGGTGCGCGAGCTGCGCGCAGCTCGCGTGTTGTCGTGTTCTTGAGAAGTATTCCTCACCCTCATAAAATTTTGAGAATCCATAGGAATCCTTAAAATAATTGGATAATCCGTTACAACTACCCCTATCAGTATGAAAACCCATAAGAACCCCTAAAACATTATAAATTTAATAAAAAAAAAAAAACCTAATAATATAAAAGTAAAAAACCTTACTTAAAAACTGACACCCATTAAAAAAAACAAAACCCTAAAATTGCTTGTCGTCTCCCCTGAGTTACGCTTCACCCACTCGACCTTCGTTACGCTACGGAGGTCGCCGGCTCGCTTCGCTCGCCACCTCCCCCCTTCGCTCCACTCGGTCTCGCAGGCTCGCTCCACTCGGGATTTACCACCACCAGACAGGTTTCGACGCCTACTTTAATATTTGTTCAAACACATAATGGCTATCTCTGACCGTTACGAAGTTATAGCCCTTTTATTTTTAGGGGAGGTTGGGGAGTGAAGGATACCCTCCGTGTACAAATTTAAACGCTCCTCAATAATAATTTATGGTAAAAATTAAAAAGCCGCTACGTGTCCTAGATTCCGAGATACGATGGGGAGAGGGGTGAAGGGGGGGAGAGTGGGGAGTTTTGAAACATGATTTTGACTAACTCTAGGCCCCTTCTTACGAATCTGAAAAAAAAATGTTCCAAGTCTCTCAACTTCCAAGATCCGCCTTAAGGGGGTGAAAAGGGGGGCAAGGGGGGCAGCTTTGAAAACTGATTTTTACTTTTCCGAGCCTCTTCTATACGAATCTGAAAGAAAAAATGTTCCAAGTCTCTCAATTTCTGAGATCCGCCTAAAGGGGGTGAAAAGGGGGGCAAGGGGGGCAGCTTTGAAAACTGGTTATTACTTTGCCGAGCTTCCTCTATACGAATCTGAAAAAAAAAATGTTCCAAGTCTCATAACCTCTGAGATCCGCCTAAAAGGGGTGAAAAGGGGGGCAAGGGGTCAATTTTGAAAACTGGTTTTTACTTTCCCGAGCCTCCTCTATACGAATCTGAAAACAAAAACGTTCCAAATCCCATGGTTTCCGAGATACGATAGGAGGGGGTGAGAAGGGGGGCGAAAAGGGGAGGTTTGGCACTTTTCCCATACTCGCGAGAGTCACTTGTTTACGAATCTGTCAAAATACACCCACCTCCCCATCCACCATCTGGGAGAACAATTATGTCAGTGAGTCAGTCAGTCAGTCAGTGAGTGGTAATCGAGCTTTATATAGTATAATAACTAGTATTGCTTGGGTGCGCGAGCTGCGCGCAGCTCGCGTGTCGTCGTGTTCTTAAGACGTATTCCATACCCTTATAAATTTTGAGAATCCATAAGAATCCTTAAAATAATTGGAAAATCCGTTACAAGTACCCCTAAATCAGTATGAAAACCCTTAAGAACCCCTAAAACATTCTAAAAACTAAATCAATAAAAAAATGAGAATTCATTAGAATCGTTAAAAGCTGAGTTACGCTTCACCCACTCAACCTTCGTTACGCTGCGGAGGTCGCCGGCTCGCTTCGCTCGCCACCTCCCCCCTTCGCTCCACTCGGTCTCGCAGGTTCGCTCCACTCAGAACCTACCACCACCGGACAGGTTTCGACGCCTACTATAATATTTGTTCAAACACCCAATGGCTACCTCGAATCGTTATGAAGTTACAGCCCTTTCAATTTTAGGGGAGGTTGGGGAGGGGAGGATACCCTCCATATACAAATTTAAACGCTCCTCAATAATAGTTTATAGTGAAAATCAAAAAGCCGCTACGTATCCTAGTTTCCGAGATACGATGGGGGGAGGGGTGAAGGGGGGGAGAGTGGGGAGTTTTGAAAAATGATTTTGACTAACGCGTTGCCCCTTTATATGAATCTGAAAAAAAAAATGTTCCAAGTCTCTCAACTTCCGAGATCCGCCTAAAGGGGGGAGAAGGGGGACAAGTGGGTCAACTTTTGAAAACTGGTTTTTACTTTCCCGAGCCTCCTCTATACGAATACGTAAAAAACGAAAAATACGGGTCACTTAGTTTCCGAGATACAATAGAGGAGGGGAGGAAGGGGGGTGAAAAGGGGAGGTTTGGCACTTTTCCCATACTCGCGGGAGTTACTTGTTTACGAATCTGTCAAAATATACCCACCTCCCCATCCACCATCTGGGAGAACAATTATGTCAGTGAGTCAGTCAGTCAGTCAGTGAGTGGTAATCGAGCTTTATATAGTATAACTAGCATCTGCGTGGGTGCGCGAGCTGCGCGCAGCTCGCGTGTTGTCGTGTTCTTGAGAAGTATTCCTCACCATCATTAAAATTTTGAGAATCCATAAGAATCCTTAAAATAATTGGAAAATCCGTTACAACTACCCCTAAATCAGTATGAAAACTCTTAAGAACCCCTAAAACATTATAAAATTTATATAAAAAAAACCTAATAAAATAAAAGTAAAAAACCTTACTTAAAAACTGAGACCCATTAAAAAAAACAATACCCTGAAGTTTGCTTGTCGTCGCCCCAGAGTTACGCTTCACCCACTCGACCTTCGTTACGCTACGGAGGTCGCCGGCTCGCTTCGCTCGCCACCTCCCCCCTTCGCTCCACTCGGTCTCGTAGGTTCGCTCCACTCAGAATCTACCTACCACCAGACAGGTTTCGACGCCTACTATAATATTTGTTCAAACACATAATCGCTATCTCTGACCGTTACGAAGTTATAGCCCTTTTATTTTTAGGGGAGGTTGGGGAGAAGAGGATACCCTCCGTATACAAATTTAAACGCTCCTCAAT
The DNA here is from genome assembly GCA_905147715.2 of Xestia xanthographa. Classification (NCBI taxonomy): domain Eukaryota; kingdom Metazoa; phylum Arthropoda; class Insecta; order Lepidoptera; family Noctuidae; genus Xestia; species Xestia xanthographa. The sequence continues at coordinate 15,336,277 of LR990652.1, forward strand.
AATAATTTATAGTAAAAATCACAAAGCCGCTACGTGTCCTACTAATTTCCGAGATACGATGGGGGGAGGGGTGAAAGAGGGGAGAGTGGGGAGTTTTTAAAAATGATTTTGACTATCGCGTTACCCCTTTATATGAATCTGAAAAAAAAAAAATGTTCCAAGTCTTTCAATTTCCGAGATCCGCCTAAAGGGGGTAAAAAGGGGGGCAAGGGGGGCAATTTTGAAAACTGGTTTTTACTTTCCCGAGCCTCCTCTATACGAATCTGAAAAAAAAAACGTTCCAAATCCCTTGGTTTCCGAGATACGATAGGGGGGGGTGAGAAGGGGGGCGAAAAGGGGAGGTTTGGCACTTTTCCCATACTCGCGAGAGTCACTTGTTTACGAATCTGTCAAAATATACCCACCTCCCCATCCACCATCTGGGAGAACAATTATGTCAGTCAGTGAGTGGTAATCGAGTTTATATAGTATAACTAGTATTTGCGTGGGTGCGCGAGCTGCGCGCAGCTCGCGTGTTGTCGTGTTCTTGAGAAGTATTCCTTACCATCATAAAATTTTGAGAATCCATAGGAATCCTTAAAATAATTCGAAAATCCGTTACAACTACCCCTATACAAGTATAAAAACCCTTAGGTACCCCTAAAACATTCTTAAAACTAATTTAAAAAAACTTACCTATAGAAACCAAATAAAATTAAAGTAAAAAACCGTATTTAATACTCAGTCCCATAAAAAAAAACATTACCCTAAAGTTGCTTGTCGTCGCCCCTGAGTTACGCTTCACCCACTCGACCTTCGTTACGCTACGGAGGTCGCCGGCTCGCTTCGCTCGCCACCTCCCCCCTTCTCTCCACTCGGTCTCGCAGGTTCGCTCCACTCGGGACTTACCACCACCGGACAGGTTTCGACGCCTACTATAATATTTGTTCAAACACATAATGGCTATCTCTGACCGTTACGAAGTTATAGCCCTTTTATTTTTAGGGGAGGTTGGGGAGTGAAGGATACCCTCCGTATACAAATTTAAACGCTCCTCAATAATAATTTATGGTAAAAATTAAAAAGCCGCTACGTGTCCTAGTTTCCGAGATACGATGGGGGGAGGGGCGAAGGGGGGAGAGTGGGGAGTTTTGAAAAATGTTTTTGACTAACTCTAAGCCCCTTCTTGCGAATCTGAAAAAAAAAATGTTCCAAGTCTCTCAACTTCCGAGATCCGCCTAAAGGGGGGAGAAGGGGGAAAAAGGGGTCAATTTTGAAAACTGGTTTTTACTTCTCCGAGCTTCCTCTATACGAATCTGAAAAAAAAAATGTTCCAAGTCTCTTTGTTTCCGAGATACGATAGGGAGGGGGAGGAAGGGGGGCGAAAAGGGGAGGTTTGGCACTTTTCCCATACTCGCGGGAGTTACTTGTTTACGAATCTGTCAAAATATACCCACCTCCCCATCCACCATCTGGGAGAACAATTATGTCAGTGAGTCAGTGAGTGAGTGGTAATCGAGCTTTATATAGTATAATTTTGGGGATTTACAGAAGCTGGGCAAATTAATATACAGCTGGGTAGGTACCATGCACCCTGATGAGTACCTCTACCGTATAATAATATGAACCCTATATACCTGTTTGGACTAACCATGACTCGAGCCACCATCGATGCTGCGCGCTTGCGTATTATTGAATTAAAAAAATCTACACACGCCGCGCCGCCGCCGCAATCATGCCTGATGCACTGCAACGCCATGGCAGCCCCATCAGTTTCCTGAACGCATTATTGATTTGGACACAAAGGGCTCCTTATGACGAATATTTTTAAATAAAATACTATTCCTTTTTAGTCAAACGCCTAAGCAGGAAGGGGCTGGGCAGGGCCGTAGGCAGAGTTGATTTTGAAGTGGATGCTCCAGGGTAGCCCGCGAAATTTAAATTTTCTTACGTTTTTTGCAATTTGCAGGCCAGTGCTAGGTTGTATGTTGATAAAATATGGTTCGCACCTGTAAGACGTATGTAGTTACAGAATTATAATTATCAAAATCATCAATACAACCGTCGAAGTTTATGTAACTCGCAGGACTGCGGAGCCTATGGGTGCCAGTAGCATAGAGTATAAGCCAGTAGAATGTTTTAAAGCTGTAACGTAGTGTGGCGAAAAAGTAAGAAAATTTGAATTTCGCGGGCTGGTTGGAGCATTCACCTTAATAGTATGGAAATGACTTTCAGCCGGTATAAAAAGACTTCGTTAGATTAACGGTACCTCCCATAATATATATATTTATATACGTAAAACTGCACCTCGAATAAATCAGTTGGAGTTTTTTTTTTTTTTTTTTCCTTTTTGGCAACTGAGCCGGTTCCGACTATTCTGCCAGTGTCACGTCGTGACGGCAGCACTGAGAGGCAGGCCGTCGAACTTCGTACTTCGTGGTAGGTGTTAGTCTAGCTGTAAGGACGAACACATAGGTTAGTAGAACAAATAATTTAACTTACAAGAATATAAACATAATTCTACACATAAACTAGTATTAACTATATACAGAATAATTACATAAACGTTGCGCACCAACTAAAATTTTAGATCATTCTCATTTAGGAATGTTGCCAAAATGTTGATTAATTTAGGGGAGAAGTGGGAAAGAAGGGTATGAAAGTTGGTTGGGAGAGGTATATTGAATTTGGAATTTTTTTGGTACAGGTCAACGGATTTATTATTTTGGGAGCAGGAGAAGAAAATATGATCTAATGTACCCTCCGCAAGACCACACTCGCACAGGGAACTATGCCGGGCATGGATTTTGTGCAGGAACACAGGGCTACAACAATGTCCGAGTCTTAGTCTACAGAGGGACGAAACAGTTCTCTTCGACAATTTAGGGCATTTAAAAAACCAAGGCCGACGCTGGATTTTAGGCTGTATAGCAGCATAGTAATGGCCCTTGGTCCTAGAAGTCGTCTTCCATGTTTGCGTCCATGAATTAAATAGCTTGGGTTTGGCACTGTTTCGCAAATCGTAGTTGTGCGCAACGTAGTGCTTTCGATCAGCCGGATTCGTTGTGGCATACTTTGCTAACGAATCAGCGCATTCATTGCCAACAATACCCGAGTGACCATCCAGGCTATCTCGACGTCCAAGCCGTTTTGGGAGAGATCAAACAACAAGCTCTTTATATCCATAATGATATGACTATTAATGTTACTGTGAAGTTGGTTTTGTTTTAGGGCCTGAATACTACTATGGGAGTCTGAAAAAATTACTGACCTTGTTATTTGATGGGACTTAATATAATCAAAATCAAAATCAAAATCAAAGCATTTATTTCAAGTAAGCCAGTTACAGGCACTTTTGAATTGTCGAAACAAAGATGAAAATTAAATGTAGCTACAGTCCCAGTCACAAGACATAAAAACTGTGAAAGTACTGTAGTTGCCCATTCCCTAGCGTAGATCTCTATGGAGAAGAATGGGCAAGAAACTCCATGGACACTCTTTTAAATCAGAATATTGTTACAAAATCTTGGTTACATCATTCACGTTGAGATGGTATATTATGTGAGAACAATGTAGCAAGATGTGCACGGTAAAAGTGTCCACAGCAAAAAAACACAAACAAAAAAAAAATACAATTCAAAATAATTCCTTCAAATAAGCCATGGCAACCAAGAGATGACCAGTCACAACTGACAGCGCCCGTTCACGGACATGACGCATGGATCAGCACCATTCAACTCAACCATTTTGAAGGGAACTAAATGATCCGACACATGCGCCACCATCAGCGAGACAATAGAGTGAGCATGACATACTCCAAACCGCCAGGGCACATTCAAGTCAAAAAAAAGACGTAGGTTTCCAGTGAATGATAGCTTTCTAGTACATAGTACTCACACAATATGGGCTATGCATTTATATAATACTAAAGAGATTGATTCTATACAATGCAAAGATAGTTGTACAATCTTCAGCAGCTCCAACAATACAATTCAATGCTATCAATTTATGCGCCCCTGTCCATGTGGAGCAGGACCAGCATTGAGCCAAGCATTTTTATCATCGATATAATCGCTCAACTTGTAATATGCTTGCTTACATAGTGTGCGTTTAATGCATGTTTTAAATTTCGTCTCATTCAGTTCAAGAATACTTTGTGGAATTTTATTATAGCATCTCAAACAGTACCCCATGAAAGATGAGTCTACTTTAGCGAGTCTGAAACCTGGCTGAACTAGTTGGTCCCTATTTCTAGTACTGTAATTATGTCTGTCACCCCTTTTACCAAAAAGGTGCAGATTTTTTCTGACGTACATTATGTTTTCGTAGATGTATTGACAATGTACCGTCATGATGCCAATATCCTTAAACAGTTCCCTTAGAGAATCGCGCCTACGAAGATTATATATGGCTCTGATGGCTCTTTTCTGCAGAATAAATATAGACTCAATATCAGCAGCCCGTCCCCACAGCAAAATGCCATAAGACATTATACTATGAAAGTAACTAAAATAAACCAGTCTAGCGGTATCTACATCAGTATACTGACGGATTTTTCTAATGGCAAAGGCTGCTGAACTTAGCCGCCCCGCAAGAGATGTCAAATGAGAACCCCATTGTAGCCTTGAATCAAGCGTAATCCCCAGGAAAACCGTTTTATCTACGAATTCAAGTTTCTCTTTATTCAATATTATATCACAATCACTACTTTTAACATTCGGTAAAGCAAATCTTATGCATTTGGTTTTTTTTTCATTTAATACCAAATTGTTTGCTGTGAACCAATTTTGGACCTGAAGTAGGGCATTATTCACGTCATCTAGATTTTGGGCCCGCCTATTTATCTTAAAAATTAGGGAAGTGTCATCAGCAAATAACACCATATTTTGAGGTTGGTTTTTCAGTAAATAGGGTAGATCATTTATATATACTAGAAAGAGGAAAGGACCCAATATTGAGCCTTGTGGAACCCCCATTTTTACTTTTAACCCCTGTGAATTAACACCATTTATTTGAACATGTTGTTGTCTATCATTCAAATAAGATTTTACCAAACTAAGTGCAAGTTTACCCAGTCCGTAATGCTCAAGTTTCAAAAGTAATGTGTCGTGATTTACGCAATCAAACGCTTTGGAGAGGTCACAAAAAATTCCTATGGCGTCTTGAGACTCTTCCCACGCAGTAAATATGTGCTTTAATAAGGTTACACCGGCGTCAGTTGTACAACGTCCCTTGGTGAAGCCATACTGTTGATCATGTAAGATTCTGTTGGTGTTAAAATGATAGAGCATTTGATTAAGCATTACTTTTTCAAAAACCTTGCTAAAAACTGGTAACACGGATACAGGTCTATAATTATTAGTATCTTTACTGTCCCCGGATTTGAAAAGAGGTATGACTTTACTGTATTTCATTAAATCAGGGAAAACTCCTTGGTCTACACATAAATTAAAAATTAAAGCTAAGTAAGGGGCTATAGTCTCAAGTATGGATGTACAAACTTTGACAGACATTCCCCATAGATCTTCGGTTAGTTTGATCTTTATTTGCCGGAAAGTTTTAATAACAATCATAGGGTTAATGTGTTTAAATTTAAATTCAACCAGGCAGCCAGACACATTCGCCTTTAATAAACCAATTGAGAGTTCAGGTGAGGAAATAAGAGCCTCCGTTGTTTTTTGTGGTATATCGGTAAAGAATTTTACAAATTCTTGAGCTACTTCCTGATTAGAGCTTTTAGGACCACATGCTGTATCTAATGTGTAGCTAGTGTTACGTATTTTCTTCCTGTTAGTCTCATTATTTATAACTTTCCAAACTGTCTTTATTTTATTTTCTGCTGTTTTGATCTTGTTGCTAATGTGCAGTGCTTTAGCAACCTTGCATGTATTTCTAAAAATGTTTGAATACTTAGCAACATACTTGTTAAAAGTTTCAGTGTTTATAAAAGGCTTAAGGCCATAAAGCTCAAATAGTCTTTCCCTACTTTTTCTGATACCTCTAGTTGCCCAATCACTAAATATGAATTTAGGGCAAATACTTTTTGTCTTCTTTTCAAAAGTTTTATTGAATTCCGTGTGAACTATTGAAAAGAAACGATCATACAATTGATCTATATTAATATCATCAAGGCACATAACGCTTAACTTGTTCTGTAGCAAAATATTATACCTATTTAATCTGCTAGAAGTTATAGGTCTAAATTTAATTTGAACTTTTTGCGATGGGGGTGTATTACACCTGAAGGTTACAGTTTGTCCACTATGGTCAGAGGGTAGACAATTTACTATTGCTTTATCTAAATAATCACAATCGCAGAAAATATTATCTATACAAGTAGCAGAAGATGGAGTGACTCTAGTAGGTTCTGTAAAAGTGTTGGTCAAGTCAAATGACTTAAAAAGATTTAATAAGCGACTGCTATTTGCACATTCTTCTAAAATATTGATATTAAAATCACCACAAATAATTGTAGATTTATTACTGACTGCAAGTTTTGCCATCACATCTTCCATTATTGATTCAAACAAAGAAAAGTTTTGATAGTTTGGGGGTCTGTACACACACACAATTACATGCTTATCTAGCTCAACACAGGACAGTTCAACGCAATGTTCAACCGAGAGACCTACTATGTCATTACGTTGCTTATATTTAAAACAATTTCTTATTAATATTAGGGAACCTCCACGAAGCATAGTTTTACGGTTAAAGCAGCTACCCACCATATAGTTCTCATAATTGATAAGCATTTGGTAATCCTTAAGCCAATGTTCAGTAAAACATATAATGTCAAACTTACTATTTTCTAAAAACAATTCAATTTCTAATAATTTGGAAGAAATGCCTTGGATATTTTGGTGGAATAATTTCAAAGTGTTCTGCTGAGGCCCTTTTTTACTAACTAATTGAGTGCAAGAAGATACGTTGGTAGGATTAACAATATTGTTAATCGTACCTCCTGTTGTCTCATTTCCTAGTTTAAATTAATTTTTGGAGTGAGGCTGGAGACACCCGTACCATCCTCAGACAACAAGACCCTATCACTAATACTAATATACCCTAATTGAGAATTCTCCACGGTGACACATGGATCCTCCTCAGTACAATGTTTGTAAACATTTATAGCACTAGTGCTATATTCATTGAAAGTCACCTGTATATTAGTATTACTACTAATAGTCGCAGTGTTAATAATAGAACTAAACTTAGACATACTATTTATGTCTGTGTGAATATTATAAGCTAATAGCCGAGCTATTTTGTGTCTACATCTAATAGGTAGATACACCTTACCCCGTGTCGACTTCAGTTTACCAACAATAGTGTTGATATCCAGATATATAAGTCTGTCACTATAGTGACCTACTAAAAAATGTACATGGTTATTTAACATATGTATATAATTATTTTTTCTATTACCCAAATTTTCAAAAAATGGAAAACCACACAATATTATTTTGTTACAATTTAACTTTAACAACTCTGAAACACAGTCAGTGATGTCTTCCTTTTTAATCTTAGAACTATTACCAACACATATAGTAATGGTGGTACTAGGATCACAAACGGTCTTTGTTACTGATGCCATAATCTGTTTGTAGGTTGATCCTGGCATGCAATAATTTTGGGTACAATAACTCAGGTTATTACTGATCAATTTCCCTAACCCTCTACCTATACTATCAGAGAACATAACTGAAAGATTAGAACCAAGACTATTAGGTGAGACCAAATTACCTAAGTCAGGTATTGTATCTTGGGTGGAAATACAGTCCTGAGTACTCACAGCTAGGGACGGGTCCTCCGTTGCCTCAAGCTGGAGGGCATCATTGCTGGATTCCCTCTGACAAGTACACTGAGTGTTGCTGAGAGTCAGTATAGCATAGGGCTTCCAAGATACCAGTACACTCCCCTGTAAAGACTGATGCTTCTGGTGGGCATTGAAAAAGTAAAACTATCTTAGAATTTTGAAAATAGACTGCCACACCAGTACATTCACTTTCCGAAAATTTTGAAGCATCTGTGAAGAATAAGTTCCAACCTTCCCAATAACGCTTGACAGCTGACTCAAAGTCATCTCTAGCATCTTGAGGATTCCTTGATATCAAGGCCCAAAACGACTTTTGGTTCATAATAAATCGCCTCGTACGCGGCGGAAAAAACCGGAAGAGTAGATTATCGACAAATAGGCGCGGAGAGTTCTTTAAGCTCTCTGTATCTAGTTATCAATAGAGGAACTACTTTATGGTTCCAATAGGAAGAATCATTGAAGGAGAGGTCAATTTGTTCTAAAATTGGGAGCAAGGGATGAAATGAGAGGGAAAAAACTTTGGTTAGGAAGCGGTCTGCTAAATACTGTCTCCTCAGGTGTAGGTAGGGGTGGGTCTGCACATTCCACTTGAAGCGCATTTATGGGAGAGGATTTCATGGCCCCAATGACAATTCTTAGGCATTTGGACTGGATGTTGTCTAATTTTTTAAGCGCTCCTTTATTACAGGGCTCAAGAAGGTAACTGCAATAATCCAAAGCGCTTCTGGTCAACGCATTATAGACCAGTTTGAGGGTGTAGGGGTGAGCACCCCACCATACCCCGGCCAAAGACTTAAGAACCGATACAGAACGTTCACATTTTTTGACCGTGTTGTTAATGTGATCGACCCCAGACAATCTTGTGTCCAAAGTTACTCCCAGAAACCTAGCCTTATCTTCGACTGGAATGGTTTGTCCATTAATGTTTATATCAATTGGGGGTAGCGAACGCCTGCGTGTAAAAATGACAGCTTTACTCTTTGGCGCACTTAAAGACAAACCATTGTCAAGTAGCCATTGGTTTAATGAAGCTAGAGAGACATTCATCGAAAGAGCGGCATCCTGAATAGAACTGCCACATGCCATTAGTGCAATATCGTCAGCATACTGAAGGATTTTACAATCGAAATTAAGGGAAGAGGGCAGGTTAGCTGTATAAATGTTATATAATGGGGGACTAAGAACTGATCCTTGAGGTAGTCCTCTCCAGACCGATCTTTGTTCAGAGTCACTCCCAGGTATTCTCAATTGAATGGTGCGATTGGTAAAGATGCTACCAATGATGCGACAAATCCTAGCCGGGACTCTCAGCTCGTGCAGCTTCTGCCTGAGATTAGGGAGGAGAACAGAATCATAGGCAGCTGATATATCCAGAAAAACCGCAACCACAGATTCATTCCTGCTGAGGGCCAGCCGGACCTCTGATATGAGGATACCCACACTATCAGCAGTGCCCAGACCTTTCCTAAAGCCGAATTGGGTCATAGGGAGCAGCTTCCTGTTTTCCACCAACCACACTAACCGGTTTTTGACCAAGTGTTCTAAAAGTTTTATGAGTATGGACGATAAGGCAATAGGTCTGTATGAACAATGATCATTAGGATCTTTGCCTGGTTTTAAAATCGGAATGACCACCTGAACCTTCCACTCTGTGGGAATATATCCAGAAGTAAAGCAGAAGTTAGCTAGGTCCAGGTAATATTTGTGAGTTTTTGGACCAGCTTTAGAAATAAAGGAGTACGGGAATCCATCCACTCCCGGCGCAGAATCCTTGACTTGGGAAATCACAGCTTTTAGTTCCTCCATGCTAAATGGCATGTCCATTGGGTCGTCAATGTTGTCTGCATCGTGGATGTCAACACTGATTTCCTCAACACTTGGGACATAGGCTGGAGCAACTTTACAGAAAAACTGGTATCCCAGTTCTTCCGTGAGGTTGTTAGATGAGGAGGCAGGTGCTAGACTTCTCCTGAAGCGTTTCACCCTCCGCCAAACCACCGAAATCGGGGTGGACGGACTCAGTGAACTACAATATCTTGACCAACCTTCGCGTTTTTTTCTTTTTAGGAATTTCCTGGACTTGGCAAGAATCTGTTTGAAGGCAATGAGATTATCCAGATTCATATTGTCGTTGACTGTCTCTTCAGCCTCATTACTGGCCCTGACCATGTCAGTGCATTCCCTATACCACCATGGCGGGGAAGGAAGTCTACCGGAATGGGGTTTTTTAGACGGGAAGCAATCATCAGCTGTGGAGGCAATGGTGGAGGAGAAGGGCAAAAAGCAATCCTGGGCATTATCCCTGTTAACTTCCGGAAGGGAAGATATTCTTAGGTCTACGATTTTAGAATATAAATCCCAGTCAGCTGAATTTAGTTGATGTTTTAAAAGAGGGGGGAAAACATTAAAAGGGATACTTTTGGAAGGGAATTCAATTATGATGGGGTAGTGATCACTTCGATAGGTCATATTATTATCCAAGCGCCGCCAAATGAGGAGACTAGATATATTGGGAGAGCAGAACGTCAAGTCAACACAACTATTATTCTGACCAGGACGTGCAGGTCTGCGTGTAGGACTGCCATCATTGATTAGGCAAAGGTTTAGATCATCCAAAATGTCAAGTAAACCTATGCCAAAGTTATCACAAGTATCCGACCCCCATCGATAATGGTGACAATTAAAATCACCCATGACGAGTATTGGACCACTAACACTGCATAATAAATTTCTAATTACTGAGAGATGATCGAGTTGTGGGTGCGCAATATAAAAAGAAAAAATATATATACCCTCAGCCTTCACAGCAACAACATTTATGTCATCGCCTACAAAGGTTAGAGGAATCTGGGTGAATGATACCTTGCTATTGATGAGCAAGGCACATCCTCCATATCCATCAGATCTATCATTGCGAACAATATCGAAACATGGCAACCTGAAATTGCTTCCAGGCAATAGCCATGTCTCAGCAATGCCGCAGATTGATGGTTTAAATTTATTAATTAAAAAAGAAAGATCAGGCTTTCTGGGAGTAATACTCCTCACGTTCCACTGTAGGAATGTCAGGGGATGGAACATTGTGGATATAATTTAATATTGAGGTCAACTTTGATGCAACGTGGTCAGGTATAGATTGAGTTGGGCTTGCAAGAACAGACATTAGCATGTCAGTGATTAATTTTAAGATATTTATTGAGTTATCTTCCTGTCTGTAACATATTGACTCTGCAGCTTCCATTGGAAGGGCACAGCCATTTTTTGATGGGGAAAAGGAGTAATTTTGAGTGAGGTTTAGGTGAGCTTGTCTATCATAGCCAGGTGAAAGGGGAATATGGGATTTGGGTTTCAAAAATACTGTTTTACGGTATGAATTTTGGCTTACTGGGATGGGACTTGAGGACTGGGATTGTGATTTATTTGCAGTCACTTTGTTGCGTGGGGAAGATTTGGAGACTTCAGCATATGATCTGGAAACAGGTGGGAAAACCCGACTTGCCTCCGCATACGAAATCGATTTCTCTGCCATCAGAGCTTTGATACTCTTCTGTCGGCCCAATTCAGGACAAACACTATCACTTGCGAAATGGTTGCCAGTACACGAAACACAGAAACTCATTTCAGGGGTGACTTCACATCCATCACCTGCCCGCTTATCATGAACGCCGTAGACACGAAAGAGAATCGACAAATCTTTTGTTCATCTGTCATTTTGTCGATTCAATGACAGATAAACAAAAGATTTGTCGTTTCTATTTCGTGTCTACGGCGTTCATGCTAAGCGGGCTGGATGATCTTCACCACACTTAAAGCACCTAGGTTTCGATCTGCAAAGTGTGCGGGTATGGCCAAAGCGACAACAATGGTAGCATTGAATAGTTGGGTAAGTGTAACGCTCAACTGGGGGAGCCGTGTAGAAGCTATACACACGCTTAGGTAAGACTTGTCCGTCAAAAGTTATCACAACAGTCTGTGTAGGCCTCCACTCGGTCACACCAGAAGAGGACACCTTACGGCTCATCCTTCTGGCTTTAATAACAAAGCCACATCCCTCAGGGACCTGAATATTTTTAATTATTTCCTCTTCTGACCACTCAACCGGTATATCCCTTACGATACCCATTCTTGTGATGTTGAATTGTGGAATGGTAGCTACATAATTGTGTTGGGACAAAATTTTATTGTTAAGGAAACTGTTTGCATCCTGGTGCGACTTGAACTCGACTGACACGCGATTTCTACCTATACGCTTGATCCCATCGAAACGTATGTTATTTACGTTGTTTGTCATCAAAAACATACCAAACTTGATAGGTTGCAGCACGGTGCCTGAGGTTTAAACATTCACATTGTATGGTGGATTATCTCTAGCTGTATATGAAAGTCTGCCGATTATATTTCTCGCAATCTTGGGTTTAATATTTGAAATAGCAGGGGGCGAACCAGCGACCCTCTTACGACTACGGATGTCCGTATCCATAATAGGGTCCTGTGGGGTTATTTCAATGTCATAGGGGAGGGTAACTGAGTCCGGGGGAGAGATCAAATAGTTCATCAGGGGGGTCAGGATCAGGGGGCTTTTTGGAGCTCATCTTGAGTAACTATTGTTAAAAAGAGGACAATTACAATAAAAGCAAACCTTAAACCACGAACACAAACACAAGGAACACTTTCGATGGAATTTCCCACTAGAAAAGTTCATTAAAATCGAAAATATTCGTAGCACTAACAAAAGCACGTGTATTATAAAGCCTTCACCACTACCAATGAAGTCCATCGGTTGGAGTTATTAGTTTGTTTTAATCGACTATGAGATGACACTACTAAAAAAACTGTCAACTTCACTTTGACATCTGTCATTGCTGTCAAGCAAGTAATAAAAGTTAGGTTATATTTATTGAGGTTGAGGTTATTTTGTTATTTTTAAAGTTATCAATAAAAAAAAACAATAATGCGGTTATCACAGGTGTTAAATCGACAACACATTGATTTTATGTTCAAGAAGCATTGGTTGGTCCAAGGAAAGCGTGTTCCTATCGATAGTGGCATCGAGGAACAACTAAAGGCTAAAGGCATCAAAGTTGAAGATGCTCTCGAATTCATTAAAGGGAAGGAGGAGACTGAAATACGGGAACGGTGAGATACTTCCTAATCAATGACCGCTTTTTTCGTTAGTCAATGTTAATTAATAAATCTGTCCACAGACTTGGGAAGTTATTCCAACAGATACTTTCTTTATTTGCAGACTTAATATAGTAGGAGCTTATGAACGTTCGATTCCATTGGATCAAAATCACCCTGACTACAAAGGACAGCCGTGCTACACTTTAAAAAGTACAAATGTACTGCTAGAGGGAATAGCTCAAGCCCAAGTGCTTACTAAGACAATAGTAGCTGAGAACAAACTACCGCCTAGCATCGAGGAGCTTGCACAAATGCCGGCTCCCTCAGCCATTCATGAAAATATTAAAAAGGCCATTTTATCTGCTAATGTATTTGATTGTGAACAAAAAAAGTTACCTAAGATTAAGGAATCACAAAGACCAGCCTATAACTTCCCTAGGATACTGGGTATCACTGACAAAAGAAGAAAGTGAGTATGCACATTTGTAATGATCCAATAACTAGAGTGTGGTACGTTATTTAGAAGAGTGAAACACCAAAGATCACGTCCCTGTAAACAAAACACTTAATGAATAAAGACTTTTTACAATGACTTTTCAAGGTTTACTTATAATTCAAGATCGCATGGCTATGGTGTTGTTTTTTTTGGTAGTGTGCATTCGTCAGTAAGTGTATAGAATAGGTGAAATTAGAGATTTAGTTATTTGAGATCCCATGGCTACAGCGTTAGATTTTTTGAGGTAGCATGCATTGGTTGTTAAGTGTTTTGTATTTGTGAACTTACGGGATCACATTCTTCACTGTTTCACTTTTCTAAATCATGTATCACACTCCACTATCTCATGTAATCTAAACTTACAAGTATCTAACTTGTTTTCTTGTACTATTCCTGGTACTTAACACACACAACCAACATTTAAATAATTCCATAACCAAGAAATCATCAATCATTTCATTGTTTTTTCAGTCAAATTTTGACAAACAAGCTGCTACAACTGGTGGAAAAGAGCAGTGACAGTGAAGCTACTCTGTCCAAGTATGTCCTAAATGATGTTGAATGCCAAACTGTATTTGAAAAGGAAGATGATTTAATACAATTCCAAGATATTTCTCAAATTCTGGTGACCAGCAACAAACCTGTGAAGCATGATGTAGAGAAAGATGTAACTTTTACTGAGATCCCTGATCTGTATCCCGTGAAGCACACTGTTACATTGCCACCAGAGCATTTCTATGAAAAGACTAGCAAGTACCGTAAGTGTTTCATTGAATAATCAATATTATCTCTATTGAAAAAAATTGTTTAACTATGAATGATAACTGTCTGATTAGATTGAGCTACATAATTAATGAAGAAAACTGGCTAATTAAGCTAGTCTTCTTCTATTCTTCCTTTTAAGAAATTAAAAATAAATGCAAATTGTGCTATGTATTCTATTTGTCACAAGGCAGTAGGCACACAGTAGTGGACCCATATCTTTTCAAACTGTTAACTTGACAAACAACGTTTGTTCTAGCCATCCGCTCAAGCGTCAGCATGAGACACCCTCACACCACCTGGCTGCACTTCAACAAGACTGAAGTGAACAACATCTACGAGACACCCGTCACTCAGCAGCAGATCCTCGGGAGGTCACTGACACATGCCTTCACTGTGGCCAGTGCTTATGCCAAGCAGTTACATGGGGTGTGTAACATTTTATATACTTATTTTACTTCCTTTTACTTACCAGGCTACATTTGGATAAGATACGAGATGGTGACTGACTAAAAAAATAGGATTCTGTTTAATCCATCAGTTAGATTATCGAAAAATATTGGATACGTGTTTTTTGTTTTATCAAATTAATAAAAAATGACGAAGATAAAACGTGTCAATTATCATGAGTGGGGGCTTGTTACGTCACATTTGAGTAAAAAATGTACTCAAATGTGTCGTCTTCATTTTTTGTTACGTGAAAAAAAAACACATTGTCTCCAATATTTTTTGGAAATCTATCTGACGGACTAATTAGTTTTTTTTTGTCATCTACCCTATTATGCTGTCAGAATATTATCTACTGAGTGTTGTGAATTTTGAGTGTTTGTTATTGTTAAACCTAACTTGTAGTGGGAAAGGTAAAACTACAACCACAGCCAACAGCATGCTTAGGATCAGAGATCCTGGGATGTTGGTAGGTCATTGAGGCCAATGTACAAAATGGACAGAAGATGAATAACACATTATTTAATCATCCTTATCTCCAAATATTTAATTTATACAAGTTACTAATAAATATATTGTATGTTCATCTCACAGGAGGATGTAAAGGACCTACCAGAGCCAATTTACATAAATTGTATACAAACAGATGGTCAAAAATATCATTTTGGGGTATTGGAACTGAATACACTTAACGTGGATGGTACTGAAGGTACTAAGAATGTCTGGTACAGCAAGAACGACCTAAAACTGTATGACTCAAGTCGCTACTTCAGTGGCATGCCTGTCTTAGAAAACTATAACAACAAAGTATATGGATACATAAATGCTTTATATAATTGCTAAACCACCAAGTTAACCTATTAGTGTAGTATAATTATATTATTGATAATGTAAAAAAATGGTTTTTATTTCATCACAACACTCTCACAGTTTTTATTCAAACTTCAATCATATTTATTCAAAGTCTCTGTTACTTCTAATAATTATAAAACAACAAAACTATGGAGTACGCGATAAGAAAGCAAAGTATGATTGTAATGTATTCATGTGAATATCCCATTATATTTACAAGAACATAAATACATTTATTTCAGATTAGAATAGATAATGCTTACACATACCGAAACACTTTGTACATTAAATAAAAGTACATCAGGAAATCGAAACAAAAAGATATAAACAAGCTCATTTATCCATCGCGAATTTCTGCAATCGACGTCTTCTAAGCTCGTCGGCCGCGTCCACTTCAGTCTTGTCTCTGAAATCAAAAGGTTTTAACGTCAATCCAAGGTTTAAGGCCTGTGCAGACGAGGGACTAAGTCCGCAGAAGAAAAAATCCCTGAATCTTGAATAAAATATCCGCCGAGAACTTGCTACGGACTCAACACACAGTGTGCGATCATTATTTTGTTGCTCGGAATTCGGGGACTTCTCCGTATTTTTGTCTAGTCCGGTCTATCGATCTCTTCGGTTGTACGGGGAACATTTCAACGCGGTACTTTTAATCCATTGTTTGCATTAATCAATACAGTTGTAACTTGCAAGCGATCCATTTTGAAGGATGAAAAAGTACGCCCGGGATTGTCCCTCGTTTGCGCAGCCCTTTATATTACAGAATGTCTGTCCAACCCAACCCAGCGTCTTTGGTCTTCACTGAAAGAATCACGCTCAAATATACTGTCATACATACGGTCTATTCTGCGGCATATTTCCAGATGCTTATGAAAAATATGAGGTTTGTATGTACTATGGATACTCCCGCCTGACCACCACTAAGCTTATTTTTGCTTGCACTCGCAACATAGAAACGCTCTCTAGCACCGCCCCGTTGACTTTGTATAGAAATAATGAATGAAAAGATACCGAATCGGCCGAGCGCACTGACGACGCACGCCAAACGAGAGTTATTGTTATTTTGCGCGCCAAAGTTGAGGCTTTCCTAATAGGCCCAAACTTTAAGGGAGCCTCCGCATGTTTTAAGCGAAAAAAAATTAAAATGGTCAGGCGGAAAAGACCCCGACCTGTACAGTAACGACCGGTTTCTCTGATCTATGTCAAGAGTCCTAAATGTACAAGATAAATTCAAAAATTGAGCATATTTTTAGTTATTCTACCAGAGACGAATGAGTTTTAAAGAAAAAAGTTAACAAGTTACCTATTAGTCTCTAAAGGGGTCGTGGTATCGGGTTGCATGGGACTCTGGTCGTCCGTGACGATGGTTTTGCTGGTTGAGGGCATTGGCGAAGGTTGCGTGTAGCTCGAAGTGCTTGGTACCACATCCGGCTCTGTCTTCACTTGAGACGTCGTCGGTAATGGGGTCTCCTTATTCACCTCTTCTATTCTTCTGTAAAATGTGCATTATTTTTCACTTCTCATGCTCTGAAAGTGCTTATTTGTGCAGGATAATAGGCTGCACAAAATCGAATTTTGTGCACAAGTGCATTAACGTATCTACTCATAAATGTATCTATATTAAAAGGCAGAGAAAATGAGCCATACAGCCAAACACAATAAGAAGTTCATAGATAGAATTTGTTATTTTATAAAATTTACTTTAATTTGTTTGCCTTATGTGTTTATTAAGACATAAAATATATTAAAATATAAATTCAAGTACGGTAGGTTATGTAAGTAATTTAAGAAAATTATGATTACAAAATTAATTTAATAGTAGGCTGTATAGGTCTGCAGCCCAAGCCTAATATCAAGTCGTAAGATTAAAAAAAAATAAAGCGGCGATATGCCGGGAAAAACAATTTCCTTCAGTATTCAAAACTGTACTAATTTACTTTTTACTTTGAATTTTAATTAAAGAAATGTTATGTTATACTACTGTTTTATTTCCTCGCAATCGAAGTGAAAAGCAGAGTTTATAACTCTTCCACAAAACCATTTTATTCTCGACATTACTATCAGCCCTCGCCTTCGGCTCGGGCTGCTAAAAGTCTCGGATAAAAAAATGGTTCGTTTTGTGCACTTGTTGTAAAATCTACTATTGTTTGTTTAGATAAGCTTGTTTCTTTAGGTATAATACAGGATGGATGGACCAACATCGTAATTGCGAATTTTGTATGGGACAGCTGATTATTTTTTCGCGACTGGTCCCATACATCTGAAAATGTGATAATAACTTACGTTTCCGTTTGGGTAGACACAGTGGCGTTGTTCTGCGGCAAATTAGCGACGACTGTCGAGTACTGCTGCATCAGCAGCACGGACGCATCCAGCATGGCTTGAATTTCTCGCAGTAACTATAAAACAAAGATGTGACGTGGGTTAAAAATAAATTTCTCATTTTCAGCAATATTTTAATTTCGTGAAACTATGCAGGATGTATAAAAAAATGGCAAATTATTTAAGTTTGCGTCTAAATAAATTTCCAGGCTGCTACTGAATATTTTCTGATCTAAAAACCCAATATCACAGACATGGGAATCGAACCTAAGCCTAAGCCCCCATGCAAAAAGACTACTTTATTTATTTATTATCCGGCAGGCAGTTAAGAGCCTATACTACCTCAGATTAGCAACTCTATTTGTGGTGGTTCAAACTTCGTTTGTAATACTGCTAAAATAACGTTCTAATCAGCTTGCACTACAAAGCGGTTGTTACGTCAGTCACTGCGGCCGAATAGTGCGAAATGAGTGGTTTTTATTCTTTATAAAATCAAATTTTCGTCTTTTGGAAAAAATAAAAAACATAAGACCTGCTTTATAGTTAGTTCGGTTAGTATACAAAGTTTCATGATCTAATTTGAAGTACTTTTTGAATACCAGCGGTTTATTGTTCGATTTGGAGGTAACTTTGGGATTTTTTCCTATCGAGAAATTTTTATGAAATCGTGTTTTCGCCAAACATAAGACCTAACATTAATCCTCAACTTTACCATATATTTATTTCAAAATTAATGCTGCAGTGTTTTAGGCGTAACGGAGGATCATGCTAAGCCATTTGAGGTAGTATAGGCCCTTAAGACAACTGATACATGTAGCTAGACTATATGTCCGTGTTCTTCAGTATTATAGTTGTTTGCCTAGTCAATTTTTGGATTGGTTTATATTTTTGGCTTTATTTTTATATCTTCTAGGAGAAATTAAATTTAATTGATGTCAATTTTGCAATGAATGAGTACGTAATTAAATTAATTGAGAGTATTATTATAATATTACCTGTAGTCGAGCCTCAATATTCCTGCGCTCGTTGCCCTCCATTCGTTGCAGCTCAGCGGTGGTGAGGTTGGCGAGAGACGCGGGCCGGGGCGGCGGCGGGGGCGGCATGCCCCACGCCATCATTGCTACATCACAAACAACATCATATTAACGTCATTCAATACTGTATGCTGATCGATGTATTAAGTTACAGTAAATTTCTGACATCACTACTCCTTTTTTTTGGAACGATATCTACACTATTATTATAAAGAGGAAAGATTTGTATTTGTGTGTGTGTGTGTTTGTAATGAATAAACTCAAAAACTACTGCGCCTATTTCAAAAATTCTTTCACCATTAAAAAGCTACATTCACCCTGAGTAACATAGGCTATATTTTATCCCCGTATTCCCACGGGAACGGGACCTAACCTACGCGGGTGAAACCGCGTGACGTCCGCTAGTGAAAGATAAAGGACCGTCACGCTATCACAGCGTGACGGTTGACAAAGGTGAATGGAAGAAAAACGTGTTGCGCCGACCCGAATGGTGCAGCGGTAGTGCCTGGCCCAGGCTACCTTACGTCCTTAGGGTCCCGGGTTCGAATCCCGGTGGGGGCAAATGTTTGTGTGATGAGCATGGACATTTGTTTCCGAGTCATGGATGTTTATATGTATAACTAGCGGACGTCACGCGGTTTTACGCGCGTAGTTCCCGTTCCCGTGGGAGTACGGGGATAAAATGTAGCCTGTTACTCAGGGTGAATGTAGCTTTCTAATGGTGAAAGAATTTTTGAAATCAGCGCAGTAGTTTTTGAGTTTATTCATTACAAAAATACAAATCTTTCCTCTTTATAATATTAGTGTAGATAAGTATGTATAATTTACAAACAAAAAGTATATTTGTAGTATATTATCAACTATCTGGTGTCCACGACACAAGCCTCGTTGCTTAGTGTGGCACTAGATAGCGCTGTGTGTAATGTCCAGCGATATTTATTTTTATTATATTTAAGTAACATGGGACAAGGGCGAAGATGATGATGAAAAAAATGCTTTTATAGTTATTTATGCAACTTTTGTTTAGAAGGGGTATTAAAACATATGAGTGTTACTATGTGTTTACTATGACACTGGTTGTTTTAATGTTGGCAATAAGCTATCTGTTTCAGATACTTTTATAGAGGATTTATAGCATGGATGCAGATAAAAAATATTAAGTAGGCTTTCTTTGGCCATAAGCAGAATGGAAAACTGCGATTCCGTTATGCCACATGACGTTCTGCTGTAGGGGTACTCACGTGGTGGCGGCATGTTGGGGAACGGTGGTGGTACGGGGCCGGGCGGGGCCGGCGCGGGCGCGGCGTGGGGCGCGTGCGGCGCCAGGCCGGGGCCGGGCGCGGGCGGCGCGGGGCCGGCCGGGCCCACCGTGTCCGGCGCCGGCGCGCGCAGCACGTTGAGGCGGCACGTCGGACACGTCTGCTGCCGTTGGAACCACAACCGCAGGCACGCAGCGTGGAATATGTGGTTGCAAGGCAACTTCTTCGCACCTGTGTATAGAGTTTGTAGTGAGGGTCAGATTATCAGAATTATACAATATTAGGTCCCTATGACGACCCGAATGGCGCAGCGGTGGTTAGGCTGCCTTACGTTCTGAGGATCCCGGGTTCGAAACCCGGTTGGATCAAATGTTTGTGTGATGAGCATGGACATTTGTTTCCGAGTCACGAATTTTTATATGTATAATAAGTATGTATTTACAAACAAAAAGTATCTATGTAGTATATCAACCTGGTGTCCACGACACAAGCCTCGTTGCTTAGTGTGGTACTAGATGGCGCTGTGTGTTAATGTCCAGCGATATTTATTTATTTATGTAAGTAGGCGCGATATAGGCCGAACGTCCTGCACAACTTGAAATCGCTTTTGATTTACGTCTGAACTGTCACTTTGTCAATTTAGACACTCTAACAAGTACAACATAATGATTTACGATCCAAGGTCCGATAAAGTCGTCCACGTAAATGAGTAATAAAATATGCATAAGAAAGAAGTAATGACATGTTTTCGTGAACATGGCCACAATACAAACACACGTCACACATTACCAGATGTACGAGGTCAGCCCTCGCGTATGAGTTCAATTCGTTATTGAGTCTTAATTTAACCGAACAACTTTCAGGTTTCACTAACCTTGTACTTTATCAACACGAATGTTAAGAACTCAGCAATAACTCGCAGTTATAAGTGTAGTACATAAAAGATGTTTTTTTTTATTTATAAATATCGTAACAATATTCTGTACAGAAAGATTAAGAAAAAAATTGCATAACTGTTGTTGGTAGAAATTACTAAAGTCACGTATTTATTTTATCAGTGTAGTTAATTATCTACGAAGACAATATCTTGCCTTGTAAAAAGTTGTGAAATTACCGTCAACTTACGTACCGATATCCATTGCTACAAAATGAGTAATAAAATGATCACCATTGGGAGCACCAGTATTACACCACTGTCTAACTTGTCCAAGACCATATAATTATTTTGAATGGCACATTATAATTCATAAGGCTCGGAAGAGGTCTAGTATCTATTACAAGGTTACTGCCCCGTTGGTCTCGTCTGCTAAGCCTTGGGTCCTGGGTTCGATTCCCAGGTCGGGCAAATGGTGTTAATGGGTTTTTCCACTAGGAATTCCTCAATGGCAGCCCAGCGTTTGGAATTTAGCGGTGTGAAACCCCTGTGCCTCGAAAAGCACGTCAACTTCGGTACTTACCGCGGCCCTGGAACACAAAGGGCTAAGAAGGAACATGGATGGGTTTTAGTCAGTAAAAGTCTGACACTCTCTTCCGCTCCGCTCAGAGCGGGATGAATTCAAATTCATCTGACGATTTCCCATCCGAAAAAAAAAAGCCGTCGGTACTGCACCTGATCTCTCCTCGGTCGTGTTTGATTGCAGTCCACACACATTTATGCACTGTAATATCTCTGCGTTGAGTTGGCCGCAGTGGCCGAAATGCGATCGGGAGGATATTATTATTACCAATAAAATTTAAATAGGACGTTGTACATACCAGTATGCATTTCTTCGCGGCATATGATGCACTCGTTGTCAGCGGCAGCAAGTTCGGCGGGCGTCGCGTCCGGGTACAGAGTGTTCATATTCCGGATCGCGCGCCGCGACAGAACCACGTCATTATACGCCTTCTTGAAACTCCTGCAATCATAGATGCCGTTATTATACCTGACCCCTGCTGCGAACTCACTAGGACTCAGACACCGTTTAACTCTTAAGGGTGTAAAACACCTCTTAACGAAGCCGAAAGGCACCTGTTCTCCCGGTCATTGCGATCATTTTTTTTGTTCTACACTATACCTGGGAACCGTAGTTACGGAGATATTGGGGTTCAAATTTCCAACTTTTCTTTTTGACAAGTTTTTTTATAAATACAAGTTTTTATTGTTAATTTTTTACTTTAAACACCTTCATGACCCCCGTACTATTCAATCCATCCATCAACACAATGTAACATTGAGTTCTACTACAAAACCAGATTTTTCACCCCCAAAAAAAAGTAGTTTCCCAGCAATAATTTGTGCGTAAAGTTACTTAGTTTGATGTACAGAATGCTTGGTTGACGGCTTCGTGATGAGGTTGTTTACACCCTGTATACTAATTGGGTATATTTCGAAATAATAATATGTAAACGAAGCCCTACACACGGACAGACACCTGAGTGAATAACAAAATCATAAACCTGCACTCAGCACACAACAGTCAAGAGTTATCACTTTTTTAGATTTGATTTGGTGATAAATCTTATGGTCTAATTACTCCAGAGGGATCTTTATACGTATACAACATTTTGTTTGTGTGGGTTCGGAATTCTTCATCTAAAGGGATAGACCGATTTTGATGAAATTTGTTTATGGTGTCACTTGAATGGGTTGACTTGGTTGGTTGCTCTAGCTGGACCTGTGAGGTGGCTGTTAATAGTAGATATCCACAAAAAGACAGGACAAAGTCTGTCAGGTCAGCTAGTAGAGTTTTAATCAGTAATTGAGAGTATAAATAGGTCTATAATTTTATCTGATTAAATTACATAAAATTGATAGTAATAACTTGAAGACTCTATCCTTCAAATGGTTCAAAACTTCTAAAATTGTATTGAATAATCTTGTTTTTTGATAACAATACAACATTATTTGAAATATCTTATGCTTATTTCATTTGAATTTTAAAACAAGGTGTATGGTAGCAATTGGCTCTATGTGTTAAAGTAAATATTTTATCAACTGGCTTGTTATGTCATTTGCTGTATTATCTCACCTCATAGTTTCATACATCGGTCGGAACGCAAAGAGTGGCAAGGTGTAGATCCTGACCATAACGGCCACGAAACCAATGTAAAGTAGGACTTTTAGGAAGTTGATAGCCAACTCGGTGTACAGGAGAACTGCAGCTTTGCTCTCCCAAGGGGCTTCCCAGCGAGAGTCAATAGCGTGAAGAAGATACTGAGGATAAAACACAGTACAGTAATTTTATGTAATTTTTTTACTTTATAACCTAGAAATGATCTTTTTATAAAAATCAAGGTCAGCAATGACAAAAAACAAGTTGTTGCATAAAATTAAAATTATTGAAAGATAACAATACTGTCATATCACTTTCCAACTGTGTACCTCAAGTTACTTCAAAGAAGATATAAATAGTTTTTTTGTTGGTATACAAATTTAAGAAAAAAGAAACACTCACCTTGATCAATATATTCACAATCATTATTATCAAAATACTGTATTCAAAGCCAAAGACTAGTTGAACCGAGGGTCCCTTAGAGGCAGTGAACTGGTACGCATGGTGGATGAAGTAGGAGTCGGCCTGAGCAAGCAGCATCAACAGGGTCAATATCCTTATGTGAAACACCAAGCCTATTACGGGACTCCTCTCCATCTGGGTAAAATGAAACATGTTTAAGTAGGTATAGGGTTCAATTTCTTTTGTTATAGGGCCATACTTTAAAAATCTCACAGATTTAATTCTAATTTTAAGTAAACGCAACTTCGGCCCCCAAGATACAGGCGCAGCCTAGTTTGGGGACCTCTGTTTTCTAAATATTAATGTTAAAATTTTACTTGTTACGATTTTGTCATAGTTCTAAGTTAGGTTAAGAAAATGATTGTAACATGATTCAATAAATTTATTCAATATTCAATTTACAATGAGCCTTGTTAGAAGATTTCTTGTTATCAAACCAATAGCTGTTATAAGATTCAAAGTAGAATGAGTGTGTAATTAAGTTTGTTTGTATTTTGTTTCAACAGGTATGAACATTACTCATGTTTGAAAGATTGTCTATAAATTTTATGTAACAGAAATTTAATTGTATGTTTTGTAATTCACAGATGTTTAGATAAATCATGCTTACTTTGTATATAGGCATTTGATAACAAGACATGATTTTTATAGATAGTATGATTGAGAATATGGTGTCTATGGAAAGGTATCCCAGGTTATTCTGCATCAATTATAATTCATGTATTGCTTAATATTATAAGACAAAAAATTGTAGATAAATTTTAAATTTTAAGTATAAAAAATAATAAATCCAATAAGACACAGATGGTATAATTCAATGAGTTCTCATTGTTTCTGCCATCAAATAGGAGCCAGAATTTAATTACTCCTTAATTACTTACTAAAATTAGTTTCTTTGTCTCGTAAATTATTAATAGAAACCATTACTTACATAGTCAACTCTGTCTTCAGCCAGCCAATGGAATGCTTTCAGGAACAGCAGGAGAGTGAACAGCGCAATAAACTTTGGATTAAAGTCATCTCTGAACACAGTAAATGCCAAACAGGTCTCTGTTATGGCATACCAAGATCTTTCTATCAAATGCTGAAATATAGACAACACATTTAGTAAGTATTGCCTTTCTGTACCTACATGTGATAGGGTTAGGCAGGAAGTAATTCATTTACCTCAAATTCCGCTGGACGTAGCTGCCCAAAGAATATCTTCCTCAACAGTTTGCCCACTAGTAGAACTAGTATAAAAGCTTGCAAATACATTACCTGCAAGATCAAGTTTGTTGTTAGTGAACAGTAACGTCACTAGAAGGTTATCTTGTACGTTAATTAAGGTTTTACATAATTTAATGTTATAAAATATTGTTAAATGGCGGTGGGTCCATGCACCACTCAAATTTTATCTACAATTTATTCTGTGAAGAGCCACATACTTACAGCCATGCTAGGGTTAGAATTTGTTAGATAAACTATCGAAGGATAAAACTGTTTCTTCTGGTAATAAGCATTGCCGATAACCACAGTCGTAAGTCCAAGACTGATCACAGTTGCTAGTAAAGCCTTCATTTTGGTGCTAATGCGATTCGCCACTGCACTAAAATTTTCGTACGATTTAACCAGAGAAATTTCTACGCACTCCAATATCGCGAGACTGTCAATAAATACATTTTCAAAACATCATTTCGTATCTTCGTAAAACACAAAACTATTTTTGTTTGACGTGTTCAATGTTCATTTGTGTCATTCCTGTTGCCACAGATAGCTGAATGTAAACAGATAACCATAGTTAGTTGAAATTGGGTCAGCAACCCTAAAAAACTAAAAAAAGGAAAAACACTACGGCAAATGGCAATCGATTGAGAGAATGTGGCTTCGAATACCTGGCAATACTTATTTGCCAAATGTCATATTTGTGTCAGAATACGAAGAGAGAAAGATGGATGTTAAATTTCTATTGATATTTTCTTAATTTTAGATCATCTTTGACTTATGTGACGTTTAAATGTGGTGTTAAATAGTTACAACACGGAGTTTTACATGAAATTCTTCATTTGAAAGGTACGGGTATCGTATCTTCTGCTGTTTGCCGCGCAATCTACTTTCTTTTTCCATCCAACGCTTGTTGTCACTGCTTGTTATGTTTTGAACCATTCGCAATGTCATTATAATTCAAGATACTATTCAAGTTTTCCCACTATTGCATAGTTCATAATTTCAGTATGTAAAAACTGGTTATATTAAATAAATGGTTGAAGATCCGTATAATTTTCATGAAATTCCTAATGCGACGACACTGGCCCTACTGTGTCACTTAAAAATATCTGGCATTCCAGACTGTTATGGCTTATTGAGCAGATTAGTAATAGTACTATTCTATGAACCTCTTCTATTAATTTTCCCTCTTGTTTTAAAACCTATTTGGTGGCATCCAGCGAAGTTCCACTTCCAATATACATATACTATAAAGACAGGAAGGCTCGATCCCCACACAAACGGCCAATACTCCCCAGGGAGTAGTACTCATAATTGGCTCCAGGTTCATGATCATCCTAAAATTGAGCAAAGTGAAAATGAAAAAAGATCCTATGTAAAAACATACATCTCTTTCTCTCGTTCAAACGAATCCACTAGAAGTCCACCTCACTATTTGTGACTCACTTCACTGAATACTCTAAAGAGAAGGCATAAGATAAGCTACCCAAATAGCCAAGCATCACCACATCAATCAGTTGAGCTTCTTGCATCTAGCAGATTACCACTGATTATCTTACTTCTTACTTATATAAAATATCAATATTGTTCCAGAATTGGCAAGTACTAAACCAAAAAGGCATCACATAAAATGGTAAGTCAAATAATATAAAAACATTTTAATTAAATATTCTTGTTTTTTTTCTTGCGTCTATCTACTAATGTGATTTTCTTCATTGTAGCAGGGTGACGACCCACCGTTCTTGCCAGTGGGTACTGATGTCAGTGCAAAGTATAAAGGTGCTTTCTGCGAAGCTAAAATAAGGAAAGTTGTTAGAAATATTAAGTGTAAGGTAAGGAAATCACTAATTATTAATTGTATTGACAATTTAAGAAAATAATAATAAAAAAAAATATATAAAAAAATGGTTTATTGGTAGAACAAGTTTAGGTATTAACATAATTTTGTGATTGGATCCTCCTTTTAGGCAGATAGTGCCTGTGTTAGGAGAGTCCTCTCTTCCATAGCAGATCATATCATACTAAAAGCACAGCATATTATTATTATACTAAGTAATTAAGTAAGAATACAGTATCTTCTTATCTTAGTTAAAATACTTGAATTTATTTATAGTTAACTTAAATCCATGGTTAGCCGTGGATTTAAGTTAACTATAAATAAATTCAAGTAACCTTACTGTACTTGTAACTCAACTGACCATAATTCTATAAAAATGTACCAACAACACATCAAAATATTTCTCCTATTTTCTAAGCATGTGCATTATATGTAAATGAGACTGATTGATTACTGATTTGCTATACCAATATTGTAAAGAGGTATAATTTGTTTGCATGTAGGGGGTAATCATTAGTGCTACTGATCCAAATCTGTATATTCTTTCACTAATAGGTACATTATCACCAAGTGTCATAGGCTACATTTTAAACATTTCCCTGGGTTGATTTCCGTAGATAATGGGGGCGAAACTGCAAGCAAAAGATAGTTCTGAATAATACACACATCAACACGGTCTAGGGATATTTTTAAAAAAGCGAATTACTATCAATGTGTTAATTATTTATATGACATGTATATATTTAAAAGATACGTTATTTAATATTCTACCATTTTTTAATAATGGTTAAGGTATAGATTAAAATTTCAGGATTTTATGGAAAAAAAATGAAGCATAGACGGAAACCGTATATGAATGAACTTTTAATTTGTGAGTAAAAACTGAAAAAAATAGAAAAATCATTTAATTTGTGTTTATAAACTTGAAGTTAGTAGTCTGAGAAAGCGCCCATGATGTTCATAACACATCGGCAACGATTCGGCATGCTCAGAACAAGGTTGTCAATGTCTTGCTGCGGAATATTGTCCCATGTCCTTCTGAGGTGCGCAAAAAGTTGATCTTCTGTAGCCAGATTTTCAGGAACTTCCTTCAGAGCTCTTGTTTGCAGCATATCCCACGCATGCTCAATGGGATTTAGATCTGGCGATTGAGCAGGCCAGTCTAAGGCCCTAACATTATGTGTATGTAACCAAGCTGCTACCGTTCTCGCCGTGTGTGCCCGGGCATTGTCGTGCATGAGCAGGAAATCTTGCCCCATTTGTGTTCTGTGGGGCAAGATTACGGGCCCCAGCACCTGTTGGACGTATCGTTCTGCCGTCATATTGCCCCGCACCCAAACGAGATCCGTCCGTCCTCCAAGACGAATTCCTGCCCAAACCATAATTGTTCCTCCTTGGTATGGGTGAACTTCCTGAGGGTTCTGGAGATGGCTCCATCGTCCAGGAACTCGCCAAACACGCGTCCTTCGTGAATCTGGATGGAAGCCGAACCTGGATTCATCCGTGAACAGCACATTGGACCATTGGTCACGGCCCCAGTCCACGTGGTTCCGAACCCATTCTAATCGTCGTCCACGATTGCCTCTCCGTAAAGGTGGGACCCGGAGTGGTCTACGAGAGCGTAGATTGCTTTCATGCAGTCGCCTTCTTACAGTTTGGTCACTCACAAGCACTTGGTGTTCCACTCGCAGCCTTTGGACCAATTGAGTCGCCGTTGCATTTGGTTGTGCTCGCGCAGTAATTTGCAAAAATCGGTCTTGTCTGGGGGTAGTGATGCGACTTGGCCCCCGGTGCCTCTCCGCTACTTCACCTGTGGCACGATAGCGTGTCCACAATCTTGAAATTACATTTTGATGGGTCCCTATGGCCTCAGCAACATTACGCTGAACAGATCCAGCTTCCAGCATTCCCACAGCTCGTAACATCTCCGCCCTCGTCAAATGTCGGCGTTGCATGGCTACAATACCTCAATTTTAACTTTATCTTTCGTTTAAAAATGAAAAAAAAACTGTAACTAAACGTAATTCGTATTGTTTTCTAAATTTCGCACAAATGAAAATTCCCTCTCCTATACATCAAGACATTTTTATGCCACCGAAACAAAAGAATTTTCAAAAATTTGAATTTGGAATTAGTCTGAGATAAATTACAAACAAATCGGTGTATAAAAGATTCCAATGCGGCCAGTACTTTTCGAGTTATTTAATTGAGTATGAAATATCCCTAGACCGTGTTGATGTGTGTAGTATACCACATTCAAAATGCTTGATTAGTTTGTCAGATATAACTGAATTAAAAAGAGATTCTCAGTTGACCCATTGTGACAAAATGGGTTTATTAGCTGAACAGTAAGGTTACTTGAATTTATTTATAGTTAACTTAAATCCATGGTTAGCCGTGGATTTAAGTTAACTATAAATAAATTCAAGTAACCTTACTGTACTTGTAACTCAACTGACCATAATTCTATAAAAATGTACCATCAAAATATTTCTCCTATTTTCTAAGCATGTGCATTATATGTAAATGAGACTGATTGATTACTGATTTGCTATACCAATATTGTAAAGAGGTATAATTTGTTTGCATGTAGGGGGTAATCATCAGTGCTACTGATCCAAATCTGTATATTCTTTCACTAATAGGTACATTATCACCAAGTGTCATAGGCTACATTTTAAACATTTCCCTGGGTTGATTTCCGTAGATAATGGGGGCGAAACTGCAAGCAAAAGATAGTTCTGAATAATAGTATACCACATTCAAAATGCTTGATTAGTTTGTCAGATATAACTGAATTAAAAAGAGATTCTGAGTTGACCTCATTGTGACAAAACTTTCCTATATCCAATTGCTTACTGTATTTTATCAGTTACTTTTTTCTCTACATTCATAACGAAGAAAGATGATTATTCTTTCTGATTGCAGGTGACATTAAAAGCAGGTGGTGGTTCCATCACAGTGAATGATGATGTGATCAAAGGCACCCTGCGAGTTGGGAACATAGTGGAGGTGAAACAGGACCCTAAGAAGGACCCCATGGAAGCCGTCATCACAAAGATACAAGACTGTAGCCAGTATACTGTTGGTATGTAGATCTTGAGGGAATATGCACGTATTTTTTTCTTCACCTCAATCAACAAAATACAGTACTATCAACACAAGAAAAGTATTAAGAGTTAAGTTCAACTACTGCTTGTCTTACAAAAATAATATTAAACTCCTGAAATTTTCTACGACAGTTCAAACGTCCGTAGCTGTCGCGGCCATAATGTGACGTCATTATCCACAATCTGCGTTGTTTACATCTAATTTTTTTGGCTTTAATAAAATAATTTTACTTATCGTGTGTGCTTTATTCAAGTAAAAATTGCAATAACAATATTATAAAAAAAATTTAGTGAAACTTTAAGCACTTTTCAAATAAAAGTGTTTTTTTTTTATTCAATGAACTTTGACGTCAATACCGGCATTATCGAGGACGATGCGTTTTGAGAGTGCGTTCCGTTTCACCAAAAACATGCTACATGAAAAAGTAAATTGTAAAATAAGTGATGTATTAGAAACTTAAACAAGTGTACCACAATGTTTTTATGCGCCAATACAAGGCATTTTTCATAAATAAAAAGAGTTTTGTATTTCATGCATATTCCCCTATTGGCAGCTTTATCATAAAGAGCAGGGATTCCCAAACTGTTTTGGGCAAGAGACTCCTTTCCCAAAATGAACTGATACCTCAGACCCCCATAGCCAAATTACTTCAAAAATAAATCGCGTTTAAGCGTCAAATACAGAGCAAGTCAAAACATACCTGAAATCCTTGTACGCTCGAACACATTATCTTGCACGAACTTGTCCACCCTTATTGACTTGCCGAGTTTTTCATATTGTACCCCAAGGGGTCGATATCGGTCTCCCAGGGATCGATGGTGACCACTTTGGGAATCCCTGCTCTAAAGTAACACTACCATCTATCCGCAGTAGTAGTTGATGAAAAATAGTTGTATTCAGCTGCATCTAGTTAGACTGGAAGCTGAACCCAATGTAAATAGTTGGGAAGGCTAGATTGGGTAAGATGATTAGATGATGATGACAATCTGTCCATACTCTATTCTTTCACGAACTAAGAAAAAATCAAGTCAATAGCGTTTATCTGAAAAATTCAGCTAATAAACCCATACTATTTAATTGGCAAAATTTGTACGCCAAATGGCAAAACATGGAGAAACTTTAATATGTATTGTACCATCCTGCACACTGTTGTTACCTGTGTTTACAAATAAAGACTATTGATTGATTGATTGATTGATTAGACAGTGTAATATAAAATTATCGTATTCACTTATGTTGTCTGTTTTTAATTGAAATACTTTTTTATTACCTTTTAGTATTTGACGACGGCGATATTACAACGTTACGACGGTCGGCGCTCTGTCTGAAGAGCGGGCGGCACTTCAACGAGAGCGAGACATTGGACCAACTTCCCCTCACACACCCGGAACACTTTTCTACACCTGTGATAGCGGGACGAAGGGGGAGACGCGGCAGAGCACAGTATGTCTTATTCGTTAAAAATATATAAGTTACTCGATTTTGAATGCTCGATGCTATAAAATAAGAACTTCATCAATAGTTGTGCTGCTAAATCATCAACGTCAAACAGAAAGCACCATAAATTTATTATGTTTTGTGTTCGAATCATCATACTCATGCTTTTATATTATTCATTCGGGTTGTTGCAACATGTCTTCGTCTTCCTTACACCTCAATAAGCCATCATCTCTTTCATCTTTCATCCTCAATGGCCATCCGTTGTCGCTTTGGTCTTCTAATCTTATGATAAAAGTTATTCACAACATGTGCCTCATTTCTCTGTACCACCTAACGGGCTATATGTATGTGTTTTTTTATACATAAAGAACACACACACATATATCGCCATTTCGCTTCGTCTGCCTATCCCTTAGGGGTCTACAGGCATCATATTTTTTGTTTCTTTTTGTCACCAGCACCACTTTCAGACTCCATCTTTCATAATTAATTGGTGAAAGCGCCAGGATAGCCTGTGAAATGCAATTCTTTTACGATTTTTTCAATTTCCAGGTCAGTATCAGGTTCTATTTTGATGAGGGATTGATTTGCAACTGCAAAAATATGTATTTACAGAATTGTAATCATTAGAATCATCAATACAATACGTTCGTTTTTTTTTTCTAGTTTGCACTGAGAATTAATCATCAGACCATAAGGGAATTGTTCCAGATTAGTTGGCATGTGACATCGAAGTTAGTGAAGATCTAAAATGTCATGATTTCATGAAATATTCATTCTTTCCGGTAATAAAAACTTTGTGAGTTCATGAAGATTTTGATTAATGACTTTAATTGTGTAAATACATATGTTTACGTGCGGAAACCAATTAATCGTCAATAAACCACCTGAACTGACCTGCAAATTCCAAAACAACGTAACAAAATTGAAATATCACTGGGCACTCTGACGCTTCCACGTTAACATACGTTGTTGTCCGGCAAGGTCTGATGAGAGCTCGGGCTCGGGCTCGGGGCGGCGCGTGAAGGCGGACGTGGAGCCGCACGTGGGGCGCGTGGTGCTGGTGGAGGCGGGCGGCGGGGCCGAGCGGCGGCGCCCGCACCAGCCCGCCTTCCCCGCGCTCGTCGTCGCGCCCACCGCGCAGATCAAGGTCAAGGAGGACTACCTTGTGCGCTCCTTCAAAGATGGCCGATAGTTAGTATATTTGCCTATCACATTTTGTAAATGAGGACTTGTTGATATCATGCTTTATTGTAGTCAGAACTCTGAAACTCCGACAACCAGTCTTACCTCTTATTGAAGGTCTGATAGGCAGTCGCTCTATTTAAAATACTGGTATTTAGTTCCAGTTGGACTGAAAGTCGACCCCAACATAGTTGCGAAAAGGCTATCTAGGTAGATGATGAAACTTTATTGTTGCCCTGACTATCTGAATAAGTAGATGTCTGGTGTAGTGTTCCTGCAATCTCCTGCACGTGAATGATTTAAGAAAAGCCCTGTATTCTTGGTAGTTTTTGAACCATGAATATGCGGTTTTTCAGCGTCTGAATAAAATAAGAATGTATACAACATAAAGTAACAGGCGTAAAAAAACGCCTGTAATCTCAGACAGGTTAGGCAGAGGTGTATCTAAAGTACACTCTAATTCCCCCGTTCTGTTCACGCCCTATAGTTGGTGCCAGTTAAGATGAGAATAGCGGTCATTGCCCTTTCCCTAATATACAGTTAATATCCTAATATCTCTTCGTACGAACCAAAACAAATAAACCATGTATCGTTTTTCATTACAAAAAATGTTGAAGATCACGATAGATTCAAGTCTTGAACAGGTTTATTTTTGGTTTTCAAAGAATGTAGGTGGGTCAATGACCGCTATTCTCATCTTAACTGGCACCAACTATAGATAATAGAGGGCCAGCCCAACAATCAAGCAACTCGACTCCGTTCTGCTTCCGAGAAAATTACGATGGAAAACCCCAATAACACTAGCCAAACTGGGAATAAACAACAATAACTAAAACAAGTCTAATCCAATAAATACTACTAAGCAAGATATAACATTGTCACCAGTTACACGGTCCCGAAGAAGGAGGCTCGCGAGTTCCGCAAGGGCAGCGCGCCGCTGGAGTGGGCGGGCGTGGACGCGGCGCTGCAGTACCTCAACAACGCCGTGCTGCCGCCGCACTGGGACCGGGACGCGCTCTTCAACGAGCCCAGGAACACCTCCGATGATGTATGTAGCCCGAACAATAGGGAATATGCACGTAATTTTTTCTTCACTTATATCAATAAAATATTCGATAGCCGAAAATTCGGCGCGCGTTAGTTGAACGTCCGGTGGATGACGTGGCGGTGCGGTTGCCGTGGCTAGAGCGGCAACGTGCCTGTAAGTGCCTCTTGCATTTTTCTTCTTCTAAGCCTCCATAAAAGCCAATCTATCTATCTATCTATACATATAATAAAACAGTAGAAAAACTGTGTCTGTACATTGAATATATTAAAAAATAAATAATTGAGGGGGGTTTAGAAACAGTAATAGAGCACGAATCCAAAAAAAAATCTATACATATAATAAAACAGTAGAAAAACTGTGTCTGTACATTGAATATATTAAAAAATAAATAATTGAGGGGGGTTTAGAAACAGTAATAGAGCACGAATCCAAAAAAAAAAGTCTGTCTGTTTGTCTGTTTGTCTGTTTGTCTGTTTGTTTGTACACGCTAATCTTCGGAACTGCTGGACGGATTTGAATGATTTTTTTGTTGTTGTATAGGTATTAAGTCTGGGCAAGATATAGGCTATAATTTATCTTGGAAACTTGAACACCTGATGCAGAACCACAACAGACCAGCTGAACTATAAGAGATACAAAAATGGTACCATAGCAAAAATTGTTCCACGTGATGGGCATTTTCTGCTGAGAGAATAAATTTGAAGATCTGGAACACCTGATGTGGAACTCCAAGAGCCCAGCTACACTAACATATATATAGAAATGACGTTTTAGCAAAAGTTGTTCAATCTGATGAGCACTCTCTGTTGACTTATAAAAATCGAAGATCTGGAACACCTGTTGTGGAACTCCGAGAGCCCAGCTACACCATAACACATATAGGAATGACGTCTTAGCAAAAGTTGTTCGGTCTGATGGGCATTTCGTGTTGACTTATAAAAATTGAAGATCTGATGTGCAAATCAAAGCTATCACTAATTTCAATGCATAGTTATAAAATATTCACGCGGTCAAGGTGGTAACAGTTTAGGACTGATTTTCGATGATAATGGTGTATCATTGAAAATTTGAGTCTACTGGCCAAAACTATGTCTTCCGGCTTATGTTATTTTAGTGTTTAATTTCCTTTTCCATTTATCTACGTGGCACGGTAGCCTACCCGGTAACGCAGCGGAGCAGTCACTTAGATTTTAATAAAACTATAACCATGCCTAGAAAGAGGTCAAATCTTTCCCAGTGTTCCAAAGGAGCTAAAAGATTGAGGATCATAAGATCCCAAGAATCTACCGAAGAGCGTCAGGAGAGACTTAATGCTGTTCGAGAACATCAGGCTTCAACTTGCTCCGTGAAAACCTCTTCGGATCGCGAAGCACACCTGCGTTCTCAGCGTATTTACGCATCTACATCCAGGTGTCTAGAGACCAGTGAAGAAAATGATGCGCGACTGACCGCTGATCGTGAACGTCTGCATTGTCTCGCGAGTTGGAGACATTCACGGAAAGAGAATTACGCTTGAGTTTTCAGCGTATCTACACACCGACTTCTAGGTATCTAGAGACAAGTGGGGAACGTGATACGCGACTGACTGTTGATCGTGAACGTCACGCATTGTCTTGCGAGTCGGAGACGTTCACGGATAGAGAATTGCGCTTCGACATCAGACGTATCAGATCTTCGATTTTGACGACCCCGTTGTCGCTGGCATAAGCAACAGGTTCCGCGTACGAAGTCGCGGGCAGAAGCTAGTATTGTAATAAAATCCATTTTGCTGGGCAATAGGGAATATGCACGTAATTTTTTCTTCACTTATATCAATAAAATACAGTACTATCAACCCAAGAAAAGTATTAAAAGTTAAGTTCAACTACTGCTTGTCGCTCAAAAATAATATTAAACTCCTGCAATTTTCTACGACAGTTCAAACGTCCGTAGCTGTCGCGGCCATGATGTGACGTCATTATCCACAATCTGCCTTGTTTACATCTAATTTTTTGGCCTTAATAAAATATTTTTAGTAATTGTATGTGCTTTATTCAAGTAAAAATTGCAATAACAATATTATACTAAAATTTTAGTGAAACTTAAAGCACTTTTCAAATAAGTGTTTTTTTGACACAATGAACTTTGATGTCAATACCGGCGTTATCGAGGACGATGCGTTTTGAGAGTGCGTTCCGTTTCACCAAAAACATGCTACATAAAACATTAAATTGTAAAATAAGTGATGTATTAGTAACTGAAACAAGTTTACCACAATGTTTTTAAGCGCCAGTACAAGGCATTTTTCATAAATAAAAAGAGTTTTGTATTTCATGCATATTCCCTATTGGGGGTCTACTCTCTAAGACCCGTTTTCCATAACTTACTTACATAAAACTGTGAGTTAATATGCCACGTCTCGCAGCTATCGGTGTTTTTATAAACAAAGTTAGCTTGAAATATCCTATCCGCGTCACCTACCTGTCACTCGATTCATAGAAAAATCACAGAAAGATTTTCTGTGACGTTTTGTTTCTAACCAGACAGACGTAAGCAAAATGTCAGATAGAGATAGCGAGAACCGAACAGTAAGTTATTGAAAATGGCCGTAAGTCCGTCAACGAAGGCCTGTCCGTAGTTCGAAACTTCGAAGTGACTCATGAATTCGAAAATAATAGGCAGTAGGCTTCTACTGCCTATTATTTTCGAATTCATGAGTTTTGATAACACATGTGGGGTAAAGGCAACCGTCTAATCGTGTTGTCATTCATTCTTAGTTCGGGCCCTGAACTAATAAAAAATTTCATAGATGATATTAAGTAAATGCCCGTAAATTGACCGAAACAACGTTTTCCGTGCTTAGACAGTAGATCTCTTGAACATCCCAATCAATATGTTTTATGTTGTACACATTGGTTTCCGCACTTAATCCTTAAAGTGGACTATTGTACGTGAGCCATGCTATTTTAGACACCATTGGTCATTCCAAGCAGCCCTTCTCCCTCTTGAAACATAGAGGTCTCCTAATTTGCTAATCCTTACCAGTACTTATATTATTATTATAAGAAAAAAAATGAATTCTAGTTGTCCGTTAATTTTATTCAGTAGCGTAGATATTCGCTGCAACCCTCAATACTTCGAACCATCCCAACTATATCTCCTAAAAATTGATCCACAGAGTTCAGACGACGAGCCGCGCGAAGAGAAGGACCACTTCGTGGCTCAGCTGTACAAGTTCATGGACGAGCGCGGGACGCCTCTCAACCGGAACCCCACCATCGCCAACAAAGATATAGACTTGTACAGACTCTTCAAAGTAAGTTCACTATCATTCTCCTTCTTTTATCCCAATAGGGTAGTTGACAAAAAAAAACTAATTAGCCCGTCATTTAGATAATTAAAAATCAGAGCAGGCTTTTTTGGGGACTGCCGAGAGAAGTGAAAACAAAAAAAAAGTACACAGGCCCCGCCCCACACGTAGCACTGGTTATGCCCCGCGCATGCCTATGTGGTGCTACGCCGTAGCGGATGCTACGTACGGCTACGAAGCGTCACCACACGTTATGTTACGTGACGATGAGTTCAATGGTTTCCTTCACCCAAAAAGTGCTCAACGCGCCTAAAGAAGTTTTCACTTCAAAAAATATTTGACCCGTATTTTTTAAGATACGACGCCAAGGGCGTAGCCAGGATTTTGGTAAAGGGGGCAGGCGTAGACGCAGTGAACGAAGCGATGCGGCGCGGTGTCAAGAAAACAGTTTTGCGCGTAAAATAGCGAATCTAGATTATTCTAGATTCTACCATTCATAGTACAATCTTAAAAAATCAATAGAACTTTGTTTTTGATTATTAATAGGCTACCTACGTAATACTACTTTACGGTTTTTGAGCATTCCTGCATCTTCTATGAGGGGGCAGCTGCTTCCCCCCCCCCCTGCCCGTACCTCGCTACGACCTTGTACGACGCTTTTAAAATTCTCAATACGTCACGCCGTGGTATTATTTTAGTGCGTTCTGACATCACGAGCCCCCACTACCGAGTTTTGATGCGTTTTATCTTTGTCAATATTTATTGATTTACAAAAACAAAAAATACGTGTCCATTATTTTCCAATACTATAACTGACGGACTAAATATATTTGCAATTTATTGATGGTGGATACTAGCCTATTTATTTGAGGTCGCCGCTGCTTCTGCATATAGATGTGCTTATTTCTTAAGCTGAATGTACCTTATTTACAGCTCGGGTATATATTTCGCTGTACATGTACCTATTAATATTGTATCATTGTCTCTACCAGGTCGTGGAGAAACTGGGTGGCTACAACAGAGTGACAAACCAAAACCAGTGGAAGACCATCGCCGACAAGATGGGCTTCCATCCCGTTACCACAAGCATCACTAATCTTTGTAAACAGGCTTATAAGAAGTAAGTAGTCAAGCTTTGTTTGTTTTAGGATAAACATACTTAAAATGTCACTTACGGGATATCTTCCGTGATTATTGATTATTTTTGAGCTCCCGATATTTCGACGCTGTTGCAAGCGCCATGATCGCGGGTAACTGGAGAATGCGGGTGGTTGGAAAAAATTGTTAGGAGCAGACAAATCTGTCTACCCTCTTTCTTTGTCTTTTGCTACGCGCACTATTGGAACTCGACACTAAGAATCACGGAAGATATCCCGTAAGTGACATTTTAAATATAGTTATGAACCGTGAAAGCTTAAAACAGTGTTTGTTTTATGATAATATTGATAATAATCCATTTATTTCAGGTAACAAAGATTCATACATAAATACCTTAACCTAAAAATACATACTAATAACAAATTTTGTTAGTATAAGCAACTTAAAACTATGTTAGTGGAACTTCACTTGCACGATGTTTTGCGCGTTCTTGTGGAATTTGCCCGCGGAAGCGACGGAACACCACATCCTGCGGCCAAAAACTTTCTTCCATCACCAAATGGAGCATACACGTTGGAATGCGCACCACAAACGCCTTGAAATTGACGTTGCGGTGCATAATGTTAGCATGCGTTATCCTACTGCTAGGCAAAGGTATCTCTCCATACCTTCCAGTTGTTTCGATCCAGGGCCAATGTAGACCACTGGTGGCCTACCATGTCGTCATAAAGCAGGATTGTTTTAATTTTATTCCAGTGTGGGAAAGAGATGGCGCTAGACGTCCTCTATAGCTCCGTCTTTTACCTACACTGGAACAAGGTTATAACGATTCTGCTTTAAGACGTCATGATAGGCCACCTGGTCGCTGGCCTTGTCCAGTTCCTCCCGCTGAGGTCTGTCGTGACGTCTTCTGGCTGAGTCTAGAAAGTGTTTATTTTGGCCCACACCTCATTGTATGATAATATTAAGTATTTTTTTATATTAGCTTTGTATGTCCCACTGCTGGGCAGCTCCCCTATATCCTTCCAGGTACTCTTCCCCTTCACCACCTCGGACCAGCCTTCGTGATGCGCGTCTAGATCATCTCGCCACCTATTTCTAGGCCGGGCTCGGCGGCGTCATCCATCCTCATGCATCCATCGTGTTGAGATCTTTGCCCAGCGGTCGTTATGCATGCGACTCACGTGACCTTTTTGTTAAAATGAGTTCGAACATCAGAAAATTATTTGTTGTAAAAGATGGCGTAGATTAAGAACTTCGAAGCCCCGAACAGGCTCCACTTGTGCTTCGTGCATGCTTTGGTTCGCCTAGCGGAGACGCAGCATAAGAATCCCTTACTTCACGTTTCCAGGTCCTGTTAAAAACCAGTGTCGGGCAATAGGTGCCTGAATTTTTTTTGCCGAACTGGGCCTATAATTATGGCACAGTCGTTAAGCCCACGTTTCTGTATTTCTTTTTTTGTTTGCGTGTATGTCGCAGAATATGTTGTATGTAGAGACCGGATTACATACTTGCATATGCATTTGCATATATTGTGGTGTTTTTTTGAAGATAATGCATATTTTTGCTATAATCGGGATATCTTGCATATTTGGCCCTGTTTCCTTCAATTTTATCTGCTCCTAACTGGAAAAATGCAAAAATGCACCTAAATTCAAATAGTGCCCATTGAAGAAGATCGATTGGTTTCAAGTTATAAAAATATTTTAATTTAATAGAAGGCTCAGTCGTACTACAAATAATTAGGAACCGAATCCGGTTTTCATAAAAAAATCAAGTCGAAAATGAAGTACGAGTAAATTAAATTAAAAACATTATTTTGTAGTACTTATTTCAATTTTATGTTGCATATTTTTGCACTTGTGTTGCTTTTTTTGAGCATTTATGGTGCATATTTGCATGCATATTTCGACGATTTTATCTATACTAATATTATAAAGAGGAAAACTTTGTTTGTTTGTTTGTTTGTAATGAATAGGCCCAAAAACTACTGGACCGATTTAAAAAATTCTTTCACCATTCGAAAGCTACATTATCCACGAGTAACATAGGCTATATTTTATCCCCGTACTCCTACGGGAACGGGAACTACGCGGGTGAAACCGCGGGACGTCCGCTAGTGTTGCATATAATCCGGACTGTAGTTGTGTGTGGTTTCTCTGCTAACCCGGTGCGGTCCGTGCGCAGGTTCCTGCACAGCTACGAGGACTTCTACCGCAAGCTGGGCGTGACGCTGGTAGCGCACCCGCGCGGCGCCCGCACTCCGCCCGCCGGCCGCTCGCTCATCCGCGACCGCGACCGCCAGCCGCCCGCCGGGCCCACGCCGCCGCCCACCCTACCCGCCACCACCACCACCACGACCCAGGTCAATTATACTCAGAAACTAGGTCTGAAGTTGCCTGAGAGGGTTAAAAGTAATACTTTTCAGCCCTACGGAGAATTGTTTTCCAACTGACAGCTGTCAAATTATTAAAAAAAACTAGTTCTATTTTCACATTTCTATTGAACCATGTTCCAACTTTCTATACAGCCACTCCGGTGTAAAATTGAAATAACATAAAGTTAAGTATTAATTAAAGATTTTTTAAAAGAAGTAACTATATTCAAATTTAGTTTCAACTACATCTCTAAAAAAACATAGATTTGGGCAAAATATTTACCATTTTTTCAATGATGAAAATGAAAAATAATGGCTGAATAGCTGACCGGCCACAGAAGCGGCGTTCGGGCGCCAAACCCCGTCTCGGAACTAAATAAGTAACTTTCACCCCTAGGGTAACAATGTACTATTATTTTAAAGATCACAATATTGATATTTCTTAGGCAGTGGTGTCGATTCTGTTGTGCACAAACTAACTTTATTTTAGGCTATTCCTATCGTTTTCTCTCTAATAAAACGAGAAAGAGACGGACGTAATTTAGAGCTGTCAAATTTAGTTGGACCTAATATTTCTATACAAATGAAGGGTGCACGTAAAAACATGTCGACTAAAAACACGGCGAAGCGCAAGGCATAAACTAGTTTGACATCTCTAACTTAGTTCATAGCTATAGCCGTCCTTTTCTCGCACTGCCTAGTAAAAGATAGCAATAGCCTAAATTAAGTTTAGTTTGTGCACAACAGAATCGACACCAGTGACTACCGCGCTGCGAGTGCTGATACTACTTATACTAAATTATTACCATTATTATTATTAGTATGATTTCGTTAAGTGTGCAGTTTACACTATAAGATTAACACAAGAAAGAGTGATTTCTAAACTGACATTTCAATAAACATGCATCTTGTTTAGTTGTCGCTCATGTCTAGATAGTTAATTCAATTTGACCCTATGAACGCACCCTGGGCATGCCGCGTCGCCGCCGCCCCTACGCCGCGCCGCTACCTTCGACGCCGGCTTTAGTTACACTCCCTTACTAAACAGAACCTTATTTTGATTGCAGCGAGGCAAAGACAAAGATTCCGACAAAAGCGAAACAGATAAGAGCGAGAAAAGTGAAAAAGATGAAAAGGCGGAGAAGATGAAGGAAAAGGCTGGCAATAGTGACGAAGAAGATAGCGCCGACAACCAACCACTTATTGTTGCTGCTCCCAAGTATGTACTTACTTAATATGTTACAAAACAACCGAATTTTGTTTTGGAATAATCTACATCTTTGGCACTTTTGTTAAGTCTCTATCAAATCACTTAATTTTACTGCGCGATTTCAAACCTTATTACAACAATTTATTCTTCACAAACTCAATTTTGTTTTTCTAATAGAGTGGACAAAGAGAAAGAACGAGAAAAGGAAAAAGAGAAAGAAAGGGAGAAGGAAAAAGAAAAGGAGAAAGAAAGAGAAAAAGAAGAAAAACAAAAGGAAAAAGAAGAGAAGCAGAAAGAAAAAGAAGAGAAGCAAAAGGAAAAAGAAGATAAGCAAAAAGAAAAAGAAGAGAAGCTAAAAGAAAAAGAAGAGAAAATAAAAGAAAAAGAAGACAAAATAAAAGAAGAGAAGCAAAAGGAAAAAGAAGAGAAGCAAAAGGAAAAAGAAGAGAAACTAAAAGAAAAAGAAGAGAAAATAAAAGAAAAAGAAGAAAAGGTAAAGGAAAAAGAAGAAAAAGTAAAAGAGAAACAAAACGAGAAGGAGAAAGAAAAGGAGAAAGAAACTCAAAAGGAAAAAGATAAAAGCTCAGCGTCGACTAGCACCAGTGAGGAG
This sequence comes from Xestia xanthographa, assembly GCA_905147715.2. Lineage (NCBI taxonomy): Eukaryota > Metazoa > Arthropoda > Insecta > Lepidoptera > Noctuidae > Xestia > Xestia xanthographa. The sequence goes on from LR990652.1 coordinate 15,378,273, forward strand.
AAGGAGAAGGTGGTGGTTAAACCGAGGTCGCAGTCTAAAGGCCGCACCATCACGCCGGTCAGGACAGATGGACATGACAAGAGGACGCCTAAGAGACGCCCCTTGTCTTCCAAAAGTAAGTACATTATATCTGTCTGCAAAGGAGAATGGCGAGATTGCGTGTAATTCGGGACCCAGTAATATGGGTAGCGTGCATTGTGGAAACTTATGAATAGTTAAAGAACGACTTAAGACTAACAAAAAAGCAAATGGAAAGTAGGTAATGGAAGTTGGGAGAAAAAATATATGAAAGGTTTTCTATAAGTTTCAATCTATAGGTTTCATATAAGAAGATTATAACCTAACTTAAGGCACGGACTTATGGTTATTATTTAGTAGTAGAATGGCATAAAATAGCATTTATCCGAATTCCACGTAGCCGTTGAACACAAACAAACAATGGAATGATCCACAGACTATGTCCACAGATGAATTTGACACTGACGTTCCATTTCTCAGTTGTAAGAAGGTAAATGTTTAACATTGCGATCGGAAACTGCAAGATGACTTATTTTTATATAAATTAAAATCATTCGTAACTTCTAATTCCCATCATCTAGTAACTCAATATTTTTATATAGAACTCTGATAAACTCTTTGCTATAATTAATATAAACTGACCGTGAACGGCGCTCCGTTGATTTTTAAATAACTTGGGTCCAACCTCGCCATTCTCCTTTTCTTGTAACATGCTAGAGGGACCTCACGTGCTACGCGGCCACTACCACTTTTGGCCACAAAAGCGACCTTTAGTCAAAATCAGGAAGTAAATTTGGTCGCACGACTGGGCGTCCGAGCAGTTTTGTTCAAGCGAGCAATAGCGGCCGGTAATGCGACAAGTCGCGGTCGTGGAAGCGTAGTGCGTGATGGCCTTTATGCTGATTTTTAAACATAACTCGTAGTTTGACGTAGTGTTATTCCTATCACTATCGCACATTTGTCAAACTATAGGTGTAAGACAGAGACGGGTACATGTCTTAGCCCGAGCTAAGTGATTTATAGATTTTGACTTGGATTTGAGGCAAACGACTGGTGAAAAAGAAATATTTGACTCGCCAAAAGACTTGCTACAGTGCTAGATGGTCATCATGTCCACGTTAAGGGGCCTGCCTTGTACTCTTCTATACGAAAACGTATTTCTCTACGAAAATATCGCCGCTGTTCTCTCGCTCATGGAGACGGCCCAAAAGAGAGTGTATAGAAAACCGTGGCAAGGACGATAATATCGCCGTGATTCTCTCGCTCGTGGAGGCGGCCCCTTAGATATTCACGACACCTATATTTCTTTGCAGTGGAGAAAGTATTCGTAGTTCAAGTGTTAGGCGGTTGTACCGTATTCGCATGCGTTCCGAATTATGATTAACTAGCTGACCCCGCAAACGTTGTTCTTCCATATAAATTATGGGGTCAAATATACTTTACGACCTATTCTCGTACCTACACATCATCATCATCATCTGCTTAGCCTTCTCCAAACTATGTTGGGGAGGGCTTCTAGTCTAACCGGATGCAGTTAAATACCAGTATTTTACATGGAGTGAATCTTATCTGACCTGCACAACCCAGTTCATACTGGGTAATACGATACCACTTGGTAAGACTGGTTGTCAGTCTTTTTGGGCCACTGACTACATATAACCACTGTCAAAGATGGACAAATGACAGCCGGGACCAACAGCTTAACGTGCTTTCCAAGGCACGGAGGAAACTCGGTATGTAAGGGTGGTCATCCATCTACAGACCAACCTAGGCAAGCACGGCTTAACCTAAAGATCGACCCGAGTGGCTGTTATTATTAAGCCACAAGCTCCTCACCATCACCTCATACCTACACATATAAAGAGTGTAAAACATCTTAACGAAGCCGCAAAGCACTTGTTCTCCTCGTCATTGCGATCATTTGTTTGTACTGCACCATACCTGGGAACTTTCTAGTTACGGAGATATTGGGGGTCAAAGTTCCAACTTTTTGACAAGTTTTTTTTAAATAGGTACAAGTTTTTAATGTTAGATTTTTACTTTTATCACCTCCACGACCCCCGTACTATTCAATCCATCCATCAGCACAATGTTTTGAGTGCTTTACATTGAGTTCTACCACAAAACATGATATTTCACCCCAAAAAAAGTCGTTTCCCAGCAATAATGTTTGCGTTAAGTTACTTAGTTTGATGTACGGAATGCTTAGTTGACGGCTTCGTGATGAGGTCTTTTACACCCCGTACACATTAAAAAAAAAAAAAGATAACTTTTAAAAACAAGCTTTTATTCAAAGACAAACTCATCAAGACGAATCAAACGAGTCCAAATTCAATGGGGTTGCGTCGTTTCATTACAGAGTTCCTATGGCCCCCTTCCAGCTCCATCATCAGATTTATATTTTATTTATTTATTACAGACAGACAAACAAACATCGGTAGGGCTACTACGTATCTGTGTTGACAGGTCTAAATTATAGTAACTGGGCTCAGTGTATATCAATTAACTGTCAAAAGGTTAGTTTCGTATTATGTATGACCAATCGCGATCAAATATGACGTCATTGGTTGTCATCGTGGCTGATAGTCACCGTAACTCATTTTGACAGACGCTTTCGTATCGATACTTTATTATTTAGATTATGTAACCATATAGTGGCCACCAAATTGATGACAACTGAGCAAGTAGCTTTCGTGAAAGACGTTACACCGTACCCGGGCTGTTAGTTACCGTAAAGTGATATCCACTCAGTGTGATACGTAATACCAATAATATGACATTCACGATTGTCATCAAAGTTCGGTGTACAACCGAAGCTTGATAGTCACTGGATATCAGAAAGATACGTAATAGGCCTACGGGACAGGTGAAACTAAATAAAAGTTTGTAAAAATAGGTCTAGCCGTTTCGGAGGAGTGCGACCATTACGCCGTGACACGAGACTTTTATATAAATATACTAAGTCGCCACGCAAACGTTCTGCCATATAAAAAATTGCCTTTTCGTTATTTACTAAGAAGTTTTTCTTTGTAATTTTACTATCACTTATTGTTTCTATAGGCGAAGGTATGAGCGCGGGCACATCGCGAGCTTCTCGACGACCCCATGCGTCAACAGACAGCGACAGCTCTGGTCGCGCTTCCAGGTAAACTAACGTCTAGTTTATTTATTTTATTTTATTTTGACCATAGATCCATAAAGTGTCCAAATAGCGTTATTTGTAATGGGGTGGCTAACCCAAAGTAAATCTCAGATGGCGTCACCATAGTTGGTCTCAATCTGACCAATGAGGTTAAGCTATTTTGAAATATAAAATTACATTATCACATTTTCAACCAATGACGATGTTTGGGTACCAACTATGCTAGCGCCATTAGTTTCACAGTTAGCCTCCCCATTGGTGTACGGGTAATTAGTATTTCTCAGTAACTCAGTGCCCTGCTTAATATACTAAACCGTCGTTTTTTTTCTTATTTGAGAGCGAACCAAGACCTGCATTATACATTCCAAATTAAATTTAATATACTTGCATAAAGTTGGTTGTTTAAGTTGAAATAACAACAATATTTGTCACCGATAAGTCATTTGCTGAATTTTGCTCTTTTGTAAGACGAAAGAGACCAGTGGTTTGGACGGTGCACTGTATTATTATGTAACATATACTTTTCTAGAACAAGAAAGGTATATTTGTCTATTAGTTAATAGGGATATGCACGTAATTTTTTTTTTCACTTAAATCAATAAAATACTGTACTATCAACCCAAGAAAAGTATTAAACGTTAAGTTCAACTACTGCTTGTCGCTTAAAAATTGTATTAAACTCCTGCAATTTTCTACGACAGTTCAAACGTCCGTAGCTGTCGCGGCCATGTTGTGACGTCATTTACCACAATCTGCCTTGTTTACAATATTATAATAAAATCTTCATGAAACTTTAAGCACTTTTCAAATAAAGGTTTTTTTTACACAAAGACTGACGTCACTACCGGCGTTATCGATGACGACGCGTTTTGAGAGTGCGTTCCGTTTCACCAAAAACATGCTACATAAAACAGTAAATTGTAAAATAAGTGATGTATTAGTAACTGAAACAAGTGTACCACAATGTTTTATGGGCCAATATAAGGCATTTTTAATAAATAAAAAGAGACATGGAGTATTTCATGCATATTCCCTATTCCTATGTGTAGGTTAGCCGTGTGGTATCCGGCAGAGTAAAATAGAACCAACCCATTACACTCACGGGTATCGTATAAGGCGACTAATGTTGAGGCAGAACACATTGCGCCTCCGTAGACCAGAGAATGGGCAGCAGCGTTTTCTGTTAGTCTTTCATCACTGCGATCTCCAATCCGCCTGCCAAGCGTGGAGATTACGGCAAATTCCTCCCATCATGGGAGAGGCTTATGTCCAGCAGTGGACGTTATGGGCTGTTGTTGTATGTGTAGATGTGGCCCTATAAAGAAGATGCAGAGCCGTCGCAGTCAGAGCGTGAACTCGGCCAGCAGTGGCAATACAATCGCTTCCAACAGCAGCAAACGACCGCGGAAGAGGAAGAACACAGAGTAAGTAGTAACAGACGTAACAGTAGTAGTAATATGTTTTATGTATGTATTTATTGTATATATGTAAATGGTACACCACAGGCTACCTGCAGTATTGTCTCTCCTTCCCCCTTAAATCCATCCAAAGATTGTGTTTAAAAGATCGCTTTTAGCGATAAGACCGCCCATTGTGTCACCCCTTGTAAAATATTTAGTATCTGTAATTTTTATGGTGCACATATTATAGAGTATTCTATTCTAAGTCACTTTGTGCTTTGGAATGCTCTGGCCACCTAGTTTTCATATCAGTTTTTATTTTTACATCTATAGAATATCTTCTATAATAATGAACTCGTGGCTTAATAACAACAGCCGCTCGGGTCGATCGTTAGGTTAAGCTGTGCTTGCCTAGGTTGGTCCGTGGATGGTAGACCACCCTTTGCAAACCGAGTTTTCACCGTGCCTCGGAAAGCACGTTAAGTCGTTGGTCCTGGCTGTCATTTGTAGATCTTTGACAGTCGTTACAGGTAGTCAGTGGCCCGAAAGTCTGACAACCAGTCTCACAAAGAGGTATCACATTACCAGTACAGTAAAAATAAACAAAGTTGAAAATAAAGGTAACTTTTTACAAATTTTCGCGAAAATCTAAATTTACCCACATCTTTTCATCGTGTTGACTCAGGACCTTGATTTTTATACACCTAATAGGGCTCTCCTTAGTATCTGGTATAAATTTCAACTTGCTAGGTCCACCCGTTCCTGAGAAAATCGGTGGTGACAGACAGACGGACAAGAGAGTGATCTAATAAGGGTTCCTTTTTTTACCTTTTAAGGTATGGAACCCTAGAAATACTTTTTTTACAGCTGGATTCAGTCTGATCTTATGCGTATTACAACCTTCTTTTTTACACTGACAGGACATCAACAAATGAACCAACACCAAGATCTGGAGTGTCAAACGTAAAAGCTCAAGTGGGAGACAAATTGAAAGTGTACTATGGACCTACCCAGTCCGAATCCAAGGTAAAAGTACGAAGCAAACAACTGTTTTTATTTTTAGATTTTAAGTTATGTTACTATGCATGGATGTGTGGGGAATGATATGAAATAAAAAAACTTTTTTTGCAAAAAATAAAACCAACTTCAAAAAACACAAAAAAGTGAAAAATAACTTTAGCTTCAGAAGTCGGTGACATAAAAACAATAGATAGACATGAGATTTCAGCAATCCCAGTCCATTTGCTATCATTTATTGAGGAATTCCGTTGCCTATCTCCGCAGTTCTTCATCAGATCTTCACCAAAGTGAAATGGGACCACTCCGAGAAAGTACTCTTCCAAAAACTACCCAAATCGCTTCAGTGTGCCTATAAAATTTGAAGACTTCTCACTATTTCTCCAGGATCCCATCGTCAGATCCTGACTTGATGATCATGGGACCACCTGGGAAGTGGGAAGTATACCCTTTCAAACAAAAAAAAAATCCAAATCGGTCCAGCCATTTTCGAGTAATTGCTGAACATACATAAAAAAATAAGGTTCTGACGAATTGAGAACCTCATCCTTTTTGAAGTCGGTTAAAAAGAGTAAATGACGGCTGACAGGAGAGAATGGAAGAAATAAAACGTGTTGCGCCGACCCTAAATAATAATCTATATGTTCTTAGGTTAGGCACTAGCACTTTTCTTTTCTTCAAGGTCAGTAAGATGATGGTGATGTTTTGTTACGATATCGTGATATCGCCAACATCGCGTGAAATAACTGAATGATAGATGCACTGAACGGGGAAGTATAGCATAAGTACGGGAAGGTTATACTAGGTCGTGCATTGTTAGTTGTAATATTGAAAACGTTATCACAAAAAAACTGCCTCAGTTGTTAGTAATCGCAAGCGCAACTGCTGAACATGAGTTCCTGGGTTAGATTCCCAGGTTGGGCAAAGTGTTATGTGGGTTTTTTTATCAAAAACTTTTCAGTCTCGGAGTCTGATTTTGTGCCCAGTTGATGGCAATAGGAAGAGGAGCTCGTGGCTAAATAATAACAGCCGCTCGGGTCGGTCTTTAGGTTAAGCCGTGCTTGCCTAGGTTGGTCTATAGATGGGTTGCCACCCATTACATACCAAGTTTCCTCCGTGCCTCGGAAAGCACGTTAAGCAGTTGGTCCCGGCTGTCAATTCAAGATCTTTGACAGTCGTTAGGTAGTCAGTGACCCAAAAAGTCTGACAACCAGTATTACCAAGGGGTATCGTATTACCCAGTACTACCATGTAAAATACTGGTATTCAGCTGCATCCGGTTAGACTGGAAGCCGACCCCAACATAGTTGGGAAAAGGCTAGGCAGATGATGATGGCAATAGGATCGCCCTCTATTACATGGGACTTAAACAAAACTGATGAAATTTGATGGGGTGGACTGTTTGGCACACCTTTGGCCAACCGTTCGTGGATTATAGGCTTGGTTTAGTATTTCTAATTACAAAATAAAAAAAAACTATAAATGAAATGCTGCGTGCGTTTCCGTGCGTTCAAGCGTTTTTGCCATACCTATTATTGGAATCAAATATAACTTAGGACCCATTAATGTTAATATTTTTATCCGTGGTGCTAGGCAACTGGGCCTATCCCAGTTGTAAACGTCCCTTTGTGCCTATTGGCCTTGTTCCGTTCTGTCTCCTGCTGAAATGGAGGGAAGTGGAAATTACGGTTTTTTCCTACTCTTCCGCTATATTTTTCTGATTAATTTCGTTGCGGGATCCAAGACAGTTAAATTCATTCTCTGGGACTTCGTCGAGCTTCATTGTCTCGGCGCTTTTCTGGTGGTCGCCACTGTTGATTCTGGCTTTCAGGAGTTACAGTGGTTTGGGAAAAGTGTAGCGGGCTTGTCCCATAAAAAAAAAATGAAATGCTGATTGTGTGAAGCGACGTAGATTGATCGTAGGTCTGTACGCAGGTGACGTACGAGGCCAAGGTGATCGACAAGTCGGCGACGGGCGACCTGCTGCGCGTGCACTACACGGGCTGGAACACGCGCTACGACGAGTGGATCAAGCCGCAGCGCATCGCGCTCAACGTCACCCAGCACGAACAGCGCAACAAGAAGGTACACCTCTAACACATCTAAAACAGTGGTATAGAGCAGTGTTTTTAAACCTGTGGGTCGTTCATACAAATTAACAAAATAATTGGGGACTGCCGATAGAAGTGAAAACAAAAAGTACATAGGCCCCGCCCCAGTCGTAGCACTGGTAATGCCCCGCGCATGCCTATGTGGTGCTACGCTGTAGCGGATGCTACGAGTGCTACGAATGGCTACGAAGCGTGACCGCACGTTACGTTACGTAACGATGAGTTCAATGTTTTTCCTTCACCCAAAAAGTGCACAACGCGCCTAAAGAAGATTTCACTTCAAAAAATAAAAAGCTATCAGTACTCATCCATCTTATCGAGGTTTCGCTAGTTTTTCATTAGCTAATTTCTCGCATCGTGGCTCGATCCGTTTTTGGTACATTGAGAATAAAATCTAATTCCAAATTAAAAAAAAAATGTGTTAAAAACAGTACATAAATGTATCCGAATCCTATTATGCAAATGATACAAATTTTGTATGGATTTAATATTCGTAATAAATTAAAATAAATTAAAAAAGCGAATGGTCGGGGGTCGCCAAATATTTTTTTATACTATGGGGGTCGTGTCATGAAAAAGGGTTGAAACTATCTGGCATAGAGGAATATTGTCTTACAAAAATTTGGATCTGCCAGTTAACTATAACTTCATTCCAAATTCAACTTAATTTAATCTTGCATAACGTTGCTTGCTGTTTTTTCAGGGATCTGGTATGAGTAGGCGAGTCAGAAGCAAGAGGACAGAAGGTATGCTGCTTTAACTTCTTCTGATATCTGCAAATGTAGTATTTTTATTAGCATTAAAATATTCAATTTCCTACAGAATCATCGGCAAGATCGGATTCAGACAGTGACTCGGAAAGTGACGACGACGTCAAACGGCCGCCTAAGAAGTCTGATGACAAATCGGGCTCAAAACGTAAGTAACCTACCTGGGATACCTGATCAAATCAAATCACTTTTTATTTGTTAATACAGGTACAGAAATACAGATCTTATAATTGATAAAAACCGAGCACTATGTTATGCCAAGATTACAATTTAAAGTTTCTAAGAAAAATATATTTGAAAATCATGCATAAGTATGGTATTTAATTAGCAAAAAAATAATAATAATTGCAAAAATCACATAATATTATTTTAACATATAAACATAGACTACAGAAATACGCACAATTTATAATGACACATTTAATCATATATAATTTAATTTGGTTTATATTGAGCCATCATTCAAGAATTCATCTAAAGTGTGATACTTAAGAGAGTCTGCGGGTCTAAAATGGCCGCTTTAGCAGAATCCACGCAGAATTTTAGCATGAATCACGTTTAAAACGTAAAATTCTTAAAATGGACTTTATCAATATGATTATAAAGTCCATTTTGAGAATTTTAAATTTTTCACGTGATTCATATTACGATTCTGCTAAAGCGGCCATTTTAGACCCCCTGATATCTATGAGAGTTCTGTTTCACGCAACCATATCATTTTTGTCCACAGCTCCGTCTAGGTCTAAAGATGTGAAATCAAGCGACAGCAGCAGTTCGAGCAAGCCCCGCAAGAGGCCGGTGCGGACCGTGTCCACGCCCACCTCAGTGTCCCCGCCCAAGAAGACACGCCCCAACGCGGGCCACCAGGGCCGCGACTACGACCTCAACGAGATCCGCTCCGAGCTCAAGGGACTACACACCGTCAAACAAGAGCCCGAGGACGTCAAGTCGGAGGCCGACAAGGAGTCCCCGCCCCCCGCCGCCCCCGGCGCGGCCCCTCCCGAGCCCATGCAGCAAGACAAACAAGCCGAAGACGTCTACGAGTTCAAAGAACCAGAACCCTTCGAGCTTGAACTTCACGACGAGAAGAAGAAACGTACTCATCGTATTTTCGACGACATCTCACCTAGTAAATATACTTCTACTCTGTCTAAGTCGTTGAGTGAAGAAATCTCAGAAGACCCGATGCGACCGCGGCCGTCGTCCCTCAGATCTCCGTCCTTATCGCCTTTTAGAGACTTCGGCGCGAGCCGCGAAGCAAGCCGACAGAGTCCCGAGGACGATTCCAAGGATGGACTGTTCTCACTCGACGATGACTCATTCCCGGGCGACGGCAGCTCAGGACCCACCTTCGAAGGCTTCACTCCGGCCAAAAACCAAGAAACATATTCAAAGAAGAGCAAAGTATCAAAGTTGAGAGAACTCATAGATGACTCCCCAGATAGTCCAGCGGACGATGAGCAGTCCTCGGATGATGAACCAGAAGATATAAGGATAAAGGAGGAAGCAAGAGAACCAACTCCAGTATTAGCAGTCATTGAGGAACCTAAGACCCCAGAAACTCCTGTACAAGACGAACCTAAGGAACCGGAACCTGTGGAACCCGTCAAAGAAGAAGTAGTAGAAGTGAAAGAACAGGCTGAAGTCGTCGTTCCCGAGCCGCCTAAAACTCCACCACCACAAAAGAAGCCAGATCCACCACCTACTAAAACAAACATCCAAACATCTGCAAACACAATCACTACACCAAGTATTACTGTCACTGCGGCAACGACGTCGTCGACACCAGATCATAAATTAGAAACCATAGAGAAGCCAGCGAAAGAGGAGCCTTTTAAGCTTCTCTCTGCTGCTATACCTATCATGGAACACAAAGAAAATCCACTCAAGATAAAAATTGAAAAGAAACTGGATCCTGTGCCGGTAGAGCCTCCCATTTTGAAGCTTCAGCCGCCGTCCAGTCCCTTGATCGACACCGAGGAGGACAAGTCGGAGCCCGACAGTCCCGCGCGGCTCGACGTACTGCCGGAGCCGCCGCCAGGGTTCCTGCTGCAGTCCGAGGGGCCCAAGATAGCGGAGAAACTGCTCAAGGCTATCAGCAGCGCTAAGCGGCTCTCCATGTCTCCACCGCCGATGGACGACCGCCCGGTCACGCCTAAGACCGACACAATAAAACCGATCAAACCCGAAACTAAACTGTCCCCGATATCTCCCGAGCTGAGAGCTGTCAAGCCGGAGTCAATGAAACCATTGGTGAAGAGCGAGGTGATGAAGAGGGCGACACCGCCGGTCAGCGCCGAGACGATATTCGGGGAGCCGTCGAACTTGATGGACGTGAAGCGCGACCTGCTGGACGCGAAGGAGGTGCCGCGGCTGCACAGTCCGCTGAGCATACTGGAGCGGCGCAAGAGTGTAGCCGAGCTGCCGCTGAGCGTGCCCGGCAAGAACAACAAGGTGCTGAGCGACACCATACAGAAGCTGTCCAGCCAGATCAACCAGTCCGCCGCCGCCGCCGCGCCGCCGCGACCCAGCGACGACACCGATTCCGACGACGAGGACACGAGGCTAGTACACTAACATCTTGCTCTTTTGCACTTGTGCCAAGCACACTGTATCTCAGTTAAAGCGTGCGTTCGTGCTTGGTTTAATGTCCTTGCTAATGATACGCGCGAAAACCATCACCCTTTCTTGGCTGTCGAGTAAAAGCAACGAGTTCAAAGTGTGAAACTGTTTTTAACACTTCAATACCCGCAATTACAGACACAATTAAAATAACAATGCACCGTGCCTCTGGAGGCACGGCCGGGAGCATACGGGTTAATGCTCATTCAATAATCTTTTATTTCTATTTAGATTGATAATTGACAAACTAGTGGTGGACGAGTGGGGCAGCGGCGAACGCTCGTCGCCAGCGCACACGACACACGGGCAGCACGGCTCACTGGCTTCGCTCGGCTCGCTCGCGTCGCTCGGCTCGCTCAACTCGCTGGGCGCGGGCGCGGCGAGCAGCATGACGGTGGGCGCACGTGCGCTGCACGCCGGCAAGTCGCCGGGCGAGTGGAGCGCCGGCGAGTCGCTGCTCATGCTCGAGGACGCCTGCAAGAACGAGAGGAAACATAGTGCGTATTACATAATACTTACATTTTACTCACAAAACTATGAATGCCCAAATAAATATTAATTCAACATACCTTTCCATTCCTTTTCAAAGTTTTGTCCCCATTCACTCTGTTTAAAGGTCAAAGCACACGTTAAGTGCTGCATGGAATTAGAAACTCCTCACACACCGGCTCATTGTCAACTAGCCATTCACCACCGTGGTCATATTTCTGAGGCGATACGATTACTTAAATACAGTAAGTAATCGTATTGCCTCAGAAATATGACCACGTGCAGTATAAATTAGTCTGCCTTTAACTTGACTATGTGCTGATATTTACCTTGCACCTATTGATAGTTCCTCTGCTGCTAAATTAATTTGGTATTTGACTCTGACTTTACTACTCGACCGTCTTACAGGTGCAAGCGTTGTAGTGGCGGGCGGGCCTCGCGAAGCATTACCGACGCGGGACGCGAGGGAGGTTCGCGAGGGGAGAGAGATGCGCGAGGTGCGAGAAGGACGGGAGATGCGGGAAGTGCGAGAGGGACGGGAGATGCGGGAAGTGCGGGAGGGACGGGAGATGAGGGAAGTGCGAGAGGGACGGGAGATGCGGGAAGTGCGGGAGGCGCGCGACGAGGACGGCAGCATGTCGCTGCTGCTGTGCGAGGAGACGATCCCCGGCTCGCCAGCGCCGGACGCAGAGCCCGCGCCGGCCCGCCAGCGCCTGCACATGCCCTTCGCGTCCGCGCCGCCGCACCACCACACCAAAGGTACACACGGGCGAAGGCGCTGTCCAATAGGCTAGTTTCCACCATCAATAAATTGCAAATCTATTTAGTCCGTAGAGTATTGGAAAATAATCGAGACGTATTTTTTGTTTTTGTAAATCAATGAATATTGATAAAGCAACAAAACTCGAGAATGGGGACTCGTGACGTCACAACGCCCTAAAAATTATAGCACGGCGTGACGTATTGAGAATTTTAAAAGTCTCGTATCGCCAGGACACAAGCCTATTAATTTTATTTTTAACACCCTTGCTCGTAAAGCTGATGTAATTCCACCGGTTTTAAATATGTAAAGCGGGGCATAAAAAACGCGTGTGTTACCAAAGCAAATAGTTAAGTTATAGTCCATACAAATTCCATAACAGTATTATTTGCCATTTCAAATATGGTACTGATCGCCGCCGCACGACTCCAGCTAGTGAGCAGCGCGCTGTTGCTATTCAAATTTTGAACTAATCGCCGCGCGGCGCCAGTCAGTGGGCAGCGCTAGCGCGCTGTTAAAATGGCGGGAAAGCAACAGTGTGCATTCACAGATTGAGTTTATTTAAAATAAATAAAAAACAGTTTATTCGGTAATTTAAAAACTTGGCTGCATGCTCTAGCGTCTTTGCCAACATTTTCACGCAGCCACGGCAGAAAATAATCCTCACGCCATTTTTCTCAAATTTTCTTTTCTTTGTACTTGTATTGTGAAATGTTTTTTTTTCTGTTTCCTCGCAAATGTGTTAAAAAACGTCTTACGATATACGTGCGTATTGGTTATAAAATGCTCGGCTCAATTACGCCCTCGCCTACGGCTCGGGCTGAAATTCCGCCTCGCATGTTATTTTAATTGTTTGGTTATAATTTTATGAATAACATCATGCCTGTTATCGCCGAAAATTCTTCTCCTTTTCGTCAGTTGTGTTTAGTTCCATGTATGGCCAACCTATTGCCATCAATCAGGCACAAATTTAAACTCTGTTGCTGTTATTGAGAAATTCCTGATGGCAAAACCCAACATCACTTTGTGCGACCTCGCAATCGAACCCAGGATCTCATGGCCCGCAGTAGTGCTTACAACGGGGCAATCGATTTTAATAAAATGTGTATGTAAACATAAAATTCTTGGTTAAAAGTTTCTAGAGCGATTTTAGATAATAAAACGATTCGGATTGGATATTGTGTGTGTAAGGCGGAGCGCAGCGCAGAGCATTTTTCAATGTCAAACTATTATCGACATTGTTCTCATTGAAATATCTCAAATTAATGGGGTGGCTAAGGCAAAGTAAATCTCAGATGGCGCCATCATAGTTGGTCTCAATCTGACCAATGAGGTTAAGCTATTTTGAAATATAAAATGACATTACCACATTTTCAACCAATGACGATGTTTGGGTACCAACTATGCTAGCGCCATTAGTTCCACAGTTAGCCTCCCCATTAACAGATTGCGCGCGACTGCGCGAACCTCCGCGCGGATGCGCGCATTCTCGAATTCATTGACTTTAGATATTATTTCAATGAGGACAATGTCGAATAATGTCGATAACAGTTTGAAGTGAAAAATGGTTTGCGCTGCGCTCCGCCATATGTGCGCCGGCCCTAACGGATCATATGAATGTGTTACAGAAGAGCGTCGCGCGGGCTCGGGCGGCGCGGAGGGCGCGGCGGGGCGGGCGGGCGGCGCGGGCGGCTGGGCGCGGCGCGCGCGCCTGGACAACACGCCGCCCACCACGCCCGACAGCAGTCTGGAACTGTCTCCGCCGCACAGGTCAGCGACAACCACTATTTTACTGTATAAAGTCATTCTGACAAATCCACCTTAAATGTTACAAAGTGAACTGTAGTTAGTTATTAGTAACGATAGATTTTTTATCAATGTCGGCACTTTCAATCCGAAACAGTAAAGTAAGTCATGCAGAATTTAAAAGAGCAGCTGCTCTGCTATTTACGGCCATTTTCAATAACTTACTGCTCGATTTCGGTAGTTGCTATCTCTGTTTGACATTTTGCTTACAGACTGTTAGAAACAAATCGTCACAGAAAATCTTTCTTTGATTTTTCTATGAATCAAGTGACAGGTAGATGACGCGGATAGGATATTTCAAGCTAACTTTGTTTATAGAGTTTTTTTCTGAGGTTTATAGAAACAGCAATAGCTGCGAGACGTAGCATGTTAACTGACATTTATACGTAAGTAAGTTATAGAAAACGGGTCTCAGCCGATTGCTATCTGACGCTATTGCTTGTTATCTTTAAACCTATATCAGAAGCTTAACTGGTCCACTCTGTCCAATTGACATTTTTTACTCGGAAGTGATATGAACACAAATCAATCAAAAGAAAAAAAATGATCTGAAGTGTACCGATTTTCATCCCTCGACGTCCTTCACTCGCCTAAGATTAAAAAAAATATATAATGAGCAAATAAAAATTCCTGTATAATTATATCAGTGTCGTGAATATGAAAGAAAACAAAAATGAAAAATCACTCAAGTGAATTATGAACAGTTTTTACGCGAAGATTGAAATGTTTTACACAAATGGGCACTACATCTTACTCATCATCTGCCAAGCTTTTCCCAAGTTTTATTGGGGTCGGCTTCCAGTCTAACCGGATGCAGCTGAATACCAGTATTTTACAAGTAGCGACTGCCTATCTGATCTCCACAACCCAGTTAGTACTGGGTAATACGATACCACTACACCTTACTAACTAGTTTTATTCTGGGATCTAACAGAGAGCGGCGAATTTCGGAGCGGGACAGCCCTTCGGAGCGCAAGGAAGACGAGGACGAAGGCAGAGTCAACGACGCGGCTGGGCTCGATGTCGACAAGGCACACGGTCAGTTACACCACATTACTCTTGTAGCTCACATATTCATTTATTTATTTACCCTGTTCCAGCTGTTGGGTCAAATGACCCAACCAAACCGTGTGATTTACTAGCGGACGTCACGCGGTTACACCCGCGTAGTTCCCG
This sequence comes from Xestia xanthographa, assembly GCA_905147715.2. NCBI lineage: Eukaryota > Metazoa > Arthropoda > Insecta > Lepidoptera > Noctuidae > Xestia > Xestia xanthographa. The sequence continues at coordinate 15,393,584 of LR990652.1, forward strand.
TTCCCGTGGGAGTACGGGGATAAAATATAGCCTATGTTACTCGCTGGTAATGTAGCTATCCATTGTTGAAAGAATTTTTCAAATCGGTTCAGTAGTTTTTAAGTTTATTCGTTATATACAAAAAAAACAAATCTGTCCTTTTTATATTAGTATAGATCAGTGTTTTTTAACCTTTTTCATGACACGACCCCCATAGTATGAAAAAATATTTGGCGACCCCCGACCATTCGCTTTTTTTTTCATTTATTTTATTATATTACAAATATTAAATATGCAAAATTATTATGTATTTGCATAATTAGGATTTGGATAAATAAGTAGGTATGATGGTTGGATATGTAGGTATTTAACTCTTTTTTTTAAAATTTGGAATTCGATTTAATTCTCAATGTAACTATTATGTATCGATATACTGAAACACTGAAGTTTATACTGTAGAAAACTTTATTTAAACATGAAATAAGAATACAAAACTTCACACACAGAGGATCGCCATTACCACCATAGAGTATCGTTTTTGCTGTCACGTGACATACTGACTATAGACTATTATAAGGGCCGATACACAACATTCGTCCCCTTTTTAAAGAATGTAGCTTATTAGGTATAATTTTAAATCTTAAAGTAAAATATGTTTACAAATCTAACCGTTGAGGAGTTTTTCTTATCCTACTGGATCTTCTGATTTCAACTGGTTCACTAGTATTTACGTTCATACCCGGCTTCTTAATCGGATCTCCTATACCCCCTCTTTCAACCCGCACAACCTCCTCATTACAGGCGCTCTCAGCTTTCTCATTATTAAAATCGTTCCGACCCTCATTTACAAAAACTTCTTCATTTTCAAAATGCTCACTCATCTCCACAACCCTGTCACTATACTCTCTGTCTCTATCATTTTCCTTTCCTTCTATTTCTAAATTATTAAAGTCAACAAGAGGCAACAATATTTCTGTGTTAGAGCTTGAAACAGCATTAGAAACTGTATTTAATCTCAATGCTGAAGCATGATAATGTTTTTCTATACCTTCCACATTTACCATATATCTGACATTGCTAAGACATTTAGTTATGACCCCCTTCATCCAAAGTTTCTCTCCATGCAAATTTTTACACCAAACATTATCTCCTACCTTAAACACATTTTTTACTACAAGCCTGTGGAATGTTTCAGTTGACTTTTTAGTGACAACATTATTTGGCTTAAGCATATCAAATCGTGACCTAGGCTTATATTTAAACAATATTTCGTTAGGTGAATACCCAGTTGAATTTGGTGTGTTGCGATAGTTAAATAGAAAGTTTTGCAAAATTACTTCTTTTGACATCCTTGAATTGGAGTGGTATTCCCATAGCCTTTTTAAAGATTTCTTTATTGTCTGCACAGATCTTTCTGCTAAACCATTAGCTTGTGGATGATAGGGAGGACTTTTTAGGGGTTGACAACCATTAGCCTTTAAAAAATTTAAAAACTCTTGAGAAGTGAATGGTGGCCCATTATCACTCACTAACTCAGAAGGTACTCCCATTATTGCAAACGTTTTACACAGTTTTTCTATCACTAGAGCTGCAGTAGTATTTTTCATCAAGTGAACATCTAACCATTTGGACTTCGAATCAACTATTAACAGATAAGTATCAGCCTCTCTCATAAAAAAGTCAACATGGACTCTTTCAAAATTACTTTTGCTTGGTTTCCAAGATACCAATGGAAAATCATTAACAAAATTTCGGCTGGCCTGACACAAATCACGTTGGGCTATGAATGTTTCTACATCATCATTCATCTTAGGCCACCAACAGTACTCTCTCAGAATCATTTTAGTCTGTACAATTCCATTATGACCCTCATGAAACAAACTTAATAAATGAGATCTTAATTTTTCAGGGATGATCACCCTATTTCCCCATAAAACACACCTTTGTTCTGTTACTAATTCACCTCTTTTTGAAAAATATGGTTTCATTTTTTCTTCCTTCATGTGATTTGGCCAACAAGTCATTATATGCTCAAAAACTCTACATAATATACTATCATTCTGTGTACATTTAGCTATGTCTTGAAAATCTAAAGGTATGTTTGTTGTAAAATTAAAAGAATTTATACAATCTGTTACTTTAGTCTCTTTCGGAAGGGGCAATCTGGATAAAGCATCTGCATTTCCTAACAAAGTGCCCTTCCTGTACTTAATGTCATACTGGTACCCTGACAATAACAAGGCCCACCGCTGGAGTCGTGCATTTGCAGTTACTGGTATTTTCCTTAATGGGTCAAAAATAAATTGCAGCGGCTGGTGGTCAGTTACCAATGTGAACTCCCTACCATACACAAACTTATGAAATTTTTGAACTGCAAATATAATGGCCAGAGCTTCTTTTTCCACTTGGGAATAATTTTTCTGGGCACTATTTAAAGTAGCTGAAGCAAAATATATTGGTTCCTCATCAATTTTATGACTCATCACTGCACCCACACCATATTCACTTGCATCCGTTGTCACAAATAAAGGTCTTTTTCCATCATAATGTACTAAAAGATTATTGTTTACAATACTTTGTTTACTATCCTCGAAAGCAGCATTACATTCTTCCGACCACACAAATGGTACATCCTTTCTTAACAGTCTATGTAGGGGCACCAACTTTTCAGATAATCGAGGAATAAACTTGCCATAGTAATTTAACAACCCTAAATATGCTTGCAACTGTGCAACCGATTTCGGCGCCGGTGCATGTGTTATAGCCTCCACTTTATCAGGCAAGGGTTGAATTCCCTCCTTATTAATTTTATGACCCAAAAACTTTATCTCCTCACAAAAGAATTGACATTTGTCTACATTAACTTTAACATTGTATGACTTTAGTCTTTGCAATACCTTTGTTAAAAGCGAACGGCAGGTTTCGTACCGCAAACTTCGTTTGTTGTTTTGTTATAGAATTTGTACCACTTATTAAGGCAAATAAGCCTTTTATTTTGATGTAAGTGTACTATTTTTAGAACTTCGGATTGATTAATAATATCAATAAAAATATGCTAACAATTAAACGTAATGAAATCGTAAACTAAACGCGGCTGTGTTTTTCAATGTTACCATAAGTAAAATAACACAAAAATCTAAATGTTAAATAATTATTTAAACATAGAAATAACATTAAATACAATTATACACTTACTATTATACATATAGAAAGCATAATTGTTGCATACAATCTTAATAGATAACGATTTAATGATAGGAATGATTTTCGTCACCAATCTTTTTTTTTGTTCTTATGGCAATTATTTATTGACAGGTAAAGAAAATCCGTCTTTCACTTCACTTCAGATCTTTGCTGTTGTTTTGGATTGTAGTTTGTGACTGCATCTGAGCAATTCAGCGGATTGTCTGGCCCTATTTACGTTGAGTTAAGCTCCTGCTACAAAAATAGCGAAAACTATACTAGAACATTTACTTTATCACCAAAACAATGTTTAGGCAGCTCTACGTACCAAAGTACACTGGTGCATTACCTTAAAAAATAAGACTGGTTATAACTTTTACGTCCCAAGTTCTAAAAATCTAAGAATTTAAAAAGGGCTTTTCTATCATATTAACTACCAATTAAAACAAAAAATATCTCAAAACACGACATTTTATTAGCGGTACGAGATTCCCATACAAGCCTGCCATTCGCCTTTCATAACAATCTTGTACACTAGATCCCTTTATAACTACATCATCAATGAAACATTTGACATTATTCAGCCCAGTTAGTATTTGATCCATAACACACTGAAACACTGATGGTCCGCTAGATACACCAAATTGTAATCGAGTTGGCTGAAATAGTCCAAGGTGGGTATTGATAGTCATGTACTCTTTTGCCTTATCATCTAACAACAACTGCTGGTAGGCTCCCGTCAAATCTAGCACACAAAATAATGTCCGTTTCGACCGCGCGGCCACGGTGTTTTTTTTAAAAAAAAACTATGCCAAGATTTTGTAAAAGTTTGTAAAAGTTGATTCCCAAAACCATAAATTTGTCAAAGATAAGGTTAAAAAGTTATAAGGGTTTGAACGTGGCCGCGCCATCGAAACGCGGAGAACCGCGCGGCCACGGAGATCTTTAAAACTAAGCGTTGTATAGATCTGAAATTTAGGTAAATAACAGATTGAATTTGTAAAAAATTTGTAAAAATATACAAAAAAATCCTAGGTTTATATCTTAGGAGTTGTAAGACTTAAAACCCCATGGCCGCGCCATCGAAACGGTGAAAAATACGTTATCACCAATATCTCGCTGAAAAAGCATCGCAGAAGTCTGAAGTTTTTTGTAAAACACAGATTTGAATTTGTCAAAACTGGTAAAAATACTTCAAAAAATCCTCTGGTTATATTTTAGGAGCTGTAAGACTACAAACCCATGGCCGCGCCATTGAAACGGTGAAAAATACGTTATCGCCAATATCTCGCTGAAGAAGCATCGCAGAGGTCTGAAGTTTTTTGTAAAACCTAGATTTGAATTTGTCAAAACTCGTAAAAATACACAAAAAAACCCTAGGTTTATATTTCAGGAGCTGTAGTACGGTATCGCTTAGAAATAAGTCGCGATTATTTACCGAAGAAATTAAGTATTAGCTAGATTTTTTTTGTAAAAAACACCGATAAATATGTAGAACTACCGATAACACGCAAAAATATACATTTTTTTCATAATTTAAGGCCTTTTAATACGTTTTGAATGTTTCGATAGGGTGACCATGATTTATTGGTTACATATAGCTTTAGCTTTTGCTTTGGTGTTAGAAATTATTTCTCAAGGATTCTAAATTAAATTAAAATGAAAAGTCGTAAGTATAAACTCAAAAGCTAAGCCAGCTTCTCTTTATATTATTGCATAACAATATTGTTATGTTATAACATAAAGAGAGCATAACTTTTTTTTTATTAAAGAAAAAGGTAGGTAATGATGCGGCTAGTTTAGAACTTTATGTACCACCGCTGCTACTTTCTCGTGTAGGTACAAGATAAGTTCGTCGAAATATTTTAATTTCTGAGTCACCGTAACACTGTTTTTATGTAAACAATTAACGTCGTGGTATGTCATTCGGGCTTTCATATTTGAAACTGTTACTTTTTTGCGGCAGCATTTTCAAAATGATTAAACATAGTACGACATTGAATTGCACTGAAGAAAACAACAATAAAGGCTACACACACTACAGTACACAGGAGTGAACGGAGTGCGGGTCCCAGTGCGGGAGACGAAGACCGGCTGTCTAACCAATCACAGCAGTCCAATAAGTGCGCTCTAAAAGAGATATCCCGTAGTCGCGCCCCGTCCCCGCCAAAGGCTTTTTATGCAGTCGTCGTTTTACTTTCAGTTAATTCGCACGGACTACTCATTGGTGTTTGTTTGGTGTTTTTAAATTTTGGCATTCCTACGGACTTTGATTTGCGCACTGTTTCGGACATTTGTTATCTTTGGAAAACTACGTTCTGCTGTTACAATCTGGACTTCGTTACGCCTTACGATTGGATTTTAAATAATACTTCGTAAGTAATACATACTACTTACTCTCTTTATACTTTTCCATTTAGTCAACCTAGTTGACCTAGTTTTGGAATGATAATTACTTAGGTACTTACCAATTTTAATACTGGTCGCTCAATCGTGATGATATTTTTGTGCGGAAAGGTGTATTTTGTGTCTAAATTAAGCATTTGCTAGGTATTTGTGTTTAGAAAAATATTTTTCTGTTTAAAAAACTCTTTGGCACCAAAAATTATCTTTATCAAATTTGCTGAATATGAAACCTCTTGCTGCCAGCCTGATTTTCTTATGCGCTTTGAAGATATTATCACCTAAGCGTTGTAGTTTTAAAGTATATAAATAATAAGGGAAATAACAGAACAGGTATCAAATAAAAAATAGGTATTAGTGAATGATGATGAGATACTGTTTTATTAACCCATTCTATGCACAATACGACACCGGTCGTCCAATAAAAATCCCATCCGCCAAGCACACGGCAACCTCACAAGGTTTTATTGCATCTATTTAGATATATATTAATCGATGTTTTAGATACATGTTTTAGAGTAAACTATGTTTTTTTATTTGTTTATCGAGCGGGGCACAGGTAGATAATCTATACGAGCTATGGTTACCTAGGCGTTCTTTTGTTTATTTCAGCGAGTTTTGCTCTTTGTTCTTTTTATTAGCCCGATGCTAAGTTACACGGCAAACGGACAGGTCTTTGAAATCCGTAAAACAATACCTAAATAATTTTATTACCTTGTTGTTGGCTGAACGTTCTCAGTTGGTCAAAAAATTGTTTTGGAAATAGACGCCTAACAAAAGAAGAATTAATATCTGTAGCAGTGAAAGCCTTTGTCGGTGGACTTTTGGTAAAAGATAAAAGTTTGTTACTTTCAAAGTAGGTAATAAACCATATGGTCATTCCGATAAATTCGTTAGCAGAGTAATCCGTAAATACAAAAAAAAAAATATTCACAAAGCAAGAGAAAAATTAATAGTTCTAAAAAATATAGACAAAAAAACTGTAGGTACCTAGTTTTCACAAGTATCACAAGACTGCTACCCGTGGTCCCTGTAATCAGCCTGAAGAGATGTTGGTCAAAATTTTTATTCTGATTGTTACAGAATCATGGTTAGAGGTAGAAAATCGAAAATTGATGTTGCGCAGCTGAATAACAAGTTTCTTAAGTATGCAACTATATGCAGAAATGAAAAAATCTCATACAAAAATCCTATATTTACAACTATTGCTCAAGAACTGAACAATGAAATCACGCCATATTCGTTGTTCATGAGACTGAAGAGAAATTTTAGGACGATTTTTGGCAAACAATATGATGAAGAAAGTTCACTCACACAAAGCACCTCAACTTCTCCTTCGTGCCGTAGCCCACTTTCTTCACCTGTGAAATGTCCCTCAAAAGAAGTTGAAAGTGTTAAAGAGTTCACTTTTTTACTGGATGTATATGACTGGAAGAAAGTGGAACCGATCTCAGTTAATTACGTTAGGCGTGATCCTAATACTACCTCAACACATAAAAAGTACAAAACACTACCTAAGTACAAATGGGCCTGCTTACTACGAGAGAAACTGTGGGAATCTACAAGGCTTCCATGCACATGGGTTTTCAAAACTAAGCGCGTCGGCGATGACAATACTGTTCTGATTAAAGGAAAGTGCTCACAATGTAGTTGTATCGCGGAAATAACGGGCAAAGCAGCAACAGACAATATAGTGAAAATGAGCTGCACTCTATTTAATTTCGATATTATAGTACCGCACAATCCAAACAAGAAGACGAAGCTCACACCGTACAAAAGACGACAACTAGCAAAAAAATTGCAATATAAACCCGCAACAGTTGTCCACAAAGAAATTGCTTCCGTAGTCATCAAAGATGACGATACTGTGAACTCTCCAGTGATACCAACGATGGAAGCTTTGAGGAAAGTGAAACACGAGAAAAGGCAAAGTGTTCGATTGCATTCTGATCCAATCATGAGTATTCTCATGATGTCGATAATGGCAACATACCAAAATTTTGTTCGCGAGTTCACTTTGGTACCGAGTTTTCATCTGTGCTATTGGTGTGAACAACAAATCCAATACTACAAGGCTTATATGGAGAAAATTCCTCATGTCACAATGACTATAGATGCAACTGGATCATTCTTCCGATCAATCAAACTCCCAGATGGATCTCTGCTAACGAAACGGATGTTCCTCTATGTTGCCATGGTAACGTCTTCAACTATTAAGTCGACAGCAATTTGCCAATTAATTAGTGATAACCACACAACGGAATCTATATTGTCATGGTTGAAAAAATGGCACTACGAAGTATGTACTGCCCCTCACGAGATTGTAACTGATGACTCTTCAGCGTTAATAGCAGCAAACGTTCAGGCTTTTACTGTTTTTCAAACAGTCCGAGACTACCTACGACAATCTTTTCTTGTTTTAATGAATAAAAGTAACGATATCCCTCAAGTATTCTTAAGATTAGACACAAGTCACTTCGTCAAAAACGTATACAACTTGCGATGCTTCAATAACGTTGATATAAATGTTAAAATGTTTTACATTCGCAGGATTTTATTTGTGAAGGAGTGCGAAAATTTTGAAATAATAAAAAATGTGCTTTGTCATATTATAAAAATTTGTACGTTCAAATATGAATTCACAAACAATGAGACTTGTAAAATTTCTATGAAATACCTCAAATCTTTGTTGGTCAAGATAGAAGACCCAGTTGAAGAAAACGACAAAAAAGATGTTTTTGATGATTATGTTACAATAACTGATGATGACAATATTTTAGATTGGTTTGATGAGCTTGTCAATAAAGAAAAAAATTTGGATCAAACAATGCACAAAACAGAAAAACCGAATTTCTATTACTTACCCCATTTAGTATCAACTCTTAAAAGGTTAATAGTCAAACTGCCCCTGTGGAGTAATGTCATGTGTCCTTTTTACAAGTCAGAAAATAAGTCACCAACATCTTCCGCCATAGAAAGTTATTTCAAAACGTTAAAACACTTATTATTTGAAACACGCCTGCATAAGTACAACGTGGATGAATTTATAAAAATACACTACAATTTCATATTAGGGGAGACAAAAATAGCTGCCAAAAATCTTAACATAACTCTAGGAAATACAAAAAAACAAATAAACAAGGGCCGAAAAAGGAAGTTCCTAACAAAAAAAAATACGCAGTGTAAAAAAAATAAAATATGCACAAAACAATCATTTTCTTCTGATTCCATATTTGCAGAAAACCCTTCATTTACCGAAAACTGGGGGGGTGAGGGATATTTTGCGGAGAATATCTCAGTATTGTTTTTGAGAAATGGAAATTTTGTCAATTCTATTAATAAAAGTTTGCACTTTATCAATACATGTGCGTTTGATTCAGTTTTTTTTTTGATAGCATTTGCATACAAACAAAACGTTCATATCCAAAGAATATTTAATACATGCACAAGCAAATTAATCAGCGGATTTATAAAAATATTAGCAGAATCGTTAAATTTAAATAGTGCTTATAAACTACGAGAGGAAATCATAATTAAATACTACAAAAGCGAAAACAATACTTACGGATGCGATAGTAATATGGCTTACATATTTGAACACATACTTTTAGAGTATTTGTACAGTTCCAGTGTAACGAAAGAATGTTTAACCGAAACATGCGCCAACCACTCAAAAAGAACAATAGTGTTTTTATCCATCAATATGGAAATTATAAATTTATTCGGAATCGGTGGACTGGAAGAAGCCGTCATTATCGATGACTCCAATTTAAAAAAATGTATGAAATGCAATAACGAAACCACGAGATTTAGTTACGAATTTAATGATGTTATTTTATTTGATCTTAATGGCACAGACCAAATTATGCTCGAGGAAATACCTCAATCCATCGAAATAAAACAAAAAAAATATAGACTGATAGGTGCTGTGGAATATGTTCCCCCGGTGGTAGGCCTGATTGGTCATTACAAGTGTCATTGCAAGTAATTCCATAATGATTTGTTACGACGATAATAAAACCGGAATGCACGCAAGTTCTGACCAACCTATGACAATACATAATCTAACATATGGTCTAATAGATGATTAAGATATTGAAAAACAGAATAATTAAAAAAAAATATATTAAAAAAAAAAAAAATCTTAGTGTAAGTAAATAATTTGTGATTTTGTCAGAAATATATATCTTAGTGTAAGTAAAAAATCTGTGATTTATGTGATTTTTAAAGAAATTTTATATCTTAGTGTAAGTAAACAATCTGTGATTTATGTGATTTTTTAAGAAATAAACATACGTTATTGTATCCTAGCGTTTCATTTTAATTTAATTTAGAATCCTTGAGAAACAATTTCTAGGTAATGTAATAATAAGTGGAAAGTTTTCTGTAAACACTAAGTCATGGTCACCCTATCGAAACATTCAAGACGTATTGGAGGTTATAAGCGATATCGTACTACAGCTCCTGAAATATGAACCTAGGATATTTTTGTGTATTTTTGCAATGTTTGACAAATTCAAATCTATGTTTTACAAAAAACTTCAGACCTCTGCGATGCTTTTTCAGCGAGATATCGGCGATAACGTATTTTTCACCGTTTCAATGGCGCGGCCATGAGTTTTTAGTCTTACAGCTCCTAAAATAAAAACCTAGGACTTTTTTGTGTATTTTTACAAGTTTTGACAAATTCAAATCTAGGTTTTACAAAAAACTTCAGACCTCTGCGATGCTTTTTCAGCGAGATATCGGCGATAACGTATTTTTCACCGTTTCGATGGCGCGGCCATGGGGTTTTAGTCTTACAGCTCCTAAAGTATAAACCTAGGATTTTTTTGTATATTTTTACAATTTTTTTACAAATTCAATCTGTTATTTACCTAAATTTCAGGTCTCTGCAACGCTTAGTTTTAAAGATCTCCGTGGCCGCGCGGTTCGCCGCGTTTCGATGGCGCGGCCACGTTCAAACCCTTATAACTTTTTAACCATAGCTTTGACAAATTTATGGTTTTGGGAATCAACTTTTACAAACTTTTACAAAATCTTGGCATAGTTTTTTTTTAAAAAAAACACCGTGGCCGCGCGGTCGAAACGGACATCACAAAATATACTAGCACCCGTTAATTCTGTGAAAATGTCCTCCGGAATTGGCAAAGGATAGTGTTCCGTGTCTAATACTTTATTTAAAGTTACTTTATAATCTACACAAAGTCGGAGTTTTTTGTCATTTCTCTGAGCCAAAACTATTGGACTAGCCCATTCACTATATTGTACTTTTTGTAAAATGCCTGCTTTTTCCATACTTAATAACTCCTTTTCTACTTCCTCTTTTTTTGCAAAAGGTATTGTGTAGGCTCTGTGAAAAATAGGTGAAGCTCCCTCTTTTAACTTTAGATGTGCTTTCATACTAGCAATGTGAGAAGATCTATCCTTTAAAAACACCACCTCAAACTGTTTCTTGACTGACTCCACCAACTTATCAATACTCAAATCACACATACCTGTATTTTTAACCTCTTGAATAACAGACTCTTCTCCTTTTTGAAAACCTTTTTGCCAATTCGGAAACAACACTTTCAACCAATTCCTTCCCATTAAGGGTGCAAAATACTTACATTTATCCAATACTATTAAATCTAATATCTTATCTAACTTATTTACTTTAATTTTAAGAATACCCGCTATGTTTAACTTTTCCCCAGACACTGAACTTAATTTAGAGAAACAGTTTTGCAATCTCTTGTCTTTCAAATATTTATGATAGTCCACTATATGTATCACAGTACTACATGCTCCGGTGTCCACTTGCAATTTAATGTTCCTTCCGTCTAGTCACAAGTTGACTTCTGCTGGTCCCTCTCCATCATTATAGATGCTCATAATAGAGCCGATGATTATCTCCTCTGCATCATCCTTGTTTTCAGACTGATCCAACGTCTTGTCACTTTCTTTAACATTTTTAACTGCATTCCGGTTCGTCCTGTGACGGCACTTAGCTGCAATGTGACCTGGTTTTTTACAAATATAACATGTCCAGGTTTTCTTGAAACACCTATCCGCCGAGTGATGTCCTCCACACCTTGAGCATTCAAATTGTGCTGTATAAGTCACTTTCCTTGATTTTTCATTGACACTGCACACATTCGATTCCGGTTGCATGCTTTTCGATTCTCGTTCAGCCGATTCAAAGGCTATTGCTATTTTGTAAGCCTTTTCGAATGTTAAATCAGTACCTTCTGTCAAAAACTTTTTGATGAGAGTCTCACTAGCCACGCCGCACACTAATTTGTCCCGCAATGCTTGATCCAGGAAGTCGCCGAAGTCACACCCGGCTGCTGTTTTTTTTATCTCAACAACAAAATCTTTCACTGATTGCCTTTCTGTTTGCTTGCATCTATAAAAATCATATCTTTCAGCTACTGCTGATTTCTTGGTAACGTAGTGAGCCGTGAGGCATGTAATCAGCTCGTTGTAAGTTTTCTCACTTGGCTTCTTTGGAGCCACTAGATTCCTTACCACATTATATGGCTCAGGCCCCATCAATGTTAAAAACATTGCCACCTTTTGACGTGACAACGTCTTATAAATTGGTTTGCCGGGTGACACTTCAAGAAACTGCGTTACGCTCCGCTCACGTTATGCGCTCACAATGAGAGCGAGTGAGAGGCACGCGTCCCTTCCACTCGGGCATGGTTAGCCCGCCTAAGAGCGAGAGAGACAGACATAAAAAATTATTTTACCACTCAAAGTCGTTGTCACGTAAAACTTTCGCCCGTATACCGACTTTACAGGCAACCAATTTTTTTCATCCTCCACATTGTTCACTATAAAAAACTGCTCCATTCTGTCCACATAATCTCGAAAATCCCTTTCCGCCGTGTAAGGCTCTATGTGCCCAAATAATGCTTTCATCCTCGTCGCCAATTTATTATGTATCGATATACTGAAACACTGAAGTTTATACTGTAGAAAACTTTATTTAAACATGAAATAAGAATACAAAACTTCACACACAGAGGATCGCCATTACCACCATAGAGTATCGTTTTTGCTGTCACGTGACATACTGACTATAGACTATTATAAGGGCCGATACACAACAGTAACAAAAACTGATCTACGATGTGAGAAATTAGTTAATGACAAACAAGCGAAACCTCAATAAGATGGATGAGTACTAATAGGTTTTTATTTTGTTAATTTGTATGAACATACAAAAATGTTAATTTCCTTTAATTAACATTTTCTTATTAAATCTATCTTTCTAGGCTTTATTGTTTTGTTTATTGAGGTAGGTTTCGCGACCTCTTGCGCCCCGCTATAGAGGCTTGGACCCACAGGTTGAAAAACACTGGTACTGATTAATAATGATGTCGTTGTCAGGCGGAGGGCGGTCGCGCAAGGCGTCGGAGAGCTCTGCGGCGGGCGGGCGGCACCGCGCGCGCCGCACGCGCCGCGACACGGACGACGCGCACGCGCCGCACGCACATCACGCCATCCATCCGCCGCTCAAGTACAACTTCTACGTCGAACTGGGTAAGTGCTCCATTCGTGGCTAGGGATTACATTTTGAACGCTTCACATTCACTTCAATTCTATGTTTTCAAAAAACCATTTCAGACGAGAACCTGGATGGTATTCAATATGTGTGATCAAAGACAATGTCTGAATTAAAAAAAAAGAGACTGGGACCTCCGAGTTTGTTTCGGCTGTTTCTTCTTAGCGTAGTCAGATAGGAAACACCGACCACATCTAGTTTGTAAAAAAATACGTGTAAAAGTGTTTTTAATAACCTATTTACAAAAACTATAATTACATACCTCAAATGGAAAACGGAACCCTTATTGGATCATTTTGTTGGCGTCTGTCAAAATCAAGAGCCTATTTGGTGAGATATCAAGTTGAATTAATTTGTTCTGCATTACCTTGGACATGTGAAAAATTCAAGCTTGTAAGTCAATCAAGAGATACGGTAAATCTTAACGATATCTCACATTTCTAAAATTATTAATGTTTTTTTTTTTTTTTTTTTGATGTTGGTTAGAACACTTCTTATCCGCTATATATATCTTATACAAAAATAAATTATGTTTTAAAACTAGATGGGGTTGATCTCCTGTTCTAAAATATAACTAAATTCAGAAGTCTTTTTGTTTCTGTTGAATGGCTCGTTTTGTTAGTGGCGCCAGGAAGACTACATTTTTTGAGGAAGCGGAGGTAGCGTCCCAGAATTGTACCATGAGACGATTTTTTTAACGTTACTTTAAATATTCTAGCGTCTGATTCCCTTATTATTTATTTTAACAGATCCTTCGTGGGACTGCCAGACGCGCATCAACGTGCTGACGTCACGCCTGGCAGACCTGCGCAAGGCGTACCACTCGGTGAAGGCGGAGCTCGCGGCCATCGACCGGCGACGCAAGAAGTTACGTCGGAAGGAGAGAGAAGGTAAACGTATTGATGCTATCCTATCATTTGTGGGTGAACTATTTATTTTACTCTAGCATAGAAAGGCCTCCCACTAAACTACCGTAAGTCGTGGCTAAATAATAACTGCCGCTCGGGTCGATCGTTAGGTTAAGCCGTGCTTGCCTAGGTTGGTCTGTGGATGGGTGACCGCCCATTACATACCGAGTTTCCTCCGTGCCGGAAACCACGTTAACCCGTTGGTCCCGGCTGTCATTTGTAGATCTTTGACAGTCGTTAGGTAGTCAGAGGCCCAAAAAGTCTGACAACCAGTCTTACTAAGGGGTATCGTATTACCCGGTACTAACTGGGTTGTAGAGGTCATCTGGCCTCTACAACCCAGTTGAATACCAGTATTTTACATGGAGCGACTGCCTATCTAGGCAGTCGCTCCATGTAAAATACTGGTATTCAGCTGCGTCCGGTAAAACTAAAAGCCGACCCCAACATAGTTGGGAAAAGGCTGACAGATGATAAGAAAGGCCTCCCACTAGGTGGACTGATGACCTGGTGACCTGGTGAAGGTTGCGGGGATCCGATGGATGCGAGTCGCACGGGACCGGTCAATGTGGCGACACTTGGGGAGGCTTATGGCCAGCAGTGGACGGCTTTCGGCTGAAATGAAAGGCTTTTCGCCAGTTACATTAGTCTGTTATTTATCACTCATCTTTCAGACCGACATGATCGTGTTACATTCGCCCATGAACACGACAGAAGTTTATAACGCGTAAACGCTTTCTAATTTTGTTATTTTTTCTATTGCAGCTGTGAAGGCTGCAAAGGCCGCGTGCGCCTGATCAAATTGTTGAAGAACTGGCCAGCAAGACAGTGAGAAGCGGAGTTTGTTCGTTTTAGAATAAACATACGTAACATGTTATTATAGTGAGCATACTTAAAGTAATGGATGTAATGGAGTACAGCTTGGCAAAAAAGAGTGATGCGGTGACAGTTGGAACTATAAATTTCCTACCTGGCAATACCGCGTTTTCTGTCAAACTCGGCAATGTCATTGGATCAGGGTTGCCAGAAAGTCGCGAACAACGCCCTCATTTTTTTTTTTACCATACTCTATTTTGCCAAGCTGTATGTAGATTTATAGATGGTTTTATTCAACCTCTAATGACGATTAAAGTCAATAAATTGAATTATGAGTTCTAAGTTAAAGGCATTTACTAATGTAGAGGTAAAGGTCAAATTCCGCGATGCATATAAATAGAAGAATGAAATCAATTTATTTTGAGATTCTTAAGACGATTGTACAGTAATGTATTTCATCCTCGTAGCGGAAAAATGTTTATTAAAATAAATTTTGTTTTTATTGTGAAAAGAATGATCTTGTTACCTTGATGGCTATAATTGAACTTACTCAAACTATACAGATACTAAATCTGTATTGGCAGAAGGAATAACTCGGTTTATGCCGACAACACAATAGCCTGGCACTTAATTACGAGTTCAAGTCCTTGCACAGTGGCAATCACTCAATTTGCATCTAGGGATTGCAATCCGGCTTCATTTCCAAGACGACCGAATCCGGGGCCCTACTCTCTAACGTCCGTCCGTCCATCCGTCTCTCTCACTGGCACACATCTGCAGACGTGCGCGAGAGAGACGGATGGACGGACGGACGTTAGAGAGTAGGGCCTCCGGCCCGATTCCCATCGATCCGGATGGATGATCCAGATAAGGAATTCCCAAACTATTTTGGGTCTTGCCTAAACAATAATAACTATTCAAACGTAGTCGTACTATTTCTTATTAAATTGCGTGTTCAGTTTATGATCCGTCATTTTAATATCAAAATAGCGGGACCACTTTATAGAATATTTGAAAATGTTATGCGTGTAGAATTTTACTATGAAAGTATGTAAGAGAAATATTGTATTATATCCTAATCACATATTTGCAAAACCTGGCGTGGTCCCGTCATCTTGACGTTCATGATTTTTAACCTCGTTGACCCCCAAAATCAGCTTTCGTTTATGTCGACCCCTGGGAAACCGAAGGTTCGATTATCGACCAGTTTGGGTATCCATGATCCAGATGTATTATATGATATTTTGTGCATTTGAATGTCCACGGATTCATTGACTCGATAAATTGAGATTGTAAATAGTGAAGCATTCATTGTTTTTTAACATAATAATTATGTTAGAATTATACGGATTGTACTGGAAGGTAAACTATTATTAAAGACTGATGAAATGTCGAAATAATAACATGTTGGATTGTGAAGATAAGATTTATTTCCTAAAATATGTAATGTATGTTTCTTAATTACGTCAATAAACATGTCTTGTAAATCGCAGTATTTATTTCTCATTGAGACGAACAAACGCTCCCAGGTCTGGTTTTATTGCTTTGACGATATTATCAAACATATCGTTTGTACAGAAACAAAAGTCATAAACGAATAAATTCGTCTGTCAGTAAAGTTTCATAATAATAAATTGTGCAGTTGACACCATTTACTGATAATTCCAAGACAAATTTTCTAAAATACACTATTTTATGTCTGAAAACCCAAATTGCATATTTAGCTGCTTTGAAATGATTAAATAGTGTAGCTAGTCATTGAATTCACAAATAAGTGAGGTCACAAGTTGTCGGTGTCAACTAAACAATGAGTGTGGTTAGTAGTAGTTGGGGTACTGCGGCCAGGGGTGCGGGTGATGCTGGTAGGGCCCGGGCGCCTGCTGGTAGCCCCAGGCGGGCTGGTAGGGCGGCGCGTAGGGCTGCTCGTACGACGCCGCGGCCTGCGCCGGCGCCGCGTAGTAGCCGCCCGACGGCGACGCCGCGTTGCCCGCGGGAGCCGCGGCGCTCTCCTTCTTCTTGCTGGACTCCACGCATGTGCTACTGTTTAATAAACACAACTCTTAGAGGGTAATAACTAAATATATAGGAATTATGTAAAAAGGATTGTATAATCAAATTAGAAACAAGTTTCCAAACAACACTAATTGGGCACCAACCGACTATATTATGTATACTCATTAATTGGTGAACCTACACAAGTCTGGCATAGGAAGCCCGAAGCAGAAGGATAATAAAATTGTAAAGTTGAAGGATGTGCGGTTCGATCGCGCGGCGAAGGCGTTTTTTTTAAAAAAAAACTGCCAAGATTTTGTAAAAAATTGTAAAAGTTGAATCCCAAAACTATAAATTTGTCAAAGTTATGGTTAAAAAGTTATAAGGGTTTAAACGTGGCCGGCGCCATCGAAACGCGGAGAACCGCGCGGCCACGGAGATCTTTAAAACTAAGCGTTGCAGGTATTTTAGGACCAACAGATCTAAGTTTACTCTTGAGCAGAGCGGTGGAATTAAGACTAGAATCCTCAATGCAGTGAGGAAATCAAACTCGCCCAAGACAAAGGCACTCTTAATCCCCGAAGAGAATACTCTACTTTTTCACACCTAATGCGAAGTAACTAATTCGATTTTTGAAAAGTTTAAAGTTTTGCATGTTTTGACATTATCTAGGTTGTGTGAAAATAATATAGTTTGCTCCTTTCACATAAACTGTGAGGAGTTCAACTGATCTTTACTATCGCGGCAATAAGGTTGCCGTTGCGTTGCTACCACTGACAGTTAACAAAATTAAAGTGATCTTTATTATACTGGTCACAATAAGAATGCTATTGGGGATTTAGCAGTCGGGAGACAAAATAGTGTGTGTACTACTTGGGTGGCGGTGGCGGGTCGTGCTTGTCCTTGCGCGCGCGCTTGCGCAGGTGCTTGGCGAGCGCGCGCGCGTCTGCGTGCGCCTGCCGCGCCGCCGCCGCGCCGCCCAGCTCCTCCGCCAGCTCGCGCCGCCGCCACGCCAGCGTCGCGCACGTCTCGGGCTCCGCGCCCTCTTCCTTACCGTACGACGACACCAGCTCTGCACACACACACACATAACCCATCTATTACAAAAACGACTCACCCACCTATTCTTTGGGGGGGTGTCAGAAATGGTCTCACGGTGAGCCATCGACTATTTTCTTCCTATTCAAGCAACACATTGGTGTTTATTTTATATACATATGCAGGGATAAAGTTTTTTATTACTTTAAAAAAATGGGTATAATAGATGAACGGAGTAGAAGCAAAAATGACATGAGATGTTTTGTTTTTTTTTTTTTTAATTTTTCGTCTTTGTTCTAATATGAAAAGTTCACTTAAAATTTGTAGCGTTTTTTGATGATATATCAATGTTTTTCTAAGCTGTGGAAAAAAGAAAAAAAAAACTAGGTATGCCATAAGCTTCTAGTCCTATCACCTAAACACCCATTTTTTTGGAAAGTGATAATAATGTCATCCGGTATAAATATTTTTTGGTCACACATTGAACATAACGAGTGTATACACATAGGAAGCGCGTATCGAATCAAGCAATAAGGATTTGATACAAACTTGAATGACCCATTGATTCAAGTAGACATACGCTCTATGAATTTTTAATTTATCGAATAGTGAAATGTAAGTCTTCCGTATAAACCGCCGTGTGACTCACACGTTCATCTAAAGGAGTTCCCTCACTCTCTTGTAATTTAAGAATCAAAGATTTCATTTTGAGCATTACGTTACAAATAGATGCTTTTTCGCCGGGAGCATTCAATATTCGAGATTCGATTTTGTATAGGAACAAATCAGTTTTTACAAATTGTGTGTGCATTGTAATAGTCAGTTCTCCGCACTGACGTACGTAATGCTCAAATCTGAATTGTAACATTAGAGGGGTCGGGGGAGGAGTACCGTCGAGCTCCTCGTAGGGCGTGCCGGGCGTGTGCAGCGCGAGGTCCAGGCGCTGCGCGTGCAGGCGCGCGTGCAGCGGGTCGCGCAGCACGGCGGCGTCCAGCGCGGCGCGCGCGGCGGCCGGCGCGGCTCGCACGTGGAACAGGAAGCGCGCGTACTTGATGGCCAGCGCCGACGCCACCGCCTTGCTCTTCGCCGACGCTATGTAGCCCTCGTACAGCTGAGCGCACTTGTCGTAGTCGCCGCGCCGCCGCTCTAGGTTCACGCGTCTGGTTATAACAAACATTTTAATTAAAATTGAAGTCTGTTTGTAATTTCAAAATAACAGGTTTATACTGAATGCATAATAGGGAATATGCATGAAGTACAAAACTCTTTTTATTTATGAAAAATGCCTTGTATTGGCGCGTAAAAACATTGTGGTACACTTGTTTAAGTTTGTAATACATCACTTATTATCAATTTACTGTTTTATGTAGCATGTTTTTGGTGAAACGGAACGCACTCTCAAAACGCGGCGTCCTCGATAACGCCGGTAGTGACGTCAAAGTCTATGTGTCAAAAAAACACTTTTATTTAAAAAGTGCTCAAAGTTACACTAAAATTTTATTCTGATATTGTTATTGCAATTTTTACTTGACTAAAGCACATACAATTGGTAAAATTATTTTATTAAGGCCAAAATAAATAGATGTAAACAAGGCAGATTGTGGATAATGACGTCACATCATGGCCGCGACAGCTACGGACGTTTGATCTGTCGTAGAAAATTGCAGGAGTTTAATATTATTTTTGTGCGACAAGCAGTAGTTGAACTTAACTTTTAATACTTTTCTTGGGTTGATAGTACTGTTTTATTGATTTCAGTAAAGAAAAAATTACGTTCATATTCCCTATTATGTATATGAAAGTATATACGGTTTTTCAAACAATGTTTTACTCTCACGGTTTAAAACTAAACTACCACATCCACCTACATTCTCCAGTCAACCCGCGATCATGGCACTTGCAACAGCGTCGAAATATCGGGAGCTCAAAACTATTAACAATCACGGAAGATATCCCGTAAGTAACAATATAAGTTTAAGTATATACCATGTACTCTGTGTATATACCGTACTTACAAAAATAAAAAACAATCTTTCTCATTTTTTTCTGTCCACCACCTACATATAATAATGTTATAGCACGCACCTGTACTGTATCTGCACGAGGTTGGGGCAGGTCTTCTCGATGCGGTCCAGTATGTCGGCGGCTCGCGCCGCGTTGCCGTGCGCCTCCTCGAAGTGCGCCCAGTGCAGGTGCAGCTCGGGCTTGTCCAGGTGGTGCACGCTGCACGCACGCTCCAGCACTTCGCGCTCCACGCTCACCAGCTCCGGGTTGCTCTCCACACGCTCCTCCAGGAACTTTATCAGCTGTAGAACATACGCTGTTAAATAGTGTCGGACCGAAGGGCGATTTTTAATAATTGACTCATCATCTGCCTAACCTTTTCCCAACTACGTTGGGGTCGACTTCCAGTCTTACCGGATACAGCTGAATACCAGTATTTTACATGGAGCGACCGCCTATCTGACCTCTACAACCCAGTTAGTACCGGGTAATACAATACCCCTTGGTAAAACTGGTTGCCAGACTTTTTTGGGCCACTGACTACCTACCGACTGTCAAAGATCTACAAATGAAAGCCGGGACCAACTGGGAAATCATCAAATGACTCTTCCCGCTCTGGGCGGAGCACGAGGTAGTGTCAGACTTTTACTGACTAAAACCCATCCATGTTCCTTCATGTGTGTCCCTTTGTGTTCCGGGGCCACGGTATCTCTTTCGAACAGTCCCGCAACCCCGGCAGGCATCTGTCCTTACAGGCCCCTTCCTTTTTGCTGACCCTCTTTGAGGCGCGCGTGGAACACTCCTGCGCCGTTGACACGGCCTGTCGTCATAAGACGGACGGACGGCGAGCTAGCCCATAGCCCACCGTCCACAGGCCCGCGCCTACGGTGGCCCCCGACGCCCGGAACGTCCCCCCCGGTGGCCGGGACGCTGAGAGGTTCTCTCCCTCTCCCGTTCCGCCACCTCCTTCTCTAGCATTACTGCTTCGCAGGAGGTGACGGCGGCCCATTCCGTCTCGGGGACCAACAGCCTAACGTGCTTTCCGAGGCACGAAGGAAACTCGCTATGTAAAATAGGTGTTCACCCATCCACAGACCAACCTAGGCAAGCACGGCCTAACCAAAAAAAAAACGACCCGAGCGACTGTTATTATTTAGCCACGGGCTCCTCCCCCCTTATTTTTAATATTTGAATAAGTAATCGAATAGTATAACGTTGTTTAAACATTCAAATTATAAGTCTAGATTGACTGTATAAGCAGTTCGTCTAATTTCGGCGCTTGTGAGAATCCTGCGGTTTCGGTCAAAAACTCGACCTTTTCTGTCCCACTTCTGGGCAAAGGCCTCCCTCCACTTCTCGCGAACCCGCGCGTCCTCTTCCAGTTCTGACGGAACCTATCCACCTACCGCCGACTAATTAAACAATTACGGGGACAGGCGATCATATTGAAATGGTCTGAACAAACTGGATAGCCATGACACAAAACGACCGATAATAGGGAATATGCACGTAATCTTTTCTTGACTTAAATTAATAAAATACAGTATTAGCAACCCAAGAAAAGTATTAAGGGCAGGTAGACCCAATTTTCCCAATTTTACATAACTTTGATTCAATAGTAAACAAAGAAATAGTGATTTTTTAAAGCCAAAAAAAATAGATATTATAGTTGACTATATTTACTAAGATAATTTGTGGTTCAAAACATGATATCAAAAACTTCACTCGATGAAAAAAAAATCCGAACAGGAGCCTAATTCGAATATTTTTTTATGTTTTTCTTATTTTACTTGGAGAATATGAAAGTTTTACTTCCAAAAAAAATATCTAAGCAAAGTTAATAACATATAAAACAATTATTTGTGGTTAAATTTTTCAAAACAATTTAATCCTTTTAATAATAAATTATTATATAAGAAAACGGCTTGCGCACGTGGATTCAGTCGCCCGCCAGGCCTTGACGAGGTAGGACCTATGTCCCTTTTGCTGGCGCACGGCTGTCCCGTCGATTTATCGAACGATTTATTTAAAGAACGTAGTGTAATTATAACAGTACAGTCTTTTTTAACCGACTTAAAAAAAGGAGGAGGTTTCACAATTTGACCGTAGGATAACTTCGTCGTTTATGAACCGATTTAGATGATTCTTTTTTTGTTGGAAAGAAGATATTCCAAGAGTAGTACCATGACCATGAAACTAGGATCTGATGATGGCATCTCAGAGAAATCGAGGGGAACCTTTGAACATCGTAGTGCGACTAGTGCGTTTGTTTTTTTGTTCATTGAGTATTTTAGAGCACTACTATTTAAAGAAAGTCTGGACTCGATCTGATGATGGAACCCGAAGACAGTCGAGGGCACTCCTCAACGATTCACAATAATTACCTGGTGTTTAGGCTTGATTAATTTGTATTGATGAGAACTTTACACCTAAATGGGTTGTGGTCATCTTTAGGGGTCTGATGATAAAGACGAAGGACAGTCAAAAGAACTCCTCAACGTTTTACAGTAGCTACCTTGTGTTTGGATTTAATTCATTTCTTTTGATGAGAACTTTGCACCCATATGGGTTGTAAGTGCCATTGGTCTCATGATGGAGACCATAGACAGTCGAGGGAATTCCTCAACGAACGAGTTTACAATCTCACGAGATAGATTATAATCTAACGGTATTTACAATTTTACGGTGACACATACAACAAATAAAGGATGTGTCGCTTCGTGAGATAAAAAAAATGTAAGAAACCTAGTCAAATTGTTCGCGACAAGTGTCTAAAACAGAGTTTTTGTATAGTCTATAGAAAGAACGTTCGAGAAAGTACGCTATTGCCGTGTTTGTGATTCTTTGTCGAGTACTTTCTGTTATTATTAGTTTTAAAAGTAAGTAGGTACAAATTCCCTCGAGAATAGTCTCGTCACAGGTGCGCGTACGCAAACTACTTATAAAAAACATCGAGAAATGTTAATTTAATTTCGACCGTACGCCGAGGGCGTAAAGTACCTACTTCCTTCTTCCGTTCGAGTTATTTATCATCCTTTTGCTTATAGTTTCCTTTGTATTTTTTTGTTAATGTTTTTTGTTCATGCTTTTTGTATGAATTAAAAGATTGTCTAGCGAACAAATACTACACACCGCTAGAGGATTCGCGAATATTTTTTGTGTGTCTGCTAATAGTATGAAAACACAGCGCAGGCACCGCATAGTTAGTTTTGTTTTCGACATTGGAACAGTCAGTTTCGTTTCGATATCCGAATAGTTAACAGTTCTTTCCGATTATAATTTCAGCTCAGTTTTTCCAGTATTGTCTGCTTGTAGTGTCTTACCATAGTCAAATAGTGTTTTGTTTCTTCTCCATCTACAATAATAGTGCAGTATTTTCCAAACCCACCTCTCCGTTCCACGAAGCTAACGTTTACACCCGGAACTTTCGGTACAGGGCGGTTAGTGGCTCAGATTTGGTTCCGTTATAGTTTTTGAATTTCCAAACACGAGTCCAGCCGTCTGGTACACAAATAATTGAATAAATTACGACTTGCAGCAATTTGCATTTACAATATCTATTCAAATTAATTTATTACATTTAAATGTTAGGTTTTCGCAATTACTACCTATTATAATAAATCAAGCTGACAATTTAATAAAATAAGTTGACCTACTGCCTACACGACACGCTTACCTATACTGTGACACTTCGCTCAGCTTTGGGTTCAAGTCGGCGACGCGTGTGCACGACTCGTTTCGCGTAAAGGGTGGTAGCGTTAAATACCTACTTTGCTTGGCGCAGACGGCCTTAAAAGTTAAGTTCAACTACTGCTTGTCGCACAAAAATAATATTAAACTCCTGCAATTTTCTACGACAGTTCAAACGTCCGTAGCTGTCGCGGCCATGATGTGACGTCATTATCCACAATCTACCTTGTTTACATCTAACACCTAATCATAACCTAACATCTAATTTTTTGGCTTTAAAACTAATTTTACCAATTGTAAGTGCTTTATTCAAGTAAAAATTGCAATAACAATATTAAAATTACATTTTAGTGTAACTTTAAGCACTTTTCAAATAAAAGTGTTTTTTTGACACAATGAATTTTGACGTCAATATCGGCGTTGTCGAGGACGGTGTGTTTTGAGAGTGCGTTCCGTTTCACCAAAAACTTGCTACATAAAACAGTAAATTGTAAAATAAGTGATGTATTAGTAACTGAAACAAGTGTACCACAATGTTTTATGCGCCAATACAAGGCATTTTCATAAATAAAAAGAGTTTTGTGTTTCATGCATATTCCCTATTATGGAACAATGATTGTAGACAATAAAAATGGTTGCTTGTTAACATCTTTTGGGGCTATCTGTACCGGCGATATGTGCAGTGATTGTGTCACATACCCTCATCCAGAACTCTTCGTAGAGCGCGCAGGCTATGAGACAGCGCTCATGTAAGACGAGCGCTCTCTTCAGCGAGCCGTGTTGCTTCTCCCATTCCAAGTAGGACTTCCAGTTCTTGAGCTGGCAGCGCTCCAGCGGCTTCACGTGGAAGTACGGACGTTTTATCTAGAACAATACATTCAATCATTTCTTTATCAATGTCTGTTTACAGTTAGCCACTGTTAATTTTTTATCTTGCTAGTATTGTATTGTATTCTACTTTCACACACTTCTTTCTAAATATACCCTTAATTTGGATTCCATTCTGCAGTTGGGCCCTGAGCAGACGATGTTATATTTGACCAATGGACAATAGTGAATCCTGTCCATTGGTTGTTGAAAGTTGTCCTCGTTTATCCGGCTAACAAATAGTCAATCGTCTGCACCGTAACGTGTTGGTGCATTATGATTTATTAGCTGTGGCCCCCGGTTTCTCTCTTTGCTAGGTACCTTAGGGTCATAGCGTGATGTTAAATAGCCGATAACATTCTTCAAGAATAGAGATGATGACTGACTAAGAAAAATATGATTCTGTTTAGTCCGTCAGTTAGATTGTCGAAAAATGTTGAATACGAGTTTTTTGTTTTATCAAATTATTAAAAAATGACGAAGATAAAACGCATCAAAGATCATGAGTGGGGGGGGGCTTGTGACGTCACTTAATTTTAAAAAATGTACCGAAATATGACGTCACACGAGTTATCGACGCACTGTATCGTCTTCGATTTTTGTTTACGTTAAAAAAGAAAAAGTATGTGTCTAATATATTTTGGAAATCTATCTGACAATTAGATTTATTTCGTCGTTTCACCTGAGCTACGAGATGCAAAACCATTTTTCAAAACCGACGGAGGAAGTTCCAGAGATTAGCGCGTTCAAACAAACAATGAAGGTAACTCATGAGCTTTATTGTCTTAGTTTAGATAAAGATAATGCATTACTGTACTTACGCCTTCTTCGAAAGTCCACCTAGCCGCTACTTGTTCTCCAGTAGTCTTGTGCACCTTGCGTCGTGCCGCTATGATGCGCTCCTTGATCGCTTGCGCTTCTTCTTCCGACGCCTGCATTCATCAAACAAGAATTTAATATTGCTGACTTTATATACAACTAGCGGACGTCACGCGGTTTCATCCGCGTAGTTCCCGTTCCCGTGGGATATAGCCTATGTTACTCGCTGATAATGTAGCTATTCATTGCTGAAAGAATTTTTCAAATCAGTCAAGTACTTTTTAAGTTTATTCGTTACATACAAAAATACAAATTTTTCCTCTTTATAATATTAGTATTGATTTCAGAATTTGATATCATTGTCAAGTTCTAGAACAAAACACTTCAAGGCGTAAATGGACCCTTCACGACGTCGTGATAAAAAAAACTTGTCATAAAGTTGAAACTTAACCCCCAATATCTCCGTAACTAGAAGTTTCCCAGGTATGGTGTAGAACAAAAAAATGATCGCAATGACGAGGAGAACAAGTGCCATTCGGCTTCGTTTAGAGGTGTTTTACACACTTTATATGTTGCCGTGTTAGAATAAATGTCAAGTAATGTTGCCTAACTTTCAGTCAACACGTGGTAATAATTGATAACATTGATAAAGAATGTTAACTCAACATGCAGTGTGGATGCACCATTAATAATAAGTTTTTCTTCATGCCAGCTTCGTGAAGCACGTTAAGCCATTGGACCCGGCTGTCATTTGTAGATCTTTGACAGTCGTTACAAGTAGTCAAAAGAAAAGAAAATGTTTTAGTTGGTGCCAGTTAAGTAAGATGAGAATAGCGGTCATTGCCCTTTCCCTAATATCTCTTCGTACGCACCAAAACAAATAAACCATGTATCGTTTTTCATTACAAAAAATGTTGAAGATCACGATAGATGACGATTCCAGACTTGAACAGGCTTATTTTTGGTTTCCAAAGAAGTTTAATAAATGTAGGTGAGTCAATGACCGCTATTGTCATCTTAACTGGCAGCAACTATAGACAGATGAGTACCTAGAGAGTACCTAATAGTCGAGTGCAATTAGACAATAAGGTGGAACACTGTTTATAGTGGTCGGATTTTCGTGGGATTTTTTTTATTGAGTTCCTAGAGGGGTGGAGAAGAAAGTTAAAAAAAAAAATTTCGACGCTCGCAACTTTTTTTTTTTTGTTTGAATATTCATTGAAATATTTTTTTTCGTTTATGAATAACTTCGAATTCGGCGAATTCATATTGTAGCGTAATAGTGTGACATACGTGCATCCATTAAACGCTAATTTGGTCTGTTTCTTTGTTCATTGTTGTCGATTTAATGCATGATTTTTTTTGATTTTCAAGTATTTTTGAAAATTTCCTATTTTCTGCAATTATTTCTAAAATATCGAATTTTAAGGCTTAGATTTCTTTTGAAATTGGTAACTGATGCTTTTTCACAGATAACTGGATCAGAAAGTATTAATGAAGACCACTTTCATGAGTGTAGCGACTTAAAATTCATTCGGAAATGTTAGAAAATCGTGTACGTTAATGAAAGCATTTTTTTTCCAAATACTGCTGTGAAACTCAATGTGCAAATTATTGCTGTAATCCTCATTTTATTAGCTATCTAACGAGGTATAATAACTAGATAAATATTTAAGGATACTTGTAAAATATTGGTTACTGCTGAAAAAGTAAATCATGACAAAAGGGCCTCTATCGCTAAGAAGTGGGAGTGGTATCGGTATCAGTATTGATATTAAATTGCGCAGAGACCCAAGCTTGCAACTTATCTCAGATAGAAATCGGAAGAAATGGCTACGTTATAATTACGATAATTTTTGTAAATTTACCAGCGGCCCCATTACACCTTTGTCAGCAATAATCAACCTTTATCAAGTACCACCAATTTTTTTTTTGTTTTTGTTATCTATGGATAGCAGACATAATAAGGATATTTTGAAGATAATATTTACGTTGACCGTCATAGAAATATTTTGAGAAAAATGGCCTTCTTTACTTTTATATAGACGATTTCCTGATAATTCTGAATACATTTTTAGTCACTTTACTCGTAAACATGGTTTTCTTGAATACTTTTACATCCAATTATCTGTAAAAAAGTATCAGTTACCAATTTCAAAAGAAATATTGGTCTTAAAATTCAAAAATTTAAAAATAATTGCAGAAAATAGGACATTTTCAAAAAAGACTTGAAATATTGCGTTACATCGACTACTATGAACAAAGAAACAGACTAAAATAGCATTAAATGGGTGCACACAGGTCACACTATTACGCTACAATATGAATTCGTCGAATTTGAAGTTGGTCATAAACGAAAAAAAAAATTCAAAAGAAAATAAAAAATAAGTCGCGAGCGGCGAAATATTTTTTTTTTTAACTTTTTTCTCTACTCCTCTAGAAACTCTTCTATAAACTTCGTTCCACATTTTGAGTATTTTATGTCTAACTAGCTTCTGCCCGCGACTTCGTACGCGGATCCTGTTGCTTATGCCAGCGACAACGGGGTCGTCAAAATCGAAGACCTCAAAACGTCTGATGTGGAATTTTAAGAGCCCGGGGACGGGAATACAACGGGATGCGCGAGACGATTCGAGACGTTCCAGATCTTTCATTTTTGTAAGTCAACAGGAAATGCCCATCAGACCAAACAACACTTGCTGAGACGTCATTCCTATGTGTTATGGTGTAGCTGGGCTCTTGGAGTTCCACAACAGGTGTTCCAGATCTTCGATTTTTATAAGTCAACAGAGAGTGCTCATCAGATTGAACAACTTTTGCTAAAACTTCATTCCTATATATATGTTATAGTGTAGCTGGGCTCTTGGAGTTCCGCTTCAGGTGTTCCAGATCTTCAACAGAAAATGCTCATCACGTGGAACAATTTTTGCTATGGTACCATTTTTGTATCTCTTATAGTTCAGCTGGTCTGTTGCGGTTTTGCATAAGGTGTTTGTTTCCAAGATAAAAGTCAACAGGAAATGCCTATCAGACCAAACAACACTTGCTAAGACGTCATTCCTATGTGTTATGGTGTAGCTGGGCTCTTGGAGTTCCACAACAGGTGTTCCAGATCTTCGATTTTTATAAGTCAACAGAGAGTGCTCATCAGATTGAACAACTTATGCTAAAACTTCATTCCTATAAGTATGTTATAGTGTAGCTGGGCTCTTAAAGTTCCACATCAGGTGTTCCAGATCTTCAACAGAAAATGCTCATCACGTGGAACAATTTTTGCTATGGTACCATTTTTGTATCTCTTATAGTTCAGCTGGTCTGTTGCGGTTCTGCATCAAGTGTTTGTTTCCAAGATAAAAGTCAACAGGAAATGCCCATCAGACCGAACAACTTTTGCTAAGACGTCATTCCTATATGTGTTATGGCATAGCTGGGCTCTTGGAGTTCCACAACAGGTGTTCCAGATCTTCGATTTTTATAAGTCAACAGAGAGTGCTAATCAGATTGAACAACTTTTGCTAAAACGTCATTCCTATATATATGTTATAGTGTAGCTGGGCTCTTGGAGTTCCACATCAGGTGTTCCAGATCTTCAAATTTATTCTCTCAGCAGAAAATGCCCATTACGTGGAACAATTTTTGCTATGGTACGGTACCATTTTTGTATCTCTTATAGTTCAGCTGGTCTGTTGCGGTGCTGCATCAGGTGTTTGTTTCCAAGATAAAAGTCAACAGGAAATGCCCATCAGACCGAACAACTTTTGCTAAGACGTCATTCCTATATGTGTTATGGCATAGCTGGGCTCTTGGGGTTCCACAACAGGTGTTCCAGATCTTCGATTTTTATAAGTCAACAGAGAGTGCTCATCAGATTGAACCACTTTTGCTAAAACGTCATTCCTATATGTGTTATGGCATAGCTGGGCTCTTGGAGTTCCACATCAGGTGTTCCAGATCTTCAAATTTATTCTCTCAGCAGAAAATGCCCATCACGTGGAACAATTTTTGCTATGGTACCATTTTTGTATCTCTTATAGTTCAGCTGGTCTGTTGTGGTTCTGCATCAGGTGTTCAAGTTTCCAAGATAAATTATAGCCTATATCTTGCCCAGACTTAATACCTATACAACAACAAAAAAATCATTCAAATCAGTCCAGTAGTTCCGAAGATTAGCGTGTACAAACAAACAGACCCACAGACAAACAGACACACAGACAAACAGACACACAGACAAACAGACAGAATTTTTTTTTTGGATTCGTGCTCTATTACTGTTTCTAAACCCCCCTCAATTATTTATTTTTTAATATATTCAATGTACAGACACAATTTTTTTACTGTTTTATTATATGTATAGATATGTATAGATATGTATAGATATAGAAGATATAGATATAGATGTATAGATATAGATTACACTCGACTATAACCTCACCGAAGCTCTTCAACCTATATGTTAATGCAATGATAGAGAGGCTCCGCAGCACGCATGTCGGTTATTTTGCCGTGGGTACTGCATAAACGTCTTTTTACTTGGTTTTATTTTTTTGTTGTAACAGTTTTACCAATCTTCGCTTAGACACGAGCTACACACGCAGGCGATAGGCGTGAAGGTAAAAAATGATGAGTACGTACGATATGGTCGACCGGCTCGTCCTCGCCGGGCGGCAGGTCCAGCTGCGGCGCCGCGCCGGCCGCGTCGCGCACCTCGCCGCGCAGGCGCACCAGCTCCGCGCGCGACACCACGCCCGTCACCGGCTCCGACATCACGTGCTCCTGGAAGCTGAACACGACCACCCTTGTTGGATTATGAACATTCAATTAATAACAACATGATTTACTTTCGGATGAAGCGCTACTTCTCCTGCAGTTGGCTGCATAGATGTTTGCCGATTGTTGCGTACGCGGCGGCTTGCTTAGCTCCTAGAGACTTCACATCTGGTTACTTGTTAGCGAAGACGCGCGCAGTACGGCCGAATGGAAATTTTTTATATAGTTCGTTCTACTTCGCTAGTCTCTAGGCACTAAGCAGTGCGTATGTTACCAAAGCCAAACATCTATACAGCCATCTTAGACTTAGCTCAAGCTAAGCACAGTAGTGTTTCATCCGATATTAAACCTTGTTCCTATTCATTTTATGTGCATATTCCTACGAGCGACTGCCACCAAGCGTATTTTACGAAAATGAACAGTACCTTTATACAGATAAGGTTCATTTTTGTATGAAAAGCTATCGCACTTGGTTTAACTCAAAGTTCGCCTTATAGATCTCAGTCATAGTAATGGGGAAGGCCTGTCAAAGCTTAGTGTAGATGGCGTGACCATAGCTAAGTCCACACCAATGAGGCTCTTTTACAATATAAAATGACATTTACAGATTTTCAACCAATGAATATGCGATGCTAGCGCCATTAGATTCACAGTTGACATCCCCAATCCAACAAATTCAGTATGAATAACTTAAAAAAACACAGCAGACTCGAAAAATTCACGAAATGAGGCCTAAAGGTTGGCTCGCAAGGTTCACACGTCTGCCCACCAGAGACTAAAGAGCAGTAACAGCCCTTTTGTGATTTTTCGTTTTATTAGTGATTCTGAAAGCGGGTTTCTTAAGCTTTCTATTGAATTAACTTACTTATTTCTAAGACTATTAGAATGGTTTTTATTTAACAGTTTTCACTTACTGCAAACGAAAAAAATTAACAATTTGGCGTGATTTCCCAACTAAAATACAGTATAAATTATACTGCAGATTAAATTTTAAGGTTTCATAACTAAAATGCAGTAAGCAATATAATTTTACAGTTCTTTAGATAGTTTTATATTTCTGGAAAAAAATTTAAAAAAAAATTAATACGCAGTAAAATTTACCGCCATACAAGCTATTTTTACTGCAAATTAAGAAAATACAATTTATTGTCACGAACTCCCAACTAAAATGCAGTAAAATCAAAGCTTGTCGCATTTTAGTTGTGAATACTTAACATTCTTTTATCATTATAAACTGACTAACACGCAGTAAAATACAGCATTACTGCAGATTAGTTTGGATAGCATAATGACACAGATATGATTATTCCTAGCTAAAGTGCAGTTAATGTTTTAAACATAAAGATACATTATGTTATTTATGTTAATATTAAGAGAAAACTGTCAAAGGAGGTTGTGCATTCTGCGCAGGGTCCTTTATTAATTAGATGTTTTATTTTTATTTTTGATATGTAAATTTTACATAAGTGAGTTGAATTATTGTGATTAAATAATAAGAAATAAACGGTCTTTAAAATGTGAACTAGCTATTTTTCTTACTGCACTAGTAAATTGAACACTTTTTTCTTAAAAAACTAACTAAAATGCAGTATTTTTTTGACCTTACTGCATGTTAGTTGGGTTTCTTGACAAAATAACTGATCCAAACGCAGTAATAGGGCTTTTTGCTGCATTTTACTAAGTTTAAAATGGTATTTTTTACAAAAAAGGCTATGCAGTAATAGGCACCAAAAAGAATAAATGGCCATAATAAATTCAGTTATTAAGATATATTTTTTTTATTGCTTTAACGTGTGAACCTATGCCTTTACAACCTTTCTGCATTCAAATTTTTTTGCTTATACATTCTGTTGATTTTTTAAAATCAATTCTTAACTTTAAATGCGTTTTACTCGAAATCGTGATTTTGCTGTTACTGCACTTTAGTGTATGGTGGGCAGACGTGGAGGTTGTGAATTGTAGTATTCACACCAGACCAGACATTGCATAGTTTGAGCAAACAAAGAAAATACGTCGCCGTAAGATGATACCCATGCCGTGTCTTTAAACAATTAATAAATTCATAGATTAAACGCGTGAAATTTAAAACAAATTAAAAAGCCACAAATGAGCCGAAATAAATTGCTAAACTGTTTTGTAACAGGAATGTTAGGACCAAAAAAAAACAATCAAAGAGTACTCTTACTTGTATCTGTTATTTTCTTACAATAATTATATCATTATTGATTACGCTTTAAAAAACCACCAACTATTATAAATATTGACAACAAAGTAAAAGATTCGTGTTTAAGCAAATAATTCTAGGCTAAAACTTTACAGTTCATATTTGCCACAGACAGTATAAAGCATAAAATGGCATAGTACAAACTTGTCGAAATGTGAAGTATATCCAAGTGTGGGCGTGGCCAAAAGTCGATCATAAATATTGGTGACGTTGAGTGCGGACCCGTTCTCTGCCTCCCACTTGATGTAAGACTCCCAAAGCCGATCTGAGCGAAACTCTAGACCACACGCCTCTGTAAATAACATACATTAAGTTATGTGTATAATGCAACTCATTAATCAAAGTTACACATGATATTGTAATGTATCTCAAATTCTCAACAGCCATTCAGAGCTCACTTCACGTTTAAACTTCTATTAATTTGCTTGTTTTTCAAAATCCGTCAAACAACACACTTACCGCAGTTACCTTGGCTCTAAACTCATTTGTTTAAAATTCCGGCGAGTAGATCTTAAACTCGCGCAGTCTTGATTTTTTAGGAATCATTCCCAACGAAATTGGTATTTTTGTCGTTTTCATCACACGTGACGAAAACTTATTTACTACGAGTGTGTTTTTAATCATTTTACAACTATTATTAATTTGTAACACTTGCCATTAGAACACCTACGAAAATATGTATGTACAGTCGGGGTCTTTACCGCCTGACCATTTTATTTTTTTTTCCCTTAAAACATGCGAAGGCGCCGAGCCACGCCCCCTAAAAGTTTTGGCCTATTAGGAAAGCCTCAACTTTGGCGCGCAAAATAACAATAACTCTCGTTTGGCATGCGACGTCAGTGCGCTCGGCCGATTCGGTATCTTTTCATTCATTATTTCTATACAAAGTCAACGCGGCGGGGCTAGAGAGCGTTTCTATGTTGCGAGTGCAAGCAAAAATAAGCTTAGTGGTGGTCAGGCGGGAGTATCCTCGATAGTACATACAAGACAGAAAGCTGGATGCAAGTGAATTTAACGATATTGAGATGGTGGAGCACCAAGTTTTCTGATCTTCTATAGTTCTTAGTGCATGGCTGCCGTGTTCACTGTTCACAGGTAGTCTGGACGACACAGCAACTCTTGGAAGAAATTATAAGTCAAATGGAATGGCTTACCTATAGCCCTCTCATACTGCGATCTAATGAAGGCGTGATCTTCAGTCCTGGTAGCCTTTATATGATTTAGAAAATGTATCCATAAATCCACCGACAGTGGGATGGCTTTCAGGCCTCTTTCCAAAACCTGTAATACAAGAACGTGTATCAAACAAGTTCCACATGTCTGTAAGCGTCGCCATGCTCACGGCAACACTATGAAGCAAGGGAATATTGAATAGCATAATATTATGTGTCATATCATTTAGAATAGAGTAAGCGAGACGTCGCGTGTCGGGTGCGCAAGCAGCGCGGGTGCGAGAGAGCGCGAGTGAGCGGGACGCGACGTCTCGCTTGTGTCTATCTATTGTATTTAAAAGTTTGTCTGGGTATATTACACCTGTTCACGTTCGACGCGCTGGCGCAGCTGTCGACGACCTCGCCGCACTCTTCCGTTACTAACGCCATTCAATGGCTAAATATGAAGATCAGCTGCGGTTCCATGATACCATGGTTGTTAACCTTAATCTTAATTATATCCACCATTCATTTAGTACTTACTTAAATATAAATACATGAAAAAGTATTACAATACATCATGCGTGTACAAAGTATTATAAATATATGCACTAAAATACAAAATATACACCACAAGAAATGAATCACTAGAACGAAATCTATGTGATGGTAATAGAACACTCCGGTGCGAACGGACGACTTTGCCTTACGAACGTTGACCTCGTAGCACTGTTGGGAAAAAAAATAATTGCAAAATACCAGTTATGGCTAAAACAATTTAAAATCCAAGTGTTAACGCACATCATTATACGACTGATCATCGGGTGTACCGCCTAACCAGTCACCAAGTGATTTAAATAGATTATAAACAATGTATCAACTTGAAAGTGGGGGGTACTCACTTCCAGGCACTTCTTTTTACTTCCTTTACGTTTTTCATAGTCGGCGTATTTCCTCCAGTAGCCGTAACAATACGGGTAGTGCGACAGAAACGCGTCGTAAGCTTCGCGAGCCGCCTCCACGTCACTCTGTAACAGCGGTTAGCACTCGTCATACTTGTCGCTGCGAGGTACACGGCACATAATATAATATGTTCTCATCAATCAGTTGGCCCTTGCCGATCGTCAATATTCATTCAGTTCTCATTGCTTCATAAAGCAATAAGATTAGCGAGAGTTTTCATCATTTTAAGAAAGTGTAAAATATTTTTTGAAGTTATTTACTGTCTAGATTCAAATTCTTCGTAGGTATAATATACAAAAATAAATATTTAAATAAAAAAATGAAAAAACCAGTAAGCACCTGTACCTCTTGATCAACATACTGCAGCAAGTACGTCCAGCCAGTAAAATCAGTGGGGTCGTCGTTGACAACTTTCCAGTATTTATCGAGCTCAGGTAATGCCTTCTTCTTTGGTTTTTCATCAATCGAAGACCTTTTCTCAGACGGGACTGGTTTGCTTTCCCCATTCTGAATGAAAAAATAAACATTATGTTATAACGTGAGTCGTGAATGATGTAAGAACATATTAGCCAGTCAGCCGGTTGTGTTGTATGTCGCGGCTGATTGCCCTGGTTATATGATCAATACAATATTATTGTTATAAACTTAACCAGTTAAGATTAAGGCATTCGTGAATTAACTAAAATACAAAAAAGATTAGTATTTGTAATCGTAATGATCCAAATACCTTTACAACTGCTTGTTTTTTGTTAGAAGATTCGCTTTCAGAAGTGGGTGACCCGGGGTCGTATCCATCTCGTTCATCCTCAGTTTTACGTTTTCGAGATTCTTTGACCTCTTTCTTTGCAGTTGGGAGCTCATCTTCTGATACAACCTGAAAGTATTTAAGTTTTAATTCACAATATCACTTGGATAAGGAGCTAGTCTCGATGTCTCAGTTAAAAGCAAAATATGTATCGATAAATGGTTGGAACATACAAGAGATTATTCACCAAGGGGATGGAGCAGTGCTTTATATCACGAGCGCTATATTGATACTAATAGTAACCCATGTTATTTGACAGTTTCAGAAACTATTAGGACATTATCGAGCTAATGGTGAAGTGAAACGGTTTGTTAACTGTGAACTGGTAAAGGTGTTTCTACCTTTGGCGAGCTTTAATCCCTCGATGCACTCAGGAGTTAACACAGACCTGACTTGCTGCGGTTAGAGGAACTCCAGAAACCTTCGCTACGTTCGGGATTCAACATAACGCATAAGACACTGCTTTAAACCCCCAATAAACAATCTATTGGTTATGTAATGAAGATGTGTCATATGAGAACAGAGCCGTAAACTTAAACCTAATCCACCGCCATTTTTTAACAGTGAAAACATCGCACATCTATACATGCATGTAAAAAAAGGCACAATGGTACCTCAGTGTCAGCAGGAAGCTCTGCGGGTTTGGGTCCAGGCAGCTCGTCATCTGATACATTTTCTGCATCTTTTATGCTTGGCTTCTGAACCTCAGGTAGTTCATCCTCTGACACTACTTCAGTCTCCTCAGCACTTCCCACCTTTTATTGAAATCAACATATCATTCATACTTTGCATAATATAACGAGATGTAGGTCCAGGCCCGCCGGAACCGTGCGTAAAGGTGCGCGGCGCACAGTGCTGCGTGCTGCGCGTACAACTAACTGAACGCGAAGAACTATTTGTTGTTGCTATTTTACTCCAACATTTTATTTTTTTATATTGTCACTATTAGTCTAAGATCCCTTGAAGAACGACCTTCACCGAGCTGGTTATTGGATGAAAAGTGTTTTATTTCAAATTAAATATGTCAAAAAATATATTGCAAATGGGTTGTCTAAAAAATTTCAGTCCAGAATATGATTAATTATCAATTTATTTTTTAAATATATTTTTTAAATTTTCTCTGGTTTGCTTAATAGACAAATTCCATACCAATTGAAAGTATGAAGCCTATAGAATATATACAAACGTTAGGTTGACCGGTTAACCTAACGTTTGCATATTCTATAGGCTATAGAATATGCAAAAGTTATGCAGCCTATAGAATGTGCAAATGTTAGGTTAACCTAACGTTTGCATATTTTACAGGTTTCATACTTTCGATTGGTATGGAATTCGTCTATTAGCCAAACCAGTGAAATGTAGAAAAAAAAATAAAAATAAAAAAATATTCTGGACTGAAATTTTTTAGACAACCCGTTTGCAATATATTTTTTGACATATTTAATTTGAAATAAAACACTTTTCATCCAATAACCAGCTCGGTGAAGGTCGTTCTTAAAGGGATCTTATACTATATAATAATATTATATAATAAATAAATGACAATTACCTACAAATAAGGTCACATAATTATGCAAACATTTCTTTAAACCACAATACACAGATATAATTACTTATCAAATAATTAAATGATGTAAATGTATATTTTTACTCTTTTTTAGGGTTTCGTAAAATAGCAAAAACGGAAACTAAACCACCACCACTAAACAAGTGTTCTGAAATTACCACTGTCATGTTCCCATGTTGTTTTTATCAATATCAAACATTTGAAGATGAATGATGATTTGATGATTTGTGGAAGAAAAGCATAAATGGTGCTGAAGTTGCTACTCTTTTCGAACATCGTATCAAATATACCTTAGTATTTTGTATAATCTTAGCCAGAGATAATAGAGTTGGAGTGGGGCAGTACTGTCGGTATTGCACGCGGGGGCTGAAGCAGCTAACAGCGGGCCTGTGTCTGTGTGTGTGTGGTGTGCGTGGGTGGTGTGCGTGGGTGGTGTGCGTGGGTGGTGTGCGTGGGGTGGTGTGTGTGTGTGTGGGTGTGGGAGGCGTGTGTGGGTGTCTGTGGGTTTAAAAAGATTATGAATTGCTGCTATTATTTCAGAATTCAAACTTTGCAAAAATTTGTGCACAGAAGTTCATTTTAATAATTGAACAAAATCAAATTAAAGCAAATCGATAATTATATGTATTTGGCAACTGATTTGACAGAAATATGCACAAACAAAAAATATGTCTATAAGTTTAATTTTGAGTAAGGAACGAGTTGTCCCAAAGTGTAAATTGCACCTGCAAAATGGATTAGACTGCTGTGCTGACAAAATAGGAGTGACAGGAAATATAGTAATGCGCAACTGTGCGGGACTTCATGTGATGTATTGACTCATCTATTATATTTTGCAATGTTCGCAAGCAATAAGGTTATATTGTTATCACAGACTGTTTTTAAAGAATTAATCGAACAACTAAGTATACCTTGCTAGCTTTCTTAATTGAAGCGGAACTTTCTTCCTTAACAACTGTTTCAGCAATTTCTTCATTTTCAGTTTTTACAGGAATCATATCAGTCTGAAACAAAAGTAAACATTAAGTATTGGTTTAAATAATCCTGT
Source organism: Xestia xanthographa (assembly GCA_905147715.2). Lineage (NCBI taxonomy): Eukaryota > Metazoa > Arthropoda > Insecta > Lepidoptera > Noctuidae > Xestia > Xestia xanthographa. The sequence continues at coordinate 15,431,363 of LR990652.1, forward strand.
ACTTTCACAAATTAACATTCAGATACATACATCAGTTTTGGCTTCGGGAACCAGTTCTTGTTCTTCTTGTTGTACTTCATTGATTTCTGTTGGTTCTTTTTTCACTGACACATGCTGGTAAATAAAAAAAACATAATAATGAAACAACACTAATCATTACAAAAGCAGTGATGCGCTGATAGAGCAGTGGTGGCGGGCCCAGAGTTGCCACCCGTCCCGATTTTGCCGGGACAGTCCCGATTTCGAAGACATTGTCCCGCGTCCCGACGGCCTATCGATTTTGTCCCGATTTTTGACAATATGCGACAGGCTCAATCAATTCATTCACGGGTACCCAACCCAGTCACGCCACGCGCCATCGCGTCATCTACCGCGCGCCGTAGCAAAAGCAAAGCGTTGATTAAAAATAGGTCCAGTAAGTTGAATGCATTATTTAGTGTTGTAGGTATCTTGTGCTTTGAGCATACCTCCTTCAAATGCGTATGTTGAGCGCGTATTTTCACAAATGACCATGAAATGGTCTAATATCAGAAATCGTTGCTCGGTAGATTTGATAAAAGCAGAATTGCTATTTTCTTTGAATATGTACATGTCTTGTTCAGACTTCATAAATAAATACAAAAATGATATAGATTTACTAAAAGCGGCTCGTACCAATAAGAAATACACATGGAAAAAATAATTATATAAAATAAATACAAATATAAACACAAAATAAAGTTTAATTTTCCTTTGACTGTCTCATGGGTAATTTTTTTTTTCACCAAACTCCAAACGTCTCTTATGGATGCGCGATCGTCCCGTTTTTTTTTCCCCTAAAGGTGGCAAACCCTGGGCGGGCCCGACTTACGACCAGTAAGTCGTGGGTTCGAACCTAAACAGGCGCATTAATTTGTGTAATTTATTTCATCACCACTGCTCTCAAAACTGTGAAGTAAAACATCGTGAGGAAACCGGGATGTCCTAGAACCAAAAAATTCGAAGACATGCGACAGCTACCAATCCGCACTGGGCCCGTGTGGTAGATTATAGCCCATTCCGTCTCATAGAGAGGCCTGTGTCCCAACAGTGGGAACATTAATAGGCTGATGATGATGATGATTCATTACGAATAGCAACATAATGTAAAGGTATCCATGTCTACAGATCATCAAGAATTTGTGTGGTATAACTACCACTAAAAACACGACCACTGAATAAAATGTAGCATATGGTTAGTAGTATGTAGGTAGGACGAGTCTCGAATGATGTAGGTACAAATTCGCAAACTACCTATAAAAGACATCAGGAAGTTGTCATTGTAATTTCGACCGTACGCCGAGGGCATAAAGTACCTATTTCTTTCCATTGTATAAAAGTTGTGGAAGTTTCTCGAAGGACAATGACCTAGTATGAATTGTCTAGAAGATTCTAGGAAGTCATTCATGGATCTTTCTCAAACATTCGGTCGCCATATAAACAGTCGACGTGTTTGCGGGAGCAAGTAGTTTGATTTTGGCTACGCAACAAAGCAAATTGAAGAGAACTAGTAAGTGCGATATCTAAGCGAATAGTGATCAGTAGTGTACTTGTGATTGAGTTTTAAGTGTTTTGTGATTGTTAAAGTTGTTCAGTTGTTTCATCGGTAGTAATTAATTTATCCCGTACCCAGCTCATAACAATGTTTCCCAGGCCATAATAACAAATCAATTGACACCTTACTCATCAAAATTGGATGATTTGTTTAGGCTCTACGATGGAACATACATAAATACAAACAAACATCATAACTGTTAAAATCATAACCTTTTCTTTTAGGTTCGCTGTAGTCAGGTAAAAACCGAGGAATGGTTAAGATAATCAAATTCAATTGTCAAAACCAAGCTTAAAAAAAGTGATAAAAATTTCTTGAATTTTTCAAACTAAACAATACCAATTATTTTAAGTGGTATTCACCAGTATGATTCCATCAACTACTTTTGTTATTTATATCTATCTATACTATCCACACTTTATCCCTTAGTCTGTGAACCCCGAATGAATCGGTCTGACGCCATTGTTTAACTATTTTGTCTACTTCGCTAACAGATGAAGGTTTATAAAGTGACTCTACTCCTTATTTAGAGTATTCCCTATTAACATATAACTTATTCATATCAATTACTGGGACAAATTTATTGGAAAAAAAAAAGAAAATTAGTAGAATACTAAAAGTTTTAGTATGTCTTACTTAGTATTCCCACTATAATAATAAAACATTCTTAAGAAACATCTTGAAATTTTCTATTTCTCTCTCACTCCTCATAATTGAAATGTTTTATCTCATCGGACAACATGTTTTTATAAGAATGCTTCACCAGTGAGAATACACATTTTCAAAGGGTAGTGAAGTTTGAGACACAAACCTCATCCGCTGTTTTACTTGTTTCTTCACTATTGAGAGCAGCAGGAGTGCTATCAGACTCAGCAGTATTAACCACTTCCTCCACTGCTGGTTCCACCTTCACCTCGGCTACATGGTCAACGCTGTCATCTGTTTTTGGTTGTGTCATATCATCATCCGCTGGCATTGAAATGCCAGCATCAGACATCTCACTGACTTCAAAGTCAGTTTCCACCGTCGCCTTCTGACTTTCTGCAACATCACCATCAGTATCAGAAGCGGCCTTATATGCTGTGTCACTATGAAGCGAGTCGCCGTCGGTGAGCACGTTATTGAGCGAATCGCTGGCGAATGTAACCGCGTTATCGCCCACATCGAAATGGTCGGAGTTGAACCCTTCTGTGTTGTTCTCCAGGTAGTCGCCAACGCTACCCGCAGACAGCTCAACCGCATTGAGGAAACCTTGGTTCGATGTCGACGTATCGTCCACCGCTGCCTCGACACTGCTGAACTCGCCCTCGGTCAACAAATGTGATAGTCCATTAGAATTCTCGTTTATCAGAGGGCCTTCATCCGTATCCATCGGTCCGTCAGACAGGCACTTCTACAAGAAATAATATAATAAATATTGTGTTTGGATTGCAACAGACAGAAAACATCAAACTCTTTTTTTATAACCTCATGGAATGGAAGTCAATAATTTTAAAACATCATTTGATTATCACCTGCAAATCGGAACTCGTGTCATCCTCCATTTCAGAAGAGTATGCTAAACACAACACTCCTTAAAATGACGCCACTAATGATCAAGATAGAATGCTTTGCTTAAAATTGTAGAGAAAAGCGTTCGTAAATTTTATGCATCACCAGTAATCACCACAGAACACAAGTCAGTCAATTATTCTTGTGTCATAGATAAGATAGAAATTTGTATGGTCTATGCACAGAGTACTTTTTATTGTCTATGCAAATGCAAAGCAAAGACTACAAATAACTGGCAATGTCCGTATAATCACAGTAGTATTATGATACAGTATTCCGACTTCATAGAAACGGACGAAACGCGAGCTATACCTACGCGCCTCGATCTAAGGGTGCACTTGGGGCGCAGACAGTCACGGCTGTACCGCAGTGTCGAACGGACGGTGTGTTGTTTTTTTAACAATAACCGCGCGATTTTTTCTCTAAAAATCAGTTAATATGACGAGTAGGAAATATTGTGCTGTTTTTGGTTGTATGAATTCGTCAATAACGCATCCAGACATAAGTTTTTTTTAAATTACCTGGAAACTCTGAAAGGTAAGACTATAAAATAATTTTACTTACTAGTAGGTAGGTACATAATGTGTGTCTTTTTAATGGATAAGTAAGTATTTCCTTTTATCTCACGAAAAAAAAGGTGTTTGGATTAATAAATAAAGCGAATAGAGTAACGGAAAGTTATTGAGACGAGTGAAATAGGTAGTTATATGCGGTTCTGAATGAATCATGATACGGTAGGTACCTACCTACTTACGCTTGTGTTAAAACTTCTGTGCCTATACTATAAAATTTAACAATAAAGCATTTCGTACGACTCAGTCGAGGCGCAAATATTTTTCGGTCGCAAATTTATAAGCCCGATTTGTTTTTCGAACAAAAACATGTTTTCTTAATTAAATCTACCAATAAAAAAACAACACGCATTTTTATTGAACACTTCCTATTCAATATACAAAGTATTTAATTTATTTATATAAAAAGGATATTTACAATCACAAAACTAAAGAGACACAGAAAGTAGGCAAATGTAATTAAAATGCTGGAGACGGGCAGCCTTAACGCATGTTTACGTACCGCACGGCTGTAGGCATTTATTTCTATCATGCAGCCGAGTTACACTACTGTGTCATAATATTACCGTGGTATAATGGTCTATAAAGTGCGCATGCTACATTAAAAATGATGCACTTTGTGGCAAGAACCGTGCGGCATGGTTACGACTTGCGTCATTTGGCAGACTGTCGCAGCCAGTCGCAGCTTCTATCTAAACACGCCATGCTACATTTTTCGTGCGTCATACAGTTTCTAAGTTATGTTTTACGATGCTTTGAAAATTATCTAGACACGATGTTGACTGGCGTAAAATAGGCTGAGCCTGCCGCATACCACAACTGCCGCATTATTTGTAGCATACCACAAAATGAAGCAAGCCACAATATGTAGCATGCAGCAATGCCGCTCAGTGGTGTAAAGCAGCCTTAAGGTTCATCCATACGCATTGAAACCGAAAGTTGACGATGATATAGAAAGACTATCTATGTACACAAGGTGTGGTGTAATAAATACAGATCGATACAGGGAGCACTATTTAATTTTTCTTTAAATACAATTTTACGAACAATATCAATTTACACCAATGATGTTATATATAATACACATTTTTCACATGACACAAGTCTTCAATCAAATATTCGAACTGACACTTCTTATTTTTCTTTACTTAATGAGGTCGCATATTGCAGCTACCTTATTATCTTCTCTCAATAGAGACCCATTAGATTCAAGAGCTTCTGCAGCCTTGGTCTGGCTAATGCTTTAGTAAATGTATCAGCAAGCTGATTCTCCGTGGTCACCTTGCTAACATTCAGCTCTCCATTGGTTACCATCTCTCTTACGAAGAAGTGTCGAATCCGGATGTGCTTAGTACGTTTGTGGTACTCCGGATTCTCTGCTAACTTGATTGCAGCTTCGTTATCAACTTTCAGTACAGGCACGCCCTTCAATTTTGTCATATCTCCAATTAATATAGGGAGCCAAATTGATTCCCGAGCACCTTCACTGGCCGCTACGACTTCAGCTTCTGTAGTTGATATAGCCACGCTTGTTTGACGCTGGCTCATCCATGACACAGCACCTCCTGCATACATGCATAATACACCAGTGGTTGAACGACCTGTGTTCAAATCACCTCCATGATCAGCATCACTGTAGCTTTGAAGAATGCCAGTCTTAAAGCTTCTTTTGTAGAGTATTCCTCTTTCTGGTGCGTATTGCAAATAGCGTAGTATTCTTTTAAGTTTGACACAATCCTGTTCTTTTGGATTTTCAAGACTTCTAGAAACCACACTGACTGCATATGCAATATCAGGCCTAGTTCCAACCATCAGGTAAGCTAATGCACCAACAACTTGTCTGTAATTCTTTAGCAAGTTGCTTACATCACATGACTGGTCTTGACATTGGTCTTCTGTTACGATTGGAGTCATTACCGGTTTGCAATTTTCCATACCAAATCTCTGAAGCAATTTCTTTGCATAACTACCCTGAGATATCTTGGTTCCATCATCAGTCTTCTCTATTTCTATACCGAGGAAATATGACGCTGTCTTCGTGGTTATTTTAAACTTAGTCTTCATTTGTGCTATAAACTGATCAATGAGGTTCTGACTTGTTGCAGCCACCAAACCATCATCAACGTATACTGCAACTATAAGTTTTCCAGTCGTCGTCTTCCTGATAAATAGGCAAGGATCTGAATCACTGACTTTGAATCCAATCTCCTTGAAAAAGTCCAAGATCCGCTTGTTCCAGCATCTTGGAGCCTGTTTCAAACCGTAAAGGCTCTTCTTCAATAAGCATACCCGACCAGAACTATCATCATAACCTTCAGGCTGCTTCATGAAGATTTCTTCATCGAGTGTTCCATACAAAAATGCCGTAGAAACATCAAATTGCAACATTGACATGTTCTCATTAGCTGCGACAGCCAACACACTTCTCACAGTTGCCATTTTCGCCACTGGACTGAATGTTTGTTCATAGTCGATACCTTTCTTTTGACTAAAGCCCTTTATTACAAGTCTGGCTTTATATTTGTCCACTGACCCGTCAGCATTCAGCTTTACTCTATACACCCATTTACATGGTATAGCCTTCCTGTTCTTAGGAAGTGGCACAAGGACCCAAGTCCTGTTTTCTTTCAGAGAATTCATCTCACAATCCATTGCCTGTTCCCAAAGATCCTGTTCAGAGCTTTTGATAGCCTCTTTGTAACAACTTGGTTCTTGGTAACCACAGCTAGCCATATTTAAAACATAGTCCTTGAGTTTCTCAGGTGGACGAAGCAACGATCTGTCTCTAAGAACCCTTCGACCATGTTCCATAATTTCCTGTTCAGGAATTTCATCATGGGTACGATCGTCAACTTCTTCTATATCTCCCCCTAACTCAAAACTTTGTTCTAAATCATCACTCCTTGCATCATCAAATGCATCGAAGTCTTCAGCTGGAACGTCTTCTCTATCAACAAACTCTGTGTTTTCATCTTCTCTAGCAAAGAGCTCAGTGTCCCCAATTCCGGTACCAACACCTTCATTGCCATCATGAATTCCATCATTGTTGATTGTTCCACTATTGCCTGAATCTTCTGCATTCTGAGCAACATGAGGTTGACTTACTGGATCTGAAAATCCCAAAGGGATCTCTATTTCAGTTATTCCTGAAACATTAACTGGACTTTCTGCACCCAAGGGTTTTTCATCAATTTTGACGTCCCTTGATCTAATCAACGAGTTGCTCTGCTCATTCCACAGCCTGTATCCATCGTCATTATCATAACCGACAAGTTTACATTTCACTGCTTTCTTTTGCAACTTCTTTCTGGACTGCTTCGGTACATGCGCGTAACAAGTTGATCCAATTATTCGCAAGTGCTTTATTTGTGGTTTCTTACCAACCCAAAGCTCAAATGGTGACTTGTGTTCCACTGTAGTTGGACCTGTCCTGTTCAAAATATAAACAGCAGTATTCACCAACTCTGCCCACAGTGTCTGAGGTAGTTCCTCGTGTGCATGCATCATAGCTCTCGCTGATTCAACTAACGTGCGATTTTCCCTTTCACTACAACCATTTTGTTCTGGGGTGTATGGCATAACTAATCTTTGTTTTATACCCATATCCGCCAATACATTCTGTATCTTCCGATTATTAAATTCTCCACCGTTATCACTCAATAACTCCTTAACTGTATGACCAGCTACCTTGGCAGACGCCAACATTTCTTTGAGCTTTTCATGTACTTCTGACTTCTCTCTCAGGAAATACACAAATCTATAACGCGTAAATTCATCTTTGAAGAGTACAAAGTAGCGATACTTGGATAGCGACAGAGGGAATGGACCACACACATCCGTGTGAATGCGTTCTCCAGGCTCATTGGCTTTCTCCCGTACACCAAATTTCAGTCTGTGTGACTTCCCAAATATACAGCCTTCGCATAATTCTCCAGTTTCCTTGGTTTTTATACCGAATTCCCTCTCGATTAGAGTTCTAACATGCCTCTTGTTTTGATGTCTTAGGCGTTCGTGGTAGAGTTGCAGCATATCTACTTTCTGTACCAAATTCACAGCAACTTTAGATGGTGGTACAATCCTACAGTTGAGCCTGTACAGACCTCCATACCTCTCTCTATTTCCAGTAACTGAGATTTTTCCATCAATCTTCATTGAACATGTAGTGACCCGCGACTCAAAAACGCTACCTGGATTTTTATCTTGTGTCGACAACACCGAAAACAAATTCTTACTAATCTTCGGAACGTACCAAACATCTCTCAATGTTGACTTGACAACCTTCTTGTTAACTGTAGCTTCAATGCTTAGTGATCCTTGCCCAATAGCCTTAATCACGTTTCCATCAGCTGTTGTTACAGTATGATCTACATCAAAATATCTGAAATCTTGAAACAAATCTGCGCGCATCGTCACATGATTGGTAGCGCCGTTGTCCACGTACCAGCTATCACGATCTGATTCAGATTCTTCTGTATTTACAGATTGTAACAACATGTTAACTCCTTTGCCTTGACTAGATGCATTCCTTATAGGGCAGTCTTTCTTGAGGTGTCCAACTTCTTTACATTTGTAACATCTCACTTTCTTATTTGACTCTGGAGTGACACCATTGCCATTTTTAGTAAATTTATTTCTTGTTTTCACCGCTAAGGCATCACAACTGGACTCACCGTCTTTACCGTTGTTTCCAAGCGCCTTTTCATGTGCACACAACTGACTTGTGATGTTCTCAACCGTCCGATCCTTTTTAGACATAAGCAACCAACTCGACTTAAATGAAAAATAGCTCTCTGGTAGTGTGTCCAGTATCTTGCAGATTAATAAAATGTCAGGAAGTTCCTTCAACTCCTCTTCTTTCATTAACTCCTGCCTCAACAGGAACCAGACGTTTTTCAACTTTGAGATGTGCGTCGCCATATCATCACCTTGATCTTTTTTGTAACTGAAGAACTGCAAACACAAATCATACAGACGATCTTCGCTCACGCCTTCATACAATCTATGTAGTTCATCCCATACTTCCTTTGACGTTGTGAACCTGATGACCTTATCCAATGTGTCGTCAGCAATATTGTTCGTTATCAGTAACAATGCCGTACTGTCCAATTTGTTAAAGTTTTTAACCTTTTCTTCAAAAAGAGCCAAATCTGCAGCAGCTTTATCACCAGCCCCACTTGCAGGTATTTCCGGCCTTTTTATTTTACCCAGTACTATATCTTGAAGGTTCTCCACTCCTCGTAGAAGTGCCGTCATACGATATTTCCATTGTACCCAGTTAGTACCCTCTAGTTTCGCGATCTGAATTTTACCGAGATCCATGTCCGATCTTCTAAGGGTCCATAACCTAATAAATACAGATCGATACAGGGAGCACTATTTAATTTTTCTTTAAATACAATTTTACGAACAATATCAATTTACACATTTTTCACATGACACAAGTCTTCAATCAAATATTCGAACTGACACTTCTTATTTTTCTTTACTTAATGAGGTCGCATATTGCAGCTACCTTATTATGGTGAACCTTTTTACCACTTTATTCTTCTGTGACCATAGATAATTCTAATTTCTCATAATCCGATTGTCATAAGAATGTATTGTCATTTTCATCAATATGTTACGTTTTGCTAATTAAAACCTACAGTATAGGTTTTGACTATTATTTCAATTTAATTAGCATACGAAACGACTAAGATCCCATGGACAAATATCTACGACCGGAGCGGTTCGATGGGGACCCGTCCCTAAGTACGGCGGCTGCGGAATGGGCACACTGGAAGAAAACTTTCGTTAATTTCCTTGCGGTGCAGGACTCGAAAACTACTACTGATTTACTATACTAATTAATCACGTGTCTCCGAACGTGTATACCCACATAAGCGAGTGTGAAACATTCGAACAGGCATTGAATCTCATAAACAAACTTTATGTTAAACCAAATAACATCCTGTATGCACGCCACGCTCTCGCCACGCGGAGACAAAGTAGCCAAGAGACTACCGACATATACATCCAAGCCTTGAAGCAACTGTCCAAAGATTGTAACTTCACGGCTGTCGATAGTAAGACCAACCGGGATGACAACATTCGCGACGCTTTCATAGCTGGCATCTCCTCGACAAAAATAAGAGAGAGACTCCTCGAAAGCCTTTGCTTAACTTTGGACGAAGCACATAACCAGGCGCGTTCCTTGGAGATGGCTGAAGTTAATACGCTGCATTATAACAACATACCTATGAACGCGGCTACAGAAAACATCTCTGATGACAGTGGAAATGCAAGTGCCTCTGCAGCCACGCCGGCTTTCCACAATTTCTCGAATCGCAAATGTTTTTTTCTGTGGAGGACAGGTGCATCCGCGCAAGACATGCCCCGCCTTCAATGTGACTTGTCAACTTTGTAACAAGAAAGGGCATCTCGCAAAAGTCTGTCGCAGTAAAAACCTAACCAGTGCTGCCACGTCTGACCAGGAAAATGTCACCGCCTGCATGATTGCTGCATCACCGTCGTCCTTACACAAAGCCATTGTCCCTGCATATATAAAAGGCATCAGAGCTGAAGCACTATTAGATACAGGCAGTTCTAAAAGTTTTATTAATTTCGAATTTTCTAAACTGGTTTCTCTGAAGATAAAACCAAGCCAGCAGACAGTATCTATGGCCTCTCTTAATCATACATCATCAGTCAAAGGAGAAACTTGCCTCACGCTTGACGCACCTTGGGTAAACACACTTATGAGAACGTTCAACTGCTTGTGATCGACAATTTATGTTCAGATATGATTTTATGACACGACGTATTAGAGAAGCATTCCTCACTAGAATTCGCATTTGGTGGTCCGAAAGAGCCTCTCGTCGTATGCAACGTAGCCGAAGCATCTGTGCCTGCTGTGCCTTTATTCGCCAACCTATCTCCCCGACTGCAAACCGATTGCTATTAAGTCTCGAAGATACAGTGATGACGACCGACGTTTTATTGAAGATGAAGTGAAGAATCTTTTAAAAGAAGGTGTCATTGAAGAGAGCCGGTCCCCATGGCGAGCGCAGGTACTGATCACTAAGAATGCGAACCACCGGAAACGCCTTGTAATCGACTACTCCAGAACTATAAATCGCTTCACAGAACTGGACGCCTATCCACTTCCCAGTATTGAGGAACTGATATCAAAAGTGGCAAAATACTCTGTATTTAGCGCCATAGATTTAAAAAGTGCCTATCATCAAGTTCCTATTTTGCCAGAGGAGAGACTATACACTGCATTTGAAGCACCTGGAAATCTATACCAGTTCCGACGTATATCTTTTGGAGTAACCAATGGAGTTTCCAGCTTCCAGAGAACTATAGATTGGCTTATTCGAACGGAAAAATTGAAAGGCACATTCGCATAATTATCTTGATGATATCACAATTTGCGGCAAAACATCAGAAGAGCATGACTATAATCTGCAAAATTTTCTTGCAGCAACTAAGAAGTACGGTCTAACCCTGAATGAAGCAAAATCCATATTTAAACAAACTTCTATCAACATACTTGGTTACACAATCGCCAATAATATCATCAAACCTGACAATGATAAATTAGAAGCTCTTCTAAACTTACCTCCACCTCACGAAGTTTTTACTTGATTATATCTGGCCGGGGTGAATGTGGTGAACCTTTTTACCACTTTATTCTTCTGTGACCATAGATACTTCTATTTTCTCATAATCCGATTGTCATAAGAATGTATTGTCATTTTCATCAATATGTTACGTTTTGCTAATTAAAACCTACAGGTTAAACCTATAGGTTTTGACTATTATTTCACAAGGTGTGCTTGCGAAAGTTGACCATGCCGAGTGGGAACACCTATTGTTCCATTCAATGATATTCTATAGTAGTAGTGATATAAATATAGAATATTATTGGTTCTTCCATTAGTAAAACCAAAATGACCATAAAGTCCATTTAAAAGTGGCGTCCCACATCCGCTTCCACTAGGGCCGCGCGGCCGAGCCTCGTGAGTTTTAATAAAAGTCCACCACACTCACGAAGCTCGGCCACGCGGCTCTAGTGGGGACGCCGCTTTAGATTTTTTTTTTTCGAACCATATTATAATCTTCGATCAGCATTAATTATTTTCGAACCATAGAGTATATCTCCAACGATGGTCGTTGGATTTTGTCACTCGTCATCTTTCAGTCGGAAAGACCGCAATAATAAAATAATAAAAGGAGCAGATAAACTTCTATTCCAATAAAGAAATTAGATCGATCGTCTAAGGTCCCCCTGATTTATGTATTCTACTCTTTGAGTAAGACTTGGCAACACTGTATCAGATTCTTGTCAATTATGTTGTCAACTTGTCACTGTTGTCACTTGTCAAGTTCTCACTGCGGGTCTAAAATGGCCGCTTTAGTAGAATCTTCTGAGGTAGAATCATAATAGGATAATAATATGAAACACGTTAAAATTTTTAAATTCTTAACATAGACTTTATTGTCGTAGATATAAAGTCCATTTAAAAAAAAAACAATTTTTAACGTGATTCATATTACGCACGATTCTGCTAAAGCGGCTCTCAAGTCAATGCTGTTCCATTGACTTGATGTGCTGTTCTCACTCTCTCAGTGTCACTTGTCACTTTGTCAGTAATGTCAGTGATATTTTGTGGTAGTATTGTCAGAAACTCAGAATAGAATTTGTAACAATTGTAACCTGCAAAACACTACGTACAGGCTTATTCTTTAATATTGGTCAAAAACCGTTTCCCTCTTCTCACTTGCATTTCTAATAATGTTGGGATTACGTTCATTAATTCGTAGTGCAATTACTTCTGGTACCAATGTAATTCATCAGCAAACAAGGGTATGTCAATATTTACAGAAAATTGGATTTCTTTTTTTCTTGTGTCGGCATGCCAAACTAGAATTTTAGCTCATGGTAAATTATTAAACAGTTGGTACCTATGTGATAGCACCGTAGCATACCTGACGAACGTTTAGTACGACATTTGTGGAGCAACTCATTCTAGAATATATAAATAGTGGTAAAAAAGAACTTAGGGAAAAGAAAGCCGTTGGGTTATGTACTCACATTCAATGATCGCTCATATTGAATGATCACTCATATTGAATGATATGGTCTTTATAATATCATATCAAATATTTCACTGCATGATATTTGATGGCCAAAGTGGGCACACATGTTTACTATTAAGAACTTGATAGCAAACAATAATAATATGTCAAATCCATTTGTTTGCAGAACACATTTATTTTAAAACGGAAAAATCCGGTGCCGCTACATAAAAAGGGTGGGCGGACAACAAAGATGAGAGGCAGACATTTTGTGTACGACCTGGTTGCTGATACAAATGTTACAAAAAAACCTGATGTTAAAGTGGTTCTGAGTCAATTCATTGATGGTATGTTAATCATTAAACTAACAAGTCTAATATGATAGCTGCCTGTATATCCTGTTGTTCTCCACTAGATTTTCTTCTTGCTGTATATTAACACAATGTGTTTGTCAAGTTGATTTTTAAATTGGTTTACATTTTAGGCTGATACAAAATCTTCTGGGACCTTATTCCGCATAATGCCCATTTCAGATCTGTATGTCTCAAGTGTGGGGGTCTCAAGTGGGGAGCAGCGGTGGCCCAGTGGTGGCGGCCCCGACTTACGAACAGTAAGTCGTGGGTTCGAACCCAGACAGGCGCATTACTTTGTGTAATTTATTTCATCACCACTGCTCTCAAAACGGTGAAGGAAAACATCGTGAGGAAACCGGCATGTCCTAGAACCAAAAATTCGAAGACATGTGACATCTACCAATCCGCACTGGGCCCGCGTGGTGGATTATAGCCCATTCCCTCTCAAAGAGAGGAGGCCTGTGTCCCAGCAGTGGGAACATTAATAGGCTGATGATGATGATGATGATGTCTCAAGTCTCCAGAGTCCCAGCAGTCTTTTAAAGTTGTGTACTTTAAAATTTCACTTTCGTTTATAGCTCATATCTAATAAAATCTGGTTTTTATTTTAATAATTATAACTAGGACAGCCATATTCATTCGTTACGATCATATGATTTTTTGCATAAATATGTATACAAGAGGACTAGCAAGACATAGCATTACAAACTTGAGCAGCAAACTTAAGTTAAACATTTTGGCGCATTTTGGAGTTTTGACCTGTAATATAAGTTCAGATTCACTTGTTTACCTAAGTTTCAAAATTGTTGACACATGCAATTAACTTTCCAGGTGTTGGCAATAAAGGTGACGTTCTCACATTGCGCCCAAACCAGGCCTACCGTGATTATCTAATTCCTGGATTAGCTGTATACGCCAGCCCAGAAAACCTAGAGAAGTACCAATCCATTGAAGAGAAGCCCAAGACTGAGGATACCTTTAGTTCGCCCTATGTCCACAGGGTAAGTAGCATAACTGCAATTGCAGAAACATATCCTAGAGCTGACATGTGGAAAGTGGAGCAGTATGTGTGCTTGTTTGCCACTAGCAACTGAAATAGCCAGCTGAAATATGGTTATGTATATCAAATTATATGACGCACCTTCTTGATGACAAACGGCGCGATGTTCAAACAGTTTGCTTAAATCGCCCACACCTTGCTGGTTAGAAATCAATGGCCAAATAAAATATTACATACTTACTTGTCAAACTCGAAAGGGTTAGGCGCGGGACAAATACAAAAGGCGTCGGGCGGAAGTGAGGCGCGGGCGCGGCGTCACTTCTCTGAATTTTCATACAAAATGTATAGAAGAGATGAGGCGCGGAGACATACTGAGACGGCGGGGCTGCCTCGCCCTCGGCGCATCTGCAGTTAGCAGTGGCATGCCAGATAGTGTACAAAGGAGTGAACTAGACGGTGAAAATGCGTGACTATATAGAATTTTTCATCCCTTCTATTCGAAAAGTGTCGTTTTGTTCCCCGTTTAGCGGGAGCAAAGTAGCTCTTTTCTCCACTAGACTTTTTAGCGGGCAGTAATGAGATTTGAATTTGGAACATGAATCGTTCATTGAAATCGAACGAAAATTGTATAAATTACTGGCTGTAAGTGTTTGTACGGTGCGGGGGTCAGCACGCGCATTGTAGAAAATATTAAATTAAGAGTTGCAGATAGTTCGCCCATACCGTTGTCACCGCGCTCTTCTACATCAAAGGAACCTTTTCCTGAGCACCAGCCAGATACTGAGATTACAAACACTCAAAATACTGGATGACTTTTTTTATCACTTTCCAAAAAAAATGGGTATATTCGGTGAATGGAGTAGAAGCTTAAAGCATAACTAGTTTTGTTTTTCTATTTCCACAGTTTAGAAAAGAATTGATGCATCATCAAAAAACGCTACAAATTTCAAGTAAACTTTTCATATTAGAACAAAGAAAGAGTAATTAAAAAACAAAAAATGTATAAATAAATCCACAACTATATCAATCCCAAACAAAATACACACTGACAATAAATTTTCAAAATTTTGCCAGTGCCATTTATATGTATATCTATTAGATATAAATATAAATTTGTAATTGACCTTTTTTACATTCATGTCATTTTTTTAATTAAACTTATTCATTAATTACTTAAAAGTGTCTCTTATTTATTTTCTCATAGAACGAGATGAAAAGTAGAGTATATGACTCGAGAGCAAACATATTTTTCCCTCAGGCGATGTACTTTGAATCCCTCGCTACGCTCAGGATTCTATTTTAGAATCCCTCGCTATGCTCGGGATTCTATTCTAGAATCCTTCGCTTCGCTCTGGAATCAAAATAGCGCCCTCGCCGTAAAAATACTATTTTGCTCCCTTGTCATACAATCTACTATTAAACACTAGAATGCCCCAAACGCATCCCTGTGTTCGCCCGCGCCTCGCCTTTCAACACCGTTAGGCGCGGGACAAATACAAGAGGCGACGGGCGGTTGTGTGGCGCGGGCGCTGCGCCATCGCCGTCTCAATTATGTCTCGCGCCTCACCTCTTACAAGCAGAGAAATGGCGCCGCGCCCGCGCCTCGCCTGCGATCGACGCTTCTTGTATTTGTCCCGCGCCTTAGCGCACCTGTTCTGCGCTGCCCCAGCGCCGCGCCCGCACCTCGCCTTTTCGCTTCGACTTTGGTCAATTATGTTTAAGGTGACACATCACACGGGCTCGAACTCATTGGTGGGCGTGGCCAAAAAGCACGCTGTCTTGTCTCACCTGGCATCGTGCCCGACAGAGATAGTATCAGTGATGAGCAGTTAGACGCTAGTCTTCACGCGCGTCTAGTTCGTACGCACACACTCAGCGTTCCGAACCGTTCCGAACAAAAACGAAGATAAATAATACTTTCGTCTGACCTTTTATTTAAATGCGCTAAAAAGAATAAAATAAACTTTTTCTTTAAAAAATTTACTATCAACTTATAACGTCATCGTCACTACACAATTCGCGAGATTAGTGGCAGCAATAATATTGTATAACTATATTGTTTGTTATTGATCGCCAGGTCCCCTCGAGAGAAATAAATGGCTGTGAAGCCAGCAGAGTCTGGAAGTTGGTCGGCAGACGACTGCTTTATATTTGTCATCGTGGTACTGTGGATTTCCTTGGCCTGATAAAGTTTAGGATTTCCTTTTCAGGGCGTATCACGTCGGAGTCACCAATTCAATGGTTGTTGTACACTAACTAAATTAAATTAAAAATGTTCATAATTCTATATAAATTTAGTCAACACAAGACAGAGAAGTGACAAATCAGAAGAAAAGTAAAAATTATATCGTGAAAGTTTTATGTATATAAAGTTTCTAAATAAGTAGGTCGCTACACCATATTATAGGGTGTGCGTTTCGATGGCGCGACCACGGCGTTTTTTTTTTAAAATAACTATGCCATAAAAATATGTATGTACGTGGTTCAAATTTTCCAAAACCTTAAATTTGTCAAAGTTATGGTTAAAAAGTTATAAGGGTTTGAACGTGGCCATGCCATCGAAACGCGGAGAACCGCGCGGCCACGGAAATCTTAAAAACTAAGCGTTGCAGAGACCTGAAATTTAGGTAAATAACAGATTGAATTTGTAAAAAAAAAATATAAATAATCCTAGGTTTATATTTCAGGAGCATACGTACGGTATCGCTTATCACCTTCAAAATATTCTGAATGTGAAATTTAAAATTGAAATTAATTAATTTAATTAATTAATGAATTTAATTTTAAATTATTTTTTTTACAAAATCTTGCCATAGTTTAAAAAAAATGCCGTGGTTGCGCCATCGAAACGCACACATTATAGGAGTGCAATAAAAATGCACAGGCCCTTCAACTTCAGCGAAAAACAAATGACACGTCACTGACGTCATGCATGAAATGAAAAGGACAGAAATATAGGTCTTGTTCTTCTGTCAAACGAAGGACATGTCAATATCGCGTGTCCCCCTCCCGCACCGCACCGGGGGAAACATTATTCAGTGAGATGCACGAAAATTCATAGTAAAAGGCGCGCGTAAAAAAATATGAAAAGGCTTTTGGGAAATCGAATTTTATGAAAAAACCACTGCATAAATCATTATCAAATAAAATTTATTGAATTCTTCGATAATTGTGCTGTGTCGGTACCGACTTTGTTTTGGAAATTTGACACTTCTTTTATTACTAATTTACGCCCAAAGTTACGTTAAAATTGGCAATAAAAATGAATCTTTGGTAGCTCGTAACTTTTGAATGGCTTTTTATTTTACTATTCTGTTTCCGCACAGACACAATAAAATTAATAATGAGACAAAACGATATCATGTTTAACTTTAGATGTACCATGTCAAAGACTGGAGTAATAGCCCCCCGAAATTTGTATGGAAAATATGTTGCGCAGTTCAACCTTAAGGCTCAATTTACATTGCTTTTCTGCAGCAGACTAGATACGAGCTAAATAACAAGTCGTGCGTCTTCCGCAGAGTTCTCGCGCATCATCCCCCTCATCCAGCCGACATAATCTCCCTATAAGTACTTAACTCCACCTATTTAATCTTAAATATCATGTTATTTTCAGACTATTAGCGGCTTATCACGTACAGTTTTAGAAATTACTATGAACAAATTGGAACCATGGGTACTGGAGCCCTGGCACATTAGTACTTCTTTTAGAAAAGCAGGCTTCTTCGTGCCTGAACACGTAATTGAGATGCCTCCTGCACGAATTAAAGGACCGGATCTATCATTGCAGGATAAAGAATTTTATATTACTGTTACAGTGAGTATCTTACCTCAGATTGCCAGATTGATAGTTTTAAGAGAGAAGCTACACAATCCCTAATTTATGACTACTTTTAAGTATCAAATCTAAGTAATTTAGACAAACATGAATTATCATACTTACATAGACTCCTCCTCTCCCGCGAGTCTATCATCAATCATTAAAATATAGCTGCAAATCACATTTCGATCAACATAATAATTAAAGAAACAACAGCTTTGAAAAGATTCATGCTTTATTTAGGTTTATGGTGCCAAGTTTCAAGTTTATGACCAACTATCAAACTCGTAATATCTACTTACTCCTTGTTGCGTGTCGGCGCACGTCACACAAAAAATTACTTCTCTAATGTTGCAACAGCAATTTGTATCGACAAGTCATTAGTCAGGATTTCTTTCTTTTTAATATCAGTAGGATTGTCTCTTTCGTTTAGGTCCATGTTCGATCCTCAGGCCGAGCCTCGATAAAATATACAAGGTTGAGTTTTCTGTTTCAGTAGCAAACCGGGGTAAACAGAAATCTAAATTTCAACTCTACGTTTTTAAATTTGAGATTTAACCCGTGACTTGTAACAAATTTTCAGATCAACAAAACGGAAAAAGTAAATGTAAGATGTTGGATTCACCACTGGGCTACGGGTCTAGACAAGCTGCCCTGGGAGGACTACTATTGGAAGAAACCTAAGGAACCACTGTTCCCTGAACAATCAGCAGAATTGGAGAAAATGTCTCAGCCTCAATAATTGTAGCATTACGTTGTGTACAGTGCTTGTGTAGTAAGTAGATTTAATAAATAAATATCATCTATTGTTTCAATTTACTTTTGATGTATAAAAAACACAAAAACTTCCGTAATTAAATAGGTACTCCATTTATTGCGAATCTTAAATTGAACAAAAATAAGGACAAAATGTGAATCGTAATTATAAAAAGACAGCATATTTTTTAAATACTTAATACACAATATTAAGCAAAGCGATGAAAAATAATAATGTTTCTGAAAAGTTTTTATACATCTAGGATATTTTTTTTATTTCTATTATAAAATTTATAACCTGTAAGACAAGTCTTGACTCCCGACACTCGTGTGAAGTGTATTGATTAGGCATTGTTATTTTAGTAAGCCCCTCATCGAGTTGTAGAAACTAAAAGCACCTTAATTATTAAACCTAAAACTGAACTTAACCTAACCAGATTGGACTCAGGCGCAACAAAAGAATAGAAAAAACCGACCAGCAGCCTTATTCAGAACCATTCGACTCGATTCCGTACCGAATCGAACGTCAAAGATATCGAAGATGTCCTCCAAACGCAATTCACAAATCCGAAACCGAATAATTTTGACAGTTCAAATTCGATTTGAAGACTCGAATCTTTCCGACAGCTGTTTGTTATCGGGAGTCATATCGTCCAAATTAAAACGAAGAAATAAACCATGTTTCCAGCTTATTTCTACTATAACTCATATTCTATAACTTTTTAAACACTGCCTATAGTAAGTAAATGAAGTGTTATTATTGTATTGACCATATTTCATTGATGTATCCGCATTTACATAAATTCAAAGTGTTTACAGAAATGTGATATTCGTTCTAGATTTTAGTTAACATTATTTATCTTTGGTAGATGGATTAAGTGATTGTGCGAGCCAGAGACCGTCGGCGTGCAGGACAACAGAGGACGAATCCTTTTGCCGAGCCGCGGTTTCAGTTGGTTTATAGACTAACACTCGACATGGCCCTTGGCCTCATTGAAGAAATAAGGCCCTATTTCCCTCACACGCAATCATCTGCCGTAATTCCCATAGAAATTTAATCATTGTTTGACTTTTGCATCCGTTCGGATCTGTGAATAGTGTTTTGACAGTTCTTCGGCTCGGAAATGAGATTGTCGAATACGGTTCCTTACCGTCAGAGTCAGAATGGCTGGACCAAGAGAGATTTTGGAAGTTTGACCAATACCAAGTGTTAGTACCTGTTTTGTACTATTTGGTACCAGACATCAAATAATGTGTACCTCGCTAAAGAGGGAAAAGTATTACAAGGAAAGTGGCCAGCCATTCTGACGTCAGAATGGCTGGACCAAGCCGGTTTCACCTAGTTGTAGGCGTTATAACTAGTTCATCTTTTCGTTAATATATAGTACCTCATTTGTACCTCAACATATGTTTTTCTTAGATTTTTTCGATAAGCCAAAAAAAAGTTACATCTAGAAGAAATTTTGCATGTAATCTGGAGGGCTCAGGCGCAAAATGTCGATTTTGCAAAATGTCTACTGGTAGTAAAATGTCTCTTTCTCATAACGTCGCTTTTTAAAAGCTTTTATTTATTTTCACCTGTCCTTTTCTTTTGATGTCTTTTTTTTTTTTGATGTTTGTTTCTTTGTCTGTCTGTAATCAAATCTTGCAAGCTAACTTTGATCCACTTCTCGGTTACCGATTGAGCTGAAATTTGGGAATTAATTAATAAATAAACATTATATAATTTTGTATTAATTTGGGGTTTCTGAAGAGAAAAAGTTTTCTAAATAAAACCAAATGAAGTTTAATTATGGGTTCAGATTTACGCTATTTACGCTAGTAACCTTATTTCATAGTCAATGTCAATTAGATTGACATAAATGGGTTAAACTTTACATTGCAGGGCAACTATTTAAAGGCCGAGGAAGGGGTGGCGGAAGGGGTTGGAGGAGGGACTACCCCTCTGTGTCACCCTTACCCCGCGGAGCCCCATGGTTATGGAGATATCCATGGTCAAAGTTTTGAGGCTAGAATAGCGCTATTTAGTTATTAGAATGAAAAGAGGTAAACATTTAGTACCGTTTGGCAGGAGAACGGAGGGGGCAGGTGCCCCTGTGCCTTGGCACCACTTCCATGTGAAGGCAATTTATTTTAAAACGTTTATTAGAAACTGCTCCATTACGTAATATTTCCATTTCCAAAGGTTTTACGGAATCGCAGAAAAATGATGAACGTTAAGATGACTAGATCACGCCAGGTTTTGCGAATATCATGTGAATACGATATAATAATATTAAAACAAACAACACATTGCCAACAAACTGGATTGTCCTTTCATCTGGTATTTAAGTCGGCTACATGCTCCCGTAAATATTGTTAATGGTGTCGATTCTGTTGTGTACAAACTAAACTTAATTTAGGACATTGCTATCTTTTTCTCTCTAATAAAACGAGAAAGGGACGGACGTAATTTAAAGCTGTCAAGTTAAGTTGGAACTAATATTTCCATACAAATGATGGGTGCACGTAAAAACAATATCGACTAAAAACACGGTGAAGCGCAAGGCATAAACTAGTTTGACATCTCTAACTTAGTTCATAGCTATAGCCGTCCTTTTCTTGTACTAGCTTTTAGTAAAAGATAGCAATAGCCTAAATTAAGTTTCGTTTGTGCAGAACAGAATCGACACCAGTGTCTACTAACATAGTTATTAAGTTTTTATGTTACTAACATCTTTGTATTTAACTTATAATTATGGAATTTTATTCAGAAATAAAGATATTATTATCTCCTTTATTCATTTTATCTACTTAGTTTACATATTTTTAAATGAATCTTTAAAAAATATATATTAAAATATACATTCAAAAATATAAAAAATATTAGTATTATCCATTTATTCATCTATATACATATTTTTAACATTTTTAAATATTTCTTAATAACATAAAAAAAAAATCATTTAAAAATATAAAAAAAAACAGTAGCCCACCAGCGCTGGGAACAGGGTCCGAGCTGCCGGTGGTCAGGGCTCTTGAGAGAAGAACCTCCTAACGATACGTGCCGTGTCCAGAAGTACTGGGGGTCTAAAATGGCCGCTTTAGCAGAATCGTTTTGTGAATCACGTTAAAAAATTAAAATTGTTAAAATGGACTTTATTGTGATTGACATAAAGTCCATTTTAAGAATTTAAATGTTTTAACGTGATTCATGCTAAGATTCTGCGTAGGATCTGTTAAAGCGGCCATTTTAGACCCGCTGCTTTCTGAATCAAGCCCTTGATCCAGCTGCCAAGCGAGAGCCTCCTAAGATGTTGGTCGAGGCTCTTGGCTATTAAGCCATTGGCCGACACGACTATCATTATTATAATTATTATTATAACATTATAAAATATTCTACAAAGAAGGTGGTCCCGCTATTTTGATATCAAAATAACCGGACCACTATTCGTTTGATGAAAACACATGGCGTGCAAGTAGCGTGACAAGCATAAACCATGCATGCAGCAGGCATGCAAACAAGCATACACCATACATGCAGCATGCAAGCAAATATGCAGCATGCCAGCAAGCATGCAGCAACGACAAACAAGGATGCAACATGCAGCAGGCATGGTTTCTGTCACGGCTCCGGCGGTCCCATGCGAGCTTATCGTCGCAGATGTGGTTCACGCTCACCAGTGGCGAGTGTTAGAACCACCTGCTCCTCAACTCGCGGGCCACCTCACCCCTCCGCGCCTACGCGATATTAAATAACACTTTAGGTGTACGGGCAGCAGCTCCGCACACTGAGAGGTTGTATGTAGATGGACGAATCACACGGGATGTGTACAGGGAATAAAATCACTGTTTTGTGTCCGTAAATGATTGACAGTTTATTATGTAAAACATTAAAATATATAATACAAAAAATAGGTGACTTGTGGCGGGCGTAAAAGCCTAGTCAGCGAATGTAAATAAATCGGTGAACTTAGCAACTGCTAGTTCAGGTAAAAACTAAAACAATAAATATCATGTGGCGATGCTCGTACACTAGGAGTAGGGCAGACAAGACTACGTCGAGTCGGTTTTGCACCGATTTTACGACATCAAAATCTGAAGATATTGAAGAGATCGCCAGAAGTGAGATAAACAGTTCTTCAGCGTCTTCGTCAAAATCGAAGAAAAAAAAATTTAAAACTGGCTATTTTTTTTTTTTCTAAGTTACTAACGCAACATTTTGCGAAAGAGATATTCTGCGAAAGCGACATTATGAAAAAGAGACATTTTACTACCAGTAGACATTTTGCAAAAGCGACATTTTGCGCCTGAGCCCTCCAGATTACATGCAAAATTTCTTCTAGATGTAACTTTTTTTTGGCTGATCGAAAAAATCTAAGAAAAACATATGTTGAGGTACAAATGAGGTACTATATATTAACGAAAAGATGAACTAGTTATAACGCCTACAACTAGGTGAAACCGGCTTGGTCCAGCCATTCTGACGTCAGAATGGCTGGCCACTTTCCTTGTAATACTTTTCCCTCTTTAGCGAGGTACACATTATTTGATGTCTGGTACCAAATAGTACAAAACAGGTACTAACACTTGGTATTGGTCAAACTTCCAAAATCTCTCTTGGTCCAGCCATCCTGACTCTCACTTCCTTACCGACACGGAAACTTATCGAATTGTTTAGAATACCCCTGCAGGTGCGAGTCAGACTCGCGCACGAAGGGTTCCGTACGGTTATCTATACAGCATTAGACAAAACGGCAAAAAATCACGTTTGTTGTGTGGGAGCCCCCTTAAATATCTAATTTAACTATTTATTTTTAAAGTGATTACACAAATTAATATTCTGTGAATATTACAAGCGTCTACCTGTTGCCGTTAATATCGAGCTAGAAACGGCGAAAATATCACGTTTGTTGTATGGGAGCCCCCTTTAAATATTAAAAATAAGTTTATTCTGTTTATAGCGGTGTATTTGTTATTAACAAAATACATCATCTGTGAAAATTTCAACTGTCTAGCTATCACGCTACATGAGATACAGCCTGGTGACAGACAGACGGACAGTGGAGTCTTAGTAAATTAGTAATAGGGTCCCGTTTTTACCCTTTGGGTACGGAACCCTAAAAAGCAGCTAGGACTAGTTTTTCTATTCTGATGTTGCGCCCGAGTTAGTCGCCGAGTTGTAGCCGAGTGAGTCGTAGCGATGTAGCACTACTTGCTACTAGTTTACAAGTGCAGACTTATACAGGTTAGTAACTAGATGCGGGCCTTGGCAATCTAACTCAAGAAAACATTGCATTCGCTTTTTCAGATAAAAAAAGTAAGGACTTCTTTTTTAGTCTTTGCCAAATAGATAAATCAGAAATAGGAATATCTCTGTTTTTATTATGACATAATTCAACAAGCATTTTGCATATTTAATTCAAGGAACTTATTTAAATATTTCAACAACCAATTTCAATTCATTAAAAAAAAATAAAAAATAAAAAACGTTGTACGGACACGTACACAACTCCATCCCCTTTTTTAAGCGTTTGGGGTGAAATTATCAAAAACGCTGAGACACGTAGAAATTTATTTTCAATCGTCAGCCTAAATACAACATTCTAAGATACTGGCAATGATATATAAACTATAGATACGTTGTCCGCACTCTAAAATGACAACATGAAATGAAGCCAATTGGCCACATCGCGCTTAGTTACGCACCAACCTGTCGCGCGACGCTACGTTTGTTTATAATTTAATAAATCCTGTGACGTGACTGAAGATGTATATTTATCTCCCTCTCGCAACAGGCATCCCGCCGTTCGGTGTCATATTTTCTTTCTCTTTCTTCACGCTTATAAGTAGTTCTAGTATTTTCGCCGTTTTTAAGCGCCGCGATGTTGGTTCATGACGTGTCTATATACAGGGTGGAATTTTGTAATGCCACCTGGAGGGAAAGTACTCTTAATACTGGAGATAGCAAATTTTACTCAAAGGAAACATTCCTTCATTTTAAAAAATAAATTAATCTGCATTCAAAGATTTTGAAAATTCGCGTGCCACACTCGGGAATCGAACCGTCTAAATTCCAAAAAAATAACACCCTGTACTTTTATGGCACCAATCGATAGGGTAAATCATAAGGATCAAATCCCTCTAACAAATACGATAAATTAAATGAAAGGGAAACTATGAAATCTTAACTTATAAATTCAATGGGATAAGATAAAGCACTTTTAGTGAAAGGTCCATCCAATTACGAACATAGTAAACAATTCTCTTTTGACGACATTTATTAATTAAAATGACGAAGAACTATTTACATAGGAATATTGCAATTTGCACAAACAAACGCATGCAAATTGCAATCTTCTTCTGCAATCTTATTCTCTTCAATTGTAAAGGTCCATCATCTTATTAAAGTGCTTTATCGTACCTATTGAATTTATCCCATTGAATTTATAACTTAAGATTTCATGGTTTTCCTTTCATTTAATTTATCATGTTTGTTAGAGGGATTTGATCCTTATGATTGACCCTATCGATTGGTGCCATAAAAGTACAGGGTGTTATTTTTTTGGAATTTAGACGGTTCTATTCCCGAGTGTGGCACGCGAATTTTTTAAATCTTTGAATGCAGATTAATTTCTTTTTAAAAATGAAGGAATGTTTCCTTTGAGTAAAATTTGCTATCTCCGGTATTAAGAGTACTTTCCCTCCAGGTGGCATTACAAAATTCCACCCTGTATAATACGTCATTGGATACTGGTGTCGATTCCGTTGTGCACAAAATAAACTCAATCTAGACTATTGCTATCTTTTACTAGAAGACAGTGTGAGAAAAGGACGGCTATAGCTATGAACTAAGTTAGAGATGTCAAACTAGTCTAAGCCTTGCGCTTCACCTTGTTTTTAGTCGACATGTTTTTACGTGCACCCAAGGGGGGTGCACGCGACATTGGTATGGATATTTATATTAGTTCCAACTAAATTTGAGAGCTCTAAATTACGTCCGTCTCTTTCTCCTTTTATTATAGAGAAAAAGATAGCAATAGCCTAAATTAAGTTTAGAGTGTGCACAACAGAATCGACACCATTATTACTAACTTTAAATCTGACGGACTTTCATACAAACTTTCATCCCCTATTTAACTTCTTTATGGGTTGAATTTCGAAAAAATTCTTCCTTATTCCTTATCTACATTCTAAAGGGAACCACTGTGTAAAATTTCAGTTTTCTAGGTCCAAGGGTTTGGGCTGGGCGTTGATAGTCAGGCGGAACGTGACTGGCGCGCGAACGGTGTGACACTTTTTCGTGCGTGCAGCCGGTTTCTTCGATTTATATAACGTTATCACTTCAAAAACACTGGTTATTTTGGGTTATTCCTGTCTGCCACCACTGGTGGTGGTTACGAGTGGTACGATGACACAAATTCTTGTTTAATAGTGTAACCTACGGAATAACTCCGATCACACTGGCATTTTAGTTACAACCTGGTTACAATAATTATCTCTGGGGAGTGGGGGTCTAAAATGGCCGCTTTATCAGAATCGTAAAGCCGGGTACAGACTGCTGCAACGTAACATGCAAGGTAACATGCGATGAAAGAATTTGCCGTCCACATTGACGCAATGTATCATGAAATGAAGAATGAGAATTCCCATAGTGTGGGCGCTTTGCGCGCACGAACCGCGCACACTACGCGCACTAGCGCGCAGTGTGAACGGAGTGCCAGTGTGGACGGGTTGCGTGTGTCTGTACGGCAGAACGCGCGCGAACAATGTAGGAAAAAAATGTAGCTTACATTTGAATCATGGAGTGAAGAAAAAGTATTGCAGTTAGAGGCGTACAGAACAAGATACATTTTGTGGAATCCAGAAAATGAATATTTTTACAAAAAAACGTCACATTTGCGTGTTCTCGGCAGACTATGAGCTATGTTCGCCACTCGCATGCCGCAAACAGATGCGAGTAGGTACATGCTCGGTTCGTGCGCGCGCTGCGTCCACACTTATGAAATGCTACTTTCATGTTACGTTGCAGCAGTCTGTACCAGACTTAATATGAATCACGTTAAAAATTTAAAGAATTCTGATTCTGATAAAGCGGCCATTCTGGACCCCCTGGACCTGTCCTGTCGTCGATGACTTGTATAACAATAAAAGTCCAAAAGTTGTTCAAAAACAAGCACTTTCGTTGCCGATACTGTATGTCGTGATATTTTGCTATCACTGCTTTATTTTTGAACATTTCATTGTGTCACTGACGCCGCCAGGTCCAGAGATAATGTAACCGGGGTAATCTACTTAAAATACGTATCCGTTCGTGAGCAAATTATTTTAGTGAGGGGTGGGCCCGAAATGCCTCAATTTCCTTTACAAACTTTGTTTTTTTTTGAGTTAATTCGATTTCTGATTCAGGCAAGCGACTTTTCAAAAATGGTTTAATGCAGATTCACTTAGATTATTATGAAAAACATGTTTCTTTTGAATTTTAATTGGTGGCATTCGGTACTTGACTTCCACGTCTTTCTTTCCGCGATGTATACCTAGGTACCGGTAGGTACTAGGTAGTACGTAGTACGTACAATGTACGCTAACCGTACTAACTAGCTGTTTGGGTGAAAGCCTTTGCGACCTGCTGTACACTTTTTTTTTTCGCCAGTTACAGAAAAGTTGAAAGGGAATCGACTGTCTTTGTATGGGCATGTGATGAGAAGGGAAGCATCGCATGATGAATATAAATGTGTAGGTGCTCGGCCAGAGTGGAAACGCGGGTGCGGTGCGGGCGCGGTGCGACGAGCTCAAACATATGAACTTCATTGGAGTGTCCATAGTAAGCACGCGGGTGCGGGCTGCGGCGCGGGCTAGTTGGCGCGGGCCGCACGCGAACCGCGTGCGGGCAGCTCAAACCATAACTCGTTCATACAAGTGGCCGCAGTGAGAGCGCGGGCGGCAAGTGCGGGCGCCAGGGTTACCAACTCCTAAAAATATTTACCCCTCAAGCTAAGTCAAAATTCCCACAATTACTTGAAAATCCTTTTTTTTTTCGGATGGGTAATCATCAAATGACGTCCCGCTCTGGCTTTTACTGACTAAAACCCATCCATGTTCCTTTTTTGCTTTTTGTGTTCCAGGGCCGCGGTAACTCTTTCAAACAACCCGCAGTCCAGGCAGGCATCGGCCGCGCGTGGCCCCCGGCCATATAATAGTATTATTTATTTATTTTATTTAGTGTCTAATCGAAATCCTAGCTACATTTGTAATACAAAGTATGAAAAAAACAACTAAATATGGAGGATAAAATAGGTATAATAGAATGGTTAGTTTTGAAACTCAATGAATAGAGGACGCTAGTCCCGAGGTTGGCAAAAAAAGTTCTCTATTTCCCGTTTTAAAAACGAGTATAAGATGCTCTATCTATGCCATACTACTATCTATATGATCTATGCCGTACAGTGCGACATAAAAGAGTAGAAATTAAATATTTGGGAACTAAAATTTTTCATTTTCTGGCAAATCTAAAATGAGTATATCATAGGCAACATCTAAAATGAGTAGTACTTGAGCTGTCAATTCTTCTCGATCGATTTCGTTTTTCAATGGAATTTTGTCTTTTTTTGTGTTATTTCTGAGTTTGGACAGGAAAATAGCGACATATCATGAATAAAGTAATTTGTGGAGGTGCCCGTGAAATCATTTATAAAGTTTTAATGCGGTGTTTGGCCGAATTACAAGCTGGGAAGCTGCTATCCTACTTCGAAGATGTTTGCCATCGTAAAGCAGATTTTACTTGTAAGTAACTATTGAAAGTTGCAGTAAACATTAATTACAAACGATTAATACATTCAGGGAGCAAAATTTTCGATCTAAATAGTATTTACAAATTAGTTGTCTACGGTTTCTGAGGTTATGATAAGATAAACAAATACCGTTGTAGTTATAGCGCGACTTAACAACATTGATAATAAGGCAAAAACATTTAATGTAATTAATTGGGTATTACCAAATACGTTTTTGCGATACGATATTTGTTGAAGCAACCGACTATTGGAAAGAAACAATTTTAAAATATTTTCACGATAAGAACATATTTGCGCGGGACTTTTTTCGTCGGACTGACAGCAGTTATATTATGAAGATAAAGCATAGTTATATTATGATTTAAAGTTGTATCTGTAAGTTTATGTTAATACCATGCTTTGTTTGTTTTAGGTGTTTCTGTAAGCACAGTGCGCAGAATTGTGCAAAACGGCGGGAAATTCTCGACACCAGCTATACACAGAAAGGATCGTCCCTATGTCCCTCATAATATATTTGAGTGAACTTGCAGTTTTATTACTATTACGTACCAAATCTATTATCTACGAGTAGCTTATTGAAAGCAATGAATTAATAAACATACTTATTTAAAATAATTATTTTCTCATTATTTATAGCTATTAGACCTATACTAGTTTAAATACCATTCAAATATCAAGATCTGCTGGGTCGTACTAACTGGGTTGCCACATGAGCGATCGTGGCGCCCTCATTTATTTTCTACTCTTTTATGTCGCACTGTAGTCGACAGCAGCTACCTTCCGAGTGTTGTCGTGTTCAGTGTGTGACAAAATAAAATATGGATGAAGAAGACATATTTTTATAGGAAAATTCATTCTTCAAATGGCAATTTATGCTACAAGTAAAAAATGGAGTTAATAAAATTAATTTAACGAGAGATACTGAAGGGGAATTTCACACGCTATATCAAAAATTGCGAGAGCAACCGCAAAAGTTTTTTGATTCACAACAATAATATATTTAGCCATAGCAACAATATATTTTTTTAAGATAGCGCTGTTTTCAATGGGACGGGCAACTTGCGGAACTAATGGCGCTAGCATCGCATGAACCAAACATCGTCATTGGTTGAAAATCTGTCAATGTCATTTCATATTTCAAAATAGTTTGACCTCATTGCACATTGGTCAGATTGGGTCTAAGCTATAGACGCGCCATCTACAATCAGCTTTGACCAGCCTTCCCCATTAAAAACGTGAATTTTTTTTTTACTCCTAGTTGCCATAGCACGGCTCGAACTATGTAGTTTGAGAACCCCGGTAGTCACGCGCGGTTGTCGCTTGCCGCCCACGTACTCACTGCGGCCACTTGTATGAACGAGCTATGCAGCTATGGCGTCTTTGCGTGTTCAAGTTCATATGTTTGATTATGCCACCCCGCGCCCGGTCCGTGCCCGCGTTTTCAGTCTAGCCCAGCACTAAAAGTACCCCTAAAAAAATCACATCCCTCTTATTTACCCCTAAATTTGGGGGGAAAACCCTTATGTTGGTAACCCTGGCGGGAGCGGGGATCTCCGAACCCGCGCCGCTCGCCGCACCGCGTGGCCAGTCTGGCCAGGCAAACCGCGCGCGTTGCCGCACCCGCACCGCGCTCCCACTCTGGCTGAGCACGATGGATCCACCACCCTCCTACCTACGGACCTATTTACGGATTTATTTATTTTTTCGGTGGACCTATTTTAATTTAAGAACTGTATTCACTGGTGCCGATTCCCTTGTTCACAAACTAAACTAAATTTAATTTGAATGCATCTTTCTCTTTCTATTTCATTATGAAAAGGACAGAACATAAATATTAGTTTAATCCTGTCAAATTAGTCAGCACCTGACGTAATTTGATGTAATTTTAGTAGTCAACTTTTTAATCGTGTCTAAAACTTGTATGGCGCTGATTAATTTGACAGCACATGACTAAAATTTATCTTCTGTCCTTTTCTTAATGAAATAGAAAGAAAAAGATGCACTGACTTAAATTTGGTTTAGTTTGTAAACAAGGGAATCGGCACCACTACCTATGTTACACAAATAAAATTGATTTTGATTTTTTTTTTTTTTTTGGATGGAGAGCGAGAGGAAGGCCAAGGAAAAGATGGATGGATTGTGTGAGGAATGATATGAGGGCAAAAAGGTGTAAATGATTGCGTGACGGTTGACAGGGGAGAATGGAAGAAAAAAACGTGTTGCGCCGACCACAAGTAACATGGGGTAAGGGCGGATGATGATGACGCAGCATTTCTCCCCGAGAAAAAAAAAACAGATTTTGACCTGCAATATTGGTGCCGATTCCCTTGTTCACAAACTAAACTAAATTTAAGATAAATGCATCTTTTTCTTTCTATTTCATTATGAAAAGATAAAAGTGTGTTAAAAGAACAATCGCCCTATAACATGCGTCGACCTTACATATAAGTCTGTTAACTCCCAATTTGTTCAAATACCGGTTATCACTGGTGCTGGTTTGTCATCATACTGGTCAGTTCCAGTAGGATTCTCGTCGGATGGCATCTCGACGTCATCGAGGGGCGCCACAAATTTCTGAGCTTTGTTGTAACCATCTTCAACATCTAAGGTTTCCTCAACGGCTTCCCGACTTTCAAATGGTTGTTCATATTGCTGTATTTCAAACGGTGGCTCGACTTCTTCAGTATACTTCTCAGGCTCTTGATATTGCTCAGCGTACTGTTGTTGTTCTGCTGCTTCATCTAAACCGGTATATTGTTGTTCATAACTAGGATCGTATTGTTGGGTCACCTCCTCATTATTTAATTCGACAGGATAGGCTTCAGCTTCAGTGTTTTCATAATAAGCATATTCTTGATTTTGAGAATACTCGTTTTGAGTATAGTCTACGGGTTGCTCCTCGTTACCATGTTGGGAAGGATAATTTTGATCGGTTTGTTCTGAATAGAACATTTCTCTCTGCTCAGCATCAAAATCTTCGATGGATTCAGTCACATTGACCTGATTTTCTGTTTTATCGATGACGGGTTCTGCCTCCCCTGCTGTATCGGCATTACTATTTTCATAGTTTTGCTCTTGTGGAATATCTGTTCCGTCAGTTTTCATTTGGACACCGATATTTGGTGCAAATTCCTGATTGATGCTAGTTTCTGCTAAAGTTTCATTTTCAAAAATGTGGTCATTAACTTCAAGTGTCGACGGTGAATTGTAATTTAAAGTTTCTAACGGGCTTATTTCATTATCGCCAGTGTAGACTACTTGTTCTGAATCTGCGGGCTCGTATTGATCAACAGACTCATTTTGATTATGTATGAGAGAACTTGCTACAACGGGGTTTTCATCTTCAGCATTAAATTTTTCCTCATTAATTTGAGCACTTTCTTTTGAACAATCGAGTACAGGTTGTGGTTCATGATAGTCAGCAAACTCTTGCGAAATGTCAATATTGTGCGCATCTGAATCTTGGTATTCCAATGTAATGTTTTGTAATTGATCACCAATAGAATCCGCCTGGTCGACGACGTTTGCAACAAAGATATTGTTTTTGTCGCTTGTATCTGTATTTGAAACTAATGGCTCGCTCACATGTACTGTATTATTGGGGCTATATCCACTATCCTTGGGTAATCCATATTGCAATGTATCTGCAGGTAATTCTTTTTCGGGATACTCGTTGACATATTTTTTCGGTGTGTCAATATGTACGTCTGTATTCACATAGTTATCATAATTGGTAGCAACTTGATCTTCATTCTTTTCCAGAGGCCTTTCCTTGGGTACACTCTCCTTAAGGTCTACAAATCCAGTTTGATAATTACCCGTTGACTTTCCCTTTTCTTCATCCTTTAATATTTTTAATATTTCATATTTACTCTTCCAATCCGAATCATCGTGTTCATTCGGTTTCAATTCTTTTATGGGAACTGCGTCCTGTTCGAGATGCATTTCTTGCAGCCTTTGACGGTTTTCATTAGTTGTCCCATTCCTTACACAATTATTCAAGAATGTTGTTCCTAACTTCGGAATGAGTATGTATTTTTTGCTAATTTCTTGTATTAAATATGTATCTTCGTTATTGCTAACTTGGATGTCTGGGACCAGTTGTGATTGACTTGTATTGGATGATTGGAAATCACGAACCGATGAAAACTCTGGTTTAAATCCAAGACGATCGACTACAGCTGGACGAGTTTCAAAGACGCTGGGCTGAAAGTATTTGATCACATGATGATATCACATTGACACACGACGTACCTAGGTATTTATTATGTCTCTGACAATTTGGTACTCACCTTATATCGCACTGGGACCAATGCGGTGGTATATCGCATTTTATCGAGCCTTCCCAAAATAAAATCATTCCGCTCCTTTCGTTTTTTATCCTCTTCCAGAAATGCGTCATATTGTTTCCTCAGAGCGTTGATACGGTCTGATTTAGCTCTAAGATATGAAAAATAAATATAAATTAGTTTATTGAATCTAACATAAACTTTAAATGATAATTAATTTGCTTTACACGCGTTACTTTTTGTTTGACTTCCCCATGTGAGTTCAATATAGTATTATTGGGCGTAGCAGCCTCGAGTTGACCCGCATGGTACCGATGTAAACAAAGCAGTGCCGTGTCGACCTTCGAGAAGGTTTGTTAGATACAAGTAAATATAAAATAAGCATAGATGAGTATTGTACACAGATAGTCAACTACACTTTAATACAAAAAATTGCAATATTAGTAAAACAACAACGTTGGAATCCGATCATCACAGTAGGTACAAGGAATTGGTAGCTCAGGCGACTCCAAGAAAGAAGAATTGGTTAGGTACCTACTTCAATAGCACAAAAAGACAAGTGCGCGATTTATGCTGTGGCCTGTGGACGAAAAGAAGACGAGTCCATACATGGATGAACTCATATCAATAAGTAATTTTAACAGTCATTATCATGACTTGTTTCGTCGACTCTTCGTCTAAAACCTGAGTCAACAACGTATAGCTTGCTGTCAGAAAGTCAAAGTTGATAGACAGTTGTTTGCTGTGGTCGCTGTGGTCAAGTCTTTTGAGAGAAATAGGTACCTACGTATTTATATCTATCTATTCATCCTGGGAGTTGGTAAGGAAGAAGCATGACTTTTGTTTCAATTCCGGTAGTGCTGCAGTGAATCGAAACAGTCTAAACCTAAACAAGGCTTCATAGTTATATTGGATAGGTCATAGAAGCTAAGACATTTTGAAGATTTTTTTGGAAACAGGACACTTGACGAAAATTGTCGTATGTAGGTACCTATACCTACTCTAGGTTGGGCATAACATTGCGGAATATCTTTAACTTTTTATAAACGCCAGAGCCACGCCAACACACGCCTCAACGCCAAACCTCAATTTCAGTTACAGTTTTGTCACATAATTATTTGTGTAGTTTGGCGTATAACGTAAAAGGCACGCGCTTGTCACGTAGGTCACAATGGTGTTCAAAATGTGAAATATTTTTCAACTACTTCATGTAGGTACCTAAGTACTAAATAACAGAAATGGAATTTAAGTATAATCATGTGAGAAATCAGTCAAAGGACAAATAAAATAAGATATAGGTAGGTTTTATTTATTATTTCA
The DNA here is from genome assembly GCA_905147715.2 of Xestia xanthographa. Classification (NCBI taxonomy): domain Eukaryota; kingdom Metazoa; phylum Arthropoda; class Insecta; order Lepidoptera; family Noctuidae; genus Xestia; species Xestia xanthographa. The sequence goes on from LR990652.1 coordinate 15,465,430, forward strand.
GCATTAAATACGTCTAGTATGTAAGCTCAGGGGCTGTACCAGGCGCCGCGTTGTACCACCTTAAAATGTCAGCTGAATAGCGCCATGAAACGCGAACACTGCCAGCCGAATGACCTTCGACCTTGGTTTACGATCAGCCAGCAGAATATTATGTATGCAATTTTAAAGATGAAATCAAAGTAAAATAGAGTAGGTACCTAAAGATAGGTACTAAATAGGTACCTTTTCGATAAGAGTAAAATGGTGGTAAAAATCGGGTGGGGCTGTGTTAGGTTAGGTTAGGCACACGGTTTTTGTTGATCTGAGGCATACGGCCGTTGTTGGTTTTAACGTGAAACGTAGACGTTGAGGCTGATATAGATCAGCGGCTGTCGATGATTTTGATGATGATGATGATACATTTTGATCGTGACGTAAGATTTAGGTAGGATATGAATAAATGAAAAAGCAATTTTTAAGGGTCCCATAGCTAAATGACAATAAAAGGAATTAAGGCGTGAGTGTGACCAAAATACAGTTGATTGAACGACTCGCAGTCAGCATTCATCATTGTTCATGTCTGGCCCAAACTCAGTCTGGGGATAATCTTGAAATTGACAACGAATAACCTCTTTGCTGTGACCAACGCACGGCTTGACGTGCTCTCCGAAGGACCCGGGCGGAGGGTACTCGTAAGGCCCGGTTTCCACCAAAGCGGAGACGAGTGAAGCGGAGAGATGTGCGGAAACCCACCAATCACATGTAGTTGCTGATCTCTCGTCTATCCTGTGATTGGTTGAAGCTTGCACTTCTCTTCGCTCCGCTCGTCTACCTTTGGTGGAAACCGGGGCTTACTAACGGATGTTCACTCCTCCACGGATCGACCTCAACCGGCGTTGCTTAACCTTGAAGATCGGACCATGCAGCTGTTATTATTTAGCACTAGCTTTTGTCCGCGGCTTTGCTCGCGTTATGTTTGGAAATTATCCCACGAGAATGTTTTAAATATAGCTGACACAAATAACGTGGTTTTCTATTGGTAAAACTGGTAAAAGAATTTTCAAAATCGGTTCAGTAGATCCAGAGATTACCCCATATGCTACAATCTCACAAACTTTACCTCTTTATAATATATAAAAGTATAAGTAAATAGATTTTGAATTATTGTTATAAGTACCTACTTACATTGAAAACAATACTTACAGAAGATAAATCCTTTTAATTTTAGTGAACCCACGCGCTGAAAGCATTTTAAATGGTAAAAATAGTAGTCAAACGAAATCAATCTTCAAAATACCTATGAATTCAAGAGATATTTCAGACCCATGGATCCGATCCAACCAACTTATTTATTTGGGAACCAACAATGCACAACATGACAATGCACAACACGAGAATGCACGACATTGGAATGTGCGTGTTTTGAATTCCAATGACGTACATTATCATGTCGGCCATTCTCGGCCCGGACCAAGAATGCCCGGCATGACAATGTACAGCACGCCAATTGGAATCAAAACAAACAGTGACGTCACATTTAAAAAGTAAAAAGCCATGTGACACTAGGGACGGGTGATACACAGATTTTATTGATTTTGATTGATTATGGATTGATTTTGTTTCATTTGACGTATGGTTAGTTATTATTCTGTGGTATGGTTGACGTTCAATCAATTATATTGAAGTAATCTGTGTGTGAATGAAATAATCGTGATGTTATGTTTGGTTTGTTTGGAACTATAAAAACGCAGTTTGGGTTTTCTTGTTGAGTTCTGGTTGTAAGGCACCCTCTTACAGCTAAATTAGGAAGAGAAAATGGTCCTGGAAGAAAACAAAAGCTAATGAAATAGGTAGTTTTTAATAACATCAGCAACGTGCAAGCGTTTTCAACAAGAACAGATATTTCATTGGTGATCTTTGAGATGTTGAAACATGTTTGGCAAGTAAGAACATAAACTGTTACAAATTACAACATCATTGGTGTACATAAGTATAAGTACTTACATAATACGGAAGTTTGAATAGGTATCAGCATTACAACAATTTCTCCATGAGCAACCAGGGCTCTTATTACGAGCTCTTACAAATCGTCTCAATTTGTGATACCATGATGAGCTCTGTAGCTGGGGGCTGTTAGTTTGGTCCCTTTGGCTTTGTGATTTATTAGTCAATCCTTGTAGGTACTCTATAATTATGTAAGTAGGTCCATATTATCTGATAAATACCTATCCACAAAACATTCCTACATATTACCTACTAACACCAGCTGGCAGCTGTGGAGACAGTGACAAGATCTCAACATAACATGTAGCTGTAATACAGAATTAAAAATAGTAATACATAAGTACCTAGGCACATACTATAACTATACCGTGCTAGCAAAGTCTAGCTAGGTATGAAAAACATTCATCAGTGTTTATATTATTAAAACTAGGAATTTTGTAGAAGGTAAGTAAGTACCTGTAGCTGCCATCATAATAACTTTCTAATTAATCTTATTTATTTTAGATTTTCACTGTGATCGAAGATGTGTGTGACTCACACTTGATGGAGATAATTATAAAAGCAATTAAATATTTGCCCCAAACATAGTCCATATCACTATTGTGTTGCTGCTTGCTGCTCAAGAGGACCGCAAGCCTGGCATAGAATTCCATTACATTATATATTATGGTTTCATCGCAAAAGAAAAAACACTTTAGTAAAAAGTTAATTGGTTATACCTAGTCAAAGCTGCCCTGAATTACATACCTAGCTGCTAAGGCGAAAGAAATACCTACTATGAAATAAATTCAAGAATAAGATCAGCGAACAGTACCAAAATAGTAATTGGATAAACAAAATTATGGGCGCAACCAGTTAAGATTAAGTGTGGAGACAGTTAGTATGAAAGTGGCAAAGTAAATTATTATCAGGATAGCATTATAGTTACTGCTCTATCAATGCTAAAGCTTATCTCTCTATCTAAAATAATCTAAAACACCAACTAGGTAATACTTTTATTTTTGATCCATGACAATAAATAGCCTTTATAATAGTAGGTACCACCTACTAATTGTTTGTTACATATTTTTATTTGTAATTAAAATTAAGAAATAGGTAATAAATGATGATCATTGTTTTAATTAATTAAATTAATTATATATTGAATTTCATTGTCTTTTTTTCACTCTTCCTCGTCCGTATTAGGTACGTCCTGCAGGATAGTCCTTTCCCTTGTTCTCCACAGATCCCGCAACCATACATAAATCATCTCTTGATCTCTATTCCTAGCTTGCTTCTTTCCATGATACCTTATAAGTAAAATTAAATACCTAAACAAAACTGCAGTATAAATATTATCATCATCATCAGCCATAGAAAGTCCACTATTGAACATGGGCCTCATAAATATAATAATCTATACTTATTAAATAAGTAAGAAATACCAATTTAACCACTAGACCTTGTGGTGCACCTTGGTGGAGGCCTATGTCAAGCAGTGGACTGCAGTTATGATGATGATGAACCATTAGCTATTTTTATTAGATCATCAACAAAGTAAAAGCCTCCACTGTGATCAGAGTATTTGGCTCGCGATCCGAGGTTCTGGGTTGGATTACCGGTGGGGACACTGTCTCACAAAAATGTCTTTAAGGGACTGTTCCAAGTTTAGGTAAGGCATTGCAGGTCAAAATCACCTGATTGCAGGCGCGGATACAGGATTTCTTTCAAGGAGGGGCAATTTTTGGAAAATTCATTAAAAAAAATTGATAAACTTTTGATAGTAAATAGGCGTTACTTTACAGAAATCCATGATATGCAAGTTACAAGAGGGCGCCAGCTTTTGGGCCAGGGGGGGGGGGGGAGCGCAGCGAGAAATTCTTTACACCTTGCCTTGGACAGGTTATAATGGTTTCGAACGATCATATAGGAGTTACTTGGTCGAATTTAAGATAAATTCAAGACAAAGTAGTCTGTAGAGCTCGAAAATTGTACTTAACACTTTTCCTACCGACCTACTGGAGTTACCTGGGCCACTTATAGATTTGTCTATAAGTGGCCCAGGTTAACACTCATGAAAAACTAGGCTTCAAGAGCAAGCGAAGCGAGCTCGAAATTTTTTACATTGCCTCAGATACCTAATTATGCTATAATACCATTCTATGGCATCAGGCAGGAAAAAGTGAGCCTCTAGGGGCAGCTGCCTGCCTCCTCCTGGCGACGCCCATGACAAGATATACAACTAGAATATTTAGTTTCAATTCCGTCAAACTAGTTCAAGCTTGGCTAGTGACTTAATTGGTCCGGTTCAGGGGGGGCAATTGCACCCATTGCCCCCCCCCTGTATCCGCGCCTGCCTGATTGATTACAAAGTAAGATGATTCCGTGCTCCGGATTCGGAGGGCACGTTTCTGTAGGTCCTGCAGTGAAAGTACGTAGGAATCGATTCGATAAAATCTTACAGCTAATCTCGACAAATTGAGTAGGTACCTATGGTACGGTGCATTGTTAATTTAATTGTCGTCCACTTTAAGGACTAAGTGGGGAAACCAAAACCCCATGATAGATAGATAGAATTGTGTCTGTAATTGCGGGTATCGAACAGCTACATCGAATCGAATCGATTTCGCAAGTACGTAAGTACTATTTCAACTGTAGGTAACTAAAATTTTAACGATTTCCAACGAAAATGCAAGTACGAAACGACATTTTGGATCTACCAAAGGTGCATTGGGCAGGAGTACAATCTTGCCCTTGGCCACAAAACTGAGACGGTTGTGCAAGAAGTATCGAGGGCAACAGTTCGCCGCCTCTTCCACACCTACCTACGTGAAGCTCCCAGGAACTGCAGCTAAAGGAGAGCCATCGTGGAAGGATTCCAGCACTGGAAAGCGAGATTGCCTTGGTTGTGTCGATTGCACCCATGTTACAATAGTCACACCCTACAACACCAATCCCGATGAGCCCTCATATGGGTATAAAAAGGGTACTACAGCAATAACACACAGTTTGTTAGTACTTATTTATTTTCCAATTTACAGTGTATTGACTTTTATTTATTTAACAATCTATAATCACAGAAAAGCCATAATTAAATCTTCCAATATTTCTTTCAAGTTAAATAGGAATTAGAATAATTTATTAAAAAGTATTACAAAAGTGTACATTTAGGTGCAGTAGTGTTTCAGAACATTTTAATAACTCATTCAGAGGATATATTTATCCCCTCCCAGTATCTAGGTACCCAACAACATCCACAATCTTCTTATACAAGTATGCTAATTATTTTTCCTAAACTGTTTTAGGAGTGCGATGTTAACTGCAGGCTTTTAAATGTAAATGCACAATTCCCAGGGTCGAGCTCAAGCCCTCTTTGCATTCGCACTCTTGGCCCTTGATTTGAGACCCCTCCATGTCTGTAAGTAAAGCATTAACAGCATTATAACCTTAATCACTTTATAACTACCTCTGTGATAAGTCAGTCTACTACTCGGGTAGTGGACTGCTAACTCAGAGGTTGTGGGTTCAATCTCCATAGTAAATATTGTGATAGGACTCTCCCTCCACCAATCTTCGGATGTAATAATCATCGGTGAAAAGAAGGTGTACCAGGTGTCGACTGTGACACATGGGAACAACTCTGACACCCCTTCAGGGATTCATGTTGTGACAATATAATGTTGTGATCATTATTATGATCAAACAAAAAAAATCATTTGGAACTAAAGTTGAAAAAATTATAAACAAATGATATAAAATTACATCCAGCAGCCTTTTTATTGAGAAAAAGCTAATAGTGTATTCACTCTGTTGTTAGAAACCAATTTCCAGTAGTGAACATGCCACTGTGATGTGAAAAGCTATAAGATGATGACAAAGATTGTAAAAGTTGGTTGTATTGAATTGATTAGAGCACTTGAATCCTTGTTGTATGAAGTATGAAACTTTAGAACTATTTTATACTGTTCCAATATAAAAATACGTACCTTGCTCATTCAGCTATCTCCGAGAACGTTGAAAAGTGAAACATTCCTGTTACTGCAAAGACGAAACATTGACTGTGTGAGTGTGACTATTTATTTGATATTAAAATTAAATTAGTGAAACACAAAACAAGTTTTTTTCTCAAACCTCAAAAGAAAGCAAGAAAGTAATGTCTTGTCTTATGTCAGTGTTGCCAGATGGAATCTGAAGAAATCAGTAGAAAAATTAAAGTTTTAGCAGTAGATCGAAGAAAAAATCTGTAGATTAAAAAAGTCATACCCACATGAGGTAAAAAGGAAATGAGCTTGAATAGGGTACATGACAAAAAAATCTAATTATTCTGTCAGATAGATTTTCAAAAAGTATTGGACACGTATTTTTTCTTTTTTCACGTTGTGACAGAAAGGGTGTCCGTGGGGGTAAATAAAAGAAAACCACGGACCCAGGTCAACATAAAAATATATTAATAAAATAAACGGGTGTGGGTAGGTTTATGGTCACAAGTTTCTTCAAGTCAGCCCGGGGGTTTGCACGGTACTCTCCTGGCTTAGCCCGGCGTGACGATGACCGTAGCGGTGTGCCACGCTGCAGACGCCAGGTAGGGTGACGGACGGCAGATGATCGCGCCGACCCGTAGAATTCCGACGCGGCCACGCAGGTAAAAGGTACCCGCTGCGGAGCCCGCGGTAAATTGGATGCCGGTAAAACGGTTGTCAGCCGAAATCTTGAATGTCAGCCGGAATCTTGAATGTCAGCCGGAATCTTGATGTCAGCCGGAATCTTGAATGTCAGCCGGAATCTTGAACCCTGGAAAATAACGTCCAGCGTGTCACGGAATGGCTAGCAGTCATCCCCGCTGATTGAGACACCAAGGCAAAAGCAAAGCGAGAAATACCCGTGCGCTAATGAAAGTGATGTGTGGTAGTCACAATCAGTACGGAGTTTACATGATGGTGGTGGTAAGCACGACATGATTTGCACATTATGAGTGTCATGAGGGTTATTGTAACAATGTCAAATACACTCGGCTGAAGGCTACAAGATTTAAGCATTTGAATGTGCATAGCAAAAACGGTGATAGAAAGTGGCTCACATCTTGAGACCACGTAGCTAGTGATACACAAAATATGAAAACGTGAATTGCTGTTCAACACTTACCCAGTATGGGGTTTACGCAGACACAAAATGGAAAGAGTTAGGTTACTAACAAAAATTAAAGCTGCCTGCTTTAAGCCCGAATATTCTAGATCACGAATACTTCTAGAAATTTAATATCCGATGAAAAAACGCGTCTAGTCACTGGGAGCAGAATACTTCCAAAAAGGACTCGTCATCGCGAGTCCGTGACATTTATACTGGCGTGTTTACGCATAGACAAGTCTTCACTCATTCGATCAGATACACGTAACGCGCGCACAGCACTGGTAAAACAGCTAATTTTAGTCGTATAGTAACTGCACGGCCCAATGAGTATGTATACTCTGTGGCGTTTGTTTTGACATTTAACTTATTTAGTGTTGAATAGGTTATGTTTACAAAGTAACGGTAGAAACTATTCTGAGTTTCTACAACGTTACAACGTAAACTTAAAATGAAAACGATACATTGCGTCGAAAACTCGTGTAACGTCATAATTAAGTACATTTTTTACTCAAATGTGACGTCACAAGCCAAACTCATGAGCTTTGACACGTTTTATATTCGACAATTTTTATTAATTTGATAAAACAAAGAACACGTATCCAATATTTTTCGATACTTACTACGGTTGTTGAGCAAATGTCATGTTATCTAGGCCTATAAGCCAGATGACGCGACACGTCGTCAATAATTAGATGATACGATCTGATTTGAAAAAAGCAGGTAGATTTCCAATCAAGGCAGTAGATCAGTAGATTTTTTTTTAAATCAGGTAGATCTACTGCTAAATCAGTAGATCTGGCATCACTGTATGTCATTGTCAACTGTCAAAGTGTCCACAACAAACTTTTTTTTTGGCAAAGGTAAACATGACGACGAATATTCAATGTATGTTGCACAAAAAAAAAGTTTGTTGTGGACACTTTGACAGTTGACAATGACATACAGTGATGCCAGATCTACTGATTTAGCAGTAGATCTACCTGATTTAAAAAAAAATCTACTGATCTACTGCCTTGATTGGAAATCTACCTGCTTTTTTCAAATCAGATCGTATCATCTAATTATTGACGACGTGTCGCGTCATCTGGCTTATAGGCCTAGATAACATGACATTTGCTCAACAACCGTAGTAAGTATCGAAAAATATTGGATACGTGTTCTTTGTTTTATCAAATTAATAAAAATTGTCGAATATAAAACGTGTCAAAGCTCATGAGTTTGGCTTGTGACGTCACATTTGAGTAAAAAATGTACTTAATTATGACGTTACACGAGTTTTCGACGCAATGTATCGTTTTCATTTTAAGTTTACGTTGTAACGTTGTAGAAACTCAGAATAGTTTCTACCGTTACTTTGTAAACATAACCTATTCAACACTAAATAAGTTAAATGTCAAAACAAACGCCACAGAGTATACATACTCATTGGGCCGTGCAGTTACTATACGACTAAAATTAGCTGTTTTACCAGTGCTGTGCGCGCGTTACGTGTATCTGATCGAATGAGTGAAGACTTGTCTATGCGTAAACACGCCAGTATAAATGTCACGGACTCGCGATGACGAGTCCTTTTTGGAAGTATTCTGCTCCCAGTGACTAGACGCGTTTTTTCATCGGATATTAAATTTCTAGAAGTATTCGTGATCTAGAATATTCGGGCTTAAAGCAGGCAGCTTTAATTTTTGTTAGTAACCTAACTCTTTCCATTTTGTGTCTGCGTAAACCCCATACTGGGTAAGTGTTGAACAGCAATTCACGTTTTCATATTTTGTGTATCACTAGCTACGTGGTCTCAAGATGTGAGCCACTTTCTATCACCGTTTTTGCTATGCACATTCAAATGCTTAAATCTTGTAGCCTTCAGCCGAGTGTATTTGACATTGTTACAATAACCCTCATGACACTCATAATGTGCAAATCATGTCGTGCTTACCACCACCATCATGTAAACTCCGTACTGATTGTGACTACCACACATCACTTTCATTAGCGCACGGGTATTTCTCGCTTTGCTTTTGCCTTGGTGTCTCAATCAGCGGGGATGACTGCTAGCCATTCCGTGACACGCTGGACGTTATTTTCCAGGGTTCAAGATTCCGGCTGACATTCAAGATTCCGGCTGACATCAAGATTCCGGCTGACATTCAAGATTCCGGCTGACATTCAAGATTTCGGCTGACAACCGTTTTACCGGCATCCAATTTACCGCGGGCTCCGCAGCGGGTACCTTTTACCTGCGTGGCCGCGTCGGAATTCTACGGGTCGGCGCGATCATCTGCCGTCCGTCACCCTACCTGGCGTCTGCAGCGTGGCACACCGCTACGGTCATCGTCACGCCGGGCTAAGCCAGGAGAGTACCGTGCAAACCCCCGGGCTGACTTGAAGAAACTTGTGACCATAAACCTACCCACACCCGTTTATTTTATTAATATATTTTTATGTTGACCTGGGTCCGTGGTTTTCTTTTATTTACCCCCACGGACACCCTTTCTGTCACAACGTGAAAAAAGAAAAAATACGTGTCCAATACTTTTTGAAAATCTATCTGACAGAATAATTAGATTTTTTTGTCATGTACCCTATTCAAGCTCATTTCCTTTTTACCTCATGTGGGTATGACTTTTTTAATCTACAGATTTTTTCTTCGATCTACTGCTAAAACTTTAATTTTTCTACTGATTTCTTCAGATTCCATCTGGCAACACTGACATAAGACAAGACATTACTTTCTTGCTTTCTTTTGAGGTTTGAGAAAAAAACTTGTTTTGTGTTTCACTAATTTAATTTTAATATCAAATAAATAGTCACACTCACACAGTCAATGTTTCGTCTTTGCAGTAACAGGAATGTTTCACTTTTCAACGTTCTCGGAGATAGCTGAATGAGCAAGGTACGTATTTTTATATTGGAACAGTATAAAATAGTTCTAAAGTTTCATACTTCATACAACAAGGATTCAAGTGCTCTAATCAATTCAATACAACCAACTTTTACAATCTTTGTCATCATCTTATAGCTTTTCACATCACAGTGGCATGTTCACTACTGGAAATTGGTTTCTAACAACAGAGTGAATACACTATTAGCTTTTTCTCAATAAAAAGGCTGCTGGATGTAATTTTATATCATTTGTTTATAATTTTTTCAACTTTAGTTCCAAATGATTTTTTTTGTTTGATCATAATAATGATCACAACATTATATTGTCACAACATGAATCCCTGAAGGGGTGTCAGAGTTGTTCCCATGTGTCACAGTCGACACCTGGTACACCTTCTTTTCACCGATGATTATTACATCCGAAGATTGGTGGAGGGAGAGTCCTATCACAATATTTACTATGGAGATTGAACCCACAACCTCTGAGTTAGCAGTCCACTACCCGAGTAGTAGACTGACTTATCACAGAGGTAGTTATAAAGTGATTAAGGTTATAATGCTGTTAATGCTTTACTTACAGACATGGAGGGGTCTCAAATCAAGGGCCAAGAGTGCGAATGCAAAGAGGGCTTGAGCTCGACCCTGGGAATTGTGCATTTACATTTAAAAGCCTGCAGTTAACATCGCACTCCTAAAACAGTTTAGGAAAAATAATTAGCATACTTGTATAAGAAGATTGTGGATGTTGTTGGGTACCTAGATACTGGGAGGGGATAAATATATCCTCTGAATGAGTTATTAAAATGTTCTGAAACACTACTGCACCTAAATGTACACTTTTGTAATACTTTTTAATAAATTATTCTAATTCCTATTTAACTTGAAAGAAATATTGGAAGATTTAATTATGGCTTTTCTGTGATTATAGATTGTTAAATAAATAAAAGTCAATACACTGTAAATTGGAAAATAAATAAGTACTAACAAACTGTGTGTTATTGCTGTAGTACCCTTTTTATACCCATATGAGGGCTCATCGGGATTGGTGTTGTAGGGTGTGACTATTGTAACATGGGTGCAATCGACACAACCAAGGCAATCTCGCTTTCCAGTGCTGGAATCCTTCCACGATGGCTCTCCTTTAGCTGCAGTTCCTGGGAGCTTCACGTAGGTAGGTGTGGAAGAGGCGGCGAACTGTTGCCCTCGATACTTCTTGCACAACCGTCTCAGTTTTGTGGCCAAGGGCAAGATTGTACTCCTGCCCAATGCACCTTTGGTAGATCCAAAATGTCGTTTCGTACTTGCATTTTCGTTGGAAATCGTTAAAATTTTAGTTACCTACAGTTGAAATAGTACTTACGTACTTGCGAAATCGATTCGATTCGATGTTGAGCAAATGTCATGTTATCTAGGCCTATAAGCCAGATGACGCGACACGTCGTCAATAATTAGATGATACGATCTGATTTGAAAAAAGCAGGTAGATTTCCAATCAAGGCAGTAGATCAGTAGATTTTTTTTTAAATCAGGTAGATCTACTGCTAAATCAGTAGATCTGGCATCACTGTATGTCATTGTCAACTGTCAAAGTGTCCACAACAAACTTTTTTTTTGGCAAAGGTAAACATGACGACGAATATTCAATGTATGTTGCACAAAAAAAAATAGTTACTTTATATTTACATATACGTTTATTATATTAATTGATCATTATATCAAATACGATTTTAGATTCAGTTGTTATATCTTGTAAATATTAGAGATTTTGTAATTATATCGTATTTTCTTTCCCCCCTTGTGGGCGGTGAGATAAGGGCTAGCTCGCCGTCCGTCCGTCTTACGACAGGCAATGTTGACGGCAATACTCAATACGTTTATTGCATTCCACAATGTGAACTTAGGTGGTAGGTATATAAAGACACATTCGTTTTGGAGCATTGTGGGGCCTGTCGGGCATAACAACATAAAAATTAGGAGGAGGGCTATTCTATACACACGCACGTTTGTGTTCCACGCGCGCCTCAAAAAGATGTCAGCAAAAAGGGGTCCGCAAAGACGAAGATATACCATGGCCAACACAAAGGGCCAAGGAGGAACATGGATGGGTTATAATCAGCAAAAGTCTGACACTTCGCCTAGAGCGGGACCGGGGTCATTTGAAGATTTCCCATCCGAAAAAAAAGGTGTTTTAACCCACAAATAGAATTTCGATAGTTACACTTCTCTTGTCCGCCTAAGTAACTATCTTTAATGAAAACGGTTGAACAGAGAGAAAGCTGGAGTGTCATGTTTGTCTAAGCCAGATTAGCCAGAGTCCGCCTTTTTTTTCGCCTGGAAAAAGTACTAAGCTAACAAAAATTTAAAAAAGGAAATTCGATCATAGAATCACGCACTAGTAGTATTCTAGTATCACGTACATATCCCTTCATTTGTGGTCATGATCCGCGCTAGCGCGCGTCTGTGGGGTCTGGTTGTGGGGTCGCGCCATTCGAATAACAGACGAGTGGCTATTACCCAGAATTAAAATACATAGGTACCACCTTGAAATTATGCTAAGTAGTGCTTTTGCTAGATTATCTTTTAATCAACAAAACAACTTCAGACTTTCAGAGGTAGGTTCCCATCGAGTCACACTGTGTGACCCGTTGCAACCTTTTTCCAGGAGGGTTCCCAACGTGTCACACACACCCAGTGTAACCGTGACATGTTGGAAAAAAAATCCACTGAGCCACAATGTGACACGATTGGGTGTGACTCGCTGGGAACCGATCATATTATTTAGTAGGACGAAGGACACCGCTCGTACTCGTAAATAACGTACATAGTATGCTGTTATTATGGATTTGTATTTTCTATCGATATATTCAGAAGTCCAGGAAACAATCCCTATTGCCATGGAACCACGGGTAATTAAAATAATCACCGGGACCACGGGTAACAACTCCCTCTGTAGGTAAATGAAACCTTCGGACTTCGCTACCAATAAGCCGCGTAAATCTTGATTCTGTAAATCTTTTGTTTATAATTATTTTTTTAAAATTCAAATTTAGAATCGTTCAAAAAGAAATGAAATGAAATTATTTATTTGCAAATAGGATATAAATCACATAGAAACGTCAGTATTTTGTTGTAAGAGAACGAAGGCACCGGCATTTCTTAACTGACTACCCCAGAGAAGAAATACCGAAAAAAACTCAGGGATCGTGGTCTCTTTTATAGTCCAGACACTATTATTTGTAGCGATATCAATGTGAGTGTGATCATGTAGGCATTGTCTGTTATGGTCTTTTGAGGAAAGAGCCATAGCAGGTTTGAGTTGACCTGTCCCGAGAGACAGCACGCATGCATCAGTCATCGTGTAGCTGAACCACTTTTTATGGAGCTCAGCGACCTGTCACACGACACTACCAGAGCTGCAGAATATTTGAGTAGGCCACTTACAAAATACTCAAACCCGTCAGACAGTCTGGTGTCACGTATTAGTTATTGAGTCGTTAGCATAGATGATACTCACATTCACAAACAAAGTTACATTTGACTGAATTAATATTATTATCATGTCAATGAGTTATGTCCTCATGTCAATGAATTATGTCATCAACCAAAAAAAATACGAAAAATTAATAATAATACAATATTTGAGGCAATTAATTCAGTGTCAAAAATAAAATTAATATGAAAATAAATGTATAGTCTAGCATCCAGAGGCATAAAATAAGATATCACAGGATTCACAGGCTAAGCGAGCACTTCATTCTCAAGCGTGTTTAATGCCCGATCCAGACTCTCGCGAGGCGCCTCCTGCAGAGTGGAGGCTGCACGAGTGCTAGCAATCCACACTCTCGATTGATTCACTTGCCCGCTACGTCTTCTACAAAATGGATGTGATTGAAGTGACTGCGTTAGTTACTTTATGTGCCTACCAATATTATTTATTTATTTATTTGCTAACATGTAAAACACTGGTTATTAGGCACGCATTAAAATTTCATGACACAGTATTAAGACATGCACCCTGTAAGGGCATTGCAAATATTTTATATATCAAATTATTAGATTACTTAAAATATTGATTCTAATTATTACAATTAATTGCATTAAAATTGTTTACATTACAAATATTATATTACATTAATTATACAAAACATTATTCAATAATTTATTTATTATTTTATAATTAATCATTATTATCAGTTCGTTCAATCATTTTTGTCATAGGTATAGGTAATGTAGCAACTAATATTATTTTACATATACGTCAAGTTAATATTATTACAGGATAAATCGATTCACAATTTGTCAGTTTTAAATTCCTCAACGGTAAAGTCTAAAGCCTTTCTTGATTAACAAAGATTTCAACTGTTTCCTTACTCTGCAGCAGTTACAACAAAGTGAGCGAGCGCGAGAGTGTGGATGATTCCCTCGCCTCACCCCTCGCATCCTTTGACTCGCGTCCGAAAAACCGACACAAAACGGAGCGACAGCGCGCAGCGAGGCGAGGCGAGGGAAGACGAGAGGACACAAGAGCACCGTCCACACTCTCGTACTCGCGTTCCCTCGTGTAGCCTCGTGGAGAGTCTGGATCGGGCATTACATTTAAGTAGGTAATCTGATATTTTGAAATAAACTTTTTTTTAAAGTTTAGTTTTAATGCAATTTTTAAATTTCTTGAAGGGTACATAGATTACGAGTTTTAATGGGAAGTTTGTTGTAGAAGCGTACATTTTTTTTTGTAAATTAACCCATGAACGAGTTGCACTCTGTGGAGGTACAGTACCTACGGAAGTATTTCTCAAAGGTTTATGAAATAAGCTTTCTTCAAAAGAATTTAAAACTCGCCAGTATTTTTTTAGTTAAGAATTTTATACGAAATATCCGTATACGGTGTTGATGTGTGTATTATAATAAAAGTACTCTGTGGTGCGCAACCTGTAAAGGCTGCTTTACGCCGGGGCAACACTGCGGCATTGCAGCATGCTACATATTGTGGCGTGCGTCATCTTGTGGTGTGCTACAAATAACCTATGTATGCGGCAATTGCGGTATGCTGCAGCCTATTTTATGCGGAGGCAACATCGTGCTTATATAATTTTCAAAGCATCGTAAAACATAACCTATAAACTGTATGACGCACCAAAAATGTGGCATGGAATCCATTGTGTCTGGATCAATGATATTTTAATAAACAGATATGTTATACACCTACAAAACCACCGAAAAAAGTGGTCCGCGGGCAGCGCCAGCTCACATACACGCAGTGACGCAGAATAAAGGCAAAACAGGCCAATTGGCCCGTTTTCGAGACTTCACGATTGCGCGCTCACAACATATCTGTTTAGTGTTTACTAGAATATCGTTAGTTTGAATAGAAGCTGCGACTGCGACTGGCTGCGACAGTCTGCCACATGACGCAAGTTGTTGCCATGCCGCACGATTTTTGCCACGATGTGCAACATTTTAAATTTTTGTAGCATGCGGCCTAGTGGCATGCAGCAAAGTCGCACAGTGTTGCCCCGGCGGCGGCGTAAAGCAGCCTTTAGAATCTTTGCGTCGCCAATAGGTAGTTGTTTTTCCAGGACCAACTCGCGCCAGTATCATTTTGGCTCTCGCCATCCCGAACATTACCGACCTGTAGAAGCACCGTATGATTACATATTCGCCACGGTTTACAATAAGCCAGCTGGTCTCGGGGTACAGTGCTGTTTTACAATCATGAGCCTTGAGTTCGATCCCAGCTAAAGGTCTTTTTTTGAATCGAGTAATTGTTTTTGTTTTTTTATTTCATGCATTTAAAATTTGATCCCCGAAGGTCATACTTTAGGACATGAGCGTAGGCCAAAGGCCGGCAGAAATTCGACGACATGGCTGACGGGGTATAGGGTGGCAGCTTTTTTTTTTGCCCATTTCGACTATCTGTAGAGCGTCGACTACGCTTTTTAAACCCATCATTCAACCTCAACATACCGGAGCCAAAATGACACTGGCGCGAGACTGTCGTGTTTTTACATGCAATTTCCACAGAATTTAATTTAATTTAATAGAATTTTTACTTTGCTGGTGAACTTAAAATGGAACGTGTTATAACAGTCAATGGCTGATCGAGTCCCTATCAACTTTTCAATCACGCAATCAATCGTCTAACGTCTTTCGGAACAGCACTACCTGGCTCAATTACCTAGTATCCATGTCCAAAAATTTCGAGTCACGTGATGTCGCCAATTATCATGCTGTACATTCTTGGTCCGGACAAGCAAGGTACACCCCAGCAATTGGAGACATAGGTCGTACATTGTTGTGTCGTGCATTGCTGGTGTGTGCATTGTTGGTGTGTGCATTGCTGTGACGTGCATTATAGGGACTCATTTATTTCCCTCTATATATTACTTTACTCTTTGTTATATACTCTCTGCAACCAACATGGATCCATGAATACAAAAATATTTTTTTAACTTCGTGCACAGACAAAGAGATTTAGAAAGACAATTTGAATGTCTTTGGTGCAAAGAGTAAACTTCGTGTCGTACCTATTTCGAGCACAGTAAGGGTTCTTACAGACGAGCGGCACGTTGCCAACTGCAGATAAACTGCAGCCGACGACATATGTCGACGGCTGCCGTCGACGACGCTTGCAGTTGTGGCGTCGACCGCGACGGCTGCCGCCGGCGCGTCAACGGCAGCCGTCGCGGTCGTCGGATGCAGTTTATCTGCCGTTGGCAACGTGCCGCTCGTCTTTAAGAACCCTAAAGATATTAGTAATCGTGCATTGTTTTTGTCCGAAATTATTTTAATTATTATACAACCCGTCCGAATTAACCGGTAGGTAGTAGGTAGGGGTAGGTAGTAGATTGATAGGTAGTAAGTAGGACATTTGCGCGAAGGACACTTGCGGGACTGGACTTTTGCGCGACTTAATGCCACTGAGGTTCACTTTGTAAACTTTCACGCCTGTTATTTATATGTATTTATACTTGAAGTTGTTTTTTTTTTATTTCTGTCATGGGTGTCATTTTCATGGTTTCGGGGTCGCTGATAACGAAAATGAGGTCAAAATGAAAATCCAAGATGGAGCCGATGAATATTTTAGGTTTTTCCATCATGGGTGTCGTTTTCATGGTTTACGTGGTCACTGATAACGAAAATGAGGTCAAAATGAAAATCCAAGACGGCGCCAAGGAAAATTTTAGATTTTCTGTCATGGGTGTCGTTTTCATGGTTTTTGAGGACGCTCATTACGAAAATGAGGTTGAAATGAAAATCCAAGATGGCGGTGTAAAAACTATTTGGTTTTTCCATCATGGGTGTCGTTTTCATGGTTTTCGTGGTCACTGATTACAAAAAAGAGGTCAAAATGAAAATCCAAGATGGCGCCGATGAAAATTTTCGTGTTTTTCGTCATGGGTGTCGTTTTCATGGTTTTTGAGGTTGCCGACACCCATACCGGAAAACCGAAAATTTTGACGATTTCATTCAAGATTTTCATTTTGACCTCTTTCGTAAACAGCAACCCCGAAAACCATGAAAACAACACCCATGATGGAAAAACCGAAAATTTTCCTGGGCACCATCTTGGATTTTCATTTCGACCTCATTTTCATAATCAGCGTCCTCAAAAACCATGAAAACGACACCCATGACGGAAAACTTAAAATTTTCCTCGGCGCCATCTTGGATTTTCAATTTTCGTTATCAGTGACCACGAAAACCATGAAAACGACACCTGTTTCGTCCCGTGCGTGTTTCCGAACGCACCTTTTTCTGACATATGAATTGTCAGTTGATTTTGACACTTGACTTGATATATTTTTTGTTGGTTAGAAACCAGTGCTTGTAAAATTGATTTTGCGTTGTTTTATTGATTGGATAGTAAATCCGAGTTGATCTTATTTGTTATCGACAATTTGGTTGCGATCCGTGATTTATTGGACCGTTGAACCCCGTTTGAGTAAAATACTGGGATATTTTGATGCATTTGAACAATAACGCCGAATTGTGGTTAGATTTACATAACACGCGAACCTCAATAAATGTAGCTGCATAAATAATCTGGTGCGAAATTGGGCTACATCCCGGCCGGTAACACGCTGTGACAACCTGCGTCTCTTGTGACCGACATTTACACCATTTGACAACATTACTCAATCATTTACACTGACACACATACAAGACGTGATCTGAGAACAGGTCGA
Organism: Xestia xanthographa; assembly: GCA_905147715.2. Classification (NCBI taxonomy): domain Eukaryota; kingdom Metazoa; phylum Arthropoda; class Insecta; order Lepidoptera; family Noctuidae; genus Xestia; species Xestia xanthographa. Next base: position 15,483,585 of record LR990652.1, read on the forward strand.
CGCTGCTGTCTCGCACCATCAGGCTTGGGTAAGTTGATTCCTCATTGTTTGTAGGCAATTTTAAAGTTTTAGGCTCCGCGGGACCACGGACAGTTCAGTCACCCAGATAGTTGCCCTGGTGTGGCTCCGAACAACACCTATGTTGGAAAACCATTTTCCTCGCCGCCATCTTGGATTTTCATTTTGACCTCATTTTCGTAAACAGCAACCCCGAAAACCATGAAAACGACACCCATGACGGAAAAACCGAAAATTTTCCTCGCCGCCATCTTGGATTTTCATTTTGACCTCATTTTCGTTATCAGCGACTCCGAAACCATGAAAATGACACCCATGACTGAAAACAAAAAAAAAAACAACTTCAAGTATAAATAACAGGCGTGAATGTTTACAGAGTGCCTCAGTGGCATTAAGTCGCGCAAAAGTCCAGTCGCACAAGTGTCCTTCGCGCAAATGTCCTACCTACTACCTATCAATCTACTACCTACCTACCTACCTACTACCTACCGGTTAATTCGGACGAGTTGTATAATAATTCAATTAATTTCGGACAAAAACAATGCACGATTACTAATATCTTTAGGGTTCTTAAAGACGAGCGGCACGTTGCCAACGGCAGATAAACTGCATCCGACGACATATGTCGACGGCTGCCGTCGACGCGCCGGCGGCGGCAGCCGTCGACGCCACAACTGCAAGCGTCGACGGCAGTCGTCAACGCGCCGGCAGCAGCCGCCGACACCACAACTGCAAGCGTAGACGGCAGCCGTCGACATATGTCGTCGGCTGCAGTTGGCAACGTGCCACTCGTCTGTAAGAGAACCCGATAGGCACACATTGTGCTGTACCTGTGGTTTATTTGGCGTGTGGCTATAGCAGGAACTAACTCCAGTATATTGTTATGCCAATACAATGGCACAGTAAAAAGATAACCAGTAGGTCGGCTTCAAAGAAACAACCGAAACGCCGACGTAATTAACGCCGCGCCCCTTCCCCCGCCCGTAAGGATACTTCAAGGTGCGAACAGGATTGTTAAAACTTTTCCTATGAATGAGAATATTATTTTATATTATAAAATTCCACAACAAGAAATTTCGAACGTGTCGAAACAGACTGAAATATTTTTCAGTTTCTAATACTTTAAGCGAAGCGGAAGGGCACTTGTTCTCCCCGTCCGCGTCATTGCGAAATAGTACATTTTGATACAAGTGGAGAAAGTTTTTTATTGCATTCGAGGCGGAATTATAACACCCGAGCCGTAGGCGAAGGTGTTTTTGAGCCGAGAATTGCAATAACAAATGTCCACGTGTATCAAACGACGTTTTTCAATACACTTTTGAAGAAATAAAATAAAATATAACGAAAAATATTTTTGTCACGAACTAAGAAACTGTGATTTTAATTTTCTTTTTTTTTCGCGCTCTGCTTGCGCCAGGTTGAAGGAGAGGCAAAGGTATGAAGCCGTTAAACAGCCTAATATAAAAAATAGATTTATTTTATATTTTCGAATTCAGAACACAAATAAATGTTAATTTGTGTATAAAAATAACTATTCGTTTTTAACAATCATGTTAATCTATGATATTATACTATATAAAGCTCGATTTTATACTATATAAAGCTCGATTACCACTCACTGACTGACTGACTGACTCACTGACATAATTGTTCTCCCAGATGGTGGATGGGGAGGTGGGTATATTTTGACAGATTCGTAAACAAGTAACTCCCGCGAGTATGGGAAAAGTGCCAAACCTCCCCTTTTCGCCCCCCTTCCTCCCCCTCCCTATCGTATCTCGGAAACAAAGAGACCCGTATTTTTCGTTTTTTACGGATTCGTATAGAGGAGGCTCGGAGAAGTAAAAACCAGTTTTCAAAATTTACCCCTTTTTCCCCCTTCTCCCCCCTTTAGGCGGATCTCAGAAGTTGAGAGACTTGGAACATTTTTTTTTTCAGATTCATATAAAGGGGTGACGCGTTAGTCAAAATCACTTTTTAAAACTCCCCACTCTCCCCCTCTTCACCCCTCCCCCCATCGTATCTCGGAAACTAGGACACGTAGCGGCTTTTTGATTTTTACTATAAATTATTATTGAGGAGCGTTGAAATTTGTATACGGAAGATATCCTCTCCTCCCCAACCTCCCCTAACAAATAAAAGGGCTATAACTTCGTAACGGTCAGAGATAGCCATTATGTGTTTGAACAAATATTATAGTAGGCGTCGAAACCTGTCTGGTGGTAGGTAGGTTCTGAGTGGAGCGAACCTGCGAGACCGAGTGGAGTGAAGGGGGGAGGTGGCGAGCGAAGCGAGCCGGCGACCTCTGTAGCGTAACGAAGGTCGAGTGGGTGAAGCGTAACTCAGGGGCAACGACAAACAACTTTAGGGTTATGTTTTTTTATAATGGGTCTCAGTTTTTAAGTAAGGTTTTTTACTTTTATATTATTAGGTTTTTTTTAAAATTAATTTTACAATGTTTTAGGGGTTCTTAAGGGTTTTCTAAATATTTAAAAGATTTTATCAAATTTACAAAATCTTTTAAGGACTCTAATGGAATGTTCAATTCGTTTAAGGATTCTTACGGATTCTCAAAATTTTATAAGGGTAAGAAATTCTCAAGAACACGACGACACGCGAGCTGCGCGCAGCTCGCGCACCCACGCAAATGCTAGTTCTATTTATAAACACAATTTGAATATTCAAAAAATATTTATGCCAAAGACGCGTAGTGCTTTGCCGAAATTAAAAAAAAAACTTTCACCTCAGACTATAGGCATTGAACCAATTTGGACTTAGTATAGGTATAAGTAGTTATCTGTGGCAATTTTCATTCCCGTAAACGTGCGGGAAAGTGGAGAAAATCGCACACGTGTGAAATACATTGCATGTTGTACCTAATCGTAGTGCGTTATGGACCAGTTTTCGAGGAAGTGTATTGTAAAAACATTTACCTCAGACTATAGGCATTGAACCAATTTGGACTAAGTATGGTTATAGGTATCTGTGGCAATTTTCATTCCCGCACACGTGCGGGAAAATGGAAAAAACGCACGCGTGTGAAATACATTGCATGTTGTACCTAATAGTAGTGCGTTATGGACCAGTTTTCGAGGAAGAGTATTGAAAACAATTTCAATACACTTCCTCGAAAACTAGTTCCACGCACTACGATTAGGTTGCAATAAAGTCGCGTGTGAAATACATTGCAATTGCATTTCAGTAAAATCTACGATCATATTTCGTAATCGTTGCATTATTAAAATATCCTTACAAATAACGAAACTATAAGAAATTATCAACATGCGCTCAACTGTGAACAACAGACAGTGAACTTTGTTGAAAAAGTTCACTGTCTGTTGTTCACAGTTGAGCGCTGCAAGCATTATCGATAAGATTTATCGATAATTTGATGCCATCCTAAACTGTAGCACCCCTATCATAGGTGGGTACTAGTGGGATCTACTGTGTAATAGTTGAATTATTTATAAAATCTCTTTGTATTCACGTTTTCATTTTTGAATTTCTCATCATTCCGGTTATACATAGCTTATCTAATATTACCACTGTAATCTAGAGATTATAAGGAAGAAATCTATCTACGTTTCTTAATATCAGCTACAATTTAAGTGGGGGCCTGTTCTCCAAACAAAAAAAATTGTCTCCTTTGCTTTGGTATGTCAGTGGGTATTAGATTAAAAATAATTGATATCAAAATGAATTACGCATAATATTAATCATAAAATTACTTATTGATGGAAGGAAACGTTAGCTTTTTTTTCTGCTCACATTTGTGCAGTTTTTACAATTAATCACAGCGCAATTAGGCAAATTGATTTTTTGACTGACGTCCAATTAGCGCGGCGGCGGCGGCGGCGCACCGATGCAGACTCGGCGCGACAGTGGCCCACGTTAAGCATTTTATGCTTATGCGGCCGCCACACACTCGACGAGTGGCATGGGAAGTAGCGAGGAAAGGAGGCAGAGACATGGTGTGGCAACATTTCTCGTCATGCCGCACGTCATGCTCCTGACTCCTCGTCGTGCCCATCGCTTCTTAATTTGTCAGTTTTTGTACGCGAGTCAAAGGACCGGCAATACGAGCGCGAGTGGCTGGCTACATAATCGCGCGGTCGCAGTGATGTGATCCACCATCTCCGTTGGCGAGAACGACGACGACGATGAATATTTCTTTTACGTATATCTCCGCCTCGGACATCGCGTCTCTCTCGTGCACGTCTGCAGATGAGTGCGAGTGAGAGACGGATACATCCGAATATACAGTCGAAGCATTAGGGAGAAGAGCCCCAGAACACAGCGACTACGATTACCTGTGGGCTGTGATGGTGTCACGTGTCGGCAACAAAAAGTGTTGCGCAGTGTAATCTATTAGTCTCAAGCGCGACTGTTGAGCAAGACGTCTTGAGTTCAATTCCCAGGTGGACAAGTGTATGGCCAATGTAGTTGGCCATCAGTGTAGTTTAAAATATAATATTATAAAGAGGAAACCTTTGTATTTTTGTATGTTTGTATTGAATAGGCTCAAAAACTACTGGACCGATTTCAAAATTTCTTTTACCATTACTTAGAGGGATTCTTCCGAATCCGTATAGGCTATATTTTATCACCGTACTCCCACGGGAACGGGAACTACGCGGGTGAAACTGCGTGACGTCCACTAGTTTAAAATAAAACAGTTGCTATTTAAGGTACATTTATATCTTTAATTTACTATTAATAATAATATTCTTATATCGAATAGTAGCCGACATTTTTAGATGAAAATAAAAAATTCCTACCTACCTTAACTTAGCACTAAAACCAGTCTCGTAAAGCTAAGTCATATTATAATATTAAGATAAAACATCTCTTAATAAATACCTACCTTTGCCTGCAGGGCTAAGAAACCATGTAGGTACATATTACTCATACTAAAAAAAGTTAACTGAAAAACTTAAATTAAAAATAATAACTAATATGCATAGAGGTTTTGTGTTGTTTTCAAGCATGTGCATAGAAACATCAAGAAGTAAATAATAATTAATCTTATACTGATAGTTTTAATAGGTACTAACACCAAGCTAACACCATACCGTTTTGGAACATACTGCAATCATAATAATTCTAAAATTAGGCATTTTGTAAGCTCCTGGCAAGTATATCACTATGATAAGACAAATAACTAGTTTTATATGAATGGCCAAAATAATAATATGAATTTACATGTTCAGAACGTAATTCATGAATAGGTTGTGCAATACTTTCATCATTTGGATATTCTCCTAATAAGAACAGAGCTCCTTCTTTTATAACATGATTTTTTGTCAATCTGAAACGACTATAAAATGAGTCAATATTATTTACAGGTCTAGAATGGCTATAGTAATCACGAAGTGTTTCTTCAGGTCCACGGTCAGGCACGCGTAGATCACCCATCTCATTACTTAGGAAACTCGAAAAACTTTTTCGAGTTACTCTTCTATTTGTGCAATCTTTGTTGATGTAGTTTCTGTAATTTATTAGTTGTGTAGATAGAGACAGCAGTAAATGCAAATCATCAAAAACATCATTTTCTAAATCATAGTTAGGCGATATAATATCATCAGCATTCATTAATCTATAATTATTTTTATTCCAAATAGCTCCGGGTATTGGATTATTCTTGTAAAAATTCTTCCTGTACTGCAGAAATGTAGGATGTTCATCATCATCAACATCAGAGGCTTTCAGTGCCCTTACAGTTTCCTCTAAGTTTGATAAAACTATGTTTTCTGGTCTGGGAATAAAGTTGCCATCAATGTAAGTATTCTTGGACATAGCCGGAATGTAGTTGATATCCTTATAGTTCAAAATATTAATTGCTTCTAATAGTCTCTTGAAAATGACTGGAATATTCATTATATCATAGTAACGTCTTAGTAATGACGAGTAATTATAAATCTCAACACTGGTATGTAATACTGGGCCGAGGTTTAAAAATCTACTTTCAACTAATGCAAGCAATGCTCTGTAAGACGCGTAAATTTTCGGCAGTTCAGTCTCAGTTGACATTAAACTTACTACATCAGCATAAAATGAACACAAATTAATGCCAATTCCTCTCGTCGTAATTGGCATTATAAACGTAGCACGCATTTCTCAAAATTAAAAAGATGACTTTATTTTAAAAGCACTGTACGATTTCACCACAGAGTATATTATACTATATTGAAACGATTTCACGAAGAGCTTTGTTGACAATATTGTTGATTGAACCAGTGTTGCCAACTTTATTTTTTATGGCGGCTCTAGGCTCTACACGTTGGCGAAGATATTGGCGAACGTTGTGGCAAAGATGTTTGCCAAGAGATTGTGATCGCGTCCACACGTTGGGAGGTCGATCAGTTTGCTTCGGTTCGGGCCAATGTGCGGACGACAAAAACGACGCCTCAAAGAGCGTCAGCATTATGGCGGGCCCCCCCCTTTGGAGGGCCAAAGCCTGCCGGGGTCGCGGGACTCATCTCATTACCGTGACCCCGGAACATAAAGGGCTATTGAAGGACACCGTGGATTTTAGTCAGTACGAGTCTGACAGTCCCTCCCGCCCTGCCCGGGGTTAGGACAAAGATGATCCTACCACGCTAAAAAACAAAAAAAAAATATGCCCCGGCTTCGCTCGTTGGACATAATATTGTTTAAAAGCCGCATGAAAATCCGTTGCGATCACAGGAATATATTGAAATGCCGATAATACCTAAAAACAAAATTAACAGAACTTGTTCCCCTGTCTGAGTTTCGCCCCCAAAATTTGAGACAATTAAGCTAAAATTTGCACAAAATTTGGCACGCGAGGTACATACACTTCTTGCTGTTATTTTCTTTTATTTCTGTGGTTGCCATGTTTCAAAGGTTTCAGCATACAGACATAGGTACATTACTATCTACTTAATAAATTAGTAGGTACTTTTTTAGGGTTCCGTACCCAAAGGGTAAAAATGGAACCCTATTACTAAGACTTCGCTGTCTGTCCGTCTGTCTGTCACCAGGCTATATCTCATGAACCGTGACAGCTAGACAGTTGAAATTTTCACAGATGATGTATTTCTGTTGCCGCTATAACAACAAATACTAAATATAGTCAATGGTACGGAACCCTTCGTGTGCGAGTCCGACTCGCACTTGGCCGGTTTTTTTTTTACTTTTTATTTTGATTTTTATTTTTTGGGTTCCATAAACAGTTTTCAGCTTAATAAAGTTCTATGAAGCGAAAAGTTTATTCATTGCTCATAGTTGCCATTATCGTACTTAAATTGCTATTAACAAATACTTCATACGTCCGCTCAGTGTGGCCGCTCGTTGCAAACTGAACGCATCGCCAACGTGTGGACGGTGCGCCAACACTGTGCCACAATCACGCCATAAACCCTTTGATCTGCGTCGAAAAACCGACACCACACGGATCTTGCGCCAATGCGTGGACCAACAGTCTAAATACCTACCAATAGATCACCAACCCCCGTTCTACACGATGGCCAATACGTATTGGCCAATACATTCGCCAATATCTTCGCCAACGTGTAGAGCCGCCTTTTCAGATCGTAATTCGTACATCGTACCTACCATGGACTACAAAAGATCGTAGGTATTTTGCCAACATTTCAAGGAAAAAATAGTACGTAATGAAATTTCACTCAAACTACGTAAATAATTTTAAAACAGAATGTAATTTTAATTTTGAATCAATATTTATAGATCGTGCATCTATGTGACACGCACGTAACATAAAAACACAGCCACTAACAGATTTCTGTTGCAGGGATGTCTCTGCAGCTAGGCTACTGATACAGCGGGGGGACACAGTAGCAACTGTGGTCTTCGCCTTCGTGTCACATAGATGCACGATCTTGGTTTATCATGATCTGTACTAACTAAGAGCTTACCACCAAGATTGGAGAGTCCTTGTATTTGGCCCGCCCTAATCCACGGCTCTTGGATCAAGGCAATGGCCGTATGTTGTACCTCCAGCCACTTTCGCAGCTGAGCCGTCGCGGTCTGACTGTGGTGGAGGACCTTACAGGTCAACAAAGGGGACGCCATCACTGGACGTTCCTTCCTCGTCACCTGCCAGCCGCAGCCCGGCAAAAAGGTCGCCCGCGTCGAAGCCGTCCCCCTCCAGGTCAGAGGCCGAAGACAGGATTATGTCCTCGAGCTCCCCCCCCCGAGTGGACGGCGCCCACGCTAGCGGCGGTAGGGGCGGCTGGCACTGCTACTGCAGGCTCAACCGCGGGTGTTTCCGCGGTGTTTGTTGGGGGGGAGTTGCCTCCTCCACCTGTGTCCCAGCGCTGGCTTCGGCGCCCGGATATCCCTGAGGGACGTCGACAAATCTGCCGTTCGGACCCTGGAACTTAACGTACACCGTCCCTGCACCAAATGAGAGACGGCGTTCGGCTTCCATCAGGGTCGGAATTTGGTCCTCAGGGACCCCGACCATCACGAACCACGCTTCGGCCTGTTTGTTGGCGCCCAGCAACACCCACTCCTTGATGCCAACCCAAGAGTTCTGGTAGCACAGAGCACGCCCGATGTCGGACGGCTCTGCGAAGATCCCCTGCTCATCAGGAATGAGGATGCCGCATGTTACCCGGCGCTTGATGTCCGCCTGCTTCCTGACCACTAGCGGGGTGCCAGTGGGGGGAGGCAGCTCTGAGATCAGTTTCCTTAGCCATGCTAAGGTGTGGTCGTTCCCGCACCACAGTCTGAGGACCCCGCTGCTGAACACCGGCCTCCCATTGAAGGTCGGTGCAGGTGAGTCCTATATGGGAGAAGAGGCCTCGACTAGTATCTTCTTCTGGATAGCCGCGAGAACCAGGGTTGACACCTCCTTGCTGATTTGCCCCGTATGGCCGCAGGTGACTGCGACATCAAGGTCGGAGCATACAGCTTGGGCGTAGCTACGCTTTGCGTCCCGTTCGGATTTATCAAGACGCGGCCGCTTGCGCTCTCCTCGAGGTGTTAAAGTCTCGTTGAGAGCTCGCTTGGCCGCGGCCTGATCCATCCGAACGGGTTGCGGTGTCGTTTGTGTGGCTGGTCCACTCGCGCCGCTGGCTGCTAGTTGGCTGGGTCCCGGTCGGCTGGTGCCGGCCGCGGCCTGCGACCGCCTGCCTGCGGAGAAGTTGACATTGCCATGGGTCGGTTTAACCCGGCCCGTGGCGTTGGCCTGTATAGGTTGAGGGGACTTACTCATCCTCAGTGTCTGCCGCTGCCTCAGGGACGGCCTGTTCTTCCTTCTCGGTTTACCCGTCGAAGGGACCGGGGCAGCCTGCACTGAAGGTTCAGCGCAGTGGCGTTGTTTGCCGGAATCCTCCTTCCTGCCTTTGCGCCTGCTCCTCTGCACCTGCCAGGTGAGCGCGAACGCGTCGCCTGTGGTGCTGGTCTCCGCCAGTTGACCAGTGACAGCCACCGGGGGGGGAGCAGTAGGCGGAGGAAGATGTATGAGGGGAGCCCGGCCAGAGGAATTAACCGTCGTGGCGGGCTCCACGCCTGTAAAAGAGGGAGGAGCGGTACTGGTCCCGAGCAGCGCCGCGGTCCTCCGTTTATTACGGGACCTGGTTTTGGTCCTGGCAGCGGTTCTCGCCACTGCCGGACCTGTACCCGCACTGGAGCTCGCTACGTTAGCAGCGGAGCATCCGGGGGCTAGAGAGGTGCTGCAAGGACTCCTCTTGGTAGAATCCTTGGCTTTTGCCTCCTCTCCGGTGTGTGTTTGTGCAGTATGTGCGTGTGAATGTGTGTGAGGTTTGTGAGTTTGTGTGGTTGTTGTGTGTGTGTGTGTGTGTGTGGTGTCGTATGGTCTTTGAGTATCCATAGTATAGTATTAAAAATTCATCTCTCCGGCTTCCCACCCTCCATGGAGCCCGCACCTGGGAACGTCTCGCTACAAACTAGCTCAACCGTTAGGAGTACCTTCGAGATATAGGGGCGTGAGGCTGGTTTACAGTGCGACATCGGGCGCTTGATCGGGTTGACGACTAATCAAACCTTCACTTACACCTTCAGCATGACCTTCACCAACCACTTCGGCCATCCAAGGAAGACCTCCGCGGACCTCCCACCCCTCGCCGTGGCCCTCTGACGGGACACTGTGGCCATTTCCCTACCCTTGGCTATTGGGTAGAGCCACCGTTTCGCTTGAAATCCAGACCAAAGTCCGCTCTAATTATAAATAACGCCCAGGCACACACAATGTCTAAATGAGAATGAGTACTGAAGTCGGCCGAGTAGTGTAGAGAGGTACTTCGTGAACGCATTTAGAGCAACTTCGCGCCCTTTAACTCGGGTGCAAAAACCGACAGCAAATGGAAGTCGCCCGAGGTGAGGTAATGTTTGTAGAGGTAAGCCGAAGAGCCTCTCTACACTATCTTATTCGTCTAGCATCGTTTAACTTCGCGTGCAGTGTACAATAGAGGAGGCATTACGATGCTCTATGTTCATGCTCTGCACGGCTTAAAAAATTTACTCTGCTCTATTTTGAAATACTTTTGAATGAAAGATTGTCTAAAAAGTGGCCAGTAGTAATTTAACCTGGAGTTTGGACCGAGTTTGGAACAAAGAGTGGTTATTAATATGTCGACACGTCAATTTAATTATAGTCGTCCATTTAATTATAGTTTGTAATAACTTAATAATTAAATAATTCAGGTTAATAAAACCAATTTTAAAATCCTATAATAGCGTAATAGCTTTTCTAACCATTATTATGAATTCATTTTGTTAACCATATTGGTTGGATCGTTGAAAAGTGTTTGACGGCCCATTTTGCCGCTGGAAATTGTAGAGAGTAGAAGACTCAGGAAATCCTGTGAGTAAATAGTTTTTATAGTTTTAAATGGCTGTGCTTTGTAATATTATTAATTTTAATTTAATTAAGTGCATACGTTAAAGTGTACCAAATTATAAAGTGTTATTCTATTGTTTGGTGATTTCATTATCCTGCAATGTCTGAGAATAATAACGAGAGTAGTACTCTTTCTAAAAATTTAAGTGGGAACACTCCGCCATTATATATGTTTATGAAAGCAATAGACAAGAAGGTTATAAGGATCGACTCGCGACCAGTGTTGCCAGATGGATAAAAATAAATTATCTCGATAAATGCTTGATATTGCTAACGCAGTCCAGTCTCTCGAAACACACAAGTACTACACAAACTACTCCGTAAGCAATTCATCAATCCACTTTGAACACCACCACAAACTTTTTCTCCACTTTTTTATGTTAATCCTTAAATTTTAACTTTAAAAAATTTTAACTTTCAATTGACATAATATAAATCAAATCATCAGATTGGTAAACTCAGTAAGGGACTCTACTTACACTTATTCAGCTCTATTCAGCTTATGCCCATAGAAAACAATGATTTTGTATGAGACGCGTACGCATCCGTTCAGCGGGCGCGACGCGTACGCGTCTCATACAAAATCTTTGTTTTCTATGGGCATAAGCTGAATAGAGCTGCATAAGTGTGAGTAGTCCCTAAGTAAGACACCTAGCAAGGCGCGGTGATGGTAGGTGGAGTAAAGCTGTGACCAAGTGGAGTCCAAGAAATGGAAAAAGAAGTGTTGCTCTCCCAACGGCGAAATGGGCAGACGACAGTGATGTCATGCGGGAATATCCTTGATGAGGCTGGCACAAGAGCGTGGAGCTTGGCACAAGCAAAGAGAGGCCTATAGGCCACAGCCTGACTTCACCCACTGATGGGTATACCCAACAGTGGGTAGACTCAGAGTCAGAAGTAAAAAAAAATCAGCTGACAGCGATTTTCACTTTTGCAACACAGATTTCAAATTCAAACTGGTCATTAACGAATAACAGGACTGCGGCGACTGCGGTGCGACTAGGTGAGCGTTCACCTTTTTCTTCATTTTGCAGTAATTGACCTTTAGTACCTACCTACTACCTACCTACTGCCTACCTACTGCCTTACTGCCTACCTACTGCCTACCTACTGCCTACCTACTGCCTACCTACTGCCTACCTATACCTACTGCCTACCTACTGCCTGCCTACTGCCTGCCTACTGCCTGCCTACTGCCTGCCTACTGCCTGCCTACTGCCTGCCTACTGCCTACCTACTGCCTACCTACTACCTACCTACTACAGAATAAATCTTAGAAATTGTTTTCGAAAATAGAAACTTTTTTTTTTTTACGTTTTCATTGTTTTTAAAATGTATTCTGCTATTCAGGGCGGAGACAAATCCAACGAAACAAAAACCATGAAAATTGATCCAGCATATCTCGAGTTATAAGTGTTGTAACAAACCCGTCTTTGTTTTATATTATATAGATAATCTATTGAGTTTGAGTATAGCAAGGTAGCTTTTTAATAGAATCTGAATTTTAATTTATAAATAAACAATAACTTCATTTCGTAAATTAAATGCAAAGTGAACTATATAATCGACCGCGCAAACCCGATCCCGTCAGTAACGAAAGGGCTCTCCCAGCGTGAGCACGTATCACTTTGCTTCGCAAGCGCTCCCGAGTTATTACGTAAATATATTTCCGAGATATACGCAGACTACCACATTTCGATCCAGTATTTATATTAAAATTATTAAACTTTTTGATTGTATTAAGCTAAGAGTTTTTTTTTGACGTTGGTTGTTTATTAAGATTTATTTCGTCTTCATATTATATAAAGTTAAGTTTCTTTGTTTGTACTTCATATGTTGTATGTAAGGGTAATAATCTGCGGAACTACTGATCCGATTCCGAAAATTTTTTCATGGTAACCTATGGTACCTACAATTTGATTTTAAAATAAAGATAATTTTCTATTTTGGAAGTGCAATTTGGTAGACATCGTCACGTAAGAAAATGCCGTATGTTGTTGTGTGTGTGTGTGTGTGTAGTAGGAGGTATACAAGAAGGGTATGGCGGGGTCGAGTGAGCGAGCGATATTTTTCTGCATAGGTGTCGATTTCGTAGGTTTTGGGGTTGGTGATAACGAAAATGAGGTCAAAATGAAAATCCAAGATGGCGCCAACGAAAATTTTCGGTTTTATCCTCATGGGTGTCGTTTTCATGGTTTTTGGGGTTGCTGGTTACAAAAATGAGGTCAAAATGAAAATCCAAGATGGCGCCGAGGAAAATTTTTGATTTTCCGTCATGGGTGTCGTTTTCATGGTTTTTGGGGTTGCTGGTTACGAAACTGAAGTCAAAATGAAAATCCAAGATGGCGCCGAGGGAAAATTTTTGATTTTCCGTCATGGGTGTCTTTTTCACACAGCAAACTATATTGAAGTTTTATTCATTAACACTATACATTATTTACATAGGTACTAACTCTATAAAAATATTTACAAGTATCAAAAAGGGTTACAGGGCGTCGAAAAATTCGTCCACATCGCTGTCAACAGGAAAAGTGCCCAGAAGGCTGGCAGCATTGCCACGTTGGATGGCAATGCTGATTCTTTGGCCAAAAAATAGGCCCGCCCTCTGGTCACGTGAAGAGTCGACCAACCGTTTGGCGATTTCTCGAAAAACTAGGTGGGCACTCGGACCCCATGGCCCTAGTGTTTCAACCCCAAACGGCTCAAACACATAATTACCAATTAAATTATTGTATTTGCGCCGTTTGAGGTTTTCAGCACCTGCAGCAGCCGCCCCAGCGCAGCACACTGTGCTAGGAAGATGGGATGGCGCAAGGGTGTCGACGCAAGTTGCGTCCCACACCAAAGGCCTACCCAACTTCCATGGCATTATGGTCATACCATCTGGTCTCTTGCCATCGACGCGTGCCAAGCCAGTGGGTTCTAAAACAGCTGGCACCCCGGCGGTGGCAAGAGCACGACGGATAAGATCATTAATGCTAGCGTGCCGCGCTATCCGACCTGCACTCTTATTGCAAGAAAGGCCATGGTGTCCGAGGCAGTCGACTGCTTCACCACATTGACAGCGATGTGGAGCCCCACAAGGAGCGCCCAAACGCAAACATGTAGCGAGCCGGAAGGTTGTGTCACCTAACATAGTGCCTATATTAGGTGACGGTAGTGCCTGAAGCCAGAGGCCCGACTCCCATTCACCCACAGCAAGCAGGCGGGCACGCTCAGCAGTATTGGTAGACGTATTAATAAGTTTATTCCGTACCAACCTGCAGAGCGGCTCATCCCACTGTCTCTGGGAAAACGGGTTCTCGGGCCGATCCGTGTCCGGGCAAGCCACCTTCCAGGCGTCCTCTGCGTCGGTCAAGCACGGCACTTCCGAGCTAACCAGGGAAAGAGTTAAAATTTTCCCGGTTAGCTTTTCAGTGCTGTGGACAGAAGACAGGAACGCCGGTAAGCTAACACTAGAAATTTTGCGGACGCCAAGGTCACCAAAACGAATTGGCAGGGTGGCTTGCAACCACGCTCGGTCGTCCAGGGCCACATTAAGAATGGATGTTAATGTGTTGCGAATAATTTGGTCAATTTTGTCCAAAAGTTGTGGTTTCTTCCAAAGAGGAGAACAACGGAGAAAATACATAAAATTTGGATCAATTTGTCTTTTTCATGGTTTTTGGGGTTGCTGGTTACGAAAATGAGGTCAAAATGCAAATCCAAGATGGCGCCGTAGAAAATTTTTGATTTTCCGTCATGGGTGTCGTTTTTATGGTTTTTGGGGTTGCTGGTTACGAAAATGAGGTCAAAATGAAAATCCAAGATGTCGCCGAGAAAATTGTTGTTTTTCCGTCATGGGTGTCGTTTTTATGGTTTTTGGGGTTGCGGGTTACGGAAATGAGGTCAAAATGAAAATCCAAGATGTCGCCGAGAAAAATTATTGTTTTTCCGACTTAGGTGTCGTTTTCATGGTTTTTGGGGTTCCTGGTTACGAAAATGAGGTCAAAATGAAAATCCAAGATGGCGCTGAGGATTTTTTTTTTTTTTTCCGTAATGGGTGTCGTTTTTATGGTTTTTGGGGTTGCTGGTTACGAAACTGAGGTCAAAATGAAAATCCAAGATGTCGCCGAGAAAAATTATTGTTTTTCCAACGTAGGTGTCGTTTTCATGGTTTTTGGGGTTGCTGGTTACGAAACTGAGGTCAAAATGAAAATCCAAGATGGCGCCGAGGAAAATTTTTGATTTTCTGTCATGGGTGTCGTTTTCATGGTTTTTGGGGTAGCTGGTTACGAAAATGAGGTCGAAATGCAAATCCAAGATGGCGCCGAGGAAAATTTTTGATTTTCTGTCATGGGTGTCGTTTTCATGGTTTTTGGGGTTGCTGGTTACGAAACTGAAGTCGAAATGCAAATCCAAGATGGCGCCCAGGCAAACTTTTGATTTTCCGTCATGGGTGTCGTTTACATGGTTTATAGGGGTGCTGGTTACGAAAATGAGGTCGAATGCAAATACACCATGGCGTCGAGAAAAAACTTTGGTTTTTTCAACGCCGGGCGACAGTGGCTCACTTTACGCCGTCGACAGATAATCGTGTAGTTTTAAGTGTCATGGCTTGTATATTTAAATGGAGGTGTTCACATAGAGGACGACGCGATTACTCTCGTCCGTTTTCATGTTTTTTGGGGTTGCTGGTTACGAAACTGAGGTCAAAATGAAAATCCAAGATGGCGCCGGGGAAAATTTTTGATTTTCCGTCATGGGTGTCGTTTTCATGGTTTTTGGGGTTGCTGGTTACGAAAATGAGGTCTAAATGAAAATCCAAGACGTCGCCGAGAAAAAATTTTGTTTTTCCGTCGTGGATGTCGTTTTCATAGTTTTTGGTGTTCCTGGTTACTCTTCAAAAAAAATTTAAATTTAACAGCCTGAAAAGGGCTATCAACACAAAAATGTGGTCAGTTGCACACAGGGAAAAATCAACACCCCAACTGGAGATACCGAACTTCAACGGGAACTACAACCAATGGGTGTCGTTCAGAGACCTATTTACAGAGGTAATCCACAACAACCCCTCGTTGTCAAACGGCCAAAAGATGCAGTATTTAAAGGGTAAGGTTCGTGGAGAAGCTGCGAAACTCATACAACATCTATCGATAAGTACCGATAACTATTTGGTGTGCTGGAATATTCTCACCCATCGGTATGACAACAAAAAACTTATTTTCTCATCCCATATGAACATTTTGCTAGGCCTGCCAAACATACAACAGCAATCGTTACAACAGAT
Source organism: Xestia xanthographa (assembly GCA_905147715.2). Taxonomy (NCBI): domain Eukaryota; kingdom Metazoa; phylum Arthropoda; class Insecta; order Lepidoptera; family Noctuidae; genus Xestia; species Xestia xanthographa. The sequence goes on from LR990652.1 coordinate 15,499,721, forward strand.
TAAGCGAATGCATGACACCACGCTGGAATGCCTTAACGCCATCAAAAATTTAGGAGTCGACACAACATCGTGGGACCCTATGATTGTACACGTTCTAGGTCAAAAGCTAGATACAGAAACGTACACTGACTACATCGAGTCCCTGAAGAATTCGAAAGAACTACCGGTTCTCGCCGAGTTCTTAGAATTTTTGGAAACAAAATTTACATCTCTGGAAACAGTTCGCCGTAAAGACAGTGTACCCTCGAAGACTTCTCATCCAAACAATCATCCAAACCAAACATTTAACAATAAGAAAAATCATTACAACAATTCGAGCAATCAAGTCAAAAACAACCAAAGCAACGGAAATAGAGCAGTTGCAAAATCGATGCACGTTTCAAACATAAAATGTCCTCTTTGCAATAACCAACACGGCATTTATAATTGCAAAACATATTTAAAAATGAACGACGACCAAAGGTTAAAAACTGCAACCAAATTGAAACTTTGCACAAACTGTTTATTTAGCCATTTCGGAAATCAATGCACCTCCAATTTAACATGCCAAAAATGCCAAGATCAACATAACACCATTTTACATGACGCATTTGCAAAACTTGCGAACGCATCAACGCAGTCGTCAAGCAGCAACAACATTGAAAAACAGAACGCAAGGGGCAATGAACCCATGACGGGCACCGTCAACGCCTCTCAAAATGAAAAATCAGAGATATTGCTAGCGACGGCTCTGGTGAAGGTCAAGGGTGCGGACGGAACTTACCAAACCATGCGCGCCTTGATCGATCAAGGGTCCCAGATATCCTTAATAACTGAGCAAGCGGCTCAGATGTTAGGTATCCAGAGACGACGGTGCAGAGGAGTCATCTTTGGAGTGGGGCAAAAAGAAAACAGTTGTAAGGGGAAGATAAACATACAGTGTGCTTCGACATACAACAATTTTGAATTCGAATCTGATGTGCTCATCATGAACGAACTTATTAAAAGTCTGCCAAATCAAACATTCGCTAAGCCCAATTGGACTTACATAAGAAACATTAATTTAGCTGACCCGGAATTCTACAAAAGTCGACCAGTTGACTTGCTTTTCGGGGCAGATATTTATGCTAACATTATGCTAGGTGGAATCATAAAAAGTGAACATGCCCAACAGCCGATGGCCCAACAGACACAGCTGGGATGGTTACTATGCGGTAACGTTAAAACATACCAATGTAATGTGGTTCTAAACAACTTAGAGGAGATCAAGAAATTTTGGGAAGTTGAAGAGATTGTAGAACCTACAAACCTATCAGTAGAAGATCAGGAATGTATGGACTGCTACATTAAAACAACAAGAAGAAACAGTGAGGGTCGCTATGAAGTCAGAATACCACTGAAAGAAGATTTAAAACAGCAATTAGGTTCTTCCAAACCTGTGGCTATTGCTCAGCTAAAGAATTTGGAAAAACGCTTAGAAAAACAACCAACTTTGGCCGAAAAATACAAGGATTTCATGAAGGAATATGCTGTGTTAAACCACATGAAACCTGAACAGAAAAACAGTAACATAACACTCGAATGCTTCTTGCCTCACCACGGCGTGCAGCGAGAAGATTCTTCAACAACTAAGCTTCGTGTGGTATTTAACGCATCCGCCAAAACATCCACCAAATACAGCTTAAATGACGTCATGCTGAAAGGGCCCAATCTACAAAAGGATCTACAGGCGTTACTACTGCAATGGAGACAATATCCCTTTGCCTTCACTGCGGACATAGAGAAGATGTACCGCCAAATCTTAGTTAACCCCATTGATCAACATTTACAAAAAATCGTTTGGCGTGAGTCATCAACACAACCGATCCAAGTATATCAACTGAACACGGTAACATACGGGACAAAGGCCGCACCGTTTTTGGCAATTATGACCTTGAAACAGCTGGCAGCAGATGAACGATCCAAGTTTCCAAAAGCGGCGGTTGTCCTGGAAAACAGTTTTTACATGGATGACCTATTACACGGATGCTACAACATAGAACAGGGTAAACAATCAATAAATGACTTAATTCAGTTATTGCAATTAGGCGGCTTTAATCTTCGAAAATGGTCGTCCAACAGTCAAGAATTATTGGAGAACATATCAACAAGTCAAGAGGAGTTTGTTTACAGCTTCAAAAATGATGACATGTTGAAAACCCTAGGGTTATGCTGGAACCCAAAAGGAGATGACTTTACATTCCGGTGTGAATTTTCCCAAACAACCACAAAACCAACTAAAAGGAGCTTACTATCGGAAATATCGAAGTTATATGACCCTCTTGGTTGGCTGACACCTCTATCTACGAAACTAAAACTATTATTTCAAAAGTTATGGAAACATGATCTACAGTGGGATGATAAAGTGACAGATGACATACATAGGGAATGGGTCAAAGTGATGACGGAAATTGAAAAAATCAAACATTGTAAGATTCCTCGATGGATATTATGCAACGAGAATGACGTCATCGAACTGCACGGCTATTGTGACGCGTCTGTCGAAGCATATGCCTGCGTGGTATACGCACGAACAAAACATCAACAACAAACCGTAATCGTCGCTGCAAAATCGAAACTTATACCAAGTAAAAAGAGCGTAACATTGCCACGGATGGAGCTGTGCGGTGCTCATCTACTATCTAAGCTCATCTACAAAATCAAACAAAGTATAAACTGCCAATTAGAAATCTATGGATGGTGTGATTCTATGGTGGTTATAGGCTGGCTACAAGGAGATTCAGCACGTTGGAAACCTTTTGTGGCTAATAGAGTTAACGCTATAAAACAGATAATGCCGGCAAACTGCTGGCGATATGTGAAATCGGGTGACAACCCGGCCGATTGCGCCAGCCGAGGTTTAACAGCGCCCCAACTACTACAACATCCATTGTGGTGGAAGGGACCAACATGGCTAACGTCTTATGTAGTGGAAAAGGAACAAAAACAGCCTATATACCAAACAGAGGAAGAGATTAAACAGATCAAACTAGTTAACATTGTTCAAGACATTAACAGTAATAATATTATAGATAATTTATTATTACAACATAATTCGTTTATAAAAATAACTCGTGTCTTAGCATGGGTAATGAGGGCATTGACGCCAAAGCTACAACGTAAACATTTACCGAAGTACCTAACATTACTAGAACTGCGAAAATCCAAATCAGCTATTATAAAACGAGTGCAAAGTACAGAATTTACGTCAGACATTGAAATGTTAAACAGAAATGGAAATGTCGCAACAAACAGCAAATTATTAAATTTAAAACCATACGTAGATAAAGACGGATTTCTCCGAGTGGGAGGACGTTTAAGGAACGCGAATATGAGCAACGAAATGAAACATCCTAAAATAATCCCTAACAAGAGTCGATTGGCGGAGCTACTCATAGAAGAAGCTCATCAGTTAACATTCCATGGGGGTCCTCGACTGACTTTAGCTGCCCTCAGACAACAATACTGGATAACGAGCGGGTACAGTACGACCAAAAAACAGTTAAGAAATTGTGTAACTTGCCGGAAGTATGAAGCAAAGAAGCAATTTCAATTGATGGGTGACCTTCCCGCAGCTAGAACCAATCCCGCTCCTCCATTCTACCACACTGGAGTGGACTACACAGGTTTTGTAAACATCAAGGCAAACAAGGGGAGAGGGGTGAGAACATTGAAAGGCTACGTGGCTGTATTCATATGCATGGTCACGAAAGCAGTTCATTTGGAATTGGTGTCTGACCTTACCAGTTCAGCATTCTTAGCTGCACTTAAGAGAATGGCGGCCCGGAGAGGAACACCACATCACTTGTATAGTGACCAAGGAACCAATTTCATCGGAGCTAATAGGTTGCTGCAAGAGGAGTACAACCAATTACAACAAGTTTTCGGGGATACATGTCAGGCAGAAATCGCTGAAATGAACATCCAATGGCATTTCAATGCTCCATCTTGGCCGAGCGCTGGCGGGCTGTGGGAAAGAGCCGTCCGCAGTCTGAAGTTCTACCTGAGAAGAGTGGTTGGGGAACAAAGACTAACGTTCGAAGAGTTTACCACTACACTGACACAACTGGAAGCGTGTCTAAACTCGAGACCGTTATGTTCACTTACAGAAAACATTGAAGATTTGGATTATTTATCACCGGCACATTTTTTAACAGGAAGATCCGACTTAACAGTGATTGAGACGAAAGAAGATGCAAGAACAAGATGGTATCTAACAACCAATATTTTTAAACAGATTTGGCAAAAATGGAAGAATGAATATTTGAGCCAATTAACAGCGAGAGAAAAGTGGTGTAAACCTCAGGAAAACTTAAAAATAGGCAACATGGTGGTGGTGCATGAGGATAACATTCCAGCTGGACGGTGGATTATGGGCCGAGTGGTAGATCTGCATCCCGGTAATGATGGCTATGTCAGGGTGGTGTCATTGAAAACAAAAAATGGCATCATAAAGAGACCAGTAGTAAAACTTTCCTTATTACCGGTAGAAACCGAAACAAGTAACAAACAAAACAGGTCAACGGAAACAGACAGGTCAGCTGAACAGAGTACAGATACCCGGAACAACAATAAGCGAACAAGAAAAACGACACCAACGGGCACGTTATCAATTTATCATATGTCGCCATGGCATTGACCTTTTTTATGACAGTCTGCAGCGTTGCAAGCTCCAGCTACAACATAACTTCCTTAAACAACAACCAATCTTTCTACTTTGACCCGATAGCCAAAATCAATCTCGTAAAAGATAGTTGGGTCCTAGTAGTATACTATAACATGTCTCCGTATTGGGAAGGTATGCAGGCGTTTGACAAAGTTACGACATACCTGGATAAAACATGCAAAACAACAGGCAGAGAACAGTGTAACATGATAGCCGCACAGCTGATTCACGAGTGTAATGAACTAAAATACTACAATGAACTTCTGATGACGCAACACGTAAGTGGACACTTCAGACGGCGGCGGGGATTTATCAACGGAGTAGGAAACATTGCAAATGCCCTATTCGGCATATTAGACGATCAATTCGCGGAAAAGTACAGCCGAGACATCAACATGATACAACAAAACGAAAAACATTTAGCCGGTTTATGGAAGAATCAGACGTCGATTGTCGAATCAGAGTACAATTTGTTGAAAAGAACAGAAGAAATCATGGCAAAACAACACAAAGTTATTAATAAACATCTGATTACGTTGGATAACATCTCAAACAACTTACAAAAGGAGATAAACAACATATCCTTACTTCAAGAATTTACCATGACAGCTCTAACAGCTAGTAATTTACTGCATAACCTAAAAAGAACGCAAGATCTTCTACTCGACATCCTAACCAATGTCCACCATGGACAGTTCAACATTCATCTGCTTACCCCTGAACAACTACAAAAGGAACTTAACATTATCGCGGGGCATTTATCCGACGATCTAACGTTACCTATTGAACCTCACGATATTCGAAAGCTTTATTCTTTGATAAACATTAAAGCACGAATAACTGAAGAATACTTCCTCTTCCAAATAACATTTCCACTTATCAGTAGAGACCGATATAAGTTGTACAAAATACATCCTATACCACACCAGACGAACAACACTATGGTAGAGTTCATCCCGTCTTCAGAATACGTCGCTACGGATCTAAAACGAGATTCGTACTTAACAATAACTTCGGAAGAACTGTCACTATGCAACCAAGAAGATGATATGTTTATGTGCAATTGGAAAAAGCCGATATACCATCTCAACAACGAAAACAACTTCTGTGAAACCGACAGAAACACAGATAAGTGCAAGGTACGAAGATCTAGATGTGCCAACCAATGGACATCACTCAAAAACCCGTCACTATTTTTGTACCATTGTTGCAACATTTATGACGTCAAAATAATCTGCGGCGAACAGATAAACAAAGCACAACTGAGCAAAGCTGGTGTCATATACTTAGATCCAGGTTGCCTGCTAAAAGGGAAAGATTTCACTCTGAACATTCAGAGTCAAAAGGAAAACAGAATGGATATGAGCACGGGCATTTTTATACCAGAGATGGATCAGTTGAACTTTATAATTAACAGCACTATGCCTTCTAAAAACTTACAAGTCCTAGCAGACTCAGACGAGATGAAGGATGCCTTACAAAATCTACACAAACGCATCGACGAGATGAAAAACAGTCAAGTGGAAGTAGGAGAAACATTATCCACTCATGACATCCATCAGTATGCAGTAAGCTACATCCTGGTCGGCGCGGTGGCGCTGACGGCGGGAGCGCTGCTGTACAGATGGCTGCGGCTGCGTGCGCGCCGCGCCCACATCACGTCAGACATGGAGCTTCAACCAACCAGAAGTGTTAGTGATGTGAACGTCAATAGTGTTAGTGTTAGTGCGCGGCAAAACATTAGTGAACGTCAACCTAGTGCGTCACATAGTTATGGTGAATTAAACAATACAATGGTGAATAGAGCGTGTCCTAGCGTGCCCTCGCGTGCCTAGGAATCCGTTATGAACAATAAGCTCTTAAGCTAATTTCAAATCATTTTTTACTTTTGTTTTACTAACATTTTAATCTTAAGTTGGATTGTATTCACCTTGTAAACATTTTAATCATGTTCATTATTTTACTAACATATTAACATTGTTTCATCACAGCATCCCTATCTTTCGTGGCCCGGAATATGTTCGGTGTTTTCACCGAACACCTTAGTTTGCACTATCGGCGTGACGCGTTAACCTAATTAAGAGACTTCATTTATTACTTAGTAATTTATATTATATTCAGTGCACTTTTGACTACCGCGTGAGCCGGGTGTATTCAAACATTATAATAATAACAACATTTCATTCACGTTTTAACATTAAGAACATTTTGAGTGAGAGACAATAAATAGTGGTTAACATAAACTTTAGTTTCTACTCAACAACACCCGACACTTCGCTGCGTACCCCAACAACACCCATGACGAAAAATCAAAAATTTTCCTCGGCGCCATCTTGGATTTACATTTCAACTTCAGTTTCGTAACCAGCAACCCCAAAATCCATGAAAACGACACCCATGACGGAAAATCAAAAATTTTCCTCGGCGCCATCTTGGATTTGCATTTAGACTTCATTTTCGTAACCAGCAACCCCAAAAATCACGAAAACGACACCCATGACGGAAAATCAAAAATTTTCCTCGGCGCCATCTTGGATTTGCATTTAGACTTCATTTTCGTAACCAGCAACCCCAAAAACCACGAAAACGACACCCATGACGGAAAACAAAAAAAAATCCTCGGCGCCATCTTGGATTTGCATTTCGACTTCATTTTCGTAACCAGCAACCCCAAAAACCATGAAAACGACACCCATGACGGAAAATCAAAAAATTTCCTCGGCGCCATCTTGGATTTTCATTTTGACCTTATTTTCGTAACCAGCAACCCCAAAAACCATAAAAACGACACCCATGACGGAAAATCAAAAATTTTCCTCGGCGCCTCTTGGATTTTTATTTTGACCTCATTTTTGTAATCAGCAACCACAAAAACCATGAAAACGACACCCATGACGGAAAAAACAAAAATTATCCTGTGCGCCATCTTGGATTTTCATTTTGACAAAACATAAAAACGACACCCATGATGGAAAAAACAGAAGTTTTCCTCGGCGCCATCTTGGATTTTCATTTTGATCTCATTTCGTTATCAGCGACTCCTTAACCATGAAAATGACATCCATGACAGAAAAACCAAAAGAAAAAACCACCTTCAAGTATAAATAACAGGGGTATGTTATGTTTACTCTACAGAGTGAACCTCAGTGGCCATTAAGTCGCGCTAAAGTCCAGTCGCGCAAGTGTCCTTTCGCGCAAGAGTCCATTCGCGCAAGTGTCTTGGCGCGCAAATGTCCGTTCGCGCATAAGTCTAATCGAGCAAAAGTCCATTCGCGCAAGTGTCCAGGCGCGCAAAAGTCCGTTCGCGCATAAGTCCAATCGCGCAAAATTCCATGCGCGCATTTGTCTTTTCGCGCAAGTGTCTTTCGCGCAAAAGTCCCAGATCCAGAAAAATTAAGTTTGTCGTTTAAAAAGTTTGTACGGAACCCTCAGTGCGCGAGTCCAACTCGCACTTTTATTTATCATTTTGTAAAATGTTTCTATGTATCTAAATTCTTCTAATACAAAATTAAACCATTTTTATTTTGATTGTGATAGATATACAGTAGACACACATTCCAGACTTTTATTTCTAAACCGTACTGACTTTATAATTATGTATCATAAAATAATATCGTCTACAGGATCAAAATGGTTTAAGCGATCACTACGCTCGATCTTCACCCGTGTGTGCGTGTATCTGCATGAACAATGCACACTAACATAGGATCGCAACGAATTTGCCTAAACTCTAGCGACTGAACTTTGTGCACGGACTCTTAAGGATAAACATAAAAACCGGCCAAGTGCGAGTCGGACTCGCGCACGAAGGGTTCCGTACCAATTATTATAAAAAAATCACGTTTGTTGTATGGGAGCCCCCTTAAATATTAATTTTATTCTGTTTTTAGTATTTGTTGTTATAGCGGCAACAGAAATACATCATGTGTGAAAATTTCAACTGTCTAGCTGTCACGGTTCATGAGATACAGCCTGGTGACAGACAGACGGACAGACGGACAGACAGACGGACAGACAGCGAAGTCTTAGTAATAGGGTTCCGTTTTTACCATTTGGGTACGGAACCCTAAAAAGGGCAAAAAAATCACGTTTGTTATATGGGAGCCCCTCTTAGATATTAATTTTATTCTGTTTTTAGTATTTGTTGTTATAGCGGCAACAGAAATACATCATCTGTGAAAATTTCAACTGTCTAGCTGTCACGGTTCATGAGATACAGCCTGGTGACAGACAGACGGACAGACAGCGAAGTCTTAGTAATAGGGTTCCGTTTTTACCCTTTGGGTACGGAACCCTAAAAAGTGGAGAAAAAGTTTGTGGTGGTGTTCAAAGTGGATTGATGAATTGCTTACGGAGTAGTTTGTGTAGTACTTGTGTGTGTCGAGAGACTGGACTGCGTTAGCAATACCAAGCATTTATCGAGATAATTTATTTTTATCCATCTGGGCAACACTGGTCGCGAGTCGATCCTTATAACCTTCTTGTCTATTGCTTTCATAAACATATATAATGGCGGAGTGTTACCACTTAAATTTTTAGAAAGAGTACTACTCTCGTTATTATTCTCAGACATTGCAGGATAATGAATCACCAAACAATAGAATAACACTTTATAATTTGGTACACTTTAACGTATGCACTTAATTAAATTAATAATATTACAAAGCACAGCCATCTAGAACTATAAAAACTATTCACTCACAGGATCTCCTGAGTCTTCTACTCTCTACAATTTCCAGCGGCAAAATGGGCCGTCAAACACTTTTCAACGATCGAGATTTTTAAAATGTATTCTGCTATTTAGGGCGGAGACAAATCCAAAGAAACAAAAACCATGAAAATTGATCCAGCAGATCTCGAGTTGTAAGTGTTGTAACAAACCCGTCTTTGTTTTATTTAAATAGATAATCTATTGAGTTTGAGTATATTTGGGTTAAAACACATTATAAAACAAGGCTTTATACACTGTAAATATAAAAAAGTAACGATATTCGAGCAATATTTATGTTTTGCTTTCAACGTGATTTGTAAATCCACCCGACTGCTGATTAGACAGACAGTTCCGATCAGGGTTGGATTTAGGTACGTTGAAAAAGATGGCACAAAAAAATTAAAAGGATAGTATTAAAAAAAAATTATAGTACACTTTAATTTTTTTGTTAATTTAACGCAATAGTCGTTAAAATCAACACCAGTTAAGGCAAAATTTACTCCTCTTCTAAGTTTGTCAGTTCTAAAATATTTCTATCTTCATCCTTGGCATTTAATCTCATCAACATATCCTCAGTAGGAATAAAATCAGTACAATATTCCCACTTTTGCTACCGCTTTTGATAAGTTTTGATGGCAACACAAGGCAATAAAATGGTGTCTAAATATTCATCTATACTAATATTATAAAGAGGAAACCTTTGTATTTTTGTATGTTTGTATTGAATAGGCTCAAAAACTACTGGACCGATTTCAAAATTTCTTTTACCATTACTTAGAGGGATTCTTCCGAATCCGTATAGGCTATATTTTATCACCGTACTCCCACGGGAACGGGAACTACGCGGGTGAAACCGCGTGACGTCCGCTAGTATAACATAAAACTAAGCATTCGAAAGCAAATTTTAAATTATAGTATTTCAGCATTATAATTATATTTTCAGTATTATAGTATTTCTGTTTTTTTTTCCTTTTAAGTGGATAGTATATAGTACAAAAGGGGAAATTAGAGTATAAATACTATAATTATAGTACAAAATCCAACCCTGGTTCCGGTACAGCGAATGACGTCATTCGCTGCATCGACGTACAAAATCCAGTGTTGCCAATTTAGCATATTATATGCTAAAATTGGCATATTTTGTTCTTGTTTAGCATATTTGTTTAGCGTTTATTTTTTTTTGGCGTTGTTGCAGTGCGTCAGTGATGTTTGCTGAGGCGCGGGTGGATGGCTTTGCCGCTATCGTTAGAAAAAGATGCGCCTCCTTCGCTCGCGTTCGTGGCAGTACCAACACTATACTGGGTGTTTTCATTGATCGGTGGGAGTCCCCCATGCTGCAAAGATGGGTGCGGCTTCATGTCGTTATTTAAATATTGTTTTGTTTATACCTACTAACATTAGTTTTTAAGAACATTGTTACTAACAAAATATGGACATAGTCTGAAGTAAATGTTTATTATTATTATTTTTATAGCATATTTTTTTGACATATTTTGAAAAACATGAAAAGAATGTCAATCACAATCTTTCTTGAAATAATAATTGAAATCGATACTCGACTCCGCGGCAGTTTGGCGGTGAGAACCCTGAATGCTATTTTGTACGTCAGCTTCGGCTTAAGAAGAGCAGGAAAGTGCTAGTAGTTTTACACTGTTCCAGACAATGTATTGTTGATTTTAAAAGAGTGTCCATGGAGTTTCTTGCCCGTTCTTCTCCATAGAGATCTACGCTAGCTAGGGAATGGGCAACTACAGTACTTTCTCAAGTTATTATGCCTTGTGACTGGGACTGTAGCTTTGATTTTTTTTTTGGATTTTTGACATTCAAAAGTGCCTTACTGGTCTAATTGAAATAAATGCTTTGAGTTTGAGTTTGTACTACTTTGTATCGGTATCAAAGAGAGTTACGACTCTAGCTCTCAGCCTTCCAAATCAGCTAATGTTGATGAATATCAAGACATTGATATTCTATTCCCCTGATATTATTTCTTAATAAATACTGACATTTATTTTTTTGGCATTTTTTAGAGCAGGTTAGCATATTTTTTTACACCAATCTAGCACATTTTGGAGTAGTTGAGTTGGCAACACCGACCTTACTAAATGAGAGGTTTTCCTTTTGAGGTTTTAAAAAAAAACTTAGTTTCCAAGAACTCTATAGATGGCGTTGAACCTAGTAAGATAGTTGGTGCCAAAGCCAAAACGCTTGAAAAAAAAAACATTGTGTCACGTCACATACTCTCGTTGACTGACACTTTCATTTGCTTTAACTCCCCGAATATAACCTACATTTCTCGCGCTTTGCTAAAATCTGTTTTTTTAGGTTCCGTTCCTTGCATTATCATACTTACTCCTAGCGCCATCTATCCAGCGACTTAGGGAAGAGCTAAAAAGAAAATCCCTCATTCCGTTTAGCTAGAAAGAGATAGAAACAAAAGTTAAATGGTTCTAACCATTGTGTTTTTTGGCTGAGTTATGTCTTGTTCAGTGTTGCCACCTTGGTGGTTTTTCCACCAGAACTGGTGCTTTTTCAAGGCTTTTAGTGGTATTTTTTATTCGTTTAGCGCTTTTATTTTTTTTAGTGGTTTTTAGCGATTTTTCAATAAGGAATCTGGCATCACATTTTTGAGAGGGAAATCTCCTACCGTTTCTTTAGTTCACGTTTGTTTAACTTGTTTCTCTTGATTCAAATGAACTATATTTTAAACAGACTCTTCACAAAGCCGTCAACCTAGCATTCTGAATCTGTATAATTTAATATAACTTTAGGTGTAAAAAATATTCCTGCAAAACGACTTTTTTTTTGGGGTATAAATCACGAATTACGCTTTCAATGTACCGCACTCAAAACATTGTGCTGATGGATAGATTGAATAGTACGGGGGTCGTGGAGGTGTCTAAAGTAAAAATCTGACATTAAAAACATGCACTTAAAAAAACTAATGGGAAAGTTGGAACTTTGACACCCAATATCTCCAAAACTAGAAGGTTCCCGAGTATCATGGTCTAGAACAAAAAAGTGATCGCAAAGACGGGGAGAACAAGTGCCTTTCGGTTTTGTTAAGTCTTTTTACACCCTTTAGAATACTAGGTACTTTTGTCAAGTTTTGCTGAATGTAGGTAATGTTTATGTTTGGTTAATGGTAAGTAAATAAAAAATATAAATGTAAAAATGCAAATAAAAACTCTTTGCACTCTAGTCTAGATACACAAAATTTTAAAAATACTTGAAATTGTATGATTAATAAGAACGACCATGAGAACGACCAACTATTTTTTAGCATCTCATACATATTCGTTCGTTTTTTATGTAATTAAGGTTTTTTTTCGTCTGAGATTTAAATGCAGTAAATTTAGCGGAATTTGGTGGTTTTTTTGTAGTCCAAATTTCTGAAATCTGGCGACTTTTTACCCTTGATGTAGCGCCTTTAAAAAATCCAAGGTGGCAACCCTGGTCTTGTTTTCGCTTTTTGTCGTTATTAATATATTAACATTCCGTATCAAAAAAAAATGTATGCATTCTATTCCTGTTTGAAAAGAGAGTCGCAAAACTACAGAAATGTAACGTTTCATTTTGGGGAAAACTCAAAAACTTGATCTAACAACCCTGCCTGCCTGTCTTCATGACAGGAAAAGGGGAAAAGGAATGAATTTGAGTGATTGAGTGTCAACTGTCACGTTCGTTCGCTTTTGGTAGCCTAAATTTATTACGAGTTGACCCAAAGAGTAGTTTACATAGATTCTTGTTGTACTTACATTTAATAATTCATAGCAGTTTCAAAAATAGTTTACCTATCCTCTCAAGGAGGTTTTAAAATGTTACACAACTTCTGAAAAAAATGATTCACAAGTGGTGGCACCGGTTTGTCCGCAAAAGGACCAAGCCAATCCCAGAAGACACAGCAGTACTATGGAAACGACGGCTCAGTATAGCCTATGGCTTGTTAGCTTGGAATGCATTTGGTTTAGTGGTATATAATGTTTATAACGGAAAGGCTGACTGGGCTCACTATTACGGTATAAAATCAGACGAAGAGCACTCAACTCCACCAGGTAATTGCCGAAAATATAGATATGTCTTGCTTTTGTTATGAGGATTACAAAAAAATGGGATTTAGTATGGTCATTGTGAAACGAGTCAGCCTGGTAGACCACTCTTTGTTCAGCAGACAGCTAGTCACACTACAATACATGTGTGGTTAAATACCAAAACCTGGTATGTCAGCTCCAAGTGAAAATTGGGAAATTAATAAACAATTCTGTTAATAAACCTATGTATGGCAGGTCAACTCTCTCTAGGGAAATGAATGGAATATGTATTTAGCTGTAGATTTTTAGATTGAAAGGTTTTACTCTAAACAAGGACTGTTGTAGGAGTTTGTAGAATAAAAATGGATTAAGCTAGAACATCAGATTTAAGTCTGGACATACCTGCGTTTGATAGAAACCACCAACACGCACAGCACTGTGGACTTGCCGGGTTTTGAAAGTCCTTCACTTACTATGTAATAGTAAGTATGTACCTAGTATATGTTAGGACAATCATTTTTAAATAAAGGATTGGCTGAAAATCTCACTGGATCGCAGAAAAGTGAAAAAAAGGCCTTTGCCCAATCCACAGACAACACAGCCAAAAATAAAATAATCTTGTTATCCCCTCACTTATATATTGTGCTATAGATGGTTCTCATATTTTAAATAGTGTCCAGACACTGCACAGTTTTCTTGGTCAGACCATTGAAACTTAACACATTATGTAAAGGTAATCAAATACCCTAAATATTTACTGTATTGATTTCACACATTGGTGTAGATTCTGTTGTGTACCAACTAATCTTAATTTAGGCTATTGCTATCTTTTACTAAAAGGCAGTGCGAGAAAAGGACGGCTGTAGCTATGGACTAAGTTATGAGATGTCAAACTAGTTTATGCCTTGCACTTCACATGTTTTTAGGCGACATGTTTTACGTGCACCCTTCATTTGTATGGAAATATTAGTTCCAACTAAATTTGACAGCTCTAAATTACGTCCATCTCTTTCTCGTTTTATTAGAGAGAAAAAGATAGCAATAGCCTAAATTAAGTTTAGTTTGTGCACAGCAGAATCGACACCACTGTTACTTTCAAAGTTCTATCCCTAAATTTACTTGTTACAAGTTAAATATTTTATTTGACAGTATTCACTCATTGTTTTTATTTCTACATGGACAAAACTAAATAAATCATGTTTCGTATTTTTTTCAGGTGAAGCGTGGGCAAATACATTAGGTATTAAAAATGCGAAGGTTTACAGAATATCTGGTTTAACCAAAGTAGATGAGTATGATATTATTGATGGCCAGGGAGTAAGACCTGATGCAGCAATTGACAGTCATGATGCCGAGTCTTTAGATGAATGAATAGCTCTAGATTAAGAAGGTAGAATTTGAAATATTTCTGTAAATAAATAAAACCTTACAAGAAAAATAAAATATTTTATTATTATGATAAGGCACCAAATAATTAGTTATAAGCAAATTCATTTCAAAAGTTCTTTCTCAAACAATCAAATTGTAAAGCTTAGTAGTAACAAATATAATTAGTTTAAAATTATTTTTATATAATTAGTATATATTTACTTTTAGTCTAGTTATTAAATAACTGTCTAGGATATTGTTTTGTAAGATCACAGTACATTAAGGCGAACTTAAACAATATCAACAATTGGAGTGGGCATGATATGTAATGGCATGTCGCCTCCTTTCGATTTCTTGCAAGAGGGCAGACCTGTAACATATAAAAAAGATGAGCATTTAAAGTGGGAATTCAAGAGAAAAAGCGAATCATTTATGCTAATATTATGTAAATGTGGTGGAATGTAGCACACTCCACCACATACTACGTTACTACTTCGGGGATGATAAAACTGTACATGACTGCAGTGTATCACTAAACCAAGTGATTGTGATGGATAACTGAAGCCCAATACTATTTGGATTATCACTTATTTATTTTTTCAATTCTAACTGGGAGGGTTACAATCCTAATGATTATAATGCTGTAAATTAAATATTTTTTTGTTGTTAAGGGCACAACCTTATCATTAACAAATTGTTTCAGACTGAACTCAGAAAAATTTAAGAAAATTAATATTTTGCTGGCTGGCTACCCTCGAGACAATAGGTATTTTATTGAACTCTTACCTATATCGCTCATACTTCATAACGATAAGCTGTAACTCTTGTTTGTAAAGCCGCGTCAGCATGTCGGAGTAGCAGTCCAGCTCACTCAGCCTGAACATGTTCCAGCGTAATTTGTGGTCGAGTTCTTGATCAGCTGTTAAACAAAACATGATTAACAATCTAAATCGATCTGTCGGTTCCTGGGGGCCTAAAATGGCTGCTCTATTAGAATCATAATATGTATCACGTTAAAAATTTAAAATTCTGAATCCATTCATATTATGATTCCGATAAGGCAGCAATTTTACGCCCCCGGAATTGTGAAAACTTGGGAACCTGTCCAAACTCTAGCAGTCTATCATGGCAGGAATCTAGGTCGAAGAAGTTGCATTGAAAGGCCTCCCATTAGGTGGCCCGATGACCTGGTGAAGGTTGCAGAGATCCGCTGGATGCGAGTCGCACGGGACCGGACATTGTGGCGACACTTGGGGGAGGCCCACTAATTTGTTCAGCAGCGGTTGGCTATTGGTGTCGATTCTGTTGTGCACAAATAGCTTAATTTAGGCTATTGCTATCTTTTACTAAAAAGCAGTGCGAGAAAAGGACGGCTATAGCTATGAACTAAGTTAGAGATGTCAAACTAGTTTATGCGTAGCGCTTCACCGTGTTTTTAGTCTACATGTTTTTACGTGCACCCTTCATTTGTATAGAAATATTAACTCCAACTAAACTTGACAGCTCTAAGTTACGTCCGTCTCTTTCTCGTTTTATTAGAGAGAAAAAGATAGCAATAGCCTAAATTAAGTTTAGTTTGTGCACAACAGAATCGACACCATTATAAATAAATAAATAAATATTGCTGGACATTACACACAGCGCCATCTAGTGCCACAATAAGCAATGACGCTTGTGTCGTGGACACCAGATAGTTGATATACTACATAGATACTTTTTGTTTGTAAATACATACTTAATATACATCTATACTATAATATTATAAAGAGGTAACATTTGTTTGTAATACTATAATAATATTATAAAGAGGTAACATTTGTTTGTAAGTTTGTATGTAGGGGGTAATCTCCGGAAATAATGAACCAATTTCAAAAATTGTTTCACTGGTAGAAAGCTACATTATTCGTGAGTGCTATAGGGTATATTTTATTCCCGTACTCCCACGGGAACGGGAACTACGCGGGTGAAACCGCGGGACGTCAGCTAGTATGATATAAACATCGATGGCTCGAAAACAAATGTCCATGCTCATCATACAAACATTTGCTCCAACCGGGCGGGACCCTAAGAACGTAAGGCAGCCTCACCACCGCTGCGCCACCATTTGGGTCGTCAAAATATGTTAGTCTGCAAGGTATATTTATATATGGGCCAAAGTAAAAAAATAAAGGTTTTATTATTATTACATTCCAACAAGAACCTTATTTTTATATAAATAAAGATCAGACATATTGATAGTAATATCCTATCAGCAGTAAACTAACTATAAGGGTTGAACCTCATGGCAGCACGGAATCGCACTTGTTCTTGCTCCTGTCTTTTTCTGTCGCTCGAAACCGTCTTATGCTAGAGCGAGAAGCAGATTGCTGATGGTGCCGCGTGCGATAGCATTCCCATTTTGTTTCTCGCTCTGCCTCTGCCAAATTAGGTTCAACCCTAGAACAGTAGTGCCCGCGCAAGTTTGTTCGAGTGACGAGTGTTAACAATACTGACTTGAAAAAAAGGCCGCGTGGTGAGGCAGTGGTTTGTCGTCATCAGCGGATTGTTCTGATCATTTAAAACTAGAACATAGATATTAACCACTAACTCATACGGTGTCATAAGACCTCTGTAGAAGTGTTTTATTTTCACGGTTAGAGAGCAAGGGCTCGGCTGCTAAATAATAAGCGATGCAGATAACTAGTTTACACGTAGGCTCTCATATGTTCGGGTTCCAGAGTGTCTGAAGCAGATAACTTGCCACATCTGGCGATCGTCACGGTCTGCCTCGTTGGCCTTGTAGCACGTGTTATTGGGATCTCCAATAGGAATTTCTCAGTTACGAAGCATAGATTTGTGCCCGTTTGATGGCAATAGGCCCAACCCCTGTTACATGGGACTTAAACATAATGGTGAGTAAATAAAAATGGTACCTTTAGAGTAAACAATGAGCCAGTGGGGAATCTCTTCAAGTAAATAGGGCGGCACCAGAGTAGGGACATACGGACTGACTAAATAGCAGCCACCAACTAAACAAGGATGTGCGTATGTTGTCTGATGAGTTATTTCACTGTAACAAAACAAAACAATATAAAAGTGTAAGTGTTAAATTCTTCTTTCGTATTCATAAGAAAAAAAGAAGTGATTAATGAAACAGCGGGCCTAAAATGGCCGCTTTAGCAAAATCATAATAAGAATCACGTTAAAAAAATCCTTAAAATGGACTTTATAGCATACCATAAAGCCATTTTAAAAATTGTATTTTTTTTTCATGATTCATATTATGATTCCGCTAAAGCGGCCATTTTAGGCCCCCAGATAGTTATTTGGTTCAGATAGTTCTTCGAAATTTTGATTGTAATTTTTGTTTATAAGCGCGCAATCTTCCGATTCAAGTGCAAAATATAAGTTTGTACGCACTTTTAGAGATTTACCACGTAATTTAACAAATTAACGACTTTCGGATTTGTTCCTTTCTTTTTAGGTATTGATTTACGAGGATTCTAAATCAAACAACTTACTTAAAGTAATAAACTCCATGGTGCGGAGTGGAAACTCTTTGCCACGGTTGTGGCACACTTTCCAGTGGGTGTGTCCAGTGAGTAGTCTGCGTATTGTGGTCCATGTAGTACCGACGTCCGCGAAGAGTCCGGTCTGCCGACCATCCAGGCGGCAGCGGAAGGTCACACTCATCAGAACCTACGACAGGTTTTTAAGGTTAATGTTCTAACCAGCCCGCGAAATTGAAATTTTCTTTCGTTTTTTGCAATTTACAGACCAGTGCTTGGTACAACCAAGCAGGATTCACAACTACGCAATCAGATTCGTATCTGATAGCCTAGCTGTGCTTAAAGCCCTAGAAAACAAACAAACCAACAGTAAATTAATATTTGAATGTCACCTCGCCATGGAGAGTATATCGCTGTCCAACAGAATCGCCCTCCAGTGGATTAAGGGGTACAGTGGATCCCTAGGCAATGACGCCGCAGATGAACTTGCTAAGAGAGGTTCCGAGATGGCAGTGCTAGGCCCGTACCCACTCCTTCCCCTACCTTTCTCACAACTCCGTACGTGGATTCGCCAGAGATCAACTGAACTTCATAACAACAAATGGTCACGGTCTACAGACTGTAGGCAGTCAAAAATGGCGATGCCAAGTCTTCATCCACCACTGACAAAACGACTGCTCAGCTTAAGCAGAAATAACCTCGGAATAATAATAGAGACAATAACGGGCCATTGCCCCCTTAACAAACATCTCTTTAACATAGGCGCCACGGACAGCCCACTCTGCAGGGGCTGCTTTGACGCCGAAGAATCAGCTGCCCACGTCATCCTGGAATGCGAGGCCGTGGCTACCCAACGCAAACAAATCCTCGGAACGGTGAGGTCGCTCCGCGAAGCCTGTGAACATCCCAAGAACCTACGCACAACGGACCGAATGAGTCTAAAAAAATAAATTGGAAGATGGTGTCCCTACCACGTCCCTACTCTACTCTACGTCTTACAGCCGCGAATAATATTTTAATCAACATACACCCTAGCACTGGCCTGCAAATTGCAAAAAACGTAAGAATATTTATATTTCGCGGGCTGGTTGGATCATATAATTGAGCCCCCAATAATTTAAATCGATACGCAAATATATTGGAATTCGTTTTCAGGATTTAACGCCCGTCGTAGCTACGGCAGTACTCGGTTCGCTTGTAGTCGGTGGTCCTGGGTTCGATTCCCGGGTCGGGCCCAGTGTTATTGGACTTTTCCATTAATGATTTCTCAGTAGCAGCAGGAGTTTGGAAGTTGGCGGTATGCTACCCCCATGCCTCAGAAAGCTTGTTAAGCCGTTGGTCCTGCACCTAATCTCTCTCCGGACTTGTCGGATTGCCGATCCATCGGATGATCGGACTACTACTACTCTCAGTAAAGGAAGAGAGAGTGCATCTGTGCCTGCGCACACACTTGTGCACTATGATATCCTCCCGCGCCGATGGATTATCTCTGCTGAGATTGACCAACGTGACCGAAAACGGTCAGAAGGACTACTATTTGCCTAACAGCAGCAATAAAGCATTATTTTAATTTAGTTTAGTTTTAATGGTGGCCAAGCCATTAAAACTAAAATGATGACGCTAAAATCAGATATGTGGCTACTTTTTTTCCACATGATGGTAAGAGTTCATTTTGAGAAGCACACATATTATTAACCTCTTTTATTGAATTTTCATAGAAGTGAAAACAATATTTTGAATGTTTAACTTACCTTGAGAGCCAGTGATAATCTTACTTCCGTGGGCTTTATTGTAAGGTAGAACTGATGTATTCACACAATTTGAGTATATAGGTGACGACTGGCTTGCTGTGGCGTATGCTACAACCATAAAGATAAAATTGAGTATCATTCTAAGTACAACAGACAGAAAAAGTATATCTTTTATCCTTGGAATGGGAAATAGGCTTGCATAATTGATATCAAAATATGTTGCATGCTGATTAGCTAAATCTAGAACTCACAAGATTTTGAAGACAAATAATTCATAAGATTGAAAAGTTTGGGAAAATACAAAAAAAAGAAAAGAAGTCATTTTAAATTAATAAATTGAATTAATAATATTAAAAACTTACAATCTGTATAATTTTGAAGACGTAGTGAATGTGGTGAAGGGGAATGCAGTCTTGGAGTTAAACTCATATTGGAAGACAATCTTGGCATGCTGGATTCTCTTGATCCATATTGCTGTTGTTTTTGTTGTTGAACCTGGTAGCAAATACATAAAACATAACATCATAACTGTAATTCCCGAAGGGTGTGGTATAGGTGTACCCTAACAGTACACCTACTTTTCCTTTATTCACTTCTTAACAAATGTTATTACATTTTTAAATATTAAAATATATAAAAACATTTAAAAACATAAAAAATATTACGTTTCAAGTCCCATGTAAATACATTATTTGAGTAATGGAGTACAAAACTGTCAGTGTCAATGCGCCATATAATCGTATATTTATATTAATAACTAGCGGACGTCCCGCGGTTTCACCCGCGTAGTTCCCGTTCCCGTGGGAGTACCGGGATAAAATATAGCCTATGTTACTCGTGGATAATGTAGCTTTCGAATGGTGAACGAATTTTTTAAATCGGTCCAGTAGTTTTTGAGCCTATTCATTACAAACAAACAAACAAAGTTTTCTTCTTTATAATATTAGTATAGAAGTGTTTTCTTTTTCATTTGAGTTTGCAAATAAAAATAAACTGTAATCAGTTGAGTTTCTAACAACAATTTAATTGTGTCTTGTTAGTTGATGGAGATCATACCTGTTGTTGGTTCTGATATATTGGGTCTTCTTGTTGTTGCTGCTGTCTGTAATACCTGTAGCTAGTCTGTCTACTGAATGAGTCATCTCTTTCATTCAAATTTGTATGAGAAGCCTATAAAAAGACATAAATTAGATTGTTGATGTTTAGTCAATTCTTATTCAATGCATTCCTTAAAAAATATTTAATTACCGCATTTGAATCTAAAAGATATTGAGAATTGTAGCTGTTTGACGTACTTGCTGTGTCACTAGTGGATAAACTGGCAAACCTGTAACAAAATGGTGGTTAGATATAGAGTTGAGAAATAAACATTAACATTTTGTGAGTGGGGGTCAGCAGGCCTCTCCATCTTTCTGATATCCAGTGACTAACAAGCTTCGGTTGTACACCGAACTTTGATGACAACCGTGAATGTCAAAATATTGGTATTACGTATTACACAGAGTGGATATCACTTTACGGTGACTAACAGCCCGGGTACGGTGTTACGTCTTTCACGAAAGCCACTTCAAACTCAGTTGTCATCAATTTCCAGCAGCAGCAGTTGTTTTCAATTTTCAGTTGTTTTGTCCACTATGCTTACATAATCGCAATATTAGAAGAATCAATACGAAAGCGTCTGTCAAAGTGAGTTACAGTGACTATCAGCCACGTGACGTCATATTTGATTGTGACTGGTCACTGAGCCCAGTTACTATGATTTCGAGCTGTTAACAGAGATACGTAATAGGCCTGCAGGACATCTACTGAAGGCCCAGTAAAAGTTGAAGTACGGCCCAGTTTTACTAACCAGGGTTTCATTAACCGAGAGCTAACCTGACAGTTGCTAGGGTTACAATTATGATTGTCTCTCAAAATGATCACAAAAGCTTGGTTAACTAAATAGTTAAAAATAAACTTGGTTGGCAAATAGGCCTTACAGTATTTGAAGGGAAGTGGGAGCACAGATAGATTGACCTGCAGCTGGGCTATGTACACACCCTTGTTTTGTTTAAAATAAACTTGCTTCTGCCTCCAACTTCTTCATTGTTGAAGAAACATATCCTATGGCACTTGTAAATAGTGTAGCTTGCATTCAGTCAATTTATTATTTTGTAAATTAGTTGAGTCATTTCAGAGATTTGAATGTTTCCTTGTCCGTGTTTACATCTCTTTATGGCTGTCATGGCTGACTGTACTAGGTTCAACTCAATTTTTTCCTCTTTCTCTTAGTATGAATATTCATTGATTATTGCCAATTACAGGGAAAGGTTGGATGAATCGCCCACTGGTATGATGTTAAAATTAATAAGTTCATTATCAGCTATTTATTACCTGTGTGCTAAATTTGGTACTGACTCACTGGGTGTATATTTTCCTGCATGTCCACTCATAGTTTGTGCCTTGCCAAATTTATTCTCATGGCTTTGCGAGACGGCATCATTCGCACCGAAAGGTTGACTTCGAGGTCTTTTATTGTGACCAGTTGTCCACACATTTATAACTGAAGAAAAAAGAAGATATGTTTACACTTTAACGATAGTGATCTTAAAAGCTTAAATTAAACATGAAAAGTCTTCAAGAAAGTAATGATAACGTTCCATTAAGCAAACTTACTGGGTAAATCTGGAGGTGTATCTTTCTTTATATATTTTCCAACCACACCCTCGTTTACAGTTTTTTGGCCTTTTCTAGATATCATGATTTTAATTTCTATCAATTGTACAACATAATCGTCGAATTTTCAGCACAAAAGGTGAGCATTTATAGAAAATAAAACAAACATTCATTACTAATCACAATGTCAAAAACTCAAAACGTAAGAATGCCACACAGCCACAGTTAAAAAATAATCGTGACTTGTGTGTGACGTTATTGTAGGATTTGTAGGGTTAGGCCTTGGGTTAGGGTATATATGTTCTGTGAATCTGTGATTGTCAGTGACAAGTTGTACAACAATGACAGTAGAATAAACGTGGACGTGACATTGAACTTGATTTTAGTTAGTACTTCCATGACTAGTTTTCAATAAACACTGGACATTCGAGTCCGCGCCACGCGCCAAGCAGCTTTCTGAGGGATCCCTATACCTCCTTCGGAAAGCTCGCTAACATAGTGGATCGCCAACGACGGTATCATAGGGCGAACTGTCAAACTTTGGAGTATAAGAAATTTTTTTTTTTTTTTTTTTTCCATTTGTTCCTGACGGAACAGGCTAAGGTCTGAGACCATGCTGCCTAGTCATTAGTTAGCATTTTTCTTGAGTAGGTTAAATCCAGTAAAATTCATCAGTATGTAAATCCAGAATATAAGGAAATCCAATAAAATTCATTAGTTTTATATTTATCCATAGTAATCAAATCCAGGTAAATTCATCAGTTTCTTATTTTCCATGAAAAGTTAATCCGTATAGAGTCTTCAGTTTATTTCAATAAAATCCATGTTTAAGATTTGTTATTACACAAAATCTTGGGTCAAGTCCAATATTTTTCATTTTAGGTAAAGAGCCAAATGTCAAGTCCTCTAATATTTTTTTTTTTTTTTAACCCCCCCAACTGACGGGAAGCGACTATTCACTATTATCATATTCGTACGTAAACAGTATACCTACTCTAATTCCTACAAATTATTCCAAATAGTATTATTTACAATTATTTATATACAAATTATATTTATGTCAATGAAAATAAATTTATTAAACATATTTTATAGACATGACAGCTAATTAACTTTGGACACCATGAGTTAAATTTGTCCAACTGTATTATTAATAAAATTAAACAAAGATAAATACGTCGAGCTATTTACAAGAAGAGCCTGAATGGAGCGCGGTACCAAATCAGGGCTACCATAAATTTCAATAAGCTCATCCATCAGCACAAGGCGCTGGATGCCAAAAGATGAGCACTCAAAGAAAATGTGAGCAAGAGATTGCTCTGCTTGAGAATTACAATGATCACAAAGCGGACTGTGAACAATTTTGAGACGAGACAAATGATAATTCAGTCGACAGTGACCAAAACGAAGCCTGAGTATGGTGGAGTAAAACTTCCTGTTCATGTAAGTATTGGTTTTACAGAACCAAGGCATGGTTCCTATGGGAATATTGTATACTGCATACCACATACCTTTATTTTCAATTTGAACTGTATGATTCCAGTGCCTTTTCCATATATCAATGGACCTTTTTTTCAATAGAGGAGCTATGTCTGTACAAGGAACAGAAATGTTGAGGAAACTACTTGAATCTGGGACATCAGCAGAATTTGTTATAGCTCTAGCTAGAAAATCAACCCTTTCGTTGCCCATCACACCAACATGCGAAGGGACCCACATGAACAAAACCTTAATGTTATGAAAAGACAATTGTAACCAAGATTCTTTTATCAATGATATAAAATAGTTTGTGTTAGCATTCAACCTATTATTTTTGAGATTTTCAAGAACACTCATGCTGTCACTTACTATTACCCATTGACAACATCCATCATTTGTATGCCTAATGTGCTTTAGGGCAGCAAGTATAGCCACAGCCTCAGCTGTGAATATACTTGTGTTTGAGTTTATTTTATAACCAGTACCAGAATTCATTAGCTCATCAAAAATAGCAAATGACACTGCTGACTCAGTTTTAGACCCATCAGTATACATAAATCTGTGATCAGTAAATTCATGAAATTTACCATATACATCTTCTTTAGTGGATAAATTGTGATCAATAATGATGTCAATTGCAGGAAATTTGCTGTCAAAATCTCCCTGATAACATGGAAGAATAGATGACTTATGAATTTGCAGAGTTTCAAGAAAATTTACATACTGAGAAAAGCCCTGAAGTATATATGATAAGCTACAGATGGACGGTGTACATGATTGTTTCAAATTGGAAAACAAGTGATTATTATTTTTACTATAAAGTTTTAATAGGAACCTTTCCTTCAAGTAACAAAATCTTATACTTAAAGGAGGAAGTTTACATTCAACTTGCATTGCATTGATTGGAGTACTTTTAAATGCTCCGGTAATGAGTCTCAAACTTTTATTTTGTATTTTATCAAGAATATCTACTAACCTTCTATCACCAGCAAAACAGAGAAAACCATATTCAAAATGACTACGGATCAAAGATTTATATAATAACAACAATATTTTTGGGTCAGCTCCCCAGGAGGTTCTACACAATGTCTTCAAAACATTAAAAACTCTGTTAGCTCTAGAACTTATCAATTCAACATATTTTTTCCAAGCCAAATTTTGAGTGAAGGTGACACCTAAAAACTTAGCTTCATGAAAAATTGGTATAGAAACTTGATTGTAATAAACGGAAGGACTAAAATTGCCAGTTCTACCAAATACTACTAGTTTAGATTTAAGTGCATTTATATCTAGATTTAAATAAGAAAAGTATGTGGACAATCCTTCCAATGCTTTATTAAGGCACAGTGTCATATTTTTGAAATTTTTCCCCGACAAATACACAACTAAATCATCAGCAAATTGAAGATTTTTGACTTTGGAACCTAGAATCAAATTTAAACGACGTATGTACAAAATGAATATTAATGGAGACAAAATTCCTCCTTGGCAAACTCCTACCGAAGCAAATCTTGGCCCATGTAATTTATCATTATATCTAACATAGACTTTCCTTTCAGTTAAGAATTCATGGACCCAGTGGACTATTTTGTTTGGAATTCCAATAAGAAGTAATTCAGAACAAAGGACAACAATATTTACACTGTTAAAGGCTCCAGCAACATCAAAGAATACTGACATTAAGCAATCCTTGTTATTTAAACTATTTCGGATATCAAGCTGTAACTGACAAATACTTTCACGAGCTGATGTTCCCCTACGAAAACCAAATTGATTAGCAGGTAGAATATTGTTTTGTTCTATGTAAAATTCCAACCTTTGTTTTATTAATTGTTCAAAAATTTTACCAACACAGGATGTTAGAGCAATAGGACGATAGGAATCTGGATTAGACCGAGGCTTATCTGGCTTCAAAATGGGTACCAAACAATCAGACTTCCATGAATGAGGTATATCATTGTTCAACCACAAATTATTCAATATTTTGAGAAAAGTGTGCATACACTTATCACTAAGCTTTTTTATCATAATGTATGGAATACAATCTAGTCCAAAAGCACTATCTTTTCTAGAATTAACAGCAGACTTCAGTTCTTGTATCGAAAAAGGTTTTACTAAGAAGATATTATCAGATTTTGACTCACTGGCAGTGGGGAAATTTGACTTATTATTTACATAATCTGGGGTATATTTTTCCAAAAAATCCTGAATCCAATTGACATCATTATTGTTGCAAGAATATGTTTTATTAAATTTCCGCATATATTTCCAGATTCTGGACAGAGGTGTACATCGATTAAAGGAGTTGCAAAGTTCAACCCAACTATTTGATCTTTCTGTTTTCAAAGTAAGTTTTTTGAGGGCTTGTAATCTTTTAAACTCTATAAATGTTTCATCTGACGGATTGTTTTTAAAATTTATATAAGCTGACTTAGACTTTTGAACTGCTTCTGAACATTTTTTATTCCACCAAGGAAGAGGAGGGGCTTTTACCAAATTCCTATTAGAGTTATGAACAGAATAATCAGCTGAGGAAGAAGTGGGCTTATTACGATAAGGAAGGGACTTATTAATTGCAGAATGCAAAATTTGACAAAACTCTGTATAACTTTCCAATGGAGCAACATGTTGATCCTGAAAAGTAGATAGTTGTAAATCTACATTTTGTTCATACATCTTCCAATCTACCATTTTAAAGTTAGGATAAGTGGGCAAATTTGTGTTATTACTAGTGTTTTCTATATTACTACTATTGATAAAAACTTTCATAATTACAGGAAGGTGGTAGCTGCCAAGAGGATCACTATGAACGGACCAATCACAAGAAAGAGCCAATGATGGGGAAACTATAGACAAATCTAAGGCATTTGGACGCCACGTTAAAGAACCAACTGTTGTCACTTCACCACTATTCATTAACACCAAATTATTATCATCAACAATTTCTAGAATATCCCTACCTCTTGGATTTGTAGAATTACATCCCCATGATGTGTGATGGGCATTGAAATCGCCTGCAAATATCATTGGTTCAGGCACAGATTTTATTAAAGATTCAAATTTATGTTTGTCAAAAGATGGAGTGCAATTTGTTGGACAGTAGAAACTTACAATACTTATTTCTGTATTATTTACTGTAATTCTTACACAAATATTTTGTAGAGAATTATCAGAATATGTAATTATTTTTCTGTAATTTATATTATTGCGAATTAAAATAGCTACACCATTGTGTTTATTTCCAATGTCATGTCTTTCTATTTTGTATCCTCTAATGTTAAAATTTTTGATGGGTGTTAACCAGGTCTCTGATATAATTGCAACATGTATGTTATGCTCATAAAGAAATTGAGTTAATAAAAGTTTGTTACTTAAAATACTTTGTGCGTTCCACTGCATTATATTAAGATCCATTATTATATGTGGAAGTACTGGTACAGAAAGTTTGTTGCAGAATTTCTTTTATGGAGTTTGAATTAATGGGATTATCTTTTTGATTTAATATAATTTTAGTTATAGCATTTGTTAAGGTATTCATAAAAAAATCTGATTTAGTCAAATTAATAATCTGTGTTTCAATGTTCTTCTGTGTTAATTTTGGAAAAGAATGTTCATTAAATAAATCGGAATACTTAGCGGCTCTGGACTTGACTTTATTTTCTTCTATTTTCATTTTTTTCAGTGGACAGGTGTTTGAGATGGAAACATGGTTACCACCACAATTGGCACATTTGGCGTTTTTAGGATCTTCTTCACAAATTTTAAAACTATGCTTGTCCGTACATATGGAGCATACAACTTCATTCTTACAGTATTTTGCAATATGTCCAAACTTCATACAATGTAAACACTGTTTGACAGGAGGAACGTAACAGCTTACCTCATGTCTCCAGGAGTCAAGGTATACATATTGCGGTAACTCAGTAGAGGCGAAAGTAACCGCAACAGTTTGAGTGGGGTCATACTTGACCGCGCCACCTTCACCTTGTACGCGGCGCATGAATCGCCTCACCTGTATGATATTTCTGGAGCTTCCAATCAAAGCAAATATTCTTTTATTAGACAAATCCGTAGGGACTGAAGTAAGAACCCCAGTCGCTTCAGTGTCGACAGCAGGTATTGTAGCGTTTAAGCCCATTTCATCTAGAAGTCTTTTATTTTGTAGAAATACATTTGCATTGTTGGATAGATCAAATGTTATACCTATTTTGTACTTATTTATTGATTTTAAATGTAATATGCCAGTGACGCAATATTTGCGTATAGCATGCGAAATAGCCAGTCTGTCTTTGTCAGAAAATTGGCGCTCAGTCTGATGAGATAAAAATACTATGTATTCCGTTTTTTTACTATTTTCGGGATACTTCCTAGAGTATCCGGGGACTTTGAATGGTTGGTACTTCCTGCTGTTGTCTGCTGAATCATCGGAGTCGGAAGAAGTCTCCGTGATGTCCCGTACAGCTAGACCATCAGGGGGCTCCGCTTTTTTCCTCTTTTTACCACTTCCCCCCATTGTTTATTTACACTATTTATAACTTATACAATTATTATTTTACAATTAAAACTAATTTTGAGACACTTCAACAATAAATAACAAATTAATTTTAAAATAATTGAATTTTGGCGCCTTGTACGTTTCAAGGTTCCCGCGTTTTTTCGGAGTATAAGAAAAATAATTACTGGAAAATCCCAGTTATCAATTTTCTTTCCTTTCTTTCATTCAATATAATTTCACTTTTGCCCGACCCGAGAATCG
Organism: Xestia xanthographa; assembly: GCA_905147715.2. Taxonomy (NCBI): domain Eukaryota; kingdom Metazoa; phylum Arthropoda; class Insecta; order Lepidoptera; family Noctuidae; genus Xestia; species Xestia xanthographa. The sequence goes on from LR990652.1 coordinate 15,528,641, forward strand.
AACCTCTCAGCTCTGTGATTCTATACTCTATTTTACTATGAATTTCGCAACGTAGCTCATATCCTCTAATTATTTTCAGAAGTTGGATTCTCAAATGGCAACTTATGCTTCTTCAGGGTGCCGGATGGCAATCTAAATTGTGTCGGCCCCAGAACTGAGCCACTAGTTTGTGTGGCCGATTTTAGGTTTCAACTTGGTGGGTCCCTTGAACGCAAAGAATGTCCCAAACGGCAACTAGGATTATTAATATTCTGAGGGAACGTGCACAACGACGGTGCTGCCAACTGGCGTCGCCAATCCGAATCTTGTGCTCTGTACATTGACTTTTCTAACAAGTAAACAGAATTAATTTTATAGTGAAAATTAATGAACTAATCATAATGCATTGTTGCATTTCTGGATGCTGTACCAATACATCCACAAAAATGAAAAAAAATCAATTAGCGTAAAATTCTATTACTTTCCAAAGAATACTACTATTATACCATGTTTTGGTGAAAAACGCAAAAAATGGATAAACGCAGTAAAGAAAAATATTTAAAAACAACTTGTTTTTGTTACACTCTGCATTGAGAAGGCCCTCAAAATCAACCGTCCATGCAAACATACCAGAACCATTTATACTTCACCATACACGTGTTCTACTAGACCGTATTGGAAATATCTTGTGAACAGATTTTAGTAAAACTCGCAAAGAATGGTTGACTTTTATTTCAATAATTTTTCAATGTGACATACATCTTTATAAACAAAGTTACCTAGCAACCGATGTAGGCTTACAACCTCTTTAACACCCCCACTGTATGCCTATACATTTTTTAAAATAGTCCTGCTTAACTTTAGTAAGTCCTTTTGTAAAGATATCAGCGGGCATCTCATCAGTCTTACAATATTTGATACTGATTTCATTTGCCTCGGCCAATTCCCTCACATAATGGTATCTTATGTTTATATGCTTAGACCTCCTACCGACTGTTGGCACGTACACTAATTTTATAGCACTTTGGCTGTCGCTGAACAGATCAATTGTATTATTCAGACCTGTCAGTTCATGGTAGAGACCTTTGGCACAAACTACCTCTTTCGGTGCTTCGCAGATAGCGATATACTCTGCTTCAGCCGTACTGAGGGCGACGCAACGTTGCTTGCGGGTCTGCCAGGAAACTGCAGCACTGCCAAGGGTAAGCATATAGCCTGTGAACGAATGTCCATCAGCGTTGGCACCCCAGTCCGCATCGGCATATGCAACCAGAGGATTGCCTGTCTTCTTGTAGACCAATTTGTGATCTACTGTACCCTTTAGGTACCTTAGTACTCTCTTGAGTGCAGCCATGTGAGTCGAATTCCAACAAGAATTAAACTGACTCAGGTAGCTCACTATGAATGTGATGTCAGGTCGTGTGCCTCAGGACAGGTACATGAGTGAACCCACAATCTCCTGGTAGCTCATATCTACAGTTGGATCGCCTTTCTCCAATCTGAGATTAGTCTCTGTAGAAGTCGCAACAACTTTGCAATCTTCCATTCTATACTTTTGGAGGACCTTCTTTATGAAGTGTCTTTGGTTGAGCTCCACTTGTCCCTTCCTTTGCGTGAGCTCCATGCCCAGACAGTCCTTTGCCAATCCCAAATCTTTAATTTTGAAGGCATCCCCAATCTTTGCTTTCACGGCCTGAATCTCGTCAATATCATGCCCAAAAATGTAGAAATCGTCTACAAATAAGGCTATAGCTAGAAATTTGCTTTTGACCTTCTTCAGGTATACGCATGGGTCATATTTTGACCTCGTGAACCCGATCTCAATTATATGAGCGTGAACCTTCACGTTCCAACATCTTGCTGCCTGCTTCAGACCATATAATATGGCCTTCTTCAGCTTGCAAACCTTTCCTTCTTTCCCCCTCATGATGAAGGCCTCTGGCTGTTCCATATACAGGTCTTCAGCAAGATCACCATTCAGGAAAGCGGTCGTGACATCGATATGATGTACTGTCAATCCAATTTCTGCCGATAGCGCCAGCAGTAGTCGGACCCTCCCCCCACTTCTGGGAATACCCTTTAGCCACCAGTCTTGCTTTGTGGCGCTGCACTGTCTCATCAGCGCCAATCTTCAGCTTAAATAGCCACTTGCATTTGACTACGTTCGCTCCTCTTGGGCGATCCACCAGCTCCCAGGTTCCGTTCTCGATGAGCGAGTCGTACTCTTGCTTCATCGCATCCAACCACAGGTCCTTATCTCCGCGGTCCATTGCATCCTGTACCGACACAGGATCATGCAAGCTGAGAAAATTATATTCATAATCTTCCTGTCTATTTGGAACTCTGGTCCTTTGAGGATATCGAGGCCCCTCTACAGCTGGTTCAGCTTCTCGTTCTTCGCTTCTGTCAGAATCGGATATGGAATCGATTGAATCATGGAACTCCTCAGATTCTACTACAATGTTTTCGAGTATGGTGGACCCGGTTGCTGGAGCTGGTACGCTCTGGCTTGGAACTTCCTCCTCAGTTTCCATAGCCCCGGTAGTCCCTCCTGTAATGGGGACTACGAAAAATTCTTCAGGAACATCCACCACCGGCATCTTAGTTAGCGATTTGTTTGGAGGTCCGAGAAAATCCATATTGTCCTTGGACTGATTTGGTAACCTCTCATCAAACACGGCATCCCGAGCAACAATAATCCGCCTTGGATTATTCTTAACATCAGCAAACTTAAACCCCTTTTGATCCTCACTATAGCCAAGAAATATAAGTTCTCGTGTCTTGGGATCAAACTTTTTGAGGCTTCCATCCTTAATAAGAACCTGTGCCTTTGAACCAAACACTTTTAAGTGCGAAAGGTCCACTGCCTTTCCGATCCACACCTGTTCAGGGACCTGTTGCGAAATAGCCATAGTAGGCGAGTGGTTTTTCAGATAAATCGCCGTTAGAACTGCTTCACCCCAATATCTTTTATTGAGATTGCTTTCTGCTAGCATGCATCTTGCCTTTTCGACGATTGTCCGGATGGTTCTCTCCGCAACTCCATTTTGCTGTGGAGTGTGCGCTATAGTTGTCTGATGTTGAATTCCACGATTTTTTAGGTGATCCTGGAATTCCTTACTGGTGTACTCGCCACCATTGTCGCTTCTTAACTTCTTAATCTTTTGGCCCGTTTGATTTTCAACTAATGCCTGAAACTCACGAAACTTCCCGAAAACTTCTGATTTGCATTTCAGCAAATAGCCATAAACTTTCCTGCTATAGTCGTCAACGAATAGCAGTATGTATCTTTTACCGCCCCATGACTCCACCTCAATGGGACCTGCAACGTCACTATGGACCAGTTCCAAAATCTGTGAAGCTCTATTGAATTTCCTTTTTGGAAACTTCTTCACGCATTGCTTGCCTTGACTGCACGGTACAGAGGGGTTCTTGCAGTTCCCAAGGCTATAACGAAGGCCCTTGACGATGTTCTTAAGTTTGTGCATTTCAGATTGGGATAAGTGGCCCAATCTCCTATGCCACAACTCAAAGTCATCCTGACTTTCTCCTAAGAGAACCGTCGCCTTGTTACTCCCCGAACCTAAAACATAGAGTCCGTTTTGTTTGCGTGGCGCTGTAAACAATACGTTCCCATCCACAGATACATTGCCATTGAAAACTCAGCAACGATTTTTGTCAAACACTACAACCTTGCCATTATCAGTGCACTTGCCAACAGACATCAAGTTGGTGACTAGTTCTGGAATCAACAACACATTATTCATTGTTAGTCCTAATGGACGTCCCTTGTGACGTACGTCCAACTTAACAGTACCTTGCGAGGTAGATACTATTTTGTCATTATTTGCGCAAGTAACAGCTTTCGAACTGCTTGCTATAGGTGTTAAAATAGACTTATTTGATGTCATGTGTGATGTCGCGCCACTGTCTACCACCCAGCAATTATCCCCACTAGCGGTAAGTAAAGTAACATAATCTGTAGAATTATCATCAATAATCCTGCCTACAGCCGCTAAATTGCTCTCAGTCTTACCTTGTTTGGCTTTGAAGAGCTTACATTGCCATTTAAAGTGACCTTTCTTTTTACAAAAATGACAAACTATTTTCTTACGAGCGCTACCACTACCACTACCACCTGCAACATTAGCTAACACCGTATCGTCCTTATCATCATTCACTTGCTGTCGGTGACCTTCACGCAGAAGAGCCGCTATTACGTTCTCCGATGATAATTCCTTACCAGAATGTTCCATGGCCATCACCAAAGGGTCATAAGAATCCGTCAAACCAGCCAAGAGAATAACCGCGATGAATTCATCATTCAGTGCAGCTTGGATTGCTTCCAGGGCTTGATGCGTAGCTTGCACTTCATTGACGTAGGCATCCATATTTTGAAAATTATCCAGTTTCAATGAAAATAACTTACGCAGCAGACCTAATCTTCTTATTAGACCACAGTCAGCATATGCCTTTTTGAGCGCATTCCATGCTTGCCATGAGGTTTTAGCATTCTTGACAATGGTGATGCACTGTTCTGCGATTGACAGGCAAATCTTTGCCCTTGCCCTTTCGTCGCGTTTCCGGTCTTCAGGTTTGGTGGTAACGAAATTTTCACTCACACAGTCCCAGAGCCCCGCATCTATTAATAGCATTTCGATGCTGAAGGCCCAACTGCCATAATTATTTCGGCCTGTGAGCTTTTTGATTGCACTCGTTGAACTTTCCATCTTTATATCTAGTCGAATTTACTATACATAACTGCCCTACGCATTAACGAGGCACGGGCTGGGCCCATAACCTATTGGAAATATCTTGTGAACAGATTTTAGTAAAACTCGCAAAGAATGGTTGACTTTTATTTCAATAATTTTTCAATGTGACATACATCTTTATAAACAAAGTTACCTAGCAACCGATGTAGGCTTACAACCTCTTTAACAGACCGCACTAAATAAAGTTCACACCGAATATCCCTCAACAGTTAATCAAAGACTCTACATGTACTCAGAATATAAACATGGTTATACGGTTATACCCACAATACCTAATGTTTTTAGTTGGCTGCACTCCTTTGGTTTTTTAAGTTTTGTATCTAAATGCTACGGACTGCATTTTATTGATTGCTTCATCAAATGATTGTGAACTAATTGATTTATTAGAGCCTGGAGATACTGTTCTCGCTTTTAAAGGATTCCCTTCCATTATAACATGTGTTGAAAATAAGAAAGCTATCTTAGTTATGCCAGCCACCATGTCTTCATACACCACAATTTTCATCAGAAAGTAAACGAAAGATATAAAATTTATATTATTAAACATTTATATTACGCTGACGATCGTTATTGATAGACCGGAACTCATATTTTATACCTTTTAGCATATTCAAAAATAATATAATTGAAGAGACAATAATTTGTCTAAGTAAATTGAAAGCACGATGAGAAGTGATAAGTTTCCTTTTCTGTCCGCATGGTGTCTCTTTTGTCGATTAGTGCTGCCACCTATAGTTCCTGCACGTTCCCTGGATCTGTCAAAAAGTGTAAGCTCATCTTCCTTTTTTAGTTACTATACTCTATGAGCTCATCAGCTGTCTGCTGTCACCTCATCAGTACTCATCACCTGTCACGCACGGCACCAATACATTGTAGTCTTTGCACGGCACGGCGTGTTTTCAAACTAAGTTAACTCTAAAGACTTCTATTAAATAATATTGTGTTTAATTGATCATTGTTTGATGAAATAATGTTCTACCTAATAGGTTTAGGATTAGGTGACGCCAAGGACATTACTGTAAAAGGTTTAGAAATTGTTCGAAAATGTGATAAAGTTTTGTTGGAAGGTTATACTTCGATACTAACAGTTGGAAAAGATATTTTGGTAATTATTTTATTTTTGTTTGGTTTCTATTTAGTTAGAACCTACTCTTATTTTATATCGACTTCCTACAAATGGGTGCCACACCTCCCAGTATTGTATTGTAGGATTTTCAAAACCAATAATAAATGCGGTTTAAAAACATGTAAATACTTCCTAAAATACTAATAAAAAAATAAAAGCTCTATTCCCAATTAAAATAAATAAAATAGCCTTTATTTCACTGACTTCCTTTTACAATATAGTTTTTTAACTGAACTTAAATAATGTTTTGTCTTTGTCAGGTTGTCCCTTTGACAAAGGCCTTCTCCAGGCTGCGCCACGCCTCTCGACTCTGTGTCAACCTCCTCCACCCCTGTGGTAGGTCGTCTTCCCACCTCTTGAACTGTCTGCCCCTGCGTCTCTTTCCATCGCGTGGGTACCACTCAGTTACTCTTCTCGTCCACTTTTCGATTCTAGTTCGCATTGTGTGCCCCGTCCATCTGCACCTCAGTCTATACACAATTAGCAAACTTTAATTTGATGCTCTCCACAAATTAGAATTTGGCACTTGTTGCAATACTTAGGCCTTGTCTGTCTTATAATAATTATGGACAGATTCTACACCGTCTTAATTTCATGACCATAGGTACTGGCCTTTCAGGTTTACCAGGAATTCTGAGTATGCCATTTCATCATCTTCCTGTCCTTATCCCATGTTACTTGTGGTCGGCTCAACACATTTTTTTCTTCCATTCTCCCCTGTCAACCGTCACACAATCATTTACACCTTTTTCATTCATATCATTCCTCACACAATCCATCCATCGTTTATTTGGTCTTCCTCCCCCTCTCCATCCATCGACATTTATATTCATCACTCTTTTAGTCACATGCGATTCTTCCCTCCTCATCACATGCCCATACCAAGACAGTTGATTCCCTTTCAACTTTTCTGTAGCTTTCAAACTTCCTCTAATATACTCATTCCTTATTTTATCCATTCTTGTCACACCACACATCCACTATCCACTGATTAAGCCATTTATGATTTGAAAATTGTTAGTCAAAGTAAGCTAATTTTTTAGTACTTCCAAATAAGGCCTTGTGCCAAAGTCTTCAAATAAGTTGGTGCAATACCTACTCGAAACCCCTATTTTTTCTAGAAATATGTATATTGTGTACAAAATAAATGCTATTTTTTTATTATTTCAGGAAGAGTTTTATGGCCGACCATTGGTGCTAGCAGATCGTGAATTATGTGAGGGTGCAATTGATGATATTTTATTAGAAGCTAAGAGTTCTGAAGTTGCCTTGCTGGTTGTTGGTGATCCTTTGGGAGCCACAACCCATACTGACATGCTGCTGCGGGCTAAACAATTTGGTGTAAAAACTCAGGTAGCAAAACTGAATAAAAATCAAAATTCATTTCAGAATAAACCCTAGTCTTGTTCTTCCACCTTTTAGTTAACCTTATGAATAATTACATTTTAATTATTAATATTTCAGATTATTCATAATGCTTCAATAATGAATGCTGTAAGCTGTTGTGGATTACAGTTGTACAACTTTGGTGAAACTGTTTCAATACCTTACTGGACAGAAACATGGAAACCAGATAGTTTCTTTGAGAAAATTGTTGCTAATTTCTCAAGAAACTTGCACACACTTTGTTTATTAGGTAAGTAATAGCAATAATTTATTTATGTACACACTGGAAATGTTCGGAAAAGTCAACCAGAAAATTCTAATTTTTCACATAAACTCTTTGATGCCAATTTATCCTGTTTCGTTTTGGGTCAAAAAACTTGTTTAAGCAGGTACTAGAATAGTTAAAAATTGCATAAAACTCTTCCCATACATTTAGTACATGACATACATTTAGGGCAGTAAAATTAAACTGTAGGCAGAGTTTTTTAAACTATTGTATGTACGGTCGAACAAGCTGTTAGGTTTACATTTTACAATGTAATTTGTGGGTTAAACTGTAAACCAAATAGCTTGTTCAACCGTACCAACAATATTCAAATCATTCCTAGTAGGAATGCCATTATTTTTCAACTTGCACTCTCATTTTATTTCAGACATCAAGGTAAAAGAACCTACTGAAGATTCATTAACAAAGAAAATCCGCCAGTACATGGAGCCGAAATTTATGACTGTCAAAGAAGCGGCAGAGCAATTAGTCCACATAATAGAAAATAATCCAGAAACAGGTCAGATTATATGTTCAGGTACAGAGCTGGCCTAGCATAGTACAAAGTTTCAATAGAGTAAGAGGCCAGCTTATAATGGACACTAGTTTCATACCACTGCATTATCGTGCGGCCATCCGTACTATGGTTTGGGTAACCTCTGAAAACAGTGTTGAAGCTGTGATAGTAAAACGATATCAGACTTCAGTTCTCGTTCATTTTTGCCTATCATTTGGAATCTTTCATTTGAAGTGAGAATTTTGGAAATTGCAATAAAAGTGTAAAAAAGATTCATTAGTGAACCAATCCAACAATATTGGATGTTGGCACTCACTTACGAAATGATCGAAAAAGGAAATTAAACGTTATTGATGAAGGCGAAAGCCGCAAAATGCCATATTTCTTGAAATCTGTAAATGGTTCCGGAGATGGAGAATAGAAGTCAATCCCGGTATGAGCCAGGCGTTATCTTCTCCAGACCGCATACACCCTTTCCTCCCACTTCAAGTCAGTGTGGCGATCGGTCTCGGAGTCCCATACCGATCACCATGTTTGGCAAGCCGATCCCTTGGAAAAAGCGAGCTAAATACTTGGGGGTCATCTTCGATCGACGCCTATTTTTCGGAGAGCACATAAAGACGGTGAGTTCGCGTACCGCTTTCGCTCTCGGCAGGCTTCACTCCCTACAGAATGCACGCAGCAAATTGTCCCTTAGGTGCAAATTGCGTATTTACATCGCATACATTCGGCCCATCATGTACTACACTTGCCCCGTGATCGCTCATGCAGACCATCCAAAACCGATTTCCCCGAAATACCACGTGGTTCCTTAGGAATGAACGACTCCACGTCGATCTCAAACAGTGCATGAACCCCCACTATCAAACAGTGCATGAAACGTCTCACAGCGTTTCTTCGATTCTGTCAAGAAGCACCCCAACCCTCTATTAACTAGAAGGATAGGGTGCTTCTCGGCTAACTAGAGTCTAGTTGTATCGGGCGCCTGATATGTCCCCACCAAAATAGGGAAGATTCGCCGACCAAGGCACACCCTCCTCGAATACGACGACCCCATCGCTCCTACAAGAGAGCTTTAGGGAAACCAGTACGGCAGTACCGTTTCAAAAACAAATACCGACCGCGTTTCCGGCCTCGACGCCGAGGCCCATCGCGACGCCTCTGTAATGCTACCGCCCGACCCTTGCTCGACGAGCCAGACCGCGCGCGCCAAGCCTGTAGCTTAAAATTCCCCAAATAGTAATAATTCGACCCAGTCTGTCCTTAGCTGTCCTACCCTCAATGATGCCTTAAGCCGAGGTCCGAACCCCACAGGGGGTGCCCTTTGCGAACGGTCATTTAATTGTATATCCTAGTTTGCAAGCCCTGGCTGGGGGCCTTAAATTCATTTGAGGTCACCATAAGATAGCCCGGTTGAGCAGTATTGCAATCTTATCGAGTTGAACGGCGAATGGCCGTAGCTAAAGGGCTTATTGGAATGCGATGGTATTGTAATATGTATATCCAAAATTATGAAGTTTACAACTTTCTATTTTCTGTTTTTATGAAATCACCTTATATGATTAGTTTTTCTTACATACATACATAATTATCATGTTAGTCGCATTTATGTATGTTTTAAGCACAGCGCAATGTCCTGCAACAAAACTATTGCTGTAAAAAAACAGCACATGTTAATTATTCTTTTGTACATAAAAAACAAATAATCTGGAATCATGTACTGAAGTCGTCTACCCTATCGTGTGGGGTATCGTTGATGGTTCTTTTCAAATTACCTATGGGTTGCTAACTAATACAACTACTACTAGACCTGATCCTACAGCCAGGATTGTCTTCTCTGGCCCTTTACGGGGCTCCGGTGTGGGCGCGTTCATTGAGGCTGCGAGCCGCCCACTACTTGAACGCGCCCCAAAAGGTGATAGCCGTAAGGCTGGCCCGGGGGTACCGTACGATCTCCCGCGAGGCGGCGAGCCTCCTTGCCGGATTGCCGCCATGGGATCTAGAGGCGATAGTCCTCGCGCGCCTACACGAATGGCGCGCTGAGGCGCTACGCCGGGGGGAAACTCCGCTGCCGCGACAAATTGTCGCTCAGCGGACAGACTTCCGGCGGGATCTCATGGCGACATGGAGAGAGCGACTGTCGCAACCCCGTGCAGGGCACGCCACGATAGTGGCGATAAGTCCCCTCTTGTAGGAGTGGCTTGAGAGACGCCACGGCGTCCTCACCTTCCGCCTGACGCAGGTCCTCACCGGACACGGAGTGTTCGGGAGGTTCCTGCACCGAATCGGGCGGGAGGAAACGCCCGGGTGTTTCCATTGCGAGGATCGACCGGAGGACACGGTGGAGCACACGGTGGAGGTGTGGAGGTGTGTCCCGCGTGGGCGGAGCACCGCCGTGTCCTCGAAGCGGCGATCGGCGGCGGCGACCTCTCGCGTCCGGCCCTGGTGCAAGCCATGGTCCGGAGCGAGACGGAATGGGACGCCGTCACCTCCTTCTGCGAAGCAGTAATGCTAGAGAAGGAGGTGGCGGAACGTGAGAGGGAGAGAACCTCTCAACGTCCCGGCCGCCGCGGGAGACGCCCCGGGCGTCGGGGGCCACCACCACGTGGCCCCCGGCCACTGTAGGCGCGGGCCTGTGGACGGTGGCCTATGGGCTAGCTCGCCGTCCGTCCGTCTCATGACGACAGGCCGTGTCGACGGCGCGTTCGTGTTCCACGCGCGCCTCAAAGAGAGTCAGCAAAAAGGAAGGGGTCCGTAAGGACCGATGCCTGCCGGGGTTGCGGGACTGTTCGAAAGAGATACCGTGGCCCCGGAACACAAAGTGCGATGAAGGAACATGGATGGGTTTTAGTCAGTAAAAGTCTGACACTCCCTCCTGCTCCGCCCAGAGCGGGAGGAGTTATTTGATGATTTCCCATCCGAAAAAAAAAAAAAGGATTGTCTTCTCGCGAGAGAACTCCTCAACGGTAAATAGCACGAATACGAAAATTTGTAAACGCGTTTTTGGGGGTATGAAGAACAGGGTGTAAAGTTCTTCATTCCCCATAGAAAAGGGAGAATCCTCCGACCAGACGGGTGTTATGTCTGGAGGGCCACTGCCCGACAGTTGATGTCGGGTTCTTGTATATAATCTAACTCTGCTTGCGCGATGTAGGAATTCTCAGTTTAGATCATCGTTCGTGTCATAGATGGCGCTATAGTACTTTTTGTTCTATGTTGTTTTTTTGTAGTGACGTTACATCACACTCCCCCCTCGGCCGGTCGAGAGCTGGGCAGTGGCCCACCAGACATAACACCCGTCTAGTCGGAGGATCCTCCCTTTTCGACGGGGGATGAAGAGCTTTACATCCTGTTCTTCATACCCCCAAACGTTCATATTTGATAGATTAACATGATTTCTACCTTGACTTGATCCTACAGCCAGGATTGTCTTCTCACGAGGAAACTCCTCAACGGTTAAGAGCCTGTATTTGCTGTTTTGGTGATATTGGGCGATCTAGATCTCGGTATCTATAAGACCTAAGAGTTCGCTATTTGGACACCATTAAACTTGGACTTATAATCATTAAACCCTAAGGAATTTAATGATGATTTTTAGCCTAATAGATAGGTAACAATATTATCTAACATCGTGTTGACTTAATTTTTTATTTTTCTACTTGGTTTTCTCGTAATTAGCAATATGTGATTTGGCGCTTACGTTATTTTATTCTAAGCGAGCACGCACTCTTTCTGTCCCTTGTTTTGCACGCGGTAGTAATAGCGCTATCCTTTTCAACCGTTCCCTTCAGTAACGAACGGGCCATCCCAGAGTGAGGACGTATGACTTTGCTGCGCGCGGTCACGTGTTCTACGTAAATTATATTCCGGAGATTGTACGCCGACTACCATATTTTGATCTGAAAAGTTTTTTTTATATTTTCATTTTATAAACAAAGAACTTTGCTTGTTTACTGAGATTGTTCAAATTTTGTTCAGATTCAATACTAATGTTATGATGACGGCGTAAAGTTTGTATTCTATGTTTGGTTTGCGTGTTTGCAAGTTTAGATGTAGAGGGTAATTCGGAACTACTGATCCGATTACAAAAACTCTTTATATATTTTTTTTAATTATATTATCGCCGAGTGTCAAAGGCTATTTGCAGGACGTTCCCGTGGGATAGATAGAAGCGTCACGTTTCCGAGATTTAAGCTATCAAAGTTGTACTGGTAGCGATCACAACGCTATATATATTCGAAAACGTAGCTAACGTTGCTGTCTCAGACATAATGAATGTGTTAATGGACCATCATGAATGGACTTTAGCTTTCATAGCTCATATTTCTGAAACGTGACGCTTTAGAAGATTATGTACCCAACAAAATTTGCTTGTATAAATGTCGCAGCCAATTCGTATAATACGCCGTTTCACATAATGGCGCGCCGGATTGTAAAACGCCGTCGTTATGTAATACGGCGCCCTCACGTTCAGCCGGATTGTGGTGGCGATACGTTTGATAAGCGGCGTCCAACGTTTAGCCGTATTGTCAGCAATTCTGATACCTCAAATAACCTACTAAAATTGTCCTAAAAGACTTGCTAGCTGGCATGAGGAGTGTAGGCCGAAGGCCGGTGGAGCGACGACGACATTTGTGACAAAAAGTGGATGTGTAATGTAAAATGCTAGTCGTAGCGAGCGCGCGTCATGGAGTCGTAGCAGGTTCTAAATTTGCTTATATCTCGAAAACGGTGCGTCCTATCGCAAAAATAATGAAAAATTCACCCCGCCTTTTAGAAACCCCGTGCCACGTAATTCTCAACATGTAGGTAAAAAAAAAATGAAAAAAAATCGAAATAAAAAATAAAAAAAAAACACTGAAAAGCGGGAAAAGCGGCCATTTCATTGTGACATCGTTGTCGATTGTGACGCCATGTTTCTTGTTATGATCATGCAGCGCCACTTGCGGTGATAAATGGAACTAAAACTTTCAAAGTGGTATCGACGATGCGCCAGTTTGTATAACGGTGGCACGTTATTACGCCGCTTTGACGAACGCGAAGAGCTCATTCAATGCAGCGTACTTTATTTCAGCCGAATTGTAATCCAGCTGAACGTGAGGCCGTCGTATTACATAATGGCGGCGTTTTTCAACCATACATAATAACGGCGCGCCATACATAATAATGGCGCGTCATACATACAAATTGCCTACGACATTAATATGACCATTTTCTTTCTTTCTTTTCACTTAGTTTTTAACTAATGTCTGACAGTTTCGGTACTTTATGCGGGTTACAAGTTGAACACAACAATGTTTTTTTTAGGGATGATCCTGACTAATAAAAAATGATTCTGTTTAGTCCGTCCATTAGATTATCGAAAAATATTGGATACATGTTTTTTGTTTTATCAAATTAATAAAATTGACGAAGATAAAACGCGTCAAAGATAGAGAGAGGCTTGTGACGTCACTTTCCGATAAAAACTGTACTTAAATGTGACGTCACACGAGTTTTCGACGCACTGTATCGTCTTCATTTTTAGATTACGTGAAAAAAAAAAAAAACTGTCCAATATTTTTTGCAAATCTTTCTGACGTTAATTTTTTGTTTGTCATCTACCCTATTGTATTGTTGATGAGTCGATACACACGATAACTGTCAAATGTTTGCAATCTAAAATGGCCGCTTTAGCAGAATCCACGCAGAATCTTAGCATGAATCACGTTAAAAATTTAAAATTCTTAAAATGGACTTTATGATCATAACTATAAAGTCCATATTACTAACTATAGATTCATATTACGATTCTGCTAAAGCGGCCATTTTAAACCCCCAGGTCCCCTCAAATGTGTACGGTTCTTTCCTCAAAATCATCTTAGATATTAATCTGCGTGGATCTAATAATTATGACTTAACCATCATAACATCACGCCTTTAATCCCCGAAGGTATCACCTAATAGTACAGTACACCCACATTTCGCCAGTTCTGTGTAAATCCCATGTAACAGGGGCCGAGCCTATTGCCATCAACCGGGCACGAATCCTGACTCCATGGCTGCTACTGAGAAATTCCTGATGGAAAATCCAATAAGACGACATATTGATTGTGATAAGCACACAAATTCATGACTTTTATTTCTAAACCGTACTTACTACTTAATATGTTACTTAAAAATAACTAAAAGATCAAAATGGTTTAAGCGATCACTACACTCGATCCCCGTGTGTGCGTGTATCTGCATGAACAATGCACACAAACATAGGATCGCAACAAATTTGCCTAAACTCTAGCGAGTGGATTTTATACTGCGGGCTCTTAATGGTGCGGACACGAAATGTTTTATACGAGTTCAATGATTACGACTAAACTAAAAATCCCTCGCGAGAAGACAATCTTGGCTGTAGGATCAGGGGGTCTAAATTGGCCGCTTTATTAGAATCCTAATATGAATCACGTTATGAAATGTAAATTCTTAAAATGGACTTTATAGTCATGCTCATAAAGTCCGTTATAAGGATTTATTTTTTTAGTGAATTAAATTATGATTCTGCTAAATGTAAATTCTTAAAATGGACTTTATGGTCATGATCATAAAGTCCGTTTTAAAGATTTAATTTTTTTAAAGTGAAATACTTTATGATTCTGCTAAAGTGGCCTTTTTAGGCCCGCAGGTCATGATAGAAATCATATACAGCCAGGATTGTCTTCTCGCGAGGAAACTCCTCAACGGTTAATGGTGCGGACACGAAATGTTTTATACGAGTTCAATGATTATGACTAAACCAAAAATTTAAAAATAAGTAAATAATTTTGTTTTGGCATAGCGTAATACGTGACATTAATAAGTGTTGCACGTACAAATATCATCACACATCTATTTTCTAACCATCATCATTCACGCAGTAAAAGTAAATTAGGTTTATTAATAAGTTGTAAAATGCGTCAACACACCATGTTTGCCCTTGATTTGAATTAAGCAGTTTTAAAACGAAATGAAGAGCACATCCTATGCTTTCATTTAGAGTTGCTCTTTAAACGTAATAATTATATCTGGTCGACAGTGCCGATAGGGCGGTGCCACCGGTGCCCAGGCACAGGGCGTAGACTCTGGGGGGCGCAAGAATGGCTAGACCAGACAGGACTATTATTTTTGCGGTTTGCTCCTGATAAGTTCCCGCTGCGCCCCTAGTGCTCGATTCCAACCTATGATTCCAACACATACGTACCATGCTAGTAACATCAAAAACGTCTGTTAAATTAGACAAGACATCGCAATCATTTTTTTTCCAGCGCACGAGCGTATTTGTGTAGTAGCCCAAAAATTAAATCAAGCATCAGGGCGGGCAACGCATTTGCACTAGTGAACTTGCGTTTGAGTTTTAGTGAGTGAGACACAGTGGATGGTTTAATAGGCGAAGGGTCCACTTAAATAGCTCGTCTGCTTGTTTGCCCACATCAGTTCGATTTCAGATATCAAATAGATTTTTCTTCCAAAATATTAGATAATTGGTCCATCAACACCAAGGTCCTTGTGCTTTATTTTATCACCCTGAATGAAATAAAGAAGGCCTATACATAGCATTGTTCTAGCGTTCTACCTTTATTATCTGAAAAAAAATAAAACCGACTTCAAAAAACACAAAACACAAAAAAGTGAAAAATAACTTTAGCTTCAGAAGTCGGTGACCTTTGTTTGATTCATTTAGTTTTTTTTTGTCACCGACTTCTGAAGCTAAAGTTATTTTTCAATTTTTTGTGTTTTTTGAAGTCGGTTTTATTTTTTTTGTAAAAAGTGTTTTTATTTTTCCATTTTTAGTTGTAATATCCTATACAAATATATGCTATGCATTTATTTTACATTGTTAACAATACATGTCATGGTAATAGGCTTATCCCCAATAAATGGAACTTAACATATCTAAACTGTCGAAATTTGGGTGTATTGTACACATCTGCCTACCCCTCAGAGCATACAGGCGTGACGTTACGTCATGATGGTGTATAAACAATAAACATCCAATCGATTGCAGCAATCACGACCGATGTACCGTCTAGTTTTGAAGAGTTCCATTGTATATCTCCGGAGATCAGCATCAAATCTTCACCAAATTTAAATGCGACCATCTCAGGAGTATACTCTTTCAAATAAAAAAAAAATTTGAGAATCGCTCCACAAATGGAGGAGAAATCGGCGAACATACATGAAATTATACCACATGACTGAAGTAAAAATGTTCATAAAATGAAAACTACTAGGCCAAACTATGTTAAATTTTTATGGGACCAAATGGCAGCTATTCCGCATCAAACTAAAAAAGATCACGTAAATCGGATCATAAATCTAAGCGTAATCGGTGTACATATATAAAAAAAAAAAATACCCATCGAATTGAGAACCTCCTCCTTTTTGAAGTCGGTTAAAAAAGGGGCGCCGTTATAGAAGCTCGCACAGTGCGCAGAAAAGGCTATTTGGCACTCTGTTGGTCGACCATTCGTATCAATACAGGTGAACATTTCAAAGGGGGCGTGGATGGCCAAATCCGAAACTATGAAAGCGAAAAATAAAGGAAAAAGGAGTCTCGAGACCGATTTTGATGAAAACAAACTGCATCAATGGCTTTTTGAAAAATCCATATTCTTGGCCAGGAATCGACTCCGAGTTTTAGTTTTCATCAAAATCGAGCCCGGAACGATTTTGATTATTTTTTGCTATTATAGTATTATTCCTCCTAGTTCGAATTTCGCCATCGACGTACACTTGATAAATTGACCTGTTTATGTGTTACCTACCTAAAATGCGGTTTCGTATATTACTGTCCGCCTTATCACTTCGGAACGGTCTCATCTGTGACGGTATTTACTTTAAATGATAATTTCTACATTTCTAACTGTATCTGGTGTTTCTTTTCTAATGAAACAATTAGTATGAACCAATGATATTTAATTAAACAGATATGTTATGAGCGCGCAATCGTGAAGACTCGAAAACGCGCCAATTGGCCTGTTTTTCCTTTATTCTGCGTCACTGCGCGTACGTGAGCTGGCTCTCCCCCGCGGAACACTTTTTTCGGTGGTTTTGTAGGTGTATAACATTATCTGTTTGTTAGAATATCATTGGTATGAACTGTCTGATATCGGTTTATTTGAGAGCATGCTACAAGACTACTTATCATTATTTTGAAACTGGTTAAATTAGAAAAAATATTACAAGTTAGTTAAAATTATGACCATGACTTTTTTCCGTTTCCAACAGGAATTAGCAAAGATAACACAGCAGTGGGGCTTTCTCGAGTCGGAGCTACTGACCAGCAGATAGCAGTAATGTCACTCGACGCGATGCAAAGCTTTGACCTCGGCCCGCCGCTGCATAGCCTCGTCATTCCTGCTCCCAATTTACATCCGTTGGAACTGGACTATCTTGCACAATTCAAATCAGTTAGTTGATTTCACAAATATTAATTAATGTTTTAAATTGTTATACTTTATAAATAAAAATATAAAATGAGTTTAATTAATATATTTTTATTATTTACAATTATAATAATAATTAAAAATCATGATATTAACAGAATTTGATACGACCATGAGAAACCACATTCAAACCCATTATTGGTCCACAAAGCTACCACAAAATACATACTACAACAAAATTATTCTCAATTATAAATGTTAAAAGGTACATTAATTATTATTTGGTCTAAGTTTCACAATTATAAATAATGAAAACTATTATTATAATAATATACAAATAACGGAATGTAGATATACCAACATTATAATAAAATAGTACACCTATTATTGGTATACATCAAACATCTCTAGATAAAACTGGAAACTGGTGGGTCAAATGATTGTAATTAATAATTAGGATCTTATAATATGGAATTTTACATAACACTAGCACAATTCTTAACATAATTATACAGTCTTTAGACTTAGTTGTAAAAGGGTACATACATGATTTTAATAATATATTAAACGAATTCACATAACTCGTGCTTTCTATTTATCATGTGAGATTACAAAACAGGGAACTATATAAATAGACATTGAGTTAAGAGTATTTAAATTTTTAAACAGCTGATACTTGTTGATCATCATCGTCATCATCAGGCGTATCGTGATAATAATCGTAAGGGCGCGTGACGCCCTCGTGAGAGTGCGCGCGACTGAGCCGCTCGAGCCGCGCCACTTGAGCGGCCAGAGTATAGGGCGCCTGCGGCATGCGCGGCGGCGGCACGGGCCGTGCGCAGCTCGCTGCCGTGCAGGATCCGTGCCCACTGTCACTCGACGTCGCTGACCCGGTCTTTCGTAGTGGCAAGTTTACTAACGATGTAACACTACTACTCTCTGCCGATAGATCGACTGGGAGCGGCGTAGGTGTATCAGAGTGGGATCTCTCGTGTGCTGTTCGCGGACAACAAATACCAGGACCAGGTCCATCGCGGCGATGCGAACAAGGAGAGGGTCCCGGTGGTGGCGGCCGAGGTTGATGTGGCCTTGTTTTAGCTGGTTCTGATAGAGCCAGCAGTTTCCTCACTGCTTGAGGAGATGCAGTGCCAAACTTATTACCTGCAAAGCTCTTTTTACTCTCACTGGCTGACGAAGCACTGCTTGTTGTAGATAAAGATGGTGATGGGTGACGTCGGCGTGGGATGGCAGGTGCTGGCCCAGCTCCTTCACATTCCAGAGATAAACTGTGAAGACGTTCTTCATCAGTTTCGACGTGCATTCGATTCAAATATGCCTTTACACGTCGAACCATTTGTGCTTCCTCAAACATTTTTTTAGGGTTTGGTACATTTGACGATTTTTTCCTTCTTTTCACTGTCACTTGACCTTGCTGTACTCCTCCAGTAGTAAGTTGGTTCAAAGCAACCATAGCATTTGAAGGAGGCTGTTTACCAAGCTCCAGTAAGGTTAAAAGGTCATAAGGAGCACTGCACATATTTGTAAGTGTACGAACTTCTTTAGAAATCATTCGTAACTTTTCAAAATTGACCATTCCTTCAACTTTTGTATCATTGCCCAAATGTATAAAGGTAAGATCTTTTTTAACCACTGGGTAAAATGGTATAACCGGCGATCTACCTTGCTCCGTAGTAACCAGCTGTCTATATTTAGACATGTTCCTTGAAGGATCCATCAGCATTTGCAAATCAGTGAACAATTTTAAATACTTTGTTGGTAGTTTCTCCCAAGTCATCCTTAATCTCGACACTGCACCATGTCCCAATCCCGATATTATAGCAAACATGGAATTAAAGTTTTTGCACTCTTTACAATGGCGTGCAACTTTAATAAACTGTTTCACAATTTTCTGTCGGCGTGCGAGAGTCTGCTCATTAACAACTTCTGTGACAACCCAAAACATTTCCTTGTTAACGAGTTCGGCAAATTGCGATAACATAGGTGTGCCATACCTACTTTTTAGTTCAAATAGATCATCAACATATTCAGTGCTTTCAATTTGTCGAAAGATACAAAAATCTTGTAATGTTAGTTGCACTGCTACTTCAACTGCATTTAATTGTAGAAAATGTACCACACTCTCTCTTAAAAGTTCTGGTGCCATTTCATCAGGTACTAAATTCTCTGTGATTCCATTGGTTTTTAGGTAATACCTAGAGCTGAGACCGATCCTTTCTGCAAGGTTTT